>JBANSL010000003.1:37151313-38401313 GCA_037127255.1 Persicaria tinctoria | reverse complement strand
GAAACTAGCAAACTTCTATGACAGATTATTCAGAATTAAAAAAAGAAGCAGATTCCTGATATCTATTGTTCTAAAACCAATCTGTTGCAAGGAAACATGCAAATACTAATACCTGTAGGGAGCTCAAATTAGAGTGTCTGAGTGAAAGATCGATAGACGCACCAGGATCTACCACAGTTTTATCGTGGAATTGATGGAAAAATTTACACAAAGACTTCCAAGGAAGGCAAACACAAAAGAGAACATATAAAGTAAAGTTGAATACCTAATTATGATCATCTACTATATGCTTGCTGACCATGTCACTGAACTGAGACTCATTACCATCAATTCGTGAGGTTTGGCAATCCGACTGCAAATTCAAGTTATTAGTTTCAGGAATGCAGAATGTGTCTTCCTGATTAACTGTTTGAAATATGAGAAAGAGAGAGTGCTCATCTTTGGAGTTGTCATCACAGAGACATAAGGCATCAGCATCAAATAGTTCTCCTCCACGGTAGCAACAGCAAGGGGAGATCGGAACACCAGCAGCAGCAACTGGAATTGGAACATCAGCAACCGGAATTGAAACCCAGCAACAGACGAACAAAGAAGAAATAACTTAACAAACAGAGATGAAACCTAGCAATAGATTGGAGAAAGGAGACCTTAACAGTGAGCAATCTCGATCCATCATCCCAAGCCCTCCTCGCAAGCGAGAACAGACGAACGCCGAGCATCGAATCCATCTGCGATTCCTGGGCCAAGGAGAAAGCGAAGCACTCGGTGTCATCGAACGGGGGAGGCGGCGGAGGGGGATCGGGGTAGAATTGGCCGGACGGAGGCGATTCGGCGGCGGTGATGGCGAGCAAGAGAAGGACGACCGACATTTGAATGCGCCGGAGCAAGGAGGAGGATGATCGGAAGCCCTAGATCTGAGGAGGGGAGAACGAAGATCCCGGTCGGAGAGTCTGAGGAGAGAGAAAGCGCGTGAGGACAGTATATATTGTGGACATTTCACTAAATTGTCCGAAAACGCGGGCATTTTGTAAAAGCGTCAAAATAAAGTCCCTATATTGCAAAAATTTTCTTAAAATAATCATCATGACATCATCAATTCATCATCATCCTAGACTGTTTTAAATGACCCCCCCCCCAAAAAAAAAATACACTATTTTAAATTCAACATCACATAGATCGAGTCCTTTTTGAAGTATTATTATGACATCAAGTCGATCACATTGGTTTCGCCGGCCGCCTATAGACATAAGGATGAAGACGAGTATATATACCTGATATTATATTTTTGCATATTACGTTAAAGATGCCACTTGGAAGTGTGAAGCTAGGTAAGATTAAGACGACAGGTGGAAATCGGGCGAGTCCCATTGGGTTAGGGTCGGGTTATTCGATTTCGTATCATATCGATCGGACTTGGGTTGATATCAGGTGTGATGACAATTCGGGTCTGATCGGGTCGGATCAGGTTTATTCGGGCACTAGTTTATCGGATACAATCAATTTCCGGGTCCTATTCCAGTCGGGCGAATCGGGTTTCGGTCTAAACAAGTTTGGTTGAATCGGGTGTCAGTCTAAACGGGTTCGGGTGAATCGGATTTCGATCTAAGCGGATTCGGGTGAATCGGGTTTTAGTCACAACGGTTTGGGTCGAATTTAGTTCAGTCAAAATCGAACCCGGAACAATTATATTGGATAAAACAAATCAATTTTTTTTTTTACCTATGAGATATTTATTCTTCTATATAGATTAAGCTAATGTTTATCAATTCTTAATCAATACTCCCTCCGTCCAACAATACATGGGTTTTTTGAGGTAAATTTTTGTCCAACAATAGATGACCTTTTAGATTTTCTAGGTAAAAAGTTGTAATGATTTGTATTGGTTTGTGTGTTGTTGACTTTTTAAAATAATTTGATTGGTTAAAATGTGTAGTAGGTGTTAAAAAATAATAAAATTTATGAAAAAGTTAGTGTAATGATGATGTTTTTTTAAAAGTAAGGTGTTTTATTAAAACTTGTGCAAAATGCTAAAAGGTCACGTATTTTAGGACGGAGGGAGTACTACATTCGTTAAAAAAAGTCAAAATTTTTTTTACCTATGAGATATTTATTCTTCTATATAGATTAAGCTAATGTTTATCAGTTTTTAATCAATACTACATTCGTTAAAAAAAGTCAAAATCATATAAAATAGGGCAAATTGCATAAAATAGCACGAACTTTAGGGGTGGCTGCACTTAGTGACACAAAATTAAAAAAAATACAAAAATAATCACCAACTTTGGGGTTTAGTTGAGGTCAGTGGCACATACCCCATATCTCGCTAATGTGGACTAATGGGGGTGCTTACATGGAATTTTTTTTAATTAAAAAGACATATAGCGAGATATAAATTAGAGAGAATACTTATATGATTTTTTTTATAAACCCCAAAGTTGGTGATTATTTTTGTATTTTTTAAGTTCGTGCCACTGAGTGCAACTATGCCTAAAGTTCGTGCTATTTTATGCAATTTGCCCTATAAAATATTACTCCCTCCGATCCACAAAGGATGTCGTTTGATTTTTTAACACGTATTTTATGGAGCTAAAAACTATATAATTTATTAACTTTTTTATTTTTTATTTTATAATCTAATACTTATTACCAAAAAATATTAAGTTGTAAAAAATAATTTAAAAAAAGTTGATATTTTATATAGTTTTTACCTCCTTAAAATACGTGTTAAAAAATCAAACGACATCCTTTGTGGATCGGATGTAGTATTTTATTAATATTAATTTCATACTTATTACTCATAAGTATGAAATTTTAAAAATAACCAAAAATTGATATTTATATAGTTTGGGCGTCTTAATAAATGCTAAAAAGCTATTTTTTTAATGGAGGGAGTACAAAATTATATTTAATTATACTATATGCATGATAATATTACATACCTGATTAAATAATCAAATACTTAGGTTGTTTTGAGTATTTTAGGAAAAATGCTAAGATTTTTGTTGGTTTCGGATATAATCGGGTTTGAGTAATTTCGGGTGTCGGGTAATTTCGAGTTTCAGATATGCTTGGGTCAGGCAATTTCGGATTTCGGGTTGACTTCGGGTCGGTCCATTCGGATATAATCGGGTTCGGGTTCTTACTGAGTTTGGATTGCTTTCGGGTTCGGTCTTAAGTCGAATCGGGTCGGTCGGTCTCGGATCCAAATATTTTTTTCAATTATTCGAGCGTAAGACGGGTTCGGGTCGGATTAATCGGATCATTCTTCTCGGGTCGGGTCGGGTATTGCCAGCTCTAGGTAAGACCACAAAATCAGTATGTTTTGTACGTGCCAGCTCCCATTGAGAATGAAAGGACCGAACCTGGAAATGAGCAAAATTCATTACATCGACTCTAGACCAATAGCCGAATGGTGTTGCCTCGGATCGTTGACGGAGAACCTTTTATCTCAGTTCCCCTCTCAGGTCAGTAATGGAAGTACTCTGAACTCTTGTCCTAATTACAATAGATCTATTGCATCTGTTTTTCATTTGTTTTAGATTCAAACAAAAAAACATCATAAATCTCTTAATAGATTTGTACCAATGTTCTATTGGGAGGAAAGAACATGAATTGAGAAATGAAAAAAGAAAGAAGAAGAAAATAGATTGAACTAAGAGCCTCTGGTTTTTCTATTCTATTTCCACGGATAATTGGAATAGACAAGACTTCCCTTTTCCGAAAGACCCAACTACTTGTGAACTGGCAAACTGAATCAATGATTGTTTAATCTATGAACAATACTGCTCAGATGTTGGTCTGTGTTGACAGGGATGAAGAAAATGACGCCAAACAAGAACAAGATAGAAATCAACTAGCCTGGTTATATCCCTCAATCTCTCTCGCTCTATATCAAAGGATAGTCGATCTGTTTGCTGAGATTACTGAACCTGAAAAGGATGAATTGAAATCTCGTATCTGTTTTACCTTTAGTCAGTTGAAATCTCTTACATATTGCAATTGTGGAAAAATGAAACGGCCCATAGATCTCATCACTACAAAGACTTCTGAAATTTCTATTGGTAAAGAAATGATCCCCTTTTGGAAAGGCATTGAACTGAGCATTGAACGGAGCTTTAAACATGAAGCCTACTTCGAACAAAAAAGACACGTTGATGAAAATCGAAAATCTTACCTAAGGGAAAAGCTCGACACGATGATTCATGGATCTATAGTGACCAAATTGGAGACAACGCTAGACGAACAAACAATTTTATGTGTTATTGCTTTAAAGAACTATGTGTGGAGGAACCTTATTTTATGTGTTTATTTTTGTACCTTTGGCATTGATTGGGATACCTTTGGAAAATCTTTCTTCGATCTTGAAATTGTTAGAATCTATGAAATTCTGTCTGACCTGATGTACCCCTTGTTTACTTTACCATGTGATATGTTGTGTGACAATCCTGGTTATAACTCAATTGATAAACTTGTCATGATCCATATAAGTAGATGGAGGATGGCTGCATCTCGAGCAATCTCCGCACAAGTTGAAATTGAACAAGGATACAAAATGGATGCCTTTTGTGATTGTTACAGGAGACATATGGTGTACAAATGCAACCTGGAAGGAACTATAAAAAGAGAACAACTAGAAATCGAATCCCTGATGAACCTTAAGCTCCTTGACCAATGGGAAATGGATCAAAATATGGCTCATCTCGAAGAATGGGCCCCACTCTTTAGAAAAAGACGGTCCCTTCTTCAAAGATTGTGTATGTTTTCACACTATGAACAAAAAAAAAATGAGATCCAAGCATCGACACATAAGTGAAAAGAAAGTAGTTGTCGATTCTCGATTGAACTTGTTTGAATCCAAATGTAAGATGAACCCTTTAGACGGTGAAACATCCCGATGTAAGTCCTATGATAGGTTGATTGAATCCAGCTGTGGTCTGAACTTAGTTGAATTTGAAACATGCCTAAGTCTGGGCATTTCCTGTAGGAGTTTTTGCTCTTTTTTGTTTCCAACGATTTTATGTGGGTTAAGTTGTTGAACCAGAAATGAGAAAATGTTGACCAAATATATGTTGATGAGACTAGACCCAACCTCCAAAATTAGTCCTAGTGAAGATTAGCGCATGGAATTCATGTGGCATTTTTCGAAAGAACTTATGGACATAAATAGATACACTTTGCAAAATCCATAAAATTCAAATGATAGCATTAATGGAAACAAGAACAGAAAGACCACCAGATGAAAGAATTTGGAAGAAACCAGGATTTGATAACATGGAGTGGATCCCTGCAATAGGGAGATTGGGAGGTATTTGTGTGCTCTGGAAAAGTTACCAATTACACAATGAAAACATTGAATTGATTTCAAAAAGTCGTTGATTCCTCTCCTTCAAAGTTACAATTCAAATTCAAAATGTTGTCTTTGCTTTATGCTTTGCATATGGCCCTCAAAGTGAAAGAGAAAAGGATGAATTATGGAGAGAACTAAGAGATCACATTAATGACCTACGCCTCCCATGTATCCTACTAGGCGACCTAAATGAAATTCAATCTGCTTCCGAAAAACAAAGTGGTTGCCCACCTAACCCTAGTAGATTTAATAGACTCCTAGAATTTAAAATCATTTGTGAGTTAACTTTGGGAAACGACTTCACATAACGGAAAAATAAAACAAACATAAACAATATTCATGAAAAACTTGATATAGGGCACTCGTACAAACTCAAATTCTTCATTGATTCCCACAAATTTCGACGACAAACCACGCATTCTCATCTTCAGATCACTGTCTGGTCTCACTTGATCTTCAAATAGACAACAATTACAAAGGAAAACCTTTCAAATTTTAAAAAATCTGGATGACAAGAAAAGACTACAAAAACATTGTCAAACAAGCTTGGAGAACAAACTCAATTGGATCACACATGTTTAAGCTTACTCAGAAAACACAAGCCCTTAAAAGGCTCACAAAAGAGTGGAACAGGGGATCCTTTGGGAACATATTTAGGCAACTTAAGGACGTTGATGAAAAATTAGTCCAAATACAAAAGCAAAATGCCACGACACAAGATAACCGAATGAAAACTACACAAGTACGATTACTCGGGAAAAAAAATTACTGGAGTATCATAAGGTCTACTGGAACCAAAGAGCTAAAACTAAACATCTTAAACTAGTTGACACTATTTTAGGCTACTTCCACAGAGTAGCGACAGGGAGAAGAAACAGGAAAACAATTAGGGAAATAACAACGACCGATGGCACAGTCAAAGTAGGAGAAGAACATATAGTGAGAGAAATTAAAAATGACTATGATAAAAGATTCAAGAAAGGAAGTATAAACATGATAAAACTTAATGAATATCTCTAGCTCATTGATATGGAGATCACGACAGAGGACAATGAAATGCTGACCAAACCAGTGAGCAACAGTGAAATCAAACAAGCAACCTTCTCTATTGGGAAAAACAAATCCCCAGGACCAGATGGAATGATAGCATAATTTATCAAAAGTATTGGGACATTGTAGGACCAGATGTCATCAAAGCAGTTAAAAGCTTCTTCTCATCGGGAAGAATGCTAAAACAGATCAACTAAACCTTCATATTCCCTTTTGCAAAATGTCCTAATATGACATTTTTGCCCCTCCGTTCCATTTTTAATCTGAATCCCTTCCTTCTTTCCCATTTTTA
Organism: Persicaria tinctoria; assembly: GCA_037127255.1. NCBI lineage: Eukaryota > Viridiplantae > Streptophyta > Magnoliopsida > Caryophyllales > Polygonaceae > Persicaria > Persicaria tinctoria. Next base: position 38,394,624 of record JBANSL010000003.1, on the reverse strand, counting down.
TTTTGACCATTGACCGGCCAAAGTCAATGAATTTGGTGGCACAACTTTGGTGACACATGTAGGATGATAAAAAAAAATTGGTGACAGTTTTTTTTTACGAGATTAGTGCCATTACCTTTATAAGTGGTGACACCGGTCAATGAATTTGGTGACACATGTACGATGATAAACAAATTTTTTGGTGACAGTTTTTTTTACAAGATTAGTGTCACCACCTTTATAAATGGTTACACATGCGGTGACAATTTTTTTTTGGTGACATCTGAGTTTTTAGAGTTTTTTTTAATTTTTATTTTTACAAGGTCCCTATCGCCACCCTATCTCTGTCACCACCCATATCACTGTCATCACTCATATCGCTGTCACCACTCTTATTATCGATGTCACCACCCCTATCGTTGTAACCACCTTTATCGATGTCACCACCCGTATCGCTGTCACGACCTCTATAGCTGTCACCGCCCTATCGATGTCACCACTCCTATCATTGTCACCACTACCCCTATCACTATCACCACCACCCATATCGTTGTCACCACCCTTATTGTTGTCACCGCCTCTATCGCTATCACTGCCCTATCATTGTCACCACTCCTATCGATGTCACCACCACTCCTATCGCTGTCACCACCACTCCTATCGATGTCACCACCACCTCTATCACTCTCACCACCACCCCTATCATTGTCACCACCCATATCGTTGTTACCAACCCTATTGCTGTCACCACCCCTATCATTTTCATCATCCCTATCGTTGTCACCACCCATATCGCTGTCACCAGCCCTATCGTTGTCACCACTATCAATACCCTTATCACTACCACCCTTATCACTGTGGTAACACCTTTGTTTTTTTATGAGATGACTGCAGTGGCACTGTCGGTGGTGACACATACAGTAGCAACTTTTTTTGGTGACATATTTGTTGTTCGAGTTTTTTTACAGAATCACTGTCACCACCATTATCACTGTCACCACTGATGTCACCACCCTTATTAGAGGTGACACTCTTGGTGACAAGTAATTTCATGAAAAATTTTAAAAAAATATATAGTGTAATCAAATACAATATGGCCAAAATAAATAAAAAAGAACATATAATTTCATGAAAAATGGTGTTTTCAAACACTCTCTAAGAAAAATAGTGCAATCAAACACAATATCACCGAAAAATATACATCATGAATTTCCAAGAGTTTCACCTTTAATTTCCAATCCATCTATACAATGAAAGTGACATTACAGGGATCTATACATCATAAATTTCCAATCCATCTACACAAACAAACAAAACACCTTCTCCATGAGTTGAAATCTTACATAAGGAGTTGAGCCCAACACCGTCATCAAGAAAGCGTGCTTCCAATGCTTATGGAAAATGGGGATTGTGATCTACAAAACTAAAAAAAGGAGCAAATCAAAGCATTCACGCAACTTCTAAACGATGGATATCAATTCAATTTTCTATATTGAAGGATATTAGAAAGAAAATGTTCAATCATGAATCCAGGCAAATACAAAACCCAACATACACGGAAATGCAAGGGGCTATTGGAGAGCACTGATTTGATAAGACATACATGGAAATGCAAGGGGCTATTGACCTCTCTTATCTCCAACGTCAGAATGCAAAATCCAAAATTCATATCACTTACTCAATCCTTTGAACAATCAATCAAAGATTTTCCCAGGCATAGAGACATCCAAATTAACTCCACCAATTTGCCTTTGCAAAAGACAGTAACAAATGAAAATAACAAATTCAAAGTTAATCGCGATGAAGCTAGAGAAACCTGATAAGCAAGAGGTCTAGAGAGGGAATTGAAGGCAGCAATTATACCTTAACATCGATCTGTATCTCTTTGACATCGTCTGACTTCTTCGCCTGTTGTATCGATCATCCCGATCCAAACTCTTGAGTCGCGCTAGTTAGGGTCTCGGATCTCCGCCGTGAACTTCACCCACAACCTCTGTCTCACTCCTCTATAGTGCTTCCTCTCCTCCACAGGGATCTGAGGCTGAGGCTAAAATTGTCCAGATCAGAAATCCGATTTGCATAAATTGGCCAACAAATAAATCTGATTTGCAGAAATCCGATTTCCAGTTCCAACAAAGGCTTTCCTAATCGGAATTGCAGTACATCCTCTCACGGAGAATTGTAGAAATCACTCCAAGGAAGAAAGAGGAAAGTGAAGCCCCTTGACTTCGAGATCTGAAGACGGGCGGCGACCTTCGTCTTCAGATCTCGAGGTCAAGGGGCTTCAAACATAAAAACGAACTAATACTAGGGTTTTTAAAATAACATTTACGAATTAAGCTATTTACTATTGCTCATTTTATTTACTTATTTTTAAGAAAAACTTAAAAAATCACAAAATTACATGTAAGGAAAAATTGTCACATATAATTGAAATTAATGGGAAAGACAACCAGTACGGATCCCCTGTCACATTTTTCGTGTTACCCTCTATGTTGCACAGTGGCGGAAGCTAAGATGTCAGGTCGGGAGGACCAAAAAATATTTTTGGATTTTTTTGTTTGTTTTATACCAACTACAAAATAGTTTTAAAAAATATTGTTTCTAAAAGGAGTTATGGAGATTTAAACCACCAACTTGTTGATTAAAATACCCATCATTTATCAACTTTATTTATTATTTTTTTTACAGTAGGCAAAAATTAGGCAGATCCTACCTAGGTAAGATACCACCATGATCATCCGACTGGATGATGTTACAGAGATCCCTACAGATAGGGAGGTTCGAAAACGTACAAATATTCCTAGACTTAGCTATATAATCAGCGGCCTTGTTTGCTTCCCTGTAGTAGTGTCTGAATTCTATGCTCTTGAAGTTATAGCTAAGTTTCTTGATGAACTCCACTTCTCTTAAAATTTCTCATCTCACGTAGTTGCTATCATTGATTGCCTTGGTAACCTCCAGGCAGTCCTCTTCCATTATGACTCTTCTTAGACCTTTAGCTATTGCTAAGTTTAACCCCCCCCCCCCCCCCCCCCCCCCACACACACACACATAAAGCACTTGCTTCTGTTTGAATAGCAGAAATCGTATCCACTTCAGATTGAAAGATATCAATCACAGAACTCTTATGGTCCCTAATAATCCCACCCACCCGGCAAGAGCCAGTGGGAATAAAAGACCATTTACGTTTATTTTGTAGATAGTCTTAGGTGGCCCATCATTTATCAACTAAACTAGAGTAATTAGTTGTTAAACTGCTCTTTTACTATTTACATATCATAAAAATACATTACATAACATTATTTATTTTTTTTCGTCCGGAGGGGCCGTGGCCTGATGGCCACCTCCCGCGTCAACCATGTTCCGCCACTGAATGCTGCATCTATTAAATTGGTATATATTATAAATAAAATTGACAAAAAGACACTTTAGCTTTAAATATACGGAAATTTTGCCTGGTACCCTTGTGGTATTGCGTATTTCGCATGGTGTACAAAAGTTTTGCTAAATTCGCACGGTACCCCTGATGTTTGTACAATTTCGCGTCGTGCCCCTGGTGGGTTAAATCTGACAGAATTTGAAACCACCGTTAACCCTGCTCCCACTTGCTCTTACACGTACGGGGAACTTGTTCAGAACCAAAGGGAAGAGAGGAGAGAACGGGATCGGAGAGGGCGACAGAGTAGGACGACCACCGCTGAACCGCCGGCGGCGGCGACATCAGTCAGGCCACCACACCACCACACCACTCCCTTCGGCACCAAAACCCGACCTCACCCTTTGGCACCAGAATCCGGAGGATGTGACAGGGTTGCGAAGCAAAAGAAACTCCCGCTCCTGCTTGTGCTGATTTGTGATGGGAAGGAACAGTGTATTGAATTCCCGTTCAACCCCGAGGACACCGGATCTCGACTGGCCTTGCCATGAGTTTGTCGAAAGAGGATCACCCAGCGTCGCCCTGCTTGGAGGAGAAGGGTGAATCGAAGATAAACGAGGTAAGAGATTCAATTATTGCTGATGATAAAGTAGCTAGGAATGCACGAGACTTATGTTTCGATCCGAGAGGGGTGTGCTTGATGATTGGTAGTTATGATTCTATGGGGGAATTACCTAAATCTAGGGATGTCGATTCCATTCTTGTAAAAGAATCTATAAGTACGGTCGCTCACTACGGTCGCTCACCAAGTGCTCGATGAAATGTTTACACTTACATAGAGCACAAATGAGGAGGAAGAACATCCTCAAGTTGAGCATAGGAATGAACGGATTCGAACCCGCATTGTTGTGCATGAGCACACCACTCTACCATTTGAGCCAATAGACTTAATAAGATTAACCGCATTGTTGTGCATAAGATAATCCAATGTCCTCCAAATTTAACCTTAACAAACTGGAAAACATAAATATACACAAAACTGAAGCACATCTGAATCAAATTTGAGGATCAGAAAGTTACACAAAACTGAAGAACATTTTAACAAAGCTTTCTCAAATTCATATTTAGAGGCATAAAGTGTAGCTTGAATAATCCAAGTGATATCTTCATTTGCCATGCTCAATTCTCCCACTATAACTTTCCAAATTGGCGGTGCTTTCTTCTTCAGAAAAGTGCTCGATGAAATGTTTACACAATCAAGCGGACAACTTGAAGGCACAAGGAGGGGGCTTGTGGATACTAGATTCACCAAGTCTTGCGAAATTGATGAACGGCAAAGCAAACCAAGCTAGATCAATACCAATATTTGCAATTGAAGAGCACAGCTCTATTCAATCGACAAACACTCATTGTGTTTCACACAAAAAGAGAGCTTTTCTCATATAATTCAACGTGAATTACAAAGAGGGAATCGGCTTATATAGACCTCTAAGGCTGATGGGCCAATTTATCTAAAGGAATTAATAAAACTAATAACTTGAGAAATTAATAAAATAACATCTAAAGTTTCCTAAAATAACTTAAGTAAAATTAATACTAAAAATAGTAATGTAAGGAGCTGATTTTCGTTCCAAACAGTACATCTTGTAAAGATGTTGATTTTCGGCCAAGCTCCATGTCGAATCTGGAAAAACCTTCAATAGAAAAGTTGTAGATCTCTTCATTCTCGTTCCAACAAGGTATGGCACGCCTCAATCCGATCAATATTGAATCCGTACGACCCATTTTACAGAGACGTCGAAAAGCTGTCAAAATTCTGAACGAGTCTAAAACGTCATTTGCACCTTTGGATCTTCTCCCATGGTGGAGCCTTCTTCTTCCTCTTGAGAAATACATCATCCGAAGGTGTCTTGGATGGTCCCGCATCAATCTCCCTTTCTTGAAAAGGATTCGTCCTCGAATCCAAGGTCGCATTTGATTCCGCAAAGGCATCCACGCGAGCTCCTGGATCGAAAACCTTATGCCCATGGAAACTCATCTCAAGAACGATTGGTGTAGGGATTGACCACTCCTTGTTGGATATTGTCTCAGCTTCATCTACAAAATCAAGAAAATAAACTTTATGAGTGCATAATTCAGATTCCATATCACTGTCATGATGTTCTAACTTAATATGCACTTTAGCTTGGTCATTAATCCCTAAGTTTCCATCCAAAACTAGCAAGTTTTCATCCTTTTCCAATGCTGAATTACACAATTCTTCTCTGTGATCATAAGGCACATGTTGAACATTTAAATCAATTAAAGAATCATCATGCTCATATTCAATGCAATCATTATGATCATAGGCAAGTAAATTAATATCTTGATCATTGTTATTATCAACATGCTCTACATTTTCAGCAATAAAAGAAGCATCTATGCTAGTAGAAACATGATGTGAATTAGCATTATGGGGAGAAATAGGATGAGTACGTTTCTTCCCTTTCAATTGGTGGCACTTCATCTCTAGGTGGGACTCCTTGTACAAACACCGTATTAGAGCCAAAATGATGAAGCTCTATTGTCGTAAAGCGTTTATCCACCTTAACCATTTCATTATTGAACTTTACCAACATCTCATTCATGGCGTTCATGGTGATCATCAAGGTGTTGAATTGCTCAGGAGTTATAGTAGTGGTCGAGTTGTTCCCATTGTTGGGCTCGTTGTTAACCTGAATAGACATGACAAAAAGAAGACAAACAAAGAACTATGTAAAAGTTAGAAAAATATAAACAGCTCACAATTGTGTTTCGCTCACACTCCCTCTCTGATTGATATGTCACGCTTGTTAGGGCAATCCGCTTTGGGCAAATCAACAACCAAGCAAAAGAACTTAATAATCAAAGTATGCAATCAAGGGAATGAATGAAACAACAATCAACAAGCACTCGACAAAGGGCTGAGTACTCGACAAAGACAAATCAGTACTCGATACTATCAACATGGCACTCGATCAGCGAAAACAAGTGCTAGACAGTAGCAATAGGTACTCGAAAACAGCAAACAATCACACAAAGCACTCAAAATCGGAAGCAAGTGCTCGACACAAACAAGTTCAACTCGGCAATGGGAAGTAGAACTCGACAAAACAATTGCACAATGAACAAAAGCTCAACAATGGCAATTTAAGACACAATAGGGAGTGATTTTATGTGAAAAGAAAAGAAAGGAACAACCTTTGATCAATTTACCTCTTTTGATTGTAACCCCAAGTAAGGATGTTGTAGTTGCAAGGGTAGGGTTGCAAGATTGTGTTTAGGAGGTAATGGGATTGGTCTAGGGCTGATTTCAACACCAATGAAGTCCCTTGATGATTCCTTGCAAAAGATGAACAAAGAGCTCCAAAGAACACAAATCAAACAACTTTCTTTCTTTCTTTCTCTTTTTTTTTTTTTTGGTATTTTCGGATCTGAATTCTCTTTTTTTTTTACAGCAGCTCTATAATGCACGAAAATTAAATAAAATACAAGGGAAATTCAAAATTTTGGTGAATAAAATAAAATTCAACCCTAGAATGATAGAAATAGGTGAGGTTTTTGTTATCTTTGGATAGTGGATCTATCTTATGCCTTTAGATATACTTGATAGATATAATTGAAGTATTCCACCAAATAAAATCTGATTTCTCAATAAGGCAAGAAAATAGATAGAATTTAAAATATCTCAAAGATAAAATAAATAACTCAAAGATAGAAAATGATAGATAAAGACTCGAAATTGAATGCAAGAATTGAAAGACACGACCTGATAAGGACTGAGTCGATCTATATAGAACAAGATAAAGACCCAAGGCCTCCTAAGAGGGTAGGAACCAATACCAATGACTATATAACCCGCCTCTACAACCCTACACAATCAAGCGGACAACTTGAAGGCACAAGGAGGGGGCTTGTGGATATTAGATTTACCAAGTCTTGGGAAGTTGATGAACGACAAAGCAAACCAAGCTAGATCAATACCAATAGTTGCAATTGAAGAGCACAACTCTATTCAATCGACAAACACTCATTGTGTTTCACACAAAAAGAGAGCTTTTCTCATATAATTCAACGTGAATTACAAAGAGGGAATCAGCTTATATAGACCTCTAAGGCTGATGGGCCGATTTATCTAAAGGAATTAATAAAACTAATAACTTGAGAAATTAATAAAATAACATCTAAAGTTTCCTAAAACAACTTAAGTAAAATTAATACTAAAAATAGTAATGTAAGGAGCTGATTTTCGTTCCGAACAATACAGCTTGCAAAGATGTTGATTTTCGGCCAAGCTCCATGTCGAATCTGGAAAAACCTTCAACAGCAAAGTTGTAGATCTCTTCGTTCTTGTTCCAACAAGGTATGGCATACCTCAATCCGATCAATATTGAATCCGTACGGCCCATTTTACAGAGACGTCGAAAAGCTGTCAAAATTCTGAACGAGTCTAAAACGCCATTTGCACCTTTGGATCTTCTCCCATGGTGGAGTCTTCTTCTTCTTCTTGAGAAAGACATCATCCGAAGGTGTCTTGGATGGTCCCGCATCACAAACATATAAAGAAATGATGATTTAGGGCACATTTATGTTCAGGGCTTTCGCAAGATTGAGACTGATAAATGGGAGTTTGCGAATGAGTTCTTTTTGCGAGGAAGGAAGCATCTATTGAATAATATTCGCAGATGAAGGGGGCTGCCTCAGCTCCAGCAGGCTACCAGTGAAGCATCAGGACCTGGGTTGGAGACTGAGGTGGGGAAGCTGAGAAAGGATAAAGAGCGTGATGATGCGAGAGCTGGTGGAGCTCCAGAGATTGCAGTCGAACAGCAGAGCGCGTTGAAACAGTGAAGCATAGGCTTCAGGATCTCATTGGCTAGCACACACTGGCTCGTTCCCTTGGCATTTGATCATTCTTTTTCTTTGAAGTTGTTGTGCTTAAGCGTTTCTTGATTTTAGGCATTGATGTGAGCTAGTTCTAGGCACTGTAAGAAATAGTTTCTTCGATTGTGAGAATTGAATGACAGTATAACTAGCCAAGCTTGTTTAATATGACCACTGAATGGAACTTATATATTGTTGGTAGTTATTTAACATTTTTTTTATCATCATATTATATGATTGTAAGATATAGGTATTTATTAATAACAATTGGTGTCTTATTCTTTGTTTATTGCTTGATATCTAGGTTATAATCGGTCCCAAGCCTGGAAAAAAAGAAGGGGAGATATGTTATGTGGTATTTCATATGTTATCAATTGTATAAAAATGTTATCAATAAAAATGTCATCAACAAACAATGTCATCACAAATAATTGAGATCGATGAGGTGTAATCACAAATGTCATCAATGAATAAAAATCATCATTAAAAGATGTCATCAATGAAGTTTAATCGCATTTTATACCCTTGTGTCATCAATTGTATAAAAATGTGGTAAATATGTCACCACAAGCGATTGCATCAATGAAGTGTAATCACAAACATGTCATCAGTGAATAAAAGTATAATCGATGAAAATAAATCGATATACAAATGATTAAATTAAAAACACGTGGCATCAAATAATTACATTATAAAAATAACATCAAAACACCATTTTGAAAAAGTTGTATCACATTAAAGAAAAAAAATGTCATCAAAATACTACTTTGAAAAAATATCATCAAAAATATGGCATCGGGGTAAAAAAAATATTATCAAAAAATTGACATAAAAAAAAGTGGCATCAGCCGTTAACCGTAAAAAAAATGGCATCAATAATCAACGTGATATTACAATAAACAAAAAATGTTATCAAGGTTTAAAAAAGTGTTATCCAATCATTTCATTAGAAAAGTTAGAAAAGTGGCATCAGAGTGAAAATAAAATATAATAAAATTTTGGCATTAAAACGGTAAAATATGGCATCACTTAAAAAAAAATAAAAAAATAAAATCCAAATGGGTTGGTCAACGGTCAACCAATTGACCATTGACCATTATTTGGGTGAGCTCTACCCAAACTAATTAAATTACGTTGAGGGCTAGCTACTTAATTAAACATTGGAAATAGGCTAGCTACCAAAATCACCCTAAATTTAAACCTGAGATTTTGTATCATAATTTATATATAAAGCTTGTAAGTTGCTTATAAATTAACCATTCATAAGATTCCCCACTTCAATTATTAGGCGCACACTCTACAGAGAACTCGTACGTTCTGACGTTCTCCAACCTCATCTTTTTTTTTTCTTTTATCCTTAGCTAACTCTGCAAAATTATACGGAGTGTTATGGAGATTCCAACAGCACTAAACTCCTTTGAAACCAATTCAATGGCGGCACTCCTCGTAGCAACCGTTGTCGTGCTACTAACACTGGCTTGGAGCGTCCTCGACTGGGTTTGGCTCCGTCCAAAGAAGCTGGAGAGGCAGTTGAGGCAGCAGGGATTCGCTGTCCGTCCCTACCGCCTTTTCCATGGCGACCTGAAAGACGTAAGAAGGATGGGAGTCGAAGCAACTTGCGCCCCCATGCCCAGTTTCTCACACGATTACTTCCCACGTATCCGTCCCTTCCTCCACCGCACCATCACCAACCTCGGTATAGATCCTTCATTCTTATGTTCACGTTTAAATTAAGATTCGTTGATTATAATTCTAATTGTGTGTGTCAGTATAAGATTTAATTCATTTCCTTTTCATTCCCTAACTTTGAATGAATTAATGGGCAGGGGAAGTATGTGTGACGTGGGAGGGGCCGGTGGCAGTGGTGAACGTGGGAGACGCGGAGATGGTGAAGGAAGCGATGCTGAAGCACGACGAGTTTAGGAAGCCGAAGTCGAACCCACTCACTGCGATGCTGCTCAGGGGACTCATCAGCTTCGATGGTGAGAAGTGGGCTCACCATAGGAAACTCATCAACCCTGCTTTTCATATGGACAAACTCAAGGTATATATCTCACCTCTTGTTTCTTTATATTTCTACATCCTGTATAACAATTATACTAGATTTTATTCTTTTTTAATCTTGGAAAACTTAATTATTATTACTAGGATTTTTTCTCATTTTTAATTTAATTATAACTTCGCCTCTTCGGTATAAAGTATTTGGTTATTATATAATATAAACTTCTTTGTTTTGTTTTGTTTTATTTTACTGAAAATCAATCAGAACTCAATCCAAAACAGAATGGGCTCGTACGTAAAATGGATGGTGTATCTTCATATCCTAATCCTAATTGTGGGGTCTAACTGTACCCACGCCCACACAAATACTTTCTACCAAAATAAAAACAACCACACTCACATCGAGGTGGCCACGGGTTACGGGTTGATCCGTGATCCGACGGGTCGTACGGGTCAATGACACGTCGGGTCATTGATCCGGCGGGTCCGGGTCAACGAATGAGGGCGGATTGCGGGTTAGGGTTAGGGTCAGCCCGCCGGGTCAACCCGCCATCCCAATTTTTTTTTTTTGAAAAAAATATTTTTTTTATATTTATAATAATTATTATGTATATTATTCTTAAAATAATTCATAATATATAAACATATACTAGTTTGCAATGTGGGTCAAAAGCACTATCACCCTTCCCTTTTTATTAGGGGTGGGCACAAATCCCGCAAATCCCGGGCCCGTCCCGATCCCGTCCCGGACCCGTCCCGATCCCGATGGGATTTGAAAAAAAAATAGTGAATCCCGTCCCGGTTTCGTCCCGCAAAAATTATGCGGGACGGGACGCGGGACGAGGATTCCTTATCCCGCAAATCCCGTCCCGTCCCGCATATATAATAATAATAATAATAATAATAATAACAATAATAATATATTATTATTATTATTATATTATATTATATATTATATATAACAATATTATATATATATTATAGTCTTACAGTGTATACATACACTGTTTTTGTTGGAAGTGTACATACACTTTTTTTTGGCAAGGAAAGTGTATATATACACTAGTGTATATAACACTGTAAAAGTGAGTGTGATACTGTAGTGATACACATACACTGGGTGTATACCCCATATTAATACACTACCAATCACAATTATACATGTGTACAATTTTTTTTCTTTTTCTTTTCTTTTCCTTTGACAAACGTGGGTTGTGTTACAAATTTTTACCAAAATTGAAATTAAGAGGTTGGGAACCGGGAACGTGGGAGTAGTAATTTGTTGATTCATTTTTTTAATATTAATTTCATAAACTTCTACCAATATTAATTATAGGGTTATGATTAATTTTTTAATTCATTTTTTTAATATTAATTTCATAAACTTCTACCAATATTAATTATAGGGTTATGATTAAATTTATACTCTTGTCATTTTTTTGTTGTTGATATACCCTGAGCATACATTATAAAATTCAAATTTATAAAAATCGGAATTATATGATTAGATTGTGGAGCGGTTTGAACAATAAATTTTATAGGGTTTTTGAGACATGAATATTGAATTATAAATTCATATCATAAAATTATAAATTTAATTACTTATATATTTGAAAAAAAAAACAGTCAATTTCGCCCCACAAAAAATATGCGGGACGGGACGCGGGGCGACCCGTATCAATCCCGCAAATCCCATCTCGTCCCACATTAATAATAATAATAATAATAATAATAATAATAATAATAATAATAATAATAATAATAATAATAATAAATGTAACTTCAAATTTAGTTTGTAAAATTTTAATTATGTTAAATTTTAGTTATGTTAAAGGCCACCAAAAAGAACAATTTTAGTTATGTTAAATTTGTTAGCAAATTTCAATATTAAAAAAAAAACGTAATTTTTTTTTTGGTGTAAATAAAAAAAAAAACCGTAACTTATTACCCCAAAAAACTGTAACTTCAAATTTACTTTTTTTATAATTTTAAGATTTAACTAAAACTGTTTATTATTTTTGTTAATATTTTCTTTTTAATTTGTAAATACACATGGCAATATTTAATTGGAGGTGTAGGATTGCATACATACACTAGGTGTATGTGTACATTTGTCCGTGTATATATTTCGTATATATAGTTGCTCAATTTTTCGATCTTATATAACTATATAAATTGTGTAATTATATGTATAATGTGTTCCATGTGTACGTATATATATAAGAAAAGTTGTAAAATTATATAAAAATATTATAAATTTATATATGTTATGTCTTTCAAAATCCCAAAATATATAAGAATTTTAGAATTTTTTATAATGTTTTTTATTTGAGGGACAAGGCCCGTCCCGTCCCGGTCCCGTCCCAACCCGTGAGGGATAAGGCCCGCGCGGGATTGAAAAAAAAATAGTGAATCTCGTCCCGGTCCCGTCCCGCAAAAATTACGCGGGACGGGACGCGGGACGACGATCATCCCGTCCCGTCCCGTCCCGCGCCCACCCCTACTTTTTATAGATTTGGAAGACATCTCCTATTCTCTCAACTTTCAATGTGGGACAAGAGTCTTGTCCCACATTGAAAGTTGAGAGTTAGAATGAGAAGGGATGGATGTATATATGTGTACTCCATCCTCCCTTAACCCTCACTCTTTACTTTAAGCTTTATTTCTTATATTGAAATGAAGTAAATTAAAGTTTGACAAGTTTTGTATCCTTACATTTATATTGTAATGGATAAAGGAAGTTTTATAAAAATATAAAATTTCTCATGTTTTTTTCCACTTCATATTAAAATGAAATAGATATAAAAAGTGATATGTAGAAAAAAGTCTTTACCTATCATTTTTTTTTAAAAAAAATTAGTCAAAAATATTAAAAAAAATATTTTTTTTTTTAATTTGGGAATCCGTCGGGTCAACGGGTCGACCCGAACCCGCCAACCCGTGGAATTCCCGGGTTAGGGTTCGGGTCGCCCTTCCCCGACCCTTGACCCGGCGGGTCGAACCCGTCGACCCGTGGCCACGCCTACACTCACATATACTGTTATTTTTTTTTTTTAAGGAAATAATTCGAGATCAGATATATCTGAGTCTCGATGGCCGACAAGTCGGCAGACGGAAACTCGTCAATACATATAAACGAAAATGAAAAACAAAAGGCGGAGCAACACAACAAGTGGAAGCGCACCCTACAAGAAAACGAGGCAAGGAAAACTAAATCTAACACGAAGGGGACGTAGACTACGGACGAAAGCCAACCACCGTCCAAAAACAACACCGCTGGAATGCGATACATCAGGAATCCTTGTGGGCAGTGAAGATGAACCTCCAGGAAGCTCTTTCTCGTACACGGAGTCGCCCCGTACACACTACCTCGATCCCAGCCAGACCCGATACCGACTGCCAGAACCCCAACATAGAAGAAGAACCCTCAGCCGCACCAAAGCAGAGATGCACGCCACCCGAGCAAAGCAAACCGCAAAAGACCGGTCACAATGAACCGGTCATGACCAAACGGGATTTAATCCAAGCTCAATCGAGCGGTGTTTTGAGAAATACTTTATATAAGTATATAAAGTACAGTCTATAAAAACTATGTTAAATATTATTTTTATTTTATGTAATAATTATTCTGGACTACTTTGGGCCCAAGGAGTAGCTTGGGTCCAAAGCACATGATAACGGGCCCAAAAACACCAAGCACCTGAAACCCTAGCCAAGCAGGGACAACACCAATGCAAGGAGGGAGGGACGTCGGACAGGAGCCGTTGTAACAAGGTGGAACAGCAGGCGTTAAGGCAGATGGCGACTCCCAAGAGCAGTAGCCACAACTAAGAATCGCTGGCGACTCCCAAGAGCAGTAGCCACAACTAAGAATCGCTAGATCAAGCCATCAACGCCAACCGGAGAGGAAAGCGAAGTCAAGGTCGGCGCCAACCCCGCCACGGCGGAGACACCTGTGGCGTCGCATGACCAAAAGGGAGGGAAAGGAGACCCGACTGAGGAGGGATCCCAAGCCCAGGAGAGATGGCCAGAAAACCAACCCCGACGACAAAAATCGAAGGCGACTTGAATGATTGAGTCAACAAGGCTGAGAAAGAACATATTGGAGGACATGCGCTCTGAAACATGAAAAAACCCAAGAGAATTGGGCAATCTAGGGAGGAGGCCGAACAACGAGACCTCAATGGTGGAGCCAGGGGCGTGGAAGGCAGCGACGACCGCAATGGTGCAATCGACGATGAGACCGACCACGAATGGGGGAAGAGGACAACGAGGAGGGGATCCATAGCTAGAGGACAAGGAGGAAGAAAACCAAGGCGAGAACTCAAGCTCCCGAAGGAGGGCTTCGGACCAAGAAGGAGATGACCGGAACAACACGCAACAACCCAGGAAACTGGTGGAGAAGCGACCAACGATTCAAGCTCCGAGGAGTAGCACCTTAGTCGAGGGGAGATCTGACCTCCGAAGAAGGGTTGTAGGCCTCCGGAGAGGGGGTTTTAGGACCGACAATGGTCGGAGCTCCGACGAGGAGGAAGACTCCATCTCTCTAGGTTTCTAGAGAGAGGAGAGAGCATTTGCTTTTTTTAGTTCACCACAGATACTGTTACATTTACATGTGCGTCGTTTTCGATGGGATTCTGCACACACGTTAAAAGAAAAAATATTATAGTACCGTCTTATTTGAAATTTTGATACGGTTTTCAAAAAACTAATTAAACATGTATTTTAGTATTTACTAGGTCAGAAACCGCAGGCATTCGCGCGCGGTCTAGTCAGGACTCGCAAATGGTTTATTGATTTTGGCCGATTTGTAAAAATACACCAAATCGGTGTTCGGTTTGTAAAAGTATACCCATTTTCTTATAATAGCAAAAATAGGATAGGTAGGTCATTTGTGCTAAAAAAAAGGTCATTTGTGCTAAAAAATAATGACTGATTTTACCTTTACATTTAAATATAAAAATCTTTAAAAGGAAAATTATAAATCAAAATTAAAATAAACGTAAAAAAATCTTTAAAAAGAAATATATATTAAAAGAAGGCTTTTAATGTTTTTCCTAAAAATTTAAAAATAATAAAACTAGCCGGATGAAAAATATTGTCTTTGTAAGAGAATTAATACTGACAGGATATAAGTTCTTTATGACAAATCTGATAATTAATACTGACAAGATAGAGTCTATAATAGGGAAGAGAATAAAAATACAATTTTATTTGTACCATAACTAGAAATTAAAGGCATATCCAAGATGACAAAGTTCCTTGTTCACAACGACATGAGTAATGTTTACAGTGACAAGACTGTAGGTTTTTTTCGATGGAATTGAAGCTATAATCGGGGAGAGAATGACTGAAGATACGGTAAATCATATCTTCGGGATTATTAACCATATTTACAAAAGGATTGACAATATATATCCTAAAACCACAATATTATAACATTGACAGGATGAAAATATCGTTCTTGACAATCCCAAATATGAACATGGACAAGATTTGATCAATAATCGACAGGAGATTGAGTAAAGATACAATTTTGACCTAAATCATAACCACTAGAGTAAAGATACTTTTTTTTAATTCTAGATTTTTTATTATTATTTAATTATTTAATATAATTTAAAAATAATTTAAAAATATAAGAAAAATGATAAATACCAAAAATATTTAACCTTTTTTTCCTGATTTTTTGGGATGGTAGGTAGTTTTGATAATTAACTAAGGTATTTTTGCAAATTTTCATATATTGATGCAATTATTTTCAAACCTATGAATTTTTGCAAACCAATTATCAAAGTTGGGTATTTTCTAGTAATTCCCTTGATTTTTTTAACTTTGTATTGAATTGCTAAATTTTGCACAAGCTATTAATGTAGATTGGAAACATATGATAATGTTTTTAGTATTTGACAATAAGATGGAGAAATTAATGTATTCCTTCGTGATAAGATGGACCAAAGAACTAGGAGAAATTAATTTCTGCTACTAGAAAACAAAGAATTTGATTGAAGAGCAGATACTTGAATCCTTGGACATCTGCAAACAAATTAGGATATGGTTACTCTGTGTTCAATGTTCAACTAGTCCATCTACAGCAGAACCAAAACAAGCCAGGAGAGTTCATCTACCTTTGCCGAAGAAACTTTACCCTTTGAAGATCTTCGTCAGGCATACCAACAAGAAGTAAAAAGATGCCATCTTTTTTGAAGAAATCATGTGCCCATCAATTCTATTCACCCAAAAATGAAAAGGGCCTTGTCATGAATAACTAAATTAAGAGGTCAAGATTATAAAAAACCTGATTAGAAAATGAAGAAGAACAAGAAGGTATTTCATCACTGCACTTCCATGCAAAGATGGCACTCCTAAAATTTCATCATGTTAAAAAAAATTATCAGTAACAATCTGAGCACAAAATTTGCTCCTCACGTGTATGACTTCTATAGAAAACTAGCAAGGCTCAGTTGGGCAAAAAGTGTAATTTTTTTTTTGCAAGGATCTAGCAAGTCTCACTCTCACCCGAAGCTTCATTCTATCAGCAGTTGTAGCATCAACAACTTCAACTTCTCCACTTATTCTAAACTGCTCCCAAGTATCAGTAAAATACCAACAGATCTGAAATAACGCAATGGTTGGCTTAGATATGATGCAAGAGATGGAAATTCTCAAAATAACTCATGTCTGACAAATAAAAAAAACCTGGGTTTCACCACTGATGTTAATACCTCAGCAAAGAACAGTGCTTCAGATCTTCAATCTATAAATTTAGGTGAAACAGAGATCAACTCTAGGCAGTATAGATCAATGACATGATGAGCTCTTTATGTTGCCAAACTCAAACTCTATTGTTTGTGTAAATGAGTCTAATGAGAGGGGATAGTTTCACTAAACAACCCCATCTTTTAGTTTATTCAGTAAGCCACCTCAAATTCCTAATTTTAACACCTTAACACCATATGGCACACCTGTTTATTAAAGCTCCATTGATAAATTGATTGAAACATCATCACAAGAGACAAATCCCTATTTTATATTAATTTATCTGAAAGTAGAGTTTGAACTTCAAACAATGTTTTTTTTTAATCTCGAAATTAACTATCTATATATCTTATTCCAAATTTTCTAATGGTAAAATGTAGGATATTATTTGTGTGAAATGCTGATTTCTATTCATTATTCAAATGAAATCTATTATCTCACTCCAATCTCTGTATTAACATAAATAAAAGAGAAGAGTAAATTACTAAATTTCATGAACTCTGAGCATAATCTGCTAAAAATGCTCATAATTCCTTAAAACCTTTAAAGTTCACTAGCAACAACTATTTTTTTTTTGTCCATTATATGTCCATTTCTAGATTGCTTATGAATAATCATTAGACATCATAGTATTAAGCTCAGTCACACAATTTTCATGGTGGGGATAACCTTAATCTAGGGCACATAATATCACCCCTCATAACAATTTCCAGCCAAAAATATCAAACAAAATGAAACCTAGCAATAAAAAGATGGAAAACTTTCTTTGGAAAGGGTAAGAATTGGATGATCCCCCAAATGGGTTTTCATTAGAATTCAAAGCAATTCTAAGAAGAAAAAACCCAAATTGCAATTGATATTGTGGCATTTCGTGAGGAAGCAACCGAAAGGCGAAAACTTTAAATTGTAGAATGGGAAATAGGTATATCGTCACACATCATTTTCACAACAAGTAGCTTATCAGCAAATAGGACTACAGAAATTCAAACAGGAATCCGGAAGCAAACTTCAATTTCACATAGTTCAAGAGGAACTCACGGGAGTGTTCTCGAAGATAGCATCAGCGGGCTCGGGTATACGATAGTCGCCGGCAGCGGCGGTGGGTGAGGAAGAAAAGATACGGTAGCCTGACGGATGCACAACCGGCGGCATGAGCGGCGAGAACGGGAGCTGGCCCTCAAGAGGTGGCTTTAATGGAAGTGATGACGGTTGTTGCAGCTGCAGGTGGTGCTGCGCTTGATGATTAGTAGCGCTAGAGCTCGACATCAAAGTAGAAACCTCCAAAAACTGGTGGAAACAAGAGAACGATTTTACGGTTTATTCGGGGGGAGTTCATACTTTTATAAAGTAATACTCCCTCCGTTCAACAAAACTTGACGTTTTACTATTCATGCACGCTTTTTTAGGAGCTAAAAACTATATAAAATATCGACTTTTTAAATAATTTTTTTAACAATTTCGTAGTTATTATTAATAAATACAAACTTGTTAAAAAATTTTTTTAAAAAAATGAAAATTTTATATAGTTTTTATCATTCTAAAAAAGCGTGCGTGAATAGTAAACGACAAGTTTTGTTGAACGGAGGGAGTAGATATATAGATATATTTAATTATGTTTTTTTTTACTTTAAAAAAACTACTATTGATCTTTTACTAATAATTTAATTACTTTAAAAAAACTACTATTAGTAGCGCTAGAGCTCGACAGAAAAGTTCTCTCCCCTGTTTTCCAATTTCCCACCCATTCAT
This sequence comes from Persicaria tinctoria, assembly GCA_037127255.1. Lineage (NCBI taxonomy): Eukaryota > Viridiplantae > Streptophyta > Magnoliopsida > Caryophyllales > Polygonaceae > Persicaria > Persicaria tinctoria. The sequence continues at coordinate 38,375,858 of JBANSL010000003.1, read as the reverse complement.
TTCTCTAAAAAACCCACTTGCCAAACAGAGGGTAAGATGGAGCCCATCACAACATGACTCATGGAAGACGGAAACAATTGACGAAGATAACGATTTTACGGTTTATTCGGGGGGAGTTCATACTTTTATAAAGTAATAGATAGATAGATATATTTAATTATGATTTTTTTTACTTTAAAAAAACTACTATTGATCTTTTACTAATAATTTAATTATATTTTATAAAATAAATTATGTAATAAAAAAATCATGCTTTTTAACAATATTACATCATAGATGAAATCTTTTAATTACCTAACGAATGGGATAAATGCGTAATTGACCATATAATAAGACCAAATTAGTTAAATATCCATCCTCCAATATTTATTAACTAAATGTTCACTAGTCAACCTCCGACCCCTGCCCGTGCCTCTTGAGGTCCCCATTATGCATTTCTGCTCAACAATCTCCCATTACCCCGCGCGAATGTCAAGCTCCCCATCAAGGCCGGACCTGAGGTGAGGCCCAAGAGGTCATCGCCTCAGGCCCAAATCCCCTAAGGGGCCCATGTTTTTTTTCCGGGTATACGTATATAATATTGGAAATAAACGGGAAACCGCTTAATAGAACGAACTGTCAAAGGGAAGAACTAAGAACAGGAGCGCCCAGTCGCCCAAAAGAAGATGACGGGATCGATGTATCGGGTAAGTTGCTGCTCCTTTTGCTTTCTTCCATGACTTTCGAACCCGGCCTAGAGCAGAATCTACGACTACGAGATTGCAACAAACTGAATTTGGAGTACTTTTGTAAAATTTAGGGATTAGGGTTTAGAAATTAGGATTCTAAACTGAATGAAAGGAGGAATTGTCTGGAGCGAGATATTAGGAATTAGGCCTTTATAACCCGAACTGAAGAAGAGATATTAGGAATTAGGATTTTCGTCATCAAGAATTGTGTGTAATTTACAAATTGCACATGTGAAAGCAATTGGCTGAATCTATATATGGAACACATAGCCGTATAATTATAAGGTATGCTCTTCTTGGTGTCTTTTGTAAATAGTATAGGTATATATGTACAAATAAAACATTATTTTTTTCCTACTTTGTATACAGTATACACAGATATGAGATTAATCTCCCTAATTTCTATATACCAACAAATCAAAATATAAACTAAATAAGCCTTCAATTCACTGGGCTCAGAAGGTTTAATTAGATGAGATTAGTATAAGCATACATGTGAGTCACTGTATACACAAATATGACCATATGGGATTAATCTCCTAACTTTTATACAACACCTTTTCTTTTTAAAAAAAAAACATCTTACAGTAACTTGTTAATAATGATGTATTTTGAAACTTTTACAATATAGTTCTTTATATACATTAATATGTTATTTTTGTATGACATATTTGACTAGGGATATGCTTTTTTGATGGTTTAGTATTCGTTTTTTTATTATTAAAAATAGTTGAGGGGCCTATTTTTTTATTTCGCCTCGGGCATTTGAAATCTCAAGTCCGGCCCTGCTCCCCATTTCCCCTCAAAATTTTGCAACCAATTTCGATTACATGTCGTTGGTCATCATAATATATTCGTTTCACCATAATATATTCGTTTCAACATAAACCAGCAAATATTTTCTTCTTTAATCCACATGTTTATCTTTATATGTATTCCAGCATATATCAACATTTTTATATATATTTGATTCCCTCATCATATTTATTTGAAAATATATGAAATCAAATGTCACATTGTATGTGTATTTTCCATGAAAAGATAAGCTAACACCCCATGACATATTTGACAAACCTTCACAGTGTTGGCTTTTTGTCATAAAAAGGTATGACAGATAACTAACAAACATTCACAATTACATACATGTACTTGAACTAATGAAAATTGAAAAGATACGCTGACTCGAGGGACTAGGATCTTGACTACAATTACATACAAACAGACTTTCAGATGAAAATTGCACTTATAGAATAATCGCCACAGATTTTGCACAATGTGAAATCGCCATAGCAAGCTTTCAAACACTTTCATTTTTTCTATGGTTTTCACTAGTTTTTTTTCTTCTAAGGCCCTACATAAATCGCACTAATAGAAAGATGATTATTTATACGCAATAACATGATGCAATCCAAAAAATGTACCCACGGATTTTGTACAATGTGTTGTAAAGCCCTAACGCATTAAAGCCAATTTATTTATGAAGAAATCTTTTAAGGTCCAAAAAATGTACCCTAATTTAGGGGGGGCCATGGGTCACAGGTTAGTCTAGACCCGTCGAGTTGTCATGGGTCATTGATCCAACGGATCGATGATCCATCGGGTTTAGATCAACAGGTGGTCGAGTTAGGGTCGAGTCCCTCGAATCCACTAAACCGCCTGATCGGCCGGTTAAAAAAAATGTGGCTATTATGTTAGGCCCACTGGACCGTTTACAAGAGTACTGAATTAATCCAATGCGGTGTGTAAGGAGTGGGATTTGAACCCTTAACTGACGAGAGAGTTTCTCGACCAAATAAATTTGTAGTCAAGATCTCCGCTATAGTATAGGGGAGTCAGGTTCGTCCTCAGAAGAGAAGTCAGCGGTTCTAGGTTTAGTGTGTTTTGGGGTTCAGGGATAGCGAGAAAATGTGAGGAGGTTGCTATCGACAAAGAATAGAGGGATCGATGTGGATGGATGGAGAGAGAATGGTGGTTGGTGTCGAGTAGAACCTGTGTCGAATAAAAATAATAAAATATAGCAAATAAAGATGCGAACTTCTAAGGTTAGGGATCACAATAGCAATAAACATATATGTAACTCATAAATCACATAAAGATGCATGCTTTATATCAAATAACTTTCGTTATTAACAAATAGGAATATAGAAGTTTTCGCATAAACCCTAAGTGTTACTACCTTTTCTTAATTAGGATCAGTCGGCTTTCTCAAATAAACCCTAATTACTATCCAAATTCATAATAAGATCACTTTCGCTTCAATATCACGAATGAGGAATTTCCTCAACTCTCGCAAAGGATTAAGCACATAGGTAGATGATAATAAAGACAAACAAAATCATGAATTCATAAATCAAACAAACATATCTATGTTGGGATCACCCCAACCCTAGAAGAAGGAAATTAGAAAACAAACATAATGAAAGAAACTAAATTTAACATAAAATAAACTAAAACTTACAAAACCTTCCAAACGTTCCTCCTCTCTCTCCTCTCTCGCCTACTCTCTCTCTCTCTCTCTCTCTCTCTCTCTCTCTCTCTCCTCTCCTTGCGCCCGAAGACGACTTTGCTTGAATGTATGAAAATCAGCCCCCTAGGGCTTTATTTATAGGCCACAATTCTTGCTATCCAAGGAAGGAGCAAGTCTATCTCTATCTAAATCTATCTATCTATTTCCTAAGATACATGTTTGATAAATAAAAGAAATAAAAGAAATAAAATTCTCCCTAGGTAAATTAGGCAATTACTAAATCAGATAAATATCTTCCATCTTGATAGAATATCCTTTGCTTCATGTGGAAGATATCCAGCTCGGAATTCGGACTCGGACTGCTCGAAATCGACTCTGGTGGTCACTCGATATCGACTAACATAGGTCGATATCGACCTCATCTTCTCATCTCACTCGATCTCGGCCTCAGATGTGAATTTCGACCTCTCTTCACTCGATATCGACCAAAAGTGGTCGATATCGACCTCTTCAATGTTGCTCCAAGCATCTGGTCGATTTATGGCATTCCTGGTCGATGAGATCAACTCGATATCGATCGAAAGTGGTCGATAAGACCAAAAAGGGTCGATATTGACCTCTTTGACAGTTTCCAGCATTCTGCATCCGTATTGAAACGCACTTTCCTGACTCCTCGTTCGTCTGATTGATGCATATGAGTATGCGTTGGAAAGGTCTTCTCAAGGGCTACAACACTCATGAAGACATCAAAATTTGATTCAGAATGATGAATGGCTAAAAGTGGGCTTTTCTCCAGATGCACTATCCTTAGCTTCTTCATGACTTTCCTTTAAGCTCCAAAGTGCGTTCGATTTCTGAGAAATATAACAAAAACTTGTGTAGACCTCTATATATTGCAAATAAACATAAAATAGACAGATTCTGTATTATTCTAACCCAAATGTATCAAATGTATGCAGAAATTGATATAAAAGTAAGTGTAAAACATGACAATTTAAGCGCACAACATTGACCTCTTGTAAAGGCCACCTCTCCCTTATCACTAGGGCAAGAGGTCATTGGTGACGCAATCCAAACTTTTAATTAGGGCCTAATTAACTATCCATGACTTATATATACAAGTGGAAGATCTAGGGTTATACATGCATATGGATTTTATTTTTAAAAGTTTTAATAAGATTTAATACTAAGTACTCAACATAAATAATAATTTATTAGCTGTGTATTTTGAAAATAAGTTATATCACATATATATATATATATAAAATAAAAGAGAAGTCACATATGATACAATACATGACACCTTCTCTTTAATAATAGTAATATTAACCAATAAAAAAAAATTTACTCCTTGCCTTAATCAATTTAAAGAAAATATATTTTTCCCAATTTTTTAGATATAGATATATTTTGAAAATATTTTACCAAATTTTATAAATTTTTGATAACAATTATATACATTTTTTTTCTCATGCACTTAATCAATATATAGTATATAATAAGTAGATTAATATAACATTTTTTTTAATATTTTTTCTATCATCAATCCAATTCTATCCATAATCCATAATTATTTTTAAAAAATATATATTGGATGAGATAAGGAAACTTCATAAAATTAAAATATATAATAAGTTGTCTAATGTTTATATTGTATTTATATAATAAAAGAACAAATCCTTTTTCCAAAGAAGCTATCTAGGTTTAATATATTAATATATTATGAGATTTATATAAATTTAGCATTTATTTTATCTTAGAATTATACATTTTTTATAGAATAGAAATAATAGAATGTGTATTAATATCAAATTTATTTAAATAAAAAAAGGAATAAGTGCGGGTATTAAACTAGTTACTTGATACAAAGTGGGCTTAAAAAATATATTTTATTTTATTTTTTCCCTTTTTTCTTGCATGTATAAATATAATTATTATATTTTTTGAACAATTATTATCTTATTTTATTGAATAAATTAAATTAATGTACATTTATCTATTTTCTATGTAACTATATAATATTTATTCTAATTGTTATATTTTATAAAATATTTAAATAATGTTATTTCGTACTTTTAATTTTCAGTTGTGATTTTATTTTTTTAGTTTGAAAAGAAAATTTCTGTTAATTTGATTAAATAAATGGGCAGTTGATGCTACCGGCATTTTATACATGTTGCGGAGAAACATTTAGCCTTTGGGAAAAGAGGGTATCAAATGCTGAGCACGAGATCGATGTGTGTGGTGATCTCAGAACTCTTTCAGCAGATTCGATATCAAGGGCCGCATTTGGGAGCTCCTACAAGGAAGGTAGACGGATTTTCCAACTCATCAAAGAGCATATAAATGTCACTGTTCGTATCTCGCAATCAGTGTATTTTCCAGGACGCAGGTTTGATACCTCCATCATAGTTATATATATAATGACTATAAATCAATCGACGTGCATAAATGAAAATGTTGTAGGTACCTTCCGATGGAGGACAACAAAATGATGAAAGCAATTGAGAGAGAGATTCGAACCCTCTTAAGGGGCATCATTGAAAAGAGGAAGAAGGAAAAGGATCGTAAGGACAACTTGCTCGGTATTCTCATGGATTCAAATTCAAACTCTCAAAACAATCAGCACGAAAGTAAAATTAACAAGCATAAGATCAAGATCACGACCGAAGAGCTCATAGACGAGTGCAAGTTATTCTACCTTGCGGGCCAAGAGACCACTTCAACACTTTTGACATGGACCATGATCTTGCTTGCTAAACACCAAGATTGGCAAGCTAGAGCTCGAAACGAAGTCCTACAAGTATTTGGTAGCAATCAACCTAATTTTGAGGGATTGAATCATTTGAAGATAGTAAGTAAACTATCACTTTTTCACAAGTGTGCACTTGTTTACATGTATTATCATTCCTTATTATGGTGCATGTGTAGGTGAACATGATACTTTATGAGGTGCTAAGATTATATCCTCCTGTGATCGAACTGAGAAGACGAGTTGCCAACAACAACACGAGATTGGGAAGCCAAGCATTGCCAAAAGGAATGCTCCTTAACTTGTTGGTGATCCACATCCATCACGACTGCAAAGTGTGGGGAGATGACGCAAAGGAGTTTAAGCCTGAGAGATTTTCCCAAGGGATCTCAAGTGCATCGAAAGGGAGTGTGTCATTCTTGGGCTTTGGTTGGGGTCCTAGGATCTGCATCGGATCCAATTTCGCCATGATTGAAGCAAAGATCGCGCTATCCATGATTTTACAACGGTTTAAGTTTCAACTTTCACCGTCTTATGTTCATGCTCCCAAGGCTTATGGTGTTATTCATCCACAATTTGGCGCTCCTATCATATTTGGCTGTTTATGAGGAAAAATACCCCACTAAAATTAACTTTCCATCTTTATTTTATACTTGAAAGTATATTATAAATACAAATATTTTATGAAATTGTTAGAAAATATGTGTGGACAATAAACGTGGACTCCATCCATGTAGTTGTTAATAGGCGCTTTAATTAATTTTAAAAAGTAAAACCGCCAAATAAGGGAAATAAAAGTGAAACGTGCGTGTGTTCAATCAACCCAAAACCCAATTAATACTTCTCCTGAATTAAAATAAGAAAAAAAATACTTCTTCCGAATTGAATCACCGGTTTTTTTTTTTAATTTTGAATTTGGTTAGTCTGTTTTTCGTTTTTTTTTGTTTTGTTTTATCCTTTTATCACAAGATAATTGTGTTTTGAATTAAAAAAAAAAAAGACAATTATGATGAAATTAAGTTATTCTTTTAAATTAGAAAGATTATACATGTTTAAGGGGATGGATATTCATTTAAATTTGATAGATTATTCGTTAAGATCGGAGATTATTCGGGTGTTTGTGATCTGTTATTCGGTAAATGTGATATATTATTCGGTTAGTTTGAAAGACTATTCGGTTAAATTATAAATATTATTCGTATGTAAGATGACGATTTTACTAGTAATATTATTCAGTTAAAATAATATTACTCCCTATTCGGTTAAACTAGAAAGATTATTTGGTTAAATTTGAGATATTATTCAATTAAATTATGAGTATTATTTGTATGTAAGATGACGATTGTTTACACATTTATTAGTAAATTTGAGATATTATTCGGATAAGTTATATAGATTATTCGTATGTAAGAGGACGATGATTTACATATTTATTGATTTTTGAATGTTAAAATAATAATCAATAAACTTGTACATTATTCGGTAAAATCAAGAGTACATTATTCGGTAAAATCACAAAGAGTATTTATAAATACGAGCAAATTTGAAACAATTATATATAAAAATAAATATACACTATTTGACGAGCAATTTTTAAGAAAATTATGCATTATTCAGTAACTTGAGGATCATTATTCGCAGATAAAAATATAATTTTGTTAAGTTTAACCCAAAAAAATATATATATACAATAATTTAAAAAATGAAAAAATTATGGAGTAGAAATTAATTGCCAACAAATAAACTTAAAAAATGTCAAAATCCTAGGTACCACTATTTTTTTAGTGAGTAACAGTAATGGTGGTTTTGGTGAAACACACGCACAATCTTGAGAGGGTGGGGATATATTTGATTGTGGGTCCTACAGTTTTTTAAAAACAAAATCAGAAATTGTGAGTTAATCACGTCCCTTAATATCATTCAATCCGACAGTCCAGGATTGTTCCTACGTTCCCACCCTAAGGGGTGTTCTCATCCGATCCACTATATATATATATATATATATATATATATATATATATATAGAGAGAGAGAGAGAGAGAGAGAGAGAGAGAGAGAGAGAGAGAGAGAGAGAGAGAGAGAGAGAGAGAGAGAGAGAGAGAGAGAGAGAATGGGTAACTTGTGCACACCCCTTAGGGTGTACCTTGTGCACAAGTTTCGACCATTGATCTATATGGAATGGGCGCCCAGGATCATGCCACGTCAATGGGTTTTTTTTAAAAAAAATTGGGGTAAATGAGGCCCAATTGCACTGTGAAAAGCGCGTGTGAAAAAACCAATAAAACCCTAGCCCTGATTTGTGAAGCGGCAATCCTCGACCTCCTTCTCCTCTCCAGAGCGGCAATCCGCTTCCCTTCCTCCTTAATACCGGCGACCACCATGGTAGCCTCCCACCGCCGGCGATCCTTTTCCTCTGCACATCTATCAACGCCGGCGAGGAAGATGGGTGAGGCGGGATGGTGGTGAAGTCGACAGATCTGGGCGGTGGTGGTCGTCCATTCCTTTTCTCCCATGGCGACTCCCCTTCTTGCAGAAGACGGATCTGGCGTCCTCGGTGTTGGCGGATCTGAACCAGAAGACGGAGCCTCCGATGGTTGCGAATGGAGGTGCGATTGGGGCTTTGTCTTGTGCTAGACCAGCAGATCTGGTAAGCGGTGAGGGCAGCTGGGTGTTCGTCGCTGGGGGTTCGTCGCTGTGAGGCTACAGGGAGCGAAGAGGAAGGCGGCTTCCCTGGGGTGGCCGGCGGCGGCGATTAGGATGCAGAATTGGTCAGGCGGTGGCGATTCTGTGCGAGGAGGCGATTCTGCTGCGAAAGGCCAACGACGGTGAATCAATGGTGAGTCTATGGTGATGCGAGGCGGCGAGGGTGAGGCGATTAACAAATTCGGAGATCCGAATCAAGGAGGTAATTAGAAATCAAATTGGTGTTTAGCACAAATAGGCGATTAACAAATCATGGCCCAGCGACGGTGAATCAAGGAGGTAATTAGAAATTTAGAAGTGGTGATCTGTAAGAGGGCGTGGGGTGGGTGGGTGGGGTGCGGTGGGGGTGGGTGGTTTGGGTGGATATCGATTAGGGTTGAAATTTCTTACTCAATCAACTTGTGATTCTCGAATTATTCAGGAAAAACGAAGAATTATTCTAATGTATATGTTGAATTTAGTGTAGGGTTTTCGAGATGCATAATTTGATTTATTATTCGTTAGTTATTCAGACGTATGTGTTGAATTTTCATTACTTGTGATAATGAGTTTGGTAATTATTCGGTGAAATATGATTAATTATTCGTCAGTATATGGGGTTCGGTTTGACAAATAACATAGAAAACATTATTCAGTGAAAGGTAAAACATTATTCGGTGCAATGTGAAGCATTATTCATATAAATCGTAAGTATTGTTTAGGGATTTCAAGTGTCTTATATCTTAATATTATATTAATGAATAAAAAACAAAACATTATTCAATAGAATTGATAAATATTGATATGAATTAGATAGAAAAAAATAATATAATATTATTCGGTAGCATGGGAAAGATTATTCGGTGAAATTGGCAAATCCTTAAAACGGACTAAATCCGAATCGGGTGGGGGTTAAAAAAACCATTTATCTCCCGAAAAAAAAAGCAATTTTTTTTCACATTTATTTTATACATTTAAAAAAAATTACCAAAGAAAAAAATCAAGCAGGTGGGTACACGCGCATTTCAGATTGATTTGTTTCTTTTTCAAACGTGGGTCCCACACCAAATTAAAGGAAAATGGAAAAAATTCCTTTTAATCGTGTCCATTCGTCTCATCTCTATTAACGGTCCAGATTCGTGCACAAGGTACACCTTAAGGGGTGTGCACTCTGGAACCACTCCCTATATATATATATATATATATATGGAAGCCTTAAAATGTAAAAACTCCTTAACGTGTAAAATATGCTTAACGTGTAACATTTTGGTTTATAGTGAAAACCGGCACGCGTGTCACAATTAAATAAAACTGAACCGGACCATTTTTTTTTTTTAAAAAAAAACTATGAACCGGCTGTGAAGCACAAAGCCTACACGCTCCCATGGTAGGTTCCTCTCTTTCTTTTCGCTCGGCAGCTCTCGAAGGTTTCCGTAGAAGAACTCAACGCTGAATTCGACGTCGATGAAGGTCACTATCATGAATACGGTGGTGTAGTTGTCACATGGTGATAGTCCCGGGTGAGTTCAATCTTTTTACATGTTTACTTTCGAAAATTTAGGGTTTCAGATTTGTATTTAGGGGTTTCAGATTTGGATTTGGGGGTTCAGATTTGGATTTCGAATTTAGAATTTGGATTTAGAGTTTCAGATTTAGGATTTAGCTTTTTAAGACATATTTCGTATTTGTTGCTCCGGTGCTTAATTTCTTGTGATTGGATTTGTGAAGATATGTGAAGCTGGCAGATAGAAATAGGGCAATTGTGTTGTGAGTAGGTTGCTTCAGTATGCACTCGTGAATGAATTTACAAAGTTAAACGCGGATAGAAAGAGGGCAATTTCAAATGCAGTAGAACTTATCAAATTGGGATCAAGTGAAATGTCCTTACATGGAATGCAGTAGAACAGATCAAATTTGGATCAAAACATTATTTTGATAGTTGGACAAGTTCATTGTTTTTCCCATTTGTTGCTCATGTACTGGTTCTTGATGATCTTTGTTCAGTTCATGTGGACTACTTGTATATACACATGTTTTCTTAACCTGCCCACGCAACCATCTCAAGAGTGACATTAAGCAACTCAATTTTAAGTTAACGCAACTCCATATTATTTTGGAGGATAAGGATGCTCAATTACGACATCTCATGAGGTACTTTATACCATTCTTTCCCTGCTACTAAGGAAAATTGGTTAATTGAATATTTTCCTTGAAAGTTGCTATCTAGTTTTGGTTCTTTTATAATGTAGATAGTTTGTGCTATGACTTTCTGTTTTCTAATCTCAAATTCTCAACCCTTCCCCCAAAATTGCTTGCTCCCTTGTTGATAAGAGAAACAGAAGAAAACTAAGAACATTCTCAATGGTATTTTCTTGTTTATAAATGCAGTGATGCACCCTTGATTAAGGAGCCAGATATATCAAGAAGTAATACATCAGAAATAGCAGAGACTGATGTTTCTGAAATTAGTCCAATCTCGCGTGAAGGCCCTTCTCAAGATCTTACCTTGAAAAGTGCAATTTTAGTTTGAAAATGTGCAGATATAAAACATAAAAGTGCAAATTTAGAACTTAAATGTTCTTATTTTAGGTTAGCTTGTTACTTGTGTTAAGATCCATAAACTCAATTAGGAATGAGCGCCTGAACAAGAATCCTTCAGGAGGTTGGTGGTTCGACTCCACCTGGATCTGTCTATTGTTTCAATTGTGGCAAGCACAATTGTTTAAGATTGATGCCATTTTTTTAATTTTATTTTTGTCTATGCTCAGTGGCATGATGATTTACAATAACACTAGCGTGTGGAGATGGATTTCAAAACCCTTAATGTTTCCTTAGTTTATCAAAAACATATTTTTGCTGACCTTTTTGTTCTACTGCAGGTGACTGGTCTCTTGGTTACACATCTATTTCAGGAGATGATGAAATTTGTGTTGGTGGTGAAGGACTTAGGGTCATTTTTGCTCCGGTATAATCATGTGTTATTCTCAAACTTTGTCTAGGGTGGTTTTCTCATCATCTTTTCTGAATGATAAGCTTCACAGGTTGATAGTAATGGACCTTATTCTTAGACTTTGTCTAGGGTTGACTGGTCTCCTGGCTGTCTAATTCTTGTTTAAATTTATGGTAGTTCCCCACTTCATCTTTTATTTTAGTAATTGACCTTGTGGTTTCAATTCATTGTCCTGTATGTATTTTGAAGTCCATCTTTTTGTAGGGAAGGTAGTGCAATCTTGGATGCCAGTTCTGGTGGAAATATGTCCGTAAGTCAATAATTTGAAAGTATTTTCCTGCTTTTATCCAAATGAAGCATCTTCAATTATTTGCTGGTGATTTACTCTGCATACTATCCTCTTACTTGAACAATTTCCTATTGGACGGTTCTTTTGGGTCTCATACTCGTCTGATGTTACCGTACTTGTCTGATCATGCAGGAATACTTCCAGACCACATACAATTTCATGGGCTTATCCCCTCATGTTTTAATTCCTATTCACGGGAGAGTGAATATGTGGCCAAAGCACATACTTTGTGGTTATCTCAAGTATGATTTATGTGTTTCTCCTCTCTGCATTTTTTTTTCAAGTTCTTAAAGTGTGGACTAAAATAACTGGTGTTATTAGGATTAATATACTTCTAATTCAGAGAATGGAACTCTTACAATGAATCAGCTACCTATCAAATAAGAGAAAGTTCTTGTAAAAGGGGCATGACACTGTTCCTCCGGTTCTTAACCATGCATATAGATCCTAAATATTTTTCCTACCATATGCCAGAAATACTTGGATAGTTGTTGGACAATGAAATAGGATTTGAGTTGAGAACTCATCGTCCTTTCTTGCACAAAGCATGTACTCTCTAGTCTCTGCAGACCATCTAGTTGCAGATTTTTAACAATAAAATAGTCTAGCAAGAGAGAATTGATAATCAGAATTTGATTAGTGCTTCTGAGGAAAGCTTGAGGACCCTTTTACAATCCCAATTAATCAATTGTCTTGAAAAATATATCTGACACTGATCTCATAAATATGCAAGGATCACCCTTTGCATCTTTCTTTTTCATTAATTTCTTCCCAAAGTATTGTTTTCTATGTTTATCTTAAAGATATGTAAGCTACATATTGTGATCATGATTTTGATTAAAAAAAACTCCTCTAAAGTGAGGATAAGAAACCCCTTTTCCAACCATTTGACTTAAGAAAATGTTCACTGGTGTCTCCATAATGAAAATCTTTCATTTTAAGATCCTTACATTCTAGCCCATCTAAACCCTGCTATGATTAGCATAGTTAGAGTGCAGTTTCTCCTTCATCTTCTCGGCTACTTAGGGTGATTTTGGTATCAAAAGTTGATAACCTAGCTTGTTAAAATAGAGATAAATAAAAAAGAAGCTTGAAATATATTATTAATAGCTTATGAAAATGAACTATCTGTTAGTTCAGTATGGACAAGAAGTCGAAATAGGAGATAAAATTTACATATTTAGTGCATTTCTTTCTTGGGAAGGCAAAATAATTTCTTACAAAAAGCTCAATCTCCTAAATTTGTTACTGAATAGTGAACATATCCTAAGACACTAGAGCAATGAGTAGCTGGAGTTTATCAGCTAAAATCTGCATGCATGGCATGACAAACATGGCCTTAAGCCTTTTTCTTGGCTCATACTTAACTATTAGCTAGGATTTGCTGGCCTGGGAAGGAAAGTGCTTCCTCAATGGCCTTAAACCCTCAATTTACCCTTAAATTTTTTTGACCTATTAGCTCAATTGGTAGAGCGATGTGCGTATGCACAAAGATGTGGGTTCGAATCCCACATAGGTTACATTATAAACAAGAACACATCAATCCCAAATTGGTAAGCATGCACATTATAATCTTAGTTATGCACTTTTAAACCTTAATTATGCACCTTTTAACCTTAAGTATGCACTTTAATTTGAAATTGTTATACGTAAAAAAATTGATTTCAAAATCACATCTATCAACCTAAATTATGCGAGAGATTAACCCAAACTCTCAAGATTAAAAAAAAAACAAAATTAAAACATCGATTTCAAAAGCACATCTTTTGTCTTATTCATGCACATTATGATCTTACTTTTGCACAATTGTATTCTAAATCTGCACAATTGTATCTTAGTTTTGCACAATTGTAGTTTAAATTTGCACAATTGTATCCTACTTTTGCACACTTGTATTCTAAATGTGCACATTACAATTTTATTTTTGCACTGTGTTATTATATTTGCACTTTAAAGTTGCACAAATGCACTTCACAGTTGCACAAATGCACCTCACAGTTGCACAAATGCACCTCACAGTTGCACAAATGCACCTCACAGTTGCACAAATGCACCTCACAGGTGCACAAATGCACATTATAATTTTATTTTTGCACCTTATACTATTCACGAAGAGAAACATAATAAGAGATACCACATAGATAGCCTATACGGGGTTTGAACCCGCATCTTTGTGCGTAGGCACTGTTGTGAGCTGAATCTGCCATGTTTTACAGTAACTTTTATATCGATTTCTGTACACACTGCATTCATTTGGGTTTAGATAGTACAGAACTTATGTAGTTTATGTTTATTTGCAAAATTATGGAATCTACACCAGTTTCTGTTTAATTTGCAGAAATCGAGGCATTTTACAGCAATTTTACAGAAGGTCGGAAAAGCTCGGAAAACCGCTACAGAAGTCCAAAATCAAAAGCAGCGGAACCAGTCTGAGAGTCAAGGCTACTCGATCTCGAGTAGGCCTACTCGACCTAGACGAGCACGTCCGAGGACAGCTTGGTCGAGCAGAGCCTGATCGAGCAGGCCAGACTAACCCGACTCCGGACCCTACTCGATCTCGAGGACCACTGGTCAAGATCGACGAAGCCTCAGCACCACACCCGGAGTCGACAAGAGGACGAAGCCGAGGACGACTGGGAGCACTCGCTGCCAGCGACTCGACTCGCTGCAGCGGACCATTCGCTGCCGCGGAAAACTTCGCTGTCAGCGGAAGAGGCAACTCGCGGAAGCAAAGGACACCACTCTTGTCGAGATCGACTACGTCTTGTCGAGGTCGACGAGCGCCTGAGTCCAGATCCGGAGTCCATCGAGTAGAGCAACTCGAGAAGACCTAGTCCGCAAGCCACCTTACTCAAGGTCGACTAGGGCTTGTCGAGATCGACGAGCACCTGAGGAGCCTTGTCCGAGCCTTGTCGAGCAGAGTCACCCGAGGAGACCTTATCGATGATCAGTCCTACTCGACATCGACGAGAGCTTGTCGAGATCGACGAGAGCCCAGTGAGCCAAGTCCGAGCACATCGAGCAGATCTAGCCGAGGAGGTCCAGTCGACGAACCACCCTACTCGAGGTCGACGAGCCGTACTCGAGGTCGAGTAGAGCCATGTCCAGCAGCTTCTCGACGAGACCTGTCCGAGTAGGATTTGGATTCCTTGGGCGCGAAGGAGTCGAGCTGGCCGAAATTCTATCCGATTTGATCAAGATCTATCATCATGGAAGGGAGATCTATCAAGACATGAATACCTACCTTATTTAGATATAATTCCTATTTTAGATTTAATTCCATTATGTCTTTTATTTATCCTTAAGCAATTTAGATAAAGTTTTAGATATAGATATATATCTTCTTTCCTAGAATAGCTAGGGAATGAAGGCTATAAATAAAGCCCATGGGGCTCAGTTTCATTCATTCAATTTCAGAGAGAAGTAAGTAGGAGAAGTAGAGAGAGAGAGAGAGTGAGCAGCCGATTGGAGTTGTGAAGCGAGAGTGGAGTTGGCTTCGAGCGGTTGTAAACTTTGTTTATTTTAATGCAAGTTGTTTTCTTTCAATCGATGATGTCTGAGTTTGCGATGAAGAGCGAGTAGTCAACCCACTTCTAGGGTTGGGGCGAGCCCGACGATAGCCATGCATAATTGAGGTAAAGATCCGACCTTTATCATGTTTTGAGCATTTTCCTACTTGTTGATGTGTTTATTGCCCATCTAATGGAGATCCATGTTAACAACTTGGATTATAAACATAAAATCGGTAGAGACAATTAGGGTTTCTTGAGAGAGTTGTCTAATTGTTGGAAAAGGCGAAAGCTTAATCCTTTAATGCGATTCACATGATTGTCTGTTTGATTCTACCTTATGCATGCTTGGTTATTGTCGTTGCAAACCACAATCTTGGAAGTCTTTTTACATTAAGTTTAGTCGAAACCCTAAAAGCATTTGTTCTTTATTTTCTTTATTTTCATTCGTTTTTTCGTCCCCTGTCTACTCGATCTCGACCAACTATGGTCGACCTCGAGTTGCTGATTCTCGACCTAGAGTCGCTGTTGCTTACCTGTGCAGGAACTCGACAAGACGAGCCGAAGTCGACGAGGACCGTACTCGACCTCGAGTAGCCTCTTGTCGAGGTTGACTAGCCTGTGCCGAGCAGTGCTGCTGTGTTCGACTGTCCGAGCTTCTGTCGACTATACCCTTGTCGAGCTCGAGGACCCCTGTGGTCGACTTCTATCCGTGAGATTTCTCCGCTGCCTAGGATCCGCTGACACGCTTCCTCGTGGATCATTCCTGACTTCCCGCTGCTGCATCAGGAGGAGGTCTTGTAATTATTTGCAAGGGACGGAATCTGGTTTGCTGTGATTTATTTATATTTTATTTGCATACTCGATTTCCTCCTACAACAGGCACATTGCTCTCCCATTTTGAGCTAATAGGCTTTAAATCACATCACTTTTTTTGGGCAAGAAAAAAAAAGACATCTAACATAGCTTTACATTTGATTAAAGCAAAGGGACATACATCATTTTGTCGTTAAGGAAACAAAGCCAATTGAAGCAAAGACAAACACAACTAGCAAAAAAGTTGAATACTATAACAAATCTCTCTTTCCCGCTGCGCCAATTCAAGTTCTTTAGTCAAGTTAACCATGTGATCATCATTCAATATGAAAGAACAGCCAACTGCTGAGATCATAATATGGAATCTACTTCATTTGCTTCACATAAACTAATTAGAAGTAGATAATCAACCCTAATAACAGTGTGCAAGATAGAATAATAGGTTTAAGTAATCCTAAACTTGACATCTCAAATTCGTTCATCTTTTAGCCATTAAAACATCAAAGACAATCAGACAAAGACAAGATCGATAATACACAAGGGCAATCAATAGGAGGTTTAAATTCGTCCACCTTGCATTTCTTAGAAATATGAATTAAAACTAGTAGGTGCTTCTCTCCCTAAATCGCAACCTAATCAAACAAAAAATGTTAAAATGTGCATCTATTTTGATTCCTTTTATTTTGCTTGGACAATTTTTTTTTCAAGTGAAGAGAAAGCTGAAGAAGAGAAGCAATCCTTCCATTTTTGGACAACCAAGAATAGAGGGCATGGCTTTCCAGTCTTAGAGGGATATAAATTACTGAGTTGCAAGAGCTACAACTTTCTACAAATCTCTCTTTTCCATTTCCTAAATGAGCCAAATAACATGAGTGAATTCCATTTTCTGTATACCTCATACGTTTTTCTATCCACACATTTTGTTAGCCTTAATATGAGAAAACAAAACCAATACTGAAGCAGTTGTCATAATCAGTTTCCAGAAATGAACAAGATTAACCTTTTCTCATCGGATCTATGTTACCCAAGTTTATCGGGAAGCAAATGCGGTTGCGGACGCCATCGCCGCATTTGCTTTCTCCCTCCCGGTGGGTCTCCATGTACTTTCAGAACCACCGGACAGCTGCTCTTCGCTCTTACTATTTGATTCTCAAGGCAGGGCTAGACCCCGGTTGTGCCCTTTGTAAACTTTTCTGTTATGCTGTTTTATTGAAGTGAGGCTTGCCTCACAGTTTGCTCACCAAAAAAAAAAAAAAATGTTACCCATCATGTTGGTTGGGTTGGAGAAAAGATCAGGCTCTAGTCTAGGATAGAAACTACTTGCAGGCTGGATGGCTGAACGCTTAACCGACTCATACTCACTTCTCAATTGATCATACATTTCATCAAGCTTCTTCTTCTGTCTGGCATCGTTAACCAATAACTTCAAGTAATATGCCCAAAAAAACATCTTAAAAGGAACAAGAAAAGTTGTCACAAACCTAGATTTTTCAGCAATTTTTTCTTGTAACTCTTGCTTATCCTTTGCCAGGTTCTCATTCTCTTGTTCCAGCATCTGGCACCTCTTGGCCATTTTCTGGTAAGTAGTGTGCACCTGCTCCAGTTTTTCAGTGAATTTCTCTTGCACTATCTCACATTTTTGTCGGCACTGAGATACAACTCAGTTCAACTTGCATTGCATCTCCAGTTCCATTTGCACAATGTAGAACATCACACTTTTATATGCACTCTTCATTACTGGACATGTTTTAAGGAAGGAGAAGATATATATATTTCCAAGATTAGTCTATAGTAACAACATGCATTAGGCACTTCTAAGCATTACTATCTGCAATTATAGGGCATTTCAAATAGTAGAAAACCCACTAAACAATGGGAGTCAAGGATACAGATTTGTGGACCCACCCCAACCATTCCCATCTGCAGCATATGGCAAAGCTCAGAACAAGAAATTGATAGGACGCATAGGCATTGGTTCAAGTATGAAATTGATATCAGCAAACAATATTGAGATACTTACGTAGAAGAAAACCAAGGAATGCTGCTTACATTTGTCCACTCTTCATTTGGATTGACATCCACTGGTTTCATATGACTGGCAAGTAGACCATAAAATCAGTTCAGATGCAAAGCTCTCAGTTTGCTATTATACTAAATTAATGATGGAAATATTGCAATACAATTGCCAAAATAGTAAAATAAGTTATGGGCTATGTATACAAAACTAATGAAGGGTTGAGCAGGTGCTCCATAGTATTCCAGTAAATTTATTCAATTCTTAGAACTTGAAGATACATCTAAGAATTGAATAAATACTCTCTCAGTCCCTCAATTGATCAAAGCATTTCTAAGACAAACACTTGAGAGAACAATGCACATATCTTTAGTTCAACTCACCTAGTTTCCAAGCTCTAGACAAATTTACTTAACCTAACAACATTTGTTGATGAATTGATAGATGCTAATTTCAGACATAACAAGGAGAGGATTATTCATAAAGAAATCTAGTGTAGGACATGCCAAATTTCAGAAACAAAAGCTCCAAAATTGAAGCTAAAATTTCAGCCAAGAATATTATTTATGTCCTAGACATTTTATCAAACACTTAGTATGCATGGAATTAACCAAAACTCAATCTCGATTTCTCTCCTAAATTTATTCAATTATTAGAACTTGAAGATACATCTAAGAATTGAATAAATACTCTCTCAGTCCCTCAATTGATCAAAGCATTTCTAAGACAAACACTTGAGAGAACAATGCACATATCTTTAGTTCAACTCAACTAGTTTCCAAGCTCTAGACAAATTTACTTAACCTAACAACATTTGTTGATGAATTGATAGATGCTAATTTCAGACATAACAAGGAGAGGATTATTCATAAAGAAATCTAGTGTAGGACATGCCAAATTTCAGAAACAAAAGCTCCAAAATTGAAGCTAAAATTTCAGCCAAGAATATTATTTATGTCCTAGACATTTTATCAAACACTTAGTATGCATGGAATTAACCAAAACTCAATCTCGATTTCTCTCCTAAACATTTTATCAAACACCTAGAAGGCATGAATTTACCTCATCTCAATCTCAATTTCAAATCCATAAAGCTCAATCTCAATAACCAGCATATATATAATGAAACTCAAGCCATAATCGAAACGAAACAAAAGCCTCGAAGGTTGTTGGTAGAAGGTTTGCGAGATTTTACCTGAGGGTGGTTTACGAGAAGGTTGTTGGGATCAACCTCGGCACCACTAACTCAATTGTAGCGGCGATGGAGGATGGGGCGCTGGTGATCATTACCGTCGATGGAGATTGTTGTAATCCCCTCTGTTCTTCATCGACAACTCATCTCAGGCGCGCGGGAGATCCATCGGCAATCCCGTCAAGGGAGGAGAGAGGCACCTGATATGACCTTGACGGCGTCAGAGCTTCGCCGTGGCGCCTCCAGATCTGAGTGGGTGAGTGGCGGTGCATCAAGGGAAGGACGATGAAAGTGAGAGCAGAGGAGGAAGAAGGGGAACCAGTACGGGCCCTGGGAAGTGGACAGAGACAAAAAGGGACGAACGAGAAATACTAAAATTAGTGCGTAAATTACTAATCCCCTCAAAAAACACTAGTTAAGGGAATTTTACACGATAAGCACTTTTTACACGTTAAGGAGTTTTTTCATTTGAAGTAAACTATATATATATATATAGAGTATGGATCTTTTGTTCACAACTCTTACGGTGTACTTTGTACACAATTGTGGACCATTGATTTCACTGTGATGGATGGATGTGATTAAAAGGGTTTTTTTTTTAATTACAAACAAGTGGGACCCGTCATATTTGTGGAGGAACCAGCAATACGCACCAAATTGTGGCGCGTGCTTTCCATGTACGGGAGAGGGTGTTCTTTTGTGGTCATATGTGGGGCCCGGCTGACAAGCATATCTATATTTTTTATTTAAATTAATTATAGACGTAGTATTATTTATAGTAACTATCCACGTACTCCGTATTTGGTAATTCTAATCATATATCATCCTTTTAATCCTTTTAATTGACATTTTTTTTTTCAAATCCTTGCCGTTTTTTTTATAAAAAATTTCCTTTTAATTGACTTTTTTTTTTCTTTTAATCACACATGACAATGTGTAAGTTGGTAGATGTCAATTACTCAATTTAACCGAATAAAGCCACACCTCAATATTCAACCTACTAGTAAATACCAACTATTTCACTGAATAATATATGTTCCCCCAAAAATATATCAATTATACCGAATAATATTTCTAAAGTGATTGAATAAAAATTACCTAGCATCTTCATTAATGTTTTTCTTTGATGCATGGCTTTTCATTCGGTGGATTAGAGCGGTAAAAATATATATATTTCACCATATAAAGAGGCACCAAAATGATAAAGCTACTAGTGAATACCAATCATTGTGACTAATTCGGTAGAATCTATCGATTTAACACTCAAATTGAAAGATAATTGGGAGATTATTCAGTGGAATTCTTACTTTTATAAGGTACAAATCGACGAATAATTACATAACCGTAATAATTCTTATTTTTACGATTTAACCGAATAATTCTAAAAATTTACTTATTCACAATAGGTATGCAATTATTCGTAGCTTCTGTACACCACGTCTAAATAATCTCCCAATTATCGTTCAATGTCCGCGTCAAATCGACCGATTCAACCGAATAATTATAAAAATTTACTTATTCACAACGGTTATGCAATTATTCATCACTTTTGATACCTCGGAAAACTAAGAATTTCATTGAATAATCTCCCAATTACCCTTCAATGTATGCATTAAATTGATTGATTTAACCGAATAATTCTAAAAATTTACAAAGAAAGAGCACAGGTGGTTGCAAACCTAAAGAAATAAGATTCAATACCATCGACCTGTGATTACAATCAAATCAAGAATTCATCTGGCACCATCAACGCATTCAATATGAATTCATTACATTACAAAGGTTCAACCCATCAATTTGCCGATTCATCAATCAAGGGACGAGAATTATGTATCATTTCAGATTCAAATCATCAAGCTCCAACTGTACAAAGTTTCAACCCATCAAACATTCAGAACATTCGAAAGGCCAAATTCATCAATCAAGGGACGAGAATTAAATTCCGAACAGTGAAGCAATACACTTACATTCTTTGGCTTGTAAACTCAAAACCCTAGGAACTGAAATTTGCATAAGGAACCTGGACGCCTGCAAGACCAGTCGAAGAAGATGGCTGACGGGCGGCGCTCAACTAACCCTTATGTGATAAATCCAATCGGCCCCTACCATCGCCGGTACACAGAAGCGAAACAATCGCCTCCGCCCTTCTCTGCTTCTCTTCGCCACTAGTTCCGCCTAGAAGAACTTGATGCCAGACCCAACTCACAGCCAGACCACCAACTTGACTCGGGCCGTGGGCGGAATCGACCACCTAGTTCGATTCAACTCTTTGCGCCACCGATTAGCCTTCGCTCCTCTTCGATTCGAGTCGCCGCCGACTTCGCCATTGAGAATCGCACTCGTTGCCTTCTGGGGAGGGGGAAGAAGAATGCAATCTGTATTAGGGTTTTAATCCCTCAAGACTCCACGCGCTCCACTCTCCAGGTTATTGTTGAAGAGTGGGTTTTTAAAAAAAAAAAAATACCACGTGGCGCATTATAACCCCTTGATTTCAATAAGATCAATGGTCAATATTTGTGTACAAGGTACACTCTAAGGGTTGTGAACACCAGAACCACACCCTATATATATATAAAGGTCGGGTTCAAATGAGAAAAGTTGAACCAGTGAGAAGGAAACAAAATCTAAGTGGTCCTCGTGTCCAAAAGTGAATTAAAAATATACATAAGACACACGACTTCACCCAATTAATTAGTAACACCGTCCAAAATAATTAGTAACATCCCCACCCTCAGTGCACTCACCAAATCACACACTAATGAATTAGAACAAAACTTACTAATTAATTAGAAACGCTACGGTAGACATATAAAACTCTTTACATGCACTTTTAAAAATTATTTTTTGACATTTTCACTTGTTAAAAAAATATAAAATATATGTTTTTGAATGTAATTTAATTTTATCTACACATAGACACCCACTTTATATATGTTTTGTTGAAAAAGATTAACAAGAAGTGGTTCAACCATTTTATTTGTAGCGGTTCAACCATTTTAGTCACAGTGGTTCAGCCATTTTACTCGTAGTGGTTCAATCTTTTCTATTTGTATTGGTTCAACCATTTTAGTCATAAGGTTCACAAGTTATAAAGAAGTGGTTTATGAAGTTATCAAGAAATGGTTCAGACATTTTACTCATATCGGTTCAACCCTTTTACTTATATTGGTTCCGCCATTTTATTTGTAGCGGTTCCGCCATTTTAGTCATAGGGGTTCAGCCATTTTACTCGTAGTGGTTCAATCTTTTCTATTTGTATTGGTTCAACCGTTTTAGTCATAAGGTTCACAAGTTATAAAGAAGTGGTTTATGAAGTTATCAGGAAATAGTTCAGATATTTTACCCATAGTGGTTCAACCCTTTTACCTATAGTGGATCAACCCTTTTACTCGTGTGGTTCGGCTCTTTTACTCATGTGGTTCAACCCTTTTACTCTTAGTGGTTCAGTCCTTTTACTCGTGTGGTTAAACCATTTTACTCATGTGGTTAAGCTCTTTTACTCCTAGTGGTTCAACCCTTTTCCTATCTCTCTAGCAACTTTAGATTTTTAATTCTTTTAATCATTTTTTGGGGGAAAAATGACCTTGAACCACTAGGTAAAAATACCCTGACCCACTAGGTTAAAACCCTTGAACCACTTGGTATTAAACCCTTGAACTATTTGGTTTAAAATACTGAACCACTTGGTATTAAACCCTTGAACCACTTGATTTAAATCCCGGAACCACTTGATATAAAAACTATGAACCACATGGTATAAACCCTTGAACCACTTGGTATTAAGAACCCTGAACCACTTGATATTAAAAGGTTGAACCTCTTCTGTTTTAAACAAGTGCAATAAACAAAAACACAATCAATAAAACCAGGCCATCTTAATTCACCCCCTTGTTGCCAATCAATTAATCTGAAACACGAGTCCGGATCCTCTACAACCCTCGGTGCTCTCTACGGTGCACCACGAAATTATTTCGGGAAAAATTTTACTTTCAAAAATATATTTACATTTGACATAGTTATATTTATGTGTTTACAAATTTTTATTATAAAAGAACTCATTTTAAAAATTTTATAAAATTAAAAGATCAATTATATTACAAAATAAATTTTATGTTTTTTAAACATGATTTTTTCCAAAAAAAAAGTTTCTAAATATGTAAATACAAGCACGTGGAATGTAAATATATTTTTTGAATTTTTTAAGTAAAATTATATCCGAAATAATTTCGTGGTGCACCGTAGGGTGCACCGGGTGTTGTAGAGGATCCTGACTCGTGAAACACTAAAGCTACTTTCCAATTTGACATACAAGTGTTGGAAGATAATAATAATAAAAAATGTGTATGCTCCACCATAATCAATTAATCTGAGACTTACGATCTCGGCCCACACCCTTTTCATCGTAATCACTGCACATCCATCATTGGGATGGGATCCTCCTAGATTGCATCATGAGACCGAAAATGTGTATGCTCTATTACAGATCTAACTCAGTAGAACTCAACTCGTACTCTCTCAACAAACATAGTATACATAATCTTCTTGGTGAGATTAATAACCGACCTTCTCTAATCGATTTCACACACAAATGGAGCTAGGCCCTCTTCATAGACAACTAGAGCATTGTTGGGCTTGTCCACCATGACAGTGAAACGGGAGGAATTCGGAAGCGCCTCGATCTTCGAAAATCGGAGAAAGAGAGAATCTGGAGATAGTTGGGAAGAATCCAAATGTGCCCCTGGTTCTTCCCCAATATAGGGTAGACGATGACGGGGAGTGGGGAGAGGGGGCGGAGGGAAACAAGATGAAGAGGCAGATCCAGAGGTTGTGAGAGAGGTCGAGGGTGATCGAGGTCGTGGGTGGAGACGCCATGGTGGTCAGGGGAGGCGCTAGAGACATCATGAGAGTGAAGGAGATTAGCAAGGGAGAGGGAACAAGAAAGGAGATCGGAATGGAAGCGCATGAGGGATTACAAATTTGGATCTATTTCAACCAATCAGATCGCTTATTTCCTTCCTAAAGAACCGATGGCTTCTCACCTGAACCCTACCATGTGTGTGTGAAAATATTTGAGAGATATTGCAAGATATTTCTTGATTTGGATCAACATACGAACTAACCACTATGATATAATACAAACCGAAAAAGTGCTAAAATATAAAACAAGGCGAAGTAGAAGGCTAAAACTAGCAATACAACTAGATCGATGTAGCCGCTTTTTTAGTTAAGTGTACCTTTCCTTCTTATTCAATCTATTTTTCTTTTCTTTTTTCACCTTGTTTTCACTTTCGTTAATGTTATGTATAATCAGGAACTTTGTTAATAAAGGGTGTTTACTGTATATTATAAATATGGGTTAATTCATGTAAATATGGAAAAATCAAG
This sequence comes from Persicaria tinctoria, assembly GCA_037127255.1. Taxonomy (NCBI): domain Eukaryota; kingdom Viridiplantae; phylum Streptophyta; class Magnoliopsida; order Caryophyllales; family Polygonaceae; genus Persicaria; species Persicaria tinctoria. The sequence goes on along the minus strand of JBANSL010000003.1, from coordinate 38,351,014 downwards.
TGGGTGATAGTTTCCATTTAGATGGTAGTAATAGCGGATATTTAGCCTAGTTTAGTTGCATATTACATTCATCCTAGTTAAGATTTGCATTGTTGTGGTGCCATCGGATTTCGTTTGTTTTATGGTGATTTCTGGAGTTATGAATCCGACGGGGAAGATGCTAGGATGTGTTGAAGCTAGGTGGTTACTTGGAACTCCACGGTCCAAGAGCACATGGCCGGGAATAGAGTGCAAGAAAATATTACAAAAGATAAACCATGACCATGGTGGGCTGAAGAGACGCAACCACGGTTGAAAGAATTGCGACTGAGGGGGGGTTGCCACGACCAAGAGATAAAGAAGGTTCCTGTTTGAAGTCTTCAAGAAACCATGTTTGTGAAAGTGAAAGTGTGAAACCCTTGTTGCGACCTTAGTTTATTCTATCAGAGCGGCGCCTAGTCCTTTCACTCCAAACTTGGCCATAAATTGGGAGGCAAATTGGAGCCTTTAAAGGCAGTGTTAGGGTTCAATTTCTTCCGCACTTCTTCACCTCTCTCCTTTCCCTTCTCTCTCACCCTCCCCTATTTCTTTTTCATCAGAAAACTTCATTTGATGTGCTGAGTGTTATGGATGAATCTGAATCATCTGCTAGAATCCTCTAAATCTCGTATGGGCCCAAATCCTCTAAATGAGGCAAAAAAAAAAAAAAAACTGGTTGATGCTTCCTCTCTTATGGATGATGGTAGTCGTCAGACGGCAGGAAACAACAACAGAAAACAGAGGAAGCAATCCCTCAATATGGACAAACTCAAAAGTGTGTTGAATGGAGTCCTGGAAAACATCACAAATCTAAGCCTCACCTCTGTCTTCACAACTATTATGGGCGAGCCAGTCAGTATAAAAACCATCTTGTTGGAATGTGGCTGTCCCACATCGGTTATATAGAGAATACTTGAACAACATATAAGGTTGAAGGGCTACTCCTCTAATTGCTAATTGGTTTTGAGATGGAGCCCCTTTGGGTTTATATGTTGTTCGAGTTTCCCGTATGTGAGCCCGCAAACACGACCTCCCTCCAGCTTGTCTTTGACCCCACCAGGCCCAGCCGACTTTAACATGGTATCAGAGCAGTTAGCCTAACGACCCGTGTCGATCCTGGTCTGGGTTACCCAGTTGTCCAAGTCTCAACTAGATGGTCATTCCTACTTGGACTTGCGGGGGCGTGTTAGAGATGTGAATGAGACCAAAAATGTCCCACACCGGAAAGTTGAACATAACTAGCCCTAGTATATGAGTCGATGGGCTACTCTTATTGCAAATTGGTTTTGAGATGGACCCCCGTTGGGTTTATATGTTGTTTGAGTCTCCCGTATGTGGGCCCGCACACACGACCTCCCTCCAGCTTGTCTTTGACCCCACCGAGCCCAGCCGACATTAACACATCCGTAAAAAGATATTCTTTGACTGGAAATTCCTGATGGGAAAAATCGTTCATATGAAGAACAACTAGTTTGAGCTTGGTTTGACTTGGCAGAATACCGGGAAAAGATCTGGCTTGGGCATTCGTAGCATATCTCCAAGCAGTTGATGACCATTCGACCCTCGCGAATTGATTTTGATCCACTGTTGGAAACAATCACAACCCTCGATGTTTGGATGAGAATCATGGGGCTACCGGTTATGTATGTGAGCAACGAGGTCCTCAAATCTCTTGTAGAAGGCAATAGAATTGTAGAAGTGATTAGAGTTGTGTCGTTCACTAAGAACGGTGCGAGATTCCGCTATCCTTGGATTTGTGTCTTAGTGGACATCACCCGAATCCAAAAGCGGGAAATCTCTGTACTCAATGAAGAAGGTAACATCGATATTTACCCGGTGTGGTTCGAAAATTTTTCGGAAGGTTGTGGAAGTTATGGGCTCTCGTCTCACGATTTCTCCGGTGCCCATTGCGACTCTCTATCAGAGCCGGTTATGGCTGCTCAGACTGCCCTTGCTGAGAACAAGGATGGGAATGGCCGGTGAGGAGCCGGATTCACTACAAACTGGTGAATAGAAGAGTGTTTCTGCAAAGAGAAAGCCACCACCATTAAAGTTTGGACATTCTAAAACGGCTCTTCTGGAGTTGTTTGGAACCAATGCTGATGGCTCCTCGGATACTTCAACTTCAAAGTACTCCAACAACTTACCTAATCCTCCAGTGGATTGGAATGCACTAATCGTTGCGCCTGCTACCCCTCCTGCCATGCTAGTATTGGAAGCCCAAATAATCCCTTAATCCTTTGAAGCTTTCAAATCTCCACCTTTGAACTCGCCTTATCGAATTCCATATTTGAGGCTGATTTTGACATGGATCTTGTGGACTATGATGATGACCCAATCTTGATACATTAGGTTAAAGCCATCCCTGCAAGGTTCATTGATGAAGACATTGACAAAATGCTACTTGACATCCCCACCTCTGTAGAGCATATCATCCCCGACCTTGCGAATTTGCCTCTCTAGAATGCTTTTGCAACCATTTATATGGCTGTGTAACGGCCCGGGATTATGATTCCCGAGTTACGTTTCGAGGGATGAAACCCCTCGTTGGGATCTTGCGCCCCGAGTACAGGTTGAAGGTTTGAAACCGAAGGTTTGTAGTTTAAAGTAGGATTTCGCACCCAAATCCGGAAGGTCCGTTGGAGACCCCGGGATAAACCCCTATACCTGTCCTAAGTCTACAACTCGGAAAATCATTCATCATGAAAAGGGCATAAGATCAGAAAATGATACAACCAGTGCCACGACAAAGCCGGGTCAAAACGGAGTATAGGTAGGGAGAAATCCCAAAAGCATGAATCTGGTGAAGTCGGGTTTCAAACACTCACTCTCCGCCATATGAATAGACCCCGTCATAACAGCACAAAATCAAGCAGTGTATCGGGTACCTGAAACTATACCACCAAGTCAGGCCAAGAGTCCGCCCGCGGGTCCTCTGACCGCGCTAAGGATATATAATACGCCTATACCTAGAATAAAGGATGCCTTTATGCAGTACTGGAATATTAACCACACTATCATGCTCCTAATTCATATGTGCGGGATATTGAGGAAGCCCTTAACAAAGAATACCAAGCGGTATATCCCTCTTTTACCACCACCCCTCTTCCAGACAAGGTGGAGACTGGCCAGTTCGATGCTATAATCATATCAAATCTCATCATCATATCATATCTCATCATCATATCATATCTCATGCCCATCTCGTATCTCGTGATATATATAAATGACTCGAGGAGGACAACACCCGATGAAGCTGGGCTGCCCTATGACCCTAGCAAGGACTCTAGGACTCACAGATAACGGCCGTTCTGTATTCAAACGCATATAAAATAAGGATGCTCATTCGTAAATGCAATTCCTAAGCATGATACTACATGACATGCTCTTATGCATATGCAACACCTACATACTATATGACACATCAGGCAGGAGGTACTGGTTACTGAGTAAGCCCCGGAGGACTTACCTGAAGAAGCGCAGAATCCAAACAATAATCAGCAATGGCAAACAATCCAACAGATCAGAGATCACCTAGTAATCCCATCAATAACATCATCAGTCTAAGTCTAAGTTACGCAAGACACACAAGTCACATATGAAACATATATCACACATTCACACAAATAGATAATTAACAAGCTCGCATAAACCATACTTTTCAGTTCATCACGATCAACTATCTCTTATCAACTTAAGATAACTTCCATATCATACTTAACCAATTCGCATATTATTATTTCATACTCATACTTTCCATCAGGATATATTATATATATCATCATCATCCTAATATCGAACATTTAATCTCTTCTAAAAAAACTCACCACAATATCATGTTATTAGTCACACATATCATAACGTTAATCAAACGATCATATTATCGTGCTAGTTAGTCATCAAATAAGTCTTATTCTCAGGTTAGTTTCAAAACCGTTTCAAATCCGAATTAAACAGTTAAGAATTTCGATCCTTAAAGATACTTACTAAATTCCTTTTTCAATTTATTTATTAAATTACTTTTAAAAATCTATAAGTCCAAATAATGTATTTTAAACCTCCAATAATATTATATTTTATTTGAAATACCATTAAATACTTAAATAAGTAATTGGTTAAACCCGAACCGAACCAAACTCATTTAAACCCAATCGAACCAAACCGAACCGAACCCATAATTATTAATCTCAAACCGGTTCAAAATTAAACAAATAAAAATGGAAAGGGAGGTGGGCCCCACTACCAAGTCTTCTTCCAATGTTCAAAAACTCCATGGCGCCAGTTCGAGACTCGATCCCCGCCGGCGCCTCCTCCTCGGTTGGTCGCGCCTGTTCGCCCGCCTGAGCTCGAAGCTCCGTCCTTGGCTCCTAGCTCATCTAGCCCCACCACCTCGGTCTATCAAGCTCGCTCGTTGGCGCTGCCCCCTAGCTCTTGCTCAGCACGCCGATGTTCGCTCACCGCCGCTCTCGAGCTCGCCGTAGCCCTCGCCTGAGCTCACGAGTTCACCCAAATGCCCCGCACTCAGCTCACGCACACTCGACACTCGCCCACAGCCCGACGCAAGTCAGAATCGAATCAAAACAGAGGGAGGAAAGCTGGAAGCTCACCGAGGTGGTTTCGCGGACGTCGGAGTTTCGATCGGAGTTCTGGGCTTCGTCGGTGGCTCGCGATGGCTCGTCGGACATGTGACAGACATGGGTGAGTGTGAGGGAGGAGATCGGGGGTGATTTGGATCGGAAACGAAGGAGAACGACTCACCGAAAGTTTGGTTCGCGATTGAATCGGGCGGCGACCTTGGGAGGTGGCGTTGCCGGAGTCCAATGGTGGCGGCTGCAGCTTGTGGTGGCTCCGAGATATGCTACTGCTGCCGTGGTCTCAGAAAGGGAGGTCGGAGGAGTGAAGAAGGGTTGGCGGTGGTGTTTTGAGGTGAAGAGAGGCGAGAGGTGCCAGATGGCGGTGGTTTGTGTGAAGAGAAGAGGGAGGTGACGGATGGTAAAGATGAAGAGAAAGGGAGAAGCTGGAGGAAGGAATTAAATGAAAGAGGGAGAGTTGAAGTGATGGAAGGCGTGTAGGAGAAGAGGAACGGAGTAGCTGCGGTTGTAGAGGGTAGGAAAGGGGCGAGGTGATGGGTACAGACGGGAATGTGACTAGTAATAAATGTGGGCCTCAGTTAATTTAAATATCCGGTAATAAATTCTAAATACGCGAATTTCGAATCTCAAAATTAGTTCTCCAATGTTAGTTTCCCCAACTCTCGTTGTCTAGATCAATTAGAATTTTAGAATCGACAAAGATATCACTATCCGATAATTATTTTGAATTTTCGAGGTAAAAGGGCGAAAATTGTTCGTCAAATTTTATATTCTAGTCGGAATCCGCTAAACGAGTTTTAAATTCATTTTTAACTCTCTTCTTCCGAAACATTAGGATTTGAAAATCTGAGCCTTTACATCATCCACCTCTAAAAACAAGTCTCGTCCCCGAGACTAAAATCATTTTCAAATAGGGGATGACGTTTTAAATTAGTGAGTCAAGGATCATGTCATTGATCCCGTAAGTATCTCATAAATGCCCCTATGAGTTCCTTACAGTACCGTTGTCGTGATCATAATATCTCCAATAGACCGTAGTAAGAATGTAATATGGGCCCCTACCACATCCTTACTCCGACTCTTTGGCCATATCATAACTCAAATACTTGTATCCACTTCATGGGGCGTTATAATGAAAACTAGGGTCACATTGGTTTCTTCAAATCCAAGTTAGTCTCTTTTGAAACACCATTCAAAATTTCATGTTCGACGTTAGTCAAAATCATTCCCAACTTCTCAGTTCATCTTATCATCCACCTCTAAGAGCTAATCCCACATTTTATTCCTAGGTTCCAAGTCAGAATTAAATTTCAATAATTCAGCTTTTATCAATTCTGTCATCATGCATCGTATATAGAATAACAATCATATCTCACGTTTATAGTAGGTCATAACACATCAAGGATGGTCACATACCATAACATATCTACCACATCATCACGTCAATGAGGCTCATCACATCATCTCATGAAAGTTACACACCATATCAGTTAAATAAGCACGTTATATCAATCAGATAAGTACATCATACTCATTCTAACTACCAAGCGCCATCGCATTAGAGGCAAACAACTGCTTCCGTACACTAGCATTCCATCGAGTTCAGGGAATAACTATGTTAGTACTAATAGTTCACTATTGTAAACGACAATATATCATAGAATCAACATCATCTATAACATAGAATTCACACCACATTCGGCTCCAAGTAGAGCATACGCTAGATCACATCCTCAAGAGAACCTGCCTACAACTACCAATCATGACAAGACACGACCACTACCCATCAGCTCTTGTACTAAGATCAACTTCACCGAGGTCTACCAACTCAATCCACTACCAGTTCTAGGCACCATTGTATCTTGCTCACATACTACCTTTCTAGCCTCATAACTATTCGCAATCAAAGCCGAATAAACCAATCCAAATACTAAGTATTCCAACTCCTATGCCATCAAGTCATCTAAGGGCCAATCCATTTCGACATCCCGGACTCAAGTCTTACCTTCCACTCGACCATCTAAACTATTTCTCGGAGTTTCCAACCACACGGTTTCCTGATCCGACAAGCTTAACAACTCGACCAACTACGCACCAAGACTCCTTATCAAGCACACCCTCGTCCTAGGGGTCCTCTACCGGTCCCATCTTCGCCTTCTCAGAGAGATCTCAAGTCCCTAACTGAACCTTCCTAACGATCGATCTAGACGTTTCTTAAGAATCTCGCCTACTCATCCTAGGCTCTCAAGTCTCCGCCTGACCATCATCTTCTAAAGAGACATCTCGAATCACCTTTCTAACTTAATCATACTTCCCACGCCACTAACCACTCTCATTAACCATCCACCTCTAAGGACCCAACTCATTCTGACCATCTCATACCTGACACTCTCGACCAATTCTAACGCAGAATCCAACTAGTGTTACCCCCAACCACGAATCACCATAACCCTCAAGCCCGACCCACTCTAGATCCTCTTCCCATCATACTCTACCCGAACTAGTTCCCTCAACTCCGCATGTTTCCCTAGATTGCCTCAGATCACGCTTCCTTAAACTTCAAAATCTCTACCTTATGTACCGATCATCATTTTCACTGAATTCCTATGACATCCTCGTCCGAATTTCCTAAGCACCGCAACTTCACCAACCTTCAAAAATCTCTTATCCTCTAGCATCCTCAATACCTTCTGCTTTGCCTGGTTCCCAAATACATGCTCATAATCTCCCTATCTCAACCTTAAGCCCACAGTCTGACTAGGAATGTCAACTACATCCTTGCCTAGCTACTAGCCTTTCCTCGAAGATTCATCTCACATCCTCAGTTACCTCAATAGCCACAATGATCTCCACACATAAATCCCGATTCATTCCCTATCCCAAAATCCTCCAACAATGCATCTAGAGATCCTTCACTCATAAATTCCCCAAGCATTACCAATCCTATCTGTACAACCCTCAAATACCCATCACTAGAACAACCCTGATATGAACAATCTAATATCCCCGATCAATAATTTCCCAAGCGACCTCATACTACTCTTCCTTGGCAATTCCTCAACCTCATCCCTTATCGAAATCTCTCCCACTCACCGCACACATCACTTAGTCCCAAATTCTACGATTCCTCAGACGTTCCTTAATCGATCATCCTCGACATCGTCCATGATCCGCTCATAGACTATCTAGACACCTTCCTTAGTACACCAATCCGTCTCACAAAACCTCCCCCCCAAGAGTCCCCCGATCAACTCCTAGCTCGCCCATCCACCTCTAGAACTACGCCAACTGCCTATACTCACACCCACTCACAAGGTCACTCTCATGCAACTAGTCTAGACCTCCACCGCTCACACCGCGCACCCACTACTTACCGACACTCCTAGCTAGGACATCTCCCTCAAAATCTCCCCATGATTACTGTCTCCTTATGAACTAGGTCCATGATAGTGTGGCCAACTCTCGTTGCATGTTTAACACGTGAATCAAATGACTTAACATGCCAGATTAACCTAATTAGACCTCATTGATTGTGTACATGTTTAATGAGTATTGCTAGTATCATGTAAGACATATACCTCCCAATTATAGGCTTCGTATGATTGTGTGGTGTCCTAGTCTTATTATGCGAATATGGATGTATGTGATGAGATAGTTGCTATACCAACCCTACATGAATTGACCATACCCTTAGCATGATATTTGGGGTACATCTTAGCATGATTTCCATAATATTATGACTTGCTTAATTGTGTATTTAACTGAGTGATTAGTCATGTATATAATGTCCTTTGATGTTGTTAAAACTAATGCAACTTATGCCACGCATGTCTCATATCCGTTTGTGCATGTATGTTCCTAGTATATCAAGCATGATTAATGAATGAAATGATAGGTTACTAGCTTCTTCTGTGAACGTGTAAAGTGGATGAGATGAACATGTTATGAATGCATAGATCGTTACTCCTTGAGATATGTGCGTGTTAGTGTGTAATGATGTGATGATATTCATGACTATTATGTGTCTACGTACCACAATTATAACTTCATGGAATACCCTAAGTGCATCGTTGTAACTCTCGGGTTAGGATCTTCTCCTTGGTCTCGTCGTCCCTAGTCCTGGTCCATGTCTGAACTCTTAAGGAAGTTGTGTCGTCCGCCCTTGTCTCTCCCCTATATCCGTAACTTCTAACCCTTGTAATCCCTCGATGAGCGCCGACATGTAAGAAAGGACCGATGACCAAGTGGCACCATAGCAGCACAACGGAAGTGTGATGGGTCCATGACCCATAGACCACAGGACTGCCGTCGCCAAAAGTATACAAAGGACGAACACATTTGAAAGATGGTAGCCGCGTACGTGATTCTCTTAGATGACTCAAGGAAGGACGTTCTTAATTCAAATCGTGGATTCTTCTATACTAATCGGAATTGATGTTTTGTGATAGGCCTAGAACTGACATAATTGAATGTGTGATGACGGATGTGCTGAATATATTGGTAGGAATGAGTGCCTGACTAACTTGTTTTTATGATGATGTGCCTTGGTGCTTGGTACTGACTTGCGGGTGAGTAGGTTATGGGTTATATGTATGGGAGTGCTTTCTTCTTGAGCTTGAGTCATGAGATTCTTCAGTGAAACGGGTTGGAAAGTGGCAGGTGGATTAAGGTATTCGGATTGGGTCTTTGGTCGTGTGAGTTGGAGTGCAGAAAGGATGCGTTAGCTTGGGTAGAGGCGAGTGAGTTGGAATGCGTCAAAGATAGCGGTCTGTGAGTATAGATGAGCTTTCAGGTAGGTCTTAGGTGAGCATCTTATGATTCCCGAGTTACGTTTCGAGGGATGAAACCCCTCGTTGGGATCTTGCGCCCCGAGTACAGGTTGAAGGTTTGAAACCGAAGGTTTGTAGTTTAAAGTAGGATTTCGCACCCAAATCCGGAAGGTCCGTTGGAGACCCCGGGGTAAACCCCTATACCTGTCCTAAGTCTACAACTCGGAAAATCATTCATCATGAAAAGGGCATAAGATCAGAAAATGATACAACCAGTGCCACGGCAGAGCCGGGTCAAAACGGAGTATAGGTAGGGAGAAATCCCAAAAGCATGAATCTGGTGAAGTCGGGTTTCAAACACTCACTCTCCGCCATATGAATAGACCCCGTCATAACAGCACAAAATCAAGCAGTGTATCGGGTACCTGAAACTATACCGCCAAGTCAGGCCAAGAGTCCGCCCGCGGGTCCTCTGACCGCGCTGAGGATATATAATACGCCTATACCTAGAATAAAGGATGCCTTTATGCAGTACTGGAATATTAACCACACTATCATGCTCCTAATTCATATGTGCAGAATATTGAGGAAGCCCTTAACAAAGAATACCAAGCGGTATATCCCTCTTTTACCACCACCCCTCTTCCAGACAAGGTGGAGACTGGCCAGTTCGATGCTATAATCATATCAAATCTCATCATCATATCATATCTCATCATCATATCATATCTCATGCCAATCTCGTATCTCGTGATATATATAAATGACTCGAGGAGGACAACACCCGATGAAGCTGGGCTGCCCTATGACCCTAGCAAGGACTCTAGGACTCACAGATAACGGTCGTTCTGTATTCAAACGCATATAGAATAAGGATGCTCATTCGTAAATGCAATTCCTAAGCATGATACTACATGACATGCTCTTATGCATATGCAACACCTACATACTATATGACACATCAGGCAGGAGGTACTGGTTACTGAGTAAGCCCCGGAGGACTTACCTGAAGAAGCGCAGAATCTAAACAATAATCAGCAATGGCAAACAATCCAACAGATCAGAGATCACCTAGTAATCCCATCAATAACATCATCAGTCTAAGTCTAAGTTACGCAAGACACACAAGTCACATATGAAACATATATCACACATTCACACAAATAGATAATTAACAAGCTCGCATAAACCATACTTTTCAGTTCATCACGATCAACTATCTCTTATCAACTTAAGATAACTTCCATATCATACTTAACCAATTCGCATATTATTATTTCATACTCATACTTTCCATCAGGATATATTATATATATCATCATCATCCTAATATCGAACATTTAATCTCTTCTAAAAAAACTCACCACAATATCATGTTATTAGTCACACATATCATAACGTTAATCAAACGATCATATTATCGTGCTAGTTAGTCATCAAATAAGTCTTATTCTCAGGTTAGTTTCAAAACCGTTTCAAATCCGAATTAAACAGTTAAGAATTTCGATCCTTAAAGATACTTACTAAATTCCTTTTTCAATTTATTTATTAAATTACTTTTAAAAATCTATAAGTCCAAATAATGTATTTTAAACCTCCAATAATATTATATTTTATTTGAAATACCATTAAATACTTAAATAAGTAATTGGTTAAACCCGAACCGAACCAAACTCATTTAAACCCAATCGAACCAAACCGAACCGAACCCATAATTATTAATCTCAAACCGGTTCAAAATTAAACAAATAAAAATGGAAAGGGAGGTGGGCCCCACTACCAAGTCTTCTTCCAATGTTCAAAAACTCCATGGCGCCAGTTCGAGACTCGATCCCCGCCGGCGCCTCCTCCTCGGTTGGTCGCGCCTGTTCGCCCGCCTGAGCTCGAAGCTCCGTCCTCGGCTCCTAGCTCATCTAGCCCCACCACCTCGGTCTATCAAGCTCGCTCGTTGGCGCTGCCCCCTAGCTCTTGCTCAGCACGCCGATGTTCGCTCACCGCCGCTCTCGAGCTCGCCGTAGCCCTCGCCTGAGCTCACGAGTTCACCCAAATGCCCCGCACTCAGCTCACGCACACTCGACACTCGCCCACAGCCCGACGCAAGTCAGAATCGAATCAAAACAGAGGGAGGAAAGCTGGAAGCTCACCGAGGTGGTTTCGCGGACGTCGGAGCTTCGATCGGAGTTCTGGGCTTCGTCGGTGGCTCGCGATGGCTCGTCGGACCTGTGAAAGACATGGGTGAGTGTGAGGGAGGAGATCGGGGGTGATTTGGATCGGAAACGAAGGAGAACGACTCACCGAAAGTTTGGTTCGCGATTGAATCGGGCGGCGACCTTGGGAGGTGGCGTTGCTGGAGTCCAATGGTGGCGGCTGCAGCTTGTGGTGGCTCCGAGATATGCTGTTGCTGCCGTGGTCTCAGAAAGGGAGGTCGGAGGAGTGAAGAAGGGTTGGCGGTGGTGTTTTGAGGTGAAGAGAGGCGAGAGGTGCCAGATGGCGGTGGTTTGTGTGAAGAGAACAGGGAGGTGACGGATGGTAAAGATGAAGAGAAAGGGAGAAGCTGGAGGAAGGAATTAAATGAAAGAGGGAGAGTTGAAGTGATGGAAGGCGTGTAGAAGAAGAGGAACGGAGTAGCTGCGGTTGTAGAGGGTAGGAAAGGGGCGAGGTGATGGGTACAGACGGGAATGTGACTGGTAATAAATGTGGGCCTCAGTTAATTTAAATATCCGGTAATAAATTCTAAATACGCGAATTTCGAATCTCAAAATTAGTTCTCCAATGTTAGTTTCCCCAACTCTCGTTGTCTAGATCAATTAGAATTTTAGAATCGACAAAGATATCACTATCCGATAATTATTTTGAATTTTCGAGGTAAAAGGGCAAAAATTGTTCGTCAAATTTTATATTCTGGTCGGAATCCGCTAAACGAGTTTTAAATTCATTTTTAACTCTCTTCTTCCGAAACATTAGGATTTGAAAATCTGAGCCTTTACAGGCTGCCCGTGTGATGTCTCCCACTGATTCTCACAAGATGTCTCCTCCGAGGGTCGAATCGGCATCCAAATCCGGTTCTACCAAATGTAAACATTTCTTTGAAGATACGGATACTGCTTGCTCTGACATTTTGGTGGGCAGTAAGAAGCAAAACCATGGTTAGTGCCCTTCTTTTAAACCCGGATCATAACTCCTTTTGGGTTTGTTGGGCTATGAACATTATGATGATGATTCCGTGACCTCTTTTGATATTTCGGATACAAAATTTGAAATGTAACCCTTTTGATAAAAATGCTTGTGGTATGGGTGGCAAACTCATGATCGGTAACGACAAGCTTAAACCCTCTAATCACCATGTTAGTGTTGCTTATGTGAACTTGGCTCCCGTTGTCCTCTCATGTACTATAGTTTTTACCCAAGATTCTTTCCGGTATGGTCGGTGTAGCTATGGTTATGTATAATGTTCACATTGTATAATACCTAACTCTTTGCTTATCTGTTTGCAATTTATCTTCCAATATCTACTAGTTATTATTTGAACCACATTACAGTTGGTCACTGGAACAACGCCATGTTATTGATTTCGACAAACCAATGGTACTCTATGATTGATCCCTTCGGCTTCGCGGGAGTGGCCTCTCCACGCCCATCCTCTTGGTTGCTAATTGTCCCGCTGAATCGCGCCTCCTAGCTTCGTTTTCGAGGGTGGGGAAGTACCATTTCCGGGCCCTGGAATCCACAAAGTGATGCTGATAATCTCTACCGGATTATGCTTAGATCGGCATGGGTATCCGAAAAGCTCTCTACTTATAATATAAGGTTTGGCTCGATAATCCACAGGTCAAACCAAATAATGTTTAGTATAAACATGCTTAAAGGGGTTCTTAGGACTATGGTGCACCTTCTTCCGATGGCCGGTTTGGATCCTTTCGAGGCTTCCCTTGTCGATTGGCCTCATTGGCCTCCTTATGATTGTTGCATGTTGTGAGCTGAATCTGCCATGTTTTACACTTAAGTTTATATCGATTTCTGCATACATTTCATTCATTTGGGCTAAGATAGTACATAACCTATGTAGTTTATGTTTATTTTCCAAATTATGGAGTCTACACCAGTTTCTGTTTAATTCGAAGAATTCGAGGCATTTTACAGCAATTCTACAGAAGGTCAGAAAAGCTCGGGAATCAGCTACAGAAGTCCAAGGTCAAAGAAGCAGCGGAACCAGTCAAATCAATCTGAGAGTCAAGGTTACTCGATCTCGAGTAGACCTTACTCGATCTCGACGAGCGAGTCCGAGCAGCCTTGGTCGACAGAGCATTGTTGAGAGCCAGACCATCCCAGCTTCGGAAGTTACTCGATCTCGACAAGAGCCTAGTCGAGATCGACGAAGCCCAGTGCCACACCCGGAGTCGACGAGGAGAAGCTGCTCGACCAGAGAAGGTCACACCCTAGTCGATCTCGAGGAGCCCTAGTCGAGATCGACGACGCCCAGAGCCCAGATCCGAGCTTGTCGAGCACACCTACCCGAGAAGACCTAGTCGGTGAACATCCCTACTCGATCTCGACAAGGAGTAGTCGAGATCGACGAGCACCGTGAACCAAGTCCGAGCCTGTCGAGCAGAGCTAGCCGAGAAGCCAAGTCGACGATGAATCCTACTCGAGGTCGACTAACCCTTGTCGATGTCGAGTAGCCCAGTTTCCGCAGACGTGTCGACTTGAGCAGTCCGAGTAGACATGGAATTCATGGGCATGAAGGAATCCGAGAATGGCCGAAGAGATCTATCCAAAGTTGATCAATTCATCATGGAAGGGAATCTATCAAGACATGAAGACTTACCTATTTAGATTTATCTTTTCCCTTTTAGATTTATTTCCATTAAGCATTTTATTTATCTTTTAGCAAAGTAGATATAATTTTAGATATAGATAGATGATTATTTCCTTGATTAGCGAGGTTTGATCACTATAAATAAGGCCCTAGGGGCTCAGTTTTATTCATTCAATTGGAGAGACAATTAGTTAGTTACAAAAAGAGAGATTGTAATGAGGCGTGAGTAGTCCACCCACTTCTGGGGCTGGGGTGAGCCCGACGGTGGCCATGTGAGGCGATGCGATAAAGGTCAGATCTTTTTGTGCAATTCGTCTTCTATCCCTACGAGCATGATTCTTTTGCGAGAGTTGAAGGTGATCCTTGTTTGTATTATTGAAGCGAAAGTGATCTTAATGCAACTTGGATTAATTATGTGAAAAAGGGTTAGTAACAATTAGGGTTTATGCGAAAGCCTCTATTTGCCTATTTGTTAATAACGAAAGTTATTTGATGGAAAGCACGATCTTTTGTGCCTTTATGTGTTACTTTGCATGGTTATCGTTGTGGTGTTGATACCCTGGTCTTGGGAGTCTTATATTATATTGATTTATTTTCACCAGAAATCTGAGTTTGGGTTCGAGAATTTGCAATTTAAATTTCTGCATTCTAGTCGATACAGAGGAGAGCTTTGTCGAGATCGAGTACAGTCCTTGTCGATCTCGAGTACGCTTGGTCTAGGTCGAGTAAAGTTTCTATCTTTTGTCGATTTCTGATGTTTCTGTCTTGACTTGTCCTAGTCGATCTCGAGTAGGTTGTGGTCGAGATCGAGTTGATTTGTCTGCCTCGAGTTGATTGCTTTCGTTTCTGTTTTCTGTTTTCATCACTATTCTTTATCGATATAGAGGACAGCTACTCGAGATCGAGTATCTTCTGTGTCCTCGATTTATTTGCTGCTTTGCTTTGTCTTTTCTGTCTTTGTTTAGTTCATTGCTTTTGTTTGTTATTTTCTGCTTTTATTTCTGCTTCTTTCCTTGTTTATGTGTTTTTGTCTTTCTGCTATTCTGTTTGTGAGATCTGTAGCGACCTAAGAACTGCCGACGTGCTTCCTCGTGGATTCGATCCTGACTATTCTCTTACTACAACGGGAGGAAGTCTTGTATTTATTTGCTGAGACAGGGAAGTCAGTCTGAACTTTATTTTATATTTATTTCATATTTGACCATCCTCCTGCAACAACAAATTGGCGTCGTTGCCGGGGAAGCTATCAATCGCGCCTTAGGTAGTCAGTTCTCACTGTTTCTTTGAGTTACTTTTCAGGTGTATGCGCCGTTCTGGTCAAACACCTGAGTTTGACGCCTTAGACGAACCGGAACGCCTATTTCACATCCGAGCTAAACTACAAAGAGCCATGGCAGCTGCGGAGATACAGGAACAGCTGGTCGCTAGGCTTACCAGGGAATTAGCCGCTAAGGATGCTGCTATCGCCGCTGAGAAAGCAACAAGGGAACAAGCACAGGCCGAGCTTTCCCAATCTCCAACCACGGCAGAGGACTACATGCACCCAGTGGCGGATCTACGGGGGGGCTCGCGGTGGCTGAAGCCCCCCCTATCCTAAAAAGAGGTAATATATATAAGTAAAGTTGACTATGTAACACAAATTCAAGTTGGCTCAACGGGAAAAACACGGGACGGGCGGGAGGGATTCTAAGTGAGTGATTAACCCAGGGTTCGAATCCCATTGTGTACTTTGTTTTTTTTTTCTCTGTGATATTTTTTTATCAAAAGCGCTCCTTTTTTATTTTAGACAGACAACATCTCTTGAGTTTGAACCCCAATGGATAGCAATAGCGAAAGCGAACCCATGGCCGCTGCTTCTCTCCGGCGTGGCGGCGACACCGGTGGCTTCTTCTCAAGTCCTCCCCGCGACTGTGCTGCAACCCTTCTTCATTTCACTTGTTTCCCTCCCACGGCCACCAATAGTGAGTCCCAAATTCCCAATTCCTAAACCCAAATTTGTTGAAAGTTGAATTGAAAAGGTTAGTGTTTCTTTATCTTATAGATTATACTTTGTCAATTTGTGCTCTAAATTTTAATTTGATATTCAATTTATAGATATGCTTGAGAATTTAGGGTTTTGATTTTGGAAATTTTTTTTATGAAATTAGGTTTGAGAATTAATTTTGTGAATCACTGTGTGAAAGGCATCAATGATGAGGTTGTTAGATTGATTATTGAGGCAGATCCAGCAATTGTGATGCACCCTGACAAGTTTGGCAATACAGCGAGTGGATGTAATTTTTGGCTTCTGATTATTGTGATAGATTGATCTGTTTTATGTTTTTCTTTTTAAAAAGGAGCCTATTGATACATGGGACCTATATCATTAGCCTCCATCTTGAAGGTTTAAACATCCATTTATTGCATATAAGTGATACGTAGTATATTAATGTAGAAATTACTAGATATATTATTTCACCTATTTCTCAAACAAGTGCATTTTACTCAGTTATGACTACAAATAAGTTCCTTTCTTCATCCTTGCAGGCAGTGAATGTAATGCTAATTGTTCCTGATGTTAATGTCAATCCAGTTAACCAAGATCATAAAACAAATCCCTTCTAACACTAACCAATGAATTTCAAGAGGTTTAGAAGCAATCAATATCCCTTAATTGACCCTCATTTTCTTCACCTTAGATTCAAGAGGCTTTAGAAGCAAACAAATGAATTTTGGTTGTGAACTTGTGATATTAACATTGATCTCCATTCACAACTTGACATAAGTGTTTTTCAGCCCCCCTTGATGGAAATCCTGGATCCGCCACTGCATGCACCCAACTCTCGTCGTGCCTGAATCGGCGATTCTAATCCCTGATAACTCTTTTGAAATTCGCACTCAATTTCTTATAGAGCTTAAAAATAATGCCTTTTATGGTAGATTTAATGAGTGTCCTCTTGAACATATTACAAACTTTTCTGACATGTACCATACTCTTGCTAAAGGTACAACCCTGGAATATGTCAAGATGAAATCTTTTCGCTGGTCTCTCGCTGGGCCTGCACTGAAATGGCTTGAAGGGCTAAAAGCAAGATCACTCACAACCTGGGCCCAAGTAGAGCAAGAGTTTCTGAACAAATTCTTCCCACCCGCCAAAACAGGACATCTCTGCCAGAGAATCACCGCCTTCAAACAGAAGCAAGGGGAACCGCTGGCAAAGGCATGGGAACACTAGAAGGAACTGCTGCGATCTTGCCCTACTCATGGACAGCCACCCTACGTCATTCAGGAGATCTTCTTCAACTCTCTTGATCAAGTCACCAAGGACAGAATCAACCATTATACTCGCTATGAGTATCTGACAATGCCGCCAAGTGACGCATGGGGTGTGCTAGAAAAGCTCACTAACTACGACAACAAGTATGGGTCTACTACAACCTATGAAGAGAACCCATACGCCAGGCCAGCACCATCCATGCCCCTCTATGAGCCACCTAAGGAGATTGATCCTGATGTTAGGGAGCAGTACTACAGAGACCAGAATAAGAAGCTCCTTAAGCAAGTAAAGTATCTCTCCGCCAACCAGCCTTGCATAGAATGCGGATCGCGGAGGCACACAACTCCTGAGTGCCCACACACAGAGCAAGTCAGGGTGGCAGAGCACCATGAGGAGGCAGCTTACGCAGGGGGTCCAAATCGCTACATGGGGGACCAAAGGTTTCAGCAACCACAATGGAACCAAGGTGTCCCCAGGAACCCCCCGCCCTACAGAGCTCCGGGACATCCGAAAAGGGACTAGAAAAAGGATGATATACAGACAGTCCTGGAGGAAATACGGAGGAACCACTCAGAAACTAGGCAATCTTTCAACTCCGTCTATACTCAGATGCAAGTTGTCAACTCTAGGCTTGGGGAAATTGATATCTGGCGGAAATCAGTTGATACACAGATTGGTCAGCTAGCAGCGGGAATCCCCAGACAGTCAGGTGCGCTCCCTGGATCTTCAGAACCAAATCCTAAGGGAAAGACTGGACACATCGCTGCTATAAAACTCAGAAGCGGCCATCAACTGCAAGAGCCAGAGGTCGGAAAGCATCAGAACAACGGAGAACAGCTGGTCGACCAGAGCCTACTCGATGTCGAGGAGAAACTTCCAGAGTCCTCGTCTGCACCACACAGCAACTCGACAGCACCAGATCTAGTCGAGATCGACGAGACTGTAGTCGATGTCGAGGAGCCCCTTGTCGACATAGAGCAGCCTGCAGCACCTCCGACGTCTGTTCTGGCTCCGACTCAGAAAAAGAAGCTGCCTTTCCCCACAAAATCTCCAAAGGACCCGACAGAAAAGAAATTTCAGCGCTTCATCAAGATGCTTCAGAAGCTCAACGTCACCATCCCCTTCACAGAAGCTCTCAATGAAATGCCATCCTATGTCAAGTTCCTGAAGGAGATTCTGAGCAAAAAGCGATCAATGGCAGAAATCACAGAGGAGTGCAGCCATCTGGACATATTGGAGAAGAGGCCGGATCCAGGTAAGTTTGCTATAACTATTGGATTTGGTCCATACAAAATTAATGCCTTATTTGATCTTGGAGCTAGTGTGAGTATAATGCCTTTAACGATTTGGTCCAAGATTAAGATAGGTGCCCTAGAGCCTGTGGATGCTAGACTTTATATGGCCAACAACACGGTGGTCATTCCAACAGGCATGGTGGACAATGTGCCAGTACAAGTAGATAAATTCTTTGTCCCTGCTGATTTCCTAGTTGTTGATATGCAAGAGGATCCTGCTTGTCCAATTATTCTAGGAAGGCCATTCTTGGCGACGGTGGATGCCAACATAAGCGTAAGAAAAGGAGTGCTCACCTTCAACATCAGCGATGAGGTAATTGAGTATTCCTTTAATAAAACTGAAAGGCATACAGATTCAATGGAAGAAGTCAAATCTATCTCAGCTGGCTACATCACATGCGGGGAACCCAAGGTCAGAAATATGACCCCTGAGGAGCTGGAAAAGAGGGACATGGAAGCCCAGGTGGAGGAGATCATGGCAATCCTCAAGGAGAACACAGAGAATCCAATCGACACAGACCAAGGTAAGTCGTTATGGATTAATTATTTTTCGGATGCCTTGACAGGAACTAAGTATGGGGTCAAGATCGACCAAGACTCCTCGACATCGAGGACCCTAGATGATCTCGACCAGATCAAGGAGACTCCACCAGCACCAGCCTCGTCGAGCAGCCAGACGGAAGCAGAACCCTACTCGATCTCGAGTAGACTCGTTGAGATCGACCACCACTCGGCCAACTCGACTTCGCCTTCCTCGACGCTGACGACTCCAGAACCAGAGCCCTTGTCGATCTCGAGTACGCTACTCGATGTCGACCAACTTCAGCATCCTCGAGCACCGTCTTCCTCAACACATACTCCACCAGACGGACCATCCTCCTCGATCTCGACCAGCCTTGTCGAGATCGACCACCACCCGACTCCACCAGAGCCCTCTTCCTCGACACTGGAGACACCAGGAGCAGAAGCCTACTCGAGGTCGACCAGCCTTATCGAGATCGACAAGCCCTGTCCTTCGTCGACTTCCGCATCCTCGAGCAGACCATCACCAGAAACTGCAGACTCGTCGAGATCGAATAGCCCTAGTCGAGATCGACTAAACACAGTTGTCCCCGATTCCGTCTTTGCGAAGGTAAGCCAAGGTATGGATCTTTCTTCTCCTATTTCTATTAAAGATTTATCTATACATGGGAGAGGTTTGCCTTGGTATGTGCGCTTATGTAGGATTTCCAATGATGAGCCTAAGGAATATGAAGTTGGAGACAAGCTCTATGTCTCTAAATCAAAGGATCATTGGTTTCCCAACAAATTCAACAAGAAGCGGATGGGACCTTTCGTGGTGAACAAGATCCATTCTGGAGGATTACAACTGATGGACAAGAATGGAGTACTACTTGAGGCCCAAGCTACATGGGCCCTGCAAATGCCACCTTGAGCTAAATGGAAAAGTCGGCCTAGCGACTATAAAATCTAGAGCATGTACATAGACTTTTTAGGACTTTTGAGACTTTGTTGCTTTTGCTTTTGTTTTGAAACACTTTTAGTTTGCTATTATGGGTATATGTCTTCTACACTTTTCAGGTCCATGGATAGAAGCAAGTTACAATCAAACTCGGCCCAGGCAGTTCTTCTATTCGACATTTTGGGGCCCTGCACACCTGTCTAGTGAGTTTCTTTCTTTACCCTTGTTTTTATACAGTGAGGACACTGTAATGTTTAAGTATGGAGTGGGGGAAGGGCTTACTTTATGCATATTGATCATATTTGACATTATGTGTGCATTATTTCTTTGAATTGCTACATGGCTATTTTGGAATGCATTATTTATTTATGTGCTTATATATGCATGTTTTCCAAAAAGTGAGAAAAATGACCCCCATTGAAAATTTTGAATAATATCATGGAAGCTTATATTGAACTCGACGATGCAAAATTGGATTCATTAGAGATATAGCATGAAATTGCCTAGTAAAGGGAAGTCACAATGAAGTGCATTATTTCTTGAAAACCATGAAAGGAGGTAAAATTTGAAATTGCTTTTGACATATTGCATGATAAGATGATGGAGGACTTTATATTTCCATATAATGCTCATATTGTTTAAATCCTAGCCTTACCTATGCTTATGCATCACAAAAAAACCATAATATGCCTTATTTCATATATTGCTCCACATGATCTAAATATTTTTCATTCTTTACCTTATCCGGGGATTATGTTGAGAATGATGTTACATTATGGAGATGTCATATGGTGTTTGTGTTGTGATTATTATCATTATTTGGAGTTTGGAAGGAAATTGTTTGAATTATATGGAAAATTTAATGAGTGAAAGAAAATTCAATCACCTCAGGAGATAAAGGTAGATTGACCCTGCTCTCTGAGATAATAGTTTGGAGAGATGGGATACATTGTGAGGAGTCCAAAGCACTAAGTATCCGGGGCCATTCATGACACCTATGTTTGCGACTCGCGAGAAGGCAGTGCTAAGGTTAGAGAGGTAAAAGCATTATTATTGATAAAAGCATTATGAAAGGTGATGAATCATATGAGAAAGAATGTGGTATGAAAGTTTGGAAATACTCCATTTCCTCGGATCATTAGCACCACATTGCCAAAAATTGTCCACCTTTAGCCTTTTACCAATCTACTCCTTATTGAGCTTAAATTAGAGTCTTCTTGATTATCAATGCTTTGTCACTTATGAATGTTTTTGCATAACCCCTCCTTTTGTGAGTAGATGTTGCTTTTATACATTTGCACATGCATTGATCTGTGACACTAGTACCTTTTCGAGGATGGTAATTGATTGTAGGGACATATGAGAATGAATCTGATATGTTGAGAGTTTTGATTTCTTCTCCTGAATGACAATTAAAAGTATTGCTTGAGGACAAGCAAGCTTAAGTATGGGGTGTTTGTTGTGACCTGAATCTACCATGTTTTACACTTAAGTTTATATCGATTTCTGCATACATTTCATTCATTTGGGCTAAGATAGTACAGAACCTATGTAGTTTATGTTTATTTTCCAAATTATGGAGTCTACACCAGTTTCTGTTTAATTCGAAGAATTCGAGGCATTTTACAGCAATTCTACAGAAGGTCAGAAAAGCTCGGGAATCAGCTACAGAAGTCCAAGGTCAAAGAAGCAGCGGAACCAGTCAAATCAATCTGAGAGTCAAGGTTACTCGATCTCGAGTAGACCTTACTCGATCTCAACGAGCGAGTCCGAGTAGCCTTGGTCGACAGAGCATTGTTAAGAGCCAGACCATCCCAGCTCCGGAAGTTACTCGATCTCGACAAGACCCTAGTCGAGATCGACGAAGCCCAGTGCCACACCCGGAGTCGACGAGGAGAAGCTGCTCGACCAGAGAAGGCCACACCCTAGTCGATCTCGAGGAGCCCTAGTCGAGATCGACGACGCCTAGAGCCCAGATCCGAGCTTGTCGAGCACACCTACCCGAGAAGACCTAGTCGGTGAACATCCCTACTCGATCTCGACAAGGAGTAGTCGAGATCGACGAGCACCGTGAACCAAGTCCAAGCCTGTCGAGCAGAGCTAGCCGAGAAGCCAAGTCGACGATGAATCCTACTCGAGGTCGACTAACCCTTGTCGATGTCGAGTAGCCCAGTTTCCGCAGACGTGTCGACTTGAGCAGTCCGAGTAGACTTGGAATTCATGGGCATGAAGGAATCCGAGAATGGCCGAAGAGATCTATCCAAAGTTGATCAATTCATCATGGAAGGGAATCTATCAAGACATGAAGACTTACCTATTTAGATTTATCTTTTCCCTTTTAGATTTATTTCCATTAAGCATTTTATTTATCTTTTAGCAAAGTAGATATAATTTTAGATATAGATAGATGATTATTTCCTTGATTAGCGAGGTTTGATCACTATAAATAAGGCCCTAGGGGCTCAGTTTTATTCATTCAATTGGAGAGACAATTAGTTAGTTACAAAAAGAGAGATTGTAAGTTGGAGTTTATCTTATGCAATTTAGTTCTTTTCATCAATCAATGTCTGCGATTGCAATGAGGCGTGAGTAGTCCACCCACTTCTGGGGCTGGGGTGAGCCCGACGGTGGCCATGTGAGGCGATGCGATAAAGGTCAGATCTTTTTGTGCAATTCGTCTTCTATCCCTATGAGCATGATTCTTTTGCGATAGTTGAAGGTGATCCTTGTTTGTATTATTGAAGCGAAAGTGACCTTAATGCAACTTGGATTAATTATGTGAAAAAGGGTTAGTAACAATTAGGGTTTATGCGAAAGCCTCTATTTGCCTATTTGTTAATAACGAAAGTTATTTGATGGAAAGCACGATCTTTTGTGCCTTTATGTGTTACTTTGCATGGTTATCGTTGTGGTGTTGATTCCCTGGTCTTGGGAGTCTTATATTATATTGATTTATTTTCACCAGAAATCTGAGTTTGGGTTCGAGAATTTGCAATTTAAATTTCTGCATTCTAGTCGATACAGAGGAGAGCTTTGTCGAGATCGAGTACAGTCCTTGTCGATCTCGAGTACGCTTGGTCTAGGTCGAGTAAAGTTTCTATCTTTTGTCGATTTCTGAAGTTTCTGTCTTGACTTGTCCTAGTCGATCTCGAGTAGGTTGTGGTCGAGATCGAGTTGATTTGTCTGCCTCGAGTTGATTGCTTTCGTTTCTGTTTTCTGTTTTCATCACTATTCTTTATCGATATAGAGGACAACTACTTGAGATCGAGTATCTTCTATGTCCTCGATTTATTTGCTGCTTTGCTTTGTCTTTTCTGTCTTTGTTTAGTTCATTGCTTTTGTTTGTTATTTTCTGCTTTTATTTCTGCTTCTTTCCTTGTTTATGTGTTTTTGTCTTTCTGCTATTCTGTCTGTGAGATCTGTAGCGACCTAAGAACTGCTGACGTGCTTCCTCGTGGATTCGATCCTGACTATTCTCTTACTACAACGGGAGGAAGTCTTGTATTTATTTGCTGAGACAGGGAAGTCAGTCTGAACTTTATTTTATATTTATTTCATACTTGACCATCCTCCTGCAACAACATTGCACCAATGCTCCTTGCTGTTTCGATGATTCCAATCATGGTTTGAATGGAAAAAAATCCCACTTGGTTTGGTTCTCATTTATCCTACCTCATTGGCTCGTTGGTGTGTTGGGCTCTCCACAAGATGTCTCTCGTTATGCGGCAGCTTGCAAATAACAAATTTTGCCTTTACTGGCGTTGGTATCTGTTGGATTCCCTCCTATATGGGGGAAGAGTCCAATGGACTATTTACCATGTGGTTTTTATCATGTGAAGTTTTATCTCCTTTATAAAAGGGGATGCCTTTCCATTTGGAAAAGTAAGAGAGAGAAAATAAAGAGTGATAAAGGGAGAAAAAGAGAGAGCTTGGTGTGAAATTCGTATACATATGTTCAACCAATCTTGAAGTGCCCCGATCGACGACCAAACGACCTTCGATTGGGACGATTTTCTATTATGTTGTTTACCTCATCATAGCCTTCATTTTGTACGGTTGGATCGTTGTTTTGAGCCTCCAATCTCATATCCTTTTTGTTAGTGTCCTCTCTTGGGTTTTGTTGATTTCCACCAATTGGGTGATGAAAATTGGAGATTTGGCCAAGCTTGTTGATGCTTAATAATGTTGTATGCCTTTAGCTTTGTCTAGGGAAGATTTTACCCACTTGTTATTGTTGATAGTGGAATTTTCTGGCTCCCGTGGTTTTTTCCCCGTTTTGGGGTTTTCCACGTAAATCTGGTGTTCTTTCTGCTTGGTTATTTTATCTCATGCTTGTGTCTGATTATTGGTTTGGGTTGCTTGAGTTTGACTCTCTGGTTTACAGTTCTTGTCCATCCCGATTTGTGTGTGTAAAGGGGGTGTGTCTGACGACCCCTCCTTCCGACACAACAATATCATCGACAGATGTACTCCTCAATATCAGTTTATTGCTAAAATCATGTTTAAAAATAAGCTTAACTTAATGAACACTTGATAAAATAAGCTAAAAATAACCAATATTAAAAATTACAACTCTCACAAATGATAAAACTATTACGACTATGCCATTTTTTGCCTAACTGCACTATGTTTCAACTTAGGAATTAATATGTTTGTGCTAGACAAATCCTTCAAAAACTCTCTCATCAGTATCCAAATGAAACTGACCTCTCTTCTTCTATAACCTTTTGGCCTTGGATTAGTATTAATTCTCTTTGTAGAAACGAATCCATCCAACTTTTGGCCTTGGCTGAAACAAAGACCGGTAGAATACTGGATGAAAACTCATGGCCATCGGCGGGTTTCAATATTGCATTATGGTCTCTTGCCCATAGTAGATCTAACAGGATTGGGATCCTATGGAAAGAACATCATCTCCTTCATGAATCAATCACGCCTGAAATTCACCTCCCCTCGTATTATAGGTTTCAAGTAAAGAAACATCAAAGACACAATGTTCCATTATGATTCTATGCATATACGCCCCACCCAACCCACATGAAAAGGATGCATTTTGGAAGTTGACACTCACTTTTTACATCACGGATATCATCCTCAATGTTGATCTCATGTGCCTCATTACTGGTGATCTTAATGAAATCTGTAGCCCGGATGATAAATTGGGGGTGTTGATCCTTGTCCCGCCAGATTTAGACGTTTATCCAATTTAAAAAATGAGTGTCAACTTCTATAAATACCTTCGTACAACAACCTTTTCACATGAAAGAGGAAGGCCCGAGGGCCTGATAACACGTATGAAAAACTTGACCAAGCTCTTTTACACCACCAAGTTCTTCAGTTCATCCCATGCAACCAAGAATGAAGCTTTCACTCCATCGGACCATTGTCCTATCATCATTAGTCTAGACATTAACATCCAACACCAAGTTTCTTCATTTAAATTTGAGAATATTTGGCTACAATGAAACGACTTTAAAAAATAATAAAACAAGCCCGGTGGTCGACCTCGGTTTGGTGTTAGGAGGGGATCAAGTCTAAACAAATATAGAATATAAATTCAAACCGATTTCCAAGCTCACGCAAAAAAATTACAAGAAAGCCTCATGTTGTAGTGGTAGGGAATCAGAATCGAAGTGTGTCAGGGCTCGCCTAATCAGTTTCAAAAGCAGCCCTTGTATCGACTCAGAAGCTCACTTGACGTCGACTCAATGGAGACTCGATGCCGAGTCTGTTGGACTCGATGTTGAGTGTGAGTGCAGAAAAACGAACGTGCGGAAATTTAAATAAACGATGTCGGGAAAGATGTCCGAAGAAATAAATGATGGATAAGAAGATATATGAGAAGAAATAAATACAGGTTGATTGTTTTGAATTCAATTAATTAAATAACTTCCAAAGTCGGGGGATTTATGCCTCAACGATAACCATATAAGACTCGTGCCAAATTTATGAAAGATTGTGCATTTTCATCAAATAACCTTCGTTATTAACAAATAGGAGGATAGATGCTCTCACATAAACCCTAATTGTTACGACCTTTTTTTTTAATAATTAATCCAAATTCATATTAAGATCACTTTTGCTTCAATAATACAAATAAGGATTTACCTACTACTCTCGTAGAAGAATCATGCAAATAGGGATAGAGGATGAAATCGCAATAAAAGATCGTACCTTTAAGCATAAATTTACATGGCTATCACCGGGATCACCCCGGCCCTAGAACTACGGTGACTACTCATGCCTCATCATCATAGCAAACATCATAATCATAAGGAAAATAACTTGAATTAAACTAAAATTGAAATAGTACAAACCGAACAAAGCAAACCGTTTTCGCCTCCAACTCCACTCGACCTCTCTCTCTATCTACTCTCTATTGCCTAACTATGTGTTTTCACAATTGCTTGGGGGGCTGGAATGATTAAAAACTCAACCAATATGACTTTATTTATAGGGCTCAATCCTCGCTACCCAAGGAGAGAAATCTATCTATCTTTATCTAATTCTATCTAAAAGATAAAACGTCCCTAATTAATTAATATGAAACAAATAAAAATCCCTTAGGTAAATTACGAATTCACCAAATAGGATAGATGTCCGACTAATGCAGATAAAAGATCATTTGCTTAATGTGGAAGCAAGCCATCTCGGATTAGGACTTGTCAAGATGTCAGATCGACTACTGCAATGCACTCGACATCGAGTCAGGGACCCGGCGTCGAGTCATGTCTTTAGGTCTCAAGTGAGGGCACTTGATCTCAGCTCTTGGCTCACTCGGCATCGAGTCAATCCGTGGGGGTCAACTGTGGCTCCACTCAATGTCGAGTTAGGTGCTAGGTGTCGAGTCCTCTTCTTCACTCGACTCGATGTGTGGCTCTATTTTTACTCCACGTCGAGTCAGTCAGTAGATGTCTAGTGAACTCCAGTATATGTCGAGTGATTTCAAGCTTGTTTCCATCTTCTCCGAATTGCTCGAAAACGTACCGATTTTTGCGAAATTAAACAAGAACTTGTGTAGATCTCTATATATGACAAATAAAATTAAACTACACAAATTTATGCTTTACCAACACATGAATATGAAACATGGATAGAAATAGAACTAGATGTAAGCAAAAAACATGGTAAATTGAGCGCACATCATCGGGTCCTGTATGTTTCAACTCACACACAAAACAAAGATTTTAAAAAAGATTGGCAAAAGACTGGAACAAATTTTTTTTTGAGAGAATCTTTCGTCAACTCCATGAGATCGATACCTGTTTACTTGATATCCATAACTGGATTTACCAAGATAACAACCCGGTAACTATCATTAAAGAGAGAAATATGCTAAAAAAAAAAAAGGAAAAACTGTTGTATTTTCCAAAACAATACTGGAACCAAAGGGCCAAGACACGACACTTAAAAATGGGTGATTCTAACTCTAGTTACTTTCATAAAATTGCTACTGGAAGATGCAGTCGGAAAATTATTAGAACCATCACCACTTTCGATGGCACCCAAATCATAGGTGACGAAAACATTAAAAGAAAAATTTGGCGTGACTTTGATGTTAGGTTCAATCATGAATAGGGTTCAGACTCCCTTTTAAAGGATTACTTACAACTAATCTTAGCAGAAGTCACTTGTGAGGATAAAAAAATGCTAATTCAGATACCCACAAACGGTGAGATCAAACAATCCGCCTTCTCTCCGGGTAATAACAAATCGCCTGGCCCTGATGGGATGACAACAAAATTCTACAAAAAAATATTGGAGTATAGTGGGTATTTATGTAATCCGTGCCGTAAAAAGCTTTTTCCTATCTGGTAAATTACTTCGTCAAATAAACCATACTTTCATAACTCTCCTACCCAAATGCGACAGCCCTACAATGGCAAGTCATTAAGATCGGCTAGCTTTTGCTCAACAATATATAAGATTATTTAAAAAATTCTCACAGAATGCCTCAAAAAAGTCATCAGCAAGCTCATTCATCCTCTACAAGGTGGGTTCGTATCAGATCGAGCAATCAAGGACAATGTTCTGATTGCTCATGATATTTTCCACTCCTTTCAACAACATCGTGGCAAAGAGGGTTG
Source organism: Persicaria tinctoria (assembly GCA_037127255.1). Lineage (NCBI taxonomy): Eukaryota > Viridiplantae > Streptophyta > Magnoliopsida > Caryophyllales > Polygonaceae > Persicaria > Persicaria tinctoria. The sequence goes on along the minus strand of JBANSL010000003.1, from coordinate 38,322,719 downwards.
GATTGTAATCAAATTAGACATGGAAAAAGCCTATGATCGTGTTAATTGACAATTTACGAAAGCGGTGCTGGAAAAAATCAAGTTTCACCCAATCTTTATCAATTGGATTGTTGGATGTTTTTCAATGGTCTCCTTTTCCATCCTTGTAAATCACGAACCGATTGACATATTCCATCCATCTAGAGGTCTTCGTTAGGGTGATCATCCATCACCATTCGTATTCATTATGGGGGCGGAACTACTTGCTAGAAAGCTGGCATATTCATCCGGCAACAGAACCAATCCCATCGGGTTCCGCTTCCGAAAAAATGGGCCTTGAACCCCTTTTCTTGTGTTTGCAAGCGACATCATTATCTTCTCCAAAGGGCCAGCCTTTGGAGAAGGTAAACTATCTGGTTAGAAGGTAAACTTCTAAAAATCTGCATTCCAATCTACTGCAGAGATATCCCGCTCGAGACTTGTTGAAATCCAAGGTATTCTTGGTATTACAAATGAAAAAACCTTTGAAAAATACTTAAGCTGCCCAATTATTAATGAAAGGGTAACAAAGAAACATTTGGAGAGATTATAGGTAAATTAAGGGACCAACTTAGTAAATAGAGAGCTAATGCCCTCTCTTAACCCGAGCGTGCGATACTCATTTCATGAAACCTTTCCGCTAAGCCATTGTATGTGATGCAAAATTTCATGCTCCCTTGCTCAATGCACGAGGAACTAAATCAAATTAATCATACCTTCTTTTGGAACAAAGACGCTCAACATTGGATGCTGATTGGATGGGATAAAATATGTAGAGCAAAGAGTAAAGGTGGAATGGAGCTTCGGAAATCACAACATATGAACGAAGCACTCCATATGAAACTTGTTTGGAAAATTTTGGCAGAGTCAGACAACCCAGGGTCAGAATTATCCAACACAAATATATGAAAACTTCTCAAATCCTGGCCTATAAACGGGTGGGAGGTGCATCCTTGAAGTGGTCCAAACTTACACCACTTATTGACAAATTCAATTTGGGCCTCATTTGGTCAATGGAAACGGGCACTCAATCAAATTCTAGAAAGATAACTCGGTCTTCTTAACTCCTCTACACGCAAGAGTTGATATGAGGTCGGTTCTGAACTTGGAGGAACCTGTGAGCGAGTACATTGTAGACGAAAAATGTTAGGAGGAAAAACATAAAACAAAACCTGCCTCAATGCATCATGGATGAGATCATTAACATCCCTCTGCCATCTAATTGCTTTGAAGAGAGACTTTATTGGTGGCCGGACCAAAACGGTTGGTGCACAACGGCTAGTCATTACCAACCATTAGATCCAGCCTAACGACATTAATGCCTGGACATGGAAACTCTCAGTCCCACCAAAGGTTAAAAATTTTCTTTGGAAATTAAACCAACAAGGCCTCCCAACTAAGATGCGGCTTAGCCAAAAATGGGTTTACTCCCCTTTTCGTGTGCATCTGTAGTCACGCTGATGAAGATGGTATCCATCTATTTGTTGAATGCCCAACCATTTTAAGTACAACCCTCCTAAACCCCATCATGGCACAAAAAATTCTAAATCTAATGCCCACAACCAGGGATCTCAAACAATTGCTTAACGAAACGGAGTTGGCTCTTCTAACCAAGAAATACAGTTACTAGCGTTCCCTTGGTGGACTACCTAGAATATTAGGAATAATCTAGCCTTCAGAAATGAACTCCCTCCGTCTAGGGAAATTACGAAAACCATCATTCATAACCATATCCATAATTGGCGTACCATATGAGAACATGCATGAGGCTGGTGTTCAGCTACCTCCGGTTAACCAACGAAACTTGGATCCTCACGTAAAACACAAATTCCTCAATAAGAAAGCAACTAAATGGTGCAAACCACCTCTGTGTACACTCAAATTAAATTTCGATGGATCTACACTCTTAGGCGGAGATAGCTCTATTAGGTTCATTATCCGAGACAGTAACGACAAGTCATTCCACATCAGTTACGACAAGGTGGGACATCGATCCCCTATTAAAGCTGAAGCTCTTACCCTCAAGTAAAGGGTCATATATTAAAGTTATCCAATTAGGCATCCCTAGAATCCAAATTGAGGGTGACTCACTCATCATCATATATCATCTTAAATCTGCCTGCTCCTACCCTTGGGAGATTGAACTCATCATTTCATATATCAAACTTCTTCTATCAACTGTGAGAGAGGCATCTTACTCTCAAGTTCTCCATTTAGGCAATAGAGCGGCGGATAAGGTTACACACCTTTGCCGCTCTGCCAGGGGTGATTATGTAATCAATAATCCAAGCCTTCTCTAGCTCATCTGTCAAGATGTCAAGATGCTATCAGTTAGGAGATTCCTAACCGAATTTTTTCGTAATAAAAAAATAATAAAATAAATGCACAATCATCCTAAGCATTATTGTATAACTTGTGACTAGGCCACCTTCATCTCTTTTGGCCACGTCGTCGCCATGGCCACCTTGTCACCGCCTCCTTTGTTCCCCCATCTGTGATAACTTTAGCCACTAATCACTGACTCCACCCCTCGGCGACCGCTTCGTCTCCTCCAGTTGAAACTTCGACGCCTCACCGCCACCTTCGCCTCCCATAGGAGCCTAACGACTCCAAACGTCTTCTTCTACTCCTTGGCCTTCCCCCCTCGGCCATCTTCTATCCTTTTGGCCCACTTCGCTATTGGGTCCGGCCTCGTTCCGGTTGACTCCTTTTTCCGGGCTTCTCCGTCCACTGTGGGTTTGTCACAGTGTGCTGTCGATTTAGCCTCCATGAGACATAGCGTGGGGGAAACTCTGTTTTGGGGGAAAAAAAGTTGAACTACATGTGGAAAAAAAACAGTGGGTGAGGCTTATAGGTTCATATTCTAACCGCATTATGGTCTATTAGCTTGTTTATTGTTGTTGTTTATTTATTCTGATCACATTTTATATGTTGCCTCTATTTTGATTTACCCTTGTGGTCATGTGGAGCCTATTACAATCTTATTATCGTCCTTGAGGGTGTAAGATGAGTTTTTAGGATTTGTTTTGGCAATGGTATGGCTTGAGTTTTGGTCTGCGGGTTGGTGTACTTTACTTTTCTTGCCGTGTTACAGGTTTCATGTGAATGTTGACTGGTTTTTCAAGGTTGTAGACGTCGTGGAAATGCGATTGGTACCGGTTGATTCTGTTTAGGGTCCATGTTAAGGTGTCCGCTAGTGATCCCCAGAGTTCTCTGTGAGCGTCTTCTGTTTGACTGATCGGTTTGTTGGTTCTGCTAGCTTGTAATTTACAGTGTAGATGTCATGCACTTTATTTTTGCAATTTCCTTTCTGTCATTTCTTTTAAGTCATTTGCTTTTGTTATTTGATTCAGGTTGTATATAATGATTAGTCCGTCTTTTGGCTTGTGTGGGCTCTCGATTTCTCTAGGCTTGTCTAGATAATCAAAATTTTTTTTTATATAAAGAAAAAAACTTGTGCCTATATAATCTACAATATTTAAATGAAACAACAAATTAAACTATCGCACAAAAAGAATCTGAATTGCTAAATATTCAAAGGTTGTAACTTGTAAGTTAACGAAATTTCAGGTGCTGGACGACGGAGTTGAAAATTTCAAACCCAGATTCTAATCACAGATTTTAGAAAGTCGGTCAAAGTTAGTTCATTAGCACTCCTCTATGAAATTTCAGCAGTTGACCTTTTCATGAGCATACACCTAATTTGTATATAATATTAGAATTTGTTAAGAGTTGGATTCAGAGGGGATAATAATCATATCATAGCAATTAGCAATGTATGTAACCAGACCCCTATCTCTATACAGAAGAAACCTTGATGCTCTCTCTTCACCACCTCCTGAAGGTCCGAATGGCGGCTACCTCGTCCTCCAAGATGAAGAATCAACTCCAACATGCTGCTTTGGGCTGTGCAAGGATACCTCCTTTAGAGATCTCCCTTTCCCTCAAAACAAGCTCCTCGTTGTTACTAACGGATCAAGTGAATCAAGTACTTCCGATCCCGTCTACTTCATCCCTGCCATCAATCAGCCACTGTCTTCCAATGTTTATTATGCAATCAAGCCAAATGGAAGCCATAAAGGGTAATATAATTTACTCTTTTATTTTCATAACCACTTCTTTAATCTTTCCTATAGTTTCATGTTCAATTGCTGTGTCAAATATTACTCAGGGATGCATACGCTAGTTCGAGAGAGGAAGACATGGTCACATGCTGCTTTTGCAACTTTGTAAAGGATGTTAAACCCAGACCCTTGGATCCTGCAGATGTCTACCAACAGTTTAAGTTCTCAACAACTCAAAAATGTGGCAATTTGATTCTCTCAGCCTCATCTGTTGCTTCTGATGGTCATCTACCGTATTTCCTTCGAGCAAGAGGGTGGAGCATCTACTCGAGAACTCCCAAAAACTTCTCAGTTTGTGAAGCTGCAGGCCTGGACCCAAGGCTCCGTGCTCGTCTCCCAGACTTCGACTTTCCTATCTCATGCCAGGCATCTAAGCCAATTGTTGTGGGCAAGTGGTACTGTCCCTTCATGTTTGTCAAGGACCTAACACCCAAAGATCAAGCAAAGAAGTCAATGTTCTATGAGATGACCCTCGAGCAACAATGGGAGCGGATCTTTTTCTATGAAAGCGATTACGAAAGATCAAGTCAAGGCAAGAAAACTGTGATGGTGGATGTGACTGTTGAAACAGAATCTTTCACAGTTGGTGGTGGGACTGATGCCAAGCAAGATCATCAACCAAATGATGAAAATTCAGTGATGTGGTTTAAGAGCACAGATAGCAAACAAGATCAGCCCAGTAGAGTAGGGCTGAGTTCACTGATTGTTGAAAGAATGATGTGGGAGGAAAATAGAGCAGGATGGGTTCGCATGGCGGAAAAACAAGAGAAGGTGTCGAGAACTGAAGAATTCAGAGGAGTAGGCAAGTGGGCGAGCTATGGATGTTACATGTTGGTTGAAAGATTTGTTTTGAAAAGAATGGATGGAACTGTGGTATTCACTAACAGCTTCAACCACACACATCAAATCCGAAGCAAGTGGGAGTAGCAATTTTTAAGCTTACATGTTTTATGTATGAATCAATGTGAAAATCTTTTTTATCCCAGTGACTACTACTACTAGTGAATAGTGATCATGTATAATATGGTTTTTTGTACAATAAAGTTCCAAGTTAATAACATATCTTCTTCTTCAAATAGCACCAAGTAAATTCTTATGGTTTGATGAGTTAGTTTTCATAAATCACAATAATTTGAACCTTAAGGCTTAGATGGCGCAGAAAAATGTATACCTTGAGGTACAATGTTAGGATGCAAGTCCTCATGACGCAAGGATTGGAGCGAAAAACAGATAAATGCCCATGTGGGCGACGATGCATGGAGTCATTGAAGTGTCACACAGAATAAAGATCAGAAAAAATATAAACATATGATAACAAGTTACCTTGATAAGCTGTAGGTTTAAAGAATATTAAGGGTAATCGAGATTAGAGGCTTACACATTAGTAGAGAAACAACCAAGCAATGGTTGCTGCAGTCTGCAGACTAAAATCAAGATCACTATCAATTGTAAGTTTAACTCATTTATCGTCATCTTATAGATTTTTAGGAGCGCCGTTTGTGAAGCAATCTAAAATTTCCAGCTTTAGACAAAATTGACTCTGTATTGATGAAAAAAGTATCTCCCTAATGCAGCTAAATATTGCAGGTTTGTGAAACAGAAAGCGTCTCCTTCCTGGATGAGTTTGAGGCTACATTTGGCAAAAATCTGTAGCATTTGAGGTTAATTTGCCTTCTAAAGATCAGCATGTGAGCTTGCCCAAGCATTTTTCTCACACATGGTGACAAGTATAGTTCTGTTTATGATGTTCTAAAATGCTATTCTGAGAATCTGAATTAATTATTGGCATTTTCAGCTTTCATAGCAAAACTTGATCAAGTTCTCTAATTATGACCTACAGGAATCTTGTATGTAGGTTGATGAGAAATTAATGTTCATGCTTTAGGCTTGACAGCATAGAGGAAAAATAAATGATTTTTTTTTTTGTCTTCATACGCCTATAATTTCTTTCTTTGCTAATTAAAATCACAGCAATTGAACCCCTCCCCCGGGAGCCCAAAACCTAGATTTCGATCTATCGTCCCCAATCTATACTTTCGAGCTCCGATCGACCTTGTTTTAGGTTGATCTTGGGTCCCATCCTTCGCTATCCCCGTTTCGTCTATCAATTTGGAGTTTCCGGTATCCCCGTGGGCTCTTTGGTGGGGCGTCGCCTCCTCCGATCGTGCTCCGTTTGTCTGCTTTCATGGCGTTCCCTGTCTGGGCTCTCTGGATTTGGGCTTCGTCGCCCTTTTTCCGGCGGTCTGGATTCGGTTTTGTCTCATACCTGGGTTCGTGGTGTCCCTTTCCCGTTCGATTGCGTCGTTTCGTGGTCTGGGACCGCCTACCTCTTCCCGCCGAAGTTCTCTCTGTCACCTCCTGTTCCGTCCGGAGACCCTCGGTTCTGGCTTGCCTTTCCCGGTGCCGTGGTTGGGGTTCTTTGGGGGCGGCGCCTTGGCCATGGTCGGGGTTTGTATAATTTTTCTCCAATTCTGGAGAAGAAGCAAGTGGAAAAAATTAAATTAAAAAAGGTAGTATATAGTGGTTTCCTACTTTCCTGTATTGTGTGAAATCCCAAATGAAGCACCACCCCGGCTAAGTCGTGGCTGCTCGCGCGGCCTTGTTTCGTACACCGCCTTCGGCTCCCCGTTGCCGGCTCTTGTTTGCCTGGGCTTCGTTGGGCCGCTGGGTGAAAGGCTGGAATCCAACTGCTTGGTGTGCAAGGTCTTCATTCATACTTGCACGCCAAGTTCTGACAACCCAAAAAAAAAAAAAAAAAAACGTTAAAATCACTTTTATATATAAGCCAGTGATTTTAAATCCCGAAAGGGGTTGAGTAACCCACCCGAAAGGGTTCGATTAAATCCGGTAAGGGTCCACCCGAAAGGGTTCGATTAAATCCCGTAAGGGCTTGATTATTTTCTTTTAGAGGAAATCTTGTTGGCGTTTTGTTCTAGCAGCATGCGGCTTTGCTTCCGATGTTTCTATGAGGTCTTCTGCTTGGCTGGAGGGCATGGAGTTTGGAGTCGGGACTGGCTGGGGTCGAGGTGGTGCGTTCAAGCCGACTCCGTATTCGGGATAGAGTTTCCTTGGAGTTCGTCTGCACTACCCACAGGAGATAGAGTCCTACTGTACCGCTGGCCCGCGGTGTCACTGTTCGGTGGTGCTTGGCTTCGTTCTTCGGCTGCTTCTTCAGCTTTCTTGGGAGTTGATCTTCGTGAATCATCTTGTTGTAGAGCTTTTTTCTGCTTGTTTCATTTCGCTTGTTTTCTGTATTTCTGTATTGTTAGGTTGTACGTTTGACGGTTCACCGTCTGCCGACTTTGTCGGCCTCTCGATGAGTCAGACCTGTCTGACCATCGAATTTTTACCTAATCAAAAAAAAAAAAAAAAAAAATCACAGCAATTATGTTAATTGTCAAACTTCTCTTCCAAGCTATGATATTTCCAGGTGCGGCTTGAATTACTCATTTATGAAAAAAGAACTTGAGAACCATGCCATATAAACTGCCATCCAATACCGAAACAAGAACTTCAGAACCATGCCATATAAACTGCCATCCAATACCGAAACATAGGTCTCTTAACATTTTAGCGACGATTGAAAAAATAGCGGTGACATCAGTTAAATATTGTTGTGATGTATTGGGATTGTCCCACATCGAAAAACACGATAACCCGAGCCTTGCATATAAGTCAGTGGGCCACTCCTCCTATTGCCAATTGGTTTTAGGATGGAACCTCGCTGGTCTTGTGTGCTCGGCTTGGGTGCGCATATGTGCTCTGCCGTGTGGACCCCCCACGGTTATATGGCCCACCGAGATTTATCAAATACTTTCATTTGATTATGAAGTTTAAAGAGTTTCAAATGAGGTATCATCAGGGAATTGGCTCTATGATGAAGAGTAGGTCTGAGCTTAGGTTTTAAACAACTATGGCATGGATGATCTTCTACTCAGTTATCTACAGCACACAGTAAAATTACATTAAAGAACACGTACAAGGAGCACATCAATGCCTAAACAATGTAATAAATGAGTTAAGTAATGCTTATGTACGCTGTGGCGAATCCAGAATTTTAGTTTAGGGGGGCTGAAAACAATAAAGGACAAAGACGGTAAGCAACACTTGGGTTGAAGTCAGGGGCGGAGCCAGAAAAAATCCGAGGGGGGCTCAACTAAATTTTCGGGATTTTTTTAAAGATATATATATATATATATATATAAGATACAATTTTTGTTATAAGAAATATAGTATAAAACACACTAAATGTATGATTTAAATAGCTATTTTGAGTTTAAAATGCTAAAAGGAGAAAAAAATCCCTAAAATGAAGCTATAAGGATTTGAACTCAAACCTTATCATTCTAGTCCTCAACCACAACCAACTAAGCTAATCAAACTTATTGATTTAATACTCTTTTTAACTATATTTAACCCTTAAATTATCAAAAATTACAAAAAAATACAATTTTTTTTTTTTTTGCGTTTTCCCCCGACCCAGGGGGGCTCGAGCCACCTCATGCCCTCCCTTCGCCCCTGGTTGAAGTAGATAAACATCTTGAAATACTTTGTGCTTGATTTTTCTAACTAATAAACAATCTGGTTGGTAGCACTTTGAATGGATGACTTCCATCGAATAACAAACCACATATTATATACTCCTATAAAAAAAAAATCCACAAACTACAGTTCCAAATCACAAAACCAAAACCACAAATTCACTATTTTATATCTCAAAACCAAAACAACAAACCACAATTCCAAGTCACAAACTACAAATTCACAAATTTAGTTTTTAAAGTCACAAATTCTCAAAGTTTATTATCAAAATCATAAACCTTAATCGAAATTTACCCAAAATTGATTCTCAAATCCACAAATTCTAATCTAAATTGATTCACAAACCCTAATCGAAATAAGAGGGAGTCGATCCGCGGTTGGTAGATTCGCTTTTGATTCTCTCATCGATCCAGTGCGCTGTTTGTTACCATTGAGCCTAAGCGTAGTCTTGGTTCCTCTTACACTTTATTTAATTTTATTACAAAAAGAAAAAAAACTATATATATAAAAGGGAAAATTGCCAAAAATAACACGAACTTTAGGGGTAGTTGCATTCGGTGACACCAACTTTCAAAAATTCTACAATAATCACCAACTTTGAAAGGTGGTTGTAGTAGCACAACCATTTTATTTTAAAAGTGCACCCCTTATTAACATTTTGTTTACAAAAAAATCACATTTTTCCATTGTTTTTCTAAACCCACTCACAATTTTCTTCTTTTTTTTTTTAAAAAAAAAAACAATTTTCATGTTTATAAACTCAATTTCAATTTTTCAAAAAAACATCATTTTCTTAAAAATATAATTATCTTTTTAAGACACTCATTTTTCATTTTAAAGATATTACTTATTATTTAATTTTTTGAAAAAAACAGAGTTTATGGAGAAAACAAAATTAGTTCTTTTTTTAATCGGGTGTAAATAATGAGTGTATTCTTTTAAGAAAAAAAGGGGAAAAGTAGTATTTTATAAAATAAATTTTATTTTTTAAAATTAAAAATGAAAATGGATTATTTTTAAAAATGAAATATGGGCATTTTTTAAAAATTGAAAATTGGATGATTTTTTTACAAAGAATGTTAATAAGGGGATATTTAAAAAAAACAATGCATGTGCCACTTACTACAACCAGAACCAAATTTGGTGATTATTTTTTAAAATTTGAAAGTTCATACCATTAAACGCAACTACTTCTAAAGTTCATGCTATTTTTCACAATTTTCCTATATAAAATTACATATACCTTTTTTTAGGAGGGGGGGGGGCTTCAGCCGAGCCCCCCCTCCCCCCCCCCCAAACATCTTGAAATACTTTGTGCTTGATTTTTCTAACTAATAAACAATCTGGTTGGTAGCACTTTGAATGAATGACTTCCATCGAATAACAAACCACATATTATATACTCCTATAAAAAAAAAATCCACAAACTACAGTTCCAAATCACAAAACCAAAACCACAAATTCACTATTTTATATCTCAAAACCAAAACAACAAACCACAATTCCAAGTCACAAACTACAAATTCACAAATTTAGTTTTTAAAGTCACAAATTCTCAAAGTTTATTATCAAAATCATAAACCTTAATCGAAATTTACCCAAAATTGATTCTCAAATCCACAAATTCTAATCTAAATTGATTCACAAACCCTAATCGAAATAAGAGGGAGTCGATCCGCGGTTGGTAGATTCGCTTTTGATTCTCTCATCGATCCAGTGCGCTGTTTGTTACCATTGAGCCTAAGCGTAGTCTTGGTTCCTCTTACACTTTATTTAATTTTATTACAAAAAGAAAAAAAACTATATATATAAAAGGGAAAATTGCCAAAAATAACACGAACTTTAGGGGTAGTTGCATTCGGTGACACCAACTTTCAAAAATTCTACAATAATCACCAACTTTGAAAGGTGGTTGTAGTAGCACAACCATTTTATTTTAAAAGTGCACCCCTTATTAACATTTTGTTTACAAAAAAATCACATTTTTCCATTGTTTTTCTAAACCCACTCACAATTTTCTTCTTTTTTTTTTTAAAAAAAAAACAATTTTCATGTTTATAAACTCAATTTCAATTTTTCAAAAAAACATCATTTTCTTAAAAATATAATTATCTTTTTAAGACACTCATTTTTCATTTTAAAGATATTACTTATTATTTAATTTTTTGAAAAAAACAGAGTTTATGGAGAAAACAAAATTAGTTCTTTTTTTAATCGGGTGTAAATAATGAGTGTATTCTTTTAAGAAAAAAAGGGGAAAAGTAGTATTTTATAAAATAAATTTTATTTTTTAAAATTAAAAATGAAAATGGATTATTTTTAAAAATGAAATATGGGCATTTTTTAAAAATTGAAAATTGGATGATTTTTTACAAAGAATGTTAATAAGGGGATATTTAAAAAAAACAATGCATGTGCCACTTACTACAACCAGAACCAAATTTGGTGATTATTTTTTAAAATTTGAAAGTTCATACCATTAAACGCAACTACTTCTAAAGTTCATGCTATTTTTCACAATTTTCCTATATAAAATTACATATACCTTTTTTTAGGAGGGGGGGCTTCAGCCGAGCCCCCCCTCCCCCCCCCCCCCCCCCAAGATCTGCCACTGTCATGTACGTGTATATGCCTAATTTACTGATTCTTCATTAATCAAAGACAATAACATGTTAGAACTCGATCGATCATGGAATGAAAATGCAAAAAAGAGAGAATAACAGAAGATCGATTCATTCAACCTGAGTTGAGTTGTTCAGGAGCAACATCTCCAATTTATACACAAAGAAGGAAGAAGAAAGAGGTGTGTAGTTTATTACAACAGACTAAACCACGCCGTTATACCTCAACTCAGAACAGGAAAAATTGAAAGGGGCAATAGGACACTGTTTCCTACTTGAGTTGTGAATTCTCAAAGTAAGAATAAAAGCGACGTCATTCCAGCTCGACATCATCTTCAATGGTGATCATCGAGTGATGAAGAGGACCAAGTAGACATTTAGTGAAAATGTCAGGCAATTGATCATCTGTTGGAAGGTAAGAAAGACTGATCAAAGCCTCACATAGTTTATGACGAACAAAATGGCAGTCCAAATCAACATGGTTGGTCAGCTCGTGGTATACTGTAGGGTTGGGCTTCCACTCTGGACTGGATCAGACAGTCCGGTTCCGGTCCGATCCGATGGACTGGAATTTTTGAAAAATTGGACAGCAGATCGGACCAGGACTGAGAAATATGGTCCCGGGTTTTCCGGTCCGCGGACCGAAAATGCTGGTTGGACCGTTTATAACGCTTACATTTAAATCAAATCTAAATTTAAAAATATTACAAAATACAAATTGAAATTTCTTAACCCTAGATTTATAATCGGGATAAGATTCTTCAATCTCTATAGAATATTTATAATTTCTCCAAATCTATACTAAAATGAACGTTAGTTTATCAAAATTTACATAAAAATCTAGATCTAAAATTGAAATTGAGAGAGGAAGTGACTTATTGAGAGTCGCTGACATTGAGAGAGGGTTGGTGACGTCATAGAACGATGACAAATGAAATGGAATGGAAGTGAATAGCGTGTCGCGTATGCTCTTCTTTAGTTTTCTTTATTTCTTTCCGGTTTTTTTTTAAATAATATGGGTTCGGACCGAAAATTTAAGTCTAATACCGGGTTTGGACCGGAACTCGAAAATAAAAATATCTTGGACCGTTGTCCAGATCTTAATATCCCGGTCCGATCCAAAGACCGTAAATTCCTGTCGAGTCACGGACCGATTCCGGTCCGACCCATATTTTGCTCAGCCCTAGTATACTGGGTTACAAGCAATGTGTATAGCCTCTTAACTATCACATTTGACAGGGATTGGCAAAATTTCGATCAGAGACACCACATTCGTGCAAAATGCGAGAAAGCCAAGCAAAATGCGAGACAAACGATTCTCTGCTTCAACAGAAGAAAGTGAGACAATGGGTTGTTTCCTAACCTTCCATGAGATCGGGCAACCTCCAAAGAAAACAATGAAACCACTTACAGAACGATGAGTGTGCGAACCGGAAACCCAATCAGAGTCGATGTAATCAATGCGGTCCATGGAATAAGAGGAGTTTAGAAGAATACCCAAGTCATGAGTGGTTCGAAGACACTTCAGAACATGAAATGCAGCATTCAAGTCATCCAACGAAGAAAATTGCATGGATTGATTAAGATATTGAATTGCAAATGCCAGGTCAAGACGGGTATAAGTTAAAAAAATTGAACTTGCCCACCAATCTCTTGCACTTAGTAGGATCTGAAAGCAAAGGACCGTTAGATTTGTGAAGGTTCATTCCCACTTCTAAGGGAGCAGAAATTGAACTAGAGGTGCAAGCATACTCAGTGAGAAGCTCTGAAACAAATTTCTTCTGAGACAAAACCAGACCTTGAGGAATGGTAAGAAATTAGATATCGAGAAAGTAATGCAGATTACCCAGATCTTTGATCTTAAATTGATCATCCTAGAGAGCCTTCAGCTTGATTATAATAGAGAGATAATTTCCAGTAAGGAGGTGTCGTTGACATAAATTGCAAGAAACACAACTGATTCTCTGGCAACACGAGTGAAAAGGGAATGATCATTCTCAGAATGGGTATAGCCCTGAGAACTCAAAGAATCAGAAAGCTTCGCATTCCACTGTTTGGATGTTTGCTTAAGCCCGTAGAGTGACTTGTTCAGCTTGCAAACCAAAGAAGCATCACCTAAACGAAGTCCTAGAGGAGGTTTCATGTATACCTCTTCATGGAGATCATTGTGTAGGCATGCATTGCTCACATCGAGCTGAAAATGATCCAATTCCTTTTCAAAGCAACAGACACAAGCAGACGCACAATTGTCATTTTGACAACAAGGGAAAATGTCTCAGTGAAATCAATGTCGGCTTTCTGAGTGCATCCTTTGATAATTAGGCAAGCTTTGTGTCTGTCAATGGTTCCATCAGGTCATAGCTTGAGCTTGAAAACCCACTTTTAGCTAATGGGTTTCTCCCCTTTAGGAAGAGGAGCCAAATCCCAAGTTATGTTTAACTCTACTACATCAAATTCCTTGGTCCACAACTTCTTTCCAAGCAGGTGAGGAAGCAACCTCTACATAAGAATCAGGCTCATGTGCAACAAACAAGTTTCATAAGAAACAATGATCAATCAAGGATAAAACACTAGCACTAATGGTAGGAGGGTTAAAGCAAGTAGAGGTGATTGTTTTTAAGAAAACGAAAAGAGAGAAACTACAAACATAATCATGAAATTGAGATGGAAAATTTTGCACTCTTGATGACCTTCTAAGATGACCAATAGGTTACGAATCCTAAGAAGAAGGTGGGGAAACGGTTGGTGACTCGTCACTAGACATAATAGGAACATCATGGGTAGGTAAAGGTAAAGTAATAGATGGTTAAGGATCTTTTGTTGAATGGTTAAAGGGATAAATGGTCTCATAGAAGACAACATTTTGAGAAAGAATGATCTCTTTGGTGGAGATAAACAAGAGCTTGTAAGATTTCTTTCCAAAAGGAAAACCCCAAAAAAGGCAACGCTGGGCCCTGGGATTCAAATTTGTCTCTAGTAGGAGAAGTTATTGTGGTATAATAGAGACAACCAAACGGGTTTCAATTGATCATATGATGGAGGAGTATGACAAAGTCTTTCAAAAGGGGTTGAATCTTGTAAGAGTTTGGAATGGAACTGGTTGATCAAACATGTTTCCATGAGAACACACTCACCCCATTAAATAGTGGGAAGGTTGGACTGAAAAAGTAAAGCCTTGGATCATTGGATGTCTCAAAGAGGTGTTTATGCTTATGCTCAACAACTCTATTTTGTTTTGGTGTGTAAGCACAACTAGTTTGATGAAGGATCCCATGCAAAGAAAAACTGTCCCAGATGACTCAAACAAAGCTCAAAAGCATTGTTAGTTCTTATGATTTTGTGAGTTATAGAAAACTGAGTTTGGACCATGGAAACAAATGCTTGAATAATAGAGAAAGCACTCTCTTTGGTGGGAAAAAGATGAGTCCAAGTACATCGTGTAAAGTCAACAACAATGGTTACAAAGTATTTGTGGCCATTGTATGTAGGAGTGTGGTATGGTTCCCATAAGTCAATGTGGACCAAATCAAAGGCATTTGTGGTTTTTATGTTGTTGTGAGGAAAACACAACTTGTGTTGTCTAGATTTTTGACAAACATCACATGGAAAATCCATTTTGGAGAAATAATTAACATCAATAGTAAGCAATCTTATATTATTAAAAGGCATGTGTCTCAATCTCAAATGCCACAACATAGCAAAAGAAGACAAACAAGCAAAAGCTGTACAATCCTCAAAAGATTCATCAGAATGTAAAGAAGAAAATAGAAAAGATGAAAACTGATGTTTGCAATGTAGCAAATAAAGCCCATCCTTTTGTTCACCAAGCACAAGTGGCTAGGCCTGATACATGAGCCGAGTAGCTCGGGATCGACTCGGGCTCGGCTAGGTAAAAGCTCGACTCGGGATCGTTCGAATTTATATATGAGCAGAGTTCGAGCCTATACCTGAGCTCGATTCGAGCTCGAGTAGCTCGCCAGCTCGTATATATATAAGTGAGCCTAGGATTTTTGTAACCCTTCCGTTAGTCCCCAGCCGCCTCCATCCATTCTTTCATCTTCTCATCTCTCGTCTCTCAGTCTCTCAATCTCGCTCGGCCGCTCGTGAACTCTCCTCCCTCCCATAGTGAGTCGTCTCTCAGTCTCCGGTCGGTCGCCGGCGCCGCTCTCCAAGTCTCTCCTTTGGTCGCCGCCTCTCTAATCTCCCAAGTCTCTGCTTTCATCTCTTTGCTCGGTAGGTTAGGGACTTCCATTGTCGATCTCGAGCTCGAACCTCTTCTGCGTCTCTGTTCTATCTATCTTTCGCTGCTCCGCT
Organism: Persicaria tinctoria; assembly: GCA_037127255.1. Taxonomy (NCBI): domain Eukaryota; kingdom Viridiplantae; phylum Streptophyta; class Magnoliopsida; order Caryophyllales; family Polygonaceae; genus Persicaria; species Persicaria tinctoria. The sequence goes on along the minus strand of JBANSL010000003.1, from coordinate 38,307,100 downwards.
CTTCTCTCCACTCTTCGCTCTCATCCCGTCGGTCTCCCTGCTCCGCTTTTCTCTTCGATCTCCGCTCCTCCACTTACAGATCTGGTCTCGAATCGTCAGCGCTCTCATCTTTCCGCTCCTCCAGTTACAGATCTGGTCTCGAATCATCAGCGCTCAATCTTGCTTCTTCTTGAAATCCTGTGCATAGATGAAGTAGATTACTGATTAATCCAGATCTAATTAAAATTGCATAGATTAAAATTGCAATCTTTGTGCATATATGATTAATTTGTGGATATGATTTGTAGATTACACTTACTGAGATGTGAATTTGATCACCATGAATTACAGTGTAAACGAGCTCACAAGCTCGAGTTCTGCTCGAATGTAAGCGAGCTCGTGAGCTTGAGCTCGAGCTCGGCTTGAGTGTAAGCGAGCTCACGAGCTCGAGCTCGAGCACCAATCCCAGCTCGCGAGCCGAGCTCGAGTACCTGCTTGGGCTCGTTTCCATATGGAGCTCGGGCTCGAGCTCGACTCGTTTGTAAACGAGCCGAGCTTGAACACTAGGTACTCTAGCTCGTGAGCTCGTATATCACCCCTACCAGTGGCCTCTTCAGTGAAGGGCATGCAGAATGCAAATTTTGGATGAAAGGTAAGGACCACAATCAAGTTGAGTGGTTAACTTGCTTATGGAATGAAGATTAAATTTGAACCCAAGGACAAAAAACACATGATGGATGGTAACTGCAGGCAAGATTTGAATTCAACCTTGGTATTTGACATTGATTAAAGGAGCATTAGGCAAGGTAATTTTGTGAGGTTGAGAAAAAGGTTCAAAGTTGGAAAAAGAAGATTTATCAAAGCACATATGGCATGTAGCACTAGTGCCTATAATCCATGTATCGCTATTGTTTTCCAAATCCTGTTGAGCTCTAAGAGCAAGATACTTATGATAATTTACAAGATCAAATGGCCACCATAAGGCAGCCAACCATCTTCATGCTTTGACTTGGAGCTTCTTTGTTCAGCATGTTCAACAACTAAGTACATTGTTCCAATGTGAATCCTGATATAACAGAGGCATGTTCACCTCCATTATCAAAACCAGAAGCCCGAGCTGAAAAATTCTTATCCTTTGTACCTGGAGCCTTAGAGCCATTTGGATACCCAATCAACTTATAACAAAACTCCACCTTATGACTAGTCTTTTTACAGTGAGTGAAAACATAGGAAGGTTGTTTCCCTAGGACAAAACTATCTTGTTTAGATTTCTGAGAGCCACTCTGGGAGAATGTTTTGCATGAATTGCCATTGTTGTGCTAACCTTGAGTGTTCATAGCCGACGAATCTCCGAGAACCCGATTGTTTTTCTTGAAGCCAAGTTGCTTTTCCTTATGACTAATCATAGAGTACGCTTGTGAAATCAAGGGAGTTGGCTTCATCATCAAGATTTTCCCTCATATCGAACTAAAACGATCATTCAGCCCCATCAATAATTCAAGAAGATGTTGATCTTCTTCAAGCCTGCAAAACTCTTGACTCACTACGCAAGAACATCAAGGAACAGGTTGTAAAGTCTTCAATTCATCCCATAAACACTTGATTCTTGTGAAGAATAAAGCAAATTTGCCGTTTCCTTGCGAAATCACACAAAGCTCTTTGCGAACACTAAGTTGTTGAACAAGGTTCAGTTGCTCGAACCTAGTGCAAAGATCTACCTTAATCTCAAATGTAGAGTCATTGTAAATGACACTTTCCGCGATTTCCTTGTTGAGCACGTTCAGCATCCATGACACTACCATGTCGTTGCAGCGTTCCCAATCTCTGAAATCAATTGCATCCATGCTAGGTCTTGAGATTGAACCATTCACAAAGCCTACTTTATTCTTTTCCGACAATGATATAATCATTCAACGCTTCCAAGTTCCAAAACCACTAACGTAAAAAAACTTTTGAAACCAAAACCATACCGAGATTATCTTATGGATGTAGATACATCGGATCTCTTGAATCAACTCTAGCTCTCCCTTGATTTCCCAAATCCATTGTAGCAATAAGAATGTAGAGAAAATGAAAAAATGATTTTGAGTGCAAAACAAGAACGAATTAGAATTTTCGCTCTGATACCATGTTAGAACTCGATCGATCATGGAATGAAAATGTAAAAAAAAAAAAGAATAACAAAACATCGGTTCATTCATCTTGATCTATTCAGGAGCACCAGCTCCAATTTATAAATGAGGGAGGAAGAATAAAGAGGCGTGTATTTTGTTACAATAGACTAAACGACAGTGTTCTACCTCAACTTAGAACATGAAAAAATGAAACGGGAAATACGACACCATTTCCTACTTGAGTTGTGAATTTTCAAAGTAAGAATAAAAGTGACGTTGTTCCAGCTCTCCATCATCTTCAATGTTTGATCGCCATAGCTCCAACATAACGAACAACTATATGTTGGCATAATGAGATCCATTACACATACCTTTCATGCATCAATGTCATTATAGACAAAGCCTGTATAATGCAAATATGTTAGTAAAAGCCTTTACCAATATTCAATTTTATCAAAAGATATCAAATCAAAGTGGAAAACTCATGTGAAAAACACAAATTATTGTCTTTATGTATATCCAAACCCACAACCTTAGAAGCGATTTCACCCCAACTACAATGTAAATCGGCTTCTGGCATCGCCCTCCAAGGTTACAGATCACCTCTGATCGTGTGCACTTGCCAAATGAGGTTTGAAATCTTTCCAAGAGATCAGAGTAATTTTCACATATAAGAAAGGAGGAAGAAGATGGTAAACGCACGTCCCTCTTATAAAACCTGAAAACTGTTTTGAAGAGGATGAGAACGTTTGTTAAACACCACACTCTCTCACCAACCTAGTTAGTTGAGGAAAATCTTCAAAACGAATTTTTTCTTATCCTTTTAAAATGGATAAATGTTGTGGAAAATAAAAACCCTTTATAAAACTCTTATTTAAGCATCATTTCAAAAAATCTCCCATAAATGCGAGAAGATGGGGTTTTTAAAACAACTTTGAAAACAACATTCTGATATGATTTTATGGAGAAGATACTTAAATGTTGGTGAGCAAGTCTTGAACCAACACATAGTGAAAATTGAGTGCCTCTCTCATCATAGAAGTAAACAATTCTTGAACTACTAGACCCGAGAGGTGATCTCAAGAACACATACCTCCACCATGTGATTCCGTGATAAGATCTGCAAATATGTATGTGGTCGTCTCATACCTTGGTGCTCAAAAGTTCTCTAAAAAGACCACCCTAGTCTTCCATCAAAGGTGACCAACCACTTCACTCTCTCATAGGTAGCTCCATCAACTCTATCTCAGATAGACCATCCTTTTTAGGGCTATGGAACCATTAAGAGCCTTGTGCTCATCCTCTTCCATATTCGGTGAATCCATCAAGTCCTTCTCAATAGGACCACCCAATTCTGGGTTATGAACTCATTAAGAGTACATGACTTAACCTTCCTTAATACACCTATATATCATAGAAATGAGAAGTGGTGTATCTCTCCTCGTATGGATTTGATTTCCAGTCCCTTAGAAAAATCAAGGACTAGTCTTCTGTTCAGCCCTTTTATCAATAAATAATCAAGTTCATCTCGGAACTCACATACTCCCAATATATGAAATTGTACGCATGCAGTGAGTTGTCTCACAACTTCAAATCAAATATGCGTGTGTCTCTTCTTGCTATTATATGTATTGCTAGTAGCTACAAAAAAATAGATGTGAGTCACAATGTAGAGAATTAGATAGAGCTTAATTCATGCCCCCAAAAAGTTAAATAAGCTAATAACATTCTCAACCACTCAATCTCTTGTCCAGCTAAATCTAAAGCTAGGATATCATATTTCATAGTAGATCTAGCAAAGCATGAAAACTTTGATGATTTTCACAATAGAGCACCACCACATAATGTCCAAACAAAACCACTAGTGGAGCTATAACATCATCATAGTGACCAAGTTCCTATCATAGTATCCCTTCAAAGCTTGAGGATACCCTATATGTTGTAAACCCCAAAACATTTTGCATTTAAGATATCTCAATAATATGTTAATCACAGTCTAATGGTCTCTACTGGGATTGTGTGTGTGTGTGTGTGTGTGTGTGTGTGTCTACTAAATCTACTTATAACATAAGCAATATCATTTTGATTGAGTTCATCAAGACATTAGACTCCCGATATTTTAGCATACTCATTTGTGACATGCTATTTCCACAAATTTTCTTCAATAGAATTCTAGCATCAAAAAGGAGTTCATAATGGTGAACCCCAAAGTTTTCAAACTTTTCAACATTTTCTCCACATAATAAAGTGAAGCAATTTCCTTTTCTAGTTGCTTTAACACTTAGAAACACATTGGCTTCACTCATCTCTTTCATTTCAAAACAAGAGGAAAATAGACTTATTAGTTTCATTCATCAAATGCATGCATGTTAGTGCCAAAAATCAACATCTCATCCACATAAAGACACATAAACAATGTAAGCCATCTTGGTATAAAACACATGCATTATATACACAAAACCAAAGCTCAACACATTTTGGTAAAATCCTCTTAACATTTCTAATGTGCTTGGTAAAAATCATATATTGATTTCTTAAATGAACACATAAAATTATCTTTTATTGGAATCACAAGCTCGTAGACTATTCCACATATCTCTTTCTCTATATCGTCATTTAAAACACATTTTAACATCAATTGATGCACTTCCAATTTCTAATTAGATTTTAAAAGAAAATAATAAATGAAAATGACAATCTTAGTCATTTGAGAATATGCATTAACGAAATCAATTTCATAATTCGCGTGAATCCTTGAACCACTAGTCTTGCCTTAAACCGTATAATAGAAAGATCAGTTCTAAAATTCCTTTTGGGGATCCATTTACAATTAATGATTTCAATACCTCCAAGTAACTAATTATCAAGTATGGATACTCATACCAGATTCCAATTTACCGTCTATATTAGCATCTTTCTGGAAGAAACTAGTATAAGTTGAACTCATAACCTCTTTATATGTTATACATTCACCTTATAACATATGAACATAAATATATAAGAGGTGCATCACTTTGATTCACATCTACGAGTTCATCAAACAAAGTTGTCTCAAACTTAAGCTCACAATTGGTTTTAGTTATATATCATTTACTTCCAGGCTTACTAGGATCAATCTTCGTGTGAATCAGATCTTCATGGCGTTGCCTTTAGGGTATCGGTATCGACAGGGGGTGTCGGTATCGATACCCTTTTCTCTTACACTAGCTTCTGCATAACCTTATGCAGCTATTTGGGTGCTGATATCAGCATCTAGGGTGTCAGTATTGATACCCTCGATGTGTTGCCCTTCAAGCTTTTCTTCCTTCGTCAAGGCTTCTTGCTAAGGTAAAACCCTTCCACTCCTGGTGTGTATCGCAACTAGATGGTGTGACTTGGGGTTAGCCTTGTTTTGGCCCGGTAATTGGTCGCATGGTTTTGGAATTTGAGCTGCCATTTGACCCAGTTGATCTCGATATTGGTCTGTTTGGCCTCCACTTGAACTCTCCTTATGTCCTCCAAAATTGATTTCATGTCATCGCGAGGTAGGTCATGCTCTAGATGGATGGGGGGAGGTATAGGGTAGAATTTGTTGATCTTAGTGACGAGGATAATCATCCTAATAAAGATACCCATCATTCCTTTGATAATTTCCTTGGCCTATATAAGGACTCCGACCTCATGTAATTCATCTCTTTGTAGTTCTCGGCGGCGTGCACTTACCTAGAGTGTGGGAAAGCAGTAGTGATGGGGATTGTAGACACACACTCAATGCAAGGTTGATTAGCCGACAAGAACCTTGTTTGCTTGTTGAGATTTCTATTCATATCCTCCACAAATTGAGTTTGCATGTCGGGATCTATACCTTCAGAGGACTGATAGAGTGGCATGGAAGGTGAGGGCCTCACATCAACACTCGCGGTGGTCCCATAGGTGGTATCAAATTCGACAAGCTTATCTAGGACCTCCCATGCCGCTTATGAAGTCATCTCAATATACTGACAGGTGATATACACATTGATTCGATTCTTTTTTGTTGTATTGATCCCGTTGAAGAAAATCTCTTGTAACACATATAGTGTGGCTACCCATGCGCAAGCCATTGACGAATCAACTCCTTGAACATCTCCCATGTTTGGGCAAGAGTTTCATTCCTTTATTACTTATAAGAGGTGATCTTTTCGCACATCTCCATTGTAAAGGCCGAAGATATTTTCTATATTATTTTAATATTATTTTAAATAAATATATTATTATTCTATTCTATTTGTAAAAATGGGAGAAAACTCGTCCTTGAGCATAAGTTTGATTTTAAGTCATTCTGGCATCATTTGAAATATTGGATTTTGACGGATTTTAATTCCGCCTTTCAGCTCCGAAATGTGATAAATTTTATTTCAAAAATGATTTGAAGATTCAATTTAAATTCCTAGTGTCGGGATTTCATTAGTGAGCAGGATTTGAGTCGGGCATCGGGATTTTAAACTAGTTTTGAGGGGACCATTCCTAGACTTGTTTTTCTTTCTTTTCCTTGTTCTTTAATTTCTTCTCTCTCTCTCTCTCTCTCAAACCACCGTTGGGAGCAGATTTGGTGCTTGCAAATGTGCAATTTGCAGCTCGCAAATGTGGTCCTTACCCCTCACCTCTTTTGTCTTCCTCTTCACAACACACCACCTCCCACACACACAAAGATTCCTCCTCCATCCCATCTTATAATCTGAGGCAATCATCAACCCTATAACTTATGATGTGGGGTTAGCCGCTGTTTTCCCGACCTTCTTGACGTTGTGGACTCGGACTCACAATAACACAAAGAAGTGGCAAAGTGAGGCAAGAAAACGCAGCAAAGAAAGGTTAAACCTTGGGAGCAAGGCTTGACCAAATGAAAAGGAAAAAAAGAATAAAATAAAGGGAAATGAAAGGGAAACATAGGAGGAATCAACCTTGATGAACAACAAGAAGACCCAGTGGGACAATGCACCAAGAACCAACTTGAATGACACCAAAACCAACCCTATACAACCTTACACAACCATGGCTGGCCATGGAAGCACAAGGAGGAGGTTCGTGCTCATCTCGAAATCACCAATCTTCGGGAAATTGACAAAACCAAGTACAACCGAACTAAATGCAACACACATGCACACAAGGCATGAAGCTCTCACCTTTGGAGAGTGAAACAAACTAGGTTTTCATAAACAAGATTCAAGGTGTCTTCAAATGAGAGTTTACAAGCCTTAAATAATAGGAGAGAAAATCAGCCCCAAAGCAAGGGACCAAAACACAAGGTCTCAACAAGTCCTACTAAACCCAAACAAAGGCCCAAAACTCTAAGTCCAAAACAAGCAAGCAAATGAAATTGTAAGTATGGGTGGTGGCTGGATCATCCTTAGTCGAACCCGAGAATGGTGCGGTTTCAAGCAATGTGATGATGTCATCCTCAGGCTCCTTTGGTAGCACCAACTTCATATGGTGGATGATGAAAGCGTTAAGCTCCTCTCTTATCTTCTTAGCTCGTGACCTTGTGATAGGTCCACGGCCATCTCCGAAACAAGGTGCATTGGGTGGTTCTTGGGTTGGTCCTCCATCATTCTCCCCTTCTTGGAAAGGATTCGACCTCGAATCCATGTCTTCATCCTCATCTAGGTAGGGGGTGAGATCGGCGACATTGAATGTTGCACTAACTCCGTAGTCACCCGGTAGGTCAATCGGGTAGGCATTATCCCCGAATCGTTGCAATACCTTGAATGGACCATCTCTTCGAGGAGTGAGTAGACTTGCGCTTTTTTGGAAATCGCTCATTTCGCAAATGTACCCAAACTAGATCACCGGGCTGGAAAATCATCTTGCGACGCCCCTTGTTGCCTTGTTTGGCATTCTGTTCGGCCTTTTGAATTAGCCGGACACGAGTACGCTCATGAAGCTCCCGAATGAATTCCACATGTTTTCCTGCATCAAAGTTTTCTTTCTCCCTAATGGGACATGGGGTAAGATCTAAAGGGGTTAGTGGGTTAGTACCATAAACACACTCAAATGGTGTAAGCTTATTAGATGAATGCACAGTCCGGTTATAAGCAAACTCATGAGGCAAAGCATCCTCCCACAACCTCAAATTGTTCCTAATGATGGCCCTAAGGATGGTAGTAAGGGTCCTATTGGTTACCTCTGTTTGCCCATCGGTTTGTGGGTGAGTAGAGGTGGAAAACAGCAACTTCGTCCCTAGCTTACCCCAAAGAGTCCTCCAAAAGTGGCTAAGAAATTTCACATCCCGATCGCTCACGATAGTCTTAGGTACTCCATGAAGCCTAATAATCTCTCTAAAGAAAAGGTTAGCTACATTAGAGACATCATCGGTCTTATGGCAAGCGATAAAGTGAGCCATCTTAGAGAAACGATCAACAACCACAAAGATCGAATCCCTCCCCTTCCTAGTCCTAGGTAACCCAACAATAAAGTCCATGGATATATCCTCCCAAGGGGCTGCAGGAATGGGCAATGGACAATACAAGCCGTGGGGTTGTAACCTAGACTTAGCCATCAAACAATCAACACATCTCTTAACCAAATGTTCTATATCTCGAAGCATGCGAGGCCAAAAGAAATGTGTGTGTAGCATATGATAGGTCTTATCCCTCCCAAAATGTCCCATAAATCCGCCTCTATGGGCTTCCTCAACCAACAAGAGCCTAAGTGAACAACGGGGAATGCAAACCTTATCAATCTTGAAAAGAAATCTATCAAACAAGTAGTACTTATCTAAGGATCCTTTAGCCACACAATGATTGTAAATCTGTCCAAAATCAGGGTCATCTACATAAAGCTCCTTAATATATGCAAAGCCTAAGATCCTTGAGTCTAATGTAGACAACAACATGTATCTCCTCGAAAGGGCATCTGCTACAACATTATCTTTTCCTTTCTTATACTTAATGACGTAAGGGAATGTTTCTATAAACTCCATCCAATGACCATGCCTCCTATCCAACTTGTTTTGGCTCTTAAAATGCTTTAAGGACTCATATCAGTGTGCAAAATAAACTACCTAGGCCAAAGATAATGTTGCCATGTCTTAAGAACTCTAAATAATGCATACAACTCTTTATCATAAGTAGAGTAATTAAGACAAGATCCTTTCAATTTTTCTGAAAAATAGGCAATGGGCTTACCTTCTTGCATGAGAACTCCACCAATGCCTATGCCCGATGCGTCAAACTCCACTTCGAAGGGCCGGTTGAAATCCGGAAGTGCTAAGACCAGGGCCGGCGTGAGATGCTCCCTTAGGGTGTTGAGCGCCTTCTCTTGGGCCTTTTCCCATGTGAATGGGTGATGCTTCTTGGTAACTCGGTTAGAGGGGCTGCAATGGTGCTAAAATCCCTCACGAACCGGCGATAAAAGCTAGCTAATCCAAGGAAGCTCTGAACATGGCCAATTGATGTAGGAGTAGGCCATTCTTGGATTGCTTTGATCTTGCTCTCGTCCACCTTCAATCCATGTGAGCTGACCACAAAACCAAGAAAAGTAACACGGTTAGCGCAAAGCTCACATTTCTCCAAATTAGCATAAAGTTGCTCATGACGAAGAGTAGATAACACTTCTCGTAAATGTAACTCATGCTCTTCTACGGATCTACTATACACAAGTATATCATCAAAATAAACCACAACAAATTTCCCTATGAAATGCCTAAGAACATGATTCATAAGACGCATGAAAGTGCTAGGAGCGTTGGTAAGCCCAAAAGGCATAACCAACCACTCATAAAGACCAAACTTGGTCTTAAAGGCTGTTTTCCACTCATCCCCCTCCCTCACACGAATTTGATGGTATCCACTCTTTAGATTAATCTTAGAAAAGGTAGTGGCTCCATGTAACTCGTCTAACATGTCATCTAAGCGGGGTATTGGGTGGCGGTACTTCACCGTGATGTTGTTGATGGCTCGACAATCCACACACATCCTCCACAAACCATCCTTCTTTGGCACTAGAAGTACGGGAACAGCACATGGGCTAATGCTCACCCTCACATAACCCTTATCCAACAACTCTTGCACTTGGGATTGGATCTCTTGGGTTTCCCTAGGGTTCATTCTATAGGCTGGGCGGTTAGGTAAGGTGGCTCCTTGACCAACGTCTACCTTCTCGTGGGGGAACCGAGCCTTGTTGAGGGTCAATTGGCAGGGTTGTGAAGGGTTGCTCCTGCTCTTGGTGGGGTTTGTTTGGAACATGTTGAGGTAGTGTACGTGTCTCCAAGGCCACCATTCGAGCCGTGAGCTGGCTAATGTTGTCCGACATGGCTTTAAGCATGTTGAACAACTCCGGGGATATGTGTTCCGACCCGCTTCCATTAGAATGGTCCGAAGGGTGAGGATCTGTGTTAGACATTCTCAAATACAATAACAAATTTGTTAGGTTAGTGAAAGCAAAAATCAGCCTCACAAGTGTTTCACTTCTCTCCGAGTGTTGCAATCGAGCTTCAAATTTGCCTTGGTAGAGTCCATAATCAACCACAAGATTAGCAAACTTTAAAGAGCACAACGACAAAAAGGGCTGATCTTAATACCAAACACACAGATTCTAGGTGCGGCTAGAGACTTGATGAATAGAATTATGGCTAAACAAACACCCGAAACAATTATGAAAGATCGACACAATGAGACTTTTTTTCACTAAGAATAAGTGTTTTACCAAGTTTTACAAGGTTCAACCCCTTATCTTATTCTCATGTATCAATATAATACAATGGCGCTGAAATATGAAAAGGGGGTGTAATTTAGGCTAAAAAATCAGTAGGTAGTGGCTGTGAAGGACGGATGAAATGTGTTCAATTAATAGGTTTGCAACACAATGACCAAGCTAACACAATGCAAACAAGGTTAGATTTCATCAAGCAAGCACAATAAGCCAAATAAGCTTTGCTTTGTTTTTTCCAAGCAACACTATGATGAAGTGCAAATGTTAGTATGAATATCAACTAGAACACTTCAATAACATGCATAAGATGTCACTCTTGTTTTTTTTTCTTTTTTTTTTTCCAGAAAACCGAATTTGATTTTTTTTTTTATTTCGGTTTTACCTCTCTTTCTCAACACAAATATGAAAAGGGTACTAATAAAATCTGAAAAGATAACCAAATGTCAAAGCTTCTTGGAAAAGCACACAAGAGACAACTTTTTGGAGAAACAATAAAGTGGACAACTTTTTTCTTTTGGGGAAGCACAAGGTCTGATTTTTTTTTATATATATTTTTTTCTTTTTGTGGAAGTTCCAAGGACAAGCTTCTTGAGGAAGCACAAATGATAAGCTGGTGGCTGAGATGAGGGTTGTGGTGGTGCACTGGTAGGGCTGTGGTGTTGGTAGGGTGGCCGAAAATGAGAAATTGCATGCACAAGCGCCAATACCACAAAATCAACACAATAGAATAAGATCAAGACATTGAACAAGGAATTTCTTGTAAAACTTACCAAGAAAAAGTGATTCTTGGCTTGATCGTTCTTGTTTCAAACAACGCCAAGTGAACCTATGCTTTGATACCAATTTGATGCGGGGTTAGTCGCTGTTTTCCCGACCTTCTTGACGTTGTTGACTCGGACTCACAATAACACAAAGAAATGGCAAAGTGAGACAAGAAAATGCAGCAAAGGTTAAACCTTGGGAGCAAGGCTTGACCAAATGAAAAGGAAAAACAGAATAAAATAAAGGGAAATGAAAGGGAAAGATAGGAGGAATCAACCTTGATGAACAACAAGAAGACCCAGTGGGACAATGCACCAAGAACCAACTTGAATGATACCAAAGCCAACCCTATACAACCTTACACAACCACGGCTGGCCATGGAAGCACAAGGAGGAGGTTCGTGCTCATCTCGAAATCACCAATCTTCGGGAAATTGACAAAACCAAGTACAACCGAACTAAATGCAACACACATGCACACAAGGCATGAAGTTCTCACCTTTGGAGAGTGAAACAAACTAGGTTTTCATAAACAAGATTCAAGGTGTCTTCAAATGAGAGTTTACAAGCCTTAAATAATATGAGAGAAAATCAGCCCAAAAGCAAGGGCCCAAAACACAAGGTCTCAACAAGTCCTACTAAACCCAAACAAAGGCCCAAAACTCTAAGTCCAAAACAAGCAAGCAAATGAAATGCTAAGTATGGGTGGTGGTTGAATCATCCTTAGTCGAACCCGAGAATGGTGCGTTTTCAAGCAATGTGATGATGTCATCCTCGGGCTCCTTTGGTAGCACCAACTTCATATGGTGGATGATGAAAGTGTTAAGCTCCTCTCTTATCTTCTTAGCTCGTGACCTTGTGATAGGTCCATGTCCATCTCTGAAACAAGGTGCATTGGGTGGTTCTTGGGATGGTCCTCCATCATTCTCCCCTTCTTGGAAAGGATTCGACCTCGAATCCATGTCTTCATCCTCATCTAGGTAGGGCTGAAATATTCTGAATTCTTGTTCTGTCATTGAATGAACAGATAGAGCGTATTACATATATTTATACTATCTCATATTCTTAGTGTGGACTGAGCCTCCGAGTTAGGAATTCTGGGTTGTTGCAGGAATTGGCTGAAGTATTGAATTGCAAAGGCGATGTCCGGACGAGTGTTCACAATGTGGTTGAGCTTGCCAACTAATCGACGACACTGAAGAGGATCATGCAATAAACCCTCAAGGTTGGGAGAACAACGAGCATCAACAATCAATGGACTTGTCACTGGAGGTCCACATGGAAATTCATCAATCATTTCTGCAATAAACTTTCGTTGGCTCATCACAAGCCCATTCTCAGTGGGAAGAAACTCAATTCCAAGAAAAAACCGCAAATCCCCCAGATCCTTGATACGAAACTGCTCATCCAAGAAACTTTTCAACTTGTCGATTTCTTCTGAATTGTCACCCGTGAGAAGAATATCATCGATGTATATTGCAACGAACACAACGGAAGACTTTGTTTTCTTTGAAAATAGGGAATAATCACTTGGTGACTGTGTATACCCCATAGTTCGCAAAGCACTAGAAAGCTTCGCATACCATTGGCGTGATGCTTGCTTGAGACCATACAACGACTTCCGCAAATGACAAACTTGAGAAGGATCGCTAACCACCATCCCCGGAGGAGGACGCATATAAACTTCTTCATCTATGTCGTCATGGAGGAAGGCGTTATTTACATCTAATCGGGACATATGTCATTGCTTCTGCAGAGCCACAAACACTAGAGCCCTGAGGGTTGTCCATTTAATGACCGGCGAAAATGTCTCAGTGTAGTCAACACCTTCCTTTTGAGTGAAACCACGAACCACCAGGTGTGCCTTGAAGCATTCCACAGAGCCATCGGCCTTCCTTTTGACCTTATAAACCCACTTGCAACTAATCACCCTCTTTCCGACAGGTAAAGGAACAACATACCATGTGTGATTCAACTTCAACGCATCGAATTCAGCCTTCATCGCTGATTACCAAGCTTTGGACTTCGAGGCCTGACCATATGTCTCTAGTTCGACATCACACTCAATCTCGAGGTCCACTGCAGCAGTGGGGAAGACCAACGTAGAGGTCAAAGTGTGACAACAATGCTGGGCAACAGTAGCATTGCACACATAATCAGAAAGATCAGGGGGTGGGTGATGCGATCAAGTAGATCGTCTAACTTCTAGAACTGAAATAGGATGGGAAGATGGAGTTGAATCGGAAACACACTCGTCCAGAGTGTCATCATATAAGGGAGCAGAAACCGGTGAAGGATTAATCTCAAAAGATCCCAACAACTCACGATGCTGCGGCTGAAGCGGAAAAACATGTTCATGGAACACGACATCACGAGAAGTGAAGACAAGTTTAGTGAGTAGGTTCAAGAGCTTGAAAGCCTTTTCCCCAAATGGGTACCCTATGAAGACACATGGAATGGCTCGGGCTTGAAACTTATCACGCCCTTGCGCTAGAGTAGAAGCGAAACACAAGCACCCGAAGCTCTTAAGATGAGTGTATGATGGAGTGCGCTGAAACAGGACCTCATAATGTGTTCGATGTTTCAAGAGAGGTGTGGGAAATCGGTTGATTAGGTAGGCTGCAGTTAGCACACTCTCTCCCGAGTAGTGAATTGGAAGATTAAAAGCAAACATGAGGGCTATACTAATCTCCAAGAGGTGTCTGTGCTTGCGCTCGACGATTCCGTTCTGCTGCGGCGTCACAACACATGACGTCTGATGTTGTATGCCCTTTTTGGAGAAGAAGTCTGATGCCTCTTGGCTTTTCCCTAACTCCATTGCATTATCAGACCTAATCACAGAAACCTATCTCCCAAACTGATTCTTTACCATGGCCAAAAACCCCTTCAGAACAGTAAAAGCATTACTCTTCGTGGACAACAAGTGCACCCAAACAGACCTAGAGTAATCATCCACCACTGTTAGGAAGTACCGAAAACCATCGTGTGTTGGCACCTTATATGGTTCCAATATATCGAGATGCATCATCTCAAATGTCCTCGAGCTTTTGATAGAACTCAGAGGAAAAGGAAATCGTGATTGCCTGGACCTTGCACATATGCTGCAAGATTCTAGAGCATACTTGTCCATATCATTCAAGCGCACAAAGGGAAAAATTCGAAGTTTATAAAACGACAAGTGACCAAGTCTTATGTGCTAGGTAGAGACATCCGCTCCACAAGCAAGGTTTGTAGACCTTTTATTAAACTGAAAATTGCAGAAAGTATCATCTGCTTCATCAGGGTCTGTGTTTTTCTTCTTCGGTTCCAACACGAACAATTCCTTGTAAGCTCTACCAAGCTCCAGAGGGACCTTCATAGAAGGATCCTGCATCAAACACCTTGCAGGGGTGAATAAAACATGACACTGCTTGTCACGAATCAACTTCCCGACAGAGAGCAGGTTGCACTTGAAAGGAGGAACGTATAACACATCCTACAAGATCAAGTCCTAGAGCACTTGAACCCTGCCAACCAGTTGAACAATAGTGATCTCCTCAGTTGGCAGGGTAATTCGTAATGGATGTGTTAGACGTTCCTTATCCGTGAACAGACTTAAATCACTGCTCATGTGACAACTGGCTCCACTATCAATTATCTAGGTTATATTATTCATGATGCTTTCGAACCTCGGTACAGTTGACTTACCAGCAAAACCAGCAAAATCATCTTGCATTCCTCCCTTTTCTTGGCGATCTGCAGGGGCTAGAAGACTCAGCAGTTGTGTGATTTGTTCTGGTGTCAAGTCCCCTTTTCCCGAGCCAGCCGTACGACTCGTACCTGCACCTATTAAGCCCGCAAAGGATCCATCACCGTCTTTCTTCTTATTGTTCTTCTGTTGCATATGGGCAGGGAAACCAATGAGATGATAACATCTCTCAATTGTATGATTGGTCTTCTTTCAATTTGAGCAATATAAATTCTTCTTCTTTTCCGAGTTCCTCTTTGCAGGCTCTTGTGTGCTAGCGTGCATCGAAGCCGAATCTGTCAAAATCGAACTCGGAATGTGTACCTCCCTCCGTTTTTCCTCCTGTGTCAATAGAAAGTAAGCATGATCCACGTCTAGTAGTGGCTTCATCATGAGAATTGCCCCTCTAGCAGCTGTGTATGACTCGTTTAGCCCCATAAGGAACTCGAGTAACTTTTGTTCTTCAACATACTCAACAAAGTTCTTTGAACCACCACAACTGCAAGTCAGAATGTTTCGGAGGCTTTCTAACTCGTCCCATAGTGATTTCTTTTTGTTGTAGTAGGACGCGATTGTAGCAGCGCCTTGAATCATCGAACTGGACTCCCGTTGAACTGTGTAGAGTTGAGCTCCACTTGCTTGGCCATATCGAGTTTGAAGTTGTCTCCAAATCTCAGATGCTGTGTTGGTGTATATAACACTGCTCCTGATTTCAGTGCTGATACTGCTAATCAACCAAGAGAATACCATATCATTTCACCGTTCCCATTGCCTATAATTCTGATCTGTTGCCTCCGGAGTCGGAATTGTTCCGTCCACAAAGTCGAGCTTATTCTTCGCAGAGAGCGTGATCTTCATCGATCTACACCACTCGCCAAAGCTACGCCCATCAAACGGAGGTGCAACCAGCACCAAACCTGGATGGTCTGATGGATGGAGATAGTACGGACTTGTGATGTCTGTTGCCATTGGTTTCACACCTCCATCTGCCATCTCTGCTATGTTTATTGATTTTTTTTTCTGGAACTTTTGTGTTTCTAGAAACAGGAAACGAAACTTTGCTCTGGTACCATGAAAGTTTTAGAGAGAAGGAGAAACATCAACAACAAGGTGCATATACCATTGATGCAAAGGGCGTTACAAAGAGGAGAGGGCTAAAATGTTCTGAATTCTTGTTCTGTCATTGAATGAACAGATAGAGCGTATTACATATATTTATACTATCTCATATTCTCAATGTGGACTTCTATTCCAACACAATACAACCGGCCCAAATTCAAACCCAAACATAATAAGAATCTAACCTACTCCCAATACGTTCAGTTGGGTTTTGCATTGCTTTATTTCGGGGAGAGGTTGTGTGAGTGAATCGGAAATGTGGCCGCCGGAATCGGAGCTCTTCTCTTCTTCTTCCGCTTCTTCCTCCTTTTCTTTTGTCCCTTTCCATCTTCGTAACCCTGTTGTTTTGATTTGGGGAAGAAGGGTTCAAGTGAACCAGGGGTTTCTTTTCTTTTTCATGAACCGGTCGGTCTGGCTTAATTCCATCGGTTCATTAAATCAGATTGGGAGTTGGGTGCAGGCCGTGTTTTGGGTTGTACAGTTGGATCCGAATCCGGGTGAGAGTTGGGCCTTTTGGGTTTGTGTTATGGGTTATTATTTATTTGGAGTGTTATGTTGTTTTTTTATGTTATGTGTAATATGATGTTGGCTTATAATTATAAAGTGTTATTCTTTTGAGATATTTTTTTTTTTAAATTTATATATTATAAAATTATTTCTTTAAAGGGATATTATTTGAAATATGTATTTTTATATAATGAATTGTGGACTTTGATTTATAACTAGAGTTTGTGAAAATGGGTTAGTTTTGGTGTTTTATTTTAGTTAATATTGTTTGTTCAATTATGTAAAAAGGGTTTTAGGTTTTGAAATAAAAAATACCAAAATTACTTCTTTGATATGATTTTGTGAAATTGGTTTTTTGGTTTAAATGTTTAATGTCGGGATTTGACTAAGTAGACTTTAAAAGAATTGTTGATTGTCTAAGTTGACTTCCTTGAGATTTAAGAGTTTGGAAAACTTTGGGAAAATGATTTACTTGATTTAACTCAGTGAATTTATTGTTGAATCCAACTTAAGAATTAGGTGAATTTTAAGTAAGATATGAATGCTATATGATGATACAAGATGAGATGATGGATGAGATATAATACGTGGAGACGATGTTAACGTGAAATGATATATGAGATAAGACGAGATGATCGGAAATGAGATATGTGGAGTTATGTATGATAGTTAGAGGCGCCTTGTGTGACTTAGATAGACTTATGCATATTTGTATGTTGTTAGGTGATTCTGCTATGTTGGACATTGCATATTATTGGTGTTGATTTCTTGGATTCTGCACGCCTCCGGGTAAGTATCCTACGGGTCTTACTCAACAACCTGGACCTTCTGCCTTATGTGTGATATAGTGTGAAGGTGTTGCTCCGTCGTTTGCATCTGTCACCCACTCCTTAAGTTCATAGCATCTACCTGTCGAGTAGATTTACCCTTAGGGTTAGGTTCAGACTTCAGAGGTTCCAGGGAGCGTACCTGACTATCTGGGGACGGATGCTGCCATCTGGCCAATCTGTGTGTTAATCGATTTTCTCCAAATATCGATTTCCCCTAGCCTAGAGTTGACACCATACAGTTGATTGTGGATGGAATTGATAGACTGCTTGGTGTCTGAATGGTTCCTCCGCATTTCTTCCAGGATGGTCTGTAGGTCATCCTTCTTACCTTCTCTGTTAGGGTGACCAGGTGCTCTGTAGGGAGGGGGATTCTGATGCTGGGGCTGGGGCTGGCGATAGTAGCTCCAGTTTTGATTCTGATGTGGCCCTGAGTAGTGTCCCCCCGCATACCTTACCTCTTCGTGGGTCTCTTCTTGATGTACTTGATCGAGGTGTGGGCACGCAATAGTGTTGTGCCTCACAAACCCACATTCCAAACAAGGTTTATCTTTAGAGAGGAATTTAACTTGCTTGGTAAGGCGACGTACCTGATCGTTGTGAAACTGGTCCCTGACATCTGGATCAACTTCTTTAGGTGGCACATACAACGACATAGATGGGGCAGGCTTTTCATACCTTTCATCGGAAGCGTTCGCAACAGTCCCATATGTGTTGTCGTAGTTTGCCAGTGTCTCAAATACCTCCCATGCTCGGCGTGGAGTGTATCCAAGATACTCATAGTTGGTGTTGTTGTTGATCCTATCTTTAGTAGGCGCATCCAGACAATTGAAGATTATCTCCTGGATGACGTAGGGTGGCTGGCCATGAGTAGGACAGGATTTGAGAAGCCTCTTGTAGCGCTCCCAGACTTGTGCTAGTGGTTCCCCTCGCTTTTGTCTGAAAGCTGTTGTGAGCTGAATCTGCCATGTTTTACAGTAACTTTTATATCGTTTTCTGCATACATTTCATGCATTTGGGCTAAGATAGTACATAATCTATGTAGTTTATGTTTATTTGCCAAATTATGGAATCTACACCAGTTTCTGTTTAATTTCACAGAATTCAAGGCAAATTACAGCAGTTCTGGGAAAGGTCGGAAAAGCTCGGAAATCCACTACAGAAGTCCAAGGCCAAGAAGCAGCGGAACCAGTTGAATCAAGCTAGGAACCCATGTTTACTCGATCTAGAATAAAGTTACTCGACCTCGACGAAGGTGTCCGAGCATAGGCCATGTTGACTAAGCACTAATCGAGAAACTGAGTCAGAGACAACCCGACTCCCGGAACCCTACTCGATCTCGAGTACAACTTGTCGAGATTGACGACGCCTAGACACCATGTCCGGAGTCGACAAGTTGTGACAAGTCGAGAAGCCGAGGACGGAGACGTCGAAGCCAACCCTACTCGATCTCGAGGAGGCTTGTCGAGATCGAGGACCACCATGGCGTCTTTCCGAGCCTGTCGAGGAAGAAGTTGCCCGACATCACAAGTTAGCCATCCTCGACGCCAGATCTACTCGATCTCGAGTTGTTTTGTCGAGATCGAGGACCCAAGAATCCACATCTGAGCCATGACGAGCACCAGTTGCTCGACCAAGCCTAGCCAGCCATGGACGAGGAATCCTACTCGATCTCGAGGAGCCCTGGTCGAGATCGACGAGTCGCGTCCCGAAGCCGCGTTACGCGGTTTGAGTTGTCCTACGCGATGTGGGAGTCCTTGGAGCTGAAGGAATCCGAGATGGCCGAGTCTATCCTACATCTATCAAGTTCTATCCATGGAAGACAAGACTATCAACAAGAAGATACTTACCTATTTTAGATTTATTTCCCCTTCTAGATTTAATTCCAAAATTGCATTTATTTATCTTTTAAGCTTTTTAGATATAGATAGATATATTCTATCCTTGATTAGCAAGGAATAAAAGGCTATAAATAAAGCCTTAGGGGCTAGTTTTTCATCATTCAATCATTCAATTCAATTTCAGAGACACAGTTACACATAGAGGGTTTAGGAGTTCGAAGGTTTTAGGGTTTTGGCATTCAGCGAAAGTTGGATTGCCGGGATTGTAAAGACTTTGAATATAGTTTAATGCAAGTTTATTTTCATACATCAATGTCTGCTATTGCGATGAGGAGCGAGTAGTCCACCCACTTCTGGGGCTAGGGTGAGCCCGACGGTGGCCATGTGAGGTGATGCGGTAAAGGTCAGATCTTTCTATGCAATTCATCTTCTATCCCTATGAACATGAATCTTTTGCGAGAGTTAAAGGTGATCCTTGTTTGTGTTATTGAAGTGAAAGTGATCTTAATGCCACTTGGATTAATTATGTGAAAACGGTTAGAAACAATTAGGGTTTATGCGAGAGCCTCTATATGCCTATTTGTTAGTAACGAAAGTTATTTTGATGGAAAGCATGATCTTTTATGCCTTTATGTGTTACTTTGCATGGTTATCGTTGTGGTGTCGATACCCTGGCTTTGGAAGTTATTTCATATATTGAGTTTATTTTTGTCGAAAATCTGTGTTCGAAATTGCAATTTATACTTTCTGTGTCTTAGTCGATCCAGAGGAGGGGCTCGTCGATCTCGAGTGGCATCTTGTCGAGATCGAGTAGGATCTTGTCTGGATCGAGTTTCTGTCGTCGATTTTTAGTTTCTGTGTCTTGATGTGAGTTGAATCTGCCATGTTTTACATTTACTTTTATATCGATTTCTGCATACATTGCATGCATTTGGGTTAGAACAATACAGAATCTGTGTAGTTTACACTTATTTGCAATATATGGAGGTCTACACAAGTTTTGGTTATATTTCTCAGAAATCGGACGCACTTTGAAGCTTAAAGGAAACTCATGGAGAAGCTAAGGATGTTGCATCTGGATAAAACGCCATTTTTCACCATTCTTCATTCTGAATCAAGCTTTGATGTCTTCATGAGAGTTGTAGCCCTCGGAAAGAGCTTTCCAACGCATGGTCATATGCGTAAATCTGACGAACGAGGACTCGGGAAAGTGCGTTTCAAGAACAGAGCAGAAAGCTGAGAAAACTCTACTCGAGATCGACTAGACTCTACTCGATCTCGACGAGCCATGGTCGAGCAGAGCTGATCGAGGACACTGAGTCAGAGACAACCCGACTCCCGGAACCCTACTCGATCTCGAGTACCCCTGGTCGAGATCGACGAGCCATGTCCGGAGTCGACGAGCTGTGCCGAGCCGAGAAGCCGAGGACGAAGACGCAGACCACCCAACTCGACCTCGAGGACCCTTTGTCGAGGTCGACGAGCGCCTGAGTCCTTGTCCGAGCCTTGCCGAGTAGACCAACCCAAGCAGACCCAGTCGACAAGCCCATCCTACTCGACATCGACGAGGAGTGGTCGAGGTCGACGAGCCCAGGAGCCCAAGTCCGAGCCACATCGAGCATCAGCAAGCCGAGACGACGAACTCTACTCGAGGTCGACAAACCTTACTCGAGGTCAACTAGACTAGTGTCCGGAAGCTTCTCGACGAGCCTTGTCCGACTAGACTTGGGATTCCTTGGGCGCGAAGGCGGAAGATTCTATCCAAATCCATCGGAGATCTATCCGAAGTTGATCAAGTTCTATCTATGGAAGGAAATATATCAAGACATGAAGACTTACCTTAGTTAGATTTATCTTTTCCTAGTTGATTTAATTCCATTATGTCTTTTATTTATCTTTTAAAGCTTTTTAGATATAGATAGATATCTTCTTTCCTAGAATAGCTAGGGAATGAAGGCTATAAATAAAGCCCATGGGGCTCAGTTTTAATCATTCAATTTCAGAGGAAGACAAGTAGTTCCACAGAGACAGTTTAGGGAGTTCGAAGGTTTTAGGGTTTTGGCATTCGACGAGAGTTGGATTGCCGGGATTGTAAAGTCTTTGAATTTAGTTTAATGCAAGTTATTTCTTTCAAATCAATGATGTCTGAGTTTGCGATGAAGAGCGAGTAGTCCACCCACTTCTAGGGTTGGGGCGAGCCCGACGATAGCCATGCGTAATTGAGGTAAAGATCCGACCTTTATCATGTTTTGAGCATTTTCCTACTTGTTGATGTGTTTATTGCCCATCTAACGGAGATCCATGCTAACAACTTGGATTATAAACATAAAATCGGTAGAGACAATTAGGGTTTCTTGAGAGAGTTGTCTAATTGTTGGAAAAGGCGAAAGCTTAATCATTTAATGCAATTCACATGATAATCTGTTTGGTTCTACCTTATGCATGCTTGGTTATTGTCGTTGCAAACCCCAATCTTGGAAGTCCTTTTACATTCAGTTTAGTTTGAAACCCTAAAAGCATTTGTTCTTTATTTTCTTTACTTTCTGTTCGTTTTCGTCCCTGCCCTTGTCGATCTCGATCAACCACTGGTCGACCTCGACGACTGATTCTCGACCTAGAGTCGCTGTTGCTTAAGTGTGCAGGAATCGACGAAGCCCCAACTCGACCTCGACGAGCCTTACTCGACCTCGAGTAGCTCTTTGTCGAGATCGACCACCAGTTCCTGTGTCTGTTGCGGTGTGTTCGACTGTCCGAGCTTCTGTCGACTAGACCCTAGTCGAGCTCGAGGACTTTTGTGGTCGACTTCTGTCCGTGAGATTACACCGCTGCCTAGGATCCGCTGACACGCTTCCTCGTGGATCGATCCTGACTTCCCGCTGCTACATCAGGAGGAGGTCTTGTATTTATTTGGCGTGGGCATAATCTGGTTTGAATTATATTTCTATATTTTGAACTCGATTTCCTCCTACAACAAATTGGCGTCGTTGCCGGGGAAGCTATCATTCGCGCCTTAGGTAGTTAAATCTCACGTCTACCTTGAGTTACATTACAGGTGTATGCGCCGTTGCCTCTTTCACATCAGAGCTAAATTATAAAGAGCCATGGCGGCCGCTGAAACACAAGAGCAACTGATTGCCAGGCTTACCAGGGAACTAGCTGAAAAGGATGCCGCTATTGCCAATGAAAGGACAGCGAGGGAACAAGCAGCTGAGCGCGCAAGGCAAGCAGAAGCTGAGCTTGCCCAGTACCCAACCACTCCAGAGGATTATATGCATCCAACGCTCGTCGTGCCTGAATCGGCGATTCTAATCCCTGATAACTCTTTCGAAATTCGCACTCAATTTCTTATAGAGCTTAAAAATAATGCCTTTTATGGCAGATTTAATGAGTGTCCTCTTGAACATATTACTAACTTCCATGATATGTGCCGTACTCTTGCTGAAGGTACCACTCTGGAATATGTCAAGATGAAAGCTTTCCGCTGGTCGCTCGCTGGACCTGCACTGAAGTGGCTAGAAGGGCTAAAACCAAAATCACTTACCACATGGGCCCAAGTAGAGCAAGAGTTTCTCAACAAATTCTTCCCACATGCCAAGACAGCACTTATCCGCCAGAAAATCACCGCCTTTAAACAGCAGAAAGGGGAACCGCTGGCAAAGGCATGGGAGCGCTACAAGGAACTTCTGCGATCTTGCCCTACTCATGGACAGCCACCCTACATCATTCAGGAGATCTTCTTCAACTCTCTTGATCAAGTCACTAAGGACAGAATCAACAATTATACTCGCTATGAGTACCTGACGATGCCGCCAAGTGACGCATGGGGTGTGCTGGAAAAGCTCACTAACTACGACAACAAATATGGGTCTACTTCAAACTATGAGGAGAACTCCTACGCCAGGCCAGCACCATCTATGCCACTCTATGAGCCAGCAAAGGAGATAGACCCGGATGTCAGGGAGCAATTCTACAGAGACCAGAATCTCCAGCTCCTCAAGCAAGTCAAATATCTGTCTGTCAATCAGCCTTGCATCGAATGCGGATCACAGAGGCACACCACTACTGAGTGCCCACACACAGAGCAAGTCAGGATGGCAGAAACACATGAGGAGGCAGCTTACGCTGGGGTCCTAATCGCTATATGGGGGATCAAAGGCCCTATCAACCGCAATGGAACCAAGGCCCCCCTAGGAATCCCCCACCCTACAGAGCTCCAGGACATCCAGAAAGAGATCAAAAGAAGGACGACCTGCAGGTGATCCTTGATGAGATGCGCCGAAATCACGCCCAGAACATGCAGGCTACCAACACCATCAACAATCAGCTCCAGCATGTCAACACAAAATTTGTAGAACTGGACATCTGGAAAAAGGGCATTGAAACTCAGATGGGACAGATCGCTGCACAGATCCCACGACCGTCCGGACAACTCCCTGGGCAAACAGAACCAAATCCTAAGGGGAAAACCGGACATGTCGCAGCCATCAAACTCAGAAGTGGGCATCAAGTACACGAGCCAGAGGTCGGAAAACAGCAACTTGAGACAGAGCAGACACTGGTCGATCTCGAGGAGCCCGTGGTCGATCTCGACAAGCCCATACTCGACCAAGACCAGAATCTGAGCTCGGACTCCGCTGAGCAGACCAGCAACCCGAAGTCGACAAGTCAACTTGAGGTCGACAAGCCTCTGGTCGAAGTCGAGGAGCATCTGGCCGACGTCGACAACTCTGCAGCATCTCCGACAGCTAATCTGGCTTCGAAACAAAAAAGCCACTTCCTTTCCCTTCTAAATCTCCTAAAGACCCCACTGCGGGCAGATTTCATAGATTTGTTAATATGTTGCAAGAGCTAAACTTTTCTATTCCTTTTACAGAAGCCCTGCAAGAGATGCCTGGATATGTCAAATTTCTGAAGGATATCCTGAGCAAGAAGCGATCCATCTCAGAGATCGCAGGCGAATGCAAAGTACTCCACTTCCCTGAAAAGAGGCCTGACCCAGGTAAGTTTTCTGTTACTCTGGGTTTTGGCCAATATAAATATGATTCTCTATGCGATTTAGGAGCAAGTGTGAGCATCATGCCTTTATCAATCTGGCCGAAAATTAAAATAGGATGTATAGAACCTGTGGATGCTAAATTATACATGGCTAATAATACAGTAGTCATCCCTACAGGAATAGTTGAAAATTTCCCAGTCCAGGTTGGTATATTCTTTGTTCCAGCTGATTTCCTTATCATTGACTATGCTGAAGATCCTACTAGCCCTATTATTCTTGGTAGACCATTCTTAGCTACTGCAGATGCCAGGATTAGTGTTAAGGATCGATCACTCACCTTCACCATAGGCGATGAGGTTTTGGATTTCTCTTTTGGCCCTGCAAAAGAGGAGATTTCTTGGCTGGAGGTGAAAAGCATCAGCATCGACGGGACTAAGCAAACAGCGGAGGAGGGAGCGAAAACCGTACTCGAGATCGACAAGCCCTCGTCGATCTCGCCAAGCGCCCAACTCGACCTCGACGAGTCTTCGTCGATGTCGACCACCACCACAGAGCCTGAGACTTGCCCAGAGTCTAAGTATGGGGTCCCTGTACTCGAGGTCGACCAGCTGTACTCGACATCGAGTAGCCCCAAGCCCGAAAACTTCTGTTTTGGGTCCGAATAGGTAAGTTCAGGTATGAATTCTACTCTCCCTCGGTCCATAAATAAAAATTTTAATGATTTGAAGGGAGCTAAAACACCGTGGCGAGAAAATTTGCAGAAACTGAAGGCTACAAGGAAGAAGAAAGAGAAAGGAGATGATGCAAGCAACCCCCTGTCCGCTAAGCTTGCATACTGCCATCAAGACCTAGATGATCCAGGAGAAGGGCCAAGCATGAGCGGGCCCCACAATAATGGTCCTTGAGAGCAAACGGAGAAGT
This sequence comes from Persicaria tinctoria, assembly GCA_037127255.1. Classification (NCBI taxonomy): domain Eukaryota; kingdom Viridiplantae; phylum Streptophyta; class Magnoliopsida; order Caryophyllales; family Polygonaceae; genus Persicaria; species Persicaria tinctoria. The sequence continues at coordinate 38,281,637 of JBANSL010000003.1, read as the reverse complement.
CGGCCTAGCGACTCTAAAATCTATAGCATGTATATAGACTTTATGAACTTTTTGGGACTTTTATTTGGTTTTTGGTTTTTGTTTTGTTTTTGGTTTCATGTCTTTTTAAAGAACTTCATATGGATAGTCTTGTTTTTGGTATGAAATCTAACACTTGTAGGTCGGCAAGCATATAAGGATCGCGAAAAGTGGAAAAAGAGGTCCCTGAAAATCAGTCGGAATCGACGAAGGCCAAGTCGACGACGACGAAGAGGAGAAGCCAAGAACTACTCGATCTCGAGTAGGCCAACTCGACATCGACGAGACCAGACACTCCTCGACTTCTGAAACCACTAGACGCAGAGCAAAGCTACTCGAGATCGAGTACCTTGTACTCGAGATCGACCAGCAGTCTACTCGACCTAGACCAGTTTTGTCCTCCTCGATATGATCCTGTGAGTTCCTTCCTTTACTCTTGTTTTTTATTTTTATACAGTGAGGACACTGTAATATTTAAGTATGGGGTGAGGAAAGGGCTTACATTGTCCATATTTGATTTATTTGATCATATTTGACATATATGCATTATTTCTTTGAATTGCTACATGGCTATATTTTGGAAAGCATTATCTGATTTATATGCTTTATATGCATGAATTTCCAAAAGTCTTAAAAAATGACCCCCATTTGAAAATTTTTAATAAAGTCATGGAAGCTTTATATTGAACTCGACGATGCAAAATTGGATTCATTAGAGATATAGCATGAAATTGCCTAGTAAAGGGAAGTCACAATGAAGTGCATATTTTCTTGAAAACCATGAAAGGAGGTAAAATTTGAAGTTGCTTTTGACATTTTGCATGATAAAATGATGGAGGACTTTATATTTCCATATAATGCTCGTATGTTTATAATCCTAGCCTTACCTATGCTTATGCATCACAAAAAGCCATAATGTGCCTTATTTCAAATATTGCTCCACATGATCTAAAATATTTTCCATTCTTTACCTTATCCGGGGATTATGTTGAGAATGATGTTACATTATGGAGATGTTATATGGTTGTTGTGATTATTATCATTATTGGAGATTGGCAAGGAAATTGTTTGAATATATGGAAAATTTAATGAGTGAAAGAAAATCCAATCATCTCAGGAGATAAAGGTAGATTGACCCTGCTCTCTGAGATAATAGTTTGGAGAGATGGGACACATTGTGAGGAGTCCGACGCACTAAGTATCCGGGGCCATTCATGACACCCATGTTTGCGACTCGCGAGAAGGCAGTGCTGAGGTTAGAGAGGTAAAAGCATTATTATTGATAAAAAGCATTATGAAAGGTGATGAATTATATGGAGAAAGAATGTGGAATGAAACTCAAAATTTGGAAATACTTCATTTCCCCGGATCATTAGCACCACATTGCCAAAAATTGCCCACCTTTTAGCCTTTTACCAATCTACTCCTTCATGAGCTTAAATTAAAGTCTTCTTGATTATCAATGCTTTGTCACATAAAATAAAAATTGTTTTTGCATAACCCTCCTTTTGTGAGTAGATGTTGCTTTTACATATTTGCACATGCATGAATCTGTGACACTAGTACCTTTTCGAGGATGGTAATGGATTGCAGGGGACATATAAGAATGAATCTAAGATGTTGAGAGTTTTGAATTCTTCCCCTGAATGACAATTAAAAGTATTGCTTGAGGACAAGCAAGCTTAAGTACGGGGTGTATGATGTGAGTTGAATCTGCCATGTTTTACATTTACTTTTATATCGATTTCTACATACATTGCATACATTTGGGTTAGAACAATACAGAATCTGTGTAGTTTACACTTATTTTCAATATATGGAGGTCTACACAAGTTTTGGTTATATTTCGCAGAAATCGGACGCACTTTGAAGCTTAAAGGAAACTCATGGAGAAGCTAAGGATGTTGCAGCTGGAGAAAACGCCATTTTTCACCATTCTTCATTCTGAATCAAGCTTTGATGTCTTCATGAGAGTTACAGCCCTCGGAAAGAGCTTTCCAACGCATGGTCATATGCGTAAATCCGACGAACGAGGACTCGGGAAAGTGCGTTTCAAGAACAGAGCAGAAAGCTGAGAAAACTCTACTCGAGATCGACTAGACTCTACTCGATCTCGACGAGCCATGGTCGAGCAGACCTGGTCGAGCAGAGCTGATCGAGGACACTGAGTCAGAGACAACCCGACTCCCGGAACCCTACTCGATCTCGAGTACCCCTGGTCGAGATCGACGAGCCATGTCCGGAGTCGACGAGTTGTGCCGAGCCGAGAAGCCGAGGACGAAGACGCAAACCACCCAACTCGACCTCGAGGACCCTTTGTCGAGGTCGACGAGCGCATGAGTCCTTGTCCGAGCCTTGCCGAGTAGACCAACCCAAGCAGACCTAGTCGACAAGCCCATCCTACTCGACATCGACGAGGAGTGGTCGAGGTCGACGAGCCCAGGAGCCCAAGTCCGAGCCACATCGAGCATCAGCAAGCCGAGACGACGAACTCTACTCGAGGTTGACGAACCTTACTCGAGGTCGACTAGACAAGTGTCCGGAAGCTTCTCGACGAGCCTTGTCCGACTAGACTTGGGATTCCTTGGGCGCGAAGGCGGAAGATTCTATCCAAATCCATCGGAGATCTATCCGAAGTTGATGAAGTTCTATCTATGGAAGGAAATATATCAAGACATGAAGACTTACCTTAGTTAGATTTATCTTTTCCTAGTTAATTTAATTCCATTATGTCTTTTATTTATCTTTTAAAGCTTTTTAGATATAGATAGATATCTTCTTTCCTAGAATAGCTAGGGAATGAAGGCTATAAATAAAGCCCATGGGGCTCAGTTTTAATCATTCAATTTCAGAGGAAGACAAGTAGTTCCACAGAGACAGTTTAGGGAGTTCGAAGGTTTTAGGGTTTTGGCATTCGACGAGAGTTGGATTGCCGGGATTGTAAAGTCTTTGAATTTAGTTTAATGCAAGTTATTTCTTTCAAATCAATGATGTCTGAGTTTGCGATGAAGAGCGAGTAGTCCACCCACTTCTAGGGTTGGGGCGACCCCGACGATAGCCATGCGTAATTGAGGTAAAGATCCGACCTTTATCATGTTTTGAGCATTTTCCTACTTGTTGATGTGTTTATTGCCCATCTAATGGAGATCCATCCTAACAACTTGGATTATAAACATAAAATCGGTAGAGACAATTAGGGTTTCTTGAGAGAGTTGTCTAATTGTTGGAAAAGGCGAAAGCTTAATCCTTTAATGCAATTCACATGATAATCTGTTTGGTTCTACCTTATGCATGCTTGGTTATTGTCGTTGCAAACCCCAATCTTGGAAGTCCTTTTACATTCAGTTTAGTTTGAAACCCTAAAAGCATTTGTTCTTTATTTTCTTTACTTTCTGTTCGTTTTCGTCCCTGCCCTTGTCGATCTCGATCAACCACTGGTCGACCTCGACGACTGATTCTCGACCTAGAGTCGCTGTTGCTTAAGTGTGCAGGAATCGACGAAGCCCCAACTCGACCTCGACGAGCCTTACTCGACCTCGAGTAGCTCTTTGTCGAGATCGACCACCAGTTCATGTGTCTGTTGCGCTGTGTTCGACTGTCCGAGCTTCTGTCAACTAGACCCTAGTCGAGCTCGAGGACTTCTATGGTCGACTTCTGTCCGTGAGATTACACCGCTGCCTAGGATCCGCTGACACGCTTTCTCGTGGATCGATCCTGACTTCCCGCTGCTGCATCAGGAGGAGGTCTTGTATTTATTTGGCGTGGGCATAATCTGGTTTGAATTATATTTCTATATTTTGAACTCGATTTCCTCCTACAACATGTCTACTGTTGTTAGTCGATCTCGAGTATTGTCCTTGTCGAGATCGAGTACTTCTGTCTTGCTTTTATTTCTTGTTTTCGTTTGCTTTCGTTTGTCTTTCCTTCTTTGTTTCTTTGTTTCTGTCTTTTCTGTTTGCTTTTCTGTGAGATATACAGCTGCCTAGGATACGCTGACACGCTTCCTCGTGGATCGATCCTGACTTTCTCTTACTACATTGGAGGTAGTCTTGTAATTATTTGTGTGGGCCTAAATCTGGTTTGATTTATTTTGTTATATTTCTTACTCGATTTCCTCTCTTATAACAAATTAACACCCCATACTTAAGCTTGCTTGTCCTCAAGCAATACTTTTATTTGTCATCCAGGGGAAGAAATCAAAACTCTCAACATGTCAGATTCATTCTCATATAACCCTACAATCAATTACCATCCTCGAAAAGGTACTAGTGTCACAGATCGATGCATGTGCAAATATACAAAAGCAACATCTACTGACAAAAGGAGGGTTATGCAAAAACAATTCATGTGACAAAGCATTAATAATCAAGAGGACTTTAATTTAAGCTCAAAAAGAAGTAGATTGGTAAAAGGCTAAAAGGTGGGCAATTTATGGCAATGTGGTGCTTTTGATCCGAGAAAATGGAGTATTTCCAAACTTGAATTTCCACATTCCTTTTCATAAGATTCATCACCTTTCATATTGCTTTTATTCATAATAATGCTTTTACCTCTATGACCTTAGCACTGCCTTCTCGCGAGTCGCAAACATGGATGTCATGAATGGCCCCGGATACTTAGTGCGTCGGACTCCTCACATTGTGTCCCATCTCTCCAAACTATTATCTCAGAGAGCAGGGTCAATCTACCTTTATCTCTTGAGGTGATTGGATTTTCTTTCACTCATTAAATTTTCCATATTTTTTTTCAAACAATTCCCTTCCAAACTCCAATAGTAATAACCATAACACAACTAACATATAACATCTCCATAATGTAACATCATTCTCAACATAATCCCCGGATAGAAAATAAGGTAAAGAATGGGCAATATTTAGAACATGTGGAGCAATAATTAAAATAAGGCATTTTATGGCTTTTGTGTAGTGCATAAGCATAGGTAAGGCTAGGATTATAATAATATGAGCATTATATGGAAATATAAAGTCCACCATCCTCTTATCATGCAACATGTCAAAAGCAACTTCAAATTTTTCCTCCTTTCATGGTTTTCAAGAAATAATGCACGTCATTGTGACTTCCCTTTACTAGGCAATTTCATGTTATATCTCTAATGAATGCAATTTTGCATCGTTGAGTTCAATATAAAGCTTCCATGACATTAACCAAAATTTTCAATGGGGGTCATTTTTCTCAAACTTTTGGAAAACATGTATGTAAGCACATAAATAAATAATGTATTCCAAAATAGCCATGTAGCATTTCAAGAAATAAACCTCTAAATATGCACACATAATGTCAAATATGGCAAATATGCATAAAGTAAGCCCTTCCCCCACCCCATACTTAAACATTATAGTGTCCTCACTGTATAAAAATAAGGGTAAAGAAAGAAACTCGCTAGACAGGTGTGCAGGGCCTTTCAATTTTTGATGATCATGCCTGGGTAGAGTCCGATTTAAGTTGTTTCCATCCCCATGGACCTGAAATATGGAAGACATATACCCACAATAGAAAAACTAAAAAAGTTCAAAAACCAAAAACAAACAAAACAATGTCCAAAAAGTCCCAAAAATAAATGTCTATGTACAAGCTCTAGATTTTATAGTCGCTAGGCCGACTTCTCCATTTAGCTCAAGGTGGCATTTGCAGGGCCCATGTAGCCTGGGCTTCAAATAGAACTCCATTCTTGTCCATCAGCTATAATCCTCCAGAATGGATCTTGTTCACCACGAAAGGTCCCATCTTCTTCTTGTTGAATTTGTTAGGGAACTAATGATCCTTTGATTTAGAGACATAGAGCTTGTCTCTAACTTCATACTCTTTGGGCTCATCATTGGATATCCTACATAAGCGCACATACCAAGGCAAACCTCTCCCATGTATAGATAGATCTTTAATGGAAAGAGGAGAAGAAAGATTTATACCTTGGCTTACCTTTGCAGAGACGGAATCGGGAACCACGGTGTTTGGTCGATCTCGAGCAGGGGTACTCGATCTCGACGAGTTTTCAGATTCTGGTGGTGAGCTGCTCGAGGATGCAGAAGCTGGTGGAGGTGAGGGTTGGTCGATCCCGAGTGGGCTACTCGATCTCGAGTGGGATTCAGCTTCTAGTGGCTTCAGCGTCGAGGAAGGCGAAGCCGAGGCAGCGTGGTGGTGGTGGTCGATCTCGAGTACGGTACTCGATCTCGAGTACGGTACTCGATCTCGAGTACGGTACTCGATCTCGAGTTGGCTGGCGTTTCAGTCTGGCGACGACGTTGGTGCTGGTGGAGGCTCCTGGTTTTGGTCGAGATCGACTAGAGTCCTCGATATCGAGGAATCTTGGTCGACTATGACCCCATACTTACATCCTGTCAAGACATCTGAAAAATAGTTAGTCCATAACGACGTACTTGGTCTGTGTCGAGTGGATTCTCTGTTTCCTCCTTTAGGATGGCCATGATCTCTTCCACCTGGGCCTCCATATCCCTCTTTTCCAGCTCCTTAGGGGTCATATTTCTTACCTTGGGTTCCCCGCAAGTGATGTAGCCAGCTGAGATAGATTTGACCTCTTCCATTGGACCTGTATGCCTTTCAGTTTTATTAAAAGAATACTCAATTACCTCATCGCTGATGTTGAAAGTGAGCACTCCTTTCCTCACGCTTATGTTGGCATCAACCGTTGCCAAGAAGGGTCTTCCTAGAATAATTGGACAAGCAGGGTCTTCTTGCATATCAACAACTAAGAAATCAACAGGGACAAAGAATTTACCTACTTGTACTGGCACATTGTCCACAATGCCTGTTGGGATGACCACCGTGTTGTTGGCCATGTAAAGTCTAGCATCCACAGGCTCTAAGGCACCTATCTTAATCTTGGACCAAATTGTTAAAGGCATTATACTCACACTAGCTCCAAGATCACATAAAGCATTAATTTTATATGGACCAAATTCAATGGATATAGAAAACTTACCTGGATCTGGCCTCTTCTCCAGTATGTCCAAGTGGCTGCATTCCTCTGTAATCTCAGCCATTGGCCGCTTTTTGCTCAGAATCTCCTTCAGGAACTTGACACAGGATGGCATTTCATTGAGAGCTTCTGTGAAGGGGATGGTGACATTGAGCTTCTAAAGCATCTTGATGAAGCGCTGAAATTTCTTCTCTGTTGGGTCCTTTAGAGATTTTGTGGGGAAAGGCATCTTCTTTCTCTGATTCAGAGCCAGAACAGATGTCGGAGGTGTTGCAGCCTTCTCGACCTCGACTTGGTCTTCCTCGATCTCGACCAAGTTCTTCTCGATCTCGACCAGTTTCTATGGTGTCGAGTTGTTGTGCTGTGCAGACGAAGGATTGTCCAATTGTTCCTCGAGATCGACTAAGTGTTTGTCGATATCGACTTGCTGCTGGTCGACTTGTTGTTCTCCTTCGTTCTGCTTCTTTCCGACCTCTGGCTTTTGCAGTTGATGGCCGCTTCTGAGTTTTACAGAAGCGATGTGTCCAGTCTTTCCCTTGGGATTTGGTTCTGAAGATTCTGGGAGTGAACCTGACTGTCTGGGGATTCCTGCTGCTAGCTGGCCTATCTGTGTATCAACTGATTTTCGCCATATATCAATTTCCCCATGCCTAGAGTTGACACCTTGCATCTAAGTGTAGACGGAGTTGAAGGACTGCTTAGTTTCTGAATGATTCCTCCGTATTTCTTCTAGGACTGTCTGTAGATCATCCCTTTTCTGGTCCCTTTCCGGATGTCCTGGAGCTCTGTAGGGCGGGGGATTCCTAGGGGCACTTTGGTTCCATTGTGGTTGCTGAAACCTTTGGTCCTCCATTTAGCGATTGGGACCCCCTGCACAGGGCCGTCCGATCATATTTGGAGGCCCTGTGCAGACTATGCTAAAGTATCTATAATCAATTTTTAAATATTTGTAAAGAAAAATCAGAATATATTTTTGATCATATTTTTCAAATGAATTCATAAAAACGATGTTTTTAAGTTTTGAGAGGCTAAATTAGAGTCTTTAAAACACTCGATTTCATCCTAATGTAATTAAATACAATTGTAATTATTATTGAAAGAGATAAATTAAATCTATAATTTATTTTATTATATGAACAAATGTAAGTTTTTATGTGATTAAAGATTTCTAATTTTTAACTAATACAATTCTTTTTATAAGAGAAGTTAATGTAAGTTTTTTATGTGATTAAAGATTTCTAACTAATACAATCCTTTTTATAAGAGAAGTTCAAATAAAAATGAATGGGAAGAAATGATGAAGGTGGATTTTTTTTAAAGCAAACCATATATATAGAATAAAAATGAAGAGTAAGGGAAAAAATGTATTTTTTTTATTAGGTAATAATTCAAGTACCAGACAAACCTGGTTCATCGAGAGGTCGACCATACAACGAAAAAAGCAATGAAAAAAAGGGTCGTTGTGACGTTGTGTGTACGAGAGAGGGAAGAAAGCAATGAAAAAAATGCAAATAGAAAATAAAATAACTTACATGTTATTGTCAATAGGATGAAAAATATGGATTAAAAAAGGAAGAGAAAAAGATAATTCAAAAGGGTGGGGAATGGAGATTCGAACTTGGGGTGGGTCTTTATTATAAAATTTAAAAACAACCCCATTCTCTAGGCTACTCACCACTGAGCTAGTGTGTTTAATTGAAAACTTTTGGAAACACATTTTATATATTATGAAATTTTCTGAGGCCCCATAATTCCGAAAAAATCCGAGGCCCTATGACGTCGACCACTTTGCACCCCCTTATGGCCGGCCCTGCCCCTGCGTAAGCTGCCTCTTCGTGGTATTCTGCCAGCCTGACTTGCTCTGTGTGTGGGCACTCAGTAGTGGTGTGCCTCTGTGATCCACATTCAATACAAGGTTGGTTGACAGAAAGATACTTTACTTGTTTGAGGAGCTTTTTATTCTGGTCTCTGTAGTACTGCTCCCTTACATCTGGATCAATCTCCTTAGGGGGCTCATAGAGGGGCATGGATGGTGTTGGCCTAGCATAGGGGTTCTCTTCATAGGTTGCAGTAGACCTATACTTGTTATCATAGTTAGTGAGCTTGTCGAGCACTCCCCATGCGACTATTGGTGGCATCGCCAGATACTCATAGCGAGTATACTGGTTGATCCTATCCTTAGTGCCTTGGTCAAGAGAGTTGAAGAAGATCTCCTAAATGACGTAGGGTGGCTATCCAAGAGTAGGGCAAGATCGCAACAGTTACTTGTAGCGTTCCCATGCCTTTGCTAGCGGCTCCCCAGGCTTCTGTTTGAAGGCAGTGATTTTCTGGCAGAGGAGTGATCTCTTTGCAGGAGGGTAGAATTTGTTCAGAAACTCTTGCTCTACTTGGGCCCATGTTGTGAGTGATCTTGGTTTCAGCCCTTCAAGCCACTTCAGTGCAGGTCCAGCGAGAGACCAGCGAAAAGCCTTCATCTTGACATATTCCAAAGTTGTACCTTCAGCAAGAGTACGATACATGTCAGAAAAATTGGTAATATGTTCAAGAGGACACTCATTAAATCTACCAAAAAAAGCATTATTTTTAAGCTCTATAAGAAATTGAGTGCGAATTTCAAAAGAGTTTTCAGGGATAAAAATCGCCGATTCAGGCACGACGAGAGTTGGGTGCATATAATCCTCTGCCGTGGTTGGGTATTGGGCAAGCTCAGCCTCCGCTTGTTCCCTTGTTGCTTTCTCAGTGGCGATAGCAACAACTTTAGCGGCCAATTCCCTTGTAAGCCTTGCAATCAGCTGCTCCTGTGTTTCAGCGGCTGCCATGGCTCTTTTTAGTTTAGCTCTGATGTGTAGGAGACGTTCCGGTTCGTCTAAGCCGTCAAACTCAGGTGGTTAACTAGAACGGCGCATACACCTCTAAAGTAACTCAAAGAAAAAAGTGAGATCTGACTACCTAAGGCGCGAATGATAGCTTCCCCGGCAACGACGCCAATTTCTTGTAAGAGAGGAAATCGACTAAGAAATATAACAAAATAAATCAAACCAGATTTAGGCCCACGCAAATAATTACAAGACTCCCTCCAATGTAGTAAGAGAAAGTCAGGATCGATCCACGAGGAAGCGTGTCAGCGTATCCTAGGCAGCTGTAGATCTCACAGAAAAGCAAATAGAAAAGACAGAAACAAAGAAACAAAGAATGAAAGACAAACGAAAGCAAACGAAAACAAGAAATAAAAGCAAGACAAAAGTACTCGATCTCGACAAGGACAGTACTCGAGATCGACTAACAACAGTAGACACAGAAACTAAAAATCGACGACAGAAACTCGATCCAGACAAGATCCTACTCGATCTCGACAAGATGCCACTCGAGATCGACGAGCCCCTCCTCTGGATCGACTAAGACACAGAAAGTATAAATTGCAATTTCGAACATAGATTTTCATATTTTCGACAGAAATAAACTCAATATATGAAAGAACTTCCAAAGCCAGGGTATCAACACCACAACGATAACCATGCAAAGTAACACATAAAGGCATAAAAGATCATGCTTTCCATCAAAATAACTTTCGTTACTAACAAATAGGCATATAGAGGCTTTCGCATAAACCCTAATTATTTCTAACCCTTTTCACATAATTAATCCAAGTGGGATTAAGATCACTTTCGCTTTAATAACACAAACAAGGATCACCTTTAACTCTCGCAAAAGATTCATGTTCATAGGGATAGAAGATGAATTGCATAGAAAGATCTGACCTTTACCGCATCACCTCACATGGCCACCGTCGGGCTCACCCCAGCCCCAGAAGTGGGTGGACTACTCGCTCCTCATCGCAATAGCAGACATTTATGTATGAAAAGAAACTTGCATTAAACTATATTCCAAGTCTTTACAATCCCGACAATCCAACTTTCGCTGAATGCCAAAACCCTAAAACCTTCGAACTCCTAAACCCTCTATGTGTAACTGTGTCTCTGAAATTGAATTGAATGATGAAAAACTAGCCCCTAAGGCTTTGTTTATAGCCTTTTATTCCTTGCTAATCAAGGATAGAATATATCTATCTATATCTAAAAAGCTTAAAAGATAAATAAATGCAATTTAGGAATTAAATCTAGAAGGGGAAATAAATCTAAAATAGGTAAGTATCTTCTTGTTGATAGATCTTGTCTTCCATGGATAGAACTTGATAGATGTAGGATAGGCTCGGCCATCTCGGATTCCTTCAGCTCCAAGGACTCCCAGAGCGCGTAGGACAACTCAAACCGCGTAACGCGGCTTCGGGACGCGGCTCGTCGATGTCGACCAGGGCTCCTCGAGATCGAGTAGGATTCGCCGTCCATGGCTGGCTGGGCTTGGTCGAGCAACTGGTGCTCGTCATGGCTCAGATGTGGATTCCTGGGTCCTCGATCTCGACAAAACAACTCGAGATCGAGTAGATCTGGCGTCGAGGATGGCTAACTTGTGATGTCGGGCAACTTCTTCCTCGACAGGCTCGGAAAGACGCCATGGTGGTACTCGATCTCGACAAGCCTCCTCGAGATCGAGTAGGGTTGGCTTCGGCGTCTCCGTCCTCGGCTTCTCGACTTGTCACAACTCGTCGACTCCGGACATGGTGTCTACGCGTCGTCAATCTCGACAAGCTGTACTCGAGATTGAGTAGGGTTCCGGGAGTGGGGTTGTCTCTGACTCAGTTTCTTGATTAGTGCTTAGTCGACATGGCCTATGTTCGGACACCTTCGTCGAGGTCGAGTAACTTTACTCTAGATCGAGTAAACATGGGTTCCTAGCTTGATTCAACTGGTTCCGCTGCTTCTTGTCCTTGGCCTTCTATAGTTGATTTTCGAGCTTTTCCGACCTTTCCCAGAACTGCTGTAATTTGCCTCGAATTCTACGAAATTAAACAGAAACTGGTGTAGATTCCATAATTTGGCAAATAAACATAAACTACATAGATTATGTACTATCTTAGCCCAAATGCATGTAATGTATGCAGAAAACGATATAAAAGTTACTGTAAAACATGGCAGATTCAGCTCACAACAAAAGCCGTGATTTGTTTTTTGAGGGTAGCTGTCTTTGCAGGAGGAAAGAACTTGTTGAGGAACATGTTGGGCTATTCCTTCAAGGGACCAATGAAAAGCCTTTAGTCTTAGATATTCAAGATTAGCACCATCAGCTATAGCTTCGCATAAGTCTATGAAAGTGGTGACATGCTCTAAAGGACATTAATTTATTCTTACTCTAAATTGACTTCTTCTAATTTCAGTAATAAAAGAAGGACGAATTTCAAAATTAATAGCAGGAAGAATGATCGCTGATTCTGGAACTTCCAAAGTAGGATGCAGATATTCCTTTGCGTTGGCTGGGATGTGCCCAATCTGCTCCTCAAGTTACCTTCTCGCGTTGACTTCGCGATCTACCCTTGCCTCCCACCGCTGCTGGTTCTGTGCATATTCAGCCTCTCGTCGGGCGTGTTCAGCTTCTCTGGTTGTGAACACCTCAATCTGTTGACGGAGTTGCTCAAGCTCATGTGCTGGTGTGAGCTGGCCCGCATTCTCGTTGTCGGTTGTTGACATGAGTCTCCTCCTAAGCCTTTGCTGAAGATGGAAAAACCGCTCAGGCTCGAGAATTGGGTCAATAGGCGTGCGATCACTTCTTCGCATGCAACTGAAAAACAAAAGAAAAAAAAAGCCAGTAAAAAGGAACTAAAAAGTAAAAATAAATATAAAGAAAAGAAAAAGAACTAAAAACGGCGCAATTAATGGCTTCCCCGGCAACGGCGCCAATTTGTTGTTGCAGAAGGATGGTCAAGTATGAAATATAAATAAAATATAAAGCAAACTGACTCCCTGTCTCAGCAAATAAATACAAGACTTCCTCCCATTGTAGTAGAAGACAGTCAGGATCGATCCACGAGGAAGCGTGTCAGTGCCCGCCTTTTCAGTTCCAATCTCAGCAGAAAATCAACCAGACAAACAGAAATAACAGAAGAAAGCAAAGAAAGAACAAAAGCAGAAAACTTTGGTCGATATCGACTGCTATTACTCGATATCGACTCCGAAACTCGACCAACAGTGCTCAATTTCGACTCAGAATAGAAACAGAACACAAAGGCAAAAACTTGGTCGATATCGACTGGGAGTACTCGATATCGACTAAAAAAACCGACAGACAGTAACTCAATATCGAGTAAGACAGAAACTTAAAACTCAAAGTTCGTGAAATAAATCAATAAAATAAAAGATTTCCAAGATCAGGGTTTCAACAACACAACGATAACCGCGCAAAATAACACATAAAGGCATAAAATATCATGCTATTCATCAAATAACTTTCGTTATTAACAAATAGGAAGATAGAGGCTTTCGCATAAACCCTAATTGTTACTAACCCTTTTCACATAATTAATCCAAGTTGCATTAAGATCACTTTCGCTTCAATAACACAAACAAGGATCACCTTCGAATTTTGCAAAAGAATCATGCTCATAGGGATAGAAGACGAATTGCATCCAAAGATTGTACCTTTACCGCATCATCTTACATGGCTACCGTCGGGCTCACTCCGACCCTAGAAGTTGGGTGACTACTCGCTCTTCATCGTAAGGAAAGGCATTAATAATAAAAGGGAACTAAATTGCATTAAATAAAATAAAAGAAAGCTTACAACCGAACAAAGTCAAATCCGCTCTCGCCTCTCTTTCTCCACTCGCCACAAGCTCTCTCTCTCTCTCTCTCACTCACTACTTACTACCTCTTCTCCTTCTTTAGAATTGAATGAATAAAAACTAGCCCCATGGGCTTTATTTATAGGCTTCCAATTCTTGCTAATCAAGGAAGGAAATTCTATCTATATCGCTATCTAACTAGAAGATATAATTCTACATGGAAATAAATAAATCTAAACTAGATATAACAAGATAAATCTTAGGGTAATTAATTGTTCAACCCTTAGGATAGATAAAATATAAAAAAAAAAGAAAAATATCTAAAATCTTCATGTGTTGGGAATCTTCTCTCGGAAATATCTCCATTGGATTCGGGATAGAACCTTAACAAGAACTCGGACTAGCTCGAAATCAGCCACTATGGGCCCAGTCGATATCGACTAAGGTCACTCGATATCGACCTGCAACTTTCAACTTCTTCTTCCTTGACTCGATCTCGGCTCCAGGATGACATATCGACTATCTTCAACTCGATATCGAGTAGGCTAACTCGATATCGACCTGTGTCTTTCTTCTTCAGCTGGCTCGGTCGATCACTGGATATCTGCTCTATTTTTGGGTTACTTGATATCGACTAAGGGAAGTCGATATCGACCAACTCTGTTCTCCTTTCTCGATTCAGGCTTGTCTGAGTGGAAATCGACTACTTACTCGATATCGACTAATGGTACTCGATATCGACCAAATGGTGCCGAGTCGATTTTCTTGTTTCCAGCTCGATTTGTCCTGGTTCCGCTACTCCTCGACCACGGACTTTCTGTAGTTGTCTTCAAGCTTTTCCTCCTTTCTCTGGACTGTTGTAAATTGCCTTAATTTCTGCGAAATTAAACAGAAACTTGGTGTAGACTCCATAATTAGCAAATAAACATAAACTACATAGATTTTGTACTATTCTAGCCCAAATGTATGAAATGCATGTAGAAAACGATATAAAAGTAAGTATAAAACAAGGCAAATTAGGCTCACAACACTGCTCTTATGTGTTCTCATATGACGCTTAATCTTATTGTTATGATATACCTCGCCATGCTACATTTAGCCTCACTCGTTGATGCATACACCATGCTCGGGCATTGTTCATATATGTGATAATTACTATGCTTATTAAATCCCACATACCTTGTTTAAAGTTGCTAAGCATATCGACTTTCATGGAAATAAAGACTATCAGATTGTTTCACATCCATCCGTGTAGGATTCAATTGTGTCTTTTGGAATGAATATGTATGCTGTTCTCCTTGAGATAGGTACATGTTAGTGTGGATTAGTGTGATTCACATGCTCCGTGATGAATTGGCGTTGCTTGTATCGATTGTAACCTAAAAGACTTCCATAAGGGCATCGTTGCTATTCTCAGGTCGAAGTCTTGTCTCTAGTCTTGTCGTCTTTAGCATTGGTCTACGTTTGCCTCTGAAAGAAACCTTGGGTTGTCCGTATGGAAGAGGAAATGGGAAGTTGGATAGCGATAGAGCAGCACGGCAGAAGCGTGGGCCCATAACCCATGGGCCTTAGGATCAACGATTTCGGCAGGTCAAACACATTTTGAGGATGGTGGTTACTGAGTATGATATGACTTGCAAGCGAGATGTGTCCTCCGTTCGAATTGCTAAATCCTTCTAAACTTGTTGATGATGATGTTGCACTGACTTGACGATGAAATTAACGTGTTGATGAGATGACTAGGTAATGAATATTGTTGGATTATCCATTGTCTATGACGATATGATTCGACGTCTTGCAGTTCTAATGTGTCATGATATCTTGATGTGTTGCTATTCTGAGTTGCTAAGCATGATATAAATCCCTTACCTATATATTGTGAACTACAAATGCAGAGAAACCAAAAAAAATTATTTGATAAAGTTATGGTAAAACTTGCTAGCTTGAATTGACTATGTTCATATATGGTGTCTTGCAATAATTTTGAGCATGACGGTAAATTGAGACTTATTGATACATTTGCAATGCTTGATGATGAACTTATGACGATATTATTATAAATGCTAGCTGATATGATGTGGATCTTATGTGTGATGATTTCATGATTGCTTCTTCTTTGAAGGTGTGGGTGAGATTCGACGTCTTGCAGTTCTAATGTGTCATGATATCTTGATGTGTTGCTATTCTGAGTTGCTAAGCATGATATAAATCCCTTACCTATATATTGTGAACTACAAATGCAGAGAAACCAAAAAAAATTATTTGATAAAGTTATGATAAAACTTGCTAGCTTGAATTGACTATGTTCATATATGGTGTCTTGCAATAATTTTGAGCATGACGGTAAATTGAGACTTATTGATACATTTGCAATGCTTGATGATGAACTTATGACGATATTATTATAAATGCTAGCTGATATGATGTGGATCTTATGTGTGATGATTTCATGATTGCTTCTTCTTTGAAGGTGTGGGTGAGATTCTTTTGTGGAGTGGTCGAAGAATGGTGAGAGAATTTGAGTGGTTAGGATGATCGATGGTATTACGAGATAAGTCGCAAGAGAGGGATGGTGGTTGAGGTAAGACCGAGTGAGTTGGGATTTATGAGAGGTAATGCTTGGTGGTTCCGATCAGCTTTCAGGTGAATCTCGAGTGGGGGTATGGTTAGCAATAGGTCGGCTAAGCGTGATCGAAGAAATTTCTAGAAGTGTGGCTAGAAGGGCAGAATGTTTATGATGTCTTGGGTAATACGGGGAGCATAAGGAATGACCTTTGTGAGTATTGAGGACATAGAGTGAGAGTGTACCCGGATGCGAGGTTAGAGATAGGAGTTGGGTTCTTAGAGGTGGATTGCTAGTGATAGTGCTTGGTGAAATGAGGGGTGAGATTGTAGTATCGAAAAGAATTGAGACTTCTTTTAGAGGATGTTACTTGAGCTGATGTGGATGAATCTAGATGAGGTTGGTTTTGATTTGGGAATTAAGCGAGCAGGGATTGCATTTCATTTGGTTGGTGATGATATGACGATCTTCTTCATATTATGATTTATTAATATGTGCTTGCATGATGTTAGATAGCAACCATGATGAATCTGATACATAATGATATTACATGTTGATATGTAATATTGAAATCTAGTTGACCGTGACAAGTGTTATCATGATATATTGATGCTTGCTATGTTGTTTTAGAAGCATGTTAGGATGTTTTGTGATATGATATATGATATAATGATGTGTTATTATGTGAAGCATGATGTTATATTATGGGGTGATAAGCATGATATTATATTATATGGTCGATAAGCATGATTATGAACATGTAAATTCTGAATATGACTTGGAGCATGAATATGATTGGTTTATATATGAAATAATGGTGTCTGATGGCTAAATGATCGTTATATGGTGTTGTGATTCGTTGAGATGATGCCTATTGTGTATGCTGACGCGCGTTTCGATGATTGATATACTAGTTGACCTCCCATTTTGTTGAATCTTAATAGCATGACCTTGTGGTATTGATGTGTTGATAATTAGTTTTGGTACGTTGACTTATGATGGAGTTTCTCTATGGCTAACTTTGCAAGTATCAATGTTTGACGTGATAGATCTGTTACGACAATGCATGATAGAATTTGGAGGGGACGACTATGCGAATTTATGCGTAAATGAAATCCCTTGTCGTGACTGGCCATACTATGATTACGGTGTTGATATACGATAGTGACATACCTTTATGACTTTTGGTGTGTTATGATTTCGACATATTGTTGAGATGCATGTTATGGCCTTTAGTATGATGTGAAGATGTTTGATGTGACCTTGTTCCACTGTGTTGTCATATGTGAGACTTGTCATATGATGTACTGGTGGGAGATTGGCTGGTTATGTGGTTATGCATTTCTGATGGCTTTTGAATCTTGGTTGAATTGAGACTGATTGATTGATTTGATTTTGGAAAGTAGGAAGAGAACATAAGATTAGCCCTTAGAGGTGGATGATTCCACCTTTCGTGATCTGAAATTACTTGTCTAAACGTTGGATTTGAGGATTTTGAACGGTTTTGAAAAGGGCTAGTGTGGATTTTAAAGGAATAATACTATCGAGAATTTCATTGATTTCAAAGTCAATCTTTTGAATTTTTCAGAATTGGATTTACATTATGACATCTCACGAATTGGATACAAGCATTTTATAGGGGAACTTATAAATTGCTTGCATGGAAGTGGCTTGAAAAGATGTGCGGTGACCGTCGCAATCTTGCAGCGATCGCTGCAACCGACGTGTTAGGTTTTATGTGGCTTCATTTAATTATATCCTAAATTAATTTATCCTATCTTTTATCATTAGACACAGTTTGTTAGCATTATTTAAGAAGGTTCGATTAGCCCTAGGGTTTCAATCATTCAAGACAATTTAGTTTCTTTTGAGAGCATTGTTCTTCATGAGCAACTGAACTCTCTTCGTTCTGTATGCAATTTGAAGCTTTGTTTGGATCGAGTTGTAAGTTTTTAATATTATTCCTTATTTCATATATTGAATATTTCAACTTCATTGTGCTTTAATGTTTTGATTATTTTTATTCTATCTAGGTCGCGCAACTATTCAGAATTAATTCAATTGCTAGAGTTTTGTAGATTCCTGATTGCGAACCTTAACCCAAGTTCAGAAATTATCCCTCTGACTAGACTAATTGGATAGGTAGGAAGTTGGGTGTGTGAGAAATCACTCTTCAGGGGTTGCATACACCTTGGTTAATCTCTAGACATAAAGCAATTGATTGGGTTAAATATTTCTTTAGGGACTGCTCATAAAATAAGGATTTCTATGATTGGTTGGATTATGAACTAAATTAGGTTAGGACAAGGAAGTTCAAAGGAACACAAAAAGGACAAGAGAAAGTTACAAGGATCAACTTAACCAAATAAAGTGGATAGTTGTAGGTGGAACTATTCTATCTAAATTGTTTTCCATCAACTTGTTTATTGTTTATTTTGTTTTCTTTCTAATTTAATCAACCATAAACCCCCTTCTCTAATTGGTAAATATACATTACATAGGAATACTTGATTCTCTATGTGATCGACTCGTGCTTACCACACTACATTAGTTAGTTAGTAGGTTAGAATTTATTTTGATACGATTTATGCGACTAAAAACCGCTCATCAATAACTCTATTAAATTCTTATATATATATATATATATATATATATATATATATATATATATATATATATATATATATATATATATATATATATATATATATATATATATATATATATAACCAAATTACAGGAAAAACATACAATTGATCAAGAATCAAACTTACAGGAACCTAATTGATCAAAACAATAAACATGATTGATAAAACTCTTTTAATAAGTGGACAAGACCCAAAAAAAAAAACAAGTGTGTATTTATATCCTCACAATTGTTGAAATTGAAATTTTTGTGAATCCGATTTCATGTTATTTGCCCAAGTGTGTATTTATATCCTCACAATTGATAAAACTCTTTTAAACATTGATAACTCCACTCCCTTTAATCGAAATCGGAATCAGTTTCAAAGGCCTTGACAGTATGTCTGTGTCAAAGGTCTTGGAGCTTTAACAGTGTTGACGAAATACAAAACCTGCTCTATATGTTATTATGTCCGAATATTATATTATGTTTTTATATGCTTCCATATTATTATTATATATTCACTAACCCTTCAGGAAGCTATTTGAATTATATCTCCTTCCTTAAGCGTTCAAAGATGAGAAAGATCAAATCGAGATTATGGCTTCCGAAGTTTCCAAAGATAGAAGATTGCGCTCAAACCATGATCCTCTCTTAGCCGTTGGAGAAGATTCCTTCCTCAAGTGGCGCTGATGATCTTCACTATATAAAGGAGATGAAGAAGAGAGAGAGGGATGCACTTCAAGAATATCATTGCACAATCAGCCTTCAAGCATACTTCTCTCTTCAGCGTGTTCTCTCTGCTTGTTCTTAAGAGTCTTATATTTTGTTTCAAAGCATTTGAGAGATACACAGTGAGCTTATAGGATATATTTCGAGAGAGTGTTATACTCGAGAGTTTGTAACTCAGGAAGTGAACACTGGGCGATTGATTCACTGAGAGTAAGAGGATTGTACTAGATAGCTGAGAGAGGTGGGGCTCTTCTAGATTGGTCTAGGACTCCAAGGGAACGTGAGTTGACTAGATTGCAATTGTATAGGAGAGAGGCTTCTCGGTGAGCTATTAGGATCCTAAGCTTTGTGAATCAATAAAAGCCGGTTGAATCCTAGGGTTGTGGAAGAACCCTAGGCGGGGACGTAGGCCAAGTTCGTGCCGAACCTCGTTAACAACTCGTTGCGTCCTTTACTTATTGCTTTACCTTATTTCCGCACTTGGTTCGAATTGTTTAACTTTGTGATTCAGGTTTTCTCAAAGGGTTTGGCACGAGCTTCAAAAGTCTTGAGACTTTCTGCGAAAAACGGGCATACTCTATTCAACCCCCCTTCTAGAGTATTTCTTATTACATTGTTTTTACATTATCGAACCTTCAAACATGATTGATGAAATTGAAATGATTTATTTTAATGGGAATGATATTATTTGCCCAATTTCATGTTATTATTTTGGTTCAATTTATTATCGTAAAAAGGAGTCAGAATACCTTGTTACCTCCTCCCACAAAGGTTAAGTTATTTTCCCTAGATTTGAAAGATGAAGATATTATTCTAACCATCTATATTTAACTATTCAGGAAAGAAATATTTTTAAATTGTATGCTAACTTTTTATCTTAACAATATTTTTTTTTTAATAAAAAATATGTATAACTGCATATTAGTATTAAAATCTAATGATAGTGTCTTTTGGGGTCGAATGTAGGGTGCTCCTTTGAGCTAAGAAGTTGAAAAGTTTGAACAATTTCATGAGAATTATGGCGTTCATTTGAAAAAAAAATGAGGGGAAAGTTCGATGTTTATATGGGCATTAGGGTGTGTTCATTTGAGAGAAAACAAAAAGTTGTAGACAATTATGTAAGAAATATGCTGTAATTTTATTATTAGAATATATGAAGTTTAAGCATCAAGTTGTAAGAACAAAATGTGTTCACACGTACAAACTCTCCATACAACCCAATATTATCATCAAATCCCTAAGAAATCCTAAAGCCAAACTCTAAACTAATGAACGCCGACATCATCCTTCGTCCCTACACCTTTGTTTGCTCACTATTTAATTTGTGAACGTTGGTGTACCACGCTAGATTGCGTGGATGAGTCGATGGGGAGTACCCTGATGTGATTCAGGGTCTTCTGACACATGCTTAGTGTTTCAGCCATACAACAGGCTATATTGGTCTGATGGAGGCCCAAGAGTACTTGTAGAAAAGCTAATTCCAAAGGCTTAGACCTGAGAATGAGACGGGCCAGGCAAGCTTGGGCCGGGCCTTGACCAAAATTTCAGCCCACTACACTAGGTCGGGCTTGGGACCGGCCCGGTATTTGGGCCTAGTGCCTTCTCCAATCCCGCCCTCTTTGTCGGACGGGTCGGGCCGCCCACCGGGCCAAGCGGGCCTAGGATCTCAAATGCGTTTTCTGCCCGAAATCGAACTAAAAAAAAGTGACAAATTACAAAATTGTATAAATACTTTCAAATGCGAGGCAAATATGGACAATATTAGCTTACTAACAAATGCAAATCAACGTTATAGTGTACAATACTTTCAAGCGGCACTCGGGCTATGCGAGAGAGAGTATTTAGGGTTTTTATTTCTCAATTGGATTTGATTATGAAGATGAGAGCGTTTATGATGGAGAATAGTTAGCACTTAGCGCTAGTATGACACCAGTAATGTAGTTATAAATTATAGAAATTATGTATTTATTTTTAGAATACTCTATATAATTTATATAATTATAATTATAAATAATATTATTACAAAATCGGGCCGGGCTCGTCGGCCGGCTTGGACTTCACCCTTCGCCCAAGTCCGGCCCCATGGCCCTACTGGGTCGGGCCCGTCGGCCCGCTTGGGCAAACTACTCTGTCTAAGCCCGCATATTTTGCTGGGCGTGTTGGGCGGGCCGGGCGGGTTGGCCCATGTTTGCTCAGGTCTACAAGGGTAACATCTTTTTATGAAAACCGAAGTGCAGAAATCATCCAGTAATATGTTCGAAATTGGCAATAATCTAGTAGTCCAAAATCTGAACAGTTTTCTCAATGCATTGAATGAAGTCGGAATAGATGAAGAAACATTGAAGGGGCTTCATTCAATGGAACTTGATGATTTTGTACACTTTACAATCAGCCTTTCTTTTTCCACCATGAGGTTGACCAACTTTCTCCATCAATTTCCGAGAAACTTTTCATCGTTTTCGTCTTTAATTCTTCATTTTAGTTGTTGTTGTTGTTTTATGGCTATAAAATGAATGGCCCTTTGTCACGTAAAAATCATATTTGAGTTGATAATTTTTGGAAAAAGTGTATATGTTTTGTTGATTTGGTGAGATGTCATTTTGACACCTCATTCCGGAGTGAGAGGCGGAGGAATGGTCCGTTTGTTTAACCCTTTTGGTGAGATGCTTGTTAGAGCTGTTCAAACAAAGGCTTGATAGCTCGGGAGTGAGATGTCGACGAGTGAGAGAGCGAGTTTGGTAAATCTATAGGCGAGATATTCTTAGATTTAGCCAGTTATATCTTGTTTTTACTTTTCCATAAACCTAGAAAAAATTCACCAAAAAAGAGTTGTGTTTGTCCAGTTTTGTTCTCGTGCTTAATCAAAGCTTCAAACTTGTTGGATCGATCCTTTGACCAAATAATATGACCCAAAAGATTGATCAAATAGGTTTCAAGCTTCGATTAACGCTATGTTTGGTGGTAGATTAATTTTTTGGGATTTTTTTGAAGATGGAGATTTTTAAGAGATGGAGATTATTTTTGTAGATTATGGAGATGTGGAAGACTGAGATTTTTTGTTGTTGTTGATAATATCTGATAGGTGTTTGGTGGATATAAAATTGTATTGTATTATTTTCTATGTAAAAGAAAAATATGCCCTTCCTAGCACTACCCTCCCCAGTCCCCACCCACTCTAGCATGTTGCAATTTTTTTTTTAAGCTTGATGTGTTTTGTCAATGGAGCATGGCAACACTGGAATATTAACGACCAATTTACGTAATAATATATTGCCGATAAATGTACGCAAAAGCCATAGCGAGGTATTCGATGCCCACCCAAATAGTATCAATTGTTCAACGACTCTTACACTCGTGCCGTCACTCGATACAAAATACAAATGGGGCAAACACGAACCATAGGAGGTCGGAATGTTGTTAATTGTTCAAAACCGCAAAAACTGACCAAAATGTAGTGTACTTAACACATGAACCCACACATGCCTAGGTGCGGCATGCTAGCTTCACAATGACACCGAGGAGGAGGTCAATCACCCAATGGGTAAGGGCTCTCTCACGAACCGACTGATTGATCTGTAATGTTGCTACAACTTGGTGAACCTAGGTCCCGCAACGGTGTTTGCAGATGTCGGCCACCCTCTTAGTGAGGTCCTAGTTGGCAATGTGGGCATGGCCTAGCTCTTTAGTGGCGCTCTGCAGGCCGGCCTGGGTCAGGTGCAAGCGCGCCTCATGGCCCAGACTGCACTCCTTAAGGGTGGCAATCTCTGCGCGGAGGTCCCTCACCTCGGCCTCCATGAGATGAAGCATGTTGTGGTACTCCTCCGCATCTCCTTCTACCACATTCACGTGGTTGGGTTGGGACTACACCTCGGAGTCATCGTTGTCTTCCTCAACTGCTAATGGATCGCCATATGGGAAACTACCCATCACCCACCAAGCTTTGTCAGGCTCGTTTGATCGTCGGGTGGCGTCGGAGTTGGAGTCGGAGTCTGAGTATGGGCACATCCTGTTATTGCAAAACAAAATTTTGAATCAAAGTTCATTTCACCTCATCAAAGTCACAATTCAATCATTCCAATTAACACAATTACACTACAATCACAAAGAAAAGAGTGGTAGTGCAGACAGGTAGTTTGCGTAGAAATAATACGAACAATTAATGATCTTCGATAGGTGCAAGCAAGAGTCATTTGGAAACACCAAAGAAGGGGTTTGTAATCTGCAGAATGAACAAAGAAAAGAAATTGGGACACATTTTGAAACTACAAAGTTATCTTCGATACAACAAGCAAAAAAACAGTTGTTTATCGCGTTTAATCCTTAGCCATGTTCGTTAAAATCGTAGCCCTCCCTTGTCTCCTGTTATGTTTCAGATGAGCAATTAGAAGTTCTTAAAATGTTTCGGGTCTAATGAACTTCATCACAGACCGCCTAAAAGCTTAGAAAAAAAGCAATTGTTGACATCTCTGTGTTGGACAATAACTCATATTTCAAATATATGAAAATGTGATTTGGGCTAAATAGTGGAATGTTCCGGAAGAATGTGGAATGTAGCGGAAGTCCCCGAAACATGGTGGAATATTCTAGAAGTACATGGAAGAGTGTGAAAGACTCCGGAAGTGTGTGGAACCTTATGGAAGATTCTGGAACCGTGAATACATGGTAGAGAAGTCTAGAAATAAAGAGGAGCAATCAAGGTCTAGAATAGGCCATGGGTAGTTGCATTTTGTTGTGTGTGAGTGAAGTGTGAGTCTCCTCAAGTTGTGTAGTGTGTGGAGTTGTGAGTCGAGTGAATCCTCACAAAGTGAAGTGTGAGTGAGTTGGTCAAGAGTGGTGAGTGTTGGTGACAGTCTTGTATAATGTGAGAGTTGTACAAAATACTTTTGTACATTAATACAAGTCCTCATTTGTAAGTAGAGCTTGTCTATCCGAGTCTTACACGTAATCGAGTGTGAGCTACCCGTGTTTTCCCCAACACTCCGGTAGCTACATTCGACATATTTCATCAACATCCGGCATCCATGTGTCCCATCCCAATTTCCCCTAAAAAAATTTGTAAAGCAAACCCATTCAATAGTAGAAGTAGATTGGTCATCAACATCAACAAATTTCATCACGAATTTGCATAGAGAGGGGAGGATAAATTAGGGTAATGGAGGAGGTGGTGGAGGCGTACTCTGTGGCAAAGGAGGAGGAGGCGGGTTTGAGTCGGAGACGTACTTGACAGTGGATGTTGTTGGAGGTGTACTGGAGACTGGAGGACGCCGATCAATGAAGGTCAACCTGATGAAGAGGACGTCGATCAAGGAAGGTCAACAAGATAAAGAGGAGAATGGAGTACCTGGCGGTGGCTGATGTCCAGACGAAGAGGAAGACGAACCGATGACGAGGGGCAACACAGGAATCTAATGGGGATTATGTGAGGAGATTGTAAACAATCTTGCTCCCCCAAGATTGTGAAAATGGGCCAAAATACTCTCCCATAATCTCAATCCCTTTTTTCACCATAATCCCTCACTAGGGTTGTGCATAACCGGGTATTCGACACGACACGATACGGTATGTCGGATACACGAAACCGATAACATTGGAAGATGATAAGTACCGGGTATCCGACACGAAAACATGAAACGGTTTCGTGTCGAATACCCGTTTAACACGACACGAACCATTTATAGTAGGAGAAGGCCACACTCGAAAAAAAAAAGGATCCCGTTTAACAACCCTTTCCATCAAGAAATTAAACACCATTTTCACTGCAAACATACAGTGCAATCTCCAATCAAGAAATTACAATCATATCCCACTCCCCCTGTTAGAATCAAGAAATTAAAATAATATCTACTCTTGTTTTTGGCTTCAATTGTACTTGCAATTTGCAATTACACTCCTAATATCTACCATCACCAAAATTAAATCGAAAGAAAACTAAACCCTAGAGCGAGTGAGAGGAGAGGAGAGAGCTTGAATTGTATAGCTGCGAGTGAAAGGAAAGGAGAGAGCGAGAGGACTGAGCATTGAGCGACGACGCAAAATGAAACCCTAGAGCGAGTGAGAGGAGAGGAGATGAGAGAGTGAGATGACTAAGCAGAGAGAGACGGCGTGAGACGGTGAGAGAGTGAAGAGGGTGAGAAGATAGGGTTTGTTTGGGGCTTGATCTTGAGCAGCGATATCCACCCCTTATACTTATAAAATCAGAAGTAGTCTCTTTGTTAAAATTTGCGCCACGTGTCCTTCCATGAGCAAAATAAGATGACAGTTTTCAGTATCTCACCCACGTTCTCTCCTCAACGGTTTGCCCTCTTTCTCCTCCCTGAGCGCCGATAAAATTAAGAAACCACTCTTTTCCTTATTCAGTCCCCACATTTCTCCTTCTCTTGCCTAGGCAATCTAAAACCGCTTCTTTTCCACCTAATATTTGATCTCTCTTCCCCGTTTCAACTGCCTCCCAAGTCCTAATTATCTTGTTCCTTGTGAGGTTTCCATTGCTGGAGAGGAGCAGAATCGGTCGGCGCCGAGAGGAGGGAAATTGGCGGGCGGTGGCGTAGTCGACGATGACGGGAGGCAGCACAAGGGTAATCTCTCTCTCTCTCTGTGGTTACTGCCGAGTTCTGGAGGCTGGCTTATGCCGATTATTCTGAGGCCGAGGAGGAGTTTGAGGCAGCTATGTTTCCTGGCCACATCACTACCTTCTGGCTTTGGATTGCTTTGAGACAGATCGAGGCGAGTGAAACTCACAATAGGTATGCACCCTTAACGCTTTTTTTTTGTCATTGATCTAGGTTTTAGAAATAACTGGAAAATTTACTTCTTTCAATCGCCTCTTCTAAGCCATCCAGCACATCCAAGACGCTCAGATCTCCCCGCCTTGGATCTCGCCGGCAATTCCGCAAGATCTCGCCACATTGGATCTCGCCGTCTCAGATCTGAGCGTCTTGGATTCAACCGCTGCCGGATCTAAGCATCTTGATGAAGACGACTGTCACAGTTGCTGCGTTCTCTGCGTCCACGGTGCTCTTCTACTTCAGTTGCTGCTGCAATCCGTAGTCTCTCAATGAAGACAACTGTCACAGTTGCTGAAATGGGTGGTACATCCCCTGCTTTCTTATCATTGTGCTGAAATTGATGGATGATGGAGAAGATGAAGGAAACGCACACACAGGTATGAAATCCATTGATCGATCCTAATTTCAGCATCGATTCTAATCTCATTTTTAAAATTTGGATGTTTCAAATTCAACCGATTCTAATTTCAGCATCGATTGGCCTCTCTTCGTTCCGATCTCGATTGCCGTCGGGATCTGCGGGATGAGCAATGTTGAAATCCGGCAGACATCGATTGCTTAAAATGGCTGAAAATGGCTGAAATTGCTGAAAGGCTAGGGCGTTGGTGCCCTCCTGGTACATGAAAAATCTTGCCTCTCCAAGCTTTCGATTTCAGCAATTTGATATGTATTATACTTTCATCTAACTTTGTTAAAAGTGAATATATTAATCCTTTGCTTTTCCCCTTGTGTTTGATGAATTGAAGCATCACAAACTAACCTTTACATGAAGTGCATTGATGAGTTTCAGATAGCTTGATTTTGCTGTCATAATCATCATTGACATCTTTTTTTTTATCAAGAGGTGGGCTAAGACCCTTTAAATATTATTGGGAATAATCTGGGGTATAAGTCCTAGATCATGGTTCACCATATTACATAGAAAAGGGGGTGGAGTACTGTATTCAGTAAAATGAATTGAGCTCATGTAAGCTGAGTTCGCCAAAAAGGGGGTGGAGTATTGTATTCAGTAAAAGGAATTCAGTAAAATATTATTGGGAATATTTTATTTTTGAATTGTTATCAAATTTCACAAAAATAATGGATTATCTTGATTTTTACATGGTTTGGGTTTGGATATCGTCGAGAGTGAAGGGAAAGAGGAGGTTGTTGCTGCGTTGGTTGCAAATATAGAAGTTATGATGAGCTGACAGGAAAATCAAATTGTATGCAGGTCATAAATGGCGAACTGGATTCCAGAACAATGAACTACAAGGATTAGTTTATGACGATGTTCCAAATGCCCTCGAGAGGTGGCATGCTTCAGACATTAAGGTCTTTTGTTCTACCTATAAATTTATTCCTCATTCTTCAAAGGCAGCTTGATCAATTGTGCCTAATTACCAACCTGATACAAACAATACCCTTCATCGATGGCACTACTTAACGTACTGAAAATGGTATCACCTATCTTTATATTTTTATTCAAGATATATTTGATTTTATCCTTTGGTTCAGGGATATATATAATGCCACTTTACTAGCAATATCTACATGGTGGTGTTTTGAATTTGATTGCCCCTTGACAAGGAGATGATTAATAAATCAAAATAGCGCTTTACAAGGAATTGGCCAATAGTTGATATATAAGGGAAATATGTAGCTATGTCGAAATCGCAGAGTTAGTTGGGGTGGATTCTAAGTCGGAGATTTTTTCTTGACAGATGCCTACAACGCTAAGGCATCAGGTAATCGTCTTCTTTTTAGATTATGCTTTAAAAATCGATAAAAACATGACCAAATCAAGTTGAATGACTTTCTTAATGATTTAACTTAGTGGTTCCAAACGCTATATTTCATTTTCTTCTCTGATCCTTCTTAACGATGAAGTAAACTATGTCCACTACATGTCCTTTTTTTTTCAAGAAGTCATTGAATATTATATTGATAAAAGTTTTGAGTTTTGTTTGTGGATAATGTAATTGTCAAGAGAGATTCATTTGGTCTAAAAAAATGAATGTCATATTTCAATTGTTGTAGGAAATCTGCATTTTGGATCTCTTTGTGAAGGGAAATGTGGCCAAGAGAAACATTACTGTGAGTTTGTCTTTTTCATATTTTATAGCCATTGTAAGAAATATGCATTTTGCTTATATTTTCTAATATCGATACATGTTTGAATACGAATCTAAGATGCAACATTTAGGAAGAAAGAAAGTGTCCTATTTTTTGTTGGAGGTTTTATTATTCCAATCTTTTTCCAAGTCAAGAGATCTAGAGGAAGAAAAAAAGTGCCCTATCAGGGGTTTTTATTGTTCCAATCACACACCAAGTCAAGAGAGATAGGTATGGATTTCAGCTCATTCATTTTTGATTCAAAGAGGCCAGGAAGGAGAGAAAGGAAAAACAATTATTCCAGGACTGGTGCAAAGTATTCATAAACTTGCTCAAAACATTCAAGAGAAGAGTAGAATTTTACTTATCTTGTCAATAACTTACGATGCCCTCTTGCCCCTTGCATTTATGTAGTTAGATAATGAGAGAGGCGTAATAGAGATGTGAAGCTCTCTTTTGTAACAGAATGTAAAACCTTCCACTGAAACGATTCAGTTGACTAGGTTTATTGACATATTTTCTGGTTGAATGAAACGGGACTGATATTGTAACATCTGTGAAACAGGTTGATGTTGGTGCAGCTAATGGCAGAGGACAGAAATGTGTGAATCAATGGTCTGATTCCACCATTAAGGAACTACTGGGAAAGATCCTAAAATTCTGAATTACGAGGTGAGGAACTACTTGGTTTGTATGTATGTCACCTCAACAGAAGTATTTACTAACTATATTATATTTGACATTGCGTTTATTTGGTGTTTAGCTTACTGGCGCCAAACCAACTCTCTTTCTTCATTATTTTTAATGATCTGCTTGATGCTTTCTGTTTTCTGATTTCTGATTTTCTGCTGGTTTATGTGTTTGAAGCTGCTAGCAAGGAGGCATTAATAATCACACCTCTTATGCGGTATATTAGCCAAAAGAGAGCTGCAAACAGTGGATCTCGGGTATTTCTCTCTTTTATCTGTCATATTAGGATGTACATGCATGAACCTTATTTCGTGCTATTAAGCGTGTAGGTAGAATATATAATGGGGCTATGTATTTGAAGTTGGTATAAGTTGTTGTTAAACTGTTGCTAATCGTCTCTTCACAGGCTATCCCAAAATGGCTAAGTGAGTCATTTTGCCATGTGGAGGTATTTCTAAATTCAGTTTGCACTAATTGTTCTTGCTTTTAAAACATATTACTTTTCCCCCTCTCGACTCTGGAGAAACATTTGGTGTTTAGAGTTGGTACGATAACTAGATTAGTTATGTTCTTTGAACCTACATTGAAATCAGGGATGCAAAACTTGAAAATGTGGACAAGTCCTCTAAGAAGCCAGCTTCTGCGATGAACCAGAAGAAAATAAGCATCTTGATACATGGGACTCCTAGAAGGCATATTAAAATCGCCGACATGAAAGACAATAGTACTGATTAATTATTTATCTTCGATTTCTCTTAGCAAATCCTTTTTTTTTATATTCCAGACATGGATTTGATTTGATTTGTTGCGCATTTTTGAGAGATTTGGCAGAAGAGGGTGTCCCAGAGATTGAGCAAAGTCACAATCTCAGTATCGCCTCAAATCTTATAGGTTTGCCCCCTTTTGATTCAAATTATTTCATGGCTTTTCTCAATCTCCGTTTATTTCAGGCATTGGGGATTTGGTTCAAATTACATTGTTTGTTATGGATACTATGGGGATTTGGTTGAATTAGATATTGAATATATGTACTGGAATTTGTAAATTGGATGGATTTTTTTTGTTGGTCTAATCATTATATGATTATGAATTGCTTTTTCCCCGTCTTCATGCATTAGGTTGAATGTAAAAATGTCTAATCTGATGTATGAATGAAGATGGATACATTTGCTCTCAATTATGATGGATAAGTTACTCTTAGCTGTTTTTGGGGATTAAAATAATTTTTAAGACTTGATTTAGTGTTGTGAAAATGCACAAAATTCTTAGCTAATACTAAGTGCCAGCTTAATTGATTTCCTTTTACTTTAAAACAGATCAAAGAAGAATATTTTTTGTCACCATGTTGCATTCATTTGTGTAGTTAATATATGCATTTGATTTAGTTTTTAGATTGGTTTTTTATATGCAGACTCCTCAGATTCAGAGATGAAAGCTTTCATCTTTGGTCAACCTCAGGTGAATCATGTCCACAAGTAACTGTTCCAATAAGAACAGCCACAGAGGAAGATGTATTAAGGATTGGTTCATATAGAAGATTTGGAAGAAAGCACAGAAGATATGTTCGTCGTGATTCAATAGGCTCCGGTCATGGGGTATTTTGCAATAACATATGCATAATGATATAAAGCTTCTTAAAGATACAGTTTTATATATGACGACCAACTGCCTGCTGAAAAAGAGGCAACTGTTATCAGTATCTCTCAGCTTGTTGTTGCCTTTAATACTGTCACTATGTGCTGGGAATCATCATTCGCTTGATTTATGTTTTCGGCAGGAGCCGCGAAAGCAACTTAAGAAGTCTAAAGACCCTGAAGTCATTCCAGACTTGAATAAATAATTATTGTTATATAGGTATATTATTGAACCAGTTATATGCAAAATTTGATTAAACATCAATTTTGTTCAAATTGATCAATATGATTGGTTCCTTGCAGACCTTGCCAGTGTCATTCAATTGACGGTGTATGTCATTATCAGGTCAAAGAATATTGCAAGAAATAGATCATTCCATTTCTCAACTTAAACTTGAACTAGTTTGTAATATTTTTCCCCGATTAAATATTTTTTCAAAAAAAAAAACCAATGTCGGAACCAACACCTCTCAAGCCGAGCATCTATAGGGGCCGGTTTACTGAAATTATTTTTTGGGTTCTCAAAATCCAATTTGGACTAAATATTTTAAGTGTCAACCGAAGCCACACTTATCCAATGCAACTTTATGAATTCATCATCTAATCAGCCGTGAAATTGGAGGTTATAAACTTGTAATATTTTGGATTTAATTCTTGAACATTAGCTATTTGATGAAATGTCTCTAAGAAGTACTTAATTAATGTTTCAAAAATGAAATGAAATGAGTTGTTTGCGTTTGATAAAAAAAAAAGAAATTTAATATAAAGCCATCTTTTAAAATTAGACGGATTGAAGTTGATTTATAATTTAGACTAATTTCAGACGCGTAACATATTTTTTAAAAAAATATTTTGGCCTTTTAGAATTTATACCTTCAAACATAGGATATGTTTTTTCTAATTAAGAGACTAAAACATTATAAAAAACACTTATTGAATATCATTTTTTAATACTTTAGCTCTATAGGATTTAGACATTTAAACACATATGGTATCTTTTTTCTCAAATTGGTTTATAATTTATACCAATTTGAGAAGTGTAACATAATGTGTAACACATAAAATGTCATTGAGGCTACGTAATTGGTTTTCTTAGGCAAACTACAAGGTTTCTTTTCTTTGCTTTCAGGTAAGACAAATATTCGGAGAAGTGTGGAAACGGTCGGTCTACTCTTCTTTGTCAAATTTGAAGTATCAATCATCTCAATAACAACCAAATATTTCGAAAATGAAGTATCGATCGTTTCGATAAAAGACTTCACCATAACAACCGAAGAGTTTGAATAACATCAGGGTGAGGGACATGAGCAACAATTCAAATGAAATATATTCATGGTATGGGGAAACTAAAGCGGCAAATATTTTTCGTGGTATGAGGGAAAACTAAAACGGTAAATTTCAATAAAAAATACTCATCCGTACAAGGTACGGGAAAAGTACTAGTTAGATATATTCTTAAAAAAAGTAAAGGGTAATAAAGACTAATTTTAAAAAAGTAAAGGGTAATAAAGACTAATTTAAAAAGAGAACATGAAAGGGTTCAGAATTGAACTCGGGACATAAGCCTTGGGCCCAAAGTGACTCATATTATAAAATGTAAAATATTTTTATTTATATAAAATGTTAAAATTGTCGGATTCTTTTATTTTATATAAATAAAACAATAAAAAAATGTCTGAAATGGCTTATTTAAAATCTCGTATGTGTTCGAAACACCGCTCGAAAGAGCTTGGATTAAATCCCGTTTGGACTTGACCGGTCTTTTGTGATCGATCCTTCGCGGTTTCCTTTGCTCGGGTGGCGTGCGTCTCTGCTTTGGTGCGGCTTGGGGTTCTTCTTCTATGTTGGGGTTCTGGCAGTCGGAGTCGGGTGAGATCGAGGTAGTGTGTACGGGGCGACTCCGTGTTCGGGAAGGAACTTCCTGGCTTTCGTCCGTAGTCTACGTCCCCTTCGTGCTAGATTTAGTTTTTCCTTTGCTCGTTTCCTGTAGGGTGCATTTCCACTTGTTGTATTGGACCGCCTTTTGTTTTCGTTTTCGTTTGTATGTTGTGACGGGTTTCCGTCGGCCGACTTGTTGGCCATCGAGATTCAGGTATATCTGATCTCGAATTATTTCCTAATAGAAAAAAAAAAAAACAACTTGCCCAACCAATTGAGCCACTTGATTTTATTGTTATTAGAAGACAATTATTTTACATGGACTATCACAAAGACTACCGCTATTCAAAAAAAATAAAAATAAAAATTAATGTGTTGTGTCGGATAGCCGACAAGGGAAATATGTCGATCCTAATACGACACATTTATTATCGTGTTTTACTGTTTCGTGTCATAATCGTTTCTTGTCGTATCTATATCGTTTCGTGTTTTGTCGTGCCGTTTTGTTGCAGTTTCGTATCGTGTCGAACTTTTCGTATTTTTGTGCACAACCATATCCCCCACCAAATAGGTGCATATTGTTTTTTTTTGTTTTGTTTTTCATAATCCCCATAATCTCCCATAATGTTCTACCAAACACAGCCTAAGCACGGGAACAATACTCCCTGTGTCTCGAAATTCATGTCGTTTTAGCCTTATGTACAAATTTTAATAAAAACACTCATCAATCAATCAACATCATCATTCCACTAACTTTTTCATTAATTTTATTACCCACTACATTTTTTAACCAATAAAAACCTTCAAAAAAGTCAACAACACACAAATCAATACAAATCAATACAAATCATTATTATCCACTACCTAAAAAACCTAAAACGACATCTATTTTGATACAAAACTAAAAAGCTAAAACGACATGAATTTCGAGACCGAGGGAGTAATTCTTTAACGTAGATTGGAAATTGTTTGTCTTACCCTCTGGTAAGCTTACCCAAGGGTATTCCCATGTCCATGGAAAAAGTAGACTATTTTTTAGGAAAAAGAAATGTTTTAATAGGGGATAAATAGGTTTGCTTTTTTGTGAGTTTCCATGCACCCCTATGTCATAATTACTACACCTATATTACTTCTCTCCCCTAATTAAATGAGTTTGTTAACTGATTTTGGGCGGTAATACATTGTCCGAAATGCTACACAAGTAACTCAACGGCTAGTATAAGTATGCAACTTAATTAATTACTGTAGTTCCAACTTAATTAGTTTATACTTGGTGTATACAACTAAATTAGTTCCAGCTCCTATAATTAAAAAATGGCGGTACTTTATACATAAATAATTTATAGACTTAGTTTATAATATACTGTACAACTAAATTAGTTCCAGCTCCTATATTTTATTATTTGGAATGTAATTAGTTATGGCGGTAATGAATAGTCCGTATATAAACTTTTTTACGAAAGTATTATTTGGAGTATTTTTATACTTTGTTTATCTTTGGATATTTACACTGTGAAAATATAAAAAATTTAGGCTTAGTTTATACTTGCATAATACTGTATATAGCTAACTCAAATAATACTACTATATACCTAACTCAAATAATCCGGCCCAATTGCGACCTCGGCCCGGCCCAATTGCTCCAAGTGCATCACCCTACTCCATCTGCTTCACCCTGATGCTAGGAGACGTTGGAGTTTACCTGTGTGAAACCGCAAACCGTAAGACAGTGACCCGCCCTCTTCGAAATTAACTCTTCCCTCCATCCCAAGTCTCGATCGTCAACTTCAAAACACAATCATCCCCTCAACAGCACGGCGACAATCGAACAGCGAATCTCGCTATTGAGAACCAGAATCGTCAGTCGAGCGAGGCGTCTCCTACGTTTCAATATCACAGACCGTCACTCAATCTCCGAATTGGTAAGTCTCTCTGCTTTTAATCGGTCAGTTATGTTTGATTTTATGTTCATTAGAGGTTGATTGTACTTGGGGTGGGCAGTGGGCGATTCTGGGTAGGCCTAGGGTTTTAGTAGACGTGTTATGAAACGAGTATAATTCCTGGTGTGGAAATCAGTTTGCAATGGAGCGGGACTATCTACAACTAACTACCCTGACAACGGAGCAGAAGGCGAAATGGACATTGTACCGACTAAATTTTACGATGTTGCGACACTGAAACGGCTAGGAATGTTCGAAATTACGAAGTCAATGTTTGATCAGGCAGGGCTGTCGGGATTTTTGAACAAGAATGCGCCAACGTATCTAAGATATGTACTGGAATTCCTCTCGACCTTATCGGTACACAATGGCAACCAGATTTCATTTCACCTCAATGATGTGGAGAGGTTGCTATCCTACGACAAGTTGCGGGACATCCTCGGGATTTCTCGTCAACCTACCCCTGGCTGGAAGAAATCGGGCCACAATTTGAAAGATCTCTGGGTTGAAATTACAGGCAGACAGTTTGACGGTCACAAAGGCGAGACTAACTCTTGGCTTGGGCATCTGTGCTTGGTCTTGGCACACAAAGTGATTAGGATGGCTTTTATGGGTCAGGGAGAGACCAGCAAGTTCATGGCTTCAGATTTTATATGGCATCCGTGCTTGGTCTTGCATTCGAGATGCAACAAGCGGGAGCACGAAGGGCAAGTTAGCGTTGGGGGGTATGATCACACTGATCGCTAGGAAGTGGGAACCAGAACCGCCAGAATGGTTGGAGCAGATACATGGGTCTCATGTGTACGATGAGAGGAGTCTGAACACAGCCAGTCTCTTGAGCAACCCACTAGAGCCGGAGTTGCATTGGAAACCGACGAAATCTTACCATAACGCGATATATTTGCCATGTCCCCTGCCGTATGGGAAGAGAGTTGCGGACTTCTGTATGACCAACTACGAAGATAAGAGTAGATCGGATCGGGATGAACGGAGTACACCGATGGACTTGGACGCCCCCCCGCCCGAGAAATAAATGATCAGATGGTAGTGCCAACGGAAGATGGTATGGAGTGTGATACAAGGCTTTGTCCAACTAGTTCACCCGTTGAGGATCTGCACACGGATGACGTTTGTCTGATCGAATACAAGCCCTTCACCTCATCACATCCAGGGCCAGAAGGTGTGCATTCGCACCAAGGTGAATCCAGCTCTTCTGTTCCTTGGGAGCAGGTGTTACAAGGGATACAAGGAATTGCAAACCGACAGTCCGATATGGACACGAAACTTCTGGAGATGGCGGACACTCAAAGATACATCTTGGATAGGATAAACCAAATATCCGATAGGCAGGATCGTTTGGGGGAAGAACTTGAGGAGATGCGTCTGAGTCAGGACTTGCATCACAGCCACCACACAGACGTGGAGATGAGTCTTCGGGACGTGTCGGGCAACCAACAGTCGATGTTTGATACGGTCCACCACATCGCCTGCCAAGTAGATGATCTTCGATTCTGGTCGCACCAGATGGATGGTGAGATGGAGTCAGTAAGGGATCAACAAGAGGTTACGGTGTTATATGTTCAGGCAATGGACGAAAACGCCCGCCACTTCTACCCAAATTATGCTGATCTGTACGCACCAACTCCAGAAATGCTCGATGCGGTTGCCACGCGACAATTTACCAGGGAAGGGCCTTTCAACGGTCGAAGAACTGTACGTTGGCCGGAGGACACAGACGGTCCATCTCAAGGGCGTGGTGGAGGTCGGGATGGTGGTAGAGGACTTAGAGGAGGACTTCAGAATGGTGGTAGAGGAGAATTTCGGTATGGTGGTCGCGGTGGAGGTCGTCGTCATGCTGGGGGCCGGGGTTGACACTTTTGAAAACATTATGACACTTCCGTATTTTATGTTTGATACAATTGGTTAACTTTGATGATTTTTGTGTTTATCTATGGCATTGTTATGTCATCTACTATTAAATCTAGCACATTTTATTATCTACGATTGATGATTCTATGGCATTGTCGAAAACGTACAATATAGAGTATATATTGGTACAATTAACTTGTGAATGGATTCAGGCTGGCTATGATTTGAGGCACATTGCGGAAGTTTAAACAATGTTGGCTTGTTGCAAACCAAAAAGCCCATTTCAGGCCCATTGCGGAAGTTTAAACATTGTTGGCTTGTTGCAAACCAAAAACCCCATTTGAGGCCCATTGCGGAAGCCCGCGATAATCTATGTTGAACTATTATTTTTCATTCAAATGTGAAAATTATAAGTATTTCAACTACCAAATAAAATTATTGGCTACGTGAGTTAGACAACTGTTTTATTAACTTGAGATACTTGATAATTTAAGATACTCCCACTTTGAATACTTATAATCTACTTGCAAAAGATCTATATAATACTTTACCATTAACTTGAGATACTTGAGAAGTTAACATCTTAACTTACATGAGTTTTCCTCAAAACATACTCTTATTGTATTCTAACAACAATTTATTAGCTAATATAATGTTTTATTAAACATTTATTAGTTACTTATATGATTTTTTTTCAAAACATACTCTTATAGTATTCTAATAAGAATTTAGTAGAAGTGGAGTAAGGTTTTATTGAACATTTGTTTGTTACTTATATGAGTTACCCTCAAAACATACTCTTATTGTATTCTAATAAGAATTTAGTAGTTAATATAATGTTTTATTAAACGTTTGTTAGTTACTTGTATGAGATTTCCTCAAAACATACTCTTATAGTATTCTAATATGAATTTAGTAGTTAGTATAAGGTTTTATTAAACATTTGTTAGTTACTTATGTGATTTTTACTCAAAACATATTCTTATAGTATTCTAATAAGAATTTAGAATTTATTATAATGTTTTATTACACGTTTGTTAGTTACTTGTATGAGATTTCCTCAAAACATACTCTTATAGTATTCTAATAAGAATTTAGTAGAAGTGGAGTAAGGTTTTATTAAACATTTGTTAGTTAGTTACTTATGTGATTTTTCCTCAAAACATATTCTTATAGTATTCTAATAAGAATTTAGTAGTTAATATAACGTTTTATTAAACATTTGTTAGTTACTTATATGATTTTTTTTCAAAACACACTCTCATAGTATTCTAATAAGAATTTAGTAGAAGTGGAGTAAGGTTTTATTGAACATTTGTTAGTTACTTATGTGATTTTTACTCAAAACATATTCTTATAGTATTCTAATAAGAATTTAGAATTTATTATAATGTTTTATTACACGTTTGTTAGTTACTTGTATGAGATTTCCTCAAAACATACTCTTATAGTATTCTAATATGAATTTAGTAGTTAGTATAAGGTTTTATTAAACATTTGTTAGTTACTTTTGTGATTTTTACTCAAAACATATTCTTATAGTATTCTAATAAGAATTTAGAATTTATTATAATGTTTTATTACACGTTTGTTAGTTACTTGTATGAGATTTCCTCAAAACATACTCTTATAGTATTCTAATAAGAATTTAGTAGAAGTGGAGTAAGGTTTTATTAAACATTTGTTAGTTAGTTACTTATGTGATTTTTCCTCAAAACATATTCTTATAGTATTCTAATAAGAATTTAGTAGTTAATATAACGTTTTATTAAACATTTGTTAGTTACTTATATGATTTTTTTTCAAAACACACTCTCATAGTATTCTAATAAGAATTTAGTAGAAGTGGAGTAAGGTTTTATTGAACATTTGTTAGTTACTTATGTGATTTTTACTCAAAACATATTCTTATAGTATTCTAATAAGAATTTAGAATTTATTATAATGTTTTATTACACGTTTGTTAGTTACTTGTATAAGATTTCCTCAAAACATACTCTTATAGTATTCTAATATGAATTTAGTAGTTAATATAATGTTTTACTAAACATTTGTTAGTTACTTATATGATTTTTCCTCAAAACATACTCATATAGTATTCTATTATGAATTTTTCCACATTCAGGGTGCCAATTATTTAAATATATAAAAATGTGGGCGATAATTTCAAAAAACAGGGTGCCGATTTGGAATGAAACATAAAATGATTATGCACAACGGTGCAATAAAACAAAATATGTGTCTACCTCCCTATTTTCGAGGCCCATCTGTATTGGTGCAAGGCTTAGCACACGGATTGAAATCTTGGACCGTTAGATTTAAGAAATAAAGGGTCGCGATTGCATACACGGCATGCGAATGGCTGCTGCTTACAACGCTGCCTCGGACCCACAACATTCCCGACCAATCATAGCCCATAGCGTGTCTTTAAATTTTGGTAAAAAAGAAAAGAAAAGT
Organism: Persicaria tinctoria; assembly: GCA_037127255.1. Taxonomy (NCBI): domain Eukaryota; kingdom Viridiplantae; phylum Streptophyta; class Magnoliopsida; order Caryophyllales; family Polygonaceae; genus Persicaria; species Persicaria tinctoria. The sequence continues at coordinate 38,242,723 of JBANSL010000003.1, read as the reverse complement.
AGCATTTATGCGAATGGCTGATGCATTGCTAGATGCACCCATGCATAGAAGTCGTTGGATTTCAATGAATAAAGGGCCAAGATTGCATACAAGCCATGCGAATGGCTGATGCATCCCTTGATGCTTCGGAATCACAATTTATCCATGAATGCTACTGTACTTTTATTTTCAAAAAAAATAACAATTTGTTTTTTAGAGTTCAATTCGGTCAGATTTATTTTTATTGTTATTAGTATTACTAGTATTATCCCCGCGCCATGGCGCAATTTTTTTATAAATAAAATCTTACTAATATATTAAATTAATATTATAACATAATTGTAAAAGTTCATATAATTAAATATTTTGAATTAAACTCATGTGTTAATTAAATATTTTGAATTAAAATGAACATAATTGGAGGAGTAGATTAAAATGAACATTTTGATTTAAAAACAATAGTTAGTAACATAAAGAAATTAAATAGAGACTTAAGTGAAAAATAAGAAACAAAGGATAATGAAACAAAATCAAAGAAAATTGGAACACGAGTGAAGTTATCGGTCAAGACTCGTAAAATTACTCTAAATTCACTTACACATCATCGTAATTAAACTCTTCTCGATTAAGAGTTCACATAGATAGTTTTTAAAAAAACAATTTGAGTTAAGCCCACTAGTTATATTAGATTGAAATGAATATTTTGATTTAAAACCAATAGTTAGTAACATAAAGAAATTAAATAGAGACTTAAGTTAAAAATAAGAAACAAAGGATAATGACACAAAATCAAAGAAAATTGGAACACGAGTGAAGTTATCGGTCAAGACTCGTAAAATTACTCTAAGATTCACTTACACATCATCGTAATTAAACTCTTCTCGATTAAGAGTTCACATAGATAGTTATTAAAAAACAATTTGAGTTAAGCCCGATAGTTATATTAGATTGAAATGAATCTTTTGATTTAAACCAATAGTTAGTAACATAAATAACTAAAAAAGACTCTTAAGTGAAAAATAAGAAACAAAGGACAACATTAATAATAATTAATGGAGAAACTCAAAGAATAGTAATAATAATAATAATAATAATTAAATGATTATATTGATTTATAATACCCGTAGTTTAGATTGATTTTTTATATATTGTCTGAAGCATCTAGTTGGGTTATTTCACATGTAAAGTACAAAATAATATTAATATGATGGAAATCCCCATCTCCATTGGTTCATGGCTGAGAGAACGGGTTGAAAACTTGCACCGTTGGATTTCATGAAATAAAGGGCCACGATTGAATACAAGCCATGCGAATGGCTGATGCTTCACCCGCTGCGCCGGACCCACAGAAATTGTATTTACAGTTATATTCGCCTATTTGGTCATAATAATTAGTGTTCTGTATATTTTTCTTATTCTTATTTTGATTATTAATATAAATATTATTTTTATTCATATTCTTATTCTTTTTTTATAATTATTTTATTATTATTATTATTTGGTGTAATGTCGTTTTAATTAGTCAACGGAGCAACTTTTATATGTTTAAAAAATAAATCCAGTATTATTAAACAAAACGATTTATAAACAAAATTAGTTTATATTATTAGAAATTTTATTTTATGAAACAATATAATTGAAGTATTTACAACAACAGTAGGTTATTTGTGTGTGTATGTAATGTAAATTTTTTTAGAAGGAAATCCCCATCTCCATTGGTCCATAGCTGAGAGAACAGATTGAAATCTTGAACCGTAGGATTTCAGGAAATAAAGGGCCACGATTGAATACAAGCCATGCGAATGGCTGATGCTATACCCGCTGCGCCTGACCCACCTTGGTCCCAGCCAATCACAGCGCACCGCGTGTCCCATAATCCTAGAATTCTACTTTTCTCCTTGAAAAAAAATACTGTATAGAAATTGTATTTACAGTTATATTCGCCTATTTGGTCATACTCCGTAATAATTACTATATTGTATATTTATCTTATTCTTATTTTGATTATTAATATAAATATTAATTGTATTCATATTCTTATTCTTAGTTTATAATTTTTTTTTATTATTATTAGTATTATTATAACTAGCAGGAGAATTATGTTAACATAATACCATCCATGTCTAATACTAGTTGGTTATTTCATATGTAATGAACTAACTGATATTATTATTATTAATATTATTTCATATGTAATTTTGTTGTTACAAAAAAAATGAAATGAAATTTTCAGCCATCATTGATTGGATGGTTGAAAACTTGAATGTGTTGTTAGTTGAATTTTGTTGTTATATTATTAATGGATTATTATTATTATTTTTATTCATAATCTTGCATTACCTTGAATGTGTTGTTAGTTGAATAACCTTGCATTACTTAATGACCTCTTATCACTTCTATATTTAAAATTGGTAGTTGATCAAATACTTGTATGCAGAAAAGGTAATTTCAATTTGTTTGAATAACCTTAAGCATTATGCTAAGTCATTACAACAGACAAAACATTAGAAGTTTTTCACAGACCATTAAAAACCGTTAGTTATATCCGAAAGTACAAACCATTACAAACAAGTTTTTCACCAGCAAATTACATACCATTACAATATATTAGAAGTTTCAAACCATTACATTAGAAGTCCTTACAAAATGCAAACTGTCATTTTTCCTTAATAATCCCACAGGAAGGCATATTTTTCTTGGCCATACCACCTATCATCCCTGATGTTAAACTCCAAATGCGGTCGCAGATGATAATATGGATAACGTTTTCTATCACCAGTCAAAGGAAATAAAACTTCAAACCTCTTGTTCCTCCCATTGCCCATGACCTTGGTGATCTCACCTGACCAATAGCCGCCTTCGTGCCAAGCATCGACTTCGTCACCGATCTCGTAATCGTCGAATTCCCCAACCGGCGGTGAAGGACGCAGTTGGCAGCCTGGAAGAATTTCTTTGAGAGGTTCGTTGCTTTCCTCTTCCTCGAATAGAAAATCATACTGAACCACGTAGTGCGTCTTCCAGTACCTCTCGACGATTTCGCCAGGAAAGAAGGATCCCAATAAGTCTTTCTCCGCACCTATAACTTCTATCCATGATCCATCATCTAAATACCAGTCTTGGAATTCTGCAAGTGATAAAGAATTCAAAATTTTTTAATCTATACTCTAATTTGGTACTGAAACTGACTATGAACCTAGTTAAACCAACGCATCACTCACCTTCACTAACTCCGACTACATCGGAGGTGTGATCTGAGTCCAAGCTATCAGAATCAGAATATATGTTGATTGGTTGGTCTGGTGTTGCCATATCTAAATTGTTGTAGTTCAGCAAGATAAAAAAAACATATGTCGATTACGACTCAAACAATTAGATTGAAAACACAGACGTGAAGCAAACAACAAATGGATAAATAAGAACATACCACAGATGAAGTGAAAAGGCATAAAATGGATCTTAGTTCAAAATCTTTAATGAACAGTTTATCTTAGTATGATTGATTCATCTATAATGAGGTTTGTGGTTTTAATCACAGGGCTTATATTGATTAATGTATATATTCTTGTAAACCAACTCAAGTGACATTTTATCTGTCATCCTAAAACATTTTTATGCAACTAGAATCTCAACCAAATGACCTCTAACGTGTTCTGTTGAAAAGGGCCAAATAATCCTAATAAAACATCCTCAATTGATGATAATCATCAGTCGAACTCTAATTTCACAACATTTTTAACATCCTCAACTGATTGATCTCCAACAAACCTCAAGCATTTGAACTCTAATTTCACTAAAGAATTCTAATACACAACAAAGACAAATCTGAACAAAAATCGAATTAGATTGATTCCCAACAAACCTGAACTCTAATTTTCAATTCCTAAACTAGATTGATTCTCAAGAAATGTAACCCAAAATTAGATTGATTCCCAATCCCAGCAAACCTCAAGCAATTGAACCTAACACAAAACTATCCACGGGAAAATACACCAGAGACAAATCTGAAGAAAAATCAAAATCCCTTACAATCCAAATGTCAATATATGCCTAATGAAATCCAAACCAAAACACTATGTCCCCAAATCCTCTATCAATCCAATTGCCAATACCTAACCCAAAATCCTCATTCCAAATGCCAATATATTCCCAAATCACTAAATTTACAATTCCTAAACTTGAATTATAATACAAACTTAATATGATTCTACTAATCAAAAATAGTTTTCAACTCAATAAACTGAAATTAAAAACAAATCCAAATGCCTATGAACCAAATGCACGGTGAAGAAGCGCTGAAATTAAAAGTTCAAAAACACAGAACTTGTAACCTGGAGAAGAAGCGCTGAAGAGGTCACGTGGCTGTGTGGCAGACGAAGACGGTGAGGCTATGTAGTCTGTTGTGGAGTTTGCCGGCGACGATGATGGCTGATAATACGAGAGGTACTCGCCCTAAAACCCTAATCGCCCCCTTTTTCTCGGCCCCCTTTTTTTCTCCCTAAAACTGGATGTTAAAAAAATGTCAAATGATTAAAAAAATGAGTATTTAATATGAACTAGGTGACTTGCCGCGCGCAATTGCGCGCGGTTTCGTCATATTCGATCAACACTTAATTGTGTTCGAAATTGGTTGTGTTCATTATTTTATTTCTTTACACTTTCAACAAACAAATATACAAAGAAACAAATAAGCTAATCATCTATAAAGAGATGAAATGGAAAGATTTGAGTTTTCAAACATTGATGCATGACAAATATGTAAGATCTCTCTTGTACATGTTCATATAGTAGTAGACGGTCATTTTGTTGTTCTTCTGATGCAGCAGTTTTGAGTGCTTCTATCTCTTTTCTTCATAATGAATCTATAGCAATAAGAAGATACAAGTAAGCACGTGCAACATGCATAACGCCAATTGAGGGATTTAAAGGGTGTTAACAGACTCACTTGTTAGCCTTATATTCACGACAAACTCTCCTTAGATCCCCGGTTTGTGGAAATGATCCAATTTTGGTGGTAGGAAGGAGAGGAAGGTTTAGCTTCTTCTGTTGAACCTCTAACCTAGCATTCACATTGGTGGCATCGTGGTGATCTAACCCCCTTCAAACTCGCAACCTTCAAAATGCATGAAGATCTTTTAACAACAAGAGGGATCAATGGCATTAATCATGACCGAATGATGGAAAAATAACCTACAGCCTTTTGCACGTCCTGATTTGTCACCCTTGGAGAAGAGTTTTGTAAGCAATGCGCAACAACATTGTCAGTGAAGAATGCCTGATTTCAAAAAAAAAAACACTTCAGATTACTGCAAGTCTCAACTTAGAAAAGATATCATACATGTGATATGTGAATGCATTAGCTTAGTTGAAAGAGAAAAGTAACATCAAAATCCAATTCAATTCAACTCCTTTGTGGAGCTCCAAGCAATCAGCAAGTGATTTCATATTTTCTGTGAAACCTTGTACAAAACATTTCCTCAAACAAAAGGAGAATTACCTCATCTTTATCGCCAGACAGTGCCTTGGCCAATGCATTAACCTCAACAATTTTTTGCGCTGCAAAAGCCAACCATATCTTGAACTCTTGGTCCATTGAAGTCTCATTGATGAGATCAACAGCAGTGTGAAGAAGTGAGCACGGGGTGGATACAACCAATTTGTCTGTAGTACAGAATGGAAAGAAAAATCAGTTGCAAGTAGATGAACACTGCAATAGAGCGCACACAAATTGACAACCCTTGGTAACAGACCTTTCCCAACAATGCCTTCAAGAGCCCGTAGGGTATTCAGAGAATCAGCTAGATCATTAGTCCATATGTTTCTTCCATCCACAACCCCTGCAAAGATGAACAAGAACAAAACCAAAAGCAGCTCTTGTAGGAATTTCTATTAGGACCTAGACTGACTTCATTTTGCACCTGATTTTTATCAACTATTCTCGGCACTCCTTCCTTGAGGATAAGTCAGACCTGCTGGCAACATTTTTGTTATCAACTATTTGCCCATAATCTCTCTATAACAGATTTTTTGACCGAATTCTCTATAAAAAAAAATTGTTATGAAACGTAATTTATTTGTATTTTAGTGAGTTGTGGGGGAGGGGAGTGCTTTTGGAAGATAGTCAAGAGATTCAAATAAGTCCTTCTCAGAATGATCGTTTCTTTTACTCGATTTTTTTCCATCAAATGAGAACATGTGCCATTTTCTAATTCTGGTGGAAGAAAGTCGATTGAGCAGCTGGGTATTTTAATATCATGTCAATATTCCTGTATGTATCTACTTTCCAAGTGGATAAACATTTAAAAAGAAAACAATAATCACAATAACTAAAATGCAAATGCCAAAAATTTAGTCTTGTATGGCCTTTTTAAGAAATTACTGAAAACACTTGCATTGCAACTTGCAAGGTTTCAATAAATGATTTATATTAGCACTTGGTTCATTTTAATATCACTCCTACAACCATCACTAAACCATGGCCCATGAAAACCCGACACTGTTATGACAATAACGTCTTCACTTTCAGTTGACTTTCAATTGTTGATTTTGTTACCGTGTATGTGTTCCAAAATGTAGCTTTTTAGCTTCAATCTGGATTGTAACAGCTATAGCATAATGGTTTAGTGTAAGATGCCGGTGGCTAGACGTAGCAGTCAAGTAAGAGCTTACCTAACATGCAATGAATATGGTTACAGGGTCTTGAAAACATCGGAAGCAAGTCTCAACCATGCTTACTGAGCTCTGGAATAGACGGAACTGAGAGGGAGTTGAGCTTGGGCTTGTCAATTCGAACAGTGATGTGGCTGCTCCACCATGAAAGCTTGCATGTACTGGAATTGTAGCAGAAATTGAGATTGGGGGGTAAAGAATTAATGTTCAAGTTGAATTCAATTGAGAGTAGAACTGAAATAGCTATTTTGCAAAACCTTTAAAGTCACTTTAGACTATTACATTTCAAAAAGCATTCCTATGAGATCAAATTTCATACTCGGTATCTAATTAAGTGAGTCAAACAGATGAGATTAATACATAAGTCATAGAAAGAAGAATGAGATTCATTCAAACTATTAATCTATAAAGTATTAAAGCTTGAAATAATAAAACCTTCAATAAATCTTTTTTTTTGGTGCAATATAAATCTTTTTTTTAATGTATCTCTTGTCAGAGTTAAAATGAGTCAAAATTTGTTGATAAAGTGTTTTAAAGAGAGTTCATTGATAAAGGATTACAAAGGGGCAAAAAAGCTTGACAGTCTTATGCTACCTTCTCATATAATATAATAATACAGTATATTTTATGTGATGAGTGATTACAATTATTTCGACACCAAAAATTCCATTCCTAGAATTTCAACACTTGAGCATTTCAGGAACCTAATTTTCCACTGAACATGATTTTAGAAAGCATAAGCTAATAAAGAATTGTTGATGAATCATTATGCAAAATGCGACCCAACAGAAATCAGAATTTCAGGAAAAAAAAATATTTCCCTTATTTGATCAGAACAATATTATTAATAATATCAGTAAAAAATGTGAGCCAACAGAATCAATAGAATAAAGTCCATACATGTTAAGACATACCGATGCTGCAGCTCTAGTTGCCATTGTACACCCTACTGAAATGGCTGCAAAAGTAGGCTCAATGGTTGACGAATCAGTCCAACTACGTTTGATCTCACATGGTTCACAACCCTTCTGAAAGAACAAATTGAGCAAAGTAAAAACCTCAGGGGTATGCTAACCATATGAAGCACATTGATCTAAAGTTTAGATTGAATTTTCACTTCATCAAAGCATTGGTTGCTTTTCAAAAGTAAAGACGGATGATCAAAGTACGGGCACTACTGATATAAAGTACTCTATATCATGTATTGATGATCTTTTTTTTTGTTATACAAAATACCAAAAAAATAAAAAAACACTTCCAGATGGAAAAGAAATCAGTTGCCAATTGTAACAGAAGGAAGGAAACTGCAACTTGTGTTTTGTTTGTTCTTGCAACTTGTGCCCCAAAATAGAACACACCGAGAACTTTCACTATATAATCAAAAAAATTATTTTAGGCATTTCATCGAACAGTTTGAATGCATCCGTAATGATAATCTTGAATCATTTAAATTTTGTTATTATGAGTGAGAGTTGTAACAAGATTTGAATCAAAATTTACGGAATCGAGAAAGAATCAATATAGGCGAAAATAGGAGAAGGAGAGGATTAAACCCTTGGTCGAGAAAATAACAGAAGTTGCACAATCGAAGCCGTCGAGCAACTCATCCATCCTCTTCCTCATCGATTCCACCTCTTCGGCGCTAGGAAAAGACTCCAGAACCAGAAAACCTAATCGAAGCATATGAAATTACACAATAAACAACAGCACCAGGGAAGTGACAGAGATAGAAATCGGAGCCGGAATTCGAGAGAACGAAGCAATTACGAGATGAATACCTTGAGAGTGAAAGGACTGAAGTTGTTCAGGGGTGAGACTGCCGACGATCGACATAGCCTCTTGCTGGAAGAGGTTTGAATTGGGAGGGAAAATGGATTTTCGAGGCAATCAAAGGATTTGCGGGGATGTGCATATCAAGAATTGATCGGGAGAGATGGAACTCGGAATTGGAGATGAACCCGGCAAGATTTGCTCGAGAAAGGAGGCGGATGTGAAGGGGAATGAGAGGTGTTTGGGAAGAGGGCCGGTGGGTTTTTGTGTAAGCTTGGAACTCCAAAGAACACATAGGAAACAATGGGCGGGCCGCGGGTGAATGGGAAATGAAATACCCAAAAGAGCCCTGCACTGGAAGAGGGAAAAAATAAAATAAAAGAAGGACAAATGGGTAATCATACTTTGTGAACAGTAATGGTAAAGTTTGGCATTTATATAGTAATGATATAAGTTTAAAATTAATATAAATATAAGTTCAAAATTAAGTTGGTCTCAATTACTTAGCGGGGCCATTCTTTTTGGTCTCAATTATTTTTCTGCATCTCTTTTTTTTCACGAGATCAATTGGTTTTTTCGTTACAAAAAATGGAATATGATGTAGAGATATAACAAAGTGACATTCTTGTTAATGAGATCGGGACTCTTGGATCGAATCATAGCCAAATGCTCATCCGCGAACCATAAGATCGTATATCACTCATATGTGAACCTTAAGAGTTAAGATCACTCAATGTAATCTATCTTATATATGTGAATAGTTTTCACACACAACCAAATTTTGGTATGGGTTTAGGGTTTAGGGTTTAGGGTTTGGGGTTTAGGGTTTAGGGTTTAGGGTTTAGGGTTTAGGGTTTAGGGTTTAGGGTTTAGGGTTAGGGTTTATGGTACGTATGGAATATATATATAACGTCGTTGAACATTACAATGTAATCTATCATAGCTCCATTGGTTAAACCTATATCCTAGTATGATGTTGCCCCAGGTTCTAACCTCCCTCATCGCATTTTTTTAAACAATTTTACCACTTTCAAATTTTCGTCTTACCACGATTTCCAAGACAATACTGTAGGGATATCGGATTTCCTTAATTTTAAATTTGGCCGTTTTGAAGTGGAGTGAGAGAGGGAGGCGGCTTGAGGGTCCCACTCTTCCATCATTACTATTGTCTTGGAAATCACCACTTTGGATATAGCAATAGCTAAAAGATTTTCATTGGTAAATATATATTTTTCTTTCAATTGGTTTGAAAAATTGCGAGATTATGAGGTACAATATATTATTATTATTATTATTATTATTATTATTATTATTATTATTATTATTATTATTATTATGAGGTAGAATATATCTTGGAATATTTGAAAAATTGCGAGATTATGAGGTACAATATATCTTGGAATCATCTATAGGAAAATCCAAAATAACGTAGTTTAGATGTTTAAAAAAAATCCAGTATTATTAAACAAAACTATTTATAAACAAAATTAGTTTATATTATTAGAAAATTTATTGTATGAAACAATATAATTGCAGTATTTACAACAACAGTAGGTTATTTGTGTGTGTATGTAATGTAAATTTTTTTTTGAAGGAAATGCCCATCTCCATTGGTCCATAGCTGAGAGAACGGATTGAAAACATGCACCGTTGGATTTCATGAAATGAACGGCCAGGATTGAATACAAGCCATGCGAATGGCTGATGCTTCACCCGCTGCGCCGGACCCACATTGGTCCCAGCCAATCACAGCGCACCGCGTGTCCCATAAGCCTTGAATTCTACTTTTCTTTTTGAAAAAAGAAACAGAAATTGTATTTATAGTTATATTCGCCTATTTGGTCATAATAATTAGTGCTCTGTATATTTTTCTTATTCTTATTTTGATTATTAATATAAATATTATTTTTATTCATATTCTTATTCTTTTTTTATAATTATTTTATTATTATTATTATTTGGTGTAATGTCGTTTTAATTAGTCAACGGAGCAACTTTTATATGTTTAAAAAATAAATCCAGTATTATTAAACAAAACTATTTATAAACAAAATTAGTTTAGATTTAGAAATTTTATTTTATGAAACAATATAATTGAAGTATTTACAACAACAGTAGGTTATTTGTGTGTGTATGTAATGTAAATTTTTTTAGAAGGAAATCCCCATCTCCATTGGTCCATAGCTGAGAGAACAGATTGAAATCTTGAACCGTAGGATTTCAGGAAATAAAGGGCCACGATTGAATACAAGCCATGCGAATGGTTGATGCTATACCCGCTGCGCTGGACCCACATTGGTCCCAGCCAATCACACGGCTCCGCGTGTCCCATAATCCTAGAATTCTACTTTTCTCCTTGAAAAAAAATAGAAATTGTATTTACAGGTCATAATAATTACTCTACTGCATATTTTTCTTATTCTTATTTTGATTATTAATATAAATATTATTTTTATTCATATTCTTAATCTTATTTTATAATTATGTTATTATTATTATTATTATTATTATTATTACTGTTATTATAACTGATATTATTATTATAAATATTATTTCATATGTAATTATAACTCATTGGATGGTGAAAGATATGGAGATTAGGGACTTGAGAGGTCAAACTCGGGTCAACAAAATCAATTAGGAGAAGATGGAGGGGAAGGGAAAAATTGGTGGATGACAAAATGGAGCAGCAAAATTAGAGGGTGAAAAATATGATCTGGAGGGATTCGAACCCGGGTTGGTGTATCATATTGATAGACCTTCGCCCAAGGGGGCGTCCGATTGATGTTGAGCGTTGTGACTAAATCAAATACTATACGGAGTAGTAAATTAGAGTACATAGTAAATGAATTAAAAAAGAATAACTTCACTCGTGTAAATGTGGTGCATGGTGCAAGGAGACAACTGACTCCCGAAAAAAGAAAAAAAAAAAAAAGAAAAGCCCAGCGCGTGTATTGTCGTTAGATTAATTTCAATCCAACGGTTCCCATGTAGTTATCCCTGTTCAGTTATAATTGGCCAACTGGATAGATCCGGTTGGCAATCTGTGTGGGGCCCATCTACACCGTTATTTTTATTTTTATTTTTATTTTTATTTTTATTCAGCGTTGCAAATTGGGGAGAATTGTTAACAACTGAGCGAGAATAGGCTTGGAAATTTTTTTTCCATCCTGTTAAAACGCGGCGTTTCACAATTGACAAGGGGGAGAATTAAGTCAATTTACTCCCACATTAACAACTTCAGTTTCTTTTCCGTTATTTTTTTTCCGTTTTATTTTGTCTTCCGTTTTGTTTTTGTTGTAACTCTTCACACGGTTAAGTTCTTTTTGCTAGAATCCAAATGAAGTTTTCAAAAATGTCAAATTCTAATATAATGTTAAGTGGGAAAAACGGATGAATAATATGTCCCAAAATCCGTCAAGATTAGGGTTTGGAGTTTGGACTTTGTACCGTGTGGCAGAATCCGTCAATATCCTGACCACATAAGGGCTTTTTAGTAATTGGCCTCATATTCCAAAACGGCTAAACCGCTACAAGATTTCAGAAATAGCCGTTGTAATCTCCTCAGTGTAAGAGAGATGGTAATCCCTGCACATTACTAACCCCCAACAACATTCATCCACATTCCCGATTGATCGTTCATTTCGTAGAACACCGTCATGGATCCCTTGTTTTCCAACTACCAGAGGATCGAAGTGATCGGCGCCCCCGGGACTGAGACCGAACTGCCTGGGTTCTTCCACGAGGCAACAATCAAGAAGCTTATAGGGTCGACGTATGTTGAAGTGGAGTACACCCGTTTGACCAATTCAGTTGGTGTTCCGGTAGTCGAAGTCCTTCCACTGACACAAATTCGATCGCTCCCACCGTCGAGGCCGGCGGAGCTGTTTGAAACAGGGGAAGACGTGGACGTTGAAAGCGACAACGGGTGGCGTCACCGCAGGGTGGTTGAAAGGCGAGGACAACATTACCTTCTTGCTACACCATTCGTAGATGAGGGTTGGTACCACAATAGTTTCCTTCGCCCACACTTCGAATGGTTCGGGAACAAATGGAGAATGGACACAAAGTACCAACTCAGTGAACTAGGTAATTGCACTTGTACATCGTGTTTGGTCGAGATAATTTGATGGCCGGAGGGCAAATAATTGAAATTTGTGTGTGTTGTAGATGGCGATGTTTTCAATGTGCAGGGGTGTTTCACCATCAACCAGGATGTCGAGTTGTTAGGGAGTTCAGAAGGCCTAATCGGATCATACAGTGCGGCAAGAATCCTCAAATTCTACGGTGCCTATTACGCTGAGGTCGTCCATTTTACGGAGGAGGGGGGGAGAGACGTGAATCTGCTGGAAATTGCACACTTCTGCCGGGTGCGTCCAGTGCCACCTATATCAGCAATGGCAGAATACGAGTTGAACGAGGAAGTAGACGTATTGTGGAGAGATACTTGGTGGCAAGGGCGCGTTATGAATTTGGATCACCCAAATTATCTGATTATGTTTGATCTTTACCCTGATGCCATATGGGCTGAAGTCACGGAGCTGCGTGCCCATGGCGATTACAAATATGGTAGCTGGTTCTTCAACCCAAAGTATAATGTATAGGGCATATCCATATTGTATTTTAGGAACCCACAATTGAGTTTCCTATATGTTATTGCTGATTCGGTTCATCCAAATATATGGTTTTGTTTATGTTTTGGTAGCCAATGGTGGTAACCCACATGGCATGTGGACCATGTGGTACCCCATTTTTTTAATCTGAATGCATAATTACTAGATAATTATGTATTTTTAAACAATTATTTGTTAATACGAATAAGATTTGTCTATCCGATCACACCCATGATGTTGCATATGGTTGGGAAAAAATTAGTTCGCTAAGTTTTTTTTTGGTGAAAAGTTTCGCTAAGTATACCATATGGTTGGAAAAAAAATTTATAGTCAAAAAAACAAAATTAACTTAACTCAAACGTTCAAATTTCAAATTTCAAATTTGAACAAAACCCGGAATTTTGAAACAGTCGCCTATAAATACACATTGTTTGTTATGTCAAAACTCACCATTTCTTCCATCTTATACTTAAACACAAGACTTTGTTCAATCCTCACTTCCACTAAATCTCCTCACTAAAATGGATGTTAATTGGAAGAGATATTGTAATGAGCCATGGGTCGACGCAGAGGACAAGTATCAACTCAAGCGACTACGCAAAGAGGAGTTTGAAGACATTTTATATGATGGAAGCCGCGAAGCCATGGACATTCTTCATCGTCGGATCTCAACTTTGCGTGATAAGAAGCACCGACTGCAGAAGGATAATTCGGACCTCATATATAAAATTGCTAATAAGGACGACCATATTCAGGAGCTTACGGAAGAAATGTCGGAGCTAGCAATGGAGAATCACAAGCTGCGAGTGAAGATAGCAAAGATAGGGAAGATCGTTGACGGGAGCATTGACTAATTTGTTTGTTATCGCTCGCTTTTATTTTTTGTTGTTGTTTCGTTTTCTCAAAGTCCTTATGTTTGTGAGATTTCGAGTTTGACTTGGTGTAATGTCGTTTTAATTAGTCAATGGAGTTTCAGTTGATGTGTTATATTCCTCACTTATATTTTCACACTTATTTAATTTAAATTTTAAAAAACATTACTTAAAAATTAGAAAACAATACTATTCGTTATAATTTTTATAAATATATAGAAATAGATGTTAGGAGTTTAAATATACTGTTTAAAATTTGCATGGTAGTTAAAAAATTTTTTTGTTTTTTTATTATACTATTAGTGACATTGCCTTTGGGGCTTTGAGATGATTAATGGCTTCAGTCATTAAATTTGAAATTTTAAGATATAATTGTTCGTTAATATGTCTATCTTTGTAAAGATAGTTAAAACGGACTGGTTAAATTTGAAACGCTAATTTAATTTATACTATTAGTGACATTATGCATTCAGATTAAAAAAAAAACTAAGCAAATGGAAGGAAAGTAATTCTTGATTATGATTGCAAAAGTAAAATTTTCATTGTGCATATATGGGGTGCCCAACGAAAATGCTAGGTTTGAAGTGCATGTTTTTATTGGGTTTTCCAACCTATTTAAAACCCTAAATGCAGCTACCCACACATGCGCGCCTAATTAATTCAAAAGTAGAGTCTCCTCGACTTCTACAGTAACGTTCAGAAAAACGGATAAACCCTAGAGCGCGAAAGTGTGATTGACGTGCATGGACGTTATAAATAGGGGTTGGAACTCACTGCTGCTACTCACACTAAATCGCTCTCTCACTCAATCTACCCCCTTTCTACAAACTACCTAAAACACATCTCTGAAAAAATGGTGAAGAAGGCCACCGCCCAGAAGCTAGTCAGCTTCGAAAACAACTCCAAAAACACCTCTGAACTCACCTAAGGCCACCCCACCGGCCATGAAGCACACTGCGATGTCCCCGGTTTCCATCCAGGGGTTGTCCTTCCACAACGAGAACCTTGCTGTCAAGCTCTCCGGGTTGGAGTTGTGCTGCAGGATGATGTTCCGGCGGGCCATCAACACGGGGAACGGTGATCTGATGAGGTCCTTCGTGGCTGGAGATGCGCCCCTATCGGACCTTCTGTGTTTCTTTGATGCAGAGCACGCTGCCATCATGGGGCCAATGCAATGTCCGGTTGGGGAAGGGGACGACAGCGCCACTGGCTCTCAACTTGCAAGGAAGCTGGTGTTAGAAGGGACTCCGACGTCCGGTCGTCGAGTCAGGATCGCAGACCCTGCAGAGAGCCCTTCCAGTGAGGCTGGCCAGACTCGCCCCAAAGCTTCCAGTCCAAGCAAGGATTTCATTCTGATCGATTGAGGTCCTCGGAGATCCTATGCGCCGGACGGGACAGAGTTCAAGCCCCAGCCGAACCCCTATCTATCATTTCCTTTTCTGTTTTTTTTTTTTTTATGTTTTTCAATTCGCGGGAGAGACATCCTCCCGCTACCTATGTAATGTTTTTTTTTAAAATGAATTTTAATATTTAGTACTGCGTATGTGGGTTTGGATATTTTAGTTTAAAATTAAATAAGCACTTAGGAAGAACTTAACAAACACAAAAGTACGTACGTATACAATCGTATATATATATATATATATATATATATATATATATATATATATATATATATATATATATATATATATATATATATATATATATATATATATATATATATATATACATACATACACACACACACACACACATATATATATAGGGTTTACTTCAAATGTAAAAACTCCTTATTGTGTAAAATGAGCTTAACGTGTAAAATCTCCTTAATTAACATAATTGGGCGCGGATTAGTATTAACCCCACACGCGGGCCTGTTTTGCTTTGGGCCTTTTATTTTTTAAACCCGTTTCCTCTCTTTCTCGTTGCGTTAGATCATCTCACCTGCTCCGTTCGTCCTCTCTCTCTCTCTCGCTCGCTTTGTCGTTCATCTGTCTCCTTGCTCTCCGGGGAGGTTTTTTCTGTGTCTTTGGAATCGTCGTTTCACCATGTCAAGTTCATCAGTCGGTACGTGCAAGGATTCGTTGTTATTTGCTCAAATTTAAGTTCTCCCGTGTGTTAGGGTTTCTATTTACTTCGAAATTGTGCGTTTTTATGTATTGACCTTATCTTTAGAGATTTTTCGCCTTATTGCTGTAATTTGTGTCATTGTTCTGTTCCTTTTCTTATTCAAGCTGTTTCGTTTTGTGATTCTTGTCCTTTATGTGTTTATTGTTATCATACTTTATGTTTTATCCTCGGTTATGATCATAAGTGTTTGCTATTCTTAGTATTCATTGTGTATTTGTGTCTATACTTTATTTGTTGTTCGGTTTATGTCTGTTTTTGGTGTTCATTTATTCATCTTTATAGATTGCATATATTTATTGCTAATTAGGCTCAATTTAGTTGTCGTTAGTATTTGTTGTCTGTTTATATTTTTCTTTTTTTGTTCCTTATAGGGAAAAGAACAAGGTCCAATGCCGGTGGTGAACCTCTAGCTGTTGTTCCTTATCGTTCAAAACGTGTTAAGAAATCTCGGCCCCCTCGCCCTCTTCCCAAAGCTATTGATCTGGCACGTGATTCTCCTGGGTTTTCTGTTTCCGATGGGGAAGGCATGTCACCTGAGGTTGAATCACAAGATAATGTTCCCCTAATACGTAAATCAAGGGTTGTTGATAATAGTGAAGGGTGTGTACCCAAAGTTGATTCTGTAGGCCCGGGCACTGAATTTTTGTCTACTAATCTCCAGCATAATGTACCTGATGTTGTCCCTGTAGCAGCTGATGTTTTTGTTGAGAATGAAGGCCAACCACCTGTTGTTGAAAATTTGCAATCTGAAGGGATTAATGTTCAATCAGTAGCCTCTGATGTGCCCCTCCAAACCACAAATGTCCCCCAAGATGCTGGGGCTGGTGCTGTTTTCGTTAAGAAGCCGCGAGTTAGAAGGGCTAATCAATATCCATCATTGAAAACAAGATCAAATCCTCGTGCGTTTGTCTGTGCATTGGGTAGATTTATTGATAAACAAAAGGAGTGTATTAAGCGGATTGGTTTTGATTCTTTGTTGGATTTGGAAATTCAGTATCTCCCCTTGTGTCTTTGTCATTGGTTGGTCGAGTAGTTTGATGTTGATCGATGTTGCTTGGTATTGGCTGATGGTAGTAGGTTAGATATAACTGAGCTTGATGTGCATATTACATTAGGCCTGCCTATGGGCAAGAATTTGATATGTAGGAAAACTTCTAAAGAGAAGTCAGATGTTCTTACGAAGTGGAAGAGTTCGTTTTCTGCTGGTGATTCCATTAATCATTCTGTTCTTATTGATCATATGGTTGCCGATGCTGATGCCGGTGATAAATTTGTCATCAACTTTGTTGTGTTATTTGATTCATTGCTTGTGGACAGTATCCAAAATGGCAATGTTAATCACAATTTGGTTAAAGTCTTATCTGGGACTGAGGACTTCAAAGAATTGAATTGGTGTGCTTTTGTTCTTGAAAGCTTAGTTGATTCCAAAAAAATTTGGGAGAAGAACAAAACCAGTCAGTTTAGAGGTCCTATTCTCTTCCTCATTGTGAGTATTTGTTATTCCTTTTTTCACCTTCTCATTTTCATTCAATTCTTTTATGACTTGTTATTATATCATCCTCTCTTGTGTTTATTATAATTTGGTTTCTTATGTGTGTTGTTGTTGTTGTTGTTTGGTTGTGTTTGTTAGCTGTTGTATATTGATAGGGTGAAGTTATTCTCAAGTACTTCGTCGAGGAGAGTAACTCGGTCTTTTCCTGTTTTTATGGGATTGACATCACCTATGCTTCGTCAGCGCGAAGACGATGATCTTTCCAGTGGAGGCTTTGGACGTGGCAGAATTGAGGAACGCCAATCTGTTCCTGTATATAACCCAAAATCTCCATGTGATGCCCCTTCAGATGCTCCTACTGTCAATCCACAAGTTTCTGGAAAAAAATCCTCTCCTATTGAGGTTCCTGCTATTCTTTATTTATAGTTTATTTTTTTATAATATTCATGGTGTTTTGTTTGATTTTGTTTATCTTTGTTTGTGTGTGTGTTTGTGTGTTTTCTTCCCCTTGTAGAATTTTATTCAATCCTTTGCTCAAAAAACCGCTGCTCTTGCTACCTCCATATCTGAGTTTGTTGATTTGGCTGATAAAATTCCTCATGAATTTAGAGGGAATGACATGGTAAAAACCCTTAGTAATGCTGCAAAGAAGCTGATGGGTTTGGAGGTTGAGGGTGTTAAGGCTGCTTCTCCTGTTGTCGACAATTCTAATATTGGCAACCCCCCTGATTCTGAGTGGATTTCATCCCAAGATCCTTTGTGGTCAGATCCTGTGTTTTTGGATGCTCTTAACCAAATTGAGTTAGCTTACATTAATAAATGTAAGATGCAATCGTCTGGTCAGCCTAATCAACCTTTTTGTTCAGCGGGCAATGTATCCGGGGGTGGGCTTGGTGGTGGTTGTTCTGAGAGTGAGTGTGATGTGGGAAAGAAAGGTGATTCTGTAGTCTCTAAGGGTAAGGGGACTATGCCTATGAATCTTCCCGCTGAGCCATCCTTTGATATATTTGGTTTTGATCCTGCTTTCCAATCTCAAAAAAAATCTTCTGAAGAAGCAATTGCTAAAGATCATAACAAGTCTGATAAGTCTGCACAAAAGGGTTCTGTCGCTGCACAAAAGTCCAATGCTGATGCACAAAAAGATATTAGCGATGCACCGCCTGTTCCTGTGGGTGTCCCTGGTGTTCCTTCCTGTGTTGTCAATATTGCCAAAGAATATTCTGGTGTAGATGCTGCTTCTACTTTAGGCATATCAACATCAAGCGACATTCAGTGCGCAACCCCTAAAGTGTATAAAAAGAAGCAAAAATCTCCTGTTGTCATGCCTTTACGTAGGTCTACTCGAGGTTGTCCTGCTGATCAGAATGAGAAAGATGTTGGAGGCAAGAGGGTTTCAAAACCTGCTGATTCCTTGAAGAGTCCTTACTATTCCAGGGTGGTTGATGTGAATGAGCGTGTGTCTGACATTGAGCGTTGCATTTGTGCATATTTGTCTAAGAAATCAGCTTCTGATGTGTAAGCCTTTTTTCTCCTTTTTCTTTGTTTTTTCTTTTTTTTACTTTAGTTATTTTATTATATTTAAGTTTATTTGAGATATATATATTTTTTATAATTTGTTCTTTGCCTATTTCAGTGAAGTTCTCTTTAAGAATTCCTCTGTTGAAGTTATTAGAGCTGATTTTAAATCACTTGAAGAAGATTTTGAAGTAGCTTTCCCTGTTGTGAGGGCATGGGCTTCTGTTCTTAATTACAAAGAACAATTCAGGAGTGTTGTTTCTCCATCAAGGCTTTTTATATCTATTGAGTCGTCTGTAAGTTGTATTTGTTGTTCCTTACTTTTTTTCTCATTATACATGTGTTTATTTCCTTGTTCTTTATTTTGTATTTTTTCCCCAAAAATTTGCTCCAAACCCTCCTCCGAGTGATTTTGCTGAACGTTTCACAAAACTTGGTATCCATGTTGATTCTGAACTGGCTGCTGCTCCCCACATTCGGTTGAAAGATGTTGATATGGTATTTGTTCTTTTTAATACTTTTTTTGTTTGATCTCTCCTACCCTCTTTATTACTTTATTTGTTTTTTATTGACTTGTTTTCTTTATATTTGTGTTAGTTTGTTTTTGGTGTGTATTATGACTCAATCTATTCCATGGCCGTCTTTAATCTGAAAACGCACGAACTTCAATTCCTGGATGTGTCAAGTGATACTCGTTCTTCTACCTGTATCTTCCAATATATAGTTGGCAATTTGGTTAGTTTTCATACTTATATGTCACTTTTTTACTCTTTGCCGGTTTTTCCCCTTATATTTTTCAGCTTATCATTTATAGTATTTGCCTCTTATTTTTTTTTTTTACATTTTTTATTTTTGCAGCATAATTTCTTGATTCAATATTTGAAGTCTCATGGATTATCAAAGAAGGCACAAGTAGTTTCTATGCTCCAGCAATCACCCATTTGCCTTCCTTGGGCTGGTGAAGAAAAGCGCCCCCATTCTGGTGTTTGCATGATGCGCCATATGGAAGCATTTGTGGGATTAGAGAAGGGATTCAAGTGTGGCTTTGACCACGGGACTGACAAGAACATCTCCAAGCTGCGTGTGAAGTACATGACTGACATAATTTGTTCTGATGTCAATGCACTTCGATCTGAAATTTCTGCTCAAGCTAAGGCACACGCATCCTTGACCTTAAAAGGTGTTCAAGCTCTAAAATTGCGGTTGGATTGATTCGGTAGGAAATTGTAGTTAACAAACATTAGTATTTTGCTGGGCCTTCCGTACTTTTGAGGGTATACAAATTTTGTGGTCTACATGTGATGTAATGTATAACCCTTTATGATTCCCTTCTTGGGTTACTTTTGTCTATCTTAGTCTATGTTTGTACGCTTGTTGATGTTGACATTATTAATATTGTTGTGTTTTGATTATGTTGTGACATTACTATATAGCCATGTGCTGGCCTAATATTAATATGTGCAATTATATGATACTTATGTGCACCCTGAATAGCCTATTGTGCATATGCAATATGATGATCTATTTTTAATAACCGAAGTGCTTATGTATTCAGTCTTTTAGGGTGATGTCTGTTTTTCTGTTTTGTGGCTTATATTGGTCTGGATTCTTATTTTTTATTTTATTTTAATGTAATTTTTTATTTTCCATTTCTGTGAATATATTTTACTTTGTGTGCGTTTTATATTACTTTTTTCTGCAATAGTGCAAATGCATCTCTTTTTTGTGCAATTTTATTTGTATTATGTGCAGTTATAAATGTGCCCACTATAATATGTGCACTCATATTGTTGTTTTGTGCAGTTACAAAGCTTTATTGTGCACAGCTAACACCTGTTTTTTTATGTATGTAACATTGTGTTTTAACTTGCCCAATTTTCACTAACTCTATTTTTTTTTGTAGTAATTTTATTTTAATTTATTTTTAATTTATAGAATTAAGAATTCACGCTTTAATATAATTTTTTTTCACTTGCCCTGTAGTGCACTTGTAATATCTTTTTGTGCAATTACAAATCTATTATGTGATGTGTTAAATTGCATTTTAGAAAATGTGCGCCCACAATATCGTTTTGTGCAACTCTAACACTTTAGTGTGCATATTTTAAATATAATGTTATTTTAATATTTACGTGCCTTTATATCTATTATTATTTATATTTTTTGTTGTTTTTTCAATTCATTGTCATTCGTGTTATTTTCATATAGTTTAAATACCACATTTAAGTCCAAATATTATTCTGATATTGTGCACTTGTAACCTTGTACTCCCTCTGTTAATTAAAACTTGTCGTTTACTATTCATGCACGCTTTTTTAGAACGATAAAAACTATATAAAATATTAACTTTTTTTTAAATTTGTTTTTATAAATTCATACTTAATAGTAATAAGTATAATATTATTTAAAAAAATTATTTCAAAAGTTAATATTTTATATAGTTTTTAACACCTAAAAATGCGTGCGTGAATAGTAAAACGTCAAGTTTTAATTAACGGAGGGAGTATTGTGCATTTGTAATATTGTTATGTGCAATCCTAACAACTTATTGTGCAGAGAAATCAATATATTGTGGAAACAAATTCTAGATTATATTTATAATATTAACTGAGATTACATTTATTTTTAGACAGTTACATGTCAAATAGACTGAAATCTATAAGTAAAATATGATATCTTATGGATCTCCTCCCTCCTCCTTGCTCTTGGTTGCCTGTCTTCTAAAACGCCTGATGTTGTCCTCCTCCTCTTTTCTTCATCCTCAGATACCAACCTGTTCCAATCAATCACATAAGCATATATACTGCAATACATATGTTATAAAATACTGAATTAGTTGTTCATAATTACACTTGCATACTTGTTTTTCCAAACCGAAATACCATTGTTTTAAACTTAAACACTTCAAATTAAGAAGAAATACAGACATTTCATATAAAATATATAATTAATAATTCAAAAGTAGTCTGTATTCTTCATCTTCTTCTTCTTCCTGCACTTGACTGCTTATCTTCCAAGGAAGGTTGCAATCTTCCTCCTCCTTTTGTCTTCTTCCTCAAAGACCTCCCGGATGCACTCAGTCACGTATCCCCTGTACTCAGCCAGTTCTCTCTCCACTTGGACTTGTTTTTTTTGGTACTACAGAAATATTTATACTTAACAAGTTAAATAATCTTCTGATCTTACTTTAAATCAAACTATTTAAAGTTTTGATAACTTACCTTCTCCAGGGTCTCTTCCTCTCCTTTTTCAGTTGCCTCCAATATCTTGTAGGCATTTTCATTCCTCTCCTGGTTGAGGGCACTCAGGAACATCTGATGCTTCTCGGCGGCCTCCAGGAGGTTCTTCCTGGTTTCCTCAGTGTGTGTCTCTGCAGCCTCATCCAGTAGATTCATGTGGTACCCTGGGTACAAGTACTTGTCTATCTCATTGTTGATCTTGTAGAACTCTTCAGTAAACACGAACGGGTTGAATCCTTCCATCTTTTCTTTTTGGATCTTTGGTTTCTTTCTTTTTTGATGTGTAAGAGAAGAAGGCTTCTTTTTTTTCAGGCGGTTTGTGTGATGTGTTGTGATGGAGGATCTCTGTTTATATAGGCGGTTTTGGCTCTTCATCTCCCTTCATTTGATTGGCCTTATCCAATTGGCGGTTTTCCAAAGTCATTTACCCGCGCCCAACTCCCTATAACTGTAATGATTACCCCTTTTAAATGTTTAAACTTCTCAACTTCCCATATTTGTAGTAATTATTTTCATACAGCATTTTATTTGTAGACTTCAGTATTTTAATTTATAGTTCTCCTCAAATCTCTACGTTTTTAAAATTAAAAGACATTTATTTAAGTTGTTCTTGTTATATTTAAATTTTTTTTTTATAAAATTTTTAAACTAATTATTCCTATAGTAACTGGTTTTATTATACGGTTGTTTTTGAAACAATCCCATTTCATACTGGTGGTTTTCTTCCTTTTGTGATGTTTTCTGATTGCACATTTATTGAGAAGTACTTAATTGTTGATTAGATGTTTGTAGTTGAGTCTATGTAAATGTATATTCCATCATTACCTGAATCTCACCTTGTCCAATTTTTTCTACAATCTTTTAAAGCAAGTCATAATTAATAGTAGGTTCTACCCTGTACTTATTAATTTGCAACTTGGGATTTCTCTCTTATTTCCTTTAAAAATAGATTGTACTGCACAATTAAATATTATCTTAACACAAACCCGAGATAGTAATGAACATAATATAAAAGTTGGTTCATAACATATGTGAATAAGAAAACATAAAGTATACCATTTTTCCAATACTAAAGTGCATTAATAAATTTCCATTACAACTTGTGCTTATTATTCCTCTTATGTTTCCCTCAATGGACATGTCCTGCTGTTGTGAGGTGCATATTCAAGGCAGATTGAGCATATTCTCTTCCCCTTTTTCTGTGATTGAATTGATGTTTCCTTCCCGCCTTTAAGCCTCTTCCCACTGCCTTTTGTCTTTGCTTGTTTTGGGTCTCTTATTACCACATTCTTCAGGAGGCTTACTCCAGCAAACTCTTCAAACATAGCTTCAAGTTAACAAACTTATTAAAATTAGTATACTTTGAATATATAATTCTGGCCTATTATATTTCATTTTATTTTGTATAAAAGGGTTCAAATAAGGAATCAGTAATCTTGCGTTTCTGCATCAAACCTATCATACATACCAGACTTTGAAGCTGTTGAAGATGTTGCTGTTTGTGTACTTTGTTGGAGCTCCCTTTTTGCATTTGTTAATGCAGATGTCAAGTGCTTAATCTGATCACTATTGTCCTTAACTAAATCCACACAAGCATGAAATTCAGCTAACATATTTGTCAACAGGAGTTTTTGTTCTTGTTTTGCACTTGACTGTCTGACCACAACATCATCCAAAGTGAAAACACTACTCAAATTTGCTGCTTTGGTCCAACGAGTAAGCAGTAGTGTTTCTGGCAACTTATCAAGTTGTATATCCTTCAAAACAGTTAATATATGCCTGCATGGATATCCTAACCTGTTGAACAAGTTACAAGAGCAGGAGCAATCATGATCTTCAAGTTTGTGCTCAACAGTGTATATCTTGTTGTTTTCTTTTAGAGTATATATCTCCAACTCATCAATCTCTGTCACATTTGTCACTCTGCAGTTGTACAATGCCCCTTTCAATTCGTCCTGAAATTTCCCCCACATTTTTATTGTGTATAATCTGGATGCATGCTTTTCTAGAGGAAGGGGCGAAATCAGAATTGGTTCCAGTATTTCAGAGTCATAGTTCTTCTTCCCCTGAATATGCCTTTGATTTTCAATTCCACTTTCATAATACAACATAAACTCAATTAAATTTAAAGTGCAGTTGGAGAACTTACGGAAGAAGCTGTTCATGCTCTCTGAAATGGATGTTGTTTTAATCAATCCACTAAGTTTGACATTCTGAAAATACGCAGGGGTCCACTTGTCTCTCATTCTAAACAGTTCACTTAACCACGAGTGACTTGTCATTCCATACTCTTCCATTAAGTCATTCCAGTCCTTTTCAAATTCTTCTGGCGTACTCTCCCTGTTCCACACAATACTCCTCAACCTGTCACTGAATTTGATGTATCCATTCATGGAGTTGTCTATTTTCTGAGATAGCTTGTCCATGATATGCCACATGCATAATCTGTGCCTACTCTCTGGAAATACAGTTTGAACAGCAATCTTCATCGAAGGATCCTGGTCCGTTGTGAAAATTCTAGGGCACCCACCCATTGCCTTTTTGAAGCGCTCAAACAACCACACATATGACTCTACATTCTCATTCCTCAAAAGCCCTGATGCTAGCAGCACCAATGATTTATGGTGGTCATATGCTGTGAAGGGACTGAACACCATTTTGTACCTTTAATATAAGACACTTGTGGAAATTAGAATAATTTCAACAGAAACATGTATAAAGTTGGTATTACAGATGTATATAAATAAAAGATCACTAGGCTGTGTAGGTGTGCACTTATTCGATCTTGCAGTCCATGATATACATGATTTTGTGCATCTATACATTCTATCTGTGCAGTCTTGTTACCATATTTGTGAATAAATCAAGCAATCTGTCTTTTGTCTGTGTTATAAAAAAAATCTATGACAGTGCTTACACATATGATGTATCTAAATATTCAATATGAGTAATGTCTAATACCTGTTTGTGTTGTACGTTGAATCAAATGAAATAACATCTCCAAATAATGAGAAGTTTTTTCTGCTTACTGCATCACACCAGAACAATCTGCTCAACTGATTGTCTTCATCGACATCAAAAGCAAAGTAGAATGCACCGCATATTTCTTGCTTATGGAAGAATCTGTCAATAACAACTTGTGCATCAGACCCTTTGAAATACGCCAATAGATCTCTTCTGTGATTGGTGAAATCAATCACTGATGGACCCACATTGCTATATCCTCCCACCATTTCTTTATATAATCTGTATGCTTTTGCTGGTCCAACTCTTTGTTTTGCACAGTCCAGCACAAATTTTTGATGGTAACTTTGCATCTTCCTATTACTCTTCATGTATACCCTGCAGATCTCATCAACGAAAGGGTGTGTGTGCTTCTCCTCAAATTTTGTCACCACATATCCTTGTTCAGGTACATATTTATATATTATCTTAGCAGTACAACCAACTCGTATAGATAATCTTTTTCTTACCTTCTTTGTCTGTTTACCTTTCGAGTATCCTTCTCTATTGCAGTATAAGTATTTCAGTTGCTGTACCCCATTAGCATTAACTGTGGTCCCATGTCTTACATCAAATCCCGCTTTATATGCATAATCTTTATATGCTTTCACAGCTTCATTCAATTTCTGGAACACTTTCCCTTCCTTTGGCTCTAACTCTTCACTGCAAATC
The DNA here is from genome assembly GCA_037127255.1 of Persicaria tinctoria. Taxonomy (NCBI): domain Eukaryota; kingdom Viridiplantae; phylum Streptophyta; class Magnoliopsida; order Caryophyllales; family Polygonaceae; genus Persicaria; species Persicaria tinctoria. The sequence continues at coordinate 38,216,769 of JBANSL010000003.1, read as the reverse complement.
GGTATCCAATATCTCGTGTTGTTTGGTGTCACAAACACCCTATATGGGAGCTGATGTTGCACTATCATATTATTGATATTCACTTCAGGCCCTACATTGATGCTGATTGGTGTTGCACAAACGATTGCAGTAGTTGAAGCAGCTGATGATTCTAAGTTTTCAGTATGTGACTCTAGCACAGACTCCATATTGTCTGTTAAACCAACATTGAAAAATTTATTAGATAAATTGTATTTTTGTAACCAGTGCCACCAATATATCAACAGTGCAATTTACAAGTACATAAGTGATAACTCAACATTCTATACTGAATATTAAGATCAGACAGCAAACTTTCAGATATGAGTTGTTTGATGTTTTATGAATATAAATTTCATGCAAATGAGGATGGGATTGTATATTAACATTGTTTTCTCTTCAATTTCTGTCTTATCTAAGTGCAATTGTGTGTTAATTGACGGCCATTTTCTGTTTTGCAAACTTCAAACCCTAGGTTCGTTTTAGCCTATTATTTTATTTTTACTCCAAATTTTGGTTTTGTTTACACAAATTACACTGATATTCTGCATCTTTTTCAGATCGAATCCGAAATTAAGACAAATTATATGAACTTTGGACAAATTAATTCAGTAATGAATGCGAATTTGAATCTAATAAGATCGAACAGTTTGTGCACCTTTTTCTCAAAATTTCTTCCTCTGCCTCTGTTGTCGGTGCTTCGATCAGGATATTCCGCTGATCTTCGATGAATCCTTTTGCTGATTACAAGTTTCTGCAATTCAACTTGTTTGATTGTAATCCCCGGCGAGAAGGTGAAGGTTTTCGACAATCGAATCTGTTTCCATGGGAACGCGATATCGGTTTTTGGAAGGACCGGTTTTCTTATGTTTTTTTTTTATTTTTTCCGGTTCAACCCGGTTTTTTTAAAGGAAATTCGGCGCGCGCCCCTTGAACCCAAATTTTACACGTTAAGCGGATTTTACACGTTAAGGAGTTTTTACATTTTAAAGCTTCCCTATATATATATATATATATATATATATATATATATAAATAAATATATAGGGAAGCTTTAAAATGTAAAAACTCCTTAACGTGTAAAATACGCTTAACGTGTAAAATTTTATTTTTTTATTGCAAAACCAGACACGCTGGCTGGTTTAAAAAAAAACGAACCGGACCCGTTTCATAAAAAAAAGACTAAACCGGAAAAATAGAAACACGCTCCTCTCGATCTGATTGCTCGCTGATTGAAGGCGGAGGTAGGGCAGGGAGCGGCGAGTGATTCTTCTTCATCATCTCAGATCTCCGTCGATCCCTCTCTGCTCGCAATCTCTTTCGCTCGCGCTCGCCAATCCGCATGGCTACTGCCGCCAATTCTCTCTGATTGCTCGCTTATTGAAGGCGGAGGTAGGACAGGTAGCGGCGAGTGATTCTTCTTCATCATCTCAGATCTCCCTCGCTCCCACCCTGCTCGCAATATCCCTCCTGAAGGTCGGCCCGTATCGAGTCGACGACATACTTGAGGTGCTTATTCATTACTTTGCCTTCGATTCAGAACCTAATTTTTTTTGGTAAAAAGAACCTGATTTTATGTCCTCAAGTTTGTATCTTTTTGGTTGATTTTGATAATGTGAGTGTCAGTGGTTAATGTGACCAATCCATGTCTTTGAATTTTTGGATTATGTAGTTACTTGCATTCACTACGTCTCTAGATTAAGATCATTTGGAACTGTAGATGTTCAGTTGAAACATATGAGCAAATTGGTTACATGATTGTGTTCCTCAATCAGTGCCAATGGTATAATCCTAAAAGGGAAGGAAAATGTGAATGTTTTGGCTGCTAAATTAAGCATGACTTCTTTTTTCAGCTATCAACCTCATGTTGTTTTAGTGACTGTTTTTTGACTGGTGCCTAAATTAAACTTAGGGTTTATGAATTTGCGTAGATTCAACTGGTTTCCGAATCTCCCTGAATCTGTTTAATATCCTTTCAGTTGCTCTTTCGTGCTTGAAGTTTGTATAGTTTTAGCATCTGATTGATGAGTGTTCTAGTGATGCCGAAATTTCTGCAGATTCGGAAAGCAAGTTAATAATCTTATTTTTTTCTCGCTCTGCAAATTCGACTAAGTTCTACTCATGCTTAACTGTTCAATTGTTGCATAACTTTGAGCCTGAAGATCCTTACTTGATCGTTTAGGAAGTTACTTAGCCTTGAAAGCATGGATCATTTCTTTGTTCTTTTATGTTGTCAAGAGTGCTTTCTAGGCCTTGATAGCTTCCTTGAGGTATTAGATAGACAATGTGCATATAAAAGGTGAAATAGTGCATACTTGATATAAAAAAGTTGGCCTTGCTACCTTGTTAAACTATTAAAAGTTTAATATTGCTCTTAAATTTGTCTTGGGTGCTACTGCTGGAAGATGCAAGGCATGAATGTGATGATGCTAGTAAGGCAGGAATCATTCTTGTAAGGATTAGTAGGCATGCCCCTGAGCCATACAGGCTTTCCTTGGTGAGTTGATGGTCAGCTTAGGGTCTGTTTGGCGGAATGTGGGTACTGTTAAAGGAGGTTACGGGGTGGCCCATATGAGCTATAAGTTATTTTAATTTGGGTATGGATTTGCTTGGCTTGACTTGCATATATACATCAAGAAAACAAATAGTTTTCTAAATTGAATTGAAGTTTAATTAATAATCTCTTGTTAAACTTTGTCTATTTCTATTGCTTTGATATCTACTGTCATTTTAAGGCTGGACTACATGGGTTTTGGATCAACAGTTAATGTTTCTGCAGGTAACAGGAGATGTATCAGATGTATATAAATCTGCAAGGACAGAAAAAGGTAATGGCCTATTTACATAAGCAAGATCCTTCCAAACATCACTGTGCAACAAGGTGATTGAATGAGAATCGCTCCCACTCTTGTCTGCCAAATACAAAAGAGGATCAAATTACACAAAACATATCCTATAATAACAATTACTAATTTTCAAACTTAGTGGAGCTCCCGTTTTTGCAATTTATACACGCAGATTGCAATTTGGAAGGCTTCCACTTTTGCCGACTGTTTGTATTTTTTTGTGGCCTCTGACTGTCTGACATGCTGACCAATTGCAGCCAAGAGGACTAGCTTGCACCAATTATCTCGTACAATATTCGTTAACTTCGGTATGGAAACTATCCTAGTGTGTAACCGTTTTTCTAATGCTACTGCCTAAGTAATTTTCCTGAACTACATTTAATATACACATTGTTCATGTAGGTTCTGAAAGAGAGCTTTAAGGTATATTGTGCCATCCCAAATGGGATAATCAATCTTGTTGATGTGGTAAGACGTCTTTGTGCTGTAGATCATCTTTGGCTTAGCATTCTAAAGAACTACCTTGGATCTTTTTAATAAACCATATTAAGCTTATTATTTTTGGTACAATTGCATGCTTTGAAAGTATTTTGGGATGGCTAGACACGATGTGATTAAACCACAAGAAGTGATTACAATTGATCATGAACTAGGATGAAAGAAACCAAACCCAGAAGACAATCACACTTCACCTATAAAGGACCACACCCTTCAAATTTGACACCATTAAGCAAATCCCAACTATGATAGAATATTTTTGGCCTATTAGATCAATTGGTAGAGCGATGTGCGTATGCACAAAGATGTGGGTTCGAATCCCACATAGGTTATATATTATAAACAAGAACACACCAATCCCAAATTTTTAATCATGCACATTATAATCTTAGTTATGCACTTTTTAACCTTAATTATGCACTTTTTAACCTTAAGTATGCACTTTAATTTGAAATTGTTATACGTAAAATAATCGATTTCAAACTCACATCTATCAACCTAAATTATGAGATAGGTGATCCCAAACTCTCAAAAGTAAAAAAAAAAAAACAAAATTAAAACATCGATTTCAAAAGCACATCTTTTGTCTTATTCATGCATATTATGATCTTACTTTTGCACAATTGTATTCTAAATCTGCACAATTGTATCTTACTTTTGCACACTTGTATTCTAAATGTGCACAATTTTATTCTAAATCTGCACAATTGTATCTTACTTTTGCACAATTGTAGTTTAAATTTGCACAATTGTATCCTACTTTTGCACACTTGTATTCTAAATGTGCACAATTTTATTCTAAATCTGCACAATTGTATCTTACTTTTGCACAATTGTAGTTTAATTTTGCACAATTGTATCCTACTTTTGCACACTTGTATTCTAAATGTGCACAAAGCCAAGCATGAAAGGCATGTTTTAGTGACAGAAGAGCTTTAAGAAGTTGAATATGGTGTTTGATTTCAAATTTTCAATCGTCTCTGGATGGCTGGGCTGGTAAAAGACCCTTAAAAAGCCGAGGGCTTTCCCTAATTCTTTGATGTATTGTGTACATTCCTAAAGAAATTTTGATAAGGTATGATTTGAATTTTTACTGGAATTACACTACTCTTTGTGGTTTTGGAACTGTTATCAAGTTTATTCAACTTGCAAATATTTCGAATCCCTGATAATGTTACTGGATATAGAGCAATGATCTTTAGCCAGAAAAAAGAGAGCATGGGAATACATATTATCTTAGGATTCAAGACTAACATTGAAAGACAATTTATCCAAAAATGCAAGATTTGGTGTTGTCATTGCATCCCTTAGCAGTCACTGATGTCCCCATTTAGAACAACTGTTTTTCCACAACCAACTTGGCTGTCATAATTCAGCGGTGGATCACCATATCCTCAGCAAGCCATGATCGGGTGTACAAATCCTGCAAAACATTAATGATTCTAAGGTAAGAACTGTTTTCATATCTTTTTTCAGATAGATTAGGATGTATCAATCAATTCTCACCATATTGAGAGTAGTTTCTTATGAGGTCTAATTTGATGGCAAAGATGTCTACATAAGAGATATCCATATCTGCATTTTGGCCTTTTAGTTTCTGACATAGATCACGCAGCTGTTGATTGAAAACTGTAGCAGCTTGGTTATGTGGTTTAACACACCCAAACTCATCAACCTTTGTCTTGGTTGTTTCGAATTTCACCATGTGTTGAGGCAAGCATTCGATTGGACCTGTGTTGTGGATCCAAAAGTTCCTTGCTCCTACATTATATAATCTCTATGGAAGAACAAACATTATTTATTTACTTGTTAAATCTTGTTCTTGTTCACTCTCTTTAAGCCTACCTGAATGGCTGAATCCCAGCTTCAAATTCGGCTAAATATCCAGGGATTGAAGCCACCACCTCGTCGTATGACATTGAGTCAAATGCAAAAGAGATATCATTCTGGCCAATGTCGAACATGTACAACCCCTTGTAGAAGTAATCTTTGGCTGGAAGGTACTTGCCGAACTCCTCACATGCAAGAAATTTGAATTTGAGCCGAATAATTCTTATCCTGCTAGAATGTAGTAAATCGATATTGATTGATCTTGTGTACTTTGAGATATCAAGTCAATAACCCGCGCTTTTAACCGCAAGAACTGAGACACCTGGATTCCAAATTAGAAAGGGTAAATTGAGCTTCTGGTTGCTGGAGTTATGGTGGCAGCTGAAGCTGCAAAGTTGCAGCCAGTGTGAAAATTTGGCATTCTGACAGACTCAAGATAGGCATTCAGAAAGAGCAGATCAATTGCATTTGATGTAAATGATATCATCATCCAAGAAACTATCTGTAAGGCAATCTACTCTAAGAACAAACAGAAAGATGAAGCATGATTTGAAGACAATGGTTATGATAATGCATATTTTAGATAGGCATTATAGATAGTTTTAGTTTAGTTTAGGTTGCATTTCTTGCTTGCTTTATTGTTAATTTGCATCTTGTGTTTATTTTAGAAAAGTTCGGATTCTGCGCAATTTTGTGTTTATCTCGCAGATCGAATCAGAACACACTTGGGGAGATGCAATGTCTCGAAGAGGAACACAAGATGAATGGAAAGGAACAAGGAAGAAAGAAGCAAGGCAAGACGAGAAGAAAAGCCCGCAGAAAGGAGCCAAGACCACGGCAAAGCTACCTGCGGCGGGCGCCGCAGCTAGTGCCGCGGCCGCCGCAGTGCCCGCCGCAGCGGGTAGCTGACAAGGCAGTTGCGGCGGGCGCCGCAGCCCCTGCGGCGGCCGCCGCACGTACGGACAGCGCGGATCCGCTTTTTGGAAAACCCTAGTTTCTATCTATTTTGTTTGGGGCCGACTTTGGATGTTTGTTTTAGGCTTTTTATGTTATTTTTCTTCAGCATTCATTCTATTCATTCAACCATTAGACTCTTTAGAGAATTTGAGCAATGTCTTCCATGAGGAACTAAACTCATCGATTCTGCCTGCAATTTGAAGCTTTATTCGGATTGATTGTGAGTTTCTAATTCTCGCTCCTAGTTTCCTATTTGTGAATGCTTCGACTTCTTTGTGCTTAATTAATTATTGATTTGTTCTATCTTGTCTGGCCAACTCGTTAGATCAATTCAATAGCTAAGGTTTTGTAGATTCCTGGTTGTGAACCTTAACCTAAGTGGCAAACTTATTCCTTTAGGGCTGGTTGAACTAATTGAATAAGTAGGAAGTTGAATGTGTTGTTAAATCCTTTTTTAGGGACTGCAAATACCTTGGCTAATCTCTGAACTTAAAGCTATCAATTGGGTTAAATCCTTCTTTAGGGACTGTTCGATTGATAAGGGTTGCTAGGACTGGTTGGACTAGTAACTATATTAGGTCGGGACAAGGGCATTCATAGGAAACATAATAGGACGAGAAGAAGTTACAAGGATCGCTTCAATCCAATAAAGTGAAAAATTGTAGGTGGAATTGCTTTCCCTAAATTGTCTAAAACCAATTCCTTTACTTTGCTTTGTTTAATCCGCTTTGATAAAAGGCGGACCTTTCACACACAAACCCCCCCCCCCCCCCAAATTGGTTACTTTGATTGACACTTGAATCACACTTGAATAATAATTTCCCTGTGGGATCGACCTCTTACTTATTGCTATACTAGTTATAGGTTTGAGTTTACTTTGACGGGATCAACGACAGGTTTCCCCTCCGTCAGGTTACTTACTTAGAAAATCGACAATCAAACGGCCATCACAATACCTTCCGATTTCATTTCCGAAATATGCCTGGCCATATGGAGGAGGAAGGCTATAGCCAAGACCAGCAACCATGTTTCCTGGGTCGGAATTTGAGTCGCCAAAGTTGAAAGCTGGTGGGTACTTCAGCTCAGCTGAACTTGAATACAATATTGAAATGGAAAGTAGGAATACTAGCTGGAAGATCTTGGTAGCCATGGATGGGGATTGTGAGATTGCAAGGTGAGCTGTTGCTTTCTTTTTAGCACAAATGCACTTCACAGTTGCACAAATACACTTCACAGTTGCACAAATGCACTTCACATTTGCACAAATGCACTTCACAGTTGCACAAATGCACTTCACAGTTGCACAAATGCACTTCACAGTTGCACAAATGCACCTTACACTCTTATTCATGAAGAGAAACATAGTACTTGTAAGCGATAAACATAGATAGCCTATGCGGGATTTGAACCCGCATCTTTGTGCGTGGCACGTTGCTCTACCATTTTGAGCTAATAGGCTTTACATTTGATTAAAGCAAAGGGACATACATCATTTTGTCGTTAATGAAACAAAGCCAATTGAACCAAAGACAAACACAACTAGCAAAAATGTTGAATACTATAATAGAAAAATTGAACCTAAGAGTTCTGATGTCCTTGTCTGTTTATCATCACTTGCACCAACCAGTAACACTTGAATACCATAGCAGAAATTGCTCTTTTTCAAAATGAAATTGTACTTTTCAAACACATTTAAGTCAGAACCAATAAATTCATCCAAAGAAATAGAACAATCAATCATCTTAACTACATGAAGCAAAATTACAGAAGCATAACATTCTTTCAACTCCATCTCAGCTTGTCTCTTCTTTGCAACAATCCTTTCAGTTCCATCTCAGCTTCATGTAATTAGATGATGCACATCCATTACGTACTATATAGTGAACAAACTGGTTGCATTGCCGTGCCTTATTTTTATGACATTTCCCAATCTAACAGACCATTCCAATAGTTTATTCTCAACTACGGTTTGCAAGTGCACTTGTTAGTTTCTCATCCAAATTTGGAGCATGATGATCATCTGTTACTCTTGCTACAGATTCCACAAACACTTTCCTAAGGTATGTAGAGTATATGTATTACTTTAACAATCAATCACTTTAAAATGTTGATTATTCCATGACTGAATCTCATCCACAGTTCCAAAATTAAGATCAGTTCGAGAAATTTACTTCACATTCAGGCATCAGTAAGTTTCAAATCAGGTAAATACCATCCCTCCCACAGTCCCAATCAAATCGATAATCAGAGCAACAAGCCTAAATACAAAACAATAAAATCATGAAAATAAAGCCAGCGATTAAAACTACAATATCAGCAAATACATACTTGAGTGTGATGCGCAGGCGCTCGATCGTTGGTCACAACAACAGCAAGATCAGTAGGAGTAGTTGACAGATAATCGAATCAGCGATGAAATTGTCGATCTAATTGCCCTAGAACAGTAGGAGCCCTAGAACAGTAGGAGAAGATGAAGGGCAGAAAAGAGATGGAAGAGAGAAGCACCACAAGAGGAGAAATTTATCCTTGAGCATTTAACACATTAAGCTAACGAACCAGAGAGCCCTAATTGATCGAAGAGGAAGCAGCATCTGAACGACTGACCTGTACTCCCTCCTTCACAAAGGGAACCGACATCGAACAGAGGCAGAAGACAGAATATGCAAAATCGTCGATCCTCCCCTGCAATTGCTCCATTAATCGGAAGATTCCCGACGACGGTCGTCTTCTTCAAGCACTAGATCGACCCTGCTGGGGATTTGCTGGGCGAGCGAGGGCGAGCCAAATCTGATGACGATGAGGGGAGACGAGGAGCAATGAAGGGCGTTGGGAAGATGACGAGGAACGGCGGGAGGATGACGGAGGAGTGAGGGAGGATGACGAGCGAAGGCGAGGGGCGATAGAGGGCAACGCTGTTGTCCACCGCCATGGTTGCAACAACTCAAAGTCGGGAGAGCGAGGAGATAAACAGATTAATTTTTAGGGTTTAAGTTAATTCATTTTCTAAATTGAGCGCGCATACCTTATTTAGAAATTTTACACGTTAAGCCAATTTTACACGTTAAGGACTTTTTACATTTGAAGCAAACCCTAAATATATATATATATTTATATATTCATATATGATATCATTAAATAGCAAGTATTTCTATGAACATAACTGGTTAAAAATCTTCCTAAGTTGTAAAGAATTTTATAATTGTGGATGTGTATTTGAAAACAGAAGAGGTGGATTTGATCAATGTTCAATAATCTTAAGGGTATAAAGTCTAAATTTCATTTTTTTTTGGTAAATAAAGTCTAAATTTCATAGTTGGTACTAGTTTTATACGCTTCAAATTTGATATTATCTTCAAAGTTCCTACTGATTCATATTGAAAAGCTTGAGTTATTATACGTTGTACAGTTATTATTATTACACCGTTGGATTTCAGGAAATCAAGGGCCACGATCGAATCTGCACCATGCGAAGGGCTGATGCGGCACACGCTGCTTCAGTAAATATTTTAATTGCGTTTAATAAATTGGTGATGCGGCGCACCTAGACCTGTCAAAACACAACCCGACCCGAAAACCCGACCCGAACGCCCGAAAAAATCTGGGTCAAGACCCGGGTTTTTTGACCCGGGATTTTATTTCGACCCGAACCCGAATTACCCGGTAATTTTCCGGGTAAACCGGGTCCGGGTCCGGGTCGACCCGGTCGGGTCGGAATTCTTTTTTTTTTTATTCCATCGCTTATTCGCTCCAGAGTCCAGACAGTCCTCTTGTTCACTTTTCCGTTCTTTTGAGTTCTGAGTTCTCGATGGCTAAACCCTAGCCGGCCCCAATCGCCACTGGCAATCACGCAGCCGTCATTCCTAGTCGCCGCCGGTCACGAGATGCCGCCGCTGGTCAAGAGACGCGCCGCCGCTGTCACCCTTGTTTGCCGCTGCTGTGTTCGTCGCTATCGGTGCTACAGGTCGGGGAGTTGTTGTTCGTCGCTGTTGTCTACGCCGGTGAGGTCACTGCTCGTCCTCGACCCAAGCTCTAGTCCGAGGCTGTTGTCCGAAGGTGGTGAGGTCACTGCTCTTCCTCGACCCAAGTGTCTCTCAGAGGCTGCTGTACGGTAAGCCTATACATCTCTAATTCTCTATTGTGATTTTGTATGTTTAGATAGATGTAAACATTGAGCAATTGACAACCTCTATTGTGATTTTGTATATTGGTGCTCATCCTCTTTTGTGAATTTATTTTGCTGTTCTAAGACACCTCTCGTTTCCTACTTTTTTTTTTTTATAATTCCCGAATTTTGTGGCTATTTAAGTTAGAATAATGTCCTGTAACAACTAAATGTGCAATTGACAGCCTCTAGTGTGAATTTTGTGGCTATTTCCGAATTTTGTGGCTATTTAAGTTAGAATAATGAGTAATTGTGGCTGCAATTCTTGGGTATTTGCAATTGGAACAACTGAATTATTGCATGTGTTGAGTTCTCAAGGGTAGGAAATCATGGTTAGTTCAATTTTGGGTATTGTAATTGGAAAATAAGTTGTGTTTGTGAGTTGGTATTTCAAATTGTTATAAAAATATGGTTAGAAAAGAGGTATATGTAAGAATTATAAATTTATAATGCTATTGCTATGTAATTTTTTTTTGTTATGATGATTTAGGTATTGTGTTTGTATGAGTTTTATAATAATGTAGCTTGTCTATTTTAATTCTTAAAAGAATCATGTGAGGAAACTTTGATTCATTTTAATTTGTATCTCACACCATGCCACTCTTATAGTAACGATGCCACCACGACGACCTCCAATCAAAAAAGGTTCGACGAAAAAACCAAGTGGATCTTTGTCTCTAATGCCATTTCGAGGGATTGAGTATCAATTGTCACAGCTGAGTATTTGACTTGATTGGGAATTTGGCACTTCTGTTTTGTGGCTTATCTATGTGTACCTTTTGTTGCCGTTATTTTCCTATTTATATTGGAACATGTGTACCTTTTGTTGTCGTTATTTTCCTATTTATATTGGAACATGTGTACCTTTTTTTGTCGTGATTTTGCAGTACGAACATATAGAAGTTCTCGAAGACAAGTTTACTTTCTTGTTGGATGTTAGAATTGGATCTTATTTCTATTGTAATATGAATCTAGACATCTAGTTCATGCTTTCTAAGTAATGAATTTGTGTTGTTTCTTTTAGGTTATAATTTGAATTTGACAGGAAGCACGAATATGTAAGGAATGGCCTCAACTTGAATTTTAGCATTTTCAATCAATTTTAACTTTTTTTATTTTGTAAAGATTATCGCAGATTTTTTCTTGCAAAAAGTTAAAATTGACCAACCCGAAATGACCCGAAACCCGGGTCAAACCCGTATTACCCGGGACCCGAAAATACCCGAAACCCGTATTACCCGGGACCCGTATTACCCGGGACCCGAAGTGACCCGACCCGTTTGACCCGTTTGACAGGTCTAGGCGCACCCATGACCTTACATTATGTTTTCGTCTAATAGATTATATTTTAAACATTTTTCAACTTAAAATACGCGTTTATTTATTTTAATTCTGTAAAATAACCTATTTTTTTAAAGGTTATTTATAATTTATCTCTAAAGGTTAATTATTGAAATACAATTTGTAGTTATCTAATCAATTATGTCTAAAAAAATAATTAGACAATTTAATTTGTAATTTTAGTTTATTTCAAGAAATTATTTTGTAATTTGAATATTTTTTTATTTGACTTAATATAAGAATAGTAATTGTAAAATCAAGGGCCTAAACTGGGATGTCACTATGTCAGAGAAAAATCCAAATTTTATGTAAGAGATAATAATAATAATAATTGTTAAAAAAAAGAAGTCCTAAACTGGGATGTGTAAAAATTGAATTCGAACCTGAGACCTAAGGGTTATAAGGAAATGGATACACCACTAAACCAAGGAAGGACTACTGATTGATGTTGAAATGCTGTAATAATTATTGCTATGGAGTTTCGTTTTCCAAAGCGTCACCACAAGCAGCAGTCATCCGCAGTAATTAAGGTCACGCATGTGGGACGGCAACGTAAGGAAGAAGTTTTGATACACATTTCTTCCCACATTTCCCCCCATATTTCAACTGTGATGAACTTTGTGCACGTTTTTTAAAGAGTTAAAAATGGATACATAATACTATAATACTTCAAATTAATTTCTTCTGTTAGTACTGTAATTGTTTTATTTTTTTGAGCAAGTAATTTTTTTATAAAATAACATAATCATTAAAAAAAATGCATAAAATGTACTATTTAACAGCAACCATTTCTGATTTCTGAATGGAGGGAAGGGGGAATGTATCTTTTTTTTAAAAAAATACAGTACTGCAGATCAATGATGACTTTTTCACTCCCCATATCAAATCCCAATCCCCCATACAAGAGCCTCACCAAATTCCCTTCCCTTCCCTTTCATTTTCCCCATTTCCCCCCTTTAAAAGCGACGAGGTCACGAGGGCAGTAGATACCAGTACGAAATCGGAGCGAATCGACAGAGAAGGTAACGCCTTCTCTACTCTGCGATTGTTTTTGTTCTTTCCCCTCTCCCTAACATTCTGATTATCGGTGAATTTGTTCTGACGTTATCTGGTTTCTGATGCAGGTTTGTGTCTACAGAATAGTGAAGGTTCAAATCCCTAATTCGACGATAAACAAGGTTAGGCTCTTTCTCACATCTAAACCCCTATCCCAATTGTTGTCATCTGTGGTAAAGCACTTCGGATTTTACATTGATGCATGTGTAGAATTTGTGATTTTAGGGTTTCGAACTGTAGATTTAGGGTTTATGTGTTTTCTGAAGTTGCTTGTTGTGATTTGGACTGGTTTAGTGATGTGTTTGGTATGAACTATGTAATTGGTGCGGTATGAACTTCGAATTGGAGGTTTGGGTTTTATTGTTTTGATTTTGGTATGAAATTGAAAACGCCATTCGCGCGTTAGGGACTTAGGTTTTTTGGGTTTTGTACTGGCTGCATGTTAATTTGATTGCAACTACTTTTGGGCAAAATAGATGTTAGGGTTTTGTACTGGTTGAATTGAATGTTTGATTGCAACTCGTGACTTAGAATTTGTTTATGCTATGTATGGAATGCCTGATTCAATGTATGTTGTGCAGGCTTAAAGATGTCTGATTCTGAGAATTCCCGAACATCGTCGACATTTTCAGCAAGCAGCGGGGCCAGCACGAACCCATTCGCAAACCACCCACCTGGGGTAAGTTACTCGGTTTTTTTTTAAATCAATTCTGTTTCATTTCGATTACTCATAACCCATTAGTCCTGGTCCTCAAATTTCTGTCATGATTGCAGTTTCCAGCACAACCGGCTCACAGGAATACAACAGCGTCCTCCGACCAGTCCAGCACCCAGAACACTAGGGTGATGGAGCTTCAAGATAGAAACGCGGAGCTCCAATCGAACCTTCGGCACGCCGAACTGGATGCTCAGCGTGTCACCGGGAACCTAGCGGTTCTGGACCACCAGCTGAGGATGGCGACAGCGTTAATTGCCACCCTCAAGAACCAAAAGAGGGAGAACGAATTGGAACTTGCTAATGCCAAAAAGCTGCTGCTGGAGAAGGAGGGTTCGGAGGCGAAGAAGGACAAGATGCTGCTATTCGCCAAGGAGGAGGCGGCCAAGTCGAGAGAGAATCAGGCCAAAACGGGCACTGGGATCAAGTCCTTGGTCCAGATCATAGTGGTCCTCTCCTGGATATCCATTGCCACCTTCATGGCGGTGAAGCTATGTTCTTTTTTTAGATTTTAGGAAACTTGATGTGGGTTTGTCAGTTTTTTGACGTAATTTTTTGGATAACTGTTATGGTGAAATTTTGGACAATTATGGTTGAACAAAAATTGTTATGGCCTGGTTTAATATGTGAATACAGTATGGTTTAAATGTTTAATGGTTTAATGTGAATCCTACCAAAAAAAAAGGGTTTAATGTGAATATTATATTATGGTTTAATGGTTTAATGTGAATATTATATTATGGTTTAATGTTAATATTCTGGACAAGTTTCATGGTTCTAAAAAAAATTTTAACTTAAAGTTTTTATTTAAAACCGTAATCGTTTATCAAAAATATTTTTTCACAATTAATTACAATTTTCTCTTATATCTAATTTTTTCATAAGTATCCACAGTAGACATGGATTTGAATTTATTTTATTAGAATTGCTCTCCACACGTTAAAAACTGGCAATTAGGTATCGGGTTCGATTCCTCTTTTATTGCACTTGGACGCGCTGCATTGCCTGATGCAAAATGCATCATGCTCTTTTGGTTTAAGACAATTAGACAAGTAATTGTAATTGTCTACTTTTTCAATGCTCCTTTCTGTATTCCTTTTTCCCGTAATTGTCTACTTCTTTCCTATTAGTAAAAATAAAAAATTTAAAAATTACAAAAATTAAAAATTTCAGAAAAAATACAAAAATTTAAAATTTCAGAAAACCACCATTTAAAAATGTATCTTTTCAATTAACCACCCCTTAAATTAAAAATTAAAGAAAACCACCCTTTAAATGGTACTTTGCCTAATAATAATTGTACATAGAAAAAAGTTGTTCCTCATTAAAATTCTTTTATTATCGGATGCATAAAATGAAGATCGAAACTGGGACCTATGTGTAAAGGGGTAAGGGGTAAACCACTATGGCAAGGAAGGACGACTGATTGATGTTGAAAAAGCGGAAATCATTATCTACAAGTTATTTTTCAGATGTGTCACCACAAGCAGCAGTCATCCGCATTAATTAAGGGCACGCATGTTGGACGGCAACGTAAGGAAGAAGTTTTGATACACATTTCCCTCCATATTTCAACTGTGATGAACTTTGTGCACGTTTTTTAAAGAGTTAAAAACTGATACATAATACTACTCCGTATAATACTTCAAATTAATTTCTTAAGTGTTTACTGTAAATTTTTTATAAAATAACATAATCATTAAAAAAAATGCATAAAATGTTTTTAACAGTAACCATTTCTTATTTCTGAATGGAGGGAAGGGGGAATGTATATATCTTTATTTTTTTTAAAATACAGTACTGCAGTGCAGACAGATTAATCTGTTTAGGATTAGGGGGGGATCAATGATGACTTTTTCACTCCCCATATCAAATCCCAATCCCCCATACAAGAGCCTCACCAACTTCCCTTCCCTGATCAATTTTCCCATTTCCCCCCTTTAAAAGAGACGACGGTAGTAGATATTATCACGAAATCGGAGCGAGAATCGACGGAAAAGGTAACGCCTCCCCTACTCTCCGATCGTTTTTGGTCTTTCCCCTCATCCTAACCTTCTGATTAATTATCGGTGAATTTGTGCTGACGCTAGGGTGTTTCTGATGCAGGTTTGTGTCGTACAGAAGATCAGTGAAGTTTCAATCTCTCTCTAGATAATTCGACGATTACTCTAAGGTTAGGCTCTTTCTCACATCTAAACCCCTACCCCAATTGTTGTAATATGTCATCTGTGGTAAAGCATTTCGGATTTTACATTGATGCATGTGTAGAGTTTGGGATTTTAGGGTTTCGAACTATAGATTTAGGGTTTATGTGTATTCTGAAGTTGCTTGTTGTGATTTGGACTGGTTTAGTGATGGGTTTGGTTTGAACTATGTAATTGGTGCGGTATGAACTTCGAATTGGAGGTTTGGGTTTTATTGTTTTGATTTTGGTATGAAATTGAAAACGCTATGCGCTCGTTAGGGACTTAGCGTTTTTGGGTTTTGTACTGGTTGCATGTTAATTTGATTGCAACTAGTTTTGGGCAAAATAGATGTTAGGGGTTTGTACTGGTCGAATGTTTGATTGCAACTCGTGACTTAGCGTTTTAAATAACCGTTTCTTTCCGATTTCCTATCTTATTCATTGCAAATTCGATTTCAATCAACAAAATTTAAGTGTTGAATTTGTGTATGCTATTTATGGAATGTCTGATTCAATGTATGTTGTGCAGGCTTAAGATGTCTAACTCTGAGAATTCTCGGAGAACATCATTTTCAGACAGCAGCAGGGCTGACACGAACCCATTCGCTCACCACCCACCACGGGTAAGTTACTCGAATCTGTGGTAAATCAATTCTGTTTCATTTCGATTACTCATCAGTCATTAGTCAAGGTCCTCTAATTTCTGTTATATTTGCAGTATCCTGACGAGCCGGAGCCGAGTTACACCTCGGCCTCCTCCGAGAGCACGCAGAACACAAGGGTCGTAGAGCTCCAGGATAGAAACAGGGAGCTGCAGTCTGAATTGAATGCAGCGGAACGGGGAGCTGAGCGTGTAGCCGGGAAACTAGAGGTTCCTGATGGGCAGCTTCAGATGGCTACTGCATTGATCGCCACCCTTAAGGACCGCCTACAGGAGAATGAAGCGGCGCCGGTGGCTGCAAAATAGCTCCTGCTGCAGCGGGAGGGGTCGGACGCCAAGGAGGAGGTGGCCAAGTCACGACAAGGTCAGGCAAAGTCGGGCACGGTGATCATGTCCTTGATCCAGGTC
This sequence comes from Persicaria tinctoria, assembly GCA_037127255.1. Classification (NCBI taxonomy): domain Eukaryota; kingdom Viridiplantae; phylum Streptophyta; class Magnoliopsida; order Caryophyllales; family Polygonaceae; genus Persicaria; species Persicaria tinctoria. The sequence continues at coordinate 38,200,092 of JBANSL010000003.1, read as the reverse complement.
ATTGTCGTCATGGCCTGGATCACCTTGGCAGCGGTGGTGGCCTACCTCTTCAAGTGAAGCTCTCCTGGGTTGTTCTTGTTCTTTGTATAGTATTTTAGGGTTTTTATTATGAATTTTTTGAAACTTTGTTTTGGGTATGTTGTTGTGGACTAGTTGTTTTGGAAGCCGTTTAATTATAGTTTTTTGGGTGTGATAAACTATGGTATTTTTTTGTGTATGTGATAACCAAGTTTGATGGTATGTGCCTTTTTCTGGACAAGTTTTATGGTTCTCAAAGAAATTATTTACTTGAACATATTTTCAAAATTAATTACAATTTTTGAACTATAACTAATTTCTCAATAAATATACAAAGTAGACATGCATTTGAATATTTTTTTTCACGACTATTATGAGTTAGAATTGCTCTCCACACACCAAATAGGCAAATAGGACTCGGGTTCGATTCCTATTTTATTGCAATTGACAATTGACATACAGTCACATAAATATACAGAGTAGACGCTGCATTGGTTGATGCAAAATGCATCATGCTGTTGAAGACTGGGCCGGTAACTACTACCAGTGTAATGGGCTGGTAATTGGGCCTAACGTTTTAAAAGTTACTTGTAATCCGATGCAAAATACAAAGAAGATTGTTTGCAAATTGGGTATACGAAATAAATGTTCCAACTTAGAAGGAGTAGTAAAAAAATTGAACTAAGCAACATCACAAGGAGTGCCCAACTCATTGAGTCTTCCGGACTTGTTGATACGGTTCCTACTGAAACGACGAAGATCCCGACGTGTTTGTTTGGGATAGCTGCATAAGAAAAATACCTTATTGATAAGTGGTTCCAAAGAGTCCCAAGTTAGACAAGAGTAATATGTTATCACTAACCTGTGTAACCCTCAAAGGAAGACCACGTGCACCATTTAAAGGACTAAACCCATAGTTGCCCAGGCCATTGTGTTGCATGGCTTGTGTATGCATCATCTACCAAAGAAGAGGGGAATTGACGATCATAAGTATGATGCCAACGAAAAGAACATGACAAGAAAGCATGTTTGGAATCCCAGTTACGTACCGAATTGTAATAAAGATGAGGGTTAGGCATGGACATCATGTTTTGGTGGCGAATACCATTGCTGGGACCTGCATGGCTCTCCGCGCAATTTGCCGCGCAATTTGCCTCCCATAGCCTAACCTCCTAGTTCTATGTCGGCCTGTACCCCTTCTGTCTTCTGGATCTACCACGGGGGATAGATCATTATTCGGCACATCCCCGTCGTCGTTCACGGCCGTTTTAGTTGGGATCACCACTCGCCGCCCATACACTTTACCAATGCCATCTAGGTTGTGATAAGTTAGGCGATTCTTCCTCAGCGCAGCCTCCTTGAACCTGTCTTCCAATTCATGGAGGTCATCCATCACAACCTTGTACAAATCCTCATCGTACATCGCCAATCCGGCGATTTTGTCCATCTTACCATGAATATCCCCATACCGTTTTATCCCGTCTGACTTCTTTTCTATCAGCTTATAGTAAAGGACTGGGACCTTCAAGTGTTCCCGAGGCAGGTCCTTCCGCCAATGATCCAAAATATACCTCTGCGGAACGTAATACACATTCTCTTCGCTGAAGACACGCAAAATGTGGGTGCACAATATCCCGCGGAACTCAAAGTTTTTGCACTCACACTTTACGTCGGTGTTGTCTTTTTGAAGGGTAACCCTGTATTTGTAGCACTGTGTACGACGAAAATAAGGCACCTTTACCGTAACGACGTAAGTGCACACATTGAAATCGTCTTCGACCCTCAGTGCATTGGCGTACACGAGGTTCTGCACCTCAACTTGAAATTCTTCGAACTTTGCAGTAGTGTACAGCTCTTGGAACACGAGCTCAAACACATGGTCGGTCATGCACCTGAGGGGCTTATTTATCGATGTGAAGTTCGACGTCTCCTCCTCCCTTACCCTTTTCGATAATGCTAGACCGTACTGCTCAACGAACAACTTCAACGTGGTATTTACATTGAGGAACGATTTGAAGAAATGGTTCATACCTTCACTCCTCTGGGTGCTTGACATCCCGGCCCAGAAGCTGTCCTTGAAGTATACAGGAACCCAACGCCTTCTCTTGTCGTACATCTTGCATAACCACTTGTTGTTACGCAAACCAAACTTCTCCAGCATCGCATCCCATGCCTCTTCGAACTCCTCTATACACAAGGAGTCGTGTAGAGCATCTTGGAGTGCACTTACTATTGCATTCCATTTGGGGTTGCTCCCCAAGTGCCTTTTAGCATTCTGCATCACGTGCCATATGCACCAACGATGCGAAGCATCGGGAAACACTTGCGCAACTGCATTGCCTGAAAACAAATGAATGGACATTATCGATAAATAAGACTATTTTAACTACATATGTAGATACAACATATTTACAGTAGCTTACCAATGGCTTGGGCTTGGTCTGTTAAGATTGCTTTTGGTGCCTTCCCGGACATACAGCTGAGCCAAGTGTTAAACAACCACACGAAGTGCTCGGTTTCCTCTCCGGCGAGTAGGGCACACCCAAACAACACACTCTGACCATGGTGATTGACCCCAATGAATGGTGCAAATGGCATCTTGTATCTATTTGAGACGTATGTCGTATCGAATGAGATGACATCGCCAAATTCCAAGTACGCTGCCCTACTCCTTCCGTCAGCCCAAAACACATTCTTCAATCTGTTGTCTTCGTCCACATCATAACTGTAAAAGAAGTTCGAGTTGGTTGAAGCCATTGCATCGAAATGATCCCTCATTGCACGAAAGTCCCCTTTCTCCATTTGCTGCATTCTGTTTTTGGCAACCACGTTCCGCAGGTCCCGTTCAGTGAAGCTCACTTTATCATGGCTCCCGTTGGCAATCACAAAGGATGTGAAGTTCTTAGCTATTGGTACAACCTGTCATGGTTGAAGTGGATCCCTTGCTCGGGTTTTTTGACTTGGACACAAAGTTCCCTGCCTTTGTACATACCATCCTAATTGACTTGTACCTTTCGCCCGTTTTCCCATCACCCCCTCCTTCCGCGGGGGGTAACCTTTCCGAACTCCGAATTCTTACCATGAATCCATTTTCTCTCGCATATCCGTGGATAAACTGAATAAAATCTACTTCCCGCTCCAACATCAGCCCGATATGGGGAGGATTCAATCTCAGGTTATCGGAAATCTCGCGAGGCTCAGCATCGTCTCCTTCATCATCGTCTCCTTCACCACCAGCTCCTCCTTCATCACCGTCTTCCAGGATGTGGTTTTCACTGTTCGACGAAAAGCTTGCGCTGTCATCATCCGAAATTTGGACCAAGTTCAAGTCCATCCGGCCTGACCCATTGATTGAATCATCGGAACCGGACCCATCTTCCAATCCCATGTTAAGATCAAAATCCCTGTTCTGGCTCATTGTAGCTTAGAGAAGAGGATGATCGGTAAATCTGCAGGAGAAATCCGAAATCCTAATTAAATTAGCGTTCGGACTACAATTACACTCTAATCAGTTTCAAAATGCAAATTAACGACAATCCCTTATTCACGAATATAGATCCAATCGGATAATATATGTACCGCTCACCTTCGGTGTCCGGCGAGTTCAGCGATCGGAAAACGATCGATTGCAGTTTCTTCGATCTCGAGCAGTTGATGACGAAACCCTAAATCCTAGTACCGAAGGTGATCGATCTTCGCCGGATTCGTTAAGAAGACTACTTCAATTGAGCAATCTAACAGTTCCAATTCCAATTCCGACCGTTTGAAGAGATGGAGATGAAAATTTGAAATTACCGTTGGAGTGTTAGGAGAGAGAAGTTTACAGTGCTTTAATTGTCATTAGGATCAATGTTACTTTAATTGATGCAGGTTATTATTGCCCTACTACCTCTATTTTCATTTCTTTTTTTTTTGAGCTGACTTACTTTTTGACCAAAAAGGAGATTACATTTTTACCCCTGGGTAAGCTTACCAGAGGGTAAGAGAATCATTTCATTGTTTATTACATTTTTACCCCGGGTAAGCTTACCAGAGGGTAGATTCGCTTTCATAAAGCGGGGCTCTCGCTTACCCGCAAATTAAGGAAACAAAATCTGCTAAATAACAGCCTCTCAAATCTGAACAATCCCTCTCTGTGCACTGTGCCGTCATTTCATTGTTTATTTCATCCCCCAGATAAGTGGGAGAGAGAGCGCGGGGTACAGCGGAAAAGCCTACACATACACTTGGTGTATGGATACACCAATTTTTTTTCTTCCAAAATTTATTTTTCTAGGGTTCACCCTTTAAAATTTAGAGTATAATTAGTGACTATTGATATTTTTAGGGTTAATTCTTTATAATATGGGTATAATAGAGTGTTAAAGTAAATTTGTAAGGATAATTTTTACAATTTTAAAAGTAATGGATAAATTTTAAAAAAAATTACACTTGGAAAAAAGATACACCAGCATACACCAAGTGTATGTGTATCATCCTCCGGGTACAGCGACAGAGAATGGGAGAGTACTACAACGACGACGTTTTGTTCGACACGGTCGGAACCGCTTCGACCTCCCGGGATCTCCGTTTCTGCAAGCACATCCACGATAACCTCCATGGCAACATCTATCTTGAGCCTGTAATCCCCTTTCTCTCATTCCTCCTTTTTCCAATTGCGGTAACGGAAATGCTCTATTTCGTTTCACTTTGATTCTTCCGATATTCATTACTGCTGGCTTTCAAATCCAATTTTTGCGGCTTGCCAGAATTAGGTTAAATGTGGAACTGTGTTAAAGCAATTTGCATTTGTTTTGCCGCTTTTTCTACTACTTCCACGTGTATTGAGAAGGTCGTGTTGAATTCCGATTTCTTGTTGTCATTTGAATGCAGCTGTTTCTCAAATTCATTGATACTGAGCAGTTTCAGAGGCTTCGTGATTTGAAACAACTAGGTGAATTGTTTCTTCTCTTCATAGTCTCCATTTGTCTTTTGCATTTATTGATACTGTGAGTTTGTCTACTGTAGGTGCGGTGGACAAGGTTTTTCCTGGGGCTGTGCATTCTAGATTTGAGCACTCTCTAGGCGTGTATTGGCTTTCCGGCCAGACCATTCATTTGCTGGAAAAGTATCAAGTATGTAGTTTGTTTCCGGTTCCATCGTGCTAGATGTTAATATAGATATTTTCTAACATTTCAGTCTGCACTTCCTCTCCTCGTAGGGCTCCGAGCTTGGAATCGATAAATTTGATATAACTACAGTGAAGCTTGCAGGTATGCCCTGTGAATCGCAGTTTGAGATGATTTTAAGGAAGTTCGTGTTTGAATTCAGATGATTGATTCTTTGTTTAGGTCTCCTACATGATATTGGCCATGGGCCTTTCAGTCACTTGTTTGAGAGGGAGTTTCTGCCTAGAGTACACAATGGCCTCAAATGGTAATTCAACACCTAAAATGCTCTTATGATCTACGGAGTACTACTTTAGATCACATTCTCAAATAGGATTTTACAATTTTAATGCATTGTTAGCTATTTGCACCACATAACTCTCTGTATGTATCTTGCAGATACCAACAGGGATTCTATTAAAGGATTTTCTCACAATTACTCCCAATATCATGACCTTTGTTTATCAATATTGGACCAATTTTCTGACTAGATTATGTTAAGCTGTAAATATCTCCCTTGCATATATAAAATTTTCTTTGAGGTGCAAGTGTGTAATTTGACAATAGTGTCCATTGTTGTTATTTGTTAATCATGTTTCTGAAGGCTGCATTTTAGAACTAACCATTGTCCATATGATTTATCTAAGCTGCAATGCTGATTCTTCAAACTCCGATTCATAGAGAAATATACAATCAAATATATAACGAGATCCATTTTGCGTCATCTCTAAGGAATGGAAACCCGAGTGCTAGAAAACAAAGACAGATTGTGATATTTATTTCTGTTAGGATAAAATTCCATACTGAAAGACGACAGTTTAATAATTATTACTAGGATAAAAGGCTGATGTTTTGCTTCAGTTATTTAATTACTAATGTTACATATCACATGTATGATATGCGGTTCTTTTGTTTTTTCTCTTTCTTTTTGTCTGTTTTCCGAGGACTACTGGTTTGTTCTGAATCATGTCAAGGAGTAGTCAGTGCTGTAACTAGATCTCTTCTGTCATCCATTAGTTTATTTTTCTTATGACATAGCTTATTAATTGGTTTACCATTTTCTTGGTGGTTCTTAGGGACGTCATCATCTGTTTAGGCATCTAAGTTTATGTTTGCATTGGTTGAAATTTCATGGTTTTTTTTTTAAGTATGATTCTTTTTGGGTTTGAATCTGAACTATAACATTGGTGACTGATTTAGTTAAGGGACATAGATGCCATCACTTAATGCTTGTTGCAAATTTGCAACATTCATAGAATAGAAAAACTTTATTTTCACTATTTTTCTTCTCCACAGAGTTTTCACTTCTTCCTTCTGCAATTACTTCCTTGGTGAGCTGAATTTCATATGATTTACTTTTAGGTCTCATGAGCAGATGTCGACGAAAATGATTGACCACATCGTTGATGAGCATCATATTGATATTGGACGTGATACTATTAAAAGAGTACAAGTAAGCATATTATATTGTGCTTGCTTTTATTTTCAGTTTTAAGAATATAATAAAGCATTTCATATTTGTTGGAGTTTCAGATTTCAGTTTTTAACTATATAAAGCATTTTCTATTGCAGTTTCTTAGGACATTTCTTTTATTAGTAGTCTCTTCTTAACAACCGTTTATCTTTTTCATTAAAAATCAAACAAGCAAATAAGCGTGCAGTCCATTTTAGAGAGTGCTTCAATGTTGTCTCTGCACGTGTCTTAACTTAATATTGAGTAAATTATTTTTTGGAGGCTTGATTACTTCTTTACAGTTGTCTCTCCGTGATCGTCTCTGTTATTTAGGAAATGATATTGGCCAGCACAGAATTTGCACTACCGAAAGTAAGTTGTTCGCAAAACATTTCTATTAGAGTGTTCCCTTCTCCGCATACTAATCATGATGATCCATTTGTTTGTATGAAGAGCACAAGAGAGAAGCAATTTCTTTACGATATTGTTGCTAATGGGCGTAATAGCATCGATGTTGACAAGTGAGTTGAATATGCTGAATATTGCTAGTTAACATGAAACATCTTATCTGTGTAATGAATGTCTTTTCCAGCATGAGCATGAGGCAATGATATCTTAATACTGTGGTCGTATTTCATATTCAGATTTGATTATATTGCCCGCGATTCTCGAGCTTGTGGTCTGGGATGTGGCTTTGAATTCAGAAGGTTTCGTCTTCAAACCCCTTACATTCTCTTTCATATTCATATAATAAGAGAACATACTGATTCAAACTGTTTTAGTATCTGCTCATGATTTTTCTTTGCAAAGTTAAGTTTGAAGGTCTACATTGCCTTTGTAGGTTAATGGAGACAATGCGAGTATTGGGTGATGAGATATGCTATCGGGCCAAGGATTGTCAGTACTTGTTGATTTCTTTAGTTACTGCTTGACTTTCATCTCCATGACTCTTTTCTACTGACGTTTTCTTTTTCCAGATCTTACTGTCCACAAGTTGTTTGCCACTCGTGCTGATCTTTACAGAACAGTTTATACACATGCCAAAGTGAAGGTAAAATTGTTGCTGTGTGCCATTTGTTCATTTGTGTCTAAAGTGTGCAGCTTTCCCCTCCTTTTGGCTGTTGCAATGTATTCATACAATTGTTGCTGAATGCAGGCAATCGAGATTATGATTGTGGATGCACTTGTCAAAGCGAATTCCTATCTTGAAATTTCCTCATATATTCATGAACCATCTGAATACTGGAAGGTTTGGGCTGATGCGGTTTGATTTAAACTTGATATTTACATGGTTATATATTTTATGCGTCTTTTATTTCCCCTGTTTTTCATAATGCAGTTGGATGATTCCATAATTAAAACTATCGAGACCGCTCCTGATGAAGAACTGAAGGAAGCTAAGAATATAATGTTGCGGATTAGGAGAAGGAACTTATACCAGGTACCATCACTTCTGTTGATTTCTTATAAACTTCTATGCCAGGAGCTAAGAAGATTATGGGGTATGTGCTTTTCTTTTTGTAACAGTTCTGTAACGAGTATGCTGTTCCTAAGGAAAAGTTGGAACATTTCAAAGATGTCACTGCTCAAGATATTATTTGTTCCCAGGTTTGTGTATGACTAATCTATATTTAAAGTTCCTTCTACAGTTTTATTGTTATCACAGTTGCTTTAGAAGATGAATCCTTGTTGAGTAATGAATCCTTTAAGCAGAAATCTGGTAAAATGACCTTGCAAGAAGAGGACATTGCCATCAGTAATGTCAGGATTGATTTGACTCGTGGAAGGAAAAATCCTCTTGAGAAGTAAGTATGAGGAGATGAGAATTGTAGACTTTGCTTTCTACTGCCATTGGCAAACAAATATTTTGAATTCACTAACCCTCTCTAATTTCTTTCTGCTTGCATGTGTTCCTCATCCAGCATCAACTTTTTTCAGGTATCCAATATCTATTAATTTTTGGGTATTTATGTATGACCTCAACAGCGGTGCAGTCATAAAATTTTCAGAGAGGAGCACATGCTCCCCCATGCCCTCTTTTCTCCGCCTCTAGACCTCAACTCTCTCTTGCCTATGTTGCTGTTATCCTTTTCACATTTGTATCATCCTACTGGGTCTTCTAACAGCACTTTTTGTTGCTCAGGATTTTTCAAGTACTGAAAAGTTCCCAATACCTGACTACCGGGTGAGCCATCTGCTTCCCGCGTCCTATCAAGATATGATAGTGAGAGTTTATTCCAAAAAGCCAGAGCTGGTTTGTGACCACCTTTACCGTTCCTGCCCATTAATTGGTCTATAGATGATTGAAGCATACTCAGTTAATGTGTTTTTCTAACATTCTATAACAGGTTGGATTGGTGTCTGAGGCTTTTGAGAACTTTCAGTTGAAAACTTATGGAACCAAAACACAAGTATGTGCAACTCCGGAGAGGAAAAGGCAGTGTCTGTAAGGTTCCCTCCTATATAGTTCCCCAATAACACTTTGAAGAGTCAAAAGCTACAGGTACAGATCATGTGCATAAGTAGAGAGATTATTGACTAAATCACAACTATGATGAACATGGGAATTGAAGGCAGCTATACATGCATCAGAGGTCCACAAATCTAGATGCAAGTACACCTGGTGTAATTGAATATCCTCTTGTTTACCCAAATGCCTTTCATATATATTTTTCCGAGACTCGTTAGCACAAGGCTCCTGTGATGGAGTTAATACTTTAGGCAAGTGATACAGATATTAGTTAGCTTGAAGTGAACTGCACCCAAATTGTATGTTTGCAGTACTATGCAGACGAACGAAGAATTGAGTGATTTATATTTGAAGAGGTGAAGTTCTCATCTCTTTTGTTAGGTTGTTTGGGTTCCATGCTTCCTTACATGGCCATTAACATTTCGTTTCGCTTCATATTACCCCTCACTGCTTCACTGTAGTATCTCGTCCCTTCGGCTTGTATAGATAAGCAGAAACATAATTTGCAACCAACCACCAAATCGTCCATAATTTACGAAAATATGAGGGGTGCATCCCTTACAAAACTCGAGGGACCCAGGATGGGCCCCTTGTGACGAGAGCTTCATCCCCTTTTCTAGTCTTGCCGTACATTTTATGAGCTTGTAGTGAAATAGCTTGGCAGTTCTCGTGATCATCTGACCTCTGGTTTGTGGTTTGATACCCCTCCAAAAGTCTTTTAACAATTTCTCGTGACATGTTTTTTGGGGGATTTTAAACCAGGTAACAATTTTTCCAATATTTTCGGTGGAAAAGAGGGTGAATTATAATTATAGGTATTGACATGTAGCCAGTAACTTTCAACGTCTCCTTTGTCCTAACTATTTGCTGCTATGGATTTGCCTAATTAGGCAGTGCAAATCATTTGGGCCAATTTGGCTCACTACCCCGCCCCATGATCCCGCCGTCCCACGAAGTTATTTATCCTTTGCAACAACATCGACCCGACCCATACGCCTCTATTAAAAATTTTAAAATATTTAGCGTGGATATGGTTATTATAACATATATTTAGAAAAAAATTCCTCAGAAATTCACTTTACAAAATTTTTAAAAAATTATATAGTAAAATAACATTTTTGTACGACTTTTAAAAATCTTTTTTCCTATCTTTATTTTTAAAATTTTTGTAAAGTAAGTTTTTAAGATTTTTTCCCAAATATTTTATAATAATTATATAAAAGCTAAAAATATTTTTTTTTACTTTATTTTTTTAACATTAATTTAAAGGTAAAATAATTACCTAGGATTATTTTTTTAATATTGGGATGTGGACCAACAGATTTACACTGAGCATTAGCAGTTCTTAGATCATTCTTGTTATAGAATTATTTCTGGTTGTTTCATAGCGCCGTTTTACTATTCTTATTGTATTTTTAATTTTTTATACGGTTTTTGCTTGCCGATTCGTCGGTCTCCCGAAACCCAGACTTGCTTGATCTTGAATACTTACTTAAAAAAACACTGAGCTAAGCCAATTCCTAGGCTCAATCTCAACGGCTGACTTGAGCAATGTATCAACTTTAAACTTTTTTCTATAATAATTGAGTATTAGTTTTTTTTTAAAAAAAAACGAGAGAGAAATGTGCTAAATATAGTCCGCTCGCCTCGCCTCAATCGATTGAGGTCCTATTCCAACCATCCCTTTTACTCTTGTGGTGGCCTACTTATGATCTTGTTATCGTTCGGAAGTGCAGTTTTGAGTTGGTTTTGGGGTTTTGAAATAGGTGATAGTATCTGTATGGTTTGGGCTTGCGATTGGTGTGCTTTGTTGTTCTTGTTGTGGTGCAGGTTTTATGTGAATGATGGTTTGATTTTCCATGCTTGGAGACGTCGTGGATATGTGATCGAAACTTGATGACTCTTGGAATCCATAATATGAGGTGTTCACTAGTGATCCCTAGAGTTCTCTGTGTTCACTAGGGGGAGTCTAGGCGGCGCCTAGGTAGGACTAGGTGGATTTCCGCTTAGAATGTCGCATAGGCTTAAAAATTCCTAGGTGCCTTCCCGTCTAGCGCACAGGCGGTGTCTAGGCTCGATTTTTAGAACACTGTTATTTGTTAACACCCACTACACATTTTAGTCAATCAAATTCTTTTAAAAAGTCAACAACACACAAATTAATACAAATCATTACAATCCACCACCTAGAAAACATAAAAGCTCATCTATTATCGGTCGGAAACTCACCTCTAAAAACTCATGTATTATTGGACGGAAGGAATCCTACTCTATTAATTTAAATATATTGTTTTTATTATTTAACATGTTTTTTTAGGAGGTAAAAATATATATTTTAATTTTTAGTTTTTTTTTTAATTAATTTTATAAAAAAAAACATTTTATATAATGTTTATTATCTTAAAAAAAATATACGTAAATATATAATAGTCATTTTTTTTCCTTTTATGGATGGAGTACAACTGGAAAGGAGTAGTATCAAAAGTTTCCGGTTCTAATCCCGGATGACCGCTTTTTATTTAACAATTAAAGGAGTACAAAAAAGATATACTCCGTATTAGACAAGTGGATGAGTTTGTAGTGAGTATAGAGAAACGGGGTGATCCAGTCTCTCTACACTCTACAACAAAAGTTATGATACTGTGTTAATTAGAAGCAATACACAATTAAGATAAAGATAATTTCTGACTAAATGAACCCTAAACAGTCCCTTAGATTCCATTTTCATAGTTGGGTGGGTGACACAATCAAACCCATTTGAAAGTAGATATATGTGCTTTTCTTCCCTGAATCCAGCCTTCCCCATATCCATCTTCCCTCCCAGTTTGGAATCTCTGATCTCCTGTTCTGTTGGCTGTTGTGGTGACACACTCACACACCCCCTTTTTTGGTTACACTGCAAATTCACGGCTATGAGGTCACAATCCAATATCTATTTATGTATAGTAGTAGCAAAATGGTGGAGAGAACCCTTTCTACGAAAGAAGCTGGTAATCTATGTTGAATTTATTTGTTTATCGATATTAATAAGTGTTGTATGACTTTTCGACACGTTTTTAAAGAGCTAAAAATTATATAAAATATTAACTTTTTAATTAATTTTTTTTAAATAACTTTAAACTTATAACTAATATGTATAAAATTATAAAAAAATCAATTAAAAACTTTATATTTTATATAGCTTTTACCTCCTTAAAAAACGTGCCAAAAAGTCAAACGTCACTTATTTCTGAACGGATGCAGTATAAGGGTTTGGAGGCCTCGCCTTCCTAAGTCCTGACCGTCTTTATAAATGCTTTTGAACGCCTCATAATTTTATAGTCTCAAAATCCTATTGGTCTTCCTCCTAATCAAATCCGATCTCCTTTTGCTAGTACTTGTGGAGATAGTCAATACACCTTTTGATGAATTACCTAAATGTACGTGTGTTTTATCGCCCTTTGTTACTTAATCGATCTTTCCTCTCCGTTACAAAAGAAGTAGGTGACAGTTCTAGGATTTTTGCTTCAGAACCCAACAATATGATGGTACTAACTCATAGTTTTCTTCTGTTGTTCCCATTGTCATCACCATTGCTAAATCACGATCCATCTAAGATTTCTAGTGGCTAATTAACATTTATCTTGAATTTAGTTCTCATCATTTTTCTCATATTCAAATATGTACATATTATGTATAAGAGTGAATAAAATATGAAATGAAGAATGATTACAGTAAGGTATTGTAGTATATTTCACATGTGTTTGATCCTTTCAACTATGAGTCTTTAAGTTGGAGGGAGCTGCTTTCCTATTCTTACTTCCATGCTACAAGTATGTTAGTATTTCTTAATTTGAAATACAGTTGAACCACCCACTATGACACCATGAATTTTCTAGGTGCAGCTCCAATAAAAAAAACTGCTATGTAATAATATGGTGTTGACTTTTTCACTCTGTAAGCAAACGGTTCTTGTGCAGCCAACAATTCAACAACATTTTTTAGATCTTTCTTTGTTCTGAACAGTTGTCCCAAAAATATAAGAATTTCCCCTTTTTTTAAAATTATGGGTGATGCTGTATATTTTGTGGACATTGTTCTTCCACCGATACGACTTTCAATCCCTGTGTTATCTCCATTATCATCCATATCACATTCATCATTTATGCATTCTACATCTTCATCCTGCACAACAAAGTTGTCTTCCATGACATTTGTATCCTTGGCAGAATTATAAGCCTATAATATTGCCAATTGATTTTCATCATTTATAGATTCTATAACCTCATCTTCAATGATTTCCTTCGCAACCGTAACATATAAAGGCAATGTCCAATTCACTTCCTTCAATTCATTAATTTGCAAAAAAAAAACCCTCCTCAAATCAGTGTCATTCTCAATAAAACAGGCTTAGCAGTTTTCTTGAATGGATACAAGTGACTGAATTGAAGATTAGGAAATAAATTGTCATTGTGAATCTGTTCAGTATCTCACTCTTCATCTCATACAGAGTTACAATCTGCCTGATGTCAATTACCTTTGATGACACATTCCCAGCAAAAACTAAATCACCATCTTGCAATTTTCTTTCTCCTCCAAATTTTACTCTTAGCAGATTGACCTCCATTGTACCTGATCATTGGTGTCATCTATTAAATTTCATAAATATACTTTGATGACAAATACTATTTTTTGTTATCTCAGATAACTATTCTTATATCTACATTATTGATATACATTACTTTTGATTAAATCTAATAAATACATTGATTTCATGTACACAGATGTACTCAAACTCAGCTATCAACATTTAGGTTACAATGTAATTTTGGTTACATCAGTATAGTCATGAAATCAGCAACTCCTTATATCACAAAACCAACATCTTATATCAAATTACATCAACCATGCAATGTATGTTATAGTTCTATAATCACAAAATCAGCAACGTAGATCAAAATCGGCAGCTGAGATCAAAATAGATGATATGTATTCATATTATACCAAATTTCAGATTCCGTTACTGTAATCATTTGTTCTCCAAATTGGGCCCCAAATCCGTAACTCAAACAATAATTATGCTCCCAATTACAGTACTATAATCAAAACATTCGTATTAGACAAGGTTACAGATTATAAGAAAATTACATCTTTTGAAAATCGAATTTTGGATGATAGTGTTGTATTTGAACATATTTCTCTTCAGATATGATTGTAGAGCTCGAAATTGTCGATAAATGGTGTTGAAATCAACAATGGTGCTCCAGATTGAGATCGAAATCCAAATCAGAATCGCCTCCACTATCGTTGTTGAGATGCTTGTATTTTGCGTGAAAATGCTTGTGTTTCACTAGACAAATGGACAAGTACCTAATTTTTTCCTATAATATGGACACATACCAAAATTTTCCTATTGACTATGCGTATATAATAGTTCAATATAATTTGGCCATCAAATATCTTGGTTTCTCCATGTGACTTTTATCTATATACATATACTAAAATCGATTCATAGCATCCTATGTGACGATATGTGGTTAATTATGATAAATTTTTCTCCCGCAAAAAATTATTCGTCTACTAGCCTTTTTGTGTACACATAAATTATTCGTCTATGTGTTCATGATTATTCATCTATAATTATTCGTCTGTATAAATAGTGTAAAAAATATAAATTTTATTCTATCGAATAATCGTCCAATACCACCAAATAATTTCATTCCAACGAATAATCTCTCATTATAAATAAATAATCAGAAGTTATTTTTAATCTCATCTGTTGATTTTTTTAATTCAATGAACCAGATTTGTTAACATTATACACAATAAGGATTGTGTACATCTGATCTATTGTCTTTTGGTAAATGCTACTCTCTCTATTAATTAAAACATATCGTTTTAGACATTTGCACATTTTTTAAGAAATCAAAAAAAAAAGCAAACAAAAATAGAATTATACCCCTAATTATTACTTTACCTTTTCACTTTATTGAAAATTACAACTAACAAATTTCTAATCATTACAAGGTAATTTTGGAAAGTGAACACCAAAATACCTAAAATGACATGTTTTTCTTCACAAGATTTTATTTTTAAAACGACATATTTTTTCTTAACTGAGGGTTTTTAACTAAAAAATACTTCTTGAAATAAATATACAATATAGATATAGATTTTATGCAATTAAAATCTTAGCAAGTAAGACAGTTAATCTATTTTATATTGTATCATATTATATTTGATTAATGCTATTCATTTTTGTTTATTTATTAAAATTTATAATATAACTATTGATAAATCTTTCACAAATTCAATACTTGATGGAGTAATTAACACTTCTTTAAGGCAAAATTCAATTATTAGATTATTTATATTTGATAGCTGCAAGTTTATTTATATCAAGATTATATTTTGTAAGAAGGAAATATTTCTATTTTGGTTAGATTTTTTAATCAAAATTTATCTTTCCATAAATTGGTTTAATTATACTATACTCCCTCCGTTAAGAAAAACATGTCGTTTTAGGAGTAAAATCTTGTTAAGAAAAACTTGTCGTTTTAGGTATTTTGGTACTCACTTTCCAAAATTACCCTTGTCATGATTAGATGTTTGTTAGTTGTAGTTTTCAATAAAGTGGAAAAGTAAAGTAATAATTAGGGGTATAAGTGTATTTTTGTTTGCTTTTATTTGATTTCTTAAATAATGTGCAAATGTCTAAAACGACATGTTTTGATTAACGGAGGGAGTAATTCATACTAATTTTGATAATAAGAAAACGCTAAAATTTTTATTTGGTGATAATGCATATTTTGTATAGGCGCCCTAGGTGGTTTTAACATAGTTTTAGGGCGCATTAGATAGGTTTTATAGCTAATTCGCATTCTTAATCAGTTGGTATTCGAAGTTCGGAATCTACTGTTTTAGTGTTTATTTGTAGATCATAAGATCCGATCTCTAAAAGTGGAGAAATCATGGAGCAAACGAAACTAAGGAGAGATTAGGAAAAAAGATAAGAACAGGTAAAGACAAGACGAGGAGCAAGGGAGTAAGGAATCAAGGTCCAACAGCTGAAACGACAACGAGCCGCAAAAGCTGTCCATACGACGAGCTGGACTTAAAACGCGATTTCCTAGGGCCTCGGCTGTCTAATCGCCTATTATGACCATGCATTGGAAATATCTCAAGGAGCTCTAAATGTTTGGAAAAGTGGCTCCCATTGCTGGAAGAGTGGCGCCCACTACTAGAAAAATGGCGTCCACTAGTTTGACAGTTTCAGCAAATCTCGAATCTTTCTGAATCTTTATTTTAGGCAATGTTTATCCAAACTTTCTAGGGTTTCTAGAGGACATCTTTTAGTGTATAGGATGTTTTACATTAGTTTATAGAGAAATATTACAATAAGCTTTAGAGGATTGAAGATGAGAGATTCGAGGTACATTATGAGTACATAGGATTCGTTTGGTCTTGTCTACGATTCATGATTTGGTTGGTACTGCCATTCTGCTAAGTAAATTGGGATTGCATATTCGTAAGGGGTGACAATCTATATAAACCAATATTGGAATAATGAATTGAGAAAGAATAACTATAAATTAAGTCAATGATTGAGTATACCAACCAAAGTTGAGAATTGGTAGATGAAACCACTTTTCTTCTATCTTTCAGTTTTGTTAATATTATTTATTGCTTATTGTCATTCATATCCCATCATTCCTTTCATATTAATAAATATACATTGCAATTGAAATACTTGATTCTATGTGGGTTCGATCCCTTACTTGCATATTATACTAGTTTATTTGTTTGAGAATTATTCTATGGCGAGGTGAAACGACAAGATTTCCTCTGTCGCTTGGAAAAACAACTTAAATAACATTAAAATAAATTTATGGTACACAACACTGGTGAAAAATCGATAATTAAGCAAGTGTTGCATTTATTAGTGGCAGAGTTTCAATTTGTTAAAAAATGTTATGGTTTAGTTTGTTTAAAAAATAAAATTTTCACAAAAGATTTTTTAAAAGAAAATTTGATAAAAAATAATACAAACTATCTGTCATGAACCAATATTAATATGAACTTTAAAAACTACCAAAAATATTACGAATTTATATTTCACATTAAACCAATTTCGATATGGAAAAAATTTCAGTAGATTTTTTGACCAATTTTTCGACATGTCAACTGAATGTTTGAAAATTTACTCATCTAATTTGCACTAAAATTTATTTATTTTTACGAAAAATAAATAAATTTAATGCTTAACGATATGATGCAATGTTAAATGTTTGAATGTTCGTTTGGCACATTAAATGTTTGGCCGAAAAATTGACCGGAATTTTTTTACATCAAAATTGATTCAATGAGAAATAGTTCGTATTATTTTTGGTAGTTTTTAAAGTTTCTATTACTATTGGTTCGTGACTAGTAGTTAGTATTAGTTTTTTTTTCTGTCATTTTTCCTTTTTAAAAACAATAATTAAGAAAACTATATACTACGTATATAAAAAATTGACCGGAATTTTTTTTCTGTCATTTAGACTTTTTCAATAGAAAAAATAATAATTATAACAACTTTAAGAAAACTATATACTACGTATTGTATTATATATATTAACAACTAGTGTATGCCCCGTCCCCTCTACGGGAATATTTTAACACAATATTATAAAATTATAATTATCATCTATAAAAAAAATCCTATTATAAATATGAAAATAAATAAATAAATGAATATGAATTACATTATGATAATTAAACTAATAACTGAAAATATAAGATTAAAATTAATCTAGATCTAAATAACTCATTCTCTTGAAAAATAGTATATATATATAAAATAACTATGAAATAATTAATTCTTTCCACAAAAAATAATCGATAACACCTATCAAATATTTACCACACTATGTATCTATTAATATTTTTGGTAATTATGATCATTGTTCTAAAAAAACCCTTCAAGGGCCGCCTAGACTCCTGCCTAAATCCCTTACCTCATCCCTCCACCAAGGCCTTCAAGGTCACCAAGACCCGCCTAAACCCCAAAGACCCGCCATAAAATTCGTCTATATGGCAATTGGGTGAACCTAAGGTCTTTTTTAGGTTCTATCCATATGATGTAATTTATATATAAACCGTCCATTGGATAGATTATTTATAATCCAGATGGAGATACACTTATATGGCAATTTGTATATCGGTATATGCCAAATTTATTACTATTATTGTGTTTAATTATATTGATATAGTTTTTTCCTTATATAATATTTACTCTTTTATAATATATTCCATCTATCCAATTATATGTGTAAATGGTAAAATAAAATAATTATTTTTATTAGATTTCCTTTTTGACGGGAGAAAGTTTTGCGAGATGCACTCACGTGCCGCCACATATGCAGATGCACTCACGCGCCGCCACGTAGGCACCAATGCATCGGTTTTAGTATATGTATATAGATATAGATATGGAAAATAAAATGGATTTTTTTTAATACTCACTACAAATATTTATTTACCAAAGTATTCACAAGTTCAAAATATTTAGAAAAATATTCATTTTATTACAGGTTTCTCATATAAACACGGTTTTAAACCGCACTTCTTTTCTAAATCACCAATTTGTACCTAGCGTAGTAGGAGGAAATTACATTTTGCTATAAAAACTTAGTTTCAAACCGCATTTTAATCACAATTTCGGAGAAAATGTGGGTTAAAACTTAAAACTACATTTCGTTAGCCAAAACAAAAGTAAAATAGTCCAAGTTGGGGTGGCCCATTGGTGTGGAGTAAGGGGAGGGGTAAAGAGGTCCCACGTTCGATCCCTGCATCCATCTATTTCCTTGGGTGAAAATTCAAGGTTTACCTTGCTCCCTACCAGTGGATTGAGCTGGTTAGCGCGAACCGATTTACCTCGTAAGTGGCTCCTACCGCCGGCTGGGTCACATATTCTGGGTTTACCCCCGAATGTGGGTTTCTTGTCATAAAAAAAGAAGGTAAAATAGGGCGTAATTGAACCCCCTTTATTGAGAGAAGAGAGAGAGTTTGTCTCTTAAGAAAGCAATACCCCCTTTTGAGGGAAAAACCCCCTTTGTGAAAACACCACCCTCCATCAACACCAAGATTAAGTTAGAACTTCATTATTTGACTCATCACCGTCGCAATCGGTCTCTCTTTGGAGGGTTGTGATGGCGAAGAGTCTGCTTCTTGCAGGAGATCGGAGGAAGATGGGGCTTTAGGAGATCGAAAAAAGATTGCCAAAATCGAGTAAATCCTTTTGGAAGGGGCGTCGGAGGTCCATCCTCTTCGAGAATACGTTGTCGTGTCATCGCCAGAGCAGTCGGGGGCGACAAGACTTGTTGATCTCACTGTATCACCACCAACCCTAATCCTTGGTCACAAAGGATTATCCATACCCCTAAAGGTTAATCCTTTGCCCCCAATGATTAATTATTAAAAAAAATAATCTTGCTAAACCATGTATATATGGTAAGTTACTCGTCTAGACCCCATCTTTCCGCTTATTTGTTTGTTCAATTGTTCATGGGGTTTTTTGTTGTTAGAATTTTGAGTGGGTCTCGGTTGGTCGAAGTCGTGGTTGTGTTTCCACGGCAACTCCATTGTCTGAGAGGCGCTTCCTTGGAGTTCTGTCTTCATACAACCAAGGAATCGTGTCATGTTGTACCTACTTTAAAGCGGTGCTATTCTAGTAGTGTTTAACTCACCTTCCACAAGCGTCTTCAATTGAAGTGCTAACCCCTAGCTCTACATGGTTTCATTGACGAGCTCTCTTCCATCCGTTTTCAGTTGACTAGGAATTGTTGGAATGTTGGTTTTTTGTTTGTTTGATTGTTTTTGTTTGTAACAATGTTTTTGTATGCAGATTTACCGGCCCCTCGAGAACCAGATGATGGAGGGAAAACCTGTCGTTGATCCACCAAAGAAAACTCAAACCTATAATAAGCAAGAGGTCGATCCACAGGGAAAGTTATAATTCAAGTTTGATTCAAGTGTCAATCAAAGTAACCAATTTGGGGGGTTTTTGTGTGTGAAAGTTCCGCCTTTTATCAAAGCGGAGTAAAGAAAGCAAAGTAAATGAATTCGTTTTAGACAATTAGGAGAAGCAATTCTACCTACAATTTTCCACTTTATTTGGTTGAAGCGATTCTTGTAACTTCTTCTCGTCCTATTAAGTTTCCTATGAATGACTTTGTCCCGACCTAATATAGTTACTAGTCCAATCAGTCCTAGAAATCCTTATCAATCGAACATTCCTTAAAGAAGGATTTAACCCAATTGATAGCTTTAAGTGCAGAGATTAGCCAAGGTATTTGCAGTCCCTAAAAAGGGATTTAACAACACATCCAACTTCCTACTTGTTCAATTAGTTCAATCAGCCCTAAAGGAACAAGTTTGCCACTTAGGTTAAGGTTCACAATCAGAAATCTACAAAACCTTAGCAATTGAATTGATCTAACAAGTTGACCAGACAAGATAGAACAAAACAATAAACAATCAAGCAAAAAGAAGTTGAAGCATTCAAATATAGGAAACAAGGAACGAGAATTAAAAACTCACAATCAATCCAAATAAAGCTTCAAATTGTAGGCAGAATAGATGAGTTTAGTTTCTCATGGAAGACATCGCTCAAATCTCTAAAGTGTCTGATGAACGTAAGAATAGAATAAAAGTGACTGAAAAATAACTTAATTCGGCCTTATAAAAGATCCCAAGTCGGCCATGAAACAAACTAAAGGTATCTAGGGTTTTTAGTAATCAAAACGCAGCGTTCACGCGCTGACGACCAATGTTGTGGCCGCGGCATATGCTGAGGCTGCGGAATCAACAACTTTCTCATGCCCGCTGCAGCGGCCCCTGCTGCGGCCGTGGCATTGATTGTTTCCGTGTCTTCTTGTCTAGCTTCGCGGGTATCTCCACTTGTCTTGCTTTTCTTCCTTCCTTGCTTCTTTCCAATGTTTCTTGTATTCCTCTTCAAGATATTGCATCTCCCAACCGTGTTCCGATCCAATCTACAAGATAAACACAAATTTGCGCAGAATCCGAACTCTTCTAGAATAATAAAAAAAATGCAATTTAGCAACAAAGTATGAAAGAAATGCAACCTAACTAAACTAAAAATGCCTATAATACCTATCTAAGATATGCATTATCACCAGACCTGTCTGAACTTGAATTATTTCCTTATAAAAAAAACAGAGATGAAGCTGCCATGGACGTTACCCACCAGTCACCACCAACGCCATGTGTTCGACTCCTCACGCCCACTACGACCTGCGATTCAGGAAGATCTCTCTAAATATTTTAAACTTATAAATATTTTGGTAAACAAATATTTTTGGTGAATTTATGAAAAATCTCAATAAAATGTCAATTCAAATAGTAAAAGAGAATTTTTTTTTTTTCAGTTCTCACATTATTATCCAGATTTATTATATTCAATGCTATATTTTAATAGATTTTTTTAAGAGAAAATAGATATAATTTTATAATATTATATCGTTTCGGCTATATACACCGCAAATCCACACGTCTTTAAAGGCGTGCATGCACGTCCTTGAAGACGTGCTTGCACGTCCTTTCAAATGGGTTTACAGCCACCCGAGCCTGGACGTGCATGCACGTTTTTATTTTTTTTAAAAAAAACGTGCTTGCACGTCCCTTAAAGACGAAGCGGACGTGCTTCGTCTTCCCCACTTTCAGATCCTGCCGAGAGAAAGAGAGAAAGAGATCTTGCTGGAGAAAGAGAGAAAGAGAAAGAGCCACCAAGAGAGAGAGAGAGAGAGAGAGAGAGAGAGAGAGAGAGAGAGAGAGACCGAGAGAGAGCGAGAAACGCACTGAGAGAGATGGAGACGGAAAGAGAGAGAGAGAGAGAGAGAGAGATTGAGGCGGCGGTGGCGGCGATGGAGGCTGGTGGTGGTGCAACGCCGATGGAGGCGGAGGGTGATGGTGGGGGTGGAGCATCGGGGGAGGTGGTGGTGGTGGAGCCGGTGGCTGAGGGTGGTGGTGGGGCGGTGCTGGTGGAGGCGGTGGCTGAGGAGGGAGGTGGTGGGGCGGTGCCGGTGGAGGCGGTGGCCGAGGAGGGTGGTGGTGGTGGTGGTGGAGCAATGGCAGAGGTGGAGGATCCCATATTACCGTCGCGGAAGCGGTGGACGATTGAGGTGTCTCCGGTCTCGACCCCACCGATATGTTATTTGAATTACTTATTTTGTTTGATTTATTTTTATAGTTTTAAAATATAATTTGATAGATTATAATATAGTTTTATAATATAAGTTGATAGAATGTAATTGATAATATATAGTATTTATGATTTGTTATGTTTATAGTATATAGTTTGATAGAAAAGAATATAGTTTTAATTTGATAGAATATAATAAATAATATATATTAAAATATATAGAAAAAAATTACAATTGAAAGATAATAAAAAACATTAAAATATATTACAATATATCAAAAGACATTAGAATAAATTAAAATAAAAACATGAAAATATATTAAAATAGATTAAAATACATAAAAATAAATAGTATAGATTAAAATACATAGAAAAAAATTACAATTGAAAGCAAATAAAAAACATTAAAATATATTACAATACATCAAAAGACATTAGAATAAATTAAAATGAAAACAATAAAATATATTAAAATAAATTAAAATTTATTAAAATACATAAAAAGAAATTAATATTAAAAGACAATATTAGTTTATTTAATTACATTAAAATATATTAAAAGATATTAAAACATTAAACCATTAAAACATATTTCATTAACATTAAAATATAATAAAAGACATTAAAACATATTAAAATACATCAAAAGACATTAGAATAACATTAAAATATATTGAAAAGACATTAATAGCCAACTGGATCATAATAACAGGCAGGGAGGCTCATGAGGGGGGATGGTACACTTCGGCCTGTTAGGTTCGGCGATCGGGCATCGGTCAGTCAAATACAAGATGCGGTACCCCGCGAGCAGACAGCCACAGTCGATGATCTGCTTGCGTCTGTAGAGGGCTTACAACAGTCGATGGGGACGCCCCCGGCCGACGAGGACGACAACTTCTGGAAGGGTCTACCAGCTTGGGATCCTTCTGGCGATGCGATGATGGGGTGCAACCTTCCTTGGAGAGCGGTGATGTGTTGAGCAGCTGCATTACTGACGTAGTCGTTGGTCGACGGGCCGACATGGGTAGACCGCCTACTCGTGTACCACCCACCATCCCGGAGGCATCTACTTCAGCCGTTCCGGAGGCTTCTACTTCAGCCGTTCCGGAGGCATCTACTTCAGCCGTTCAAGAGGCTTCTACGTCCGGCACCCACGACGCCGAGCCTTCGACCTCCTCCACAACAGCGGTGATCTCCTTGACATCTGCAGATGACGTCATCCCTGACGTCGTTGAGGAGGCTCACGATGAGAAGGAGAGGCAGGTTGAGGGCCAGGGGGCCCACAGGTGAAGTCCGAGCCCATCCCTGCGCAGGCTGCCGCACCGGCTGTGCAGGTCGACCCTTTCTTGCCGTCGGGAGAGCTGCTTGTGTGTTACATGCATCACCACGCGTATCAGGTGTGAAGGGAGCCTACTTGGAGCTGCCGCTGCTGAAGTTCCACCACCGGGCGACTCACCTGCAGCCTTTCGACCGCTACATATTTGAGGGCCCGGGGACCTGGGTGCAGGATCTGACCCCATCGGGCATCCCGCAGCTGAGGTCCTTCTACTGGGAGTGTGTCGACGAGTTTACCTGCACAACCTTCTTGGAGCATTGGCACCCGGAGACCAGCTCCTTCCACTTTCCATGGACTTCCGATGGATGGCCTGCCTTGTACGTCACATCTGCCCGCGGGCGCATTGATCCCCACCGTCACGGAGTACTACCAGCTCAACCAGCAGGCCCTAAAGGCATACAGACACGCTAGCGGCCCTCCAGTGACTTGGTTGACTGCCCTGTGGCAGCAGAGACACGGGCCGCTCGTCGACCTCGCCCCCGCTGATGACCCAGAGGCCGCGACTGATCCTGAGCAGATTCGGCTGCGCATGCACGTGGGAGGGGGGCAGCCCCAGGATGACCCTGCACAGCGTCGGTTTCTCCACATAGGGTACATGGCCATCGCTCTCGCCGCGACTCTGTTTGTGGACAAGTCGCAGAGCCAGATCCCATGGAGGATCTTCGGCCTTATTTGGGACATCCCTCGTACGGCCACCCTTGCATGGGCAGCAGGCGCCCTCACATGTCTGTACAGGGGCCTAGGGGAGGCTACCCGAGGAGGAGCGAAGGGTATAGATAGCTGCACGCGGATCCTACAGGTACGAGACCGTTGAATTAGAGTTTTAGTTGACAAATATTTATATTATATGCTAACGACATTCTTTTTTGTGTCAAGGCTTGGATATGGGCGTACTTCCCTCGCTTGCGAGGTGATTTCTCCAGCGATCGGGCTAGGAAGGAGGACCCTCGCTTCTACGAGAAGTTCATCGGTACGAAGGCGCCATAGCGCATGAAGGACAACGCGAAGCTGAAGAAGGTGCGACAGCTGCGGGACGAGGTGGACCATCTTACCGTCGCCGATGTATGTATTCGAGACTCTATCTATATGACTTATATTTCTTAACCGTGAATTACGCCTGCTTTTTTTAATTATAGGTCGAGTGGATGCCCTTTGGGCGTGATCTGGACTTCGACGGCCAGTACCGTCACTCCGCCTATCGGGGCACAATCACCTTCTGCGGGGAGGAGGAGCCGTATATGCCCGAGCAATAGGTGCCTCCGGCAGTTCGGACGGGTCCAGGGGATCCCGCAGCTCGTCATCGTGCCAGATCAGGTCTCCCACGACACCACCCTGAAGAACGCGAGGTACATGGCCGTGTTTGCCAAGAGCCACAACAAGTGGCGGGATCTGCAGGACGAGGGTCGCTTCTACAGGCTGGCCGAGCACAGATGCACCAGCGAGGATTGTGAGGCCGGTGTCACTGCAGATTACCTGGCCTGGTACACGTCGCAGAGCTGGCTGTACGTGTTGCCCACCACGCCACCCCATCCGGACCCTCCAGCGCCCGTCCACCCGATCGGCTTGGATCCATGGGTGGACCTGCCTCAGCCTCCAATCATCCCTCCGACGTTGGCGGCCTGCTTGCATGAGATGGAGGGCTATTGGAGGGTCTTGTCTACCGACCCTCGCCTTGAGGAGCTATTAGACGAGGTGACGGGTATTCTGCATCAGGCTATTAGCAACCCAGCTGGACATTGATGTACATTTATCTTTATATTATACTTTTATGTTACGGATTTTGTATCTATCAGTATATTTATATCTCGAGTAGACTTCTCTCATTTCTTCCGAGTCATATTAAACGTAAACATCAAGAACGAAAACGAAAACGTTAATATGATAAGGTTGCCCGATATCGAAAACGTTATATCTCGAGTAGACTTCTCTCATTTCTTCCGAGTCATATTCACCCTCACCTTCAGGGTTTGGCTAGGGTTGTTAGGGTTTAGGGTTGTTAGGTTGCTAGGGTTACGTCGTTGACCACGTGCATTTTCCCTAACCCTAGCCCTAACCTAGCCAAACCATAAAACCCTAGCCAAACCCTAAACCCTAGCACGTCTTTGACCACGTGCAAGCACGTCCTTTTGGTCGTGCACTTCCGCGTACCTTTAACGCAACAGTGCTTATTTGAAGCGAAGAGGGACAACTTGATTCCGCACTCCAAAACAAAGTTCGACTTGTTTCGATATATTCATTCACCATTAGAATCGTTATGGCCGAGCCGCAAAGCAATCGTTGTCTCCAAGTTTGCCAGGTACGGATACGTTTCGTATAGTGAATATATTTCGTATTCCTTCCGTTTTGTTCATATTTCCACTAAAGTTATTACAGTTTCGAGACTTTACGTCTGAGTTCTCGGACCCAAGGGTTTGGAATGACCGTGATGAAATGGTTACGCATTTCAAGGATTTGGGTCGGAGACACTGCATGATTTTAGTAATCAAGCGATCTTGGACGGGGGCGTCGAATAGTCCAGGCGGGGTTCTCCTTGCTTGCGAGTAGTATGGGGAGTACCGACCACGCGGGAGGAAGCTCCGGAGCACGCAGTCGAAGATAAACGGTTGTCCATTCTCTCTACACGGACACGAAGCTCCGCCGGGTCACTGGGTTACGACGGTAACCCACGGTGTTCATAACCACGGGCTTTCCACGAGCTTGAAGGGTCACGCCATCGCCGGACATATGACAGAGGGGGAAAAGAAGATGTCCAGGTGGATGAAGGAAATTGGCACTCCTCCAAAATCCATTGGGTACGGATTGAGGCAGTTGGATGAGACCAGCGTCACGTCAAGGAAGAGCCTTACCAACACACTCAACATGATGGTCGCCGAAGAAAGAGGTAGTCGGACGATGACCCAGGATACCTTGCACCATCTGCGGGCAAGAGGATACTACTACGACTTCAGACGACATCCGGATGATGACAACGTCTTGAGCGACCTCTTCCTGGCGCATCCTGACGGGATACGGCTTCTCCAAAGGTTCCATTACGTCATCGTAATGGACAGCACGTACAAAACAAAGGTGTAAGTTACTTAATTACGATTAAATTATTGCACATATAGCCAATTATAAAGTATTTTACATGTAACATATTTACACTTGCTGATATGGGATTCCATTGTGCGAGGTGGTCGGGTTCACACCCTCAAGCAATACTTACTGCATCGCATATGCCTTCATGTCGAAAGAGAACGAACACACATACGCCTGGGTGTTGCGTCAGCTTCAGATCTTGCTTGGGACGGTTCAGCCTCAAGCTATCATGACTGATCAGGAGCTAGGTCTCTTGGCGGCGCTGAATGTTGTCTTTCCCGACGTCCAGCATCTCCTTTGCTGGTTACACGTGGCGAGAAGATGCGAGGAAGCTGCTCTGAAGATCACGAAGAATTTAGACCACGCTGGCATCTTTAAGGGCAACTATTGGGGGTTGTTCGAATCGAGGTCGTAGGAATCATTCAACCGACGTCGTCGGGCGCTACACGCTGCATGGCACCCATTCCCAGGTGTGGTGGCGTATTTAGAGGCGGTGTGGCTTCCACACAGCAGGAGCATCGTACGATTAGGCGTGGCCACGGGTTACGGGTCAACCCGTGACCCGTCGGGTCGTTGACCCGCCTGGTCCGGATTGGCGGGTAGGGACGGGTAGCGGGTTAGGGTTAGGGTCGGGGAATCCGTGACCCGGCGGGTCACCCAATTTTTTAAAAAAATAGCCGTTGGGTTGTGGGGCCCACAGGTCGGAGGTTTTTTTTATAAAAAAAATGTAGCCGTGGCAACGGCTAGTAGAGTGCTCGGGGCTATAAATACCCGACTCCTCCTATCACAAATCCCATCCAATCCATCAATCACCTATCAATTTGATTTTTATAAACTCGTAAGTTGTAATCATGTCCGGTGACAACCTCAAAGAGGCGTTGTTTCAAGATCACTACGATAAGGCGGATGTGCAAGCCGATCGATCATTCGTAGCCGTTTGTCGTCATTGTGCTAAAAGGTACAAGATGCGGAATAACCTTGGCCATGGTAATTTGAAGTCACACATCACCAACAAGCACCCCGAGAAGATTAAGAACGATGGCGCTTCGGGCTCGAGTGGGACGAGTGGTGGTAAAAACTAGTCTATTATTCCTATGTCCTAAGTCTTAATCCTAACTAGTGAGTATTGTAGTAATGTAGTAAGTTTATGTTTACGTTTTTATGTTATTATGTTATGTTATGTGAATCGGTGAATCTGAGTCGTGATTTGTAAACGTGTATTCGTCTTTCGGTTTACAATAAACTTGTGTTTGAATGATTCAAAGAATATTGTTTTATAAGATAATATTTTTACTAATTACCTAACAACTTAGAAAAAATTACCTAAACATTATATATTACATTTAAAATGTTAAAAAAATAAAAATCTACATAAAATATATTGGAAGTAGCCAAACACCACCCAAGTTCATCTTAAAAAAAAAAATTGAATCGAGGTGCAACGGCTACATTGGAGGGAAAGGGCTCGGTTTGGCTCTATAAATAGCCCCTTTCCCTCCCAATTCCAACCCACACCTCACTCATCTCCTCTAATCTCATTTTAATCTCTCTAATCGCTCTATAATCGCTCTCTAATCGCTCGATCTTGTCTCTCGTAATCCCGATTTCGTAGTCTCTCTCTTAAATCTCCTAAATCTCTTCAAGTCAAAATGTCGGGTTTCATCAACCGAGTTACTAACCGAGTTACTAGGGGTCGCAAGAGTGTTAGCGGAGCTCCATCTTCATCGACCCCGAGTGTCGGAGGAGGCGGCTCGAACCCGGCGGCGGCACCAAGCCTTCGTCGAAGTGCATCGGTCTCGGCGGCGAACGGATCCCGACGTCATCGAGATGATGCTTTACTCGCCGACCACGTCGACGAGATCATGGAGGAGGAGGAGGCCGAGCTCGAGGCCGATGGGACCCCCCAAGCCGGAACTCCGACGATTCCGACCCAAGAGTCCGGGTTCCCCGCCGAAGGGAGCCAAGGAACTCCGGCCGATGGCGACCCTATTACTACGGCGGAAGTTCGAGCCGCTACTTTCAAGTATTGGTTCACGAAGGGTCCTAGGGAGCCGGCTTGGGAGGAATCGAGTTGCGCCGCCAAGTGCAAGTTTTGCTCCACGGTCTACAAGCACAAGAAGGGAGGCGGATATGGGAACTACGGTCGCCATATCCATTCGAAGCATCCTGAGAAGCTCGGCCTCGCCAAAGGGCAAACTCAACTAACCGGGTACGCATCTTCTTCCTCTCAACCCCCTGGTTTATGGTCTTATGATTATCGTAGTTGTCATGATCAATATGCGGAAATTATAACTGCCGAGGGTTTAGCTTATAGTTTTCCGATGTGTGGACTCAGGCCCGGGACGTTGTGGAGGTTTTCAAAGTTTTTTACGACGCAACTCGGACGTTTTCCCACGTTTACATGCCTACATCAAACATTTTTTGTTTTATTGCAATGAACGTAGCAATAGCCCTTCAAGACGGGATTAACACGCCTTCCATTTCCCAAGCAACTATGGAGATGCGGCAGAAATGGATCGCATATTACAAATTTATACCCGACATTTTCCTCGTAGCGTGTTGTTTCGACCCTAGATATAAATTAAACGAAGTTCAATTGTTTTTAGAAAACTATTATCCGACTTTAGGAATTGTGGATGATCCTGATTGCAATGTTACAATTATTGTTGCTAGAGTTAGAGGATTGTTAGAACAATTATATACCGAATATTCGACGGGCGATAGCGCGCCCTCCGGTAGTCCTCCCGTGCCTTCCAGTTCAAGCGGGTCACGAACCAGCACCACCGCTAGAACTAAGGCACTTGTCCGAGATATCTTTGGGTCAAAGAAGTCGAGATCTTCGTCGAGCCCCCACTCGGAGCTCGACGAATATTTGTCCACTAACTTTGATTTTCTCAGCGATGAAGAGAAAGATTTCGATGTCCTTGAGTGGTGGAGCCGTCCCGGAAGACAAAGATTCCCGACGTTGCAGGTAATCGCCCGAAAAATACATGGGGCACCTTGCTCCACCGTAGTTGTCGAGCAGCTTTTCAGTCGCGGAGGTCAGATTCTTTCGGAGAAGAGATCAAGGTTGGTTCCCGAGTACCTCCGAGCCCAAGTTTGCCTTGCAGATTGAAAGAAGGCGGAGATGCGGATGCAGAAGAACAACTTGGGGACTGATTCCGAGGATGATGACGGAATAGAGACAGAGTCCGTTGGGAGCTCCATTGATGGCGCGGTCACAGATGGCTCAGGAGGTGGAGGATCCGACGATCAAGAAGACTAGAAGAGGAGGTAACCGGGTCAGGGTCCAGACATACAGGTAAAAGAACTACATGGGCTTTGATTTCTCACCCCTGGGAGGATACGTAGGCAGTCGGGAAACCGATTCAAGCCCTTCTTCCTCCCCCCCCCCCTCCCCCCACAAACCCAACACTCCCTAATACAAAAATTGTACAACTTTTTTGTAATTTGTAAAACTTATAGAGTTAAAAGTTGTAGACTTTTTAGTTTTGAAAATTATAAGATGTAATATTACATATTGTATTTTGTACATAAAGACTAAAGAGTCTAGTTATGATTTGTGAACACGAAAGGATATTTGTCAAACACATATGCGTTCAATTCCCGTTCCCTTTCTTGACAAATCCGATCCGACAATTCAGATTCCGAAGTCCGAAACTAGTGCAAACCTGTCCAACCCGGGTTCCAACTCGTCGACCCGACGACCCGCCGGGTGACCTGAACCCGCCAACCCGTGGAAATCCCGGGTTAGGGTTCGGGTCGCCCTTCCCCGACCCTTGACCCGGCAGGTCGAACCCATCGACCCGCCGGGTCTGACCCGTGGCCACGCCTACGTACGATGCTACGTAGATAATGTCTTCCATCTCGACACCCGTACGACAAACAGGTACAACCTTA
Source organism: Persicaria tinctoria (assembly GCA_037127255.1). Lineage (NCBI taxonomy): Eukaryota > Viridiplantae > Streptophyta > Magnoliopsida > Caryophyllales > Polygonaceae > Persicaria > Persicaria tinctoria. The sequence continues at coordinate 38,169,510 of JBANSL010000003.1, read as the reverse complement.
CTTCATATCTCCCATTACAATATGATATAACATCGAATATTTAGTGGTATGCACTTCAATGTGTATAGAGTTGAGGGTCAACACAAGGTTCTGAAGGAGGCACTTCACTCATCAACTGGTGACTTTCGCATAGTGATCGATGCAATCCATAGTGTCAACGATTATCAACTCCATGAGCTGCAAACTGCTTTGGAGATCAACCGCTTCAAATGGCCAACAACGGCGTATAAAGTCAACCTTTTCGATGAGGTAAAGACTTTAATCTCCAAAAAGTGCTTTGATTATCTGTACAAGATGTGGCAGGATGTCGTGAACCAAAAGGTTCCTCCAGTATGCACGGACCGACATTGGAGGGTTTATTATGGGATCCCTTGTGTCCATGAGATTCAGGCATACGTCAACTCCGGTACTCCGATACCCGCCGAGGACATCCACCCGTTCTGGATCGATTTGTCATGGACTGACATCGACGACAACCCACTGCCGTATGAGCTGTCATCTTCATACGGCTTCCGATGATGTATGCGAGGATGAGCTGCACCCACCCTCATCAGCAAGCGTCCGAAGGAAGGGGAGGCCTCGGGGGTCGAGGAATGCCTGCAGAACCAACCCGTTGCCATACGAGGAGGTAAGGGAAAGGTTTGAGAGAGAAGAAGCGCATGCTGCTCGAAATGCTGCTCGACATCGTCCACAAGCGACCTCAGCTCGACGTGGACATGATGATGTGTTCGGAGGGTTCAACTGGGGTCGAAACAACGTTGATCCCTTCATGCTCGGGCATATTGAGGGTGTGAGGGACACAATTGGAGATGGTCATTGTGGATACCGTGCTTTGGCGGGTTTGACATCACCGATCGGCGAGACTGCTTTCCCGGAACTGAAAGCGTTACTATGCAATAACTTGGAGGATCACGCCGATCTGTACGCCGGTTGTTATACGGGAGAGTACCCATTCCAGTAGTTCGTCGACTACCAGAGATGGGCGGGAGCTGTGCATGGTGATAGGAGACGGTGGATAGAGCTACCCATTATGGGTTTAGTATTTGCGACGGTATATCAGATTCCTCTCGTCGTCCTAGCTTGGCATCATCCTTTCACATGTCTCCTCATGACCTCGGCGACACCTGCTAACAACCCTCAATCAGCAACCCTTGGTGTAGCCTGCATCGGAAACCAAGACCATTTCGCCGCGGTACGACTTCAAACGTCTTTTTTTATTACCTATTCTTGCTTTTCATATATATGTCAATACTCTAACTCTAATTTTCCGTTCCCATAGATCTGGTTGCGTCCTAACGCTCATCTTCCGCCGCCTCCGCCAGAATGGGTCGCACATCATCAATCGAGCGTCGAAGGATGGGATGCTCCGTTTCAAGCTCAGTTTGAGAGATTTCGAGCCTTACGTATGGAGTCCGGTCGCCCTTTACTATTTTCCTAGATTTTATTCCACCAGTTTATTAAAAATATGGATGTAAACCTTTTTTTCCGTTTCTTGTAACATTATTCGCATATTATCCGAATGAAAACCTTAACAATTATTGCTTTCCATTTAATTAGACCCTAAATACTTCAACTCCAGTAGCTAAACACTTCAATTTTTGCAATTAACAATACAAACCCTTGGAAAACCTAAACCCTAAACCCTAAACGCGAAACCCTAACTAGGGTTTGCACGTCCTTAAGGACGTGCATGCACGTTGGTAAGGACGTGCAAAGTGTCTGCTAGTGGACGTGCACAGTTCCACACTTACACGTCCTTAAAAACGTGCAAATCCTTAATCCGGATTTACGGTGTGTATATCAACACCCTATTATATTAAAATATTTCAATACACGGATCGAGACTTACATTATCATTAAAATCATAGCCGTGCTATGTGCACGGCTAACTTCTCGCCAGACGCACAGTGCCGAAGGCGAGCTCCCAATTCGGCACAGAAACAGCCGAAGCCGGACTCCCAAGTCGGCATATCGAGTGCCGAAGCCGAGCTCCCAATTCGGCAGACACTGATCGGCGGAAGGAGCACATGATTGGAAGGTAAAGACAGGTCACATCGAGTCCAGTCCCCTGACGTCGATGCCGAGTTCCGAGTTCGGCAGAGTCCCATCGACTGAAAAAGCTGCAGATTCCCTGCAACTTTGCCTCGGGCATTGGATACCACACTGGGAGTCCGGCACCTGCCACACTGGGAGTCCGGCACCGGCATCCGACGCTGCCGATCTGGGAGTCCGGCACCGTGCATATGGCGAGATAATGTCGTGCAAATAACAAAAAGGTTAAAATCATTATGGTGCCATTGTCTTGGTGATAAAATTGGAACTTGTGGAAGATAAAAGAAGAAAAGAGGCAATATTTTGTGATACCCAAAGCCGAATGGAGAAGGGAGCCAAATCCTCTGTAGGCCATATTCACAAGTCTATCTGGATAACAATAATATCTCGCAAATTACATTTGATTCAGATTATTATTTATGCAATAAATGAAATTGCAATAATGAGAGTGAGGGGAGGGAGGGTACAATACAACTCAAATGGTTTGGTGCAAGAGACATTGAAGATGGAACATGATGCCAGTATGTCTTGTCCTGTAATTTGGTCGATCAATTGAGCTCCTGTCTTGTCAAAATCCATGTGCAACCAAATACACATAACTCTCAATTTGGTAACCCTGAACCCTACACTAATGAAGAAGGAATTGTGTCGAAAAAACTTAATTCAGGCTCCTATCCCTTTGAGGCTAGCTGTGACTATTGGTACGCTGTCTCCTATCCTTTGCGTGTTTTTTTTTAAGGGAAAACTAATTAAAATACCCTCACCTTTGGGGTATGGTAAAAACATATCATCAACTTTTAAATGTAATAAAAATATCCCGACCTTTGAGGGTGGTGGTAATATATTACCACGGATTTTCTCATTAGTAAAAAATAATGACAAGGCAGTCTCCGTGGATTTTTTTGGACAAGGGTTTTCTTGAACGGTTTCCTTAGGAAAAAAATAAAGAGTTGGACCAGGTTCATCCCCAACGCTTTTTCCTCCATCCTATCTTTTTTCGTGGCGGCCTCTTGAACTGTCTTCCAGATCTTGGCAACTCATGGTTCTCTTCAATGTCCGTCTTCCTCCCTCGTGATCGCTTATCTTGGAGCCATATCTTATTCCTCTTTGACTCGTTCACAAACTTGGCTGAGTAAGTTTTGTTTTTCCCCTCTTCGTTGTTGTTGTTGTTGTTTTCGGTTTAATATTGTTGTCGGTTTGGTGTTAGGAATATTCGTGTTTGTGTTAATTTGAGGCAATTTTGACCGGATTAGTTGCTTGGTTGAATCGGTTTTGATTTTTTGGGTTTAATTTTATTATCACTTTATTTGTTTCTTAAGAACACCGTTCAAGAAAACTCAATTTTAGTGCTAATTTGTAAAAAAAAAAGCTTCCACGTAGGTTGTCTTGTCAAAAAAATCAATGTAGGCTGTCTTGTCAGTATTTTTTACTCATGAGAAAACTCGTGGTAATATATTACCACTACCTTCAAAAGTCGGGATCTTTTTATTACATTTTAAAGTTGAGGATATATTTTTACCATACCACCAAAGGTGGGGGTATTTTAATTAGTTTTTCCTTTTTTGTTAATAAATTATGTTTTATTAAATTTAATACGAAGATTCAAATAGTTTATTTTAATTTTTTTAATAAAAAGTTTTAAGCAATCGTAAATTAACTTTTGATGTGAAGCAATCTCTATTTTTTTTGAGTTAATTTAATGCATTTAACTATGGATATTAATCATTGTTAGCTTCTTAATCAAAATTAAGTATAATTAATATATGTTTACAAAATAAGAGTATGTCAAAATAAGTGTATATATATATATATATTAAATACACCGCAAATTCTCAATCAAAAGTGCATGTCCATTCCAACGTGCAGACATTTCTCATTAATTAGGACGCTAAAAAAAATTAATTAACCCACTTTAATCCTGCACGTCCATTTCGACGTGCAAGATTTGGGGTGTATTTAGTATATATATATATATATATATATATATATATATATATATATATATATATATATATATATATATATATATATATATATATATATATATATATATATATATATATATATATATATATATCTTACACCTTATAATGGTGTGAACTTTCAAATGAATAGTAACTTTCCATTTGTTATTTTTAATTGTGTTTTTAGGTGAAAAATGCCTATTTTGCCCTCATAAATTATATCATATTTTATATTAACCATGCCCTTTTAAGTAATTTTCATCTTTTTTTATGAAATGTCTTTTTTTACCATGCTTCTTTTTGTTCCTTGTGTGATTGAGATTTTGTTTGTGAAAAGGGGGGTCTTCGCCAAGACTACTTTCAAAGAGAGAAGTTTTACTCCAGTTCTCCTTATGAATTTTAATAGTGCGTAATGAACAGTCTTTGTGAGGGATGAAGGCCTACCTAAACAAATATTGATTCCGAATGTACCAAGTCGACCACCAAGAGAAAGCAAGCTCTACCTTAGGCGCAGAAGTAAGGTTCTTCCCAACGAAGGACATGATATGTTTTATATCTCATGACTAGCTTATCATACTGGATATGGCTGAATGTATGTGTGCAAGGAGATGGAATAGAGAGCGCGTATATTGACATTCAAACAGGAAGTGAACATCATCTTCAACCGCACTGTTACACAAACTGCATATGGAAGGAACAAAGGTCCCTCGTTGAGCAAGTCTAGACGCAGTCGGGAGACCATTCTGGCAGACTTCCGATAAGAAAATTTTGACCTTCGGCGGAACATCCAAATTCCAAATCCATGCATTATTATCTATATTTAGAGAGGATTGATTTGTGATTAGTTTGTATGCACTCGAAGTGGTAAACCAACCCTCTCTGTCAGGCCACCAGTACAACCGATCCTTAATGGGGTAAACGGGGAGAGGGATTTCCAGGATTTCTTTGACTATGTCATTTGGTTTTTCCTTCCACCATCTCCCTCCCAACATGTAGTCACTAACATTTTCCTCTATGTTATTTATTTTGGGACAGTCATCCCTAGCTTGTAGGGAAGAAGTTGTTATCTAATTATCTGTCCAAAATTTGATGGTAGATCCATTTCCATCTGTCCAAATTAGCCCTAACTTAAATTTATCAATGAGAGTTGTTAGTTTTGCCCACTGCCATGAGAAGTCACTACTTTTTTTGTATTCAAGGATGTTGTGGAGCGCATGTACTTCTGTTTGATTAGATTAACCCAAACATCATCTGGTTCAACCAAAATTTTCCATAATAGTTTCATTTGAAGGGCTTCGTTCATCTCTTCCGATTTCCCAAGTCCTATTCCCCCGTATTTTTTTGGTATGCTAATCCGATCCCAGCTAATAAGCGAATGATGTCGAAGATCTTTATTCCAGAAGAACATCCTATTAATCTGATCTAGTTCTTTATCTATCGATGAGGGTAACAAAAAGTTTTGCATTGTATACAACGACTTGGCTGACAAGTTTGTGTTAATTAGAATTGCACGTCCCTGTTGTGATATGACATTATCTCGCCATTTACTTACTCGACCATTAATAATCGGACAGCCGAGGAATTTTTCCAAAGATTTCTCATTAGTAATATTTAAGCAACTGCTAAGCTCTGATATCCTAGAATTCGGAATTCCTTTTGTAGCTTGGAAACTAGATTTATGGTAATTAACCTTTTGTCCAGAAATTTTACAGTAAGTATCCATAATTGATCTAAATTTCTGTCCCGCGGCAATGCCGCCTCTTGTGAAAATAATGATGTCATCGGCAAACGATAGAAAAGGGACCCGAGGGCCGTTTCTACCAAAAGAGAATCCAATTGGGCTATTTTCCACATTTGTTTCTGCTGAGAGTTTCCGAGCTAGGATTTCTGCTCCTAGGATAAACAAGAATAGAGAAAGCGGATCCCCTTGGCGAAGGCCATGAGAGGGGAAGAACATGTCAGTGGGTCCGTTATTAACTAGTACTAAGAAGAAAACAATCGTTACACATTCCATAACCCAATTGACGAAGGGTGGGTGAAACCTGAATTTTTGTAAGATCTTTTTAGTAAAATTCCAATCGACTCTATCATATGCTTTTTCCATGTCAAGTTTTATTGCCAACCTTCCCTCACACCCCTTACGCAATCTAAAGGAATGGAAGATTTCGTGAGCTATCAGAACATTATCTTGAATGGCCCTATCTGACACAAAGGCACCCTATAGTGGGTGAATAAGTTTACCTATAATTGTTTTATATAGTGTAGAACATAAACTGATTGGGCGGTAGTGACTAGTAGCGGAAGGGTTATCACGCTTTGGTAGTAGTGAGATGAATGTGTGGTTTATTTGTTTTAGGATTTTTCCAGAATGAAAAAATCCCTTAACGGCTCTAATGATAGAGGTACCTACTATATCCCAGAATTTCTTATAAAACTCGGATGTAATTCCATCCGGACCTGGGGATTTATTATTGCCCAAGCTAAACACTACAGACTTAATTTCATTATTAGGAGGATGTTGAATGAGGAAGTCATTTTCATCTATAGTAATGGAGGGCTGGATAAAATTCAGCATTTTATTAAGTAGTCTTTCATCAGTTGACTCCTTTTTAAAATGTTTTTCAAAATCATTTTTAATTTCGTTTCTGACATTTTCTTCCCCAACTATCAGAGTTCCTTCACTAGTGAGAATGTTACGGATTTGTTTCCTATGTTTTCGCCCCGAAGCCACGTGGTGAAAATAAGATGTGTTGGAATCGGACAGCTTGAGGTTCTTAGTTTTTGCTTTTTGATTCTAGAACGTTTTCTGGAATAAGAGAAGATTTTCCTTCTTCTTCAGAAGGTAGTATTCTTTTCTCTTGGTCCTAGTAGGAATCACCCCAGACCCGGACGATTGGATCTTAAGCAATTCGTTTTCCACCTCATTTAGTTGACGAAATATGTTCCCAAAAGTAAACTTATTCCAAATTTTTTCTTTTGTCTTAAGAATTTGTTGTTTGAACATTAATTAGAACATTGTTGATCCTGGGCAGGATGCTCTCCAAGATTGTTTAACGATATTGCGAAATTTTTTCCCCTGAAGCCAAACATTTTCAAACTTAAGGGTGGGGGGGGGGGGCTTTGAAGGTTACACTATTCTCTAGAGTAATTGAGATGTGACAGTGATCCGAAGTTGAGAAAGCCCCATTTTTAGTAATGAGGTTGGGGAATTCATGGAGGATCTGGTGAGAAGCAGCACCTGGTCAAGTTTTTCGAGGATGTTGCTTTCATCCTCAAGACTCTTTCTCCAAGTGAATGGATTCCCAAAAGTTTGAATATCCATGAGTGAACAGCCATTTTTGAATTGAAGAAGACGTGAGAACCGAGAAGGACGAGTATAAGCTCCACCCAGCTTGTCATCGCAACACGCAATTTCATTTAATCTCCCATCACAATAAACAGAATAGTTGAATTGTTCACTATATTTGTTCATGTTTCCCAGAACGAATCTTTCTCCCGAGTGTCCGGAGGTGCGTAGACAAAGAGGATGAGAATCAAGATCTGATCATTTATGTTTTCATATCTCAAACCAATAATACGAGGTAAGTGGATTTCTATAAAGATGATTTCGTTTCTCAATTGGTGGGTTTTTCACAGTATTATGAGACCACCTAAACGCCCAGTACTAGGGGACCAGATAACCTCATCAAAACGAATGTGCTTCCGAAGCTTATCATCCGGAATGGTTTCTGTTTTCGTTTTTGCACAAAACATCAACTTCTATCTAAAACGTTTTTTTTTTCACACCTCTATAATACCAGTAGCTTAGTCTCATTTATAACAATTTTTATGGTTGTATTGGGGGGGGGGGGGAATTTGCCGACCCCAAACAATTGGTACAAAATATTGTTTTTATTTTTCTTACGAGCAAATCTTGACCAAGTAATTACATAGCAAATAAATTTACTAGGTAGTAAAGTCTTATCAAAAGACATTTCATTATGAATGTATCCACAAAGTGATAATATGGCAAAGAGGGGGTCACCAGAAAAGGCCTTAACAACAACATTAAGAGCGAAGGCAACTATAACATAATTCAATTTAAAAGGTACAGAATCGCTGGCAGATTTAATGTGCTCCTTAACAAAATTATCTAAATATAGGAAGAGAGCATTTTTCAACAAAATTCAAGACCATTTCTCCACATAAGATTTCATGAGAAAGGATAGTGTTTGAACTACATACACAACTTGTGAATACCCATCATACTTTATAAATGCATACAACCCCTTAATCTGAACATTGAACATAATATCATTCAAATCAAGGTTATCAGTTGATATACACATTTGAATGACTCGCTTGGCAAGTTGTTTGGAAGAGCTATAAACGGCTGAATCACCAAAGCCAAAGACCAATGGATGGAGCGACAGTAACCTCCCTACCACACACACCAAGTGCCAAAGGGCATGCCAGAACACCAAAGGCTTCAGAGCCAACAGAAGACACTCAGTGCAAGAATTAGCCCACTCAACAAACGAGAGGGTGGTAGGCAGATAAGAAAACTAAACATTTGTTAGAACATTATCAAAGATAAAAAGAGGCACCAAATAGAGTGCATTTCTAAGCAAAGAAGACGTGTGTTTACTTTCTTCTGTAATTTGTTGACTATGAACTTGAAACCTTCTAAAATTAAATGCATTTTTCATCAAAGATAGACATCGAAGGCAGAAGGTGCCACCAAGACCAGCATCCAAAAATGCACGAAGCAAATAAAAAATGCTTCACTGATGAGAAAAGGCGATCTTCCTGACAATGAGGTAATGTTTTTCCTTAGTTTTTGTCATGCTTATGCTTGTGGAGGTCGCTTTGTACCTAATAAAACTGCTAGGAAAGTACTTGAATCAGGATTCTATTGGCCAACTATCTTTCGTGATGTGAATGCATTTTGTAAGTCATGTGATAGATGTCAAAGAACATGGAATATTTCACCTAGGAATGAGATGCCACACGCTAGAATGACTTTTTGTTAAATCTTTGATGTGTGAGGTATTGATTTTATGGGTTCTTTTCCTAATTCTTTTGGTAACTATTATATTTTGTTGGTTGTGGACTATGTCTCCAAGTGGATGGAGGCAAAATTCACCAGGACTGATGATTCTAATACTGTTTCAAGCTTTCTTAAGGAGTTAGTTGCTAGATTTGGTATTCCTTGTGTTTTGATTAGCGATAGAGGTACTCATTTTTGCAATAAGACGGTGGCTGCACTTCTTAAGATGTATCATGTTACTCATCATATTTCCACCGCTTATCAACCCCAAACCAACGGGCAAGCTGAGGTCTCTAATAGAGAGTGAAGAGAATTCTTGAAAAGACCGTGAACCCGAGTCGAAAGGATTGGAGTCAATGCTTGGATGATGCTCTTTGAGCATATCGCACGGCCTATAAGACACCTATTGATATGTCACCATATAGATTGATTTATGGTAAGGCGTGCAATCTTCCGGTGGTGCTCCAACACAAGGCTTATTGGGCGGTGAAAGAGTACAATATGAGGATTGATGAAGTTGGTGAATTTCGTAAGCTCCAAGTGCAAGAATTGGATGAGATTAGATGGGATGATTATGATAACGAAATCAACTACAAGGAGAAGACTAAGGCAAGGAATGAGAAGCATATCTTGAGGAAGGACTTCAAATTTGGTGAAAAAGTCCTCCTCTATCAATAACGCCTCATTCTCTTTCCGGGAAAGCTTTGCTCTAGATGGAAAGGTCCTTACACGATAGTTTATATCTATCCACATGGAGCGGTGGAGATTAAGGATGAAAAGAGGGCTCAAGTGTTTAAGGTTAATGGTCATAGACTCAAGCGGTACTTTGATGGCTTTTTGGATTAGATTGTAGAGTACATGGCTCTACATGAGCCTATTGCTACTTGAGCTTTGAGAATGTCGAGCCTAGGACGAAAAAGAAGGGCGCTTCTTAGGAGGCAACCCAAGGTTAGTTTCTTTCCTTTTGCTTTTGAATTCTTAGGTAGTTAGTTTTTATTTCATTTCAATTGAATAAGTGTCGAATTTCCTTTCTTTAGGATAGTATATTAGGCATTCTAACGTTTTTGTGAGTTTTGTGGAGCTTCATTGTGTGTTTAGTGGAGAATGGACGGAAAAGGTGCAACCAAGGCTCACCGGGTATGTCGTCGTCACAAAACCTACAAGTCGCGGTCGCGAGCTTATCTAGTTCTGGCCGTCGTATTTTTCCACGTGATAATGCATATTTAGATAGGCATTATAGGATAGTTTTAGTTGTGTTTTATGTTCGTTCCGTTAGGTTTTAGAGTTAATTTCGTATTTTGCTCTTTTGGTTGGAAAGTTCGGAAACTACGCTATTTCGATTATTTTATGTAGGTTCTTAGTTTCGGCCTATGGCTAGCTTGGAAAAGTTGTTAATGGAGTAAAAAAGAAGAAGAAAAGAAGGGGAAAGAAAGCAAGGAAAGAAAAGGCCAAGAGGAGAAAGAAGAGCAAGAGCACAAGTCTGTCCAGAGTCGCGACCGTGAGCCCTATGTCGCCGCCGCGAGATTCCAGATTTCACCATGAAGACCTGGCAGCGAGAAGAACACACGAAGTGCAATAGTTGCGGTTGCGAGTGACCAATCGCCAGCGCGAGATTCACCAGCCGTAGTAAAGATGTTGCCCGCGAGAGGTGTGATGAAACCACTGAGTCGCGGCCGCTAGTTCCTAGTCGCGGCGGCGAGTTCGTCCAGAGCACATCAGTTCGAGATCCAAATTCTATCTTTTCGGTGGGAGATTCGATCCAATCTCTTGAAGACTTAATCCTTGGGGGTTATGGAAGATATTATCAGACTTATTTAGTAGTATTTTCAGTTTTAATAATTTTAGGATATTTTATATTAATTTAGGATTATTTCCGCATTATCTTTAAGGACAATATCTAGGTTTTCGGGGTCTCCTCTTTCCTATGAAAGGGAGCCACGAAATTACACTTGGAGAGACTTTTGGAGACTCTTTTCTCAGACCTTGAGAGATATTTCGCAGTAGTTCAATAAACCATTCAAGTTAGCTTATCTTCCATCAATTCAAAGGATTTTTAGGTACGTTATGAGTGGCTAAGTTCGTTATTTGTTTCACCTGTGTTTCGGAGATATGGTTGGTGGTTTGTGAGGCTTAAACTTGATTGTTTTCTACTGTTCTTTTGATTTCTCTTGAGCATATCGTTGATATTGTTGTGATTGGCCGTCATAATAGTGTCTTGCTGGGTTTTTGTTCTTTCGTCATTGAACGAATTCCGTAGTAGAATGCTTAGGATTGTGAGAACCTTCATTTGATCATGACTAAGTAGAGATTTCAGCATATGTCTTAAACATCGGTTACCATGTTTACTTGGTGTTATTCATATGCCTAGATTCTTAAGAACTTGTGCTATCTTTATGTTAAATCTTTGTCCGTGCTCAGGTTGCATAAAGGTGTAAGGGGTTAATTGTTCTCTTTGCACTTTAATCTATTCAAACTAAGATGGGAAGAATGAAAGTTAAAGGAATCAAACAACTTGAGTTTATGTCTAGGACCAATTAAGCCAACCAATGTCGATGAATGCGCATGTGGAACTATTTTCTCTATTGATTTGTTATAAAAACTATCATTCTTATGCTTTTTTACTTGAATTGCAATCTTGATCTTTCAGTTTTATTTCCCATATTTGCTTGTTTATTTCCCACTTTTAAGTGAAGTAGCATTTAGATCGATTTTTAGATTTCCATGTGGGTTCCACCCTGCACTTATTGCTACACTTAGTTATTTGTGTGGGAATTCTTTTGGCGAGGTTTACGCACGACGGTTTACCTCCTGCCACCAAGGCGGGCGCCGGTTATGTAGAGGCCAGATATCGACTCAGGACTTGGAATTGCCGAGTCGACAGTTTATCACCTCAAGTCGTCGTCGCGAGAACCTGTGTCGCGGTCACAACTCATCCAAGGTCGTTGCTATGTTGTCGCTGGCCAAACCTCAGCGAGATCCTTCTAGTCGCCGCCGCGACTGAGTAAGTTTTAGAAAAATTAAACGGGCCCATGTGGGCCCCGTTTCCATAACCGTTACCTATTTCCCAGCGAGAGCACCTGCGAGCTTCACATTGTAGTCGCCACGATACCCTGTTCGCCGCCGCGACTGACTGTAGTAACTACTGTTTTGGTTACCACTATTTTGGTAATTTTCTTGACTTTCTCCTTGTTTATCATGGCTCATGTTGATATGGAGATGCCGAATGGACTTAAGAGTGATGCTAGAGATAAGTGGAATAGGCTAGAGGGTCGGAAATATACTTGCACTAAGTTTTTGGATCTTCCGACTCTCCGATCTTTGGGTTCGGAGGAAAATGTTTGCGTGTTTATGGATAAGGGCGGTGTTGCTGGTTTAGTTGATAAGTGTGTGCCTATGTACCCTGTTTTGGTTCTAGAATTTTTAGTTACATATAAGAAGGGTAGTAGTTCTTGCAAGTTTCGATTGAGTGGACATAGTATGAGATTGTCTTATGCAGCTATGAGGAGAGTGTTTGGTATTTCTAGAGAGTCGACACCGAACTGGGCTGATATTCAGACTACTAAGATGCCTGAGCAACATTGGCATAGATTGACAGGGTTAGTGATGAACCCAAGGCACAATCTGAACACCGGCATAGTTCATCCGACGGTGAGGCTGTGTCATAAGGTTTTGAACAACACTTTCTTTGGCCAGGCTGAGGGCAACGAAGTCATGAGATCTACTTGGAGTTGCTTTATTTTTTTGTTGCCTGAGCCTGATGCGATTTCTGATTGGTTTGAGCTATTCTTCATGGCTTGTTAGTCTCTTACCTCCGCCACAAATGTCAGGAAGGATTCCGCTACGATTGGATTTGGTGGATTGATCACTTTGCTTGCTATTGAGTTATAGGGATTGTTTTGGATGAGTATGATGCGCTGAGAGGAGGTCACTGGATTGATATCAACCTCCTGAAGCATGGAAGGTTGATGACTGTAGTCGGTGATGGGTACCATTGGTTCTCTGGCAGAGACAGAACTCACATGATTTATCTTCCTCGCCAGGACCTGCCTCCTGGTCCCACCACTACACATTTGTTACTCCCCAGTGAGCATGCAGGAGCTCAGTTGCCTATAGTTCCGCATCAGCCGCTACAGTAGGAGATTTCTCAGCAGGAGGAGTAGGAAGATGACATGGATTATGAGTATCCTGCTCATGAGGAGACTATCTATCAGGGAGAGAACTATTATGCTAGTGCTAGTTCGTCTCACGGATGATTTGGCGCTGAGTTTCCTTCTCAGGCTTATTTTGACGGTTTCTTCCGTTCTATTCAGGACCAGCAGTAGGTGATATTTGACAACCAGTGCGGTATGCTTCGCCACTACATGCGTATGGATGAGCCCAACGATCGACGGTTCGCCGCTTTTGATCAAAGGTTCACATCTGTCGATCACAGGTTTGGTATTGTCGCTTATCGATTCGATTCTATTGACAACCAACGGGCTGTTCTGCGCGATTCTCATACTGAGATTAGAGCTGCTTAGGAGGCCTAGAGGACAAGTTTTGATGATCTTTGCTCTATGCTCCGTGGATTACAGATTCTAGGCTATCCACCCCAGCCACCACCTCATTGAGCATGTTAGTTTCCTCTTCCCTCACCTCGATTTTATTTGTTTATTTTTGTTGTCTTTGATGTTTCATTGAGGACAATGAAAGATTTAAGTGTGAGGGAGGGATTTAGTGTGTCAAGCTAGGTCATATTTAATTTCTTGTATGCATTTCATGTTTCAATTTCAGTTATGTCTTTACTTATATTTTATGCATTAGAAAATCAAAGAAAAAATAGAAAATGTCAAAAATCCAAAAATATCATGCATTGCATATATATGTTGTTATTCAAACACCCACCTTGGTTAGTGAAACTTTACATCTTCCTATGGCATGAACATGTAAATCCTACGATTAATTTGAATTGCTTAGCCTTATGGTTCTAAAATGTTTTCTTATGGAGCATGATTGGTGATGTAATTAAGCATGTATGATTAAGCTAAAGTATGATTGAAATCCTACAAAACATGACCCTTGTGAGATTTTTTAGCCTTATTGGATTCATTTATAATCCTTTTGCTTAAACGTGTGATTTACTCTCCTTATGTTTTTACCTCTTGATATTGACTTCATTAGCTATTGTCAAAGCCGACTCACATGTTTGTTGGTTGCGGAGTTTATGCTTTTATCTTATATATTTTACTTTAGTTTCTTTTGAGTTTTTTTAGTGAAATAAAGTGGCAATGGTTGATACACTTAATAACCAGGTCTACGCATGACACCCATGAGTATGATTTGCGCAAAACGGTGTTGAAAACTATCTGCTAAGAAAGGAAGCTTGATCATTAAGTAGCCGGGTTCATTCATGACACACATGTTTGCAATTCGCGTCAAAAGATGTTCAAGTGGACTTTATTCATGTAACTTGAGGTGTCGATAGACCGGGGCCATTCATGACACCCGTGTTTGTGACTCGTGTAAGGAATACACCAAAGCCGAAAGAAACCATAGCAAGAAAAAAGAAAAAAAAATGGAAAAACCGAAAAAGAAAAGAAAAAAAAAGAGTGAATAATCTAGAGCCAAATTGTTTATTTTTATGTTCTTTAGGAAGTGATGGCATTTCAATGGAGATTTGATTATATTGTTGTCAATTTCTATAAGCTTAGTGCATTTTGGATTGAGTTGAGAGTTGAACTTAAAAGCCTAAACACATGAGAGCATGAGTGAAACACATATTCTTTGTGAGGTTGGATGATTTCTACTTCTACGCTTTAATCGCCAAATACATGGTAGGATGTTTATTCACTTTATCGTGTGCTCCATTTCATATTGATGTTGTTTTTGGTTAAGGCTAGTGCATGGATGATGAACTCGTCGGTATAGGTTGCTTCTTATTGATTCGCTCGAGGACTAGAGAAGCTTAAGTGTGGGAGAGTTTGATAATGCATATTTAGATAGGCATTATATAGTAGTTTTAGTTGTGTTTTATGGTTGTTTGGTTAGGTTTTAGAGTTAATTTCATATTTTGCTCTTTTGGTTGGAAAGTTTGGAAACTATGCTATTTCAATTGTTTTATGTAGGTTCGTAGATCCGGCTTGTGGTTGGCTTGGAAAAGTTCTTAGTGGAGTGAAGAATAAGAGAAAAGAAAGCAAGGGAAGCAAAGACCAAGAAGAGAAGAGCAAGAAAACACGGTTCTGTCATGAGTTGCTGTTGTAGGGGGAGATCGAGTTCAAAATATAATAAAATAGATCAAACCGGATTCGTGCCCACGCAAATAATTACAAGACCTCTTCCCGATGTAGCAACAGGAAGTCGGGATCGATCCTCGAGGAAGCGTGTCAGCAGATCTTAGGCAGCAGAAGAATCTCACGGGCAGAAATCGACTTCAGGGTGCTCGACCTCGACTAAGGGTAGTCGACAGGGGCCAGGCAAGTTGAATCCGAGCAAGCAGCAATCACCGGTGTTGGTCGATCTCGAGCAGTCAACTCGACGTCGAGTAGCCTTTGGTCGTAGTCGAGTAAAAACTACTCGAAGTCGGGTTCCTGCAGAGACACAAACAGCAACGATCTTTGCTCGATCGAAAGTCAGTAGTCAACATCGACCAAGGGGTGGTTGAAGTCGAGCAGAAACAGTCACGTAAATAAAAGACAAATCTTTGCGACATTAGGAATAAACTATGTGAAAGAAAACTTCCAAGATCGGGGTTTGCAACAACGATAACCAAACATGCATAAGGCAAGATAAATAACGATAATCATGTAAATCGCATAGAAGGATCAAGGTTTCGCCTGTTCCAACAATTAGACAACTCTTTCAAGAAACCCTAGTTATATCTACCGATTTTATGTTTACAATCCAAGTTGTTATCATGGATCTCTACTGAATAGGTAATAAACACATAAAAGGTAGTAGATGCTCAAAACATGATAAAGGTTGAATCTTTACCTAAAAAACGCATGGCTATTGTTGGGCTCGCCCCAACCCTAGAAGTGGGTGGACTACTCGCTCTTCATCGCAAGGAAAGACATCAATAATAACAAGAAACTAAATTGTTAAAATAAAATAGAGCTTACAAACAAAGGAATCCAATTCCGCTCTCGCTTCACAAACTCCTCTTGGCCTCCACACACACACTCTCTCTCTCTACTCTACTCATTCTAGCTTGGAATGAATAAAAATTAGCCCTATAGGCTTTATTTATAGGCTTCCAATCCTTTCTAATCAAGGTATGGAAAGTATATCTATATCTAAAGATAAAACTCTGCTTGGAAATAAATCTATCTAAATAAGTAAAACTAGATAAATCATAGGGTAATTAATTGTTCAACCCTTAGGATAGATAAAAAGATAAAAAGATAAAAATATCTAAATCTTCATGTGTTGGGAATCTTCTCTTGGAAATATCTCCATCGGATTCGGGATAGAACCTTAAAAAGACTCGGACTAGCTCGAAATCGGGTACTGTAGTCAACTCGATATCGAGTAGGCTTTCTCGATATCGACCAATATTTCTCAGCTTCAGCTTCAGCAACTCGATCTCGGCTTCCTGGGTGGAAAATCGAAAAGCTTCAACTCGATATCTACTAAGTCAAGTCGATATCGATCTTCATCTTTTCTTCTTCAGCTTCTCGGATCGATTCTGGATCCCTGCTCGATTTTTGCCTTGGTCGATTTTGACCAAATCTGGTCGACGTCGAGTAAATTTGGCTTGTCCTTGTCTTCTCGAGTGGCTTCTCTTCCTCAAGCTCGGGTATGGTTCAGTTCTTGGTCGACGTCGAGTTACTTACTCGACATCGAATAAAGTTCAGCTTGAGTTGCCTTCGTCTTCTTTCCTCGAGTTGGTTCTGCTCTCAGTTGTGGTCGACTTCGAGTAAGACCGGGTCGAAGTCGATTAGAATCCCATCTTTTGGTTTCGTTTCGAAATGTCTCTAAATTCTGCAATATTAAACCAAAACTTATGTAGACCTCTATTTCTTGCAAATAAGCATATACTACACAAATTCAACATATTCCCAGCCCGAAATATGCAAAGTATATAGAATAAAGAGCTAAAATGTATATAAAAACGTGGTCACTTTAGTGGACATCAAATCACCCCATACTTAAGCTTGATTGTCCCCAAGCAATAACTTGGATGGTCATTCAGGGGAAGAATTTAAACTCTCAACATCATAGATTCATTCCTATATAACCCTTTAATTAATTACCATCCTCGAAAAGGTACTGGTGCCAGAAATCTATACATGTGCAATAAAAAGCAACATCTACTCACAAAAGGAGGGTTATGCATAAACAATTCATGTGACAAAGCATTAATAATCAAGAGGACTTCAATTTAGCTCAATAAGAAGTAGATTGGTAAAAGGCTAAAGGTGGGCAATTTTTGTCAATGTGGTGTTAAATCCAGGGAAATGGAGTAATTTTCCAAATTTAATTTCCACATTCCTTTTTCATAAGAATCATCGCCTTTCTCTCTTACGCTCAATGTTTTTTTTTTCAATATTATGCTTTTACCTCTCTAACATCAGCACTGCCTTCTCGTGAGTCGCAAACATGGGTGTCATGAATGGCCCCGGATACTTAGTGTTTCGGACTCCTCACCTTTGTGTCCCATCTCACTGAACTATTATCTCAGCGAGCAGGGTCGATCTACCTTTATCTCCTGAGGTGATCAGATTTTTTTCACTCATTAAATTTTCCATATATTTTTTCAATTTCCTGCCAAACTCCAATAATGATATATAACAACACAAACACCATATAATATCTCCATAATGTGACTTCATTCTCAACATAATCCCCGAATAAGGTAAAGAATGACAATATTCAGATCATGTGGAGCAAATATGAAAATAAGGCATAAATATGACTTTTGTGATGCATAAGCATAGGTATGGCTTGGAATATAAACAATATGAGCATATATGGAAATATAAAGTCCTCCATCCTCTTATTATGCAACATGTAAAAAACAACATCAAATTTTACCTCCTTTAATGGTTTTCATAAAAATATGCACATCATTGTGACTTCCCTTTACTAGGCAATTTCATGCTATATCTGTAATGAATCCAATTTTGCATCGTCGAGTTCAATATAACTTCCATGACACTAATCTTTTGACAATTTACAAGCATTGGGAGATGTCTCAAACTTTGAGTTTAGCAATTATGCACAAAAATTAAAAATTTACTCAAAATTCACCATGTAAAGCCAAAAGCAAGAATAAAGCATAAATAAATAATATTAAGCTCTTCCCCCATCCCATATTTAAAATATACAGTGTCCCCGCTATATAAAATCAACATAAAACAAGGGTGAAGGAAGGAACTCACCGAATAACGTGTTGTAGAGTCAAAACAGGGCCGTCGAGTAACTGAGGTAGTCGACGTCGAGTAGGCGTGGTCGACGTCGAGTACAGATCTGATGCGTCGAGTGAAAGATGAAGTCGAGGATGCTTTCTGCTTGGTCGACGTCGAGTAGAACTTTGTGCTCGATGTTCCTCTTGGTCGATCTCGACTTGGCCTATGCGATTTCGACTAACTTTCAAGGACTTCTTTTTCCACTCTTTGCGATCCTTTTATGCTTCTCGACCTAAAAATGTTAGTTTTCACAAAGACAAGACCTTCCACATGAAGTATTCAAAACCAAAAACAAAAAAAACAAAAAAAAAAACCAAAACCAAAAGTTTCAAAGTCCCAAAATTCAAAAGTTTTATGTACATACTCTAGATTTTAGAGTCGCTAGGCCGACTTCTCCGCTTGTGCTCAAGGACCGTCAATGTGGGGCCCCCTTATGCTTGGCCCTTCTCCTGGATCATCTAGGTCTTGATTGTAGTATGCAAGCTCAGCTGATAGGTGGTCGCTTGCATAGTATCCCTTTCCTTTCTTCTTCTTCTTTCCAGCTCTCATTCTTCGCAGATTAGCTCGCCACGAGGCCTTACCTCCCCTTAATTTTTTATTAAATTTATTAATGGACTGAGGAGGAGTTGAAATCATACCTGGACTTACCTTTTCGTGCCCAAAATAGAAATCTTCGGGCTTAGGGTTGGTCGACGTCGAGTAGGTCTGGTCGAAATCGAGTACAGGGACCCCATACTTAGGCTCTTGGCAAGTCTCGTGTTCAATAGAGGAAGTCGACTTCGAGCAGGCTTGGTCGAAGTCGAGTTGTTTGGTCGACGTCGAGTAGCCCTTGTCGACGTCGAGTAGCTTTCTGGTGTTTTTCTTCGTTGTTGTTTGCTTACCCTCGTGGTTGCTTATGGTTTTCACCTCCAACCATGAAATTTCCTCCTTTGTAGGGCCAAAAGAGAAATCTAAGACCTCGTCGCCTATTGTGAAGGTGAGCAATCACTTTTTGACGCTAATCTTGGCATCTGCAATAGCTAAGAAAGGTCTACCAAGAATAATAGGGCAAGTAGGATCTTCCGCACAATCTATAACAAGGAAATTAGCGGGAAGAAAGAACTTACCAACCTGGACAGGGACATTATCAACCATATATACCTGTAGGGATGACCACTATATTGATTGCCATGTAGAGTTTGGCATCCACATGTTCTATGGACCCTATCTTTTCCTTTTGCCATATTGATAAGGGCATAATGCTCACGCTTGCTCCTAAATCACACAAGGCCTCATATTTATATTGTCCAAATCCCACAGTAACAGAAAACTTACCAAGGTCAGGTCTCTTCTCAGGGAAGTGCATCCTTTTGCATTCGCTAGCGATTTCTGAGATAGATCGCTTGTTGCTAAGGATTTCCTTAAGGAACTTGACATATGCAGACATTTCTTGAAGAGCTTATGTAAAAGAAATTGAGACATTCAGTTCTTGAAGCATCTTAATAAAATGTTTAAACCTACATGCAGTGGGATCATTTAGCGCCTTTGAAGGGAACGGAAGCGTCTTCTTCTGTTTCGGAGCCAGATCAGATGTCGGAGGTGTGGTAGAGTCCTCGACTTTGACCAGGTCCTCCTCGACTTCGACCACAGGAGTAGTCGACTTCGAGTTCTGTTGTCGTACAGAAGTTCCCTCGATGTTATGTAGCTGGTCGACTTCGGGTACTCCTACTCGACGTTGAGTAGGCTGGTCGACGTCGAGTACACTCTGCTCGATGTCGAGTTGTTTCTCAGCTTTGTCTTGTTGCTTTCCGTCCTCTCGCTCGCGTAGTTGATGCCCGCTTCTGAGTTTTACAGTCGCGACATGTCCGGTCTTCCCCTTGGGATTTGGTTCTGTCTGCCCAGGGAGTTGCCCGATCGGTCGTGGGATTTGTGCTGCGAATTGACCTATCTGGGTCTCAATGTTCCTCTTCCAGATGTCCAGTTCTCCAAATCTTGTATTGATGTGTTGGAGCTGATTATTGATGGCGCTACTGGTTTGCTTCCTTTCTGCTTGATTCTGGCGCATCTCGTCGAGGATCATCTGTAGATCATCCTTCCGCTGATCCCTTTCTGGATGTCCATGAGCTCTAAATGGAGGGGGGTTCCTAGGGGCACCTTGGTTCCACTGTGGTTGATGGTACCTTTGGTCCCCCATATAGAGTTTGGAACCCCCTGCGTAAGCTACCTCTTCATGAGTTTCTGCCATCCTGACTTGCTTTGTATGTGGGCACTCTGGAGTGGTGTGCCGCTGTGAGCCTCATTCTATGCAAGGTTGGTTGAAAGAAAGAACTTGACTTGCTTGAGGAGCTTGCGATTTTGGTCTCTATAGTATTGCTCCTTGACATCTGGATCAATCTCTTTAGAAGGCTCATAGAGGGGCATGGATGGGGTTGGCCTTGCATAGTTGTTCTCGTCATAGTTTGTCGGAGCCCCAAACTTATTGTCGAAGTTGGTGAGTTTTTCGAGAGTAGCCCATGTGCCAGCTAGTGGCATCATCAGATACTCATACTGAGTATATTGGTTGATCATATCCTTAGCGGCCAGATCAAGAGAATTGTAGAAGATCTCCTGAATGACATATGGTGGCTGCCCATATGTAGGACAGGATCACAGTAGATCCTTGTATCGTTCCCATGCGTTTACTAGCGGCTCCCCAGACTTCTGTTTGAAAGTTGTAATCTTCAGGCAGAGGAGCGATGTCTTGACAGGAGGGAAGAATTTATTCAAAAATGCCTGCCTTACTTCAGCCCATGTTGTGAGGGATCGTGGAGTTAGTCCTTCAAGCCACTTCAATGCTGGAACGGCAGGAGACCATCGAAAATCTTTCATCTTAAAATATTCCAGAGTAGTACCTTCAGCAAGAGTATGACACATATCAGAAAAATTGGTAATATGTTCAAGAGGACATTCATCAAACCATTCGTAAAAGGCATTATTTTTAATCTCAATCAGGAAAGTAGTGCGAATTTCAAAGTTGTTTTCAGGGATTAGAATAGCCGATTCAGGCACGACAAGAGTCGGGTGCATGTAATCCTCTACAGTGGTAGGGAATTGGGCAAGCTCGGCCTCTGCCTGCCTCCTTACTTCAGCTTCATGCTCGGTGTGTGCACTCTCAGCGTCGAGACAGTATTTTTGGCTTCTATCTCCGCTTGAAGCCTCTCTATCAATTGTGCTTGTGTTTCTGCGGCCGCCATGATCCTTTTACATCTACAGTGGATGTGTAGGAAACGTTCCGGTTCGTCTAAGGCGTCAAACTCAGGTTGTTGACCAGAACGGTGCATACACTGCAAAATCAAAACGTAAAGAAAACGTGAGATCTAACTACCTAAAGCGCGAATGATTTGTTTCCCGGCAACGGCGCCAATTTGTTGTAGGGGGAGATCAAGTTCAAAATATAGTAAAATAGATCAAAACGGATTCGTGCCCACGCAAATAATTACAAGACCTCCTCCCGATGTAGCAATAGGAAGTCAAGATCGATCCTCGAGGAAGCGTGTCAGCGGATCTTAGGCAGCAGAAGAATCTCACGGGTAGAAATCGACTTCAGGGTGCTCGACCTCGACTAAGGGTAGTCGACAGGGGCTAGGAAGTCGAATCTGAGCAAGTAGCAATCACTGGTGTTGGTCGATCACGAGCAGTCAACTCGACGTCGAGTAGCCTTTGGTCGCAGTCGAGTAAAAACTGGTCGAAGTCGGGTTCCTGCATAGACACAAACAGCAACGATCTTTGCTCGATCGAAAGTCAGTAGTCGACGTCAACCAAGGGGTGGTTGAAGTCGAGCAGAAACAGTAACATAAATAAAAGACAAATCTTTGCGAAATTTGGAATAAACTATGTGAAAGGAAACTTCCAAGATCCGGGTTTGCAACAACAATAACCAAACATGCATAAGGCAAGATAAATAACGATAATCATGCAAATTGCATAGAAGGATCAAGCTTTTGCCTTTTCCAACCATTAGACAACTCTTTCAAGAAACCCTAATTGTATCTACTGATTCTATGTTTACAATCCAAGTTGATAGCATGGATCTCTACTGAATAGATAATAAACACATAAATGGTAGTAGATTCTCAAAACATGATAAAGGTCGGATCTTTACCTCAAACACGCATGGCTTTTGTTGGGCTCGCCCCAACCCTAGAAGTAGGTGGACTACTCGCTCTTCGTTGCAAGGAAAGTCGTCAATAATAACAAGAAACTAAATTGCATTAAAATAAAATAGAGCTTACAACCAAAGAAAGCCAATTTCGCTCTCGCTTCACAAACTCCTCTTGGCCTCCACCCTCTCTCTCTACTCTACTTCTTCTAGCTTGGAATGAATAAAAATCAGCCATGTAGGCTTTATTTATAGGCTTCCAATCATTGCTAATCAAGGTATGGAAAGTATATATGTATCTAAAGATAAAACTCTACTTAGAAATAAATCTATCTAAATAAGTAAAACTAGATAAATACTAGGGTAATTAATTGTTCAGCCCTTAGGATAGATAAAAAGGATAAAAAGATAAAAAAATATCTAAATCTTCATGTGTTGGGAATCTTCTCTCGGAAATATCTCCATCGGATTCGGGATAAAACCTTAACAAGACCCGGACTAGCTCGAAATCGGGTACTGTGGTCAACTCGATATCGGGTAGGCTTACTCGATATCGACCAACATTTCTCGGCTTCAGCTTCAGCAACTGGATCTCGGCTTCTTGGGTGGAAAATCGAGCAGCTTCAACTCGATATCGACTAAGTCAAGTCGATATAGACCTTCATCTTTTCTTCTTCAGCTTCTCGGGTCGATTCTGGATCCCTGCTCGATTTTTGGCTTGGTCGACTTTGACCAAATATGGTCGACGTCGAGTAAATTTGGCTTGTCCTTGTCTTCTCGAGTGGCTTCTCTTCCTCGAGCTCGTGTGTGCTTCAATTCTTGGTCGACGTCAAGTTACTTACTCGACATCGCGTAAAGTTCAGCTCGAGTTGCCTTCGTCTTCTTTCCTCGAGTTGGTTCTGCTCTCAGTTGTGCTCGACTTCGAGTAAGACCTGTTCGAAGTCGAGTAGAATCCCGTCTTTTGGTTTCGTCTCGGGATGGCTCCAAATTCTGCAATATTAAACCAAAACTTATGTAGACTTCTATTTCTTGAAAATAAGCATATACTACACAAATTCAACATATTCCCAGCCCAGAATGGCTCCAAGTGGACAGCAGTCGCTGCCGCGAATCACTGGTCGCCACCGCGAGTCTCCGTCTTTTACTATGAAAGCAACCTGCGAGAAGGGTTAGTTGAAGTCCACCAGTCGCGGCCACGTTTGCCCGTGTCGCACCCGTGAGATTGCCAAGTTCACTATGGAGAGATGCCCGCGAGAGGTTTCATGAAACCTACGAGTCGCGGTTGTGAGTTCCTTGTCGCGGCGGTGAGTTCGTCCAGAGAACATCAGTTCGAGATCCAAATTCTATCTTTTCGGTGGAAGATTTGATCAAATCTTTTGAAGACTTATTCCTTAGGGTTTAAGGACGATATTGTGAGACTTATTTAGTATTATTTTTCAGTTTTACGAATTTTAGGATATTTTATATTATCTTAGGATTATTTCCGCATTATCTATAAGAAAAATATCTAAGTTTTCGGGGTCTCTTCTTTTCCTATCAAGGGGAGGCACGAAATTAGACGAAGGGGGACGATTATTCTCATACCCTGAATCATGTTTTGCAGTAGTTCAATCATCCATTCAAGTTTGCTTGTTTTTCCATCAATTCGAATGAGATTTAGGTACGCTATGAGTGACTAAGTTCGTTATTTGTTTCACCTGTGTTTCGGAGACTTGGTTGGTGGTTTGTGAGGCTTAAACTTAGTTGTTTCCTACCGTTCTTTTGATTTCTCTTGCGAATATTGTTGATATTGTTGTGATTGGCCATCATAATAGTGTCTTGCTAGGTTTTTTTTCTTTCGTCATTGAACGAATTCCGTAGTAGAATGCTTAGGATTGTGAGAACCTTCATTTGATCATGACTAAGTAGAGATTTCAGCATATGTCTTAAACATCGGTTACCATGTTTACTTGGTGTTATTCATATGTCTGGATTCTTAGGAACTTGTGCTATCATTATGTTAAATCTTTATCCGTGTTTAGGTTGCATAAAGGTGTAAGGGATTAATTGTGCTCTTTGCACTTTAATCTATTCAAACTAAGATGTGAAGAATGTAAGTTAAAGGAATCATACAACTTGAGTTTATGTCTATGACCAATTAAGCCAACCAATGTCGATGAATGCGCAGGTGGAACTATTTTCTCCATTGATTTGTTATCAAAACCATCATCTTTATGCTTTGTTACTTCAATTGCAATCTTGATCTTTAATTCTATTTCCCTTATTTACTTATTTATTTCCCACTGTTTGTTAAAGTAGCTTCTAGATTGAGTCATAGATTTCCATGTGGGATCGACTCTGCACTTATTGCTATACTTAGTTATTTGTTGGAATTTCTTTGGCGAGGTTTACACACGACGGTTCTCCTCCGACCAATATTTCGTCATTGGCGTCGTCTATGGGAGCCTCTCACACTAAGAGGTTCCTGGAGAGGGATCACATAGATCCTAGAATATTTACATCTATTCTAAAAAAAAATTCGTCACTTTCCTCGGTCAAGATCTTAAATTCTTGACCGTGCATAAATCACTTACTCTTTTTTGTGTTGCGGCACAGGAAAATCAAGAGTTATTACCAGTACGACGACTCGCAGAACATGAGTCCTATCCCCAAAGTCTCCGAGTCCTTCATGAAGACCACGCCTGCCCCTTTGTCCGTGGCTCCTCGGGCGGCTTGATATCCATTGTACAATATGCCCTTATATGGTTTCAACGGGGTCATGTAATCAGACGTACCAAGGACAACCTTTCTACCATAATTATGGCGGGCATCCTTTTTACCCTTAGTATGGGCAAGCCCCCAATGGACAACCTTCGGATGGATATGTCAACCCACAACCCCAAGGT
This sequence comes from Persicaria tinctoria, assembly GCA_037127255.1. Taxonomy (NCBI): domain Eukaryota; kingdom Viridiplantae; phylum Streptophyta; class Magnoliopsida; order Caryophyllales; family Polygonaceae; genus Persicaria; species Persicaria tinctoria. The sequence continues at coordinate 38,144,077 of JBANSL010000003.1, read as the reverse complement.
TGTTTTCCTGTGAATCCTTTGGATGGATATGTCAACCCACAACACCAAGGTTATTTTCCTGTGAATCCTTCTCCTTTGGTACAAAAGCCACAAGAAGGCGAGCAACACTCAGCGAAGCATTACCACGGAGATTATTTTGTCCGCTTTTACTCCCAACATTTGCAAGGCGCATATGCCTAAACGTTGGAGGTATGTTGGATTGACGAAATATGATGACATAACTAACCGTAAAGACCATCTATGCCACTTTCACTACCATGGGAATAAACGAGTACAATGACGCTATGATATGTTGTACATTTCCATCCACATTGTCGAAGATAGTCCTGACCTGGTTCAAAAATCTGCCCCTGCAGTTCAGTCGCTAGCTTTGAATAGTTGACTGAAATTTTCAAGTTGCGTTTCGGCAGTGCTTGCTCAAGGAAGAAGACAATTCTGGACTTAAATCCTATTAGAAAAGGAGCGGATGAGACCTTAGGCCATTTCTTTGCTCGCTTCACCATTGTCGTGGTACAGATTCCAGACCTCAATCAACAATCTGGTACAATCATCCTCATGGGTAATCTAGCTGAGGGAGATTTCAAAACATATCTTTTTAAAAAGAGACCTCAATATTATGATAAGTTGAAGGATCTGGTGACGCGAAAAATAAATACAAAAGATGTCGCAACCTCTTGTTCGAGGGCCAATAATGGATGACTAGGATTTCTAGAAAGGCTCGCATGAAAATTTCGGAAAGATAAAGGAGTTGGCCGTCCTCAGAAGCAACATACCCCATATCAACCTCATCATTCATGGCACGATGAAGTTCACATAAACATCAAGATAGAGGATAGAGGTCAAATCATCGAGAATGCAAGTAAGATTATAGGGATCGCCCTTACCGTGATTACCCCTATCAGAAGCATGACAATCATGATAGGAATCAACCTTCTGATAAGGCATATTTTAGTAGGCATCATAGGATGGTTTTAGATGCATTTCGGTGTAATATAATCATGTTTTATAGTTAATTGTACATTATTCTCTTTTAGTGGTAAAGTTCGGAAACTACGCTATTTTATAGGATTTATGCAGATTCATAGTCCTGAAATGGTGAAGAGCTTGGGAAGAGACCAAAAAGGAAGTCCAAAGAGTAAGGAACAAGCTAAGGAAAGGTTGGAAGCCGAATTAGGAAGTTGATAGCAAGCATTTAGAGGATCATAATAGGTTGCATTTAGCTTAGTTCTGATGCATATCATGTATGGTTTAAGTAGAATTTACATATTTACTCTCTATGTTGTTGGAGTCGGAATATAGATGGGTGGATAACGCATTGGATGAGAATGTCTAGTTTATCGGAGAAGCTTACATGAAGATCTAAAGAGGTCCTGAGAAGAAGAAGAGAGTCTGAAAAGAGAACAAGTCTGCAGAAGTTGTCGCGAGACATGCTGAACTTGTTTTGCACTTCCTGGAGGCTTCGGTTGTCCAATTAACTATTATGACCACGCGTTGGAAAGCTCTTTCAGAGGGCTACAACTTTCCTGTTGACAAAAGGAGCAGATTCGACGTGCATTGTCCGTAAAATACAGATGCAGAGGCCGCCGCATCAGAGACAGCGGCCGCCACAAGGGGCTTACGCAACGAACTAGGAGATCACGTGTGCAGCGTCCGCCGCATTGGGCGTCAGCGAGACGCGTTTTAGTTAGATGAAACCCTAGTTTGTGGATGTTCTTTTAGGCCGACTTGACTCTTTTAAGGCTGAATTCACCTAGTTTTCAATCACTTCTATTCTACTCTATTTTCCATCAGACAATTAGACTCATTTGTTCTGCCTACGACTTGAAGCTTTATTTGGATTGATTGTGAGTTTCTAATCCTCGTTCCTTAATTCATTTATTGAATGCTTTAACTTCTTTGTGCTTATTGATTGATTGTTTTGTTCTCTCTTGTCTGGCCAACTTGTTAACTCAATTGCTAGGATTTTGTAGATTCCTGATTGTGAACCTTAACCCAAGTAGCAAACTTGTCCCTTTAGGGCTTGTTGAACTAATTGGATTGGTAGGAAGTTGGACGTGTTGTTAAATTCGTTTATGAGGAACTGTAAATACCTTGGTTAATCTCTGAACTTATAGCTATCAATGGGGTTAAATCCTTTTCTGAGGGACAGTTCAATTGATAAGGCTTTCTAGGACTGGTTGGACTAGTAACTATATTAGGTTGGGACAAGGGCATTCATCTAAAAGGATGAGAAGAAGTTACAAGGATCGTTTCAACCAAGTAAAGTGGAAAATTATAGGTAGAACTATTTCTCACCGTCGTTTGAATCAAAATCACTTACTTTTGCTCTCATCAATCCGCTTTGATAAAAGGCGGATCTTTTACATTCTTCATAAAAAAAACCTTTGATTACATAATTGGCTTTCAATTCACACTTGAATAATAAATTTCTCTGTGGATCGATCTCTTACTTATTCCTATACTAGTTATAAGTTTGAGTTATATTTTTTCAAGATTAATGACAGGTTTTCCTCCCGTCAGAAGCTAAGGAGCACAAGAACAAGAGTGGAAATGAAGAACATGGAAAAATCTCCACTTTAAGCTTCTGAGAACTTCAAATCAACTTCTGGTGTCTTCATGAGAGTTATAATCCTTGAAAAGAGTTTTTCAACTCATATTCATATGCGTCAATCGGACGAACAACACTACAAAAAGTGCATTACAAGTTCAATCTATTGAAGTTGTAAAAGCGGCGTTCGCCGCTATCGCTGTTTCCGGATCTGCGTAACGCGGCCCAATTCTATCTTTACGGAAACTCTATCTATCCTTTCTAGGGTTTTGACCGACGGCTTTAGGTTTTATAAAAGACTTATTTGCGACCATTTGGAAGCATTCTAACATTCATCAAACATTAAGCCACTTTTTCTCTTTCAATTCATTAGGTTTTTAGGTTTTGTTTTCCATTCTAGAGATGCAATTTAGGTAAACTATGTTTGGCTAATTTTCCATTGTTTTCATCTACACTTTCACGACTCGGTTGGTTGTTTGTGAGTTTCAAATGAAGTATTATCTCTCTCTTTAATATCTTTCGATTTTCCTTTTTATGATTGATCACCATGATAGTATCTTTCTAGGTTTTTGTTCTTTCGTCATTGAATTAATTCCGTAGTAGCATACTTAGGATTGTAAGAACCTTGTTTGATCATGACTAAGTAGGGATTTCGACATGTATCTTAAACATCGATTACCTTGTTTACTTAATGTTGTTCATGTGCCTAGATTCTTAGGAACTTGTGCTATGTTTATGTAAATTTCTAATGTGCTTTGGTTACAAAAAGGTGTAAGGGGATAAACTCACCCGTTGTGGTTTAATCTATTCAAACTAAGATGGGAGGAATTCGTAGAGGACAACTTTAATTGGATTCGACGACCAATAAAGTCAACCAATGTCGAGAATTTGATGGTGAAAACATCTCTTATACATATATATAGGGTTGGGTTCGGGTACACACAACTCCAAAAGTGAGAAGAAAAAAAGCAATTTGATTGATCCACATATATTAAATCAATGGGAAAAAAATCCCGCCAGCGCGCAAAATACCTCTGCCAAAAACTCCCGCCTAGTGCCCCAAATCCTCCACCACTTGCATGTGGCGCGTGTGTGACACGCTCCCAGCATAAGGCTCCCAGAACCGAAATATTTGTTATATTTGGGAATTGAGCCCAAAACCTCTCCCTTCCCCACACAACCCTCCTACTAGGGGTGTGCAGAAAAATCCGAAACCGAAAACACGACATGAAAAAACCCGAAACCAAAAAAACACGATACGATAATGACACGAACCGAGAAAACACGGTTGTAAACGGTTCGTGTTCGGGTCGGGCAAATTGCCTTGTCGGATACCCGACACGAACCGTTTAATTTTTTTTTTTTTAATTTTTAGATCAGGAGGTAATAATACTTGTATAAAAAAGATCCCATAAATGAAAAAGTTTTCAGCTCGCTCAATTAGTTTAAGAGGACGGAGGGATTGGGCTATAATTAAACAGATCTGGGTTCGAATCTCATCCTCCCCTTTTTTTTATTGTTTTTTATTTCCCTATCCACCTCTTAAATCCCTAATTCTCAAATCTCTAACTCTCGTTTGCTCTTCACCGCCAGACGCCATTGTTCTTGTTCAATTCCTCCTTAAGCCCTTCCATCCTCCTCACTCAGATCTTCCCTCCTTCCATCATTCTCGCTCAGATCCGAAGCCTCTGCCGCCGACGCCGTCTCCCGCTCCAACCTCCATTCACCGGCCGTTGATGACGCTTCCTCCCTCCACCTCTCTCTCTCTCTCTCTCTCTCTCTCTCTCTCTCTCTCTCTCTCTCTCTCTCTCTCTCTCTCTCTCTCTCTCTCTCTCTCTCTCTCTCTCTCATATCTCGCTTCCTCGCACCTCGATCACCAACGCTGCCTCCTTTCTCACGCCGACAGTGTCCTACCTCTTCCCTCCTCTCACCAGCACCGGTTGGTGCAGCAATAGCCACCAAGCGACAAGGCCTACAAAAAAAAAAGAGGGAGAGCCTAACGGATCGTGTCGGATAACACGGGTATCCGACACGGATCCGAATACTATTACCGTGTCAGACACACGGTTCGTGGCGGTTCGTGCACGGTTCGGGAGGTGAATAACATTGGTCATAAGCAGTTTCAGGTATCCGACACGGTTAACCGTGTCGGATACCCGGTAACGCACACCCCTACCTCCAACCATTATACCAACACAACTTTCTTATCTTTAATGCATATTTACTTTATTTTAATCCTTTTATCAAAGGAATCTACTTACTAAATTATTACTTTTAATTTATTTATTTTTTTCTAATCGTAAATAAACTATTATCATTATATAATTTATTTAATTATAACGTAATAAACATGTAAAGTACCTATTTCACCTTAAAAAATATGTTGTTTTATAATTATTTTTTATTTTAAAAAAGGATAGTAAATAAATTAAATCAAATATTTCACTACTCTTTATTTCTTGAATCACTCTCTATTTATATGTGTTGAACTAATTAGTATAAAATTGATGAACCACTTCTACTTAATTTATGAACCATTATATATTTATTCACTAAACCACTCTCTAGATATGTGCCGAGCCATTTACTATAAAATTGATTAACCACTTCTATTTAACTCATAAACCAATATATATTTAGTCACTGAACCAACCTCTATTTAGTCACTGAACCAACCTCTATTTAGCCACTGAATCAACCTCTATTAAAACACTAAACCAACCTCTATTTAGTCATTGAACCAGCCTCTATTTAGTCACTGAACTATCCTATATTTAGACACTGAACCAACCTCTATTTAGTCACTGAACCAACCTCTATTTAGTCACTGAACCAACCTCTATTTAGTCACTGAACCAACATCTATTTAGACACTGAACCAACCTCTATTTAGTCACTGAACCAACTTCTATTTAGACGAACCAACCTATTTAATGTTTATTTTTAATTAATTAATTAATTTTCTTTTAAAATAAAATGGTTCACTGACCAATCGCTATTTAATCACCGAATCACTATCTATTTAGTCACGGAACCCCTGAACCACATTCTATTTAATCACTGAAATAGTCCCTATTTAGTCACTGAATCAATCTCTATTTCACATTTTTATTTTTATAATTGAATTTTTTTTTATTTTTAACATAAAATGGTTCATGAAAATGTAAAATATTTCACATTTTTATAATTGATTTTTTATTTTTTTTGTAAAATATTTTACATGAAGTGATTTATCAAGTTATCAAGAAGTGGTTCATCAAGCTATAAAGAAGTTATGAAGAAGTGGTTCATCAAGCTATAAAGAAGTGGTTCATCAAGTTACCAAGAAATGGTTCATCAAGGTATAAAGAAGTGGTTCATGAAGTTATAAAGATGTGGTTCAATCATCAAGTTATCAAGAAGTGGTTCATCAAGGTATAAAGAAGTGGTTCATGAAGTTATAAAGATGTGGTTCGATCATCAAGTTATCAAGAAGTGGTTCATCAAGCTATAAAGAAGTTATGAAAAAGTGGTTCATCAAGCTATCAAGAAGTGGTTCATCAAGCTATAAAGAAGTGGTTCGTCAAGTTATTAATAAGTGGTTCATGAAGCTATAAACTAGTGGTTAATGGGCCTATAAGAAGTGGTTCATCAAGTTTATAGAAGTGGTTCATCAACCTATAAAGAAGTGGTTAATGGGCTTATTTAGTCACTAAACCAACATCTATTTACTCACTGAATCAATCTTTATTTAGTCACTGAACCAACATCTATTTAGCCACTAAACCAACCTATTTAGTCATTAAACCAACCTCTATTTGGACACTGAACCAACCTCTATTTAGCAACTGAACCAACTCATGCACCCAATTAAATGGTGAACTACGGAGCAAACAATAAGTCAACTCCAGATATAAGGTACAAATCATACACGGTTCATCCTCCTAAATTACCAATTCATTGCAACATTAAGACCAGGTAATCCAAAATCAAATACCAATTCAAAGAATCAGAGTCTGTATGATTTGATTTCAAATTCCCACGTATATGCCCAGATCTAATGGCGGATGAGAGCAGGGATGTCCAATCCCATGGAGCCCGGCCTCTTCATCTACCCTGTTTCGAAGATGCCCAATTCGCACTCGACCTCGATTCCAGATGGTAAAGAGATTCGGCAAGTGTCAGTCTCCTTCTCCCTTCTGGTGGCAAGCTCCGCACTCGACCTCGATTCCATCCCCACTCTCCTTGACCGCCACGTTCGCGACTCTGACATCCTCCCCCGAACCGGCGTCCTCCAGTCTTCTAGCAGGTAATACTAATTTGATTTCTCCGGCGTCCTCCAGGCTTTAAATTGGAGCTCCAGAATCGAAATTGGAGCTTCAAATTGGAGCTCCAGAATCGAAAGTGTCAGCCTCCAAAATCGAAAGCGTGTTCAGGGGGCTCCACTACTACTTGTTGATGGGAGAGGTCGAAATCGGTGAGGTGACGTGGTCGGGCCTCCGGAAGACTGGACGAGGACGGGTGCTTGGAGATGGTGGATGCTACAGCGGGAGAAGGAAGCACATCTGGAAGTTTTCCATGGAAGCGGTGCGAGATCTGGAAGATCGGAAAAAGACTAAAAGAAGGGGGATAAAAAGTAAGCGCGTGAGGCTAAAATCTGGCCCAATTTTTTTTAATTTTTATTTTAAGAAATCTGACTAATCAGCTTACTTTTTTCCTTCTCACCGGACCAGATTCTTCTCACTTGAACCCTCCCCTGTGTGTGTCTACTATATATATATATATATATACATATATACATACATATATATATATACATATATATATACATATATATATATAGAGAGAGAGAGAGAGAGAATGGGTATAAAGTGCACACCCCTTAGGGTGTACTTTGTACACGATTCCTGGCCATTGATCTATAGGAAATGAATGGCTAGATTTATGCCACGTAGATGGGTATTTAAAAAAAAATGGAAAAGAAGGCCCAATCTCACATGTGAAGGTTGTGAAGCGCGTGTGCAAACCCTATTAAAAACCTAGCTCCCTCAATCTCTCCACTAATCATTATAACCACCTCCAATTCAGCCGCCATCGATGGCGATCCTGCTCAACCATGGCGACGAGGGTTCTGACGAGTACAAATCAGCCAAAGCTTGAGGCGAGGCGGTGATGGTTCTAGTCGGAGTCGAAGGCGGTGATGTTTCTAATCGGAGTCGAAGGCGGGGGATGGGGTGTGGTGGTGTTTCTGATCAGATTCGTCAATTCGAAGGCGGTGGGGTGTGGTGGAGGCAAATCGGCGGTGGCGCAGATGGGGAAGGAGGAGACGGGGATGTGGGCTTGGCGGCGGCAGTGGTGGACGAGAGGGGCGGAATCGGCGATGGGTGGAAGCCGTGTGATTCGAACGACAGTTTCGCCTCCACTCTCGCTCAGATCCGGCGGTGCTAGGGGAAGGAGGAGACGAGGGTGCGGGAGGCGTCGTGGGTGGCAGGAGACCGACGGGTGGAAGTCGCTTGCTCTTTCGACTCCCCTCTCGCTTGGATCGATGTTGGCGGCCGCGAGACCGACTGGATTCGACGGCGCCAGGGTATCCTCCTCCCCTCGCTCTTTCGCTCTTTCGACTCCCCTTTCGACTCCCCTCTCAATCAGATCCGGGCCTCCTCCTCCCCTCTCGGACGATTCCGAGCGGTTGTCTGGGGTGGGTGGCGGGGTGGTCTGGGCTGGGTGGTTGTGTGGGTGGTGAGGGTGGTGGGTGGTTAGGGGTGGGTGGTGGGGGTGGTCCGTTCGAAGGCATTATGGTTCAAATGCATTCGGTGCGATATTCGTTAATTATTCGGATGAATATGTTGAAATTTTGATTGTTAGTGTTAAGGAGTTAGTAATTATTCGGTGAAATTGGGATCATTATTCGTGTGCGTATGGAGTTTTCGGATTGACAAATAGCATAAAACCTCTCATATACGACCAAATAATCATTCCTATACCACCGAATACTCATACATTCAATTGAATAATTTCCCAAAAAATATAACTATTTTACCGAATAATATTTCAAAACTGAATGCATAAAAATTAACTCGGAGTCAAAATGAAAATTGATTGACAAAAAATTAAACATTATTCGGTAGTGTATGACAAATTATTCAGTTGAATTGGTAAAATTTGATCTGAAATAGATGGAAAAATGAAATATAACATTATTCGGTAGATTATGAAACATTATTCGGTGGAATTGACAGATTTTTCAAAACAGCGAAATCAGATTCGGAAAAATTAAATAGCGCGTCAGACCTTTTTAGGTGGGTCCCACCAGTTTTTCTATTTTAAATAAAAAAGAAAACACTCAATTTATCCTGACCTTTCATTTCTTTCAATCAAAGGCCAAGATTTGTGCACAAAGTACACCATAAGGGGTGTACTTTGTGCACAAATCTTAATATATATATATATGTGTGTGTGTGTGTATGTATACATATACATATACATATATATACATATATATATGTATATATATGTATATGTATATGTATATGTATATGTATATGTATATGTATATGTATATGTATATGTATATGTATATGTGTATATATATATGTATGTATGTATGTGTATGTATATATGTATGTATGTGTATGTATATATGTATGTATGTGTATGTATATATATATATATATATATGTATATATATATATATGTATGTATGTATGTATGTATGTATGTATGTATGTATGTGTATATATATATATATGTATGTATATGTAATGGTTCAAATGTAAAATATTCTTATGGTGTAAATTAAATTTGCTTAAGGTGTAAAATTTCCTTAACTAGTGTTTTTTTGGATGAATTACTGTAGCGCGGGTTGGGTCTGTTTATTGGGTCTCGCCATCACATTCGTCTGACTGCCTCGTCTCTTATCAATGGAGAACTAGGAACAACACGCTCGCCTCTCTTATTATTCATGGAGTCTTATTATCCATGGAGTCGGAGAAGCAAATGTAAAGACCGGGAAATTTTAGAATATTAAATATTAAAATATTGATTTATAATCATCCTGATTTCTAAGATTTGGGAGGTTTGGAATTTTCGTCCTTGAGCTATTGAGTTTTATTCTAAATATTTTAAAACAAGTTCCGACATTATTTAGTTGAAAATCTAAAATATGTTATACTCTGCTTTTATATACCAAAAATTGAAAAATATGTTCGGATTTCATTATTTAATTCGAATTTAGAAATATAATTTGGACTTTATTTCTTACTCGGTTTCGAGGGTCCGGTTTAAATTTTAATTTAGTCGGGACTGGATCGAACGAGCGGGTTTCGGGGTCATATCTTTCGGGTACTTTGAAAGTCAAATTTGGGACCCATTTGTTCCCCTCTTTCTTCCCTCGGACTTCAAGGATGCAGCATCTCTTTTTGTCCCCGTCGGAGCCCTGTTCGCATCTGAAATCACCTACCGTCAGGCCATAGCTCCACCCTTTGCTCCGCTTTGATCCAGCACCACAACACCATTGCCACCACCCCTTCTACTCGTCAATTTCAGCCAGCGGGCCGCCTGAGAAGCCCCGCAGCCGGGGAGCGCTTTCTCCCCTCACCTCCGTCGCTCCTGTTCCGCCGAGAAACCCTGAGCGTCTTCGCTTCCTCTGCTCTTCGCAGGAGGCCGAACCGAGCAGCCCATGGATCTACCAGTCGCCGACGCCACTCCCAAAAGCCCCCTCCCTTTCCGTCGGAGCCGCTCGAGCACCACCAGCGAGCCACTTCCCCTCTGATTTCCGATTCAAGGTTTAGTTGCGCTATTTAGGTCGATTTCGATTCAAATAATCTTCAATCTATTTGGCTCACTCCTTATTCCTTCCTAGACTCCAGCCGAGGCTTCCCTCTTGCATTGCAGCCGGAGTCGCAGTCGGAAACCGCCATGGAAGCCGGCGATTCTCTCGGAATCGCATTGTGAGTTCTCATCATCTCCTTTCCCTCCTCCTTCTCGCGTCGTGTGTTCGATTTGGGGTGGTCGGAATTGTCCTTCGGTAGGGGTGTGTGAATCTCAGGCCGAAACCCCGTCTCCGACGAGCCTGGCTTTCTCCTTCTTCCTTCCGTCGTTTCTTCCGTTGAGTTGTTGAGCCTCTGTTCTGAGTTTGGGGGAAGAAGAGCAATTGTTGGGCCTGATTATCCGGGTCGTGGGCCTGTTTTCTTTCCTTCGGGTCGGGTAGGGATCCAAGTCTTCTTTCCTTTTCTTATTTTGCTGGGCCGGGTCCTCAGTTTTGGGAGGAAATGGGATCCGTTTTTTTTCCGGGTTGTGCTTTCCATTTGGGTCAGATCTCTTCCTTTCTTTCCTCTTGTGTCCGAGATCTGTTTGGGTTGGGATACAAAATCGAGCTGAGATGGGTTGTTGGGCTCTTTTGGATTTTGGTGTTTTTATTTATTATTTGATGATGAGTTAAATATATGTTATATTATATATATGGATTATATTATGTTAGCATTTATTATTAAATTGTTATTTATCAAATTATTAGTATTGTTGTTTATAAATGTGGGATATTAAAATGGATTAATTTTGGTGATTTCTTATATTTTAAATATTCTTTGGAGCATGAGAGTAGTTGTTGTTTATAAATGGGATTTTTGAAGTGATTTGCCGGTTGTGATTTATAAATATGGTTGTGAAAATAGAATTATTTTGTGACTAAATGTTGGAATTTTATGTAATGATTTTGAAAATAAACATGTCGGGATTGTGTTAATAATATAATTTTGGGAATTCGTTGAGGATTTAAATGATAAATGTCGGAATTTGGCCAAGTATGATTTGAGAAATTATTTTGAATATGAGTTGACTTAATTTGGGATTTAGGAGTTTGAGAAATATTGTTGGTGAGATTTATCGATGGTTTTGATTAAATGGTTTTGGTTGATATCGATCGTATCGGAAAGGTTTTGGAAAATGGTTTTACCGTCGATTGATTTTAAGGATGTTGAGAACTTGGGTTTCGTGTGTGTGAATGTTGGTTTGGTAGCTTACGCAAGTGGCTTGATGATAGGTGTGTATCGCCTTTGGATTGCTTTGGACTTGCATTTGGGCCCTTGCTTGTATTATCTTGCTGTTCTGCATCTCCAGGTAAGTTCCCTAGGGGGCTTACTCAGGTTGGACATTCATGCATGTTGTTGCATTTTATGTTAGGTGTTGCATATGCATAAAAGCATGCCATGTAGTATCCTGTTTAGGTTGCACTAATTGAATGAGCATCTGCTTACTTTATGCGTTTGAAACAGAACGGTTGTTATCTGTGATAGTCCTAGAGTCTTTGTTAGGGTCATAGGGTAGCCCAGCCTCATCGGGTACCCCGAGTCAATCGAGTCATGAACTTCCTTATATTATGAGATGTCTGCCGATTATGATGGAATGCATTCACGAGCTGGCCAGTCTCCGCCCTATCGGAAGGGGGTGGAGGTAGGAGAGGGATATGCCACTTGGCATTGTCTTGGGCCCTTTACAGTATTTTTGCACATTATTATAACTGGGAGCATGCTAGTGTGTTTGACTTTCGTACTGCATTAGAGCATCTCTATTAGGTATAGCACATACTATGTGGCCTCAGCGAGGACTGCCGGTCCCGCATGAGTGGCTCGATCTGACTCATTTCCCCGTTCTTTTTTTAAGGTATTTTCTCCAGATCTTGTTTGCTCCTTGCTTCTGTGACGGGAAACCCTTTGGCGAATCGGAGAACCTAGCTAATATTCTAACTTGGTAAAATGGTAATCACTTGCTTATGATTTGGTTTGACCCGACTTTGTCGTTGCATTTGTATCCTAGTTTTGCTTCCGCTTTACTTTCGGTTGAATTGGATTTTGCGACATAGTCTTAGGACAGGTAAAGGTTACCCCAATGGCCCTTCGAGGTTTTTAGGGTTTGAAATCCCTCCTTCTACTAATCTTAAATGAGTTTGAAACCTCGACCCGTACCTGGATTGCAAGATCCGAACAAAGGGTTTTATCCCTTGAAACGTAACCCGGAAATCATAATTTTGGGCCGTTACAGCAAAGGCAACGATGTAGAGCCACCGCTAGCTGAGATCAGCATCTTCGATCCCGTCGACCCTCTTCGTCCTCTTCGATCACTGCACATAGCCTTCTTCTCTTCGCGTTTGTTCACTGCCTCTCTTCACCCTCTTCGATCAATTAGGGCTCTCAGGTTAGTTCGTTGCTTCTCTTTTGGCCCTCTTCGATCAATCAATCGTCGATTTCATCTTCTAATTAGGGTTCTGAAATTGGTATCTATTTCTTCATCTTTTAATTAGTGTTTTGAAATTGGTATATGTTCCTTTGTCTTCTAATTAGTGATCGAGATTGTGTTTTTGTGCTTCTGAATTATTTAATCAGTTGATTTAATTTTTTTTATTGAATTTATGAATTTTGATGGATGAAAATTGGATTGAGATTGAGATTTGTGGATTTGAAATTGAGATTGAGATGGGGTAAATCCGTGCCTTTTAGGTGTTTGATAAAATGCATAGGAGAGAAATCGAGATTGAGTTATGGCTGAATCCATGCCTACTATGTGTTTGATAAAATGTTTAGAATAGGATATGACTAACGATTTAGGAATACAGTAGTGCTTAACTATGTTGTTCTCTTTCTTAGCTCGCTACTAGATGGCTGAATAACTCACAAGAAAAGAGAAAGAGCTCTGGTAACCGACTGTGTTTTCTATAGCCACTATTTCAACACTTGTAATATATATTTGTAATGTGGTTGTTTCCCTTTTTAGGAACTTTCGATTGAGCAATTAAACCTGACTCTTTGAAGATAATTTAAGCTAAAGATGTAACCCTGCCTATTATAAGGCTCTTATAGTTATCTGTGTATTTCATTTGTAACATTCAATATATGTGCATGCTAGTATAAGATGTTCTTTTATGCACTCTGGCTGCTTGACTTTTGATTCTTTGAACTTGAATGAATTTCATTGTGATATTAGCTACACAACCTTGAATATGGCGAATGTTAAACATCCAATTTTTGGTCCTTCTTTTGTTTTGTATTAACTTGTGCTGCGTGTGCATAGTATCATATATAGTTATTCACCTCCCATGCTTTGTAGAAAATTTCAGATTCATCACTTCTTTGCAATGTAATGAAGGGCAAATGTCAATTGATTAAATTTATCATTTCACATGCTTTTTTATAATTTTAGTCGAGCACGAATGACTGATGGAAGCCCTTGTAAACTGGAACTGCTTGCCTATTCATAGGTGTGCTGCAGATTTTTTTTTGTATACATCTGTAAGCTTGGGTTTCCCATTCTCTTGCTGCATTTGTTGATTCAAGATTATTTTTTTTTTGGTGAACTTCTCTCCCATAATCCCATTTCCACGTGGTAGCTTTCCGAAAATTCCCTCATCTCTGCCAGTGGTAAATGTCAGTTCACAATCTTAATGTGTTGGGTGTTTTTCATATTCGATTTTGGTGTTCGCTTGGTGTTTGTGCTTCTTCTCGTTACCCAAATAAGCAGCTGGCCGAGTTGGTTGGTGCAAGTAATGCCATCCAGTAAGTTTACACATCTGCTACAGACAATGTTCAAGAGGAGCATAATAACCAGCTCTTATCTGCTACAGACAAGGTTGTAGTCTAAGTTGAGTTGGAAGTGTGTGTCAATAAGGAGCTAGAATGAAACTACTTGTGTGTCAATAAGGAGCTAGAATGCACCCTCTTTGTCTGCTCCTTCACCTTCAAATTGCCATCGACTCTAGCCCCCCTCTCTCTCACCATCTACACCGTCAAATCGATGAGTACTCGAGCCCGATCGAGTACCTCTCTGCCTTTGAATCCAATCCTTGAGATCGACTCCTTTTTTGTCCGCTACTTCTTTGTCAACTCCTTCGCCTTCATAATAGCTTTACACTTCCCTTTTGATGCACTGCTTGCTTTCTCGTGGGAAAAATCTCCTGCTGATATGTTCATAGTAAAGATTGGTCACGTAGAATTGTGACAAGTGTTAAAAAAACAGAAGTAAGCAAAGAAACTAATGAAGCACCTGCAACAGCTAGGGTGGCTCAAAAAGGACCCGACCCGACCTGACCCGGAAAACACGGGGTCGGGGTTGACCCGAGACCCTCAGGGGTCGGGTCTCGAGTCGAATTTTAAGAAATCCCAGGTCAGCAGGCGGGTCGGGATCTGACCCGTTGACCCGGATTTAAAAAAAAAAAAAATTCTTTTATGTGCCTATTACCACCCAGCCGCACGCCATGCTTCACTGGAGAATGGAGAGTACCGTTTATTTTTTTTTGGTAGGAGGAGACTACCGTTTATATAGTATGCACTTTGGATTTTTTTTTTTTTTTTTTTTTTATTCTTCCTTTTGTTTTTCTTTCCTTTTTCCTTGTTTTTTTTTAAATCCTTTTTACAATAGAATACTCCGTAGAAGAGTACTTTTATGTAGTCTACGTATGGAGACTACAGAGTAACTAATTTGCGGATCAAAATTTTGTAAAAAAATTATTTTATTTAATTTTAAATATTTTAATTTTGTAACAATTAACAAAATTTTAAAACTCGGTTTTTCGGGTGAACCCGTTACCCGACCCGGAAAACCCGGAATTACAAATCTCGGGTTCGGGTTGGGTGGCGGGTCGCATTTTTAAAAATTCCGGGCCTTCGGGTTGACCCCCACCCGGAATGTTCGGGTCGGATCGAGTCGGGTCGACCCGGATGAGCCACCCTGGTAACAGTCGCTCCTATGCACTTCCCTTTCAATTTGATTTTCTGATCCTCAACAACATCATTCAACTTAGCAAAGAGGTTCTTCAAGGGTAATAAATCATCAGAAACACCCCACATCAACAGCCCTATAATTAGGTACTTATCGTAGAATTTAGTCTATGAATGCTGACTTCATCCGAATCTATCTATCAAAGTCCGACTCGGACCGATAACTGGGGGTCGTGTGCACGGGCGCACATGCGCTAGTAGTCTAGCACACAAGCCGAGTGAGGTTCCATTCTAAAACCAATTGGCAATAGAAGGAGTAGCCCACTGACTCATATACTAGGGCTTGATATGTTCAACTTTCCGATGTGGGACACTTTGGTCTCATTCACATCTCTAACACGCCCCCGCAAGTCCAACTAGGAATGACCATCTAGTTGAGACTTGGACAACTGGGTAACCCAGACCAGGATCAACACGGGCCGTTAGGCTAACCGCTCTGATACCATATCAAAGTCCGACTCGGACCGATAACTGGGGGTCGTGTGCACGGGCGCACATGCGCTAGTAGCCTAGCACACAAGCCGAGTGAGGTTCCATTCTAAAACCAATTGGCAATAGAAGGAGTAGCCCACCGACTCATATACTAGGGCTTGATACGTTCAACTTTCCGATGTGGGACACTTTGGTCTCATTCACATCTCTAACACTATCCTTTTGGGCTTCCCCTGCGCCTTTTCATTTCATCGACCTCCTATATTTCAATTTCTGCTTCCTCACCAACCATTGATGAGGGGAGAAGAAAGATCAAAGAAATAGAAAGGGGCGATTACAACATCTCCTCAGCACCTAGTCCTCAATCAACGAAGTCGAAGATTGACCCGCAACCATGGGACAATGATGATGTCCGCTCCATTGATTTCAGCACCCGGATTGGTGAGCTCCTTCGATTGTTGTCCGCTCCTTCCCATCAGACATGAACTTCTTTGATTGTTGTCCGCTCATTCGATTTTAGCAACCGAGTCCACGAGCTCCTTCGGCTGTTGTCCGCTCCTTCAATTATTGTTCGCTCCTTCAACTCAGGTTGGTGTTTCTTGCTTCCTCAACATACTCTAAGGTTCAGGACGTTGAAAGCAGGTCTCGCTTGTCGAACAACATCTTAAACTACGGATGCGATGCAAGTGGGGAGCGGACAAGGCCTCCATTCTCTTAAGATTCAGAAGCCGAGATTTCTGAATCAAAAAAGCCGATTTTATCGCTACAACAGGAGGAGCAAGAGAAGAAGAGCAACAACCGTTCGCATTCTCCCCTTTCATCAGTGCTAGGGTTCTAACAGAATCTAAGACGAGTACTTCAAAAATCTCTCAAAGATTGTTTGCATGCTTTCATTGTGTTTTGTGAAACCCAACAAACCCTTGAGCCTTTCTTGATCATTGCATCCTCAACCATCCTTATATTCTTCGGCCACTCTTGCCAACATTACCATTTTATTTGTTTTACTCCTCAACGTCGAATGCTCTTTAATCGACATCGACTGCTACCATTTCTTCGGCCAACGGTTTTCTATGTCGACATGTTCTGTGCTTACTCGATATCGACTGCCCTTAGTCGATATCAACTGCCTGTTTGTGTTTTGTAGTTTAGAGATTGACTGTCCCCATCAACATCGACCACTCCTGGTCCACGTCGGGTACTTCTTGTCAACAACAAAATGTTTTAAAGCTACTTTGTAAGCACTAACACGCTTTCTCATGAATCGATCTTGATTCCTCTATACTACAGCGAGGGAGTCTTTTATTTATTGCTTGATCGAGTTGGTTTGCTTTTGTGCTTATCTATAGTTATTTACATAGAAAAACTCCCTCAACAAATTTTGGCGTCGTTGCCGGGGAAGAATCAATTGCGCCCTTAGTAGTTTATCTAACGTTCTTTTCTAGTTGATGTTTTATAAGTGTATGTGACGTTTTGACCGCACACCAGAGTTTGAGCCTTTAGACGAACTAGAGCGTTACTTTCGTCTAAGAGAAAAGCTACAAAGAGCAATGGAAAATCAAGAGACCGTCCAACAGAAGCTTGAGAGGCTTCGAAAGGAAGTTGAGGATCATGCTACAAGAGAGGCCGAGAACACTCGGGCTCGTGAACGGGCAGAAGCAAGAGCTGACCAGGAAGCCCAAACTAGGAGAGAAGCCTAGGAATTGTTGGATCTTATTCGCCAGACTGCCAAGGATTACTTGCACCCGACACTGATGGTGCTAGAATCTCCTACAGTCCTCCTTGCAGTTAACTTTGATATAGGTCAACGTACTCTCGACCCTAATCCGAACTCTTAATCTGCATCTTTGACTATTCAACTCGTAATCCATCGGATTACTAACCCATTGGATCACCGATTCGCCGGATCACGGATAACCCGTAACCGATGACCATATCTAGACGGGGAGTCACAATACAAAAGTAAGTTTTTCAACCACCCACCCGTCACGACGACACTCATAGTAGTTACTGTACTGCAAGTCTGCAACCTAATTAAACATTGCAGCCAAGTTTGGGCAAACAACAACAACATACAATGGGGGCACATAGTGAGAGAAATCAGTCATTTCTTTGTTCTTCCACTTGGGAGATGAAAGGGGAGGAAAAGGACAGCATGGGACAGAGCTGCACACGTCTTCTTGGGGCAAACTCCATGTGCCCACATGGCCTTTCCTCTTCCTAATCTCCTCCATCCATTTCTCTCCTCCTCTTCTTCTGTCTCTCAAACCCACAGTCAAAATTCAAAATTGGATTCAAAAGAGAAAGAGTTTGAATGAGAAAGACATTGCATGTTCTTAATTGTAATCAGGCTGTATTTTCAGGATAAAGATTGTTTCTATACAAAGTTTCGAGGGTTAAAAGTACAAGTATTATAGATAAACATGACTCTCTAGTTTTCCTCTTTGCCCTCTTTTATTTTAATGTTATTTTATTTTATTTTATGTTATTTTATTTTATTTATTTTTTAAGGATAATAAATTAGGGGGGAAATACCCACAAATTAAAAACTTTGGTGATTTCCAGTGGTACACTTTCAGTACCTTCAATCCAAACAGTTGCTCACGCCCCAATAAAAGGAGGAGAGAAAGGGTGTGTGCCCATTTAACAGCAATCACTCAAAACTCAAAATCCAGAAGCCCCAAACCAGGAGAGCAGTCCAAATTGAGCTCCATCACCAGAGAATGAAGGAGAGCAATGAAGGGTATGTGAGGGCGGATCAGATAGATCTGAAGAGCTTGGATGAGCAGCTGCAGAGGCATCTAACAAGGGCATTGACTCTCGAGAAGAAGAAGAAGGATGAAGAAGAAGTTAGGGCTCAGACCAGAGCTGACTGGGAAATTGACCCTTCTAAACTCCTCATCAAATCTGTCATTGGCCGTGGCACCTTCGGCACCGTCCACCGCGGTGTCTATGACGGCCTTGATGTTGCTGGTAAATTAACAAGCTGAATTCAACTATAACTGATTTTATTGCTTCCCGAATCTTGCTTTTTGTTGCTTATTTGGTGGTGGCTTGTTCAGTTTTTTTTGGGGGTGGGGGAATTGGGGGTTTCATGGGCCTGTTTTGTGTTTCCATTTTCTTTGATTTTTGTAACTGTTGTCTGATTCAAAGGCTCTGGCTTTACATCTTGCAAATCTACATTAGTGACAGTAGACCCTTGCAAGAATTGATAACAAGGAATTGAAAAATAGCTTAATTGTGCCAATAAGGAGTTTGTTTGTGCTAATAATAGTCGGAAGATGCCTCTCTCTTCACATGCTTCTTGTGTATCTTACTGCCCTCTTGAGTATTTTATACCGCTAGGCAACGTACTTTTAATTTCTGGTGCTTATCAGAAAGCAAGTTGGAAAGGAGTTCACAGAAAAATGTATCTGAATTTGTTGTTTTTGTGGATGTGGGTGGGGGGCAGGTTTACCTTTTCTATGGATGGCAAAAGATATTGTCAGTCCAAAGAAAAAGAAAAGGGAAAGATGAGGAAAAAGGGATACTCCAATTACATTGATTGATTGGCACAAAACCATGTCCTGAAAGATTTATTTGAAAAAAATTGTATGGGTCATCTTCGGCTTCAATGTCTTGGCTATTTTGTGTTGAATGATGTTTCATTTGTTGTGCCTTTGTTATATGATGTATTGTGCCTTTGACTTGTTGCTCATGAATTCGATGATTTTTTTTTTTTTTGGAATCCAGTTAAAATACTCGACTGGGGAGAAGAGGGTCACCGGTCAGACGCTGAAGTAGCTCAACTCAGGTCTGCATTTTCCCAAGAAGTTACTGTTTGGCATAAGCTGGATCATCCCAATGTAACCAAGGTCATAGCTTATGCCTTCACCGCTCCTTTCGTCTTTGATCTTCACCTATCTTGTATCTTTTGCACATGCGACCTCAGTTCCCTATTTGTTCTAGGAAGAACTGCTATGCTAGTATTTCCCTGTAGTAGTGGAAAGTTGAGTTGCTTGCATTGTCCTTTGTCATGGTCGTCAAAACTTCGGCTGAGTTGGCATCTCATCTGCTTCATTATACCTAATCCTCTTTGCATTGATAATGGGTGTCGGGAGTTATAGAAATACGTTGTACAATAAACTGCTGTCCACCATTTCAGCCAAGGCTATGGGCTTAAACTGCATACTGTTTTATTTCCATAGTCTGCATGGTTTTCCAGAGTCACAACATGGTGAACTTTATTGAATTCTACGAGTTTATGACAGTACACAGTCAATATTGCTATATTCTAGATTCGTATCTATTAACTCACACAAAAATTACACTTATGTAGTTCATAGGTGCTACACTGGGCATGACGGATCTGAATATCCAAACTGAGAATGGTCAAATTGGCATGCCAAGGAATGTTTGCTGTGTCGTAGTTGAGTATCTTCCTGGAGGTGCACTCAAAACTTATCTAATAAAGAACAGGAGGAAAAAGCTTCCATTCAAAGTGGTGGTGCAACTGGCGCTTGATTTAGCACGAGGGTCAAGTCCTCGCTCTCTAGTTTGAATTTCGTTAATATTTCACCTGATACCTATTTCATTAATATTCTGAGAGTATTTCACTTGCAGATTGAGCTACTTGCATTCCCAGAAAATTGTCCACAGAGATGTTAAGACAGAAAATATGCTTCTTGACAAGACCCGCACTCTGAAAATAGCTGACTTTGGGGTTGCTCGTGTTGAGGCTTCAAACCCAAATGATATGACAGGCGAGACAGGAACTCTTGGTTATATGGCTCCCGAGGTTGGTATCTTTATTTATTTCTGCTCTATCAACTTGTATTAATTTTGTCTCAATGAGATATTTATGGTTGAAACATGAGAAAGATTATAGTTTCATGTGCTGATGCTTTAATCAAGGATGAATATGGAGGGATTTGCTTCGAAAACAATAATGGAGTAATCTGTATTATTATTCTCCAACACATGCTCGCTAAACAAGAAAATCGATTATTTCATCCATCTTCATTCTTTCAACGTGACCCATGCTCTTGAGCACGAATCGTATCAAGTAACTAGATCAATATTAATCTCAAAACTTTGGGCTCCTAGTTTGCATGAAGCTCTTTTATTTTCATCAAACTCTGTTTATTATGCATCTAACCTTCAAATCTTCAAATTCATTTTTAGGTTCTTAATGGTAATGCATACAACAGGAAATGCGATGTATACAGCTTTGGGATTTGCTTGTGGGAGATTTACTGTTGTGACATGCCATATCCCGATCTCAGTTTCGCTGAAGTAACATCAGCTGTTGTCCGCCAGGTAAATAAAACTGACCCCACCTCTTTTGATTGAGCTGCAACCATCGTTTATATAATCCTGACAGAAACAAACTAAAAATCACAGAACCTGAGGCCAGATATCCCTCGCTGCTGCCCAAGCTCGTTTGCAAACGTGATGAAACGATGCTGGGATGCTAATCCCGACAAGAGGCCTGAGATGGATGAGGTAGTCACCTTGCTGGAGGCCATTGATACGTCCAGGGGCGGAGGTATGATCCCTCCTGACCAGCAAAACGGCTGCTTCTGCGTCCGCAAGAAAAGAGGGCCTTAATCCAAGACCTCACTTGTGTTTATTCCAGACCCGCAACATAGAAAAAACTCCCAAGGTTGTGGCGAATGCAGCCGCAGAAAGGGATGTGGCTGGGAAATGCAATAATCTGGGGTATTTGTAGTTGGACGAAGGGTGATGCAAAGCATCTTCATGAACCTCTTCTTCTGTGTACCTTCATGGCTGCTATTATTATATTTGCATGCTTTGTATGGTAAGCCAGTTAGCTACAGGGTGTGTATTATCCAACACCTTTTTTCTCTTTCAAAATCAAATTTTATGTAAGACAGATGGTTGTTTGTATTAAAATAAAAGTTGTTTTGTGGTGTAGACTTTAATATATCATGAAGAGGTATGGTGTGTTTTGTCAGAGTAGTATTTGACTTTTCAGTTCAAGTTAGTTTATCGTTCCAATAGTTAGCAATTTGTGTACAGTAGCTTCTAACATTCATGTGAGTAATTCAGACTAGATAATAGGGGATTGTAACAGATTTGAAAATAAAGGCAGAAAATACGGCATAAATGTGTCAAACACTGTTCAATTGAAATTCAAAAACCTGATTCTCTCTCAAATTAACACTAAAAAGAATGCAAAAGAAAAAAAGCTTTAAGGAACTAGAGTCGAAGTATTAACACAACCTAATAGAAAAGACATAGCTAGGGTCTAACTAAGACTAACTGATATGCAATTATTGTGAAAATAAGAGTGGCGGCAAAACTAAGCGCATCTAGACTGTACTTAATTGGACTTGTGATGGCTTGTCTGCCTCCTTCTCCCCCTTCTTTGGTGTTGTGCTGTAGTAACAGGCATAGAGGACAAGCTGTGAAAGACCCAGAATTGCTCCCACTCCATTGCCAATCTGCATTGCAACAAACCAACAACACAAATATAAGATTGGCACTAAGTCTGATGCCAAGATTAGATTATGAGCAAGCGTATTAATTCATGAGGAGAGGAAAGTACCAGGATGAAAAGATCGAATTCAAGGAGAGCATATATGGTCCAGCAAACTCCGTTCAAGAAGGAAGCAAGTGAAATAGGAAAAGGCATGAACTCAACACTCTTAGTCTTGATCACATTCCTCTATTTTGATTGAATAGGTCATCCACATAAACAGTCAGTGTAGGAAAAAATCACATTAATAATAATAATATTCTGTATCAGCTGCCAATCTGAATTGTGCATCAGAGGAGTTAACTTACCATGACGGCTAGCGGGGAGCCATACATGATGATTCCAAAACCCGTACAGAAAGCGCCTATAAAATTTGATCTTGAAGTATGGCTGTGGAAACATGACAGAGAAACAGCCACTAGAGTCACTACAATAGCAACCTCGGCCGCCAGGTAACCAAGGATTTGTAGCTGTTAATGCAACCAGAAAAGAAAAAGCAGGGCTTCAGAAACAGTGGATAAGCGCAGATGTTTGATAAATTCTCGATCTAAGTATTCTTACCCTCCTCCTCTTGTCGGCGTAGAAGAAGTAAATTGCCGTGTAGATAAGCTCCAGTACAAGGCCAACTCCATTAATGGTGATGACCAAAGTGCTGTGTGGATGGATAGCGGGCAGTCCATAATACACCCAGAGTATGCAGTTCATTATTGAAGCTACGAAAACGAAATAATGGAAATCCTCAACCGATTTCTTCTTGAAGACTCTCAGGAAAGTTGGACTGTCAAAGAAAAAGTCATTATAGGTAAAGAATAAAAATTAAAAATTAACACTTGCACTTCTGATAGTGGTAGAGAACGACAAAAAAAATTAAAAACAGATTTCATTCAAACAACCCCCAACAGAGCAAGAGCAAGAGATATGATAAAGCACCAAGATCGGAAAAATTAGGCAGAATCAGTATAGTTAATCATAAGATTCGGAACAGTAAACTCGAACACAAATCAATGATAACGCAATGAAAACCTACGCCGGGGATATGAACAGAGCGAACGAGAGAACATTGCCTGCAAAAACAGGGAGAAGAGCGAACCATCAGTCTTGAATCAAGAACATGAAACCGCGCAAAATTTCAAAATCACTCAATGCAGACAAACAAGCTTTCAGCGAAAACCTAAATCAAGCAAAATTGCGGTGCAGAACAATCGGATCAAGCTAAGTTCGATCACACACTAGTACGTAGAACAAACCGGTGATATCAGTTGCAAGCGAATATGACAGAAATCAACAAAGATTGAACTGAAACCGAAGATCGTCAAAAGAAGAGCTACATCAAACACGGAACTGGTAGAGACGACATCAATTGCAAGCGAAACATCAAATTGTGAAATCACAAACACGCACTCGATCATCTTGAAGAAATAAAAGAAGTATTACCGATGATGCCGACGATTGTGCGAGCAAGATCAACTTGGTGACTGTACGTCCTCATCTTGCAGTGATTCACGAAACGAACAAAAGCAACTGTGTGAGAGAGAGAGAGAGGGATATAGAGATCGTAACAAGAAAAGGAGATTTCGTTGTTGATTTGATTGAGGAAGAAAGGAGGCGGATGAGGTGCTTTTATAGTAAGCGGCGGTGTACGGAGGATAAAAAGATAGAATCTGTTTTGAAAGAGGAGGACGTCTTACAAGGTAGAGAATCCCTCCAAATCTGAACTGATATACTTAAAAAAAAAAAAAAAAATCGATCCCTTTTATTTTATTTATTATTATACATTGTTTCGTATTTGTGCTTAAATCTTATCGGATTTTTACATACTCCTTATTACGTAAGAATATGATGGAATTTCATCAGATATTTCGTTTGATGAATTTAGATAGATCATTACGTGCATATAGGATAAATTTTCATAAAGAGGATAAAATTTAAGAATTTTAAACGATAGTGCTTATCATGAGATACATTGAAATAATTAAAATTAATTATTTACATAACTTATTCTACAATAAAAGAAGATATTTCAATTTATATAAGATAGATTTTTATTATGATATATATCGTATAGGATATATTTTATCATATATATAATCATGTATGTTTTCCCTTAATTGATATATTACCAGATTACTGTATAGAACAAACTATCCATTCATTAAGCTACATAGTTACACCAAGCACACAGAAAAAGAAAAGGAGAGAGGGAGAGATAAATTGCCAAACAAATTAGTGTTGAATTGAAACCAATTAAAATTGTAGATAAAATAAATAATAATAATAATAATAATAATAATAATAATAATAATAATAATAGAAATAGGTTTATATAAACAGGAAGTGTGCCGCCTTATTTTTCGTTCCGGTGATTCTAAAACGTATCATCGACATGTACGTGATATATATATTTTTTTTTGATAATACTTGTGCGTGATAATTAAAAGTTATGTATTTTGCTAAATTAAAAATAGAGATATTTAATTACGTTAGAAATAAATCAAGTCCCTGGATACTTCCTATTATGGCCACCGGAATCATTGTTATTGTTATTGTTATTATATATAATTTGAAATAAGTACGTAAAATATGGGAGCAAATAATACATGATTACTGTATGGTCAAATTTTGACAGGTTTGTTGGCCGTGACAAAAGAGTTTGTTACGTGGTTAGGGCGTACGTACTACGTACGTGTAGTATAGCTAATAAGTCATACTTGGGGATCATTATTACGTCTCCTGCCACTCGTGTCGTGTTCTTGTTGTTTTTTTCCCCGACCTATTTTTTGCAGTGGGATGGAAATATTGGCATATCTTTGCATTCTAAATTTAACAATCCAAGGTAGTAAGGTACCTTACCAGTTACCATGCATGTTATAAATTAACTAATCGACTAACATTATATATATACAGTTACGTACTATTAAGGTCGTGCCAATATTTTGAGAGGCATGTTCTAAAAATAAAAAAGGCTAAAAATTAAAAAGTTTAACGGATTAAAATAGCGATAAATAATAGAAAAAAAAAGTTTTTATGATATATAATTCCAAAATAATTTTAACGATTAAATATAATTAAATTAGTACCAAAAAGGTCTTGAAATTAAAAGCTAGCTAGTATAAACCATTCACTTGAAAAGTGTCATCTGCTTGATGGTCTTTGAAACGAAGTCTCCAATAAGCTCATTGTAATCAACATATTCTTCAAAAGATCATTCTCAATTGTTATCAATGCTAATTCATCGAGCCTTTCATGTGTCATTGTGAAATGCAAATAGGATTTCAGCAACTATAGCTTTGACAAATTAACTTTGTTCCGCGGATGCAACTATCGCAGGGCCGTCCAATCAATTTTGGAGGCCCGGGTCATAATTTTATAAATTATAAATTTTATATGTAATTTTTGAAAAAAATTTATATCTTAAGGATGAGTATGTTAAAAAAATTTAGATTATTTTTGTTGATATTTAAGGAAAATTATAGAAAAATCTTTAAAATAAGAATTTTTAATAAAATCACCGGTAAATTTTATATTAAAAATTTTATACAAAATGTTTTAAACCATTGTACAGATTATGTACGCAAGCTATATTTATCAATATTTTGCTCTATAAAATTTTATATACTGCACGTTTAAATTTGTGTCATTTGTTTTAAAATACAAAACCCTAGTGTTTATTATAAAATGAAACTAAAAGATTAGCTGTATTTAAATTTGGATTAATAATTTAATACTCTATGACTTGATGAAATTTATTGAGGTCTCGAAATTAGTTATATAATAAATGAAGAGAAATAGGTGGGGTGGCCTAACCAATAGAAAAAAGATTAGAATGTTGAGAGTTGTGCTAAA
This sequence comes from Persicaria tinctoria, assembly GCA_037127255.1. Lineage (NCBI taxonomy): Eukaryota > Viridiplantae > Streptophyta > Magnoliopsida > Caryophyllales > Polygonaceae > Persicaria > Persicaria tinctoria. The sequence goes on along the minus strand of JBANSL010000003.1, from coordinate 38,118,030 downwards.
TTTGGGATTTGAACCCGTGACTTTAAGAAAACATGCATGCCTCGTATCAATTCGACAACCACCACGCCAACAGACACTTGTGTTAAATTTAAAAATATTTTATTATATATACTAAAATTAGTAAAAAAAATGAGGTCCCGTAAAATCGGAGGCCTAGGGCAGTCGCCCACCTTTCCCTCCCCCATGGCCGGGCCTGAACTATCGCAGGAATAGTCAACAAAATTCTATAAGCAATAATGGCATTAGGGAATTAAACAATCGTAATGCTTCAAAAACTCTAAAATATCAAGAGGTCTCATCTTTCGATTAGGCAAAAATTCTTGAAGTAGTTTCAGCTCTACACATAAATCATTCCCATCAATATCAAATTGTCCGTGTTTCTCAAGTGCGCTTTCAAAATGTCTACAAAAAGATTCTAAAAATGCATCGTCCAAAGATCGTAACTCATCATAAATGAACAAAAACCCAAAAATCTTTTCAAATGCTTGATATTGTTCAACTCTCTTGGTTAAGGAACCAATTACTTGATCAACAATAGATAAAAAATAATTAACTCTAAATGATTCCTCGGTTAAAATCGATGAACTTGCCTCATTTGGATTTTCATCAAAATACTTTTTCCTTCGAATTTCACATATTCGAGGAAACATGGGATCACTATTCAAGAACCAGCAAGAGCAACCTCCGCTCTTATGAATAAACCCCCTTTTGGGGTTGGATAAGCACCACCACATAACCGCCTCTTCGGAGCCTGAAATCACCTCTTCAGAGGTTTGAAACCACATCTTCGGAGCCCCGAAAATCCCTCTTCGGAGGCCTGAAAACCACTGGAGTTCTTCTCGACTTTCTATCCTCTTCTTCCTTTGGGTGGTTGAGTCTAAGATTCCCCTCAAGGTAAATCCCCAAATCCGATCTCGTTTTGGGTTTGGACCTCTCTCCCTCGCTTCCCCCTTCGGCTACCCTCACCGGCCCATGCGCCCCTAATTGATGGAGATCTCCATCTTCTACAAATCTTCCATATGTAAAGCTTCTCTCTATTCACACCTTGGTGCTCTATTCTGTTTAATCCCGTCCGGATTTTACCTTGTTTTGCCCCATTGCCTTGTTGGGGCGATTCTTGGTTTCAATCTCGGCTTTCATCTCTTCCTTGCCTCCCGGTGTCCTCCCCCGGTGGCTTGGTTCGCCGCTGGCGGTCCGATCTCGGTTCACTACTGTCGGCGTCTTCGTGGGTTCCGTTGCTGGTCTCATCACCACCGATTCGCATCCTTCCCCTTCATCTCCTTGTCTTTGGGTCCTTCCTGGGGTTTTCTCCTGTACAAAAGGAAGATTGATTCCTTCTCGACACCTTTCCTCCACCATCTGGTCTTCATCCAAGCCTCCGATTCACCCTCTACTCCGCCACTCGGCTCAGTTTGCTGGCTTGCGTGGTTGGCAAGGAGGTTCCAATGTGGGTGGTTTGCCTGGTTGCAGTTTTGGGCAAAAATTGGAACTTCCGTTCACGTGGTGGCCTTGGGCTCTCCCTATAAATCCTTCGGGCCCAAGCTCATAATGTCCCTTCGAGCTTCCTTGGGCCCGGGGAAGCCTAAAATTAAGACCCAAAAAATATAATTAAAAATTATTAATACCCACCTGGAAGGGTTGATCAATAAATAAATTAATTATTACTTTGCAACTGCAACGATTGGAAGAAATTTTTTTATTTTTGTTGTTGTTATTTATATACATTATAGTTATATATAAATAGTAATAACAATTGTTTATAAAACCAATTCTCGAAAGGGTATAAACAAAATTTCGAAAGGGCATGACCAAATTACACTACTAAAAAAACAGGATTTAGCAACGGATTGTTAGCCACGAAAGTTCGGCGACGGATTGTTAATACCCACCTGGTAGGCGTCCTGGTATCCCACCTCATCAAATTCGTGGCTAATAGCAATGAGTCTGGTGTCCGTAGCTGATTTCGTGGCTGGGAAGGTGGATTGTCGTAGCAAATAGCCACGACCATTTGATTTATGGCTGTATTCGAAGCTGATTTGGCCACGACATACTATTCGTAGCTGAATTCGTGGCTATTCAGTATCGGAAATCGTTAAACATTTGTTGAGTGGGCTTGGTGGCAAATGGATTAGGCGGGCCGGATGAGATTACTATCTCTCTCAAATTTTATGTAGGTTGAATATAGTCCATTAATAGGGTATAGAGTGAAACCGGATGTGGGCCCGTCTATGAGTCCAATAGCCTATCAGTAAAGAAAGCCCAATTAGCCCATAAAATGAAAGGGTATTAATGAGCTCAATTAGCGACGACTGCATTCGTGGCTAAATCCGTGGCTATTACAGATGGGGCCGACACGCGTCCATTCCCAACAATTTTATGGTTGAGGGCATTAATGGGGCCGTCCCACTTGTTAATTGTCTTCTAGTCCACTCTCCACAATCCACTATGGTGTTCGAATATGATTATGAATTTTTTTATATATATAAATTAATAAGTGTTGAAAAAAACATATATTAACTCATTCATAAATTCTTATAAGAATATTATAAGGTTTTGTTTTGAGGAAAAAATCATATAAGTGACTAATAAATGTTTAATAAAACCTTATATTAACTAATAACTTCTTATTAGAATACTATAAGAGTATGTTTTGAGAAAAACTCATATAAATAACTAATAAATGTTTAATAAAACCTTATATTAACTAATAACTTTTTATTATAATACTATAAGAGTATGTTTTTAGGAAAATTTGTATAAGTAACTAATAAGTGTTAAACATAATCATATAGTAACTAATAAATTCTTACAAAAATACTATATGAGTATGTTTTGAGGAAAACTCATATAAATAAATAATAAGTGTTGAATAAAACATTATATTAAGTAATAAATTCTTATTAGAATACTATAAGGGTATGTTTTAAGGAAAACTTATATAAGTAACTAGTAATTGTTCAATAAAATCATATAGTAACCAATAAATTCTTATGAAAATACAATAAGAGTATGTTTTGAAGAAAACTCATATAAGTAATGATTTAATGTTTAATAAAATCTTATATTAACTAATAAATTCTTATTAGAATACTATAAGAGTATGTTTTGATTAAAACTAATATAAGTAACGAATAAAGGTTTAATAAAACCTTATATTAACTAATAAATTCTTATTAGACTACACTAAGAGTAAGTTTTGAGGAAAACTCATATAAGTAACTAATAAGTATTGAATAGAATCATATAGTAACTAATAAATTTTTACGAAAATAATATAAAACTATGTTTTGAGGAAAACTCATATAAATAACTAATAAGTGTTGAATAAAACCTTATATTAAGTAATAAATTCTTTTTATCACTACAACAAAACTGACTATTTGCAAGAAAATTTTTCCTCGCAGAAAATAGAGATTTCCTCGCTAAAAATGTTCAACAAGGAAATAAATTTCCTTGTCGGGTGGTCGAAGAAAGCTCGTCAAGGAAAGTATTAACGAGAAAAAATACTTTCCTCGCAAACAAGGTTTTGGAACGATTATAATTTGTGGTTATTATAATTTAGCGACTAATAATTTCCTCGTAAAAAATCATATATTTTGGTTCCCAAATAAGTTCCATGATTACAAAATGGTCGTTAAATACATTTGGCTACGAAATGAAATTTCTCGCTGCTTTTTTATTTTGTTGTTGATTTGCACATACATATATATATTTCCCCATTTTCTTATTTGTTTTGTTCGTAGGAATTGGATGGATTCAAATAGTTAGGGAGAAGAGTAGACATTTTTAATCAAATAGTGAGTTTTTGCCATTTATTATTGCCAGAGTTCACATAGATAATGTTCAATTTAAAATATTAACTACATTGAGAAATTCTCTCAACAACTTAGATAATCCTATCCTAACTAATTTACAAATGATTATTCTGTCAAAGATAATCAAATTAGAAAACTAATCTAATAATCAGAGGGAAAAAAACCATTGTAATTATATAGGATAGTGGATTCCTTGCGGTTTGACATGCTGGATTATTGGGATTGGCATCAGTGACGTAGATCTGCTCGGAGGTGGCTCGTCCATCGACATCAAGTTTGAGCCCCTTCAATCTCGTGCTCAGTCGGGGATGAGAAGAAATTAAGGCGAGCCCGGGGTCAGCACGTTTCGAAGGCTTCGTCTTGGGAGTATAGGGAGGAAGCTTCATGGTTTTTTCGACCTTCATCTTGGCACAACGGGCGTCAACGTCGACAATAATAGAGACCAGAACACGCTCGATGTTGGTCTTCTATAGCCATACCCATGGAGAGGTAAGGACGGGAAGGAGAGACATTGTACCATGGAAGACGAGAAATTGAGCACTAGATCCCGATGGAGGCAAATCGAAGAAAATGGAAATGGAGAGGATGGATAGAGATGAGAGATCAAACTAGAGAGACAAGAGAGAAGAGGCCAGGACGGCGCCCATGGGAGACGATCAAATAATTAAGATTGTGAGAGTGATTATTAATTGGGGGATAAGTGCTCAACTATTTAACTGGCAAACGAGGCGCGGTCCTAGGGTTAGGTTTATGGAAAGTGATTTAATTTCCTCGCTAAATAGCTGTTTTAACAATAAAAAAAATACTCGTAAAACATCAATATATGACGAGGAATTGAAAATTTTCTGGTTAATAAATTTGAGCCATTTTTCCTATTTCACCCAATTCAATAACGAAGAAAATGCAATTTCTTCGTTGATTAATATCATTAGCGACAAAAATTTTTCTCAAGAAATGCATACTATTAGCAAGTAACTATAATCTTTGTCGCAAATAAATTTGGCAGGTTTTACATAATTCCCACCAAACAAATAACGACAAAATTATAAATTCCTCGATGAAATTATTTTTAGCGATGAAAACATTCCTCGATAAAAGCTCCAAAGTCGTCGCTATTTTTCTTATGGTTTATGCGACCACATTATACTAACAATTAGCGACACGTTAAAAAACTTGTCGTTGAATGCCACTTTTAACGAGGAATGTAGGTTTCTTACTAATGTTCACGTGCCATTTTACGAGGAGCGGATATGTTCGTCGCCAAAGCCCACATTTACCGAGGAAAAATAATTCATCGCTAAAATATTGGTCGCTAAAAGGCTTTTCTGTTGTAGTGAATAATAGTATAAAGGTATATTTTGAAGAAAACTCGTATAAGTAACTAGTAATTGTTGAATAAAATTATATAGTAACGAATAAATCCTTATTAAAATACTATAAGAGTATGTTTTGAGGAAAACTCATATAAGTAACTAATAAATGTTTAACAAAACTTTATATTAAGTAATAAATTCTTATTTAGAATACTATGAGAGTATGTTTTGAAGATAAGAGTATGTTTTGAAGAAAACTCTTATAAGTTACTTATAACTTTTGAATAATACCTTATATAAACTAATAAAGTTGAATAAAAATCATATAAGTGACTAATAAATGTTCAATGAAACCTTATACTAACTAGTAAATTCTTATTAGAATACTAAAAGAGTATGTTTTGAGGAAAACTCATATAAGTAGCTAATAAAACCTTATACTAAGTAATAAATTCTTATTATAATACTATAAGGTTATATAAGTAGCTAATAAAACCTTATACTAAGTAATAAATTCTTATTATAATACTATAAGGTTATGTTTTGAGGAAAACTCATATAAGTAGCTAATAAAACCTTATACTAAGTAATAAATTCTTATTATAATACTATAAGGTTATGTTTTGAGGAAAACTCATATAATTAACTGATAAAACCTTATACTAAGTAATAAATTCTTATTATAATACTATAAGGTTATGTTTTGAGGAAAACTCATATAATTAACTAATAAAACCTTATACTAAGTAATAAATTCTTATTATAATACCATAAGGTCATGTTTTGAGGAAAACTTATATAAGAAGCTAATATAACCTTATACTAAGTAATAAATTCTTATTATAATACTATAAGGTCATGTTTTGAGGAAAACTTATATAAGAAGCTAATATAACCATATACTAAGTAATAAATTCTTATTATAATACTATAAGGTTATGTTTTGAGGAAAACTTATATAAGAAGCTAATATAACCTTATACCAAGTAATAAATTCTTATTATAATACTATATGGTTATGTTTTGAGGAACACTCATATAATTAACTAATAAAACCTTATACTAAGTAATAAATTCTTATTATAATACTATATGGTTATGTTTTGAGGAAAACTCATATAAGTAGATAATAAAACCTTATACTAAGTAATAAATTCTTATTATAATACTATAAGGTTATGTTTTGAGGAAAACTCATATAAGTAGCTAATAACACCTTATACTAAGTAATAAATTCTTATTATAATACGATAAGGTCATGTTTTGAGGAAAACTTATATAAGAAGCTAATATAACCTTATACTAAGTAGTAAATTCTTATTATAATACTATAAGGTTATGTTTTGATGAACACTCATATAATTAACTAATAAAACCTTATACAAAGTAATAAATTCTTATTATAATACTATAAGGTTATGTTTTGAGGAAAACTCATATAAGTGACTAATAAATATTTAATAAATCCTTATATTAAGTAATAAATTCTTATTAGAATACTATAAGAGTATGTTTTCACAAAAACTAAAATAAGTGACTAATAAATGTTTAATGAAACCTTATATTAAGTAATAAATTCTTAATGTAATACTATAAAGTATGTTTTGAAGAAAATTCATATACGTAACTAATAAATGTTTAATAAGACTTTATATTAACTAATAAATTCTCATTAGAATATTATAAGAGTGTGTTTTGAGGAAAACTCATATAAGTAATGACTAAATGTTTAATAAATCCTTATATTGACTTATAAATTCTTATTAGAATATAAGTAACGATTAAATAATATTTTTAATTTAAATGATTTATATGTGTTCCAACTATTTTATTTGTTGGTGATTTCCAACACATAGCCAACGTTGGAAATTCCAACACAAATTAATGGTTGGAATGAATTCCAACGCTCTTTTTTCCCGCCTGTTGGAAATTCCAATAATTCGTAAAAATATGTTGGAATTTCCATCCTAAATCACCGTTGATAATTCCTGTGTTTCTAGTAATGAATATTTTTAACGTTTATCTATATTATATAATATTAATGTTTTATATTTTACTAGTAAGTTTCAAAATAAAAAAATCCAATATATGTTGGAATTTTTTTTATCCACGTTTTAGGCAATGAATAGAAAATATTTGAGGTGGTATAATGTATTTTTGAGCGGTAATATTCCCGCACATTGGAAATTTAGGCGGTGGAATGAAAATTTTGGATGGGCGGTATAAAAGGGAACTTTTCACTTTGTAACCCTAATGTATCCTTCCCTCTTCACCGCCTCTCCCTCTTCACCGCCTCTCCCTCTACAGATCCGCTTTGCCTCTTGCCTCTTCCTCCATCATCGCCTCTCCCTCTTACCTGTCCATCCCATTTTCAGCGAAATTTGAGATTTTGATCAACCGATTTCGTTTCCTGGAGACCGAATCATCCATTCTCTTCTTTCCAGGTATGTTTTCTTCTTCTTCTCATCTCATGGTCTCGCAGCCTCTCTCTCGCTTCTAATAAATCCTCCCTTTTCTGATTTAGATGCTGTCTTAGTTTCAGAATCGCAAACAACTCCTTCTTCAGTTATCGGCTCTCGAATCGATCGTTTTCTAAACGATTCGGACTAGCTGAGCCTCCCACCACCGAAGCCGTACCTTTTGAACTCTCAGATCCACAGACAGCCTAGGGAGATTTGAGGGAACCTGCTCGACCGCCCATGCCGGCGCCTACTAGTCGGCTCTCCATCCCTCAAAGCATCCAGATCCGGTGTGGTTTTTTTTTCAGATCTGAGAGCCCAAGCATCGTCCTAGCTTTCTCTCTTTCTTCGATTCTTTGCTTCTGCTTGAAGGCTTCCGTTCAGATCTCCAAAGGTATAAATCTCTACCATTTCTCTCGATTTTAGTATTAGCCTTCTTCCTCTTCCTTTTCTGCTCTAGCAGCAATTGGTGAACAACGTAATTTGCGTCAGAAAAAGAAGGAAAGAAGTGTTTGGTCTGAATAGTAATGGTTAGATTAATGCATTTTTTTTGCGAGGTTTGTCTGAATAGCAAGGTCGGTCTGAATTATAATGTACGAAATTCATTTTTGCATTTCATTTTGATTTAGGAGCTATCAAATGGCTCTTATTGAATAAGTCTACACTCTACAACAAGCAGGAACAAATTGGTAAGATTACCTACCTTACCTCCAAGTTATAATATTGTAATTGAGAGTTTATGACTATTTACAATCTTGCAATGGATTTTGTTGTGTGTTCAGGTTGGTTCAAGGAATGCTATACAACATAAGGATGTCAACATGAAATTGGATGCTTTGATTTCTTCACTTGTAGTTTTTTTTTACATCTAAAATATATTCTTTATTTTTGTACTCCATTTATGTATGTTTGGATTTGTTATTGCTTTGGATGTATCTATAAAAGTTTTGTATATTTTTAAGTATACAGATACATAAGCAACAACTTTAGCCTCAAAGTTAGCAACCAATTTAGCATTGTCATTAGTCGCGACCATAGCAACGACTCAGCCGCGAAACTAGCAACAATCATGACCTATTACCCACAGCGAATTCAGCCACAAAATTAGCCACGACATTTGCAACGACCATTTCCGACGCTGTCATCGTAGCCACAACCACGACAATCAAAAGTCATACCCAGCCACGGAATTAGCCACGACTATATGAGTTCGTTGCTATTTTCCGTTGCTACTTTGGCCCGAATTTAGTCACGAGGCATATGGCTACGGATGGCCCGACCGTTGCTGAGTCCGTGGCTAAACCGATTAGCCACGGTCGTTCGTTGCCAAATCCGTTGCTATTTTTCGTGGCTAAATCCTGTTTTTTTAGTAGTGTTACCGAAAAGGTTGTAAACTCTAATTCTTTGAGTAAAGTTTGTTTTGAGCGTTCCCTCTGTCACACCATGTTTGGATTGTGACTTGTGCGTGCTTTTGTGGTCCTAGTTTCATTTTGGTTTGGTTGACAATGTGGCGATCGGAGTCGGGTCTGGTTGGGGTCGTGGTGATGTGCTCAGAGACGACTCCATTTTTAGGAGACTATTCCTTTGAGTTTCCGTCCTCACTGCCCACGAGAGATGATGTCCTGTTTTAACGCTGACCAGCGGTGCTGCCATGGTGGTTCTCAACTTCTGTCCGCGTCTTCGTTCTCGGCCGACGGTCTTCATTTAGCCTAGGTCTCTCCTTTTGTACGTGTAGTTTCAATCTTTATTGCGCCTATTTTGGTTCGCTTTTGGTTGTATTATTTTCGAAGGTTAGTCCGCTTGCTGATTCGTCGGCCTCTCGGGGAGCCAGATCTGTCTAGCCCCTGAATCTTTACCTTATGAAAAAAAAAAGGATCAATATTCAATTCAAAGGTGATTTTCTTTGATGCTTCTAAGTAGACCTATCAATCGGATCATTCGAGTCAGGTTCGGGTCGGGTCATTAGGGTTTCCGGGTAAAACGGGTCTCGGATAGATCCGGGTTAACTCGAACCCGCGTTTGATCCGATTTTGGGTCAAATTGGGTCAATTTCGGGTTTGTCATTTTTTTTCATTTTTTAATAAAAAATTCGTATTTGGATGACTTTATGATAACTTCAAAATGTAAATTTAAAGATGTGATTGGTAAGTTGTTCTTTTTGGGCTCTATAACTATACTTATTAGAAGATGTCATCTAAAGATCGAGCACTTGTAATTATATACTACCACCGATCTAAAATATTTGATTATTACTAAAGAGTCACAATAGGTAAATCAAAGTAATAAACTATACTCTAGAATAGGGGTGTTGAATAGAGTATGGTCGATTTTTGCAATCTCAGAGTCAAGGCCTATAGATAGGATCTAAGGTCTTGTAATTGAGCTCAAGATCTTGCCAATTCACTTGGAACTGAATATGATCTTTGCGAAAACTCAACTTAAATATGCGGAAATGAAATAACTGAAAGTAAAGAAAGGACACACGAATTGTTTACGAGGTTCGACACGAACTTGGCCTACGTCCCCGCCTAGGGTTATCCAACCCATAGGATTCAAAAGCACTATTATTTCACTCCTTATGGATCCTAGATACAATCTCGAAAAACTTCCCTTCTCCTACCTACCTCTCAAAGCCTAACCAACTTCTATATCTAGTCAACCCAACCCCTCGTGAAATAATAGTCTAGTGAATATGTTTGAGTAGACGAATACTCTTAGTATAACACTTAATTATGACTTGTACAATAATGCTCAAACAAATACTCTCACACAAACCAAAAATATAAAGCAGTAAAGTAAAAGGCCTTGATAGAGCTTTGAAGATCGATTGCAGTGGAGATGTTGGAGATCAGTGAGTAAGCCTGTATATTCCACTGCTGAACTTCGATCTTCTTATATAGGTGTTGCTTAAACCCGTATGTGGCGATATTCAGGGGAGCGTTTGAACTTTCGTTTCCACCACGTCCGAAGAGAAGGAGAGAGATTGATGTTGGAGAAAATCTTCTTGTAACCACTTGGATACTCGAATATTCTCCCATTCAAATCTTCCTCTTGTAGAAGCAGCCTCCCGATTTTGATGACAACTTGGACATAATTGATTGGGCCGGTCCTGCAGGTTGGACATAATTGTTGGCGTTTTGTTTCGAGCAGTTTGTGGCTCTGCTTCTGATGTTTCAAGGAGATCTTCTGCTTGGTTGGGGGGGGGGGGGGGGCGTGGAGTATGTAGTCGGGTCTGGCTGGGGTCGTGGTGGTGCGCTCAGGGCGACTCCGTATCCGGGATAGAGTTTCCTTGGAGTTCGTCTGCACTACCCACAAGAGTTAGAGTCCTGCTGTACTATTGGCCCGCGGTACTACTGTTTGGTGGTGCTTGGCTGCGTTCTTCGGTGGCTTCCTCAGCTTTTCGGGTGTTTGGTCTCTTTGGAACGTTTGTTGTAGAGTTTATTTCTGTTTGGTTCATTACGCTTGTTATTTGTATTTCTGCTTTTAGATTGCTCTGTTAGACGGTTCGCCGTCTGCCGACTTCGATCGGCCTCTCGATGAGTCAGGCCTGTCTGATCTTCGAATTTTTACCTAATAAAAAAAAAAAAGGCCCAATAACAATTACATAGTATAAAGTCCAAAAATACTTAATACATAAGATTAATATTGATACGTTTGGGATACCCGATCCTTCGCCTGTGGGCTTCAGATCAAGAACCACGCCGTATATTTGCTCCGATCTTGCAATGCTCTTTGATATCTCCTGATTTGGGACAATTGAATTAAACTAATTAAATGATAATTCTTAACTTAAGAAATTCTAACGGAAATAAACTTCAATTAAATCTAAACTTAAAAGAAATTAACAAACTAAACTTAACTAATCCTAAGCTATCAATTTAACAAAGTAACAGACAAACAACTAATATATATATCTATCGAAACAATTTAACTAATTAAACTTGAAGTAACAGTAAAGAAGCAAAGGAAAGTAAAGAAAGCGATAGAACAGGGAGACGCAGCCACGCAGGTCTGCGAGCGCGCAAGGCAGGTCCGGGATGCGCGGAAGTCGGGCGTCTCAGGGGCCTTGCTCGTTGGGAGCGGCGGCCAGACGCGAGGAGCCTGGAGTACTCGCTGGGCGAAGCCGATGATCCGCGATCGAAGATTGGCGAACGAGGGCGAGCGTTGCGAGCGACACCAAAGGTTCCGCGTGCTTGCGGCGAAGGCGCCGAGGGATCCTGCGAGCGTTACTGCTGGGACGAGGGCGAGAGCGAGAGCCGAAGCGGCCCTGGCGCTAGGCGCCGAAGCCTATGGAGCCGGTGCCGAGGCCCAAGGCACCGGTGTTCCTCTCCTTCCTTGAAGCGCCGACTGGTTAGGGGTTTTGGTGATGTTGGGTTTCGGTGATGAAAGTGAGTGACGGTGATGGTGATGAACGATGATGACGGTGATGATTGTGTTTGGTTGAATACCAACATACGAACCGGATAGCCTTTTGGGATTGATAATCGAAGAACCCTTCCGTTAATCAATTCTATTTCAATCTGATTAAATTCAAAAGGCATAACATGAATTTATAGTAAACTAATTCTAAATTTAACCAATCATTCCTTGCAAAGGAAAGGGGTTTGGATAGATTAATTCTATCTAATGATAAGTGAAAATAACTTAAAGATAAATAATTTTAAGAAGATAGAAATATAATAACTTGGTGGGAAAGTAATATATCTAGAAGAGATATAATTAATTTCCACCTTATTTATCTAATTTGCATAAAATAACAAACTAATGATTAATGATGGAACTCGGCCCATCCATGAAGCCCACTCGGCCCAGGCCCATTCGGCCATGTCTTGATCAAGGCGGGTGTAGCCGAGTCTTCATGAGCTCCGAGTGTGGACGCAAGCTCACTTCTTGTGCTGGCGGTGTAACCTTGAGCCAAGTGATCCAGGGTGGCCTGAACCCTTGCTCTAACGTTCCATGGTGACGGACAAGAAAGGCCTTAGTTGCATTTTGAATCTTCTTGGCCCTTGAACGAGTGACAGCGCCATCAAATGGAACCTTCATGTTGTCCTCAATGTCACCAGGAGTCATCGATAATTGAGCGGCATCATTCTCCTCCACTTGACTTCGATTTGTCCTCAAATCGTCGTCAGAGTCATCGTCAGGCACGAACAAGGATAGATCGGCGACGTTGAATGTAGAATGGACGTTGTACTTATCGGCAGGGAGATCCAGCTTGTAGGCATTAGGACCCATCTTCTGGACCACTTTGAATGGTCCATCTCCCCTGGGGTCCAGCTTAGATTTCCGTTGTTGCGGAAACCTTTCCTTTCTAAGATGCAGCCAGACCAGATCACCAACGTTGAACTGCACATCCTTGCGATGCATGTCATTCGCGGCCTTGTATTGCGCAGTCTTCCTCTCCAGCTGCGCCTTGGTACGCTCATGCAAGCTTTTGATGAAGTCCACTTGCTTAGTTGCATCCACGCTCTCCTTGTCCTTATATGGCCGAGGCATCATGTCCACTGGAGTCAATGGATTTCGGCCATACACAACCTTGAAGGGGGTCATTTTTGTTGCAGAGTGCCTAGACCTGTTATATGCAAACTCTACAAATGGTAGACAGTCTTCCCATCTCCGGAGGTTAGTTCGCAGCATGACTCTAAGGAGAGCCCCAAGAGTTCTATTTGTGACCTCAGTTTGGCCATCAGTTTGTGGGTGACAAGAAGTAGAAAATAGCAATTTTGTACCCAATTTAGACCATAAAGTTTTCCAAAAAGAGCTTAAGAATTTAGGATCACGGTCAGAAACTATAGACAATGGCAATCCATGTAAGCGAACAACATCTTTAAAGAATAAATGAGCAACATGAATAGCATCATCAGTTTTATGACAAGGGATAAAGTGAGCCATTTTGGAAAATCTGTCTACAACAACAAAAATGGAATCATGACCCTTAGAAGTTCTAGGTAATCCTACAATAAAATCCATAGAAACATCTTCCCAGGGTGCATTAGCAATTGGCAAAGGTTGGTATAGACCATTAGGATTGGATTTCGATTTGGCTTTAGCACAAGTAACACAACCTTTGACAAATCTCAGCACATAATTAGACATTTTAGGCCAAAAGTAATGTTCCTTTAGTCCAGCTAGTGTTTTTTCGAAACCCCCATGTCCCCTAGATTCATGTATTTCTTGGGTTAACAATCGGCGAATAGAAGAAGATGGGATACAAAGCTTGCCCATCTTGAACAAATACCCATTATCAACAAAAAATGAATCTACTTCACCTTTGGACACACATTGAGCATATATAGTTTTAAAGAAACTATCAGAAGCATACAGTTCCTTTATTAATGCAAAACCCAAAACATGTGCATCCATATGGTTTAAGAGGACATACCTTCGTGATAGCGCGTCGGCTACCACATTATCCTTTCCCTTTTTGTGGTGAACCACATAGGAAAAGGTCTCTATGAACTCCACCCATCGAGCAAGTCGCCTGCTGAGCACTGCTTGTCCTTTGAGGTACTTAAGAGCTTCATGATCCGAATGAATCACAAACTCCTTAGGCCAGAGATAATGTTGCCAAGTCTGTAAGCAGCGAACCAATGCAAATAGCTCCTTGTCGTAGGTAGAGTAGTTGAGCTCAGCGGTGCCCAACTTTTTGCTGAAGTAGGCGATCGGACGCTTGTCCTGGAGCAGGACCCCTCCAATGCCAGTGCCAAAAGCGTCACACTCTAGCTCAAACGGTTGAGCAAAGTCAGGTAACTGCAGCACTGGGGCGTGTGTTAGGTGATCCTTGATAGCGTCGAAAGCCTTTTGATGTCAGGCAGACCAGCGAAATGTCACATCCTTCTTTGTCAGCTCATGTAGTGGGGCGGCAATCAGGCTGAAATCCTTGACAAAACGTCGATAGAAGCCAGCAAGGCCCAAGAATGAGCGGACATGGGTGGGTGTAGTCGGCCTAGCCCACTCCTGAATAGCACGAATCTTCTCCTCATCCACCTTCAATCCAGATGCAGTCACTACAAAACCAAGAAAAATGGTAGACTCGGATGCAAAAGAACACTTCTTTAAATTGGCATACAATTTCTCTTTTCTGAGGCAATCAAAAACCAATTTTAAGATGACGTAGGTAACATACGAACCGGATAGTCTTTGGGGATTGATAATCGAAGAACCCTTGATCCGTTAAGGGTTTCTTCAATTCTATTTCAATCTGATTAAATTCAAAAGGCATAACATGAATTTATAGTAAACTAATTCTAAATCTAACCAATCCTTCCTTGCAAAGGAAAGGGGTTTGGATAGATTAATTCTATCTAATGATAAGTGAAAATAACTTAAAGATAAATAATTCTAAGAAGATAGAAATATAATAACTTGGTGGGAAAGTAATATATCTAGAAGAGATATAATTAATTTCCACCTTATTTATCTAATTTGCATAAAATAACAAACTAATGATTAATGATGGAACTCGGCCCATCCATGAAGCCCACTCGGCCCAGGCCCATTCGGCCATGTCTTGATCAAGGCGGGTGTAGCCGAGTCTTCATGAGCTCCGAGTGTGGACGCAAGCTCACTTCTTGTGCTGGCGGTGTAACCTTGAGCCAAGTGATCCAGGGTGGCCTGAACCCTTGCTCTAACGTTTCATGGTGACGGACAAGAAAGGTCTTAGTTGCATTTTGAATCTTCTTGGCCCTTGAACGAGTGACAGCGCCATCAAATGGAACCTTCATGTTGTCCTCAATGTCACCAGGAGTCATCGATAATTGAGCGGCATCAAATATAGAATAGGTTTTGACTTTCATCAAACTCATAAAATACTATAGTAAAGTTTTGTCTTTATCAAGGTAGAGTCATCAATTACTATTACTCATTATTTTTAATAAATTTTAAAACTCTATATAATATCAAAATTTTAATTAACTTTTTGTAATTATTTCATACACATCATTCATTAGTTATAAAAATTTTATTAAAAATTTTAATATTTTATAGAGTTATATATTTTAGCCTTTTAAAAACATGTTGAAAAGTAAAAAATCAAATATTGTCGATCGAAGAGAGTAATATATATAATGTGGTTCAAATGTTAACAAGTCTTACGGTGTTAAATGTTAACAAATACTAGTGTAAGGCCCGTGCCTAAGGCACGGGTATGAAATATTTTGATTATATACTACAATGTAATATTATACAAATATATATAACATTTTATGTCCGATCTCTATTCCTTTTTTCTTAGATCATTTCAATTGAAACGATATAATATTTATGAAAGGTCGAATATTCAAACAAAGTACCACAACCGGCAATTCAACCCAACATCGAGAACACTTCCTAAAGCATTATATATAAAAAAGAAATCAGAAATGTCATATAAAAAAAGGATGAGGAGAAAATAACGATAAATTACCCAAATCGATAACATCGCATAGAAAATGAACGTTGGCATAACATGAGATGAAAAGGTTGTATATTACTCCTCATACATTCTGAAAAACTTCTTTATACACTACATTAGTGGTAGCAGATGAAGCATTACCTTCATTGTCAGAAACTAAGACTTTCAATCCAGATCTGCTAGTAACTCTAGACACAGCTACATATAATTGTCCATGGGTGAACACTGGCTTCGGTAGGAAGAGACCGACTGTAGGGTTGTCGGAGAGGCCCTGCTTTCGGAGTGTCCTCTCCAGCGTCTTCAGCCGCGACCACAACGACCCTATCGCTCTCCAGTACACCCATCGCCGCCATAGAAGCCAATACTACCGCCGGCAGCAATGCCGAGACGGAGGGGTTGGGTTATAAATCCCTATGTGATATCAAGGTTTGAAATACCGATCGAAACGTAACAATGTACCCAATCCCGCAGGCAAAAATGATTTTCGTCTGGGCGAAAATCCATGTTGCTCCTCCCCGCCACAATCCCAAAACTATAGAGATCAGCTTTGAATATCAAATAGCCCCGTAAAGCATATTCTGGTGCTGTTAATCCTCTGCAAATGTAGTAGAGTAAGTTTGATTTAGTTCATAAAGCCTGGAGTAAAATTTCAATAAAAAAAAACCAGTTATTGGGAAAACAATTACGGAGTACGACTTTGAGACTCAAATTGGAGAGCACAATAAGGTATAGATCGACCTTTAACATGCCTATCAGAGAAAATGGAAATGACAATCACCTCGATCTCAGTGCTACTAATAGTGGTTCAGAAACTGATGAAACCTCATGCCAAAACTTACTGTCTGCACCACCTATGCGATGTACACACTCCAAAAATTTCTCATGAAGGTCAGGAGTCCATCTAATTTGTGTTTTAATTGACAAAGAAACTGCAGATGAAACGGAATTCCTTGTGCCTACAGAAGAGTTGCCTGGTATTCTTGAATTATGTTTCTCTTTTTGAGAAGAGAAGTTCAATAGACAATGTGGAGAATGAAAGGAACTATTAAAAATCTGCAAAGACACGCGACATGAAATCAATTTTAATAAACCAAGTTAACCAAACAATAAAGATAAAAATAAAACAAAACCAAGAGCAAGAACAACATGATGAACACCACAAGCAATCTGATGAACATCTAAAACTACATTAGTCTCCAAGGGCTTTGGGAATCAGGATATCAATCTTTGAAGAAAATGGCCTTATTGAGCCATCAGTTGAACTTCCATCATACCAGAGTTCACCTGGCCCCATATATAAACATCAACCAATGATTCTATGTCTTGTCCAGAACCTATGCTTGAACAACTGGGAGTATTGCTTGAAACACTAACTCGAAAACCATCCCCAGGATTTGTTGTTTGTTGCATAATTCCATGCTCAGACCCAACATCTGAGCATGAGTTTAACTTAATAGATACTCTACCAGTGAATTGATCTAGCCTTGGATGACCGTGTGAGAGATCAACTTCGTCACTTAGCTACAAAAAGGGAGGAAATATATATCATGGAAGCCGACATTTGTCAAGATCATGGACACCAACATTTAACCATGAAAGAGGGGGAAATAAATTTTCATCCATTCAGTGTAAAGGAAAGGAAAGAACATGAATATAGCTAATCGTTGCATTTTGATGGATTGCATGTTAAAAGCTTAAAAATCAATTAATTAGAGTTGTGCAGATTTGCTAGTAAGGTACTAATTTTAGTACAACTGTATCTTGGACTTCAAAGAATTAATGAATTATGATATGTAAATATGTAGACATAATGAAAAAATCAGTCCAACGCACACACAAAGCAAAGTGTAATAGTTTACATGAAATGGTTGTTCATAAGAGAGATGATTGATGGTTTTGGATTTGGATAAAATCTTACCTCATAAAAATCACTCTTTACGTGCCTACTCTGTTGGCCCCCCGAAATTAAAGATTTGAGACCTGTAAGCCAAACTTTTGTTTCCTCTTGATCCTTGCAAATCTTTACAGCAAATGAAAAGTTATCATAATATGAACACTTTCTAGAGAAATAAAAACCGAGGGGGAGGGGTTACATGGCTGCGACTAACCAGGTCAAGAGATCTTTCACCATTGTTATA
This sequence comes from Persicaria tinctoria, assembly GCA_037127255.1. Taxonomy (NCBI): domain Eukaryota; kingdom Viridiplantae; phylum Streptophyta; class Magnoliopsida; order Caryophyllales; family Polygonaceae; genus Persicaria; species Persicaria tinctoria. The sequence continues at coordinate 38,099,913 of JBANSL010000003.1, read as the reverse complement.
TATAAGTGAAAATGATAAGAAATCCTTTTCAGGGAGCAAGTACCTACAGAAAACAGCCTGGATATATAGAACTGATTGTTAAAATGTAAGAATTCAAATGATATCAATTTGTACAAAATCAACCTTCCGAATGCATAACCAGATAAAAAGAGCTTCTGAGGAAACAAAGGTAGAGAATTGGCTTACAGTTCTTTGTCCTACAATAATTTTTGATACTATACATAGCTTCAGGTTCCTTGTCTCCGAGAATACCAAATAAGTGTTGCTTCATCCTGCAGAAATGAAAAAGAGAACAATATTAGACCTCCGACCAACGATTAACTTAAATCATCAATTGGCCAAGTGCCACTTTCTTTCTCGGTTTACAGTTTTAAATATATTACTAATCAAGTAGGTAATTAAGAACTGAAGAGAATTTCAATAAAGATGGCATGCATTACATAGACACAATTACTAACCATGCTCAAATCATATCAAAAATCGTTTACTAAAGCTATATATACAATGGTTATTCACTGTTAAAAGTTTTAGATAAACTACCTTCCAACAATTAAAATTCGGCTAAGTAGGAGGTTGAAAGATTAGCTGGGACTAGAATAAGGTTAACTCATGGGTGCAACTAAAGAAAATCTGGAATAAGCAATTTCAGAACAATTGAACATAAAATTTGGAATAAGCAATTTCAGCTAACGAACCATTATTTTCGTTTTTATAAATGCCTACTATGTGCAATATCAAATAAAAAAAAGTCAACATTTGGTAGACAAACTCAGTTATTTTGATGACAACACTACATAAAAATACGAACTTTTATTTAAAAAAATAAAACCTGTGTAAATCACTGAAAAGAATAAACACTACAGGCAAGAGTGCGACAACATTTTCGATTGCAATTACCTAATCCTAAAACCAAATTAGAGCTATGAGATTCAACTTTAAAATGACAACAACTTTAATTACATGAATAAAAAAAAAGTGCATATGATACATATGCTTCTGATTTTATATATACCATAGATTCATCCGTAACCCTAAGAACATCGTACATATAAACAATATCATACCTTATGCTCTTTCTTGGGCTCTTGCTTCTGTTGCAAGTGCTACTCCACCTCATCTAGCCCCTGGAAGCATGACATGAAATGATTCTTTATGAACAATGCAAAAACAAGAAAGCACCGTTGTTTCCATCCCCCATGGTATCTACAAATATCTTGTATGATGTTATGATCCTAATGGCTTTTTATCCAAACTGACCCAAAAAGAACATAGAGAATGTAACTTGCACAGTTTCTCGCCCAAGAAATCATTGTCCTCGCAAACTTGGGAATCCATGGCTCCCACTTCAGTCAAATAACATCTTATAACTTCTTGATAATACCGTGATATAGAAGAAACTCCAACGTTATGGTCTATGGAAATTGAGAGCTGAGATGGGATTAATGCTCTCAGACGACAGTGAATGCTTTCCAATGGCATGCATATGTTGTCTTTTGTGCAAGGACCAAGGAAACTTACTCCAACTGGAAATTTCTCACCAGCTTGGAATGATGGGAGGTCAACTAACAGTTTAATTAGGTAAACATTTTAATTAGGGAGTGGCGTCCATTCTTGGCTCTTGTTCTTTTCAATAACACGGATGAGGCGAAATTCTAAAGTTGCTATTTAGAGAGAGTTTAGGTGCATACCATGCTCCAGAATAGCACTGCGTGTCCTTTTATAGGTTTTACGCATGTTCCTGTTACAGTTTTGCCACCACAGCTACACTCACCTGAACCAGCCTGTGAAACTTCATAATTTAGTTAACTATATCTAGGAGTAACTAAAGAAACTGTTTAAAATTCAAATGAAGCCATCAAAGTTCAGACTATTGAGTGAAGGTTGCTGTATCAATGCTCAATGGTCAGTAGCCCATTAAGGCTTGTTAAATAAATCGCGAAATCTATTTCATTTGCCTATTCTAATTATATTCCCTGGAGGAATCTTGCTATATAACAGGTAAAATATATTTATCTTGTTACGTTATGTCAGATCTTCCATTTTTAAATATCCTTTCATTCTTTTCAGCCATCTGAGTCCCTTGTGTATGTTCCTAAAACTTTTTAATCCTTATCTCATATGGTTCACATGCCTCAAATTTGAACCAAAAAAATTAGGCACATAAGAGAACCATAGCAAATTTACTGTTCAGTGTCTTTTCAATATATTTCTGGCAGCAATTTGCAATAAAATCAAAGATTTCATATAATCAATAATTTATTGCCTTAGCCAGATTGGGAAAATTTTCAGGAAATAATTACCAATGGGAAATACGTCTCTCCCCCCTCAACATTATCACTTAAATACATCAGCATCGTTGCTATCCTTTGGCCACCACGTTTAATGTTGAACTAAAATGAGAAACAAAAGACCTTCTTCAGGAACTGAAGGAATTAGGTGGTCAATAAAAGTCGAAGGCAAGTAATATAAAGCTCATTGAATAAAGAAAACTCACAGAATCAGAGAAATAGTCATGATGAGGACGGTAATACTGATTGTGCTCATACCTGTGCATCTGCAGGTGTTAGCCTATATTATAAAAACAGCTAGTTTTACTTTATCCAAAGCAAGCTCTTTTCATATCATGTAAACCTACCTCAAAACTTGAATAAGCTCACCATTTTCAATCGGTACTTGAGAATAGACAGAAATTCTCTTTTCAATTGCCTGTTAGGCATAGAAAATGGTGAGCTTTCATGCACGTGCAATTTTAACTTTCATGCTAGGGAATCATGGCATAGAAGACAAGTGAAGACTGAAATTGACCTGTATCATTGGATACTTCCTCTCCCCTGAATTTAAAAACATGCCTGAGCTTGTCCTAACTTCGCTTTTAACTCCCTACATTTCATACACAAATCAATGCTTGGATGAGTAGGTGTACAACTATAAGAAATTGCCACAAAAAGGCTAAGAGAAACATATTTTGTTCACTCAAATTACCATACAAAGGCTAAGAGAACCATATTTTGTTCGGTGGAAATTTATGTTTTTAAAAGAAAAGATCTTGCATTGGATATGTACTTTTGTATCTTGCATATGGATAAATATTAATATGATTTAGTAGAACATTTGTGAGAAATTATCTTTCGACAGGCCAAAGGCAAAGAAAAGAGAAACACTATTCTTTCTTTGAAAAACATTTCTGTCATTTAGAAAACATTAGCAAAAAGCAAGTACATGTCAAAAAATTACCAGACTAAAACAAAAGGCATTTGATAATAGATTCATACTGCAAAAAAGTCATGTCCAAATTGATGAAATCTTCCTTCTAGTGACCTTATGCCAAGAAAAAGCCATTTGTTCCTGCATTGCTTTATTAATACTCAAAACAAGAGACTACAACAAAGAGATAGAGAAAGATGCAAACCTTTCCAGTTTTTGTATCAACAACGGTAGAAACTTGAAGACGTGGCGAAGCAATTCCACGAACATAATCACACTCCTGCAAAATCAGAAATATATCAAACAGGATGGGTGAAAAGGGGAGTCCATGGCCTATCGATTTTTTAGTCAATGCTAATCTCATTCTTCCTCCAATAGATTAAGTTTTTTAGATGAACAACTTCATCCCATTAAGAATCGTCTTCTCGGAAGCAGGAAGTTACAGGAAAGGAACAATATGAAAGAAAGCATGCTTACTTTTTACGCACCAATTAGTTCAATAATAAATAGATAGGTGCAAATTGTGATTTTGTTCACAAGATGGATCAATTCTTTATTTGATTACCACGGATATCCATACCCACTAATGGCAGTGCAACAAATGGGGTTAACCTCATCCCCTTCATCAATTTCATACTTATAGAGAAAATTGTGAAATCTGTTCCCCATTTAAATTGACCACTTATAGGGCAAATCTTGTTTGAGTTATTCAAATACACATCAATGTGCAAGATGGAAAATTTTCAGTCGGATAAGCACAAAGCAAGGATGCGGATAGGGACTTAAGATTATTTCTTCCAATAACCTAAAGAAGTTCAAGTATAGAATAGATTGATGAACTTACTCGAGTTGGCTCCATGTCACCACTTCCCTTTGCAAATGCAGCTGCAGATGTTCTTCCGGAATATCCCTTGATGGTCAGAAGAGGGCCACCAACATTTAGCATTATTTTCCTAACTGAAATTCACTTCCTGATTTCCAAGGCATCAAGAGGTAATGTACTGAGATTGTACCTGGATTCGGCTGCAAAGGACCTCTCCTCACGTTGAAACAGTTGGTGGCCTTCATGAAATTCAGAGCAGCTTCTTGAAACTTGCTATTCTCCTTCTTGATTCCGGTTCAAACTCACCTCCAATGAGTCATGTGCGAGAAGCACCCCCTGGCTCATCCTGGATTTCAGCCTCTCCATCGACAATCTGACTCTATCGAACTTCGTAACCTTGAATATTCTCAACTTCTTCAATATCCTCCTTGGTTCATCTCATTGTTTTGAAGAATTGACTCCACTACTACAACACTCATTCCTTCCTACATCGGAAACAAAATTCCAGATTCCCTAATTTTCACATGTAACAAAAAACCAAAAAAACCGAGTCCGCCTAGTTTCAGATTATGCACAAATCCAACCACTAACAACCAAATAACCAAAATTCTAAACAAACACTACAGATATCAGAGGCAATGAAATTGATACCTTTTTATGCAATGTCTGATTGAATTAATGATTGGCGGTACCGAACTATCAGAGGATCAACCAAAACCCTAGAATTGAAAATTTAAACAACAATCAAAGAAATGTAGTAAATTGAAACCAAAGAAGCCCAATCTAGGGATTTAGGGTTAATTAGTAGAAGGAAACCTCGATGGCAGGATGTCAAGAAGAAGCAGGGCTTGGACCGTGCTTTGTTGCGCAATCTGAAGAAATCTCCTATGTCGTCGTCAAACAGCCTGTAGGGTTGTCGGAGAGGCCCTGCTTTCGGAGTGTCCTCTCCAGCATCTTCAGCCGCGACCACAACGACCCTATCGCTATCCAGGACACCCATCGCCGCCGTAGCAGCCAATACTACCGCCGGCAGCAACGCCGAGACGGAGGGGTTGGGTTAGAATGTCAGGCTGGATTCGGAGCAGGGCGAATGCGAGGAGGAAGGTGAAGGCGCCGAGGATGGTGGCGCAGGCCGAGACTCCGACGTCGGAAAGAGTCGCCATTGAAGTTGGATGGAGATAGAAACAGGAGGTCAATTGTGGAGGAAGGAACGGCGAGGGTTTCTACCAAATCGCCCGAAGGATGAGAAGATCTCTCTGAGAATTAGTTGTTGATGGAGAAAGCGGGTTGTGTACCCACTCCGAAGGGACGTGTGAGAGAGAATCCACCTTCTCCTTGAGCAGTTGAGCAGTTTATATCCACGCTGGTATAAAATTAATTTGTTGGAGGCTGACATGGAGACTCCAACCATTGAAATAAAAAAGGGATGCTCTCTCCTTTTGACATCTGGATTCTAGGAATTTGGTGATGCCAGGTAGGAGAAGATTGCTTCTGCTTTTAGGTAATAGATAGATAGATAGATTAGCCGTTGATCGAATCCAAATGGAAGGCTATGATTAATCCTTGATTTATTGGGTTTTTTTAATTAAATTTGTGGGCCCCATTCCGTTTTTAATTCAAGCTGCATGAACTGGCGTGTGCACCCCAATCAGTTGGGGGGGAAAGTTGAATTCCTAGTGTGAGAAATTTGGGGGGACCACGTTGTGCTTTAATTTTATTTTTCTTCCAAATTTAATCAATCTCCTTATATAGAAAACATTCTATCTAACAAATGGTTAAACACTGGCATGGAGTAAATTGGGGACCACTTGATATGTATTTAGATTTTTTAAATGGTTGTTACTTCACCAGAAATATTTTCTATATTTGAACCGAATAATTATTGTTTACTGGCACAGAAAAAATGAATTCACATGGTGTTATTGAACCGTTGACGAATATTACCCTTATAATGACGAATATTACCCTTCAAATGACGAATAATTTCCCCATCTTACATAAGATGGGGTAATTATTCGTCATTAGAAGGGTAATATTTTTCATTAGAAGGGTATTATTCGCCATTAGAATGGTAATATTCGTTAACAGTCCACTGTGAATATGTTTGCGTCAAACAGACCATGCCGACGAATAAAAACAGATGTCTTAGTTGTTATATATAACAATGTCACTAACATACCAAAAAGTGGGAGTAGATAATTGTCTAACACTTACTTCCTACATGAAGATATACTAACATGTGTTCTAGGGGAGAAGTTTGACCACAAGTGTGAAACAAACGCAATATTTTAACAGGGAAAGTGCAAATGGTGTAAGCCCGAAATGTGCAGAGTCATTTAAGGATGGATTTCTTTCGTGCAACATGGTTAACATTGTCCGGACCATTCTTGAAAGCAACTAATAGTGTCGCCTTCTCACTATTCAAGTCCGACTTGTTGGAAAATGCTTTGTTTCCTCCGGCATCGCTTGTCTTTCTACCTCGTCTAGCCATCATCTTCTTCCCTGTTAGACGCATGAGTGATATCTCACAATTATACATTAATATTTCCTAGGGGATTCATCAAGATATCAAAGGTGATCATCAATATTCGCGGATGATACGTTAATCTTTGCAAAAGCCTCATACAAAAGTATGGACACTATTAAGAATATGCTTAACCGGTTCTCCAATATGTCTGGGCTTACAATCAATTACCAAAAGAGCTCGATCCAATTCTCCAAGAATGTAAACAGGGCTAAGGCTCTGAAGTTGGCTCAACAAATGAACATCTCGGTAGCTAAAGGTATGGAAAAATACCTGGGCATTCCCATTGTGAATAGGAGAGTAAAGAATGAGGTCTTTGAAGAAGCAATCCAAAGTGTTAAAAAGCAACTACCTAAATGGAAATATGCCTCTATCTCCCAAGCTGGCAGATCAGCTCTAATCAAAGCTAACCTCAACTATAAAACAAACTACTTAATGCAAAGTTTTTTACTACCAAAAGGAATTCTAACTAAAATTGATCACATAAATAAGAATTTATTTTGGAACAAGACACAAACACAAAACTATAGACCACTTATTAGCTGGGACAAGATCTGTAGTCCAAAAAGTCAAGGAGGTCTTGGCATTAGGAAAGCGGAGGACCAGAACATAGCCCTACAGATGAAACTTTTGTGGAAAATCTATACGAATCCGGACAATGTCTGGGTCAAAATTATAAGAGATAAGTACCTCCAGAACCGTAGGATAATGGATTTAAATATACATAACACATCATGGCAATTTGGTCGCCTTTTACAATTAAGAGACTGTTTTAGTGAAGGACTCCTTTGGCTTATAGGTGATGGCATTAATATAAATGTGTGGTCAGACCCTTGGCTAAGGGATGTAAATCTAGAGCAATACCAAAATAATCATAATCCGAATTTGAAGGTCTCAGACTTAATCACACTAAACAAGGAGTGGAACGTAAGTTTACTCAACTCGTTATTTCCTCCGACATTAGTCCAGCTGATCACCCAGATCGCTATCCCCAGTTGGGGAGCTAAGGATAAATTAATTTGGAAGTTTGACAAGGGTGGAATTTACTCCACCAAATCTAGTAAGGATAAATCTATAGGATTAAACCCAAACAATATTGATAGTAGCTGGATCTGGAAGCTTCATCTGCCGCCTAGAACCCAAAACATCATATGGAAAATCACAACTGATAGTCTTGCAACTAGCGAACGATTAAATAGATATTCCACCCGTGTTCCTAGTCAGTGTTGCCTTTGCAACATGGAGACTGAAAATACAGACCACTTATTCCTCAAATGCCATATCTCAAAGATGATTGTAACAAAATATGAACAACTAGGTGGGGCTTGTTTCCAGGGCTTTCGTGATCCTGGAACATCTATGACCGAACTACAACACATCAAAAGAAACAACAGTCGGTTTGAGCACCTCTGTATACTCTAGCAAAACATATGGGAATTCCACAATTCTGTCATCTTCAAAGGAATTAAACCGGATCACATTGAGACAACTGTGAGGAAAGCAGTTCACAGCACGCCGGAGTGGGATAAAATTCAAAATGAAGAGAAAGGAACTAAAAGCAGGAGAAGCAGAAACATAAAATGGACAAGGCCCCCAATGTCCGTCTACAAAATTAATGTAGACGGATCGGTCAAGCCGTCGGGTGATTGCCATATTGTGGGTATTGTCAGAGATTGGAATGGTAATGTCATTGATATTTTTCATGAAAAAGTTTCTAAGGGATCTGTAAGCCTTACAGAATCCCTTGCGGTGTGCAAAGGGTTAGAAATAGCCTGCGCTAAATGATGGAGCAAGATCGCCATTGAAGGAGATAGTCTGGGAGTCGTCGAGGCAATAGAAGATCATAAATCAGCACCTTGGGAAATACTAAGAGTTATAGAGAAGATCCAGATTTGTCAGAAAGGATTTGTCACTGCAAGAGTTCAGCATTGCTACAGAGAAGCCAATTATGCTGCTGACTATATAGCTAAGAATAGTTCCAATTGTAATGTTAACTTCCCTTTCTACAGGGATCTTTGTAACATCATTCGTCAGGATGATCAAGAATGTGCTTTTTAAAGGCATTCTAATGGTTGCCTACTGTAAAAAAAAAAGGTGATAATCAAGTATCAATAAAGGTTTCATATACATGCTAACCTATCTATTTCAATTTTTCATTTTGGCCATGATGTTCATCACGTTATTGCAACTGTGCATTTCAACCAATAATCACGAATATACATTACAAACATCGGTACCACCACTAAAGAAGCAACAAATTTTCAAAATGAATCGATTTCCAAAAAAATTCAGCAACTAGTCAACAGATATTCACTTAGTTTTGTCAGATATTCACGCACATGTAGTCAATATTCACCAAGTTTTCTCAAATATTCATGCACGTTTAGTAATTATTCATATCCAGTAGCCTTAAGGCTTCATGTAGATCTCACCAAGCTTCATCAACTATTCATCAAAGTTTCAGCTATAACTCATATATGTTCATTAATTATTGGTGGAATATTGTTCCATTAGATCTAACATATTTGTCAAGATTTGAAAAATATTCATCAAGTTTTTATTTCAACCATCGAATAGTTACATCAACTCCTCTACACCATTAATTAAGGATTCATCAACATCTCACAAGTATTCATCTAATATTTTCAAAGATTCATCCATATCTCAAAATTCGTCCTCAACTAATCATCAAATATTCATCTCATATTCATTAGGTTTTACAAACGATTCATACAAATGCATTAAATATTCATCCCCATGTCCAAATACATCCATATATACTTTCAGTATTCATCTATTTCTAACACATGTTCATCAGCTTTTGTCAAATATTCATCCAGTCTTCCTCAAGATCTCATAATTATTTTCAAGATTTCTTAAACAATTCACTTATATCTCAAAGATATTCAACAATTATTCATAAAAGAATCACATCATCAACGCATATGAATCAACCATACTTTACGACCTTCTAAAAAGTCACCAATTGTTTACCAATCGACAACCCATTCGACTCAATCAAACAAATTTCAACTACATTCATCATAATCAACAATTTATTCATCTAATTTCATCACATATTCATCCAGTTTTATAAAAGATTCTTACGTATGCAATAGGTTCATCTAGTTCTCACAAATATGCATCCCTTGAAGTCAAATATTCATCTACTTATTTCATATGCAGTTTTATAACTCCACACCCCATTCGACTCAATCAAAGAAATTTCCACAATATTCATCAAAATAACCAATTCATTCATCCAATTTCATCTTCAATCAATCGATAGGGAGCGAGATTTAACAAAAATTCACAAAAACCCTATCTGACCTTCACGTTACCCAAATCAATCGATGTTCAATCCAAACCCACAACAAACAGCCATTTTGAAGTACAAATTCAGGTCTAAAGGTGAGGTTATTGCAGTTAGATGGAGAGAGTTTTCATCAATACTTTACCATATTGCAGGAGTACATTAACGATCTTTGTTTATGGGGTTATCAATCTAGTACAAGGGAAGTTCTTCTATGCATCTTTGATGGTATGAATGTTGAGACATTGAGCCTTGCTGAGCACATGAGTGATGGAGGTTTATTAGATATGGGACTTTTGGAGATATGGGATTTTTTCTGCTAAATGGATTTTCAATGTGCGCAGAATGAGTCACTTCCCCATGTATCTCAAATCTTTGAGACTTCCATTTCACCTATTGAGGACATTGTGGAGAATCATCCTAAGAATATAGAGGAATAAAACACTCCATTTGACGAGATCATCCCTAGCTTGCATGTTGATGAACCAAGTCAAGAGCCAACTACTGAGGCTCAAGACGTAATAGAGGTCAACTATTGCGATTGGGAAGGTAGTGATGATTATGTCGATCCATGGGAGCATTACTTCAATGCACCGCTAACGGAACTGTGTTGATGAACTTACATACCCTCGACTGAAAGTCAGGCTCAAGAATATGATGAGTTGGCAAGGTTCTTGAACACTATACTATTTTGTATCAACTTTTTCATGTTTTGTATCCATTCATCTCTTAGATGAGCATGAGAGTTTGATTTACTTTTGAGGATGCTAACAATGTCTGCTTAAGACTTAAATGGACAACCAAAATGAGTCGAGCCAACGACATAAAACAAATGCGCTTCTCGGGAGGCAACCCGAGGGAAGTAGGTTTATTTATATTTTTTCTTTTAATTTCTTATCTTGCATTTTCTATTTATTAGTAGGTAGTGTGGGTTAGTTTCGGCAATAACTAACAGTTCAGGACAAATTAAAAGAAGAAGGGCGATTGGAGCTCCGCCTGCGGCCCAAGAACCGCGCCCACGACCTTCAGAAAATCTGAAATATTGGAACAAATATGGAACCGCATCCGCGGCCTACCTGCCACGCCCGTGGCCATGCCCCTGCAGCAACCGTCGAATGTGACTCAGTTGTATTGAGTCCCTCCTCGTCCTACTTGTTTGAGTTTTCGTTGATTGTTTGAAGTGTCGTTGTTTTCGTTTTTCCCGCCACCTCCATGAGTTGCATTCTGAGTTTTCCTTTCCTTTTCCTCTTTCATGCTAATTCATGTATTTGTCTTTATCTTCATCGAGGACAATGAAAGACATAAGTTAAGGGTGGGAGGATTATTAGCTAGGATTTAGGTTTTAAATTGCATTAGATAACATGTTTATTTCTGTTGCATGTTTATTTCATATTATTTCATTGCATGTTTATTTTATAGTATTAAAAAAAAATAAAAAAAAATCATGCATTAGTTAAGTTTAGGTCTTATTTTTTCCACATGAAAAACCGCTTGTCCTCTATATCTTATTTGTGATTTATGATGCCCCATGACTCCCTTGGATTGTTGAAGCTTTGATTTAGTACTTTCATATATTAGTGAGCATGGTTTATTGATGATTGAGCATGTATGACTCTTGGATTTAGGTGACAATGAGATTCTGTACAAGTTACCCGGTGATACTATTTTGGCCTATTTTAGAACAATCTATAGTGTGTCCTCTTGCTTGTTGAGCGTACTCTCTTTGATTGCTTCCTCTTTTACTTGCATTTAGATATCTTTTTTGAGGCTGCATTTTATGATTTCTGTGCATGACTTAAACATGATCGATGCACCTTTATTAGTCCTATTTAACTCAGTCCAACCTTACATATTATCCGTTGTTTGAAGCCCATTTGAGCCTAATTGTCTATTCTTTGGTAGCTCCATAAAATTTACCCATATCCAATTATAGCCTGACCCCATCCGGGAATTTAGGAATAGTTGGTGAATATCTATATTGTGGATGATGGTTTCAGTAATAGATAGTATGATTTGAGGTATCTTTATGTGATGTTTGGTTGATTCTTGCTAGTGCTTATTACTTGGGGCCTAAGGAGGATAAAATTCACTTAGGGGTAAAAGTCAAGGAAAGAGTTGAGTATGCTTCTAAAGTTGTATGTTTGAGATTGGGATTGTATAACATGGTAGAGATATGGTATGAGTTGATGAGTAGTGGTTTGTGATTTGGTGATTTCCTTAATTCTCGAATTATGAGCACCGCATGGCGTAAAAAGTCCATGCCTTATGTTTTCTACCTTGGCCCCATTACAACCTGATTGAAAGACCTCATGATTTTTGTTGTGTGTGGAGTCACCAGCGGTAGAGAGTTAGAACACTGGTGCAAGTCTCTTGTTGCTAAGTTTTCAAAGATTGAGTTTTGAGCGTGAAATTCTTAACCCTAAACACATGAGTGAGAGTGAAGCACATCCCTTGTGATGTGCAAAATTGACATGTTTGCATGAGTTTATTGGTTACAAAATATGTGCAATGATGTTGTCAATTTATCATGTTTACTTCCCTTTTATTTCTGAATGAACAATTGGGGTGAATGCATGAAGGGTTTGTATGTGGGTTGATTTGATGTTGTTTTTCATTGCTTGAGGACAAGCAAAGGTTTAAGTGTGGGGGAATTTGATAGCATCCATTCATATAGGTGTTATAGGACGTATTTAACATAGTTTAGTTGTAAATAATGTTCTCATTAGTATTAATTTGTGAATTATATTGTTATGGTTATCGAGGCGGAATCTACACATATTTGTGGTTAATTTCAAGTACGAGAAACTCATATGGGAGATGCATGAAGTGAAGATGGGATTACAAGATTCAAACAAGGAGAAGATTGGAAGAATGTTGTGAACACTTGGCCGCGCCGAATCCCTACTTTGCCGAATTACTTAATTTTAATTAGGTTATTTCGTAACCCTTTTAGACGCCTATTTAAGGGGTTTTTAGGAGACTGATTATTCACCGTTTAGCAATTGAAGAAGCCCTAGAGGAGAGCTTTTGTGCTATGGCAAACTAAACTCCTCTTTCATTTGATTGATTAGTTTGAAGCTTTCGATTTGATATTCAGTGATATATTTTCTACTCTATTTACTTTTGAGTAATCTTTATCTTCCATTGTCATTGCTTAGGATTGAGTTTGTTTTCTATTGGATTGGCTACCTAATATTACTTGAATTCAATCTATTGCTAAATCTATAGGGACGCTAGTTGAAGATCTTAGATCGTAGTAGCAACTTGTGATCATCCAAAGCTAGTTGATTTGGTTGATTGCATGAAGATAAAGATACAATTCGTTTATTGCTAGTTGCTTTATTTCAATTGGTCCTATTGAATTTCCTTGGTGTGCATTGCTATTGTTGAATTGAATCTGGATAGTTTTTAGGTTATTCATCAATAAGGGTGTTTAGAGTCTAGTTGACATATTCACTAATTGCAGGGAATGAATTGAAAGTTATTGTCAAGGTACAATTGATTTTCACAATAGGTTGCTCAAGAGTAATAGGTTTACAGAATTTCAAGGATCGGAATCCAAATTGTGAGTGGATACTAATTAATCAAGCATGCTTCTCACATATTGTTATCAATCATCATCATTGCATCCTTTACTTACTTTTGTGTTACTCTGCATACTTTCAAAACCCCATTTTCATATCATTCTCACCTTAGCATAAATTGAGGATACGCATTGCACAAGTCTCTTTGGGTTCGACCTGTACTTGTCAAGCTATACTAGTTAGGTTAGTTCAGAACTGTTTGATAGGGTTTAACGGCTGCGGAAATATTTCTATTATTTATTATATTTTATTCTACACTTATAATTAACATTTTATTTTCGCAGCTAAACAGGTTACTGGATTATCTCAAGACCCTTAACGTCTAGTTCAAGAACTTGAGATCCGATTTAAAGCCCTTGAAGTAGCTGCAGTAGAAAGTTTTGCGAAAACTACCCATACTCTATTCAACCCCCCTTCTAGAGTATTTATATTATTCTTATTTTTGTCATTAATGAGTACAGAATACGAGACAGTCTGCACACAATTCTTGATCCAACGAATGAATTGTTCGTGAAAACCAAACTTTGTTAAGACTGGGAAAAGGAAAGGCTACTCCACTCTATCGTAAGTTTTTTCCATATCGAGCTTAACCGCCATATAGCCTTGTTTTGCCTTAGAAATTCTGAATGAGTGGAAAATCTCATGAGCAATTAGAATATTATCTTGAATGGACCTACCTTTTATGAAAGTGCTTTGCAAGGGATGAATCAGTTTATCGACTATGTTGGATAGTCTAGCTGTTAAGATTTTGAATATAATCTTATAAAATGTGGAACAAAGACTGATAGGCTTGAAATGGTTGACTGTTTCCAGGTCGTCCCGTTTTTGGATCAAGGTTGTGAAAGTGTGATTTACTTGTCTTAGCATTCTTCCACTTGAGAAGACGTCCTTAATAGGTTTGATATCTGAATTTCCGACAATGGACCAATAAGCCTGATAAAATCCTGAAGGCATTCCATTAGGACCTAGTGTTTTATCAGGATTGATAGAGAATAAGGCGCACTTAATCTCGTCGTTTGAAATTGGTGCATTGAGCAATTGATTCTGCTGAGGGGTGATCTCATTGTCGATAACACTTAGATCGTCATCAAAAGTTAGGTCATGGTTATAAGACGACTTGAATCTATCGCCAAAGCTATTTGCAAACTCATTTCTGATCAAATCGTAATCCGACAAGTTTGTACTTGAATCCGTTTTCAGAAATTTGATAAGTTTCCGTCCCCTTTTGGCAGAGGCAGCACGGTGGAAATATCCTGAATTTGTGTCATTTAGTTTAATATGTTTAACCTTGGCTCTTTGGCACCAGTAACAACGTTAAAAATCTAGCATTCGTTCCCTTTTATTCAGTAATCTCTTATGCAGAGCATAGTCCGGAGGAGTGGGGTAGACACTACTCTAATTTATTTAGATTTATGATACTTATCTAATTAACGCAACTATTATGGATATTTCATAAACTGCCCCTTAATTTTTTGGTGGGAATGGTGGGCATAGTTGAAGATGAAGGTGTGAGTTACTATCATCAAAGGCCGACCATGTCTTCCACTTCTCCGTGGCTCCCCTCCATTCATCTTCATGTCAACTCACTTTTTTGTGGCTCTTATTATCTCTCTCTTCGCTCTTCATGGCAAAATAGACCGTTGTTGCCAAGATTTGGAGAACTCGAATTGGTGGTCGTCTTCATCTTTCTTTGTCGTTGAGCACCACACCACACTCCAGACCGACCCAATTTCTATAGATTATTTGCACTCTTCATCTTCGATCGACCTAAACTGATTTGGGTGAACTCCTTAATTACTCGCTATTTCCGCTTGATTTGGAAGTGAATTGAAATTAAATAGCTGATTTTTAAGTTTTGATTTTGGGATTTTGCATACATGTTCATCAATGTTAGTTCAGTGGCCATTGTCTTCAACCTAGTGTTGCTAGTTATTCACCACGTACCACCGAACCATTCCACAACCATCAACAACGCTAGTCGACAACCAAAGTTGCCCAACCGGAGCCGATCCACCATTTCTAGCGGCGAGTTGGCAGAATTTCAACCGGAAACTTAGTGCGGACTATTTTCGCTATATATTATTTTTGGTACAAAATAAACCCGATATAGGAGTCGGTTGGAAGAAAGCAAATCAAGGAACCCTTTTGCAAGTAGTTGTCCTTCAAAGACAATTCGTCAACAAGAAGAGCAAGGAACTCAAGACTTTTGAACTCACACAGACCCAACATACTTGTCAATAGACAGTCTTGACTCCTTGTGGAGATCATGAACCCATGAATACTAGAACTCATAAAAAAGCTATGAATAACTTCTGGTGGAACTAGGATAGTGAATCATTAATGTATAGAAGATGTTGCAAACTTGAAAACGACTGTTTGCTTCTTGTTTATGCCTACTTTTCTTGTTACATGTCTTCTCGAGTGGAGATGGTGGTTTGGTATCATCTTTCCCTTTCTCTTATCTCTTCTACTTTGAACAAGCTGCGTTTGCAGAACAGAAAAACAACTAAACGGACAACCCAATTGCACAGGATAAAATATAGATTGAACAAGACAGAAATTACTAAACCCATGCTAATCTATATGAGATCTCACCGATCTGCTCTCCTGCACAACTTAAATTTTTGGGTTGAAATCGCAGCTCCTGGTATCTTCGGAAACAAACTGTATGACAATGACAAAAATCAACAAAGAAACCAGGACACTAGAAAAAAGGAAATGATAGGCTCATATCAAATTAAGCCACAGTGAAAATTTGTACATGGAACTGTTGTGGGATTGGGAAAAGAAACCTATGGATCGAGATAGAAACTTTTTGTAAAATAGAAAATATACAAATTATGATTCTTATGGAAACAAAAACGGAATCTCAACCTCCATAGGCTGTTTGGAAAAAGGCGAGTTTTGATTCGATTTGTTGGTTCTGGTGAAGGGCAGATCGGGAGGGATATGCGCCCTATGGAAAGACTACCAACTATCTAGTGGGAGAATGTCTATTTTGACAACGGACGATCGATTCATCACGTTGAAAATAGAGGACAATAACATCAGATCGACCTTTGCTTGCTGTTTTGTTTATGCGCCCGCCCAAGAGGGTGAAAAATCCATGTTCTGGTCCAGGCGCCATGACCACATTCAAGGGATAGACATCCCTTCCATTGTGACGGGGGATTTAAATGAGATCCAGTGCTCCTCCGAAAAAATAGGCGGTGTACCCCCCAACCCGAACAGATTTCAGATACTATTAATCTTCAAAGACCAATGTAATTATCTAGACATTCCAACGACCGGAAATGAATTCACATGGAGAAAACATAAAACTGACCTCAATAACATTTACGAAAAACTCGATAAAACTCTAGTACAAGACCAAATCCTAATGGTACCCAAACATTGCAACCAGAAACTATGCCTTCTCCTCCTCGGACCACTGTCCAATTTTGATAGAACTCACACATTACATAAAATAAAGGCAAGGCCGTTCAAATTTGAGAAAATGTGGACACAACGAAAGGACTACCGAAACATCGTTGCACAAGCGTGGAGACTATCTTGTGAAGGATCCCATATGTTCCAAGTAACAAAAAAAAAAACAATTACTCAAGAGATTGACAAAAGAATGGAACAAAACTACATTTGGAAACATTTTCAGACAACTCAAGGAGATGGAGGAAAAACTTTCAGACTTACAAAGAAATAATTACCACACACAACAGAGCAACAACATCAACAAACAATTGTGATCGATAAACAAAAAGAATAAGATCTTATAGTACCATAAAATGTACTGGTGTCAACGGGCGAAGACAAAACACCTGAGATTAGCCGACACAAACTTAGGGTACCAACACAAAGTGGCTACAAGACGCAGAAATAGAAAACTCATAAGAGAATTCATAACCCAAGAAGGAACGACAATAATTGGGGAGGAAAACATCCGAAAAGAAATCAAACAAGAATTTGAAAAAAGATTTCGCGAAGAGCGAATAAACTTCCGATTACTAGAAGAATATCTAGAACTAATAGACATAGAAATTACATAATAAGAGAATTACTTTCTCACAGAACCTATTACTAACCAAGAAGTCAAAAAGGCGTTCTTTTCAATAGGAAAAGACAAGTCTTCAGGACCTGACGGAATGACAATAGAATTTTACCAATACTACTGGGATATTGTGGGTCCATCGGTCATTAAAGCAATTAAAGGCTTTTTCCATTCTAGAAGAATGATGAAGCAAATGAACCAAACTTTCATTACACTGATCCCAATATGCGACAACCCAATAACAACTAATAACTATAGACCCATTACCCTATGCTCAACTATTTATAAGGCAATTGCGAAAATTCTGGCCGATAGAATGAAAACTGTTCTAAGAAAAATAATACATCCACTACAAGAAGCTTTCATATCGGATAGAGCTATCCAAGACAATGTACTCATTGCTCATGAAATATTTCACTCCTTTCGTAGTAGGAAAAGTCATGATGGATGGATTGCAATAAAACTCGATATGGAAAAAGCCTATGACAGAGTGAACTGGGACTTCCTTTTTGCGATTATGTCAAAGTTTGGTTTCTGCCAATAAATTTGTGGATGGATAAAGGAATGTATCCAAACTGTTTCTTTCTCCATCCTTGTGAATAAAGAACCAACTGATACTTTCTGCCCTCAAAGGGCACTCAGACAAGGTGATCTGATATCTCCCTACCTGTTTATCTTAGGTGCTGAGATTCTTTCTAGAAAGCTCCAACGACAATGCGAACAATCATCGAACACCATAGGTTTCAAGATATCTAGAAACGGATCTCGGATTCCATTTCTATCCTTCGTAGATGATATAATGATATTTGCCAAAGCGACTCCGGAAGCATGTACAACAGTGAAAACTATACTAGATGATTATTGCGCGATATCCGGCCAAAAAGTTTATTTCCAAAAATAAGCATTCCAAGCGACAAAAGGGATCACAAACAACAACAAAAAAACAAATCCAATCCTGCTTACAAATAACAAACCAATCATCTATAGAAAAATATCTCGGCTGCTCTATTATTAATGGCGCAGTGAACAAGAACACATTTGAAGAGGTTCTTGGAAAGATCAAAGAACCAATTAGCGAAATGGAGAGCAAATGAACTAACCCAACAAGGACGGGTAATACTAGTCAAAGCTAATTTAGCTGTCAAACGAACTAACCAATTAGCGAAATGGAGAGCAAATGAACTAACCAAGAATTTTATGCTAGCTCCCTGCAAGTATACATAATGACATCGATAGACTCAACTGAAGTTTCTTTTGGAACAAACACCCACGATATAAACCACTTACTGGGTGGAATAAAGTATGCAGACCGAATAATGAAGGTGGATTATGAATTCAGAAGACAAAATGCATGAACAAGGCATTGCAAATGAAACTACTATGAAAAATAATTGCGGAACCGCAAAATGAATGGGTGAAAATAGTTAGAGAGAAATACTTGAAGGAAGAGAGCGTCTGGGACTATAGGAGAAAAAAGAACACGTCATGGAAATGGGCGAAGTTGATGGACATTAAAGAAGAATTCTACTCGGGTCTTATCTAGCAGTTTGGAAACGGGAAAACGATAAGATTATGGAAGGACGACTGGCTAAACTATGACATAAACCTTGAGAAAATAGTATCCGTTGCATAGACCATAGTGAAGAACAAGAAACAATCGACCAATTCTTAAAACCAGACAAAATTTGGAATGTGGATAAATTAAAAGATTTCCTCCCTGTGGACATCGTCGAAAGAATCCTGGAAGTTCATATCCACACAAATGAAATCGAAGATAGATTATACTGGAAACCAATCAGAAACGGTTGGTTTTCAACCGCGAGTGTCGTAGACCATGTCACGAGAACTAGAAGAACCAACCCCGATCCACTCGGCTGGATTTGGAAAATTGATTGTCTGTCAAAAATAAAAAAAATTAAATGGAAAAACCTACTAAATGGGACCCTGACGAAAGTCAGACTACAAAGTAAAGGAGTTCATGTCCCACTTGAGTGCCCTCTCTGCAACTACAATGGTGAAGATGCTACCCACATCTTCACCCAATGTCAAACTTCTTTATCCTTTATTGGAAGAATGGATAGACAAATCGAGCAAATAATCCGGAACACGGACAAACTAGACAAATCTTACAAGAATATAATTACGGACATTTTTGCAAATATCTCGGCAGAACAAAAATCTATCCTTGCCTTTTCCATGTGGGGCATTTGGTCAATGAGAAACATAATTCTATTCGACAACAACGACATTAGGAACCAGAAAGAATGGATAAAAAATATAGAACAATACATGATAAGTTAGAGAAAAGCACAATCGGAGGAACAAAGATGACACATCCACTACAAGAGTAAATACCCACCAAACAGGAAAAAAAAAAAACAGAAAATTGTAAAATGGAAAAAGCATGCTGACAACTTTGTCAAACTCAATTTTGACGGTGCTATGGTTGGTTCGGGCATTGCTGCTTCTGGATTTGTTATTCGTGACAGCCATGAGTTAGTTCTCTCTTGTGGTGCCCGGGGCCACGTACGGTACGGTGTCTGTGATTCAAGCAGAGTGTCTCGGTCTTTTGTTTGGACTCGAGGAAGCTACGAAGAGGGGTTTCGCTCGGCTCGAGGTGGAGGGCGACTGCTTGACGGTGATCAACGTCATGAAGGGGATCTGGAGGTGTCATTGGGAGATTGAGATGATGGCCTCGGATGCCCTTAACTTTTGTCGCGCTTTTGAGAGGGTGACATTTTCGCACACATTCCGCGAGGGGAACCGACTTGATGATAGACTGGCGCATTTCGGCATCTCATCTCTTCGTCGTTTGTTGCTGACCATCCCTAAATCCTCGCATTGTATTAAAAAAAAAGGTGAGATTATTTTTAGTTATTTTTCCAAAAAAAAAAATCACTTCTTGTGATAAAAAAATAAGGGTCAACCAAAGTTTGGGTTGGGTAGTACTATTGGACCAAGGATCCGGTCCGGATGAATTCGGACCGGATCTCTCAGGATTGATTCACGCCCGCACCTCTTAAATCTTCAGTTCCAACCCGAAGCCGTCGGCGAAGTCCATCGGACTTCTCTTTTGTTTCTTCGACAGGTTTGTCATCTCTCACGATTCATTCAATTTCAGAGCATGCCGCTTTGGATCTAGTAATTCACTTGCAAGCAATCCTGACTCATTCTGATTTTAGGCGTTTGTTGAATGGATTTTTTTGCTTTTGCTACTTATTTGTTAAAGGAATCGATCAATGGGGAAGGAAGCTGATGCTGTTTCCGCTATGGAAATTTATGATCAAAAGTCCAACTCTTTGGATCCTGTAGGCCCCAAATTTTCTATCAATGGTACCCCTCTCTCTTCTTCTCCCCCTCGTCAATTGAATTGTGTTTGATATGCATCTTGTATTAACTATTAAGTCTCAAATTGATCTCAATCCTTTTGAATTGGGGTTCAAATACAGTGTTGCAGCTATTGAAATCTGCTCAAATGCAGCATGGATTGAGACATGGGGACTATACGCGCTACAGGTTCATATACCCCTATTCACCCCAAATAAAATCTGCGGTTGGGTTTTTTTTTTTTAATGCTTCAACTGTAGTGTAGCTTTTAAGGAAAATTTTGTCAGCAGTATAGTCCATCATCAGCGGGATTGCACTGCACCCATACGATTGAATTCTTCTCGATATAGAACCATGGCCTAGAGGGGAACAGAGAAAGAGGGATTTGCCTCCTATATAGAAAGCATCATTTGAAATTTCGGATCTATGGTTTTGCACCTGAAGAACCCTAAAAAATCCATTAATCTCAAAATGAATATATTAACAGCTATTGGTTATCTGATATCGATATACTTGTACCCAGTGTTCTAAAAATCGCGCCTAGGCGCTGCCTAGGCGGGACGAGACCTAGGAATTTTTAAGCCTAGGCGGACCTCTAGGCGGAAATTCGTCCAGGAACCGCCTAGGCGCCGCCTGGGCCCGACTGGTCCCGCCTAGTCCAACGATTATTCAATTTGAGCTTCTAAGCATATGATTAGTCGACTTAGGGTTTTTTTATCCCCATGTCGGGATGCATTTTCTTTTCAGTCGAACTTATAGTTTTGGATTTTAGGATGTTTAAAATTGTTAGTCAGACATGTACTTTTGCGTTTATTTACTTTAGTGTTAGTTAACTACTACAAATTTGGGTTTATGAGTGATATTATGGATTATTATTACATTATATGAATTATTGACAAGTGTTATTCGTCAAAATATAAGGAAATAATCAAGTTTGTTCTAAGTCCGCCTAGGCACCCGCCTAGCGGCCGCCTAGCGCCTTTTAGAACATTGCTTGTACCAAACAGGCCCATAATCTTTTAACCTGCATGTTTGCATACCGTGTTCCTTTCTCTTTCTCTGGATTTCTTGACACAAATGCCAGTGGACGGCTTGATGCTTTATAGCGGATAAGAAATTCTCCTCTTCATTCTAAATTTAAGATTACCAGTTTTCCGATTCATTAGATGACTGGATTATTTAGCCAATTGCTACTTGTTACTGATTGCTTTGATTTCCAGGAAATATTGCACAGCTCGATTGAGGAGGTTGTACAAGTCCTTAAAGTTTACTCATGGTCGTGGCAGATACAGCCGTCGAGTCATTTCCGAAAATTCTGTGACAGATGTTAGGTGGGCGTGCATTCCCTCGTGGTCTTTATCTCGTATGCAATGGGTTCAAATTTGACAAGTTTATTGGATTACTATGTTTATCCCCCCTTTGTGCTAGTTTTTCTTGCCCCTTTTTTGCACTGCTCTGTGCTGAATTAATATTTTGGTTGAAAATAGATATCTCCACATACTTCTATATACAGCTGAAAGAGCATGGAGCCATACAATGGAGAAAAGACAGTTGCCTGATGGCCCCAACAGAAGCCAGCGCATCTATCTACTTGGCAGGCTACGGAAGGCAGTAAAATGGGCCAGTCTTTTTGCCCAGCTGTGTTCAGTTAAAGGAGACTCTAGAACATCTTTGGAGGCTGAGGTTGGTGTTACCATATCATATTGCTGTTGCATTTGCTTGTAATTTCCGAAGTTCACTTATAGCGTGTTTATTCTCTTTGTCCCACATTCTAGATTCTCTTCTAGATGAATACAGTAGCTAATATGTAGAGGAAGAGTGCTATTGCTATCTGAATGCTCACATGCCAATTTTTTTGCTCATCTGGTTCTATTTATACGCACCAAGCTAAATTAATCTGACCTCTTTTCATCAAACTGAAAAGAATAATCACTATTTTCTTAAGAATTTGAATTCTACTGTTAGCATTGATAAAGATGTCTATCTGTAGAAGAGGGAAAAGTGTACAAATTGACATGAATATTGATAGCTATACAGCCTATACTTATACCCGTGATCCATTGTCAGGCCTATGCATCTTACATGAAGGGTACCTTATTGTTTGAACAAGATCAAAACTGGGACACCGCAATAAGAAACTTTAAGAGTGCAAGGTACATCCCTTCTTTGCAGCAATTTAACTTTCTTGTCTCTACTAGCAGAATCTTCTCACATGTAAGTGAGAACAGTGGGCAGAAGAACTTTGAATCAAAATATGAGCAATTATATGGGTTTGGGGTTTCATGATGATAGTAACTTATGGCTTATATTACAGAGCTGTTTATGAGGAACTTGGGAAATATGGAGACCTGGAAAATCAAGTTTTATGCCGTGAACGTGTTGAAGAGCTAGAACCAAGTATCAGATATTGCTTACACAAAATTAGCAAGTCGAACCTACAGGCTTCAGAATTACTACAGATCGGTGAGATGGAAGGCCCAGCTATGGACCTTTTCAAATCTAAATTAGAGGTGAGTATCGATATCTGGTACAAGTGAACAATTGATGAAAATTGCTTGAGAAGAATAGTTTATCTCCTTGTTTGAACTCTTTGTGCAAAAGTTAATTAACCTGGAGAACTTGGTATTTTCCATATGTTCCCTAGCTGCTTAAATTATTCGTAAAATGTTTCAATACATGCAAAGATCATGTTATTTTTCTATGATATGCTTTCATGTTTCTAGCACAAAATTTTTTACTAACAAGTTTCTGGTATGTAGGCTGTCATGGCAGAGGCAAGGTCTCAACAAGCTGCTTCATTGACAGAGTTCCATTGGCTCGGTCACAAATTTCCCATTTCCAATGCCAAGACCAGGGTTTCTATAATTAAAGGTCTGTCATTGCATATCAGAGAAGTTAATACATAAATCATGCTCTTATGTTGACATGACATGTGTTGCAACACAAATAAACGATCAACCTGTATTTTTTTTATTTGCTTCTTTACTTACTGTGGACAAGAGTTAAGTTTTGAAAACTCTGGTCATGAAGAACCTGCCATATTAATTTTCTTCTCAAATATCTTTTTATGTAACCTTATGAACATCAGAGAATTAGCATGCATATATAGCTTTCTAAATTCCACCGTGTGGTGATATGATTTCTAGTGTTACTAAGTTTACAGTTGTAAAAATATTTAATTTCGCAATCTCCATGTATCAAAAGATTCAAAACCCTCATAGGTATGTGACAATTGAATTTTGATGAATATTGATGGAAGTTGATTGAAAAGATCTATTTATGGCTAGGATTAAGGTTTGACCTTGTGAAGTAGTAAAGGTATGGTTCGTAGTATCACCAAAGTGAAGGCGGCAAAAGAATATGTAAAAACAGCTCCGGATGATTTTACACTGTTAATTATTACAATGCAGCTTCTGTTATGAGATAAGAAGAGTTCAGAGCTTCTTTTTTGGATTTGGATGAAGTTGAACATTCTATCCCTCCCTATATTAGAAGACAAATAACTTCATGAAGCTTGTTAACTTTACAATGCTTTGAACTTCATCTACTAATTTCTCCTCCTTTATAATATCATTGTCGACCTTAAAAGCAGAAGAAGAAGAATGTGGTGTAATTTTGTTTCTTCGCCAAGGTTCACTAGTTTTTATTCCAGTACTTGCATGTGATGCCTCCTGTTCTTCATTCCAACAATAGTTAGGTGCTTTCTCTAGCCTCTGCCTACCAATCTACCGAGATTGCCTCTTTATCTTCATATATGGTTGATTAGTTATTCCAAGATGTTCACATCATATATTTGGTGTTTGTGCATTTACATGGTAGATTGGTGATTACTTGAATTGAGTGCTAGTTTAACAAGTTCAGAGAGAAATTTGTGATGCTTTTTAGTGATAATTTCTTATAGACCTAAAATGTGGCAAAGGTCTATCTAAGAACATTCTACACAAACACATAGAAATCCATATAAATGGTGAGGTCAAGACTCTTCATGTTGTTTATGCCTGTCTTTGGGTCTATCGGAAAGACTCTCTCGAGTACTCAGGGAAAAAGTGCGTACATCCTGAACCCCTAGACCCTACTTTAGTTACACTGGGTGGTTGTTGTTGCTCCCACCAAGGTAGATACACCTGGCCATAAGGCAAGATAAGTCTATCAACTCTCTAAATAGGCCAATTCATGGATAATTGACTAAGGCTCAATGCCTTGTTTGTACTAGTAATTTCCCTTCTTCTAGCTTATCCTAGAAGATTCTAATCTAACTGCCCATCTGTGTATCAATTTATCTCTCATTGTGAAACTAAATTAAATATCAGTATGGTATAGTATGGAATTGTCTGATGATATCTTTTTCCATGTGGCTTTTTTTCGTCTTAGTTTTTCATTGTGTCTAAAGGTTTTTCATTTCCATCCAATGCATACCAGCTCAGGAATTAGAGAAGGATCTGCACAGCCCCACTGTGGAGTCACTTCCTGCTGATAAAAGACTTGCTATGTTTGATAAAATTTTTACAGCTTACAATGAGGCAAGGAGCTGCATTCGCAATGAATTGGTACAACACTAGACTTGGTTTGCTCATATTTTGGGTTTTTAGCATGTTGCCTTCTCATTAATCAAAATATTTTTTTTTTGAAAAAAAAATGTTTTAGCTCCTATGATTTATGCATTTAAATCTAGGGTTTTCTTTACTGTGTAGGTGACAGCAGGAAGTAATGAAAAACTTAAAGATGATTTGAATGGACTTGACAAAGCCGTATGGGCTGTCTTGGACCAACGCACAATTGAGCGAAACCAGCTTTTGGTTAGCATAGCAAAGAGCAAATTCAATAGGCAACGTGATGGCAAAAATGAAAAAGCAACGAAGCCTGAAGAACTCGTTCGTTTGTACGATCTTCTATTACAAGTAAGAAATCTGAAACACGTCTTTCTGTATATGAGGAGATGAATTACTCTGCTGAGGCTGAATCAATTTTGATACATTGCAGTGTAGTTATTTTGATGATAATAACTTCATATTATTTATTTTCACAGAATGTAGATCATCTATCTGATTTAGTTACTTCCGGGAGAGATAGGAAACCAGAAGAGATCGCGTTTGCTGCAGAATGTGCTGTTAAAAGATCGGCTTTCCGGGCAGAGAGGTAGTGTCCAGATATTGTTTTTCTTTCTTCTTCTTTTTGTGTCTTGGAGCGTGGATTTAAAGCCCACTCTTCCCATTTTTGGTAATGCGTTATTGCTAATCATGATGTCTGAACAGTAACAAATGTCGAAGGATGCTGAAGATCAATGTAGTTTTGTGGGTTGATACTATCACTGATTGCCTTTCCCTCTTCATTTTAGGTGCTTTTATTTGGCCAAGTCGTACAGCTTGGTTGAAGAGAGGGCCAAAGCTTACTTATTGTACTCTCGTGCTCTTTCCCTTGCTGACAACGCCGTGAAAGAACTGAAGAGCTTGGCTAACTTGGACCAGGTTAGTATGCTAATCTGGTTTCTTATGCTAATGGTGCTCTACTGCTTTCTTTTCTGTGCATTGCTTCGTAGAACTTGGCATACATAAATTGCATCGATTGCTTGACAGAATGCTGTGGTAAAATCTCCCTTCACCAGAACACAGACACAATTATCAAACAGACTCACCTTGGAACTTGGAAATGTCTTTTCTTAAACAGGTGATGATGGAGGAGTTGAATGTGCTGCGTCACAACTGTAGATCAAACATCTGTATAGAACATGCAACTGGGATAATGGAGAAGAAGGAACAAGAAGATCCAGCTAAGATTTCGGAGCAGATTTCTAATATATCCCTAAATGGATCTAAAAAGAAGGTACTATTTGCCCACATGATCTCTCTTGGACTTGGTAGTAGATTTTACCCCTTTTTTTTTTGTTACTATTCTAATTAACATAAGTTTTCAACAACCCATGTTTTGATTTGTTCACAATTGCATTGGGATTGAATGCCTTGTATTGATGAATTGAGCAGGAGAAATTGCTGGTCGAGAAACTAGATGTATATGAGCCAGCCGTAGGAGTTTCAAATACAAAAGCGCCTCCATCCATCGCCGCCTTTCCACCTGAGTACCAGGCAATACCGAGGAATCCTATTGTGTTGGACCTAGCATACAACATGATTGACTTCCCTTCTCTGGAGAATAGAATGAAGAGAGACAGGAGGGGTTTCCTTAGGAGCTTCTGGGGATGAGATGTTGTGTTGTGTTGTGTTGTGTTGGTCCTTGGTTGGTCATTTCAAGGTGTTTTCACCTTTAGGACTTTCAAGGTGTTTATTTTTCAAGTGTTCAGTGGTGTTGAAAGTGATCTTGCCCTTTTTTTTTTGGGTTTTTCTTGTGAAAGAAGTTTTGCAAGTAGTTAATTTCAGAATAGTTTCATTATGTGGATCAAACTGAAACCTTTGAGGATTTCCCCCCTGTTCAATGACAAACAACTTGGGGTTATTTTAGTTTGCAGGCCCGGTCCAGAGGCAGGGCCCAATGGGGTAATGAGCCCATATTTTATTAATTAGACTAACGAGTACCTTCATTCTGCGATAAAAGAGGTTGGTAGGATTTTTCCATTTAGACTTTGGATCCGTTTGTATGTTATAATGTACAATATATTAGAATTATAATGTAATATTGTGTATTATAAGTTATTATTAACGGTCATCCAAACAAACCCGAAGTTGATGTCAGCTAGTCACTGAGTGCAAAATTCTTCCAATCCTGACTTGTTCAAGGATTTAATTGGTTAGTAAACCTCGTTTAAAAATGCCCTATCTATACTGTTTTATTACCAACCATAGCTGCTATGTTGGTGATCATATATCACTCACACAACATATGGTCGACGGTCAAAAATTCATTTTTATTGCACTCAAAAGACCGAGCTTCTTATCGTCCCTTGATGATATATTCACACATTCCTTTCACTCGGTGTCTTCATTTTCTCTTGTCATCCAAGTGCAAACCCAAATGAAATGATTGGAACATTCTTGTTATTCACACAAATCTCCAATAACACCTTTTCGAACCTACAAAAAAAAAAAGTTTTGTTTTTAAATATTACAAAATAATAAAATGTGCACCAAAATGAAAAGGCACATTAAGAAATATAAACATCATGGGTTGTGCTTGTGCCTTAGGTTGTGTCAGTTATCAATGTATAAGAAGATATATTCTACAACTTGAGGAGTTGAGGGATTTAGATTGAGCAAAAACCAAATCTACATACCAGGTTTGACAAGAGAAAGCGTGCAAATAAATCGTTTCTCACTATAATTATACCTGATGATGTGCTTTTCTCATTATGGACAACTGATGAAGGGTGCTTTTGATAAACAATAGAAGTTTGATTGATGCTGCTCCCAAGTGTGTCCAAATTGTAGCTAAGACATGGCCAGGGCCTCTAAAATTTCGTTGGGCCTCACAAAAATAGGCCCAATAGTAGTATACTTCTGATTTTTTTTTTTTGGGGGTCTTGCACGCCTGACGCGTAGTTTCTCCCGATGAATTGAAACAGCACGCATCGCCTCTTCATCTTCTCCATTAATTTTTCATAGAAAACTTCAATCTTCTCCTTTCTTCAAGATTTCTCGAAATCTACGGCAGTATAATGGCGTTTCAATGGATATATCAAGGCCTTGATGTTGGAGGCCTCTCTACAAATTAACGCTCTTCCTTGGTATGTAAATATGTAATCTAATTTCATAATTCCGATTAGCAATTGCCAATTGTTCTCTACAAATCTCTTATTCGAATTTTATGTTCACGGTGCTGTTGGGAACAGGCTTCTTCGCTGCTGGAGGCGCGTAGGCCCGAGAGTCCATTCGTCTGTAGGTCGATTCTGGTTTCACCAACTCACCGAGTGCTCTAGTTGCAGCGGTAGGTGACGTCCGGTCTCCATTCTTGTTCCGAAGATGGTGCACAACAGTAGCTACGGCTCGGGCTCGCTCCAATTGCAGCAGTACAGCAGGTCGGTGGTGTCTCCAATGGTAGAAGGTGATGGCTCCTGTCCTTTTTAGGTTTGTGTTCCTGGAGGGGCTAAGCGGTTAACCCTAATTTTTTGTGGCTTATTGCAATAATTGTAGTTGTAGAGTACTCCGTAAATACATGGATATCATTGACCTCTCAATTTTCTTGTAATCAAATATTGCTTCAATTTGATTAGTTGCTCGATAACACTCACCTCCATTGCTCTGGTGTAAGGCTACAAGGTAGCTAGGTGTCAACCATTATGTCAAAAAATGCTGGCTTTTCAATTTCACTTGTAGGTTTGATTAAATTAAATAATGTTCTTGGAGTTGCTTTCAAGGTTACAAGTGAGTTTCTGGCCTTATGGGTTCTTTGCAATTTGAACTGGGGGAGTTGTGCTTTGTGAGTTAAGTTGTAGCTTAATTAAGAGTTTCGGTGCTCTTGGAGTTTGAAGAACTAGTCGGTTACCTGTGCGCTACGCACGGGATTTTTAAAAATTCTATATCGAATAAATCATCTCTTGGGATGGCTAGATTAAATCATGCAAGACCACTTCGATCCTCCACCCAATATGTAAGGAGTAATGGTTCAATGATGGCATACTGGCAACAACATATCCATAGAAATAAAAGAGGCTTAGGTGTATGTGTATCCATCTGAAAGAATAAATCGAACTCCAAAAGACAAGATTCTAGAGTTAGAGCGCAATATAAAAAAATGTTGAAGGGAGAGTTGCGAGAAGTTGCTATTGAGGCTAGTCTTTATTCGGTTGTTGCAGAAGGCAATTTCATACACGTTCAGTCAATTTTGAAGATCATGGGATTTCAAAAGTACAGTAGTTTATAACTAAAAGTAGATTGGAGAACTACATAGTAAATGAGAGGTGTAAGCGATCGCACAAGATATTGTCTTAATTGAGACACAAAGACAATGGGAAATTTCACATGGCGAGAATGATAAAATGTATCAGATGCAATATCTCAACTCGGCATCACGAGAATAAATGAATAATCCAGTGGAGAATGCACCACAACAGCCTAAATGGTACTATAAAATTATGCCTTAGGTTTTTCAAGCAGAGTGTCAATGACAACTCTCGGGAGAAACACTGGTCTCATTTGCGAGGCCTACCCCTCTTCCCTTTACCTTGAGAGGTTGGACTTCTCAGCAGCAGGAGGTCTGCCCCGTCCCATCCTCGGCCTCTTTCTGCAGTCTTTTCACCGCGTTTCCTCTTTTGGTTGACGTCCCCATTAGCTTCGTCGTCTGTGCTTTCATCGATGTTGTTTGCCTCACTGTCATTGTCTTAATCTTCTTCTTCGTCTTCTTTTTCTCCTTCAGACTCTGATAAATCCTTCTTCTTGGATTTTGTGACAAGAGCTGCTCGTTTGAGTGTTGTGTTTTGGCTGGAGGAGGAGCCTTTGCGACTGAATAACCAGAAAAGAGATAAGCAGAGGAAAGTCATTGAACGATTATGTTAGTTACATGTCTGAATAGATAGTTATGAGTAGAGAGATTGAATTGTGAAGTTCATTTTTAACAAAAGTTCTTTATATCAATTAGATTACTTTTCAAAATGAAATCAAAGGGATTAAAATTAGAGAGAGAACATAAAATTTCATTTTAAATGGAAGTTCATCAAATTGATGGGGTTTTACTTGTTTAAGATCCTCAAGTATGGATTAAGTTCATTTTGACAAGGTTTGGGAATTCTTCCTTTCAGGACTACACAAATAAACTTGTAGCTATTGGCTCATGATGGACATGTGATGTAAAGTAAATCGTTTCTAATTAATATCCCCAGATCAGTGCATCAAACTAAAATTCAGCAGCAAAGGAGTGGTCAGAAAAAAAATCACACCTTCAGTCGATGTTTTGCCATCGTAAACATCTCAAGTCGCGACAAAAGATGAGATCAAACAATAAGCTAATTTTAAGAAATTAATGTCATCAAAATCTTCATATTGCTATTGCCACTTGAAAATTTGATGTCAAAGCAAGCATTAAGGATGTACTTGACACGGAATGTGCAAGCCCACATGCGACACTATAGTTTTCAGATAAGAAGGATCAAATCCAGAAGGCCGGACCAATTAGATAAATATAACAACTTTACTGCAATTTTTAAGAAGTTGTACCTAATAACATGCATGCCTTCAAGGTTGTCTACGTTTTGGTGATAGCTGAGGATCTACAAAACAGGAAGAAGTGCAAAAGAGATATGATCAAAGTAAAAAACAGAGTGAACAATAACAAAAAAAACATGGAGATTTGCACACAAGAATTCAAGTACAGTAGAATACCCCCATCCCAGCATCATCAACTAAGACCCCATAAGCCCAGAAAAATGGTATTCAAGGCACCGTTTCCCCAAGATGCCCAACCATCTAAGGAAAAAACCTGACACAGAAGCGCATCTAGAGATTGATATGCATTATAACTTAACCAATTATCCTTTTTCTCATGATTCCCTCTATGACATTTCCTCAAACAGGTAAGAGTGCATGACAAAATGACATTTGAAAACCATAAAATCTTAATGCATAGGAAATCTGAATATAGATTGAGCACTCACATCTAAATTTGGAACAGACCGAAGTCTGACAAACTTCACCTCCCCAAATTGACTAAACTCCTTCAGCAAAGCCTTCTTCTTTATCTTCAATGGAAGATTTCCAACACAGATAATGCTGAGAGCACCAAGAGGAGTGACCAAAATAGAAAGCGCAAATGCATATGCAACAAAATTAGCAATTTCTCCAACGTACAATCACTGAAACAATTCAAGTGTGTTTCAAAATACAATATGGTAGAAAGAAATTAAAGAAAAATTGTTGGTAGGGATTATCAATATACGATAGTTAAATCGACGTTAAGGAGTATAATGTAGCAACCTTAAGAGCTAACAGGTTACAAACTACTCATACTGAGATTGAAAACATTTAGAAACACAACACGAAAACACTGCACTAAACCTGATGTTAAATTTACAACCTACTCACTTGTAATCATTCCTATCAACCATAGTGGCTCATACAGATAAGAGTAGCAGCCAACTCATGTCAAAAGAACAACCAAGATAAGTTTCAGATCGATTGGCTATGGGCCTATGGCTATCACCATTAGATAGTTCTAAGCAAAGAAACTATATTGCTGTCAATTTACAATAATATAAGTGTGATCATTACAAAATAAAACCTCATATTACACAAGATCGAATATTTCTAATCCATCCAAAAATTGACTCACCACGTACCAAATTGGATTATTAAAAATGTTTGGTAAACAATTTGACAATCAACATAACTCAAATGAAAAAAACTGAAAAACTTTCTTGTTGTAGCCCCAAAATTGACACTAAAGAAATGAATGCGCAACTGCGACAAAAATTATTCTTCTTAAATCTCTTTAAAAGTAAAATGAAATCAAGTCTTAATTTTTTTTAAAAAAATTTGCAACTAATAAGAAGATCGCATCCATCATAGTTGAGACATTCTTACACCAGTCTCTAAAATAAGAGAAACTTTATCCATCTTCATTCATAAATCAGAACAGGACATTCTTACATTCAATCAAATACATTGAGACAAAGAAAAAGCAATTCATAATAATAAATACATCATCTATAATGATTGGACAAAAAAATCCATCAATTTGACTAAAAAAAACCCACTCATTTTATGAATTCAATATCTATTTCAACCAAATCCACGTAGATATTCATAACAAACTATATAATTCAAACCTAATCCCAAATGGCAAAGCTAAAATTAATGGAAGATATTGAGAAATGCCATGAAATAATTTAACACCTGATAAATAATGCTTTCAATCGAATTCAACACAAATTTCAACAATTTTAGGGTCAAAGAACAATTTCATGTCCTACAGTACACTCTATGCCTAACTATGGATGCAGTAGCAACAAATGCTAATTCCGCATGCGAGACATTTCTACAAACACCTTGGGTGCAATCAAATTGCCAAGAATTTCAATTGAAATCATCCAAAAGTCATCCGAATCAATCTTGATTCGGTCAAACGAAATCACAACAGATGCACAGAACTTCTTTGATGTGTAATCAGAATTAGTAGTTGGATTGGAATTTACCTTGGACACGTTGTGAACGGCATGCGACTCTCGTTTTTCGTCTTCGGTGTTCCCTCTTTTCTTGAACCCTTTTTCATCAAGGACAGAGACTAGAAATCGTTAGAGCATTCATTGATTTGCCATGTCTCCGACGTCCTCCGAGACAACCGAACTCGAACGACGTCCTCCCATCTTTCGCGTCTCCGATGAGCGTGGGTGCCCTAATTCCTCGAACCAGGCTCGAAGACAACCCTGAGAGACGATTAGGTCCAAGGGGAGTGAGAATAGGAGGAGAGGAAAGAGAGAGCGGCGTTGGAGGAGAAAGGAGAGAGAGAATAGAACGAAGAGCGGAGTGTGAACCGTGTTTGGAAGGAACCGTCTGGACTCTGGAAGGAAAACCGTCTTCAGTTGTTTGGAACGATAGAAAGAAGAAGGGAGGGGTAAAAAGGAGAAAATGAAAAAAGACCAATTAAAAAAAAACTCTCCAAAAATCTGCTTGGTCGACACGTGGCGAAATCTTTTGCATTGAAGTTGCTTTTGCTATTATATTGTAGGGATATTTTTGTTATTTTGATTAAGAACTATAGCATTTGATTAGTTGTTATTTTAATTTAGAGCTACGGAGTATTTGATAATTTAATAATTTAAGTGTTTAGTTTGTTGTTATTTTGATTAAATTTTTTTCTTACGTCAACGTTAAGTAAATTTAATAAAAAAGTTGAGTCAAATACCATCTCATTCAAAGTTTTGCACAGGGCATCCGAATCCCATTGGACGGCACTGTAGGAGATAAGGGTAGTTATGTAATTTGGCTTATGTCTTTAGGGGCATTTTAGTCATCACAGGTACAATGTAAATTGGGCTTTATATAGCCTAATCTGTAACCGAAATCTTAATCAATTCAGTTGAGAAGTTGTTGCAACTGATTCCTCTTCCTCTCACCTTCTTCCTTGTGCTTCCATGGAAGCTTAGCTTAGAGATTCTCGATCCATCGTGTTTCTTTACATGGTATCAGAGCTCACGGTGTGAGATCCGACGATTGGAAGCACTTCTGTAAGGATCTAGGTGACGAATTCAATGGTGGAAGACCAGGTGGCGCATAATCAGGGGATCGGCAAAGTCGGAGCAGGAAATGGTAACATGAACAATCCACTTTTCCTCTCCAACTCTGATCATCCTGGAGCATAGCTGGTCGCTGCTCCGTTCACTGGACTCAATTTCTTGAGTTGGAACCGAGGAATTAAAATGGCGCTCGGAGCGAAATACAAAATCGGCTTCATTGATGGAAGTATAGATCTAGATTCTGTGTCGCCGACGGATGTTCAGAGATGGAAATGCTGCGATTATATGGTAATATGCTGGATTGCAAACTCAATGAATGCTAGCATTGCTGAGGGATTCACGTATGCTGATTCGGCAAAGGAGCTATGGGACGAGATCGTTGAAAGACAGGCACAAACAAATGGACCTCTTCTTTATCAATTAAAGAAGAGTTTGTGCAATCAGGCTCAAGGATCTTTGAGTGTCGCTGAATATTTCAACAAAGTGAAGAAGCTTTGGGACGAGATTCTTGCTCTGGAAGGAGTACTTAAATGTACCCGTGCAGCAAGAGCAAGATGCACTTGTGATCTATCCAGGAAGACGAAGGAAGCGGACAACAGAAACAAGATGCTTCAGTTCTTGATGGGATTAAATGACACGTATGATAGTGTGAGAAACCAAATCCTATCTACTGAGCCTCTACCAACTGTTAACCGTGCCTATTACCTGGTGAAGCAAGTCGAGGTTGTAGGAGGAAGCAACAACAATGACATAGTACAGGATGGAAGTGCCTTTGTTGCAGGGAAATCCAATGAAAACAAAAAGTCCTTCAAGAAGGACAAGGCAGACAAATTATGTAGCCACTGCGGTATGAAGGGACACACAGTGGAAGGTTGTTTCAAAATCATTGGCTACCCTGATTGGTTCAAAGATCCAAAGGGACAGAAAGCAGCAAAATCTGCAGCTAATGTTGCAGGTGCTTTTGACTCTCCCCTGTATCATGTTGATGAAGAGCTCACAGAGGAAGGTGCAAGGATGGACATGGCACCGGTCAATGCTGTATGCCAAGAGGTTCTAATGGCCATGAAGGGTCATGGTGGTTCATCTAGCAGTGCAGGTACCTCTTTTGCTCTTCTTTCTTCTAGTCATCAGGACTTCAATAAAATGACTTGGATCATTGATTCGGGAGCGACTGATCATATGATTTATGATGCTAATCTGTTGAGAAGAAAACGTGTGTTAAACACACCTATAAGGGTGTGTCTGCCTGATGGTTCTATTAGAAAAGTCACAGTTATTGGAGACATCAGTTTTTCATTTGGAATTTTGTTGAAGCATGTGTTTCACATCCCTGATTTCAAAATAAATCTGCTATCAGTAGGAAGAATTGTTGATGATGTTGATCTAGATGTGATTTTTAAAAGGACAAAGTGTGTTTTTCAGGACCATAA
Source organism: Persicaria tinctoria (assembly GCA_037127255.1). NCBI lineage: Eukaryota > Viridiplantae > Streptophyta > Magnoliopsida > Caryophyllales > Polygonaceae > Persicaria > Persicaria tinctoria. Next base: position 38,064,552 of record JBANSL010000003.1, on the reverse strand, counting down.
GAGTGGTCAAGAAGTCCTTAATGCAACAAGGCTATCTGGAAGGCTATTCAAGGCAACCTTGAAGACTGATGTTGACAAGCATTCATTTGCTGCTCATTCTATAAATAGCAAAAATAAAGCTTGTTTTGGTTTAAATAAAGGAATTCCTAGTCATGTTTGACATGCTAGGTTAGGCCACATTTCCTTTTCCAAGTTAAAGCATGTCAAGGGATGTGTTTCTGTTGATAGAGACAATTCATTTTGTGAAGCTTGTATCATGGCTAAACATCACTCCACCCCTTTCAGCGTAAGCAAGTCTATAGCTAATGGAAAGTTTGAATTGATTCATATTGACTTGTGGGGTCTCTACAAAGTTCAAAGTAGGACTGGTGCCAAGTATTTTGTCACCATCCTTGATGACTACAACATGTCTCTTTGGACATATCTGGTTAATGAAAAGGTGCAGGTTTCCAAAACAGTGTGCTCATTTATTGTTCTTGTGGAAACATAGTTTGGGACCAGGGTTAAGGCGGTTAGAGCAAGGGCATTGTTCACCAACACTCAGTGTCCTATGTGCCTCAACAAAATGGTCGTGTTGAGCGCAAACATAGGCACTTGGTGGAGACTACTAGAGCCATCAGACTAGCTGCTAACCTTCCTTTACAGTTCTGGGGGGATTGCATTTTAGATGCTACACACTTGATAAATCTCATGCCTTCCTCTATTATTCAGTGGCAATCTCCATATGAAAGATTGCTGAATAAGGCTCCTGATTACAGTAGACTAAGAGTGATAGGTTGCTTGGCTTTTGCTCTTGTTAAGGGAGCTGTCAAGGACAAATTTGCTTCTAAAGCTAGAAAATGTATCCTCTTGGGATATCCCAAAGATCACAGGTCTTACAGGTTGTATGATCTTGAATCCAAGACAACACTGGTGAGTAGAGATGTGTTATTTTTTGAGGAGATTCTTCCATACAAACCTGATAAACCTATTACTTTACCACATAACCAACCTTTATCTTTGGTTAATCCTGCTCATGACCTTGATGTTCAGGCCCCTTCCATTTCTAATCTCAACCCCACTCCAAATATTTCCATGAACTCTAACCCCATACCTAATGTTGCTGATTCACCTGAATCTACCAACCACATTCCCAATGTTGCTGATTCCCTTGAATCCCCAACATCTTCTGAATTATCTTGTTCCAACCAAGATCAAAACACTGAACCCAATCTCAGAAGATCCACAAGACAGTCCCACTTCCCTGCTCACCTTAAGGATTTTATTTGTCCTACTCAGTTCCATCTCTACATCCTTCTTAGCCACATCTATTGATGATCTAGACTATTACCCTTCAGATTATGTTGCTTCCCTTGCCAATGTATTGTCCCTCAAAGAACCTCTTACATATGCTCAGGCAAAAGGTGATGTTTTGTGGGTTGAGGCAATAGAGAAAGAACTCACTGCTCTTAATTAAAATGATACTTGGTCTCTTACATCCTTACCTCCAGGAAAGTCTGCTATTGGTTGTAAATGGGTATTCAAGATCAAGTTCCGACCTGATGGGAGTGTTGAAAGATACAATGCAAGGTTGGTTGCAAAAGGATATAATCAGATCAAGGGAAAAAGATTATAAACACACATTCAGTCCAGTTTGCTAAGTTCACAACAGTAAGGTTGTTGATTGCTCTTGCAACTCAGAAGCAATGGCCTATTAAGCAGTTAGACATCAATAATGCTTTTCTTCATGGCTTTATTGATGAAGAAGTGTACATGCGCCTTCCTGAAGGATATTCAAAAGGGTCTCCTCCTCATGTTTGCAAGCTTAAAAGGTCCCTCTATGGCCTAAAGCATGCTTCAAGACAATGGAATGTGAAGCTATCCAAGTTTCTCACTAGCAAGGGTTATTGCCAGTCTCCAATTGATCACTCATTGTTCCTGAAATCGGTTCCAGAAGGTCTAGTTGCTATCCTTGTCTATGTTGATGATTTATTACTCACAGGTGATAGTGCAACTAAGATTTCTGACATCAAGGAAGCTTTGCATTCTATGTTCACCATCAAAGACCTTGGAGAGATGCGATATTTCCTTGGATTGGAAATATCAAGGACATCTCAGGGTACACTATTAAACCAGAGGAAATATGTCTTGGACATATTACAGGATACCCATATGGAGGATTGCAAGATCTCTCCATTTCCTATGTCTCGGGGCCTCAAACTCACCATTGATGATGGTGAACTGCTCACAGATCCTGAGAATTATCGACGCCTTGTGGGTCGATTGTTGTATTTGAACATGACACGTCCTGATATCTCCTATGCCGTCTAGCACTTAAGCTAGTTCATGAACTCTCCTTGCATTCCCCATTGGCAGGCAGCCCTCCAAGTCGTTCGATATCTTAGGGGGACTGTGAATTTGGGATTGCTGTATCCAGTTCAGAATTGTGTTGCTCTTACAACTTATTGTGATTATGACTGGGGAAATTTTCTATTCATTGGCAAATCACTAACTGGTTTCTGTGTATTCATGGGAAGGGCTTTAGTTTCATGGAAGACAAAGAAACAGACCACTGTCTCTAAATCCTCTGCCGAAGCTGAGTACAGGAGCCTTTCCAAGACATCCAGTGAGCTTGTTTGGCTCGATTCACTTCTCTCTGGTTTCAATTGCCCGATGCCCAAACCAATTCCATTATTTTGTGATAGCAAGTCCGCAATCACAATTGTGGAAAATCCAGTTCTACATGAACGGACAAAGCACATCCGCCTAGATTGTCATTATATCCAAGAGCGTTTTCAAGAAGGATTTTTGGTTCCGACCTTTGTTCGCTCTCAATTTCAGTTGGCGGACGTCTTCACTAAACCACTGGGCCATCAGCATAGGTTCTTAACCTGCAAGCTTGGTCTCGTTTCTTCGACTCCTCCATCTTGAGGGGGGGATATAGAATGTAGGAGATAAGGGTAGTTCTGTAATCTGGCTTATGTCTTTAGGGGCATTTTAGTCATCACAGATACAATGTAAAATGGGCTTTATATAGCTCAATCTCTAAACCCGAAATCTCAATCAATTCAGTTGAGAAGCTGTTGCAACTGATTCCTCTTCCTCTCACCTTCTTCCTTGTGCTTCCATGGAAGCTTAGCTTAGAGATTCTCGATCCATCGGGTTTCTTTACACTATTCTCCCTCCATTCGATAAAGATCATGTCGTTTACTATTTACGTACGCTTATTTAGGAGGATAAAAACTATAAAAAAATCCATGTTTTTATAAATTTTAAAACGAGTTTGTATTTATTAATAGTAACCATAAAATTGTTAAAAAATTATTAAAAAAACATTAGATATTTTTTTATATATTTTTATCCCAAAAAAGCGTGTATGAATAGTAAAACAAAATATTTTGCCGAATGGAGAGAGGATTGACCATGCTTTTGTAGATTTGTAAACTTTTTATTTCATTTTTTATTCAAGACAAACTTACATTGATACAACATTTCCGTAATTTTTTTTTTTGATTAGGTAAAAATTCGAAGGTCAGACAGACCTGACTCATCGAGAGGCCGACAAATTCGGCAGACGGGGAACCGTCTAACATACAACCTGAAAATACAGAAAACCGGAAAACAAGCGAAATGAAACAAGCAGCAAAACTCTACAACAAGACGACCCTAGAAGACCAACTCCAAAAAAGTTGAGGAATTCTCCGAAGAACGAAGCCAAGCACCACCGGAAAGTGGCACCGCGGGCCAGCGGTACAGCAGGACTCTATCTCCTGTGGGTAGTGCAGACGAACTCCAAGGAAACTCAATCCCGGATACGGAGTCGCCCCTGAGCGCACTACCACGACCCCAGCCAGTCCCGACTACAGACTCCACACCCCTCAACCGAGCAGAAGACCTCATAGAAACATCAGAAGCAGAGCCGAAAGCTACTCGGACAAAACGCCAATAAGATTTAGCCTGCAAGAAAATCGTCGAAACCCTTGCGGGATTTGGTCATAGCCTTTCGGGTGGATTTACACAAACCCTTTCGGGATGAGATTATATATATATATATATAGGGTTGGGTTCGGGTGCAAATGTCACCAATAGTGAGAAGGAAAGAAGTTCCCTGATTGGTCCATATGCGGCATCAAACGCGCGCGTCTCATCCTCCCACGAGCACCCACGCGCCTAGCTCTCTCTTGCGCGTACCATCCACGCGCCCTCTACATTTAAAAAAAATAAGGCAGCAACCCGCCCATACGGAGAATCGAACACGGGTGATTGGCATCAAGCGCTGAATTAATAGCGTACAACTACCACTATACCAATGTACTTTCAATGTTCATATTACATTGTAATAGCTTTTACCCCTTTTAAAATTTTCTTGTCAAAATTCAATCACCGTGTTTACGTACATTTTTTTTTGAAAATTAATTAAAACATCATTATATAATTTTATTAATTATACATTAGAAAAAATATATATTAAAGTTTTGTATTTTTTATAGTTGCTACCACTAAACCAACCTTTATTTAGTCACTGAACCAACCTCTATTTAGTCACCGAACCAACCTCTATTTAGTTACTAAACCAACCTATTTAGTCACCGAACCAACCTCTATTTAGTCACTGAATCAAACTCTATTTAGTCACTGAACCAACCTATTTATTTACTGAACCAACCTCTATTTAGTCACTGAACTAACCTTTATTTAATCACTGAACCATTCTCTAGTTAGTCACTGAACCACTTCTAATTCGCTTTTTTTTTATCACTGAATCACTCTCTATATGTGTGTTGAACCATTCTCTATTTAATCACTGAACCATTCTCTAGTTAGTCACTGAATCACTTCTAATTCGCTTTTTTTTATCACTGAATCACTCTCTATATATGTGCTGAACCATTCTCTATTTAGTCACTGAACCAACCTCTATTTAGTCACTGAATCAACCTCTATTTAGTCACTAAACCAACCTATTTACTCACTGAACCAACTCCTATTTAGCCACTGAACCAACCTCTATTTAGTCACTGAACCAACATCTATTAAGTCAGTGAACCAACATCTATTAAGTCACTGAACCAACCTCTATTTAATACTGTGTAGCTTTTAACGGAAATTAATAGCTTTTAAAGTTTTAATTGCGTGTTTAAAGTGCTTGTTTAGCTTTTAATAGAAATTAATTAATGGATTTCTTTTAAAGTGCTTTTTTTTTATATCAAACGGTTCAGGGTTTAAACCAATTGGTTTAGCCATTTTACTCGTATGGGTTCAGCCCTTTTATTTAAAGTGGTTCAGCCTCTTTACTCGTGTGGTTCAACCCTTTTAGTCGTAGTGGTTTAGCCTTTTTACTCTTAGTGATTCAACTCTTTTACTCGTGTGGTACAACCCTTTTACTCCCAGTGGTTCAGTCCTTCTACGACATTTGGTTCATCTCACATAGACCATCGTCTCCTCCGCCTCTTTCATCTTCCTCGACGTAGTTCCGCTCCGAGAAAAGTCGACCACCTCCAGAACGCCACCAAAACATCAGATCGGTGACCGACGATCTCGTTTCCCATCGGCGATGTGATCCGATGAGATATACACGGCTTGGAAGGATTGGATTTGGTCTGGCTCCTCGACTTTGAATCTCGACCATCCCGCCGATGATCGGAGAGCTGACCCCACCGGACCTCCTTTCTGTGTCGATTACGCCGACGTTGTTCAAGGTTTCAGAGACAGTGATGGAATTGGATGAAGAGGTGTCCGCAGAGAAATTACTTCGTGAGGAGGGAGAGAGAAGGAAGATGAATACAAGGAAGGAAGGGGCGCGTGTTGTTCAACCAAGAAAATAAAAGCGCGTTTGAGTTTTTTTAATTATCCAATCAGATTGCTTCTTTCCTTCTTACCCCAAGCACTATTTCTCACTTGAACCCTACCCTATATATATATATATATATATATATATATATATATATATATATATATATATATATATATATATATATATATATATATATATATAGGTAAAAGTTCAAATGAAAATGGGGCTTAAGATGAAAATCCCTCTTAAAGTGAAAATAGTCTAATTTGGATGTAAATGGGCCTAATTTAAAGGTAAATGGGCCTAATTAAATGAGTAATGAATAAATGAGCTTAATTTTAGTGTAAACGGGCCTAATTTTATGAGTTAATGGGAAAATGGTTAAATAACCCTAATTATGGGATAAATTTCACACGCCTCCCCCAAACTTTCCATTCATACGAATATTGCCCTTATTTCAATTATGAAAATTACAGATTTTAGCCCGTAATTTTTATTTGAAATAATATCGTTAGGTGCAACTATAATATTAAAAAAATACAACAAGAATGTTACATCACAATTTTTGTCTTTATTTTAAAAAGGGAAAAAGATGAGATTACAAAATATAAAGTGAACAAATAATACAATAAATGTTATTATTAATAAATGTGTATTTTCATAATGTGTCATACCAAAAATTTTCTTTATGGACCGCTATTTTATGACAGTTTTGTACTTTAATGCAACATGTGTCATTAAAAGCCTATTAGCTCAAAAAATGGTATAGTGGTGTGCCCATGCACAAAGGTTCGAGTTCAAAATCCCGCATAAGCTATTTATGGTTGCTTTTTTTGTGTTCCCGTTCATGAATAAGATTATAAAGTGCAATAATAAAATGATAATGTGCACAAATAAGATGATATAATGCATATATAACATTATATTGTGCAAATATAACTTTAATTTGTGCAAATATAACACTATGTTTTGCAAATGTAACATTTTATTGTGCATATCTAATAATATAATGTTACGTTGTGCACATATAATATTATGTTGTGCGAATATAACATTATATTGTGCAAAATATAACTTTAAGTTGTGCAAATATAACACTATGTTTTGCAAATGTAACATTATGTTGTGCATATCTAATAATATAATGTTATGTTGTGCACATATAATATTATGTTGTTCGAATATAATATTATGTTGTGCAAATATAACTTTAAGTTGTGCAAATATAATATTATGTTGTGCAAATAAAATGATAAAGTACAAGAATGAAATGGTGTACGAATAATAATATGAAGTACATGAATAAGATTATGAAGAGCAAAATTAATATTATAAAGTGCATTAATAAAATTATAAAGTGCAAGAAATAGATTATGAAGTGAAGAATTAAGATTATAGATCCCGGTGGAATCGAACCACCAACCTCCTGAACAACAATTGTTCGGAAGCTCTTCCCTAATTGAGCTTATGGATCTTTAAACAAGTAAAAAGCAAACCCACTTATGGACACCATAGTGACCGCCTAAAAGTGTGATAAAAAAAGAGTTCATCTTGAAATACGTCATGAAAACAGAAATATATAATTAAATCCATCCAAACAATCCATCTAACCGATGAAATAGAAACAAGCCCTAGGTAAATTTAAGACAGATTGATACTAGTTGATTGAAGTCGATGCTGCAAAAGCAAGATAACTAAGGTTTAAATTTGAAAGTTATTAAGAAACATTAAGGTAGTGCAACATTGAACGAGCCTGAAAGTGAATAAGGAACATGTGGCAAGTAAACTGTACAGTACTATATACAAGTTTGAGGTGATTTCAAACTAAAGGAGTTACACAAATATGTTAATGGACAAGTAGCAATCACGCATCACTTGGCAAAAAGCTAAAAAACAGTACTAATCCTTAACAGCAGTTGATAGTTTCATACAGGCAAAACGTCGAGCAGTTGGCGGGCATAAAAAGTCTCAATCTTGTACCAACACACTGACTCTTCTTTACCAATCAAAACCCAGCAAAGAAGAGGGTTTGCTAATGGGGAGAGAAGCAGACCATACCTGAAATCTAAAGAAGACACTGACTCTCGTCGGACGCCGAGCAACCGAACGACGGAAGAAGCCATCGACGCCGGCGAGGCGGAAGGCCTCGGAGGAAGCCAATCTGGAATCTGTCGTCCACGATGACCCGGAGGAAGCCAACGACACTACGAACAAGAGCCATTAATCAAAATCGCCTCCTCCAATGGGAACCGCAGGACATGGATCTCGACGTCGTCGGATTCGGAGAAGGTCGGGGCGTTGGCTGCAGTCTTGCTCATCGGAGATGTCGCACTGCAACTACTCGACCACCAAAATGAAGGAGGAGGAAAAAAACGAGAGAATTATTGCAAAAGCGGATTGAATTAAAATTTTTGGCAGTAGATCACAGCGGATTGAATTAAAAAATTTGGCAGTAGATCACAGCGGATTGAATTAAAACTCATATCGAAGAAATAGACTCATCGGAGGAGGAACTCGTCGATTGTTGCGCCGTTGCGCCGTAGTCAGAATTGAGGGCTGGTTGTGGCGGTGGCGGTGGCACAACGGAGACTGGAGAGGCGAGGGGGAAGGAAGCCATGGCCACCGTTTCCATCTTCAGATCTGAATACGAGAGAGAGAGAGCGAGGGTTTGTGAGTTACGGATTGTAATTGGCCCGGCTTAAGTATTTTAAAAATAAAAATTAGCCCATTTTCACTTTAAGCAAAATTTTCATCTTAAGCCCTTTTTTCACTTTAACCTCACCCTATATATATATAGGGCGAGGTTAAAGTGAAAAAGGGGTTTAAGATGAAAATTTTGTATCTATATATATATTCTTTTTCATATATGTAAGTAATGTATACTATGTATTTTGTATCTTCATGTGAATTACTCCCCGAAGTAATTCCGTAGGTGGGGGCCCATGTGCTTGCCTTGCAGGAAGAGAGAATGCCTTGCAAGGCACGTGAGCATAACTTCAACAGAGCACACACCGAAAACAGGCTCAGTCCGTACACGGCGTATAGAGCAACTGAGAGGATGACGGCGGCGCGCAGGAGGAGAGCAGCGGCCGGAAGGACGGGGACGAGTGGACGACCAAGACCCGGCCGGAAACCCGACCAAAACGTCTTGGAGAAGCCCTGGGTGAAAAATTTAGAGGGAGGAACGCGGTGCAAAAACACGGATTTTCAATTACGTGGTTTTGAAATTAGAGGGAATGAAGCCCGAATCTAGATCTGGAATTTGAAGAAAAGGGGACAAGAAACACGGATCTGCAAAAGCCCTTTCTCAATTTGGTTTTAGGTCAAATTCCGAACAAGATCGACGGCCCAGGGAGCGACGGCGGAACCCGATCGAAGAGGAGGTGGTGGCGGAGAGCGGCGCAGGGGAAGCGACTCAGCGCAAAGCCCCTGGAACCACCCACACCGGTTCTAAGCACGCTGAACCTGCACACCCAAGGGACAGCACTCCACCGGAATGGCGAAGCCTGGACCAGGAGGCGGCGAGGCAAGCGAATAGAGGTGAGAATCAAACAATTGCAGAGGGCGAAAAACACCCATGAAATTGGACGAAGGTGGCGCCGGATTCCCGAGCGAAACCCTAAAAATCCACCCTGCAAGAAAAGTGGCGAGGGGGAGTTTATCACACCAATCGAATAAGAAAGCGCCCAAAAAATGGGTGATTTGGGACTGCTATCAACAGTTTTTTCAAGCCCCGAAGGGAGGTTTTCAAGCCCCGAAGGGAGATTTTTCAAGTCCCGAAGGGTAGTTTTCAAGCCCCGAAGGGTAGTTTTCAAGTCCCGAAGGGAGATTTTTCAAGCTCCTAAGGAGGTTTTTTAAGTCCATAGACCTGCCTCATAAGGAGGATGTGTCGAGAGTTTCCCCTGGTACAACATTTCCGTAAGTTTGCTTTAAAAAAGCACTATTTTAGTATTATTGCATAATATGCGTTATGCTTTTTTTTTTTAGAATCATAAAAAATACATCTATTAGAGTCCTTTGTCTTTCATCTTACCCTAGGCCTACAAAATGCTAAAAACCCCCCACAAAGATTAGTCCATCGAAGTTTATAATTTTATTAGGAGAAGAAGTAAAGAAACAAAAGAGGGGTCAAATTCTGGAAAAGATGATTGAAGAGCCATTGAATAGCATCAGTTTTTCATCCCCACTGTAACTGGACAAATATAGCAAGTTGTAAAAAAAGGTTAAAAATGGGCCGGATTTACACGGAGGACATTCAATATATACTCTTTATTTATTCAAATCAATCAAGAGCCACTCTTTAGGTAAATTGGTTTGCGCCGACCAGTTCCACTTATTGAAAAGGTGTAAGACAAACCTTGAATTTTCATCTAAGGAAAGAGGCAAAAGTAGGGATCAAACCCGAAACCTCCTGACATCCTCTTACTCCTTACCAGTGAGCCAACCCAACTGGGGTACAATAGTATTTTACAGTGAGTTGTGTATATAAATGAGTTACAACTGGTATCTGGAAAAACAATCCATTTTAGATACGCGACGAGGCACGCCGAGATGATGGAGATTGAGACCTCAGAGTTCACAGAAAACCAGAAAGGGAATAGGGTTGATGGGAGTCTTTAATTTCCTGCTTGAATGGTCATCTGTGTTTGACTCTGTTGCTGTATATCTGTCGATTAAGTTGCCTACTACAGTATATATGCTACAGTACTTAAATTTCCTCAGGTATTTCAAACTTATATGGTGGCCGGTATAAGTTGCCTTATAATTATTATGTTGACAAACATTAATGAAAAGGTGTGGTGGTAAATGCATCGATATAAACCTTTAATTTTGAATTAATATCACCAACGTAATTTTTACCTGAGTACTTCGTGTCCTTGAGCCTCATGATCACACAAAATGTAAGTGGGTTGAAAGTTAGGGGTATTTATTATTACCATTTTAAGAGATACTCCGTAGTAATACTAAACATAACCACCTCGATATGATACTCTATCCGATCGAAAATATTTAATATTTAAGTAGATGAAGTTTGATCAACAATAATAATTACACTATGTTTTATTTTGCACTAATAATAATATAATTTGTATTTTTTTTTGTTTAATCAATCACATTTGTACATAACAAATGTGATGCGGAGTAAAAGTCATTTGATGAAGTACTTAAAGGTGAAAGTGACCTTTTTTTAATCTTTGTGTATATCCAGGGGCGGACCTAAGTGTATGGTTGAGCATCCCAAAAAAAATAAAAAATTTAGTGTTAATTTCTTCATTTTTTCCGTCAAGCATCCCCAACCCGGGAAAAAAATTACAAAAGAAATTTTTTTTACCCTTAAACATTCTCGGAATGATAAATTTTTTACCTTCAAGTATCCCCGGATTGACGGTCCAGGATCCGTCCCTGTGTATATCTCTAAAACATCGTTTATTTTCGATTGAAGGGAGTAGTATTTACCGTCATTTTTTTTCCTAAGGAATAATTAGATAGTTTCAATTGTGAAAGTATATAAAAATAGGATATTAACGGCATTTGGGTTTCTTCTTCTCGTTACATTGTTTTTTTTTTTTTTTGATAGGGTCATGATTTGGGTTTCTCCTTTTCGTTCCATGTAAAGTATGGATACTGATTAAATGATGCATTTATCCTTTTTTGGATCTTTTCTTTTCTTGTTCTTTGACCAATTTGACCAAACTGCGTTTTGCTTATACTAAATTTAAAAAATTCTAAAACCATATTGTTGATTCAGCAAGATCGAATTGAATCACTCATAAGAACACTCAGATGCAAAGAAAAGGAAAAAGCAGATCTCCCAGAAATTTAGAAAACTTTCATTGCTTTGTAAGATGATCTACAAGTGTAAATGAACTCCTATTTATACTACTAACAGCAAGGCTCAATGGTGGCTTATTATACAAGTCATAAGACCTTATTTTCGGTTAACCATTGCCCACACACTTGAGCCAACTGACCCGCTGTAGAACATCAGTGAGGAAGCTCAAGTTGCCTCAACACTCCCCCTCAAGTTAGGAGTGCTAAACCATTTCACAACTCCTAACTTGGATAGCAGTTTCCCACTCTGGTCAGAGCTTAGGATTTTAGTAAATACATCTGCAGGTTGTTGTGTTGTTGAGAGATAGCCAAGTACAACTTCTTGGTTTATCAGTTTGTCTCGGACCAAGTGACAGTCACCCTCAATGTGCTTGGTCCTTTCGTGGAATACAGGATTCTTGGCTATATGGAGTGCAGATTGATTGTCACACATCAATTGCACTGGTTTCATCTTCACATTTAGATCAGTCAAGAGCTTTACAAGCCAAGTGATTTCACAGCAAGTCATGGCCATTGCTCTATACTCAGACTCAGCTGAAGACATGGCCACATACGTCTGCTTCTTTGATCTCCAGGAAATCAATGAGTTGCCAAACAGTATACAGAATCCAGTTAGAGATTTTCTTGTCATAGGGCAGCTCTGCCAGCCAGCATCACAATAAGCCTTGAGTTGTAACTCAGAGTGCTTAGATAGCAGAAGTCCTTGTCCTGGAGTGCCCTTTAGATACCTTAGAACATGCTTTGCAGCTCTCCAATGCTCATCAGTGGGAGAGTGCATGAACTGACTTAGAATTTGTACAGAGTAACATATATCAGGTCGGGTGATTGTCAAGTAAATCAACCTTCCTACTAGTCTCCTGTAGGCACCAGCATCCACCATCTCTCTACTACCTTCCAAGGTGAGCTTTTCCTTGGGATCAAGTGGTGTCTTGGCTGGCTTAGATTCCATCATCCTGGTTTCCTTTAGCATCTCCATGACATACTTCCTTTGGTTTAGGAAATAGCCTTCAGAGGTCCTGTCCACCTCAATGCCTAGGAAGTACTTAAGCTCTCCTAGATCTTTCATCTGGAAGTGATGTTTAAGATGAGCTTTCAGTTTTTCAATCTCCTTTTCATCATCTCCAGTGATGATCATGTCATCAACATACACAAGGAGAGCTGTGAAAGACTTATCTGTCTTCCTTGTGAACAATGAATAATCTGCTTTGGACTGAACAAACCCTGCACCAACAACAACTTCAGAAAACTTTGCAAACCACTGTCTTGGAGTTTGCTTGAGTCCATACAATGATTTCTTCAATTTGCACACAAGTTTGCCATCTTTGCACTCTCTCAAAATCTCCACCTGAGGGCAAAGTTGCATGTGCTCTCTATACTGATGGAGGAAAGAGTAGGCTGGAGGGAGTTCCATGTACACCTCTTCCTCTAGATCCCCATGCAGGAATGCATTTGTCACATCCATCTGGCTAACTGACCATCCATTAATGGCAGCAACAGCTAACACAGTCCTTACAGAAATCATCTTTGCAACAGGTGCAAACGTCTCTCCATAGTCAATCCCTTCTATTTGAGAGAAACCTCGTGCCACAAGACGAGCTTTATGCCTGTCTAGACTGCCATCTGATCTGAACTTTAGCTTAAATAACCACTTGCAAGAGACAATAGAGTGGTTAGCAGGGCGAGGAACCACATCCCAAGTGTGAGTGGATTCAAGAGCATTGAGCTCCATCACCATAGCATCACACCATTTCTCATTGGTAATGGCCTCAGCAACAGAGTTAGGTTCAGATAGATCAGCTAAGTTACACATAAGCCTGTGATATGAGGTAGAACAAACAGAAGAAGAAAGGGATCAAAGGAAGGGATAGGGAGAGGACTTACCACAATGATGTGCAGTGACAGCAGTGATAGGAGCACTTGAGCTTGTGCACACATAATCTTGCTGCCAGGAGGGTGGTTTAATAGCTCGAGTGGTCCTCCTGAGATGTGGTGGATCAATAGGAAGAAAGAGAACTGGGTCAAATTCTGGTGGAACAGGTGATGGTGAATAATCCATATGAGAAATGGGAGAGAGTTGATCCGGATTCAAAGATGGAGATGGTGTGTGTTGGAGCTCAACTTGATGAAAGATGGGAAAGTCATCATCACTCACAGGAGGAGGGGATGATTGGACAGTAGGTGGTTTTTGCACTAGTACAATTATAGGGGATGGAGCACACTATATTGGGAACGGTTTTCTAAAACCGTGCTTAATAGTTTTTGTTAAGCACGGTTATATATGTAAACCGTGTTCCAGAGAGAAAGTAAAAAATTTTAAGCACGGTTTTTGGTGGGCACCGTGTTCAATAATTTTAAAAATAACTAACAAACTCGGTTTCGTAAGGAACCGTGCTTAAGTTAAAGTAAATTAAGCTCACTTATAACTTTAACCGTGTTCAATGGTATAAAATAGGTTTTCGTAAACCGGATTTATTTATGAACCGGACCAGTTTTATCTAAACCTATCACCAGATCATTATCGTATTCTTATCTACCTACAGTGCGCGCTCCTGAAGTACTACACCCCCAAATTCGAAGTAGACGCTACTCCTTCCTCCCTCGACCACGGCCGTTCGGTAGACATCACAACACCACCCCATCTCGGACAGCCTTGCCGGCAAATTCTACAGTCTGGCGGCTCCGTTATCCGATTTCCTCGTTCAAATCGGTATGCTTATAAACCCTAATTTTTCTTTGTGTGAATCGCAATTTGTGGAATGATTGTTTGGTGCTATTTCGTTAATCTTTGTTCAATCAAAATTGTACCCCGTCCATCCTAATTTCTGTTGTTAATTACACGAAATTTTATTTTGAACCCGAACAGTTGGTTTTCATTGAAGGAACGATTTATTTTGGACCTTTAATTAGGAGTGGTCTGATAGCATGGAGTTTCTGAGGAAGCAGTAATTCAAGCAACCTCATATTTTGGATAGGGTTATCTTGCATGAGATTGAATAGCCTAAATGGAGCTTAATTAGTGCTTGCAGGAGAGGGAGTTTGTAACAGGAATTATAAATTCAATTTATAGAATTCAGTTTATAGATTACAGAATTCACTGTATAGATTGTAGAATTGAGTTTACAGAATTTAGTGTATAGATTACAGAAGTCAGTTTACAGATTTACCTAGGTTGTTCAATTGTAAATGTAGTTACATAATTCAATTTAAAGAATTAGTGTATAGATTACAGAATTCCATTTACCTTGAATTGCTTGATGGTAAATTATCTAAGTTGTTAACCTTACAAATTTTAGAATTTAGTTTATAGATTTAAAGATTACTAATTACTTTGACTACAAATTTATAGTTTTTTAGATTTTTTTAAGGATTACAGATTATAGATTTTTAATTGCTTGACATATTTTTTATAGGTTTAGAGAATCTGAAAATCAGTTGGCTTGGTATAATTTTATTTTCAGGTATATGGAGGCTACCTCAGATTCTCAATCGAGTGGTGATGATAGTGATCGTTCACAGAACAGGAGTGATACTGATGCTGAGGACGATGCTTGTCAAACGCGTGCTAGGAATACATCACTTGTAGCAAGGATTAGGAGAATGACTCACGGTCACACAAGGAAGATTTCCTTGGTGTGGAATAGTCGAGGGAAAGCAGTATGTGATAACTCAGTCATTATGGAGAGTTACATCGGTTATTTAACTAGAACACGGATACCGATTACATATAAAAATTGGAAGCAAGTGCCTGATGAGATTAAGAATACTATAATTGTCACAATTGTGGTAAGTTGTATCTATTTTTTATTACCTATATTTGATATTATGTTGCGATAAACTTCATAAATTTTATATGATCGTGTTTCTCTCAGAGAACATTTGTGATATTTTATTATTATTTTTTCTAAATATTATTTTATTGGTCTTATTTATTACATGAAAATAATTAACTTGAACATTTACCATGTGCTATGTTAGAAATCAGAAAGCTCAAAAGGTTCAAACATGTCCGGTAAACACTCAATGCAAATTGACAAGGATTGTGAGGGCAACATTGATACGAATGGAAAATATTCATCCTTGTTTTCTACAACCGATGAGATGACCTTTGAAATACTGATGGCAATAGATATTGTCCATCATAATCATGTGTTGTTGACAAGAGGAAAACCTGTCGTTGTTCTTGCCAAAGAATACTCAAACTCACTAACTAGTATAGCGTGCAAGTAAGAGATCGATCCACAGGGAAATCTATTAAATTCAAGTCTAATTATAATTGCTAAGAGAGAAAAAGAGGAGTTTTTAGTGTGAAAAGATCTGCCTTTTAGCAAAGCAGAGACAAGCAAACAAAGTAAATTGATTGTAAAATTCAGTTGAGGGAAATAGGTTCACCTACAATTTATCACTTCGATTGATGAATTCGATCCTTGTCTCAGCCTCTAGTTCTTATCTTTTCCTATCAATGTCCTTGTCCAGATCTTAGGTAGATTACTAGTCCTACGAGTCCTAGCAACCCTTATCTCTAAATAACCCTAACCCGGTTAAGATTTAACCTAGAGATAGCATTAAGATTATGAATTAACCAAGGTACACATAATATCAAGCTACGAGTCGATATTTAACATGTATTCAACTTCCTACACATCCAATTAGTCCTACGAGTCCTAAAGGGATATGATTGCCACTTGGGTTAAGGTTCGCTACGAGGAATCTACAAAACCCTAGCAATTGAATGAATCTACTCTAACTAGTCGGCCAGCCCAGAGAGAATAAAACACATTCAAGCAATTAAGCACAAGGAAGTCAAAACATTGCAATAGGAATAAGAACTAGATTAAGAAACTCACAATTCAACAATCAAAGATCCAAACTGTAGGCGAAACCTCGAGAGTTTAGTTGCTCATGCTCAACGGCGCTCTCAACAATGGTGTAAAGTGCATAAGGTCCATGAAAATAATAACTAGAAAAACCTTAAATAGTCTTTAGAAAGTCGGCCAAATAACTTAATAAAAAACCCTAACTAAAGTCCAGTTTTGAATCGGCGTTTCTGTGAAGGCCGCGGGGCAGCCACCACAGGCCGCGGGGCGGCCAGGCGATCAGCGAAATCGTTCGACAGAGCTTCGAGCCGCGGGGCGGCTAGCTTGGCCGTGGGGCGGCTTTTACTGTTCACAGTAATTTTTCCGTTTCGAATTTGGTCTCGATGTCAACATGAAAGTTGTAGATCTCGGAAATAGCTTTCCAACGCATGGTCATAATAGTCAATCAGACCACCGAGGCCTCCAGAAAGTGCGAAACAAGTTCAGCATGTCTGTCGACAACTTCTGTTGACTTGTTCTTCACTTAGGCTCTCTAACTTCGATTCCGCTCCCGGGCTCTTCACTTTTCCTCCTCCTCTTCACTCTTCCTTCATCCATGAGCCTCCTCATTCCTAGTCGGATCCACATATACCTGAAATAATCCATAAAAGCGTGTAGATTCCGATTCCACCAACAACACAAGTATAAATGCAAATCTAGATTAAACTATGCATTATGCACATCTAAATCATGCTAAATGCAACCTAATATGCCTACCTAAATGCATGCTATCAAATTCCCCCACACTTAAGCCTTTGCTTGTCCTCAAGCAATTAAAACCAAATCTAATCAACACCCCACAGACAGGCAATCCATGTAATAACTTTGGTAAAACATTTAAAAGCTAAAAATAGGGAAACGAATATTGACAATTAACGTCATAACATGTATAGGTGCAATCCAAGGAATAAAGCAAGCATATTCATTCAACCTCACCAGGAAAATGTATTTTCACTCTCGCTCATGTGTTTAGGGTTAAACATTCACGCTCAAACTCAATCCTTGAAAACTTAGCTACAACAAAATTGCGTCAGTGATCTAAATCTCCACCGCTAGTGACTTCACATTCAACCAAAATCATGAGGTCTTTGTATGGGTTGTAATAGGGTCATGGTAGGAACATAGGGTATGAAAATTATTTAGGTTATGTGGTGTTAAACATCCGGGAAAAAGGGTTAGTAACCAACCAGAAAAACACCAACACCAAAACACTTCGTATACCATTCCAATAACACGTACTCCTTCACAATATCAATTCGCACACAATTTTCCAATATCCACACAAACTCATTCATTTCTTTTTTTCTCTTTTGATAATGATTTTTTTTTCTTTTCTTCTTTTTATTCTCTTGACTTTTACCCCTAAGTGAATTTTATCCTCCTTAGGTCCCAAGTAATAAGCACATATAAACCATCTCTATGAAGTACAAATGAATCACCCAACATAACTTTTCAACTCAAAGCAACTCCATCTATACATCAAGATATTCACCAACTCTTCTCCTAATTCCCGGATGGGTTAGGCTAATAATTGGCTAGGAAGATTTTGTGGAGCTAGCAAAATAGGCTTATAAGGCTCAAATTGGCTTCAAGCAAAGGATAATGTGTACGGGTGGATAGAGTATATAATGGCTAAAAGAAAATCATGCCTCAATCACTTTATGGTTACATGTAAAAATCATGTAAATGCAGCCTCAATAAAGATATCTTAACGCAATTTAAAGAGGAAGTAATCAAGGAGAGTATTCACACATAAAGAAACTAGAGGACATATATGTGTAGTCCCAATAAGGCCAAAATAACTCACAAGGTCAAATTGTTAGAACTTCAATACCACTTAAATTCCAAAGACTATACATGCTCAATTATCTCATCAATCTTGTTCCCAAAAAGTCTATAAAAACAATTCAAAGTTTCAAACACTTCAAGCAAGTCATGGGGCACACGATAAGATAAATATAGAGGACAAGTAGCCTAGATGGGAAAATAAGACCTAAAGTGTATGAAATGCATGATATTTTTGGATTTTTTTTGCAAATGCAATATATGAGTAAAAATAAATATGAAAACATAAATAAACATGATATGCAAAATCTATCTATATGCAATGCAATCCCTCCCCCACACTTAAATGTTTCATTGTCCTCAATGAAAATTAAAGACAACAAAATATAAAAATACGAAGGAAAGAAAGAAAAACTGACTTGCTGATTGCATTGGTGGTAGGTCAGGGGGAGTTGAGGAAAGGAAACTTGTCTGTCCCGTCAGAGGCCGCGGGGCGGCTAAAGACACAACTTAGCCGCGGGGCGGCTTTCTCGGCCGCGGGGCGGCCTGCGAAATTTAGCTCTGCAGCGCCTTTTCTCCCTGCGGTGTTAGCATCCTACAACCGAACAAAACCAAAACTAGTCTGATAAAACAAAAGACACAGATGAAAATAGAAAACTTACCTTGGGTTGCCTCCCAAGCAGCACCTTTGGTTACCATCGTTGGCTCGACGTTATATTCATCCACTCATTCAAGACTCAAGCGGACATCGACAGCGCCCTCAAAAGCAAATCAAACTCTCGTGCCCAACCGATATTCGAATGCACACTGAAAAAGAAACAATTGGTAATTAAAATTTCAGCAATGATGAACATTACCAACTTACCCTTCATTCGAGCTTGATTCTCCCTCGAGGGTATGTAAGACCACCAACACAGTTCTGTTGGGGGTTTGTTGAAGTAGTGGCTCCAAGGATCGATATATTCACCAAAATCTCCCAATTTGCAAAATGTAACAGTTTCTTGTTCAGGAACCACAGAAATTAGTTCCAGACTTGGCTCTTTGATAGACGAGTTGGGGATGATTTCTACGAATGAAGGGGGCATCGAAACATCATCAATCTCTATGGACGTCCCCTGAGATTTCGTGTCGATAAACACTCGATGCTCTTCTTCATTACCAGAGAATTCATCATTGTCTGCATCTTGGCTTTCATCAAGTTGAGGAATAGAATGCACCTTAACTATCAACTCTTTCAATGTTTGCGAGAGTCGGATAATTGCTTCCCCATTTTGATTCATAGCTTCCCCAGTTTGATTCACTATCTCACGTAATTGCCCTATCTGCTCCATTAAGACAATGGTTGACTCCTCCATGGATGGGTCGGAGTACTCCATTGGTTGAAATGTCGAAGTGTAGGATTCTTCCTCCGCTGATTGGTCACCCATGTAGCAGAGAAGATCCCATAATCCCGACACTCCTAAACCAGCAAAGCTTCCATTGTTTATGGACCTGGCAAGTTCTCGGGTCTGAGGAGCCATGCCCTCAAAAACGCAAACCACCACATCTCGCAAACTATCTCGGAAACCCCGTGAATAACGGATGTTAAATAAATTTTGCACTCTTGTGAGGTATTTGTGAAAATATTCTCCCTGAAACTGCCATAACTTCAACATCTAGAAATATTAGTAATAAGGTGTCGTGAACCGTAAGATAGGTCCACGACGGGGTTAGAGTTAAATATATACAAAAGTTAGCAATTAAAATAACACAAGAATTAAATAAGAGTTCCCCGGCAACGGCGCCAAATTTGACAAGAGGAAAACCTGTCGTTGTTCTTGCCAAAGAATACTCAAACTCACTAACTAGTATAGCGTGCAAGTAAGAGATCGATCCACAGGGAAATCTATTAAATTCAAGTCTAATTATAATTGCTAAGAGAGAAAAAGGGGAGTTTTTAGTGTGAAAAGATCTGCCTTTTAGCAAAGCAGAGACAAGCAAACAAAGTAAATTGATTGTAAAATTCAGTTGAGGGAAATAGGTTCACCTACAATTTATCACTTCGATTGATGAATTCGATCCTTGTCTCAGCCTCTAGTTCTTGTCTTTTCCTATCAATGTCCTTGTCCAAATCTTAGGTAGATTACTAGTCCTACGAGTCCTAGCAACCCTTATCTCTAAATAACCCTAACCCGGTTAAGATTTAACCTAGAGATAGCATTAAGATTATGAATTAACCAAGGTACACATAATATCAAGCTACGAGTCGATATTTAACATGTATTCAACTTCCTACACATCCAATTAGTCCTACGAGTCCTAAAGGGATATGATTGCCACTTGGGTTAAGGTTCGCTACGAGGAATCTACAAAACCCTAGCAATTGAATGAATCTACTCTAACTAGTCGGCCAGCCCAGAGAGAATAAAACACATTCAAGCAATTAAGCACAAGGAAGTCAAAACATTGCAATAGGAATAAGAACTAGATTAAGAAACTCACACTTCAACAATCAAAGATCCAAACTGTAGGCGAAACCTCGAGAGTTTAGTTGCTCATGCTCAACGGCGCTCTCAACAATGGTGTAAAGTGCATAAGGTCCATGAAAATAATAACTAGAAAAACCTTAAATAGTCTTTAGAAAGTCGGCCAAATAACTTAATAAAAAACCCTAACTAAAGTCCAGTTTTGAATCGGCGTTTCTGTGAAGGCCGCGGAGCAGCCACCACAGGCCGCGGGGCGGCCAGGCGATCAGCGAAATCGTTCGACAGAGCTTCGAGCCGCGGGGCGGCTAGCTTGGCCGCGGGGCGGCTTTTACTGTTCACAGTAATTTTTCCGTTTCGAATTTGGTCTCGATGTCAACATGAAAGTTGTAGATCTCGGAAATAGCTTTCCAACGCATGGTCATAATAGTCAATCGGACCACCGAGGCCTCCAGAAAGTGCGAAACAAGTTCAGCATGTCTGTCGACAACTTCTGTTGACTTGTTCTTCACTTAGGCTCTCTAACTTCGATTCCGCTCCCGGGCTCTTCACTTTTCCTCCTCCTCTTCACTCTTCCTTCATCCATGAGCCTCCTCATTCCTAGTCGGATCCACATATACCTGAAATAATCCATAAAAGCGTGTAGATTCCGATTCAACCAACAACACAAGTATAAATGCAAATCTAGATTAAACTATGCATTATGCACATCTAAATCATGCTAAATGCAACCTAATATGCCTACCTAAATGCATGCTATCAGTTGTTCTTTGGAAAAAAGGAGTTAAAAATATGGTTAGAAGGAAAAGAGTTGGGGGCGGTGCATATCTCGATCTTTATCAAGTATGTATATATCTACACGCCTTAATCTTAAGTTACAAATGTATAAATACTTGAAATTTATGTGTCATTGTATATTTGTATTCTATTAGGTATTTGTATGAATTGGCCAACGCAAAAAAATTTGGTTTTCTGTGCCCAACAATGTTAGCTTTCCCTGTGGGATCTGATAAAGAAGTGGAGCACAGAGCACAATATATTGCTAAATCTATGCTCAAACCGGATATGAGAGGGCGCTTATGGTTTGCTCCATATAATGGAGGGTAAGTTTTTGTTTTTTTTTTTACCTTACAAAATTACTACTTTGTAAATAACTATGTGATATCATACTAAATTCATTTATGTTATAGGAGCCATTGGATGCTAGGGGTGATTGATCCTTTTCAAAGCAAGATTTATTGGTTAGATCCGTTACATGGCGAAGTTAGAGATGATTTTATGGAAATAGCTACAAAGTAAGATACATCTTAAATAGTTTATATATATATATATATATATATATATATATATATATATATATATATATATTTATATATATATATATATATATATATATATATATGTAATTTTTATTCGATATGATTGCGTAATGATTGGTAATTTGTATTTTCTATAGTGCTTTGGAAGTCGTCAATGCTGAGTTATTTAAAGATGATAATGATAAAACACTTCGTCGAAAAAGAAGTAAGGTGAAAAAGAGGACTATTGTTTGGAAGAAAGTAAAGGTGAAGTCTTATTTATTTCTTCTTTATGCAAGGACGTAATTTGTTTCAAATTGAATTGTATAATTTTTATGTGGATATGTTATATCGATTTATTTATAATTTTGCAAGGCCCCTCTACAACCTAACAACTTCCGATGTGGCTACTACATATGTCGGTACATGTGGGAAATTATTGAAAAAGGTGTTAGTCGAATCCCGACAGAGGTATTTATTATCTGATTTCATTGTTTCACGATGTCATTGCATCCATTTAAATTTTCATTATCTAGAACTAGTTTTAATAGTTTTGGTATTTGAAATCCTAATAACATTAAGAAAAAAATCAGCGATCTTTAGAAATGAAAAATGTTTATGGGTTGACTATTTTGTTATTATTAGTTATGCATTAATTTGTTTTTATCATTATGCAAGAGCTTCCCATTTTCTTATTATGAGCTACAAACTTCCATTTAAAGATCTGATCAAACCTAGATGGATACATTTTATGATTAAATTGCATCATGTTATATGTTCTAATACGAAGCATCTTTATGTAGTATTTTAACGACTCGCCCCAGCACTATAAAGACTACCAGATTGAGGAGCTATCCAAGGAGTGGCTTGATTTTGTTGAACCTTATATACAATCGGCAATTAAAAACATCTAGCCAGCGATCCTTGGTAAGTAGTTTAACACAAATTTAGTTCCAATTTTTTTTTAAGTGTTGTATTTGCAAACATAGAATTTTTTTATATGAAATGATAACTATCACTTTGTTTTTATACTTGCAGGTTAATTCAGTAAAGGAGATATCGCAGAAATGACAATAGCAAGTCGTATTATTTAGATTACTAACTTATTTAGCAAGCTAGTGCTTATTTTGATACTTGTAGTGTTAGTAACAGTAGCATTGCCCTCGCAGTTTACTTATGTTTATCTATGAGCACATTGAAGTGATCAATTGGAACAATGTTTCTTTTGTTTATTTATATATTAAGATCAATTTGTTTGCATTGTTGGGTGTGATTGGATTGTGATCCTTCTGTAGCAAGTGACCGACCTTCGAATATCGTGAAACAGGGATGAAAACAGAAAATTTGGGCTGAATATTAAAAAAAAAATCCCAAAAACAAGCACGGTTATTTTAAAACCGTGGTTATTAGTTCGGATGTAATTTGAGCACGCTTTTGTGAAAATTGTGCTAATAATAGTGTTCTTAGGCTAAGCACGGTTTTCCCTCAAATGTGCTTAAAAATAAGCACAATTAAATAAAACCGTTCTTAATTAATCCCAGGTAGGCCGGTCTGATTCAACATATTAAGCACGCTTGTAAAAGAAAATCGTGCTTAATATCTCAGAACACGGTTTTAACAAAAGCGTGCTTTTTTTTCGGAGCGCACCCGCTATAAGCACGACAACAGAAGTGTGCTCCGATTCAGAAAATAACCGTGCTCTACCCCCCCAGTTTGTAGTAGTGTTGTATGAGGGGAGAGGTGTATTCAGAGGAGAAAGGAAATACATCCTCTAGAAAGTGCACATCTCTGCTGATAATCACCTTCTTGGTGACAAGATTGTAAGCCTTGTAACCCTTAAAGCCAAAGGGATATCCTAGAAACACACAGGGATCAGCCCTGGGGTCAAATTTCTTCCTGTGAGCAGCCAAAGTGGACACAAGACACAAATAGCCAAACACTCTCAGTTTGGAGTAGTCAGGTGAGCAGGAGAAAAGTGTCTCATAGGGTGTTTTGTGTTTAAGAAGGGCTACAGGAAGACGGTTGATCAAGTAGGTAGCTGTGAGAACACAGTCACCCCAAAATCTCTTAGGTAAAGATGCTTGATGTCTCAAGGCTCTAGCCATCTCAAGGATGTGTCTGTGTTTTCTCTCCACCCTGCCATTTTGCTGAGGAGAAGCAGTACAAGAACTCTCATGTATGATTCCTTTTGAGCAAACAAAAGAACTGAGATCAGAGTTGAAAAACTCTGTCCCTTGATCACTTCTAAGTGTTTTTACACTTGTCCCAAACTGAGTTTGAATTAGACAGATGAAGTCCTTCAACACTTGAGGTGTCTCAGATTTGTGTTTAAGTAAGAATGTCCATACCCCACGACTGTGATCATCAACCACAGTTAGAAAATACTGATGTCCACCATAAGTAGGTGTGTCATAGGGACCCCATAGATCACAATGTATCAATTCAAAGTTGTTATCAGCTAGAGATGTGCTAGATTGAAAAGAAGGTCTAACTTGCTTAGCAATGGGACAAATAACACAAGAGAAATCTTTGTCATTAACAGAATCAGAGATCACATTTGGAATATGAAGTAATTTGTCTTTAGAGGGATGGCCCAATCTAAAATGCCAGAGAGCATTAAGATTTTTATTACACTGAGAATTAGGGAAAAACATAGGTAAAGTAGGTGTGGCATTACAAAATCTTGTGAGATAGTTATCTGGTAAGGTGGCTTGGATCTCAGAAGTTGGCAGCAAGTAGTACAGCCTTTCATGCTCCTTACCAACTGCCATCACTGTCATCTTTGCTGGGTCCTGTATCACACACAGATTGTCAAAGAAGTGCACATGACAGTGTAAATCTTTAATGAGACAGCTTAAGGAAAGCAAGTTGAATTTAAAACTTGGAACAAGCAAGACATTTTTTAGAGTTAGAGACTTGGATAGGATAACAGATCCAGTGTGTGTGATCATGTCTTTGTGGCCATTTGGAAGATGCACATCTAAAGGTTTGGAAATAGGTAATAGGGAATCAAGTAGGGATCTATCACAAGCCATGTGGTCCGTAGCTCCACTATCTATCCCCCATACCTTTGAATACTGAGACACATTACAACTTAAAATGGTACCTGCCATGTTTGATTCAGACCTTTGATGCTCCATCAAACTCATGAGAGAGCTCATCAACTTCTGGCTTTCTTCAGACATATTCTGAAACAGCTTGTATGCATTTTCAGATCCATCTCCTGCAGATTTGTTGGTGATGTTGGCTAATGGCTCCTTCGAGTACCTCTTCTTCTGTTCAGGAGTAGATCTCGGAGCCTGAGGCTTGATCTTGCTCTTGGAGTGCCACTCAGGATAGCCTACCAGCTCCCATCATCTTTCTACAGGATGATTGCCATTGCAATGCTCACATCGCTTCTTGTAGCCACCAGATTTCTCACTAGACCTCTCAGATCTCTCGGATCTGTCAGATTTCTCAGGGCCTTTCTTAGATGAAAAGGCAGTGGAATCCACTCTAGAGTCAACCTGCTTCATACGTGAGCTAAGTTCATCTTGAACTAGAAGAGAGTGAGCATAACTCACATTTGGAAGAGGAGTGGATAGCAGAAATTGGCAACGAGCAGCATCAAATTTCTCACTCAGTCCCATGAGAAACTGCATAAGCTTGCTCTCATTCTCAGATGCTTCGATCTGAGAGTTCAAATTGCACTCACACTTTCCACAAGTGCAGCGCACAGGAAGAGTAAGACCAGATAGCTGCTGCCAATAGCCTTTGAGCTTTGTGAAGTAGTCAGAGACGCTAGCATCTCCTTGAGCACAGTTTTGGATCTCCTTCTTGATTTGAAACACGAGAGGACTATTTCTCTGTCCATAGCTTTCAACTAGATCATCCCACATTTCTTTTGTTGTGTCGTACTCATCTAATGTAGCATAAATTTCTTTCGATACAGTGTTCAACAACCATGAGCAAACCATATCATTACATCTATGCCACTGAGTTGAATTTTCAGGTGTTTCAATCACAGATCCATCAATTAGCCCCAGTTTATTCTTCACAGAAAGCGCTTTTGATACAGATTTCCTCCAACGACGATAATTCTCTCCAGTGAGTTGAATTGTTGAGAGGATCATACCTGAGTTATCCGATGGATGGATAAAAAGAGGATTCTGCAGATCTCCAGCTGTGATGTAATCGCGACGACGCTCATGGACACTCTCTGGTGTGACAGACATTGCGATCTTCAATTTCAGCTAGCGATGCAGAAGAAGAGTAGAGCACAGAGAGAAGTGAAACAACAGCTCGAATAGAGATCGATCTGTTGAATCCAAGCAAACAAAACCTGATCTGCGAATCAATGCTCTGATACCATGTTGATTCAGCAAGATCGAATTGAATCACTCATAAGAACACTCAGATGCAAAGAAAAGGAAAAAGCAGATCTCCCAGAAATTTAGAAAACTTTCATTGCTTTGTAAGATGATCTACAAGTGTAAATGAACTCCTATTTATACTACTAACATCAAGGCTCAATGGTGGCTTATTACACAAGTCATAAGACCTTATTTTCGGTTAACCATTGCCCACACACTTGAGCCAACTGACCCGCTGTAGAACATCAGTGAGGAAGCTCAAGTTGCCTCAACACATATATATTTTTTACAGTAGGCAAGAAGTAAATCGACAAAAGCGATCTTAAAGCTATCAAAAGATGGCTTGAAAGTCCCTAGCAGAGGGTTGCCAATAAAAAAAGACCTAAGGTAACAACTACATAAATTTAAATCTAAAACAAAAATAAGCGCTTATCGAGATCTAATAACGTATCTTGGATAATGTGGCTTAGAAGACTTGCATGCAAGCTAATGCATAAATTAGATTTGGCCTAGATGGCTTAGACAGCTGCGTTTCTGGCACCGAAGCAGTGACGGGCAATGGTAGCAGCTTCTTGCAGATTAGATATGACGGAAGAAGGTAGATGATGGTGGGATCAACAATGGTAAACGGAGGTGGTGATTAGGTTAGAGATTTGGACTTCCATTAAACTGAAAAGGTTGGGGTTGAAATTGGGTAATGGGTTTGCATGTTGACAACTCCGAATGACTCAGAGCATGGAGGGTTGGATCTATGAGTGGTATGTGGAGTGGAAGTGCTCAAGGGGCTGTGGGGGAGGGCGAAGGCACGGATGACGAGGTCGGAATCGCATGAGCACGTCGCCCACAACGCAGGACCGAGAGGGAGGCCATGGAGGCGGAGAGCGGCGGCGACCAAGCAGGAAGCCCAACAAGAGAGAGATGCAGGTGGAGGATTGCGTTTGTCGGAGAGGAAGTCAATGGATGAGGGTTTGAGGAGGAGATCGTAGAGGATGCAGAGGCACCGACAGCCAAGAGGTCGAGGAGATTCGACAATCCGGCACCACTGGAGACACCATAGTGGTGGGGGATTAGGAGGCGACGACGAGGGCGCAGAGCCCCCAAGGACCTGGGCAGCGGCCGACTTTGCAGCAGCAGATAAACCTTCCTCGACACCCTCCTTTTCAGTTCCAAAACTCAACACAATTTCGACCAGAATAGTCCTTGACGTCGACCAGATGTCCTCGACTTCGACTAACCTTCCTCGACGTCGACCAACAGTGCTCGATGTCGAGTAGAAACAGAAACCAAAATCGCAACTTTTCGAATAGAAACGAATGAAAACACGAAATTTGCAAATAAAATCAATAAACTAAAATACTTCCAAGATCAGTGTTTCAACACCACAATGATAACCATGTAAAATAACACATAAAGGAATAAAAGATCATGCTTTTCATCCAATAACTCTCGTTATTAACAAATAGGAATATAGAGGCTTTCGCATAAACTCTAATTGTTACTAATCCTTTTTCACATAATTAATCCAAGTTGTATTAAGATCACTTTCGCTTCAATAACACAAACAAGGATAACCTTCAACTTTCGCAAAAGAATCATGCTCGTAGGGATAGAGGACGAAATCGAACCAAAAGATTGTACCTTTACCGCATCCCCTTACATAGCTATCATCGGGCTCACCCCGACCCTAGAAGTTGGGTGACTACTCGCTCGTCATCATGATGAAACTCATCAAAGATTTCAAGAAAATAAATTGCATTAAATAAACTAAATAAGACTTACAACCAAATAAAACCAACTCCGCTCTCGCTTCACAAACTCCACTTGGCTCCAAGACTCTCTCTCTACTCGCTATCTCTCTCTTTCTCTATGTGCTCTTGTGGCTTGGCTTGGATTGATTGAATGAATAAAATCTAGCCCCTAATGCCTTATTTATTGTGTTCCATGTAGCTATTCTAGGAAGGAACAACTATATCTAAATCTAAAACTTTCTATCTAATAAAATTAAGATAAAACTTGGAAATAAAATAATTAAATCTAAAAGGAAACTAGGACAAGTTGTAGATAAATCCTTCTTGACTTGATAGATCTTGATGTGGATGGATAGAATTCCACATATCTTCTCTTGATTAGATAAAATATCTTGTTCCTTTCCTTTCAAGTAATCTATCTTCTCCGGACTCCACTCGATTTCGACTTAGATTGGCCACTGGATTGTCCTCGACGTCGACCAAGTCTCCTCGACGCCGAGTAGGATTTTTCTCCCGGGGTTGCACTCGAGCTCGAGCAAGTTCTGGACTCGTCGGGTGTACTCGACGTCGACAAAAACTCCTCAACGTCGAGTAGAGTTGTTCTGCTCGAGTGACTCTGCTCGACTCCGTGTAGAATTCTGGGCACGATGTACTCGACTTCGACCAGATGTGGTCGACGTCGAGTAGAACTGGTTCGCTTTCAACATTCTACTCTGTTCTTGAAACACACTTTTTCGAGTCCCCGTTCATCCGATTGACGCATATGAGCATGCGTTGGAAAGCTCTTTTCGAGGGCTACAAATTTCATGAAATCATCAAAGCTTGATTCAGAATGATGAATGGTGAAAAGTGGGATTTCCTCCGGATGCACCATCCTTAGCTACTTCATGACTTTCCTTTAAGCTTCAAAGTGCGTCTGATATCTGCGAAATATAACAAAAACTTGTGTAGGCCTCCATATATTGCAAATAAACATAAACTACATAAATTCTGTACTATTCTAACCCAAATGTATGAAATGTATACAGAAATCGTTATAAAAGTCAATATAAAACATGGCAATTTAGGCTCACAACAGTAATATAAATAATCAAGTGACTTTCTAGGAATCTTGCCTAGTGTTTTACAACAAACGATCTCTAGTGTTTTGTACGCGATGAAGATTTATAAAATCAAATTCGATCTCCAGCGCCTAGAAGCGCGAGATCGGTTGAATTTTATAATTACAAATAGTAATCTCTAGCGTCTTAGACACGACTGAGATTTTCAAAATTAAGTTCAATCTCCAGTGATTAGAAGCGCGAGAGAGGTTGAATCTTATAGTTATAAGGAGTAATCGCCAGCGTCTGGCACGCGATGAAGATTTTTAAAATTAATTTTAATCTCCAGCGATTAGAAGCGCGAGAGAGGTTGAATCTTATAATTACAAAGAATAATCTTCACCGTCTATCCCGCGACGAAGATTTTCAAAACTAAATTCAATCTCCAGCGGTTAGAGTTGTAATGGAGGTTTCTGTGAAACTAAAAAGTTATGGATGAATGTGGGCTTTTTATTAATGGTTGATTTACATAGACGTGCCTTTTCTAATGAAGCTTGTTACATAGAGAAAAATTAAAAACCATTGGCCTCTGGTCCGTCATATTCAGCAGCGTTCATTTCTTCTTCAATGTTGTAAGCTTCTTTGTCCATAAAGTGAACTTCGAACCTTGTTCCTCCTAGATGGGTGAACACTATTGTTGTTTCCAGTTCGAGCCCATGAGTTTCGACGAAATCCTTCCAACCTCTTGCTACCCAATGTGAATGGCAGACGCCTTTTGTGATATGAATAGGGAAATCTTTTATAATGCGAGTACATAATAAGATTTGTTCTGGTACTTGAGTTTCAAATTTCTTGCCGAAATTATAGGGTAGCATCATTTGAATGTACTACTCCTCGCTTACTAGGTGGACGTCGAAGGTAAAAGAGGTGTTTGAACCTTGTGTTGCCATTTCTCTGCTTGTAGGTGATGGTTGTGCAGAGGCTGAGTGGCCTTTTTATAATAGTGTATGAGGGGTTGAATGTTGTTATTGAAAAACGTACTTGCTAAGAGTGGCTGAAATTTCTCGTGACCAATAGGCATGTTTCCCGATTTGGGATATACAGACGGACTGGCAGGATTCTGAATAGATTCTTTCCATGTGTAGACGATGCAGGGTGTCTTGAGAAGTCTCGATTCAGACCATTTCCCTTATTCAACACATGTAACAAATGTTGGGGCAAATTATGTTGTATGTGGCGCTTTGTTTGGAGATATATAAAGGTGTGGGATTGTTGTTGTAAGCCATTCAAACAACAGTTTTGTTTTGTTTATTATTTTTCTTGGTAGAAAAAGGGATTTCTTCGCCTGATTCTGGGATGCAAAACTTTTATCGTTTTGTCGATGTAGAGGAGAGGCTTCATCGCTTGGTAAGTTGCTAATACTTGTAATTTTTTATGTTTCAATAATGAACCTTATCAAATGATATTCTGCTGCAGCCTCTTCCCTATTTCTTTGAGAGGATGTACGGTCATGTTTTGTGTAATCGTGTTTGTTTAATATCCTCAAGTAGGAAAGATTTCGTGTTTGGGTTTCCAAAGATAGCTTTAATCGCTGGTGGTTGTCCGAAGGTTGGAATAATGTCTTGATTAACAACGATGTTCGCGTTGGATCAATGATGATGTTTTTCAAAAATGTGGGAGGGCATCGTTTTTAAGTGCTCGCTCTTGAAGATGAATAGTGTGATAAAATCTCGAGGCGATGTTTATGGACTTATAACGAAGCGGATGTTTTATTTGTTTTGTACTTGTTAATCCGCCTAATCTATTCTCTTTTAATTGGTACTTTGTCTAAGTTAATCGCCGAGTCTTTTGTAATGACTTTTTTTTGTAAAATTATCATTATGGAGCAGTGCTTCGGGCTTTGTGCGTGATACGATCAATTGCTCTTTTGTTTGTTTACGAGTTGGAAATGACTGTTCTTGACCCGATGTGGGAAGTCAGGGAAGCAGGGTGGTGTTTTGATATTTCACCAGTTGTTCTGCATGCAAATTATCTTGGAAAAGATCTGGACCAAAAAAATAAAAAATAATACCGAATACAAATGGCTTTACTTATCGCTATATATGAGAGCGTGGTGAGTGCCCTACCTTATTGTCCTTGCCTATTGTTGTTGCTCCCTGAACTGGAGTGAAGAGCTATGACCTCTCCTAGTCCGAGCCGTCGCGATTTTTTTCGTTCTATTGATTCTGAGGAGAAACTTGAATTCTTGGTATTTCTCCTGACCTTTTACTCGTGGTTTTCGTATTCCTGGGCTTTTTAATAAAGTTTTTCTTTGATTGCTTGCAGCCGCTACCAGACTCTTTTGGTGCTATATATGGTCGCGTGGTTGCGGACCATGTTTGTTTATTTTCCCTTACTGGACGGGAATTTCGTGTAAGGGTATTTTGGGATAGACACGGTCGTTATTTTCTGACTGAAGGTTGGCGTGCATTTGCAGAAGATAGTGAGCTACGCATTGGGGCATCTCTGATCATTTTTAAGTATGAAGGGAGTAGTAGCTATACGGTTATCGTTTTGGAAGCAAGCAAATAAGTTGTGAAGTAGTAGCGACATCGTTCCATTTTTTTCTTCGTAGTATGTTATCCAATTGTCGTTGTACAAAATTTTATTTTCTGATCGTTTTGTACTTTGCTTGAATTTGTTATATAATGGTCGTTTTGCGTTTATCTACGGTGGCTTGTTTATTCTCCTTAGAGGCTTCTATACAGATCCATGTTCGAAAGACACGCGATTGCTAAATTTATTCTCCTTAGAGGCTTGTATGCACATCCGTGTTCGAAATACACGCGATTGCTAAATTTATTCTCCTTAGAGGATTATTTGCACATCCGTGTTCGAAAGTCACGCGATTGCTAAATTTATTCTCCTTAGAGGCTTGTATGCACATCCGTGTTCGAAAGAAATGATTTTCTAAATTTATTCTCCTTAGAGGCTTGTATATGCGCATCCATGTTCGAAAGACACACGATTGCTAAATTTATTCTCCGTAGAGGCTTGTATGCACATCTGTATTCGAAAGACACGCGACTGCTAAATTTATTCTCAGTAGAGGCTTGTATGCACATCCCTGTTTGAAGGATACGCGATTGCTAAATTTATTCTCCGTAGAGGCTTGTATGCACATCCGTGTTCGAAAGACACATGATTGCTAAATTTATTCTCCGTAGAGGCTTGTATGCACATTCGTGTTCGAAAGACACACGATTGCTAAATTTATTCTCCGTAGAGGCTTGTATGCACGTCCGTGTTCGAAAGACACGCGATTGCTAAATTTATTCTCCGTAGAGGCTTGTATGAACATCCGTGTTCGAAAGACACGCGATTGCTAAATTTATTCTCCGTAGAGGCTTGTATGCACATCCGTGTTCGAAAGACACGTGATTGCTAAATTTATTCTCCGTAGAGGCTTGTATGCACATTCGTGTTCGAAAGACACGCGCTTGCTAAATTTATTCTCCGTAGAGGCTTGTATGCACATCCGTGTTTGAGAGACACACGATTACTAAATTTATTCTTTATAGAGGCTTGTATGCACATCCATGTGTGAAAGACACGCGATTGCTAAATTTATTCTCCGTAGAGGCTTGTATGCACCTCCGTGTTCGAAAGACACGTGATTGCCAAATTTATTCTCTGTAGAGGGTTGTATGCACATCTGTATTCGAAAGACACACGATTGCTAAATTTATTCTCCGTAGAGGCTTATATGCGCATCCGTGTTCGAAAGACACGCGATTGCTAAATTTATTCTCCGTAGAGGCTTGTATGCACATCCGTGTTCGAAAGACACGCGATTGCTAAATTTATTCTCCGTAGAGGCTTTTATGCACATCCGTGTTCGAAATACACGCGATTGTTAAATTTATTCTCTTAAGAGGCTTATTTGTACTAACGACCATTTTTGGGTTTGGAACTTTGAATTATATATATGAAGAGGTGTACCCAATCGGGATTCCTGGCGTTCCATGACTTTACAAGGATGGCCCTTTCTAAATTTTAAAGTTTGAAAGATCATGTCGCAACCTCTTTGTGAATGACATACGGGCCTTTCCATTTTGGTTTGAGTTTTCTTCTTGGTGTTGCTTGTTGGAGGACCAAATCTCCTTTCTGTATTGGGCGCAAGAACACGCGTTTGTTGTATCCTTCGGCCAGTCGACGTTGATACTCGTTTTCTTTGAGGTAGGCCGTGTCTCTCCTTTCTGCTCGCAAGTGGAGCTCTAACTCAAGGGCTTCATCGTTGGTGTATTTGTTAAAATCCACTATTTGGGCCGATGGTACCAAAAATTCAACCGGAATAATCGCGTCGACCCCAAAGGCCATTGCGAATGGTGTTTCTCCAGTTGGGCTCTTGGTTGAGGTTCTGTAAGACCATAGTACTAGTGGCAAGGTTTCGGCCCACTCTCCATTTGTTGTCCCCAATCTTTTCTTTAAGGCGTTTAAGATCTAGCAATTTGTGGTTTCGGCTTGTCCGTTGGATTGCGGGTAGGCCATAGATGAGAAACGGAAATCGACGTGGAGCACGACGCAAAAGTTGCGTATCCCTTCACAGTCGAATTGGGGGCCGTGGTCGGTGATGATGGCTTAGGGGACTCCAAATAGGCTGATCATATTTTTCAAGAGGAACGACTTGCGCACTTTTTCCGCTGTAATGGTGGCCATGGTTTCGGCTTCTACCCATTTTGTAAAGTAATCAACTATTACAATGATAAAGTGGAGTTGGCCCGGCGCTGTTGGAAAAGGGCCCAAAATATTCATTCCCCACATTGCAAAACAGCATGGTGCTGATATGCATTTTAACGGATGAGGAGGCCGATGATTGAGCGTCGCATGTCACTTGCAGGGATCGCATATATGAATAATCATCTCAGCATCAGCTCCGAGAGTGGGCCAGTAGTACCATAATCGTGTGATCTTGGCTGCCAGTGCTCTCCATCCTTGGTGATTCCTACATATTCCTGCATGGAGTTCGCGGAAAAGATCGAGACCTTTTTGGTTTGTCACAGAGGAGGTAGGAGAGCTTAATACCTCTTTTGTAGAGTCTTCCATCCCTGACTAAAAAACGAGCCGCTCGTTGTCTGATGTTTTGGTTGCCTAGCAATTAGTTCATCAGTACGCCTTCGGTTATATACTGTAAGAGGGGTTTGCGCCAATCCCCTAGATTTTATATCTTGAAAACCCCCTTGTGAATTCCTCGGGCATGTCTTTGCTCTATTACCCCGCGGTCGCTCAAACCGAGGGGCAGTGTCGCTCCTATATTGGCCAAAATATCGACGCGTTCGTTTTTCTCGCGGGGGATGGATGAGATGGAACATTTCCGAAAAGCTGCCGTAAGTGTTTGAACGCGAGCTAGGTACTCAGGTAGCATCCCTTTTTTGCCTCATATTCTCCTTTGACTTGTTGAGCGACCACTTCGGAGTCTGTGAAGATTTGAACTTGACGGGCTCCATTGATCAGTGCTTTTTCAATACCCGCAATCAGTGCTTCATATTCTGCTTCGTTGTTGGTGGCTTTGAATAATAACTGGAAAGACAAATCAGTTACCTCTCCACTAGGACCGGTGATTGTGACTCTTGCTCCATATGCTCCTGCTGATACAGAACCATCCACATTGATGACCTAGTCTTCTCCATTGCGATCCTGCAAATCTGTGAAATAGCTTCGACCACGAAGTCGGCTAATGCTTGGCCCAAGCGAGATTTTCTGGGTTTAAAATGTATGTCGAATTCTGAAAGCTCCACTGGCCATTTAACCATTCTTCCTAAAAGGGACGGAGAGTGGAGGATCTGATGTAGGGGCAGATCATATAGTACCTCGATAGTTTGAGCCTGGAAGTAGGGCCTCAATCTTTGGGTTGCGAAGACAATAGATAAAACCATTTTCTCTATGGGGGTGTACCTAGACTCGGTAGGTTGCTGATAGAGTCTATTTTAGTCATGTTTTAAGTATAAGTTTGCATATTAGTTTAGAGCATTTTTACATATTCTTATGGTTAATTTGTATTATTTGGTTTTCGGAGTCTACACTAGTGTTTTTATATATTTCAGGTATTTTTGGGCTGGATCGTATGATTTTGGAAATTGATCACAATTTATGGGATTATTTTGTAAATGAGAGGGTGAATGACTGAGCTAAACTGGAAGATGGCCGGATGTTACTCGTAGAGCTGGACAGTTCAGTTGGGGCCTGTTCCTTCGCATGTGGGCCGGTTCATCCAATTGAGGCCACGTGATTGCTGCCTCCTACTACTGTTATTGGGTTTAATATAATTAGTTTAGTTAGATAGAATTAGATTAATATATCAATATTATATATTAGATTAGATAGATTAGGTTTATATATATATACTTCCATTCATACGGTTGAATGGGGAGGTGAAGGCCGAACAACAGTATACGGCCGAACAAGTTTTGTTTCTTAACCCTAATTACGTTTTGTTTTATTTTTATGGAGACCTAAACTCTCCCGTTCTATCTACAATTTGAAGCTTTGTTTGGTTTGATTGTGAGTTTCTGAATCTTGTTCCTTATTTCCTATATTGAATGTTTCGACTTCTTTGTGCTTGAATGATTGATTGTTTTATTTTATCTTGTCTGATCAACTTGGTAGAATCAATTCAATTGCTAGGGTTCTGTAGATTCCTGATTGTAAACCTTAACCCAAGTGGCAAACTTATCCCTTTAGGGCTGATTGAACTAATTGGATGAGTAGGAAGTTGGATGTGTTGTTAAATCTCTCCTTAGGGACTGCAAATACCTTGGTTAATCTCTGAACTTAAAGCTATCAATTGGGTTAAATCCTTCTTTAGGGACTGTTCGATTGATAAGGGTTTCTAGGACTGATTGGACTAGTAACTATATTAGGTCGGGACAAGGGCATTCATAGGAATCATAAAAGGACAAGAGGAAGTTACAATATCAATTCAACCAAATAAAGTGGATAGTGGTAGGTAGAACGATTTTCTCTAAATTCATTTGCATTAATTTGTTTATAGTTTAATTTATTTTCTTTCTTATTTTCACCACTCAAAACCCCCATTTCATACTAATTGGTAAATAAACTTAACTTAGGAATAACTTGATTCTCTGTGGGATCGACTCGTGCTTACCACACTACATTAGTTAGGTAGGTTCGAATATATTTTGATACGGTTTAGGCGACTAAAAACCGTCCATCAAATTGGCGCCGTTGCCGGGGAATCAAAGTTTATTTCTTTGTTTTGTGTGTTTGCTGATTATTGTATATAACTTAACTTTGTTGTGAACCTATCTTACGGTTCACGACACCCTTACAACTAACATTTTAAGATGAGATTAATGCAGTGTCAAGGGGAAAATTTTCACCATTATTTCACAAGAGTGAATAATTTATTGGACGTCCGTTATGCACGGGGTTACCAAGATAGTTTGCAAGATATGATTGTTTGTGTACTTGAGGGCATGACTCCTGAGACCAAAGAACTTGCCGAGTCTATGAGTAACGGAGGCTTTGCAAGTTTTAATTTATCAGAGATGTGGGATTTTTTCTGCTACATGGGTCACCAAGTGGAGCAGGAAGAAGCTTTCACACGTCAGGTTATGTTGGAGGAGGTGCTTAAAAGGATGGAGCGAATTGAGGAACAATTGAACCAACTTAATCAACCGGTGAGTGAGTTGGTAGTAGAGCAATGCTTTATTCCTCAAGTTGATGAAAGTCAAGACACAAACAATGATGGTTTGATCGGTGAGAGCCCGATGCTCCCTGACATGGAGTCTTATGAGTGCACGCATGAGGATCCATGTGTTTTGGTTCCTATTGCATCGAAAGAAATCATCCCTGACTTGCCTATCAAGGAACCATGTACCGAGCCGATTGTTGTGGCTCCCGAGCAAGGTATTGATATTTCTTACTCTTTTGTGGATTTTGGTGAATATGCAGACCCTTGTGAACATTACTTTGAGAAGCCACCAGCGGAACTGTGTTGGTGGTACTATATACCCTCTACAAAGAGTCATACTCGCTTCTCTGATAGGTTGAAACATGTCTTATCTGCAATATTATTTAGTTTCAGTTTATCATTATATTATACATGCCTAATTGATATGTGTGCACAAGAGTTTGACAAATTGCTGAGGGCGTTAACAATGTCCGATTTTATATTGGGAAGAATCCAAGATATGTTTTTTTTTCTTTATTCTTTTTATTTTTAATTTAGGATTAATTTTTATATTTCTTTATTTATTTCCGTAAAAATAAAATTTAAAAAAAAAAAAGTGGAACTTCTTCAGCCGTCTCCCTCTTCCTTTCCTCTCTCCGCCCGTGGCCGTCTTTGTCCTCCTCTGAACTCCGGACGCCGGCCGCCACTACTCCACCAGATCTCCCCTTTTCTTCGCCCTCCTCCTCCCGCACTCCGTCCCGAGGCCCAGCGATCGCCGGACCACCCGCCTGCGAGGCCGCCGCTGAACCGAACACACCCCTGTTCTCCTCTCTTTCGCTGTGCTCCTCGACCGCCAACCTTCCATCAAATTGGCGCCGTTGCCGGGGATCCACCTCCATCATCGCCTCCGCACTGGCTCCTGTACTCAGCCCGACGCAGCCTGCCGCCGCCTCGAGCCTTGCTGCTGCCAACGTTCGATTTCAATCCTGAATCTGGGCCCTCGATTTCAATCACCGTCCGGTATGTACAGATTCGAAATCAATTCCCCTTGTCACTTATAATCAGATTCTAATCTGAATTTGGTGAATCTTGATTCTGAATTAGTAGAAGAGGTGAATTGTGTTGCGGGATTCTGAATTAAGTACACGGTGTCTTTCTTAATTGTTCTTCGATATGGGTTGCAGGATTGTTGGTGCTCCGATTGATTTCTTT
Source organism: Persicaria tinctoria (assembly GCA_037127255.1). Lineage (NCBI taxonomy): Eukaryota > Viridiplantae > Streptophyta > Magnoliopsida > Caryophyllales > Polygonaceae > Persicaria > Persicaria tinctoria. The sequence continues at coordinate 38,026,525 of JBANSL010000003.1, read as the reverse complement.
TGCTTGTCTCTTGCTCCATGTGTCCATTGATTTTTCATGATTTTCCTCGCAAAATATGGATGAGCAAGATCGATAAGGCTATCTCGATTTTACTGGTCAAGTTGCTAATTTTTATACTTGATTTGGCTCATTAATGGGCTTAAATTGATCTGGAAAGTTTATAGGGATGTTAATATTGATACTGATGGTTTTAGAGGCCCTAAGTACTAATGACTTACTTGAGTTTCGATACTTCCTTGACCGGTGGATATAGCGCATTGTTTTGTTTATTATTGTCAAGTGCTATTATCGTCTAACTCCTTTGAGATGGTGCCATGCTTCAATTTTTGCTTACTAGTTCATGCTCCCTGAAATTACATGAATTCCATGTTTTTAATTTATCATAAGTGATTGAGCACGGATTGATAAGTTGATTTCTAATGTACTGGGTTATGTTATTCTTTTTACTTGGATGATATTCTATCTCTTGGATAGTTGGCATGCATTTGCTTGTTGTATCGTCTTTGTGGTGTCTTGACCAGGCGTTTTGCAAAGAGGATATGTCTATATTTTTCCAACTCCAAGAAGGTTCACTCGTGCCAATTACATCCAATTCTTCTTGAGCTCAATGATTTGTCTCGAATGCCTAATTTCATTGTGAGTTCCCTATACTTCTTTTATTCATTTTCTTTACTTTGAGGACAAAGTAAAATTTTAAGCATGGGGTGGGGAATTTTAGTGTAGCTCCGTATTTATATATTTATGTTAGTTTTTTTTGTTTTATTTTATTTCAATTTTTGTTATGCATTTCATTGCATTTAGGTGTTATTAAAAATACCCATCTTGGTTTAGTTTGTCCTCTAATTTATTTTTATGATCTTATTGCATAAATCCCATGATTTGATTGAATTGCTTGAAAATGATTTTTGGAACATGATTTGAGAATATAATTGAGCAAGTATGGTTCATAGTTGAGATTAAATTGAAATCTAGCAAAAATATAACCCTTGTGAGTTTGTTTTGGCCTTATAGGGACTATTCATAATTATTTCCTTTTGCTTTTATTGTCTGATTATACTCTCCATATGCTTGTTTTTCATGACCGTATTGCACATATTTGTTGTGAATTTCAAATGATTGAGGCATGTTTTCTTTAGCCATATTATACCTTATCTACCTTACATATTATCCTTTTCTTGAAGCCAATCTGAGCCTTAAAGCCTATTTTTTTTTATAGCTCCACAAAAATATATCATAGCCAATGATTAGCCTGACCCTATCCGGGAATTAGGAGAAGAATTGGTGAAAAATCTTTATATTGGAGTTGCTTTGAGTAGAGAAGATGTATGTATGGTTGTGCATTGCGAGAGGCATAGCCAAAATAAGGTAACCCTTCTTGCATAATAGAGATGACTTATTACTAGGGGCCTAAGGAGGATAAAATTCACTTAGGAGTAAAAGTCTAGTAAGCTTAGACCTAAGGAGGATAAAATTCACTTAGGGGCAAAAGTAAGCATAAAAGAAAAGAAGTCATCATAATAAAAAAAAATGCATAAGTTGTATGGCTATTGAAATCGAAAGAGCTTATTGCTATGTAATAGAGTTTATGTTATTGGAATGGTTTGCGAAGTATGGAAGTTTTGGTGTTGTTCTGGTTGGTTGTTGTTCCTTTTTCCCGGATTTTTAGCACCACAAGCCTTAATATTTCCCATGCCTTATATTCCTACCAAAGCCCCATTACAGCCCTATAAAAGTCCTCATGATGTTGTTTACAAGTAATGACTTTCACGGTGAATAGAGCATTTTGGATTAAGTTGAGAGTTGAACTTTAAAGCCTAAACACATGAGAGCTTGAGTGAAACACATTATCCCGGTTAGGTTGGATTAAATTTGCCTTTACTATTGGATCGCTCATATATTTGTGAGGATATTTGTTCTCTTATTCATGGCTCCGCTGGCGATGTTGCTTTTCTAAAACTACAGCATGAAGATCTTATTTGTGGTATGATTAATTCTATATTTGTTTTTCATTGCTTGAGGACAAGCAAAAGTTTAAGCATGGGGTAGTTTGATAGAGTCTATTTTAGTCATGTTTTAAGTATAAGTTTGCATATTAGTTTAGAGCATTTTTACATATTCTTATGGTTAATTTGTATTATTTGGTTTTCGGAGTCTACACTAGTGTTTTTATATATTTCAGGTATTTTTGGGCTGGATCGTATGATTTTGGAAATTGATCACAATTTATGGGATTATTTTGTAAATGAGAGGGTGAATGACTGAGCTAAACTGGAAGATGGCCGGATGTTACTCGTAGAGCTGGACAGTTCAGTTGGGGCCTGTCCCTTCGCATGTGGGCCGGTTCATCCAATTGAGGCCACGTGATTGCTGCCTCCTACTACTGTTATTGGGTTTAATATAATTAGTTTAGTTAGATAGAATTAGATTAATATATCAATATTATATATTAGATTAGATAGATTAGGTTTATATATATATATACTTCCATTCATACGGTTGAATGGGGAGGTGAAGGCCGAACAACAGTATACGGCCGAACAAGTTTTGTTTCTTAACCCTAATTACGTTTTGTTTTATTTTTAATGAGACCTAAACTCTCCCGTTCTATCTACAATTTGAGGTAGGCCGTGTCTCTCCTTTCTGCTCGCAAGTGGAGCTCTAACTCAAGGGCTTCATCGTTGGTGTCTTTGTTAAAATCCACTAATTGGGCCGATGATACCAAAAATTCAACCGGAAAAATCGCGTCGACCCCAAAGGCCATTGCCAATGGTGTTTCTCCAGTTGGGCTCTTGGTTGAGGTTCTGTAAGACCATAGTACTAGTGGCAAGGTTTCGGCCCACTCTCCATTTGTTGTCCCCAATCTTTTCTTTAAGGCGTTTAAGATCTAGCAATTTGTGGTTTCGGCTTGTCCGTTGGATTGCGGGTAGGCCATAGATGAGAAACGGAAATCGACGTGGAGCACGACGCAAAAGTTGCGTATCCCTTCACAGTCGAATTGGGGGCCGTGGTCGGTGATGATGGCTTAGGGGACTCCAAATAGGCTGATCATATTTTTCAAGAGGAACGACTTGCGCACTTTTTCCGCTGTAATGGTGGCCATGGTTTCGGCTTCTACCCATTTTGTAAAGTAATCAACTATTACAATGATAAAGTGGAGTTGGCCCGGCGCTGTTGGAAAAGGGCCCAAAATATTCATTCCCCACATTGCAAAACAGCATGGTGCTGATATGCATTTTAACGGATGAGGAGGCCGATGATTGAGCGACGCATGTCACTTGCAGGGATCGCATATATGAATAATCATCTCAGCATCAGCTCCGAGAGTGGGCCAGTAGTACCATAATCGTGTGATCTTGGCTGCCAGTGCTCTCCATCCTTGGTGATTCCTACATATTCCTGCATGGAGTTCGCGGAAAAGATCGAGACCTTTTTGGTTTGTCACAGAGGAGGTAGGAGAGCTTAATACCTCTTTTGTAGAGTCTTCCATCCCTGACTAAAAAACGAGCCGCTCGTTGTCTGATGTTTTGGTTGCCTAGCAATTAGTTCATCAGTACGCCTTCGGTTATATACTGTAAGAGGGGTTTGCGCCAATCCCCTAGATTTTATATCTTGAAAACCCCCTTGTGAATTCCTCGGGCATGTCTTTGCTCTATTACCCCGCGGTCGCTCAAACCGAGGGGCAGTGTCGCTCCTATATTGGCCAAAATATCGACGCGTTCGTTTTTCTCGCGGGGGATGGATGAGATGGAACATTTCCGAAAAGCTGCCGTAAGTGTTTGAACGCGAGCTAGGTACTCAGGTAGCATCCCTTTTTTGCCTCATATTCTCCTTTGACTTGTTGAGCGACCACTTCGGAGTCTGTGAAGATTTGAACTTGACGGGCTCCATTGATCAATGCTTTTTCAATACCCGCAATCAGTGCTTCATATTCTGCTTCGTTGTTGGTGGCTTTGAATAATAACTGGAAAGACAAATCAGTTACCTCTCCACTAGGACCGGTGATTGTGACTCTTGCTCCATATGCTCCTGCTGATACAGAACCATCCACATTGATGACCTAGTCTTCTCCATTGCGATCCTGCAAATCTGTGAAATAGCTTCGACCACGAAGTCGGCTAATGCTTGGCCCAAGCGAGATTTTCTGGGTTTAAAATGTATGTCGAATTCTGAAAGCTCCACTGGCCATTTAACCATTCTTCCTAAAAGGGACGGAGAGTGGAGGATCTGATGTAGGGGCAGATCATATAGTACCTCGATAGTTTGAGCCTGGAAGTAGGGCCTCAATCTTTGGGTTGCGAAGACAATAGATAAAACCATTTTCTCTATGGGGGTGTACCTAGACTCGGTAGGTTGCTGATAGAGTCTATTTTAGTCATGTTTTAAGTATAAGTTTGCATATTAGTTTAGAGCATTTTTACATATTCTTATGGTTAATTTGTATTATTTGGTTTTCGGAGTCTACACTAGTGTTTTTATATATTTCAGGTATTTTTGGGCTGGATCGTATGATTTTGGAAATTGATCACAATTTATGGGATTATTTTGTAAATGAGAGGGTGAATGACTGAGCTAAACTGGAAGATGGCCGGATGTTACTCGTAGAGCTGGACAGTTCAGTTGGGGCCTGTTCCTTCGCATGTGGGCCGGTTCATCCAATTGAGGCCACGTGATTGCTGCCTCCTACTACTGTTATTGGGTTTAATATAATTAGTTTAGTTAGATAGAATTAGATTAATATATCAATATTATATATTAGATTAGATAGATTAGGTTTATATATATATACTTCCATTCATACGGTTAATGGGGGGGGGGGGGGGGGTGAAGGCCGAACAACAGTATACGGCCGAACAAGTTTTGTTTCTTAACCCTAATTACGTTTTGTTTTATTTTTATGGAGACCTAAACTCTCCCGTTCTATCTACAATTTGAAGCTTTGTTTGGTTTGATTGTGAGTTTCTGAATCTTGTTCCTTATTTCCTATATTGAATGTTTCGACTTCTTTGTGCTTGAATGATTGATTGTTTTATTTTATCTTGTCTGATCAACTTGGTAGAATCAATTCAATTGCTAGGGTTCTGTAGATTCCTGATTGTGAACCTTAACCCAAGTGGCAAACTTATCCCTTTAGGGCTGATTGAACTAATTGGATGAGTAAGAAGTTGGATGTGTTGTTAAATCCCTCTTTAGGGACTGCAAATACCTTGGTTAATCTCTGAACTTAAAGCTATCAATTGGGTTAAATCCTTCTTTAGGGACTGTTCGATTGATAAGGGTTTCTAGGACTGATTGGACTAGTAACTATATTAGGTCGGGACAAGGGCATTCATAGGAATCATAAAAGGACAAGAGGAAGTTACAATATCAATTCAACCAAATAAAGTGGATAGTGGTAGGTAGAACGATTTTCTCTAAATTCATTTGCATTAATTTGTTTATAGTTTAATTTATTTTCTTTCTTATTTTCACCACTCAAAACCCCCATTTCATACTAATTGGTAAATAAACTTAACTTAGAAATAACTTGATTCTCTGTGGGATCGAATCGTGCTTACCACACTACATTAGTTAGGTAGGTTCGAATATATTTCGATACGGTTTAGGCGACTAAAAACCGTCCATCAGTTGCAAAACCCTACTGGCAAAGTAGATTGGGAATTTGGATTCTCTTGAGAGCACAATGCTGATAGTAGTTGATCTAACCGCGAGGTATAACTAAAGAGTCTCATGCTCGTGCGGATAATGAAGAGTGGGGAGTCCTGCAAGATATTCCTTCATGTCCTTGAAAGCTTTGTCTAGAACAGAAGTCCATTCGACTGGACCTTTCTTTTTCAACTGTTCGAAGAAAGGTAGGGAATGAGCTGCTAGTCGTGAGCAAAATCTGCTTAGGTAGTTGACAAATCCATTCAACTTTTGAATGTCGTTAAGTGTCCTGGGGGGGGGGGGGGGGGGCATGTCGAGTATTGCCACAAAGCCTAAGAATTTCCCAGAATCAACTCCCAACACGCACTTCTCAAGATTGAGGCAGACGCGATTCTTCTTCAAGGTGTCGATGGTTTCCCGGAGGTCACTGGAATGACCCTCTTTTGTCAGACTTTTGACCACGATATCATCAACATAGACTGCAATATTTCTCCCAAGTTTTGGCCTGAAAACTTTCTCGATCATTCCCTGGAAGGTAGCACCGACATTTTTGAGTCCGAAGGGCATTACTTTATAACAAAAGGTGCCCTGGTTGGTGATGAAGGGGATACTTTTTTTTCATCGCGGGAGCATATTTTGATCTGATTGTAGCCCGAGTACACATCGAGGAAACTGAGAGTTGCGTGCCCTGGGGTGGTATCCACCAGCTCATCAATAGAAGGTAGGGGTAACTGTCTTTTAGGCAAGCTTCGTTCAAATCTTTGAAGTCTACACACATTCTCCATTTTCCATTGCTCTTTCTCACCAACACAAGATTTGACAACCACATTGAGTCATTGATCTCGCGGATGAAACCGGCTTGTAGAAGCTTATCCCCTTCTTCTTTGCCTGCTTTGGACTTTTCAACGGCCATCTTTCTATTTCTTTGACACACAGGCATTGTGTCATGGTTGAGCCTCCAAAAATGCTCCGCGATTTCCCGGGGAGACCGTTCAAATCCTGAGGTGACCATGCGAAAACATCTCGTGACCTTTTCAGCATCTCCTTAATGCGGTCTAGGGCCGGGCCTGCCAAGCTGTGGATGTGGTAAAGAGCCTTAGCTTTCTTGAAGAACAGAAAGAAAGCGACCTTCTCTTCAACTATTTTATCTACCGTTTTCTCAGGTCGCACTTCCAATTCAACTTGCTATTTCTCGGAATGTGACTTCCTGGTCGCTATCGCTCGATGCTTCTACCTTTAATGATCCCTAACCGGGTTTGTCAATCGCGAACACTCGCCCGTGTCCTTTTTTTAATGAGGTTAAGTAACAAACTATGCTTTCTGCTTGTTCTCCTCGGACCTGGCCTACCTTTCCATTAGCCCATGGGAATTTAATGCTAAAATGATAGATAGAGCATGTGGCTTGGAAACAGACTAACCCGACCCATGATGGCATTGTAAATAGACGGTATTCGGACTAAAGTGAATTCAATCATGTAAGTCCTTCTGTTGGGGCCCATCCCTAGCGTTAAAGCTAACTCGATGGTTTCAGCTACCTTGACTTCATCTCATGAGAAGGAGACCAACTTCCCTGAGTAACGATGCAAAGCACTTTCTGCGATCCCTTGCTGCTCAAATGTGTTCCAGTAGAGGGCATCTACCAAAGACCCGATATTTATCATTACTCGTTTGACCATTTTGGTCCCTAGCTGCACATGAATAACCATGGGATCCGAATGCGACATCCTTAGGTCACGAGCGTCAGAAATAGAAAAATTTAATATCGCGTGTTCAGTGGACGCTTGTCTAACGCTGGCCTCAAGGGGGGTCGCCTGGCCTCTCTCTCATAGTTTTTCCTCTCCTGATTGCTGGTGCCAGATGAAGTGGGTCCCCCCCGCGATGATATTAATGCATCCGTCCGGGGGTGGTGGGTTTCGGTTATCCATGTCAGAACGTTCAGGTCGGTTTGACGAGGACCTTGCTTCGGGGGCATTTCTCATGTCCCTTGGTGGGGGCAGGTATCCTCCTCCTCTATTCCAATTTCGCCCTCCTCGGCGTCGCGGGTACAATCCCCTTCCCCTAGTTGCATACGGGATATTGTATTGTCGGGGTGGAGCAATGGGAGGATTGTACTGTCGTGGTGTAGCAAACGGCTGACTGACATTCACTGGGGGTACATATTTGCAAAGGGACTTCTTTTTTAGGTAGAGCCGGTGGGACCCCCCTTAAACATGGGGTGAGATCAGGTCGGGGTGCGCCATCATTACATTTGTCGGGGCATCATGCGGGCTTGGTCCAGTTCGCTGGTTGTATTGTACTTCTTGCTAGGGAGGTCATGGTGGGGTGACAGGGTACTGCCAATGAGGGTTGTTGCGTTGCTGATTCTCGAACCCTCCCTTCCCCCGATACTTGTTGGTGACCTTGTGGTAGAATTAAGGTTTAGCCTCAACGGGTCGCGAGTTGGAACTAGCAACCTCCATAGCGTGGATCTGCTTTATGACGAGCTTTCGCAAATCGTCATAGTTTTTTGGCTCTTTTCGGAATAGACAGATCTTGAAGTCTCCTTCAGCCAGGTTGCCCATTAATATGGTGCTCGCAAACTCTTGGTTAAACTTTGGGATTTGTACTACCATGTTGGTAAATCTGATGAAGAAGCTTCCCAAAGATTCAGATGATCCTTGCTTGATGGAATTGAGGTCCAACATGGTTCGCCGGCCTCCTTGTGTGGGCACTACCAAAATGGGCGACGAACGTGCTAGACAGTTGTGCAAAGTTGTTGATGGATGATCGGGCCAGATTGGTGAACCACGTCAGAGCCACTTTGCTTTCATGGATGGAAACGATCGGCAAAACAGAGCATCGTTGTCCTCATTCATTTCCATTGACGCCGTAAACTGATTTAGATGATCGTTGGGGTCAGTGTCGCCCTTGTACTTGGCGATGGCCACATCCCTCCATCTCTTAGGAACAGGTGCCTCACGTATCTCTCTACAAAACGAAGATGGGAAAGTTGGTTCACCTCTACGAACTGGGCCAGGTGCCCTTGGGGAATTAGAGCGCGATGACACATCCTTGACGCCGGAGTCACAGGCCTTCTTGCCGATATTGTCGTTGCTGCGCTTTAAACCTGGATCGAGAGGACAGTCAGCAAGGTTGGGGAAGTGGTTGATGGTTACAAGTACGGGACCCTGCTGGTGATGGTGACCATGGGGATCGCGCAGATACGGCATCCCGTTCACTTGTCGTCCATAGTATTATTTTTGTGGGAAGGCACCCGCGAAGCATTGATATGAGGGGGTAACCACCCCCACATCCCATATGGGGCAAAAGGGGGAGGTTGAGCTGCGTCCCAGGGAGGTTGTTGGGGGAAATTCTCTTCGTGGTGAGGTTGAGCTTCTTCGTTGGGGGGATTGTTGAGGTTGAGGCCGTTGATTTCTTCGGTATTGTGGTGCTGGTTTCTGAACTCTTCACCAAATAGCGTGAAGTTCATGATTCATGCAAATTTGTTAGTAACAAGAGTAAAAATAGTGCTCTTCGCTATCTAATTAGGAAAAAAGAAAAAGAACAAAAAAGGAATGCAAATTGAAAGAACAAAATAATGTAATATGAAAAAGTGTACTGATACGCGGAACCTCTCGTCGTGAAAGGTTCGCACAGACGATGCAAATGACGCGATCGTGGAATTTCACCTATACTTATTACCTCAAGGTGACGACAAATGTCCTTTGTTACCTGCAAGCCTAATCAAGATGGGTAAGGATCAGCTCGTGTGCTATTGGTCCAAGTGGTTGCGATAAAGATTTTGACTTGCGAGGAGGTGATTACTGTCAGTCGTATTTAGAGGGAATACTCGAGATGACGTTCTTATTCCAGATACGTTCTTCTCCGATCAAATACCTTAAAAATTCGACTCCGAGGGTTTTAAGTCAGGGAGATATGCAGAGCTCCTCTTCTTCTCTCTTGAATCAGATCCCCTACTTGGATTTCTAAATGGGGGGTATTTATAGGGGTGTTGTTGCAGGAGTAAATCGAGTATTGAAATAAATATGAAATATAGTTCAGACTGACTTCCCTGTCTCAGCAAATAAATACAAGACTTCCTCCCGTTGTAGTAAGAGAAAATCAGGATCGAATCCACGAGGAACCACGTCAGCAGTTCTCATGTAGCTGTAAATTCTCACAGAAGCAGCAGAAAGACAGAAACACAAAAAGGAAAGAAACAAATAAACCCGGCAAGGGCAACGAAAACAAAAGCAAAGAACAAACAAAACAAGAAAAGACAAAGCGAAACAGCAAATAAAACGAGGACACAGAAGCTACTCGATCTCGAGTAAGCTGTCCTCTAGATCGACAAAGGTGGGTCGACAACAGAAACTCAAAAACGAAAACAACACAACTCGACGAAGACAAGTGTACTCGATCTCGACAAGCACTACTCGAGATCGACTAGGGCATGCAAAGACAGAAACTTGAAAATCGACAAGAAACAGAAGCAAATCAACTCGACTAAGACCAACCCCTACTCGACCTCGACAAGCCACTACTCGAGGTCGACAAAGGTCTCTTCTATGTCGAGTACAGTAAAAGACAGAAATTTTAAAAGGGCAAATTTTCGAACCAAAACTCAGAATTTCGACAGAAATAAACTTCAATATATTAAAAGACTTCCAAAGCCAGGGTTTCAACACCACAACGATAACCATGCAAAGTAACACACAAAGGCATAAAAGATCATGCTTTCCATCAAATAACTTTCGTCATTAACAAATAGGCAAATAGAGGCTTTCGCATAAACCCTAATTGTTACTAACCCTTTTCACATAATTAATCCAAGTTACATTAAGATCACTTTCGCTTCAATAACACAAACAAGGATCACCTTCAACTCTCGCAAAAGAATCATGCTCACAGGGATAGAAGATGAATTGCACAAAAGATCTGACCTTTATCGCATCGCCTCACATGGCCAACGTCGGGCTCACCCCAGCCCCATAAGTGGGTGGACTACTCACGCCTCATTGCAATAACAGACATTGAATGAAAAGAAATAACTTGCATTAAAACTAAATTCAAAGCCTTTACAATCCTGGCAATCAACTTTCGCAGAAAGCCAAAACCTTAAAAACCTTAGAACTCCTAAACTTCTCTGTGGAACTAACTAATTGTCTCTGAAATTGAATGAATAAAACTGAGCCCCATGAGCTTTATTTATAGCCTTCATTCCCTAGCTATTCTAGGAAAGAAGATATCTATCTCTATCTAAAATTATATCTAAAACTTGAAAGGATAAATAAATTGTTTTATGGAAATAAATCTAAAACGAAAAGATAAAACTAAATAGGTAAGTCTTCATGTCTTGATAGATCTTGTCTCCTTGGATAGAACTTGATGGAATCGGATAGAATCTCGGCCAAATCGACTCCTTCGGCCCCAAGGAATCCCACGTCTACACGGACAGGTCTCGTCGAGAAGTTTCTGGAAACGGCTCTACTCGACCTCGACCACGGCTCGTCGACCTCAAGTAGGGTGGTTCGTCTCTGGACTTCCTCGGCTAGTTCTGCTCGATGTGGTTCGGACTTGGTTCACAGGACTCGTCGACCTCGAGTAGCTCTTGTCGATGTCGAGTAGGACTGGTCATCGACTAGGTCTCCTCGGGTGGCTCTACTCGACAAGGCTTGGACAAGGCTCGGACAAGGCTCCTCAGGCGCTCGTCGATCTCGACAAGCCCTAGTCGACCTCGAGTAGACTGGCTTGCCGACTAGGTCTTCTCGAGTGACTCTGCTCGATGGGCTCCGGATCTGGACTCAGGGTCTCGTCGATCTCGACAAAGGGTCTTCGAGATCGAGTTGGATTCTTCCTTTCCGCTTCCGCGAGTTGCCTCTTCCGCTGGCAGCGAGTTTTTCCGCGGCAGCGAGCGGTCCGCTGCAGCGAGTCGAGTCGCTGGCAGCGAGTGCCGCCTGGTCGTCCTCGGTTTGTCGACCAGCTCTTCTTCTCGTCAACCCCGGGCGTGGCGCTGAGGCTTCGTCGATCTCGACCAGTGGTCCTCGAGATCGAGTAGGGTCCGGAGCCGGGTTGGTCTGGCTTGCTCGATCAGGCTCTGCTCGACCAAGGTTGCTCGGACATGCTCGTCTAGGTCGAGTAAGGCCTACTCGAGATCGAGTAGCCTTGACTCTTAGACTGGTTCCGCTGCTTTGACCTTGGACTTCTGTAGTGGTTTTCCGAGCTTTTCCGACCTTCTGTAGAATTGCTGTAAAATGCCTCGATTTCTGTGAATTAAACAAAAACTGGTGTAGATTCCATAATTTGGCAAATAAACATAAACTACATAGGTTCTGTACTGTTCTAACCCAAATGAATGTAATGTATACAGAAATCGATATAAAAGTTACTGTAAAATATGGCAGATTCAGCTCACAACAAACAACCCATACTTAAGCTTGCTTGCCCTCAAGCAATACTTTTATTTGTCATTCAGGGGAAGAATTCAAACTCTCAACATCTTAGATTCATTCTCATATGTCCACTGCAATCAATTACCATCCTCGAAAAGGTACTTATGTCACAGATCCATGCATGTGCAATTTAAAAAGCAACATCTACTCACAAAAGGAGGGTTATGCAAAAACATTCATAAGTGACAAAGCATTAATAATCAAGAGGACTTTAATTTAAGCTCAACAAGGAGTAGATTGGTAAAAGGCTAAAGGTGGGAATTTTTGGCCATGTGGTGCTTTTGATCCGGGGAAATGGAGTATTTCCAAATTGAATTTCCACATTCCTTCTCCATAAGATTCATCACCTTTCATATTGCTTTTCTCAATAATAATGCTTTTACCTCTCTAACCTCAGCACTGCCTTCTCGCGAGTCGCAAACATGGGTGTTATGAATGGCCCCGGATACTTAGTGCTTTGGACTCCTCACAATGTGTCCCATCTCTCCAAACTATTATCTCAGAGAGCAGGGTCAATCTACCTTTATCTCCTGAGGTGATTGGATTTTCTTTCACTCATTAAATTTTCCATATATTTCAAATAATTTTCCTTCCAAACTCCAATAATGATAAACACAACAACCATATAACAATCTCCATCTTGGACCAAATCATTCTCAACATAATCCCCGGATAAGGTAAAGAATGGCAAATATTTAGATCATGTGGAGCAAATATTGAAATAAGGCATAATATGGCTTTTTGTGATGCATAAGCATAGGTAAGGCTAGGATATAACAATGTGAGTATTATATGGAAATATAAAGTCCTCCATCATCTTATCATGCAACATGTCAAAAGCAACTTCAAATTTTACCTCCTTTCATGGTTTTCAAGAAAATATGCACTTCATTGTGACTTCCCTTTACTAGGCAATTTCATGCTATATCTCTAATGAATCCAATTTTGCATCGTCGAGTTCAATATAAGCTTCCATGACATTAATCAAAATTTTCAATGGGGGTCATTTTTCTCAAATTTTGGAAAACATGCATATAAGCACATAAATCAACAATGCATTCCATAATAGCCATGTAGCAATTCCAAGAAATAATGCACAAGTCATGTCAAATAAATCAAATATGCATAAAGTAAGCCCTTCCCCCACCCCATACTTAAATATTACAGTGTCCTCACTGTATAAAAAACAAGGTAAGGGTAAAGAAAGAAACTCACAAGACAGGTGTGCAGAGCCTCAAAATTTCGAATGGAGCACCTCCTGGCCGAGTTTTAATGTAGCTTGGTTCCATCCATGGACTTGAAAAGTAGAAGACATATACCCATAATAGCAAAACTAAAAGTGTTCAAAACCAAAATCAAAAAACAAAGTCTCAAATGTCCTAAAAAGTCTATGTACATGCTCTAGATTTTATAGTCGCTAGGCCGACTTTCCATTAATGCTCAAGGTGGCATCTGCAGGGCCCATGTAGCTTGGGCCTCAAATAAGACTCCATTCTTTTCTATCAGTTGTAATCCTCCAGAATGGATCTTGTTCACCACGAACGGTCCCATCCGCTTCTTGTTGAATTTATTGGGAAACCAATGATCCTTTGATTTAGAGACATAGAGCTTGTCTCCAACTTCATATTCCTTAGGCTCATCATTGGATATCCTGCACAATCGCACATACCAAGGGAGACCTCTCCCATGTATAGATAAATCTTTAATGGAAATAGGCGAAGAAAGATCCATACCTTGGCTTACCTTCGCAGAGACGGAATCGGGGACTACTGTATTTGGTCGATCTCGACTGGGGCTAGTCGATCTCGACAAGACTGCTGGTCCTGGTGGTGGTCTGGTTGAAGAGGCAGAAGTCGACGAAGACAGGGGCTTGTCGACCTCGACAAGTCTGGTCGACCTCGACGAGGACTCCGCTCCTGGTGGTTTGCTCATCGAGGAAGGCGGGGCTGGGCTCTCCGAGTGGTGGTCGATCTCGACAAGCTTAGTCGAGATCGACGAAGGCTCTCCTCCTGGTTGCTGCAGCGCTGATGAAGCAGGCTCTGGTGGCGCCGGGTGGTGGTCGATCTCGACAAGCTTAGTCGAGATCGACAAGGCTGGTTCGTCAGGCGGCTTCTGTGTCGAGGAGGATGGAGTCGAGTTAGGGCACTGGTGGTCGACCTCGACAAGTCTACTCGAGGTCGAGTAGGGTGGCTCCTCTGGTTTGCTGCTCGACGATGCTGGCGCTGGTGGAGTCTCCTTGATCTGGTCGAGATCGACTAGGGCTCTACTCGATGTCGAGGAGCCTTGGTCGATCTTGACCCCATACTTAGTCCCTGTCAAGGCATCCGAAAAATAATGAATCCACAACGACTTACCTTGGTCCGTGTCGATTGGATTCTCTGTGTTTTCCTTGAGGATTGCCATGATCTCCTCCACCTGGGCCTTCATGTCCCTCTTTTCCAGCTCCTCAGGGGTCATATTTCTGACCTTGGGTTCCCCGCAGGTGATATAGCCAGCTGAGATAGATTTGACCTCTTCCATTGGACCTGTATGCCTTTTAGTTTTATTAAAGGAATACTCAATTATCTCATTACTGATGTTGAAGGTGAGCACTCCTTTCCTTACGCTTATGTTGGCATCCACCGTCGCCAAGAATGGTCTTCCTAAGATAATTGGACAAGCAGGATCTTCTTGCATATCAACTATTAAGAAATCAGCAGGGACGAAGAATTTACCTACTTGTACTGGGACATTTTCCACCATGCATGTGGGGATGACCACCGTGTTGTTGGCCATGTAAAGTCTAGCATCCAGAGGCTCCAAGGCACCTATCTTAATCTTGGACCAAATCGTTAAAGACATTATACTCACACTAGCTCCAAGATCACATAGGGCATTAATTTTTTATGGACCAAATCCAATAGTTATAGCAAACTTACCTGGATCCGGCCTCTTCTCCAATATGTCCAGATGGCTGCACTCCTCTGTGATTTCAGCCATCGATCGCTTTTTGCTCAGAATCTCCTTCAGGAACTTGACATAAGATGGCATTTCATTGAGAGCTTCTGTGAAGGGGATGGTGACGTTGAGCTTCTGAAGCATCTTGATGAAGCGCTGAAACTTTTTCTCTGCCGGGTCCTTTAGAGATGTTGTGGGGAAAGGCAGCTTCTTTTTCTGATTCGGAGTCAGAACAGACGTCGGAGGTGCTGCAGACTTCTCTCTGTCGACCAGGGGCTCCTCGACATCGACAAGGCCTTTGTCGACATCGACCAGATTGGGCCCAGTCGAGTTGTTGTGTGGTGCAGACGAAGATTCTGGAAGTGTCTCCTCGAGGTCGACGAGGCTCTTGTCGAGGTCGACCACGGCTCTGTCGAGATCGACTTGCTGTTCCTCGTCGTTCTGTTGCTTTTCGACCTCTGGCTCTTGTAGTTGATGGCCACTTCTGAGTTTTATAGCAGCGATGTGTCCAGTCTTTCCCTTAGGATTTGGTTCTGAAGATCCTGGAAGTGACCCTGACTGTCTGGGGATTCCTGCTGCTATCTGACAAATCTGTGTATCAACTGATTTCCGCCAGATATCAATTTCCCCAAGCCTAGAGTTGACACCTTGCATCTGAGTATAGACGGAGTTGAAAGATTGCCTAGTTTCTGAGTGGTTTCTCCGTATTTCCTCCAGGACTGTCTGTATATCATCCTTTTTCTGCTCCCTTTCCGGATGTCCTGGAGCACTATAGGGCGGGGGATTCCTAGGGACACCTTGGTTCCATTGTGGTTGCTGAAACCTTTGGTCCCCCATATAGCGATTGGGACCCCCTGCGTAAGCTGCATCCTCATGGTGCTCTGCCAGCCTGACTTGCTCTGTGTGTGGGCACTCAGGAGTGGTGTGCCTTTGCGATCCGCATTCTATGCAAGGCTGGTTGACAGAGAGATACTTTACTTGCTTGATGAGCTTCTTATTTTGGTCTCTGTAGTATTGCTCCCTAACATCAGGATCAATCTCCTTAGGTGGCTCATATAGGGGCATGGATGGTGCTGGCCTGGCGTATGGGTTCTCTTCATAGGTTGCAGTAGACCCATACTTGTTGTCGTAGTTAGTGAGCTTCTCAAGCACACCCCATGCGTCACTTGGCGGCATTGTCAAATACTCATAGCGAGTATAGTGGTTGATCATGTCCTTTGTGACTTGATCCAGAGAGTTGAAGAAGATCTCCTAAATGACGTAGGGTGGTTGTCCATGAGTAGGGCAAGATCGCAGAAGTTCCTTGTAGCGCTCCCATGCCTTTGCCAGCGGTTCCCCTTGCTTCTGTTTGAAGGCAGTGATTCTCTGGCGGAGATGTGCTGTTTTGGCGGGTGGGAAGAATTTGTTCAGAAACTCTTGCTCTACTTGGGCCCAGGTTGTGAGTGATCTTGCTTTCATCCCTTCCAGCCATTTTAGTACAGGCCCAGCGAGAGACCAGCGAAAAGATTTCATCTTGACATATTCCAAGGTTGTACCTTCAGCAATAGGACGGCACATGTCAGAAAAGTTTGTAATATGTTCAAGAGGACACTCATTAAATCTACCATAGAAGGCATTATTTTTCAGCTCTATAAGAAATTGAGTGCGAATTTCAAAAGAGTTTTCAGGGATTAGAATCGCCGATTCAGGCACGACGAGAGCTGGATGCATGTAGTCCTCTGCCGTGGTTGGATATTGGGCAAGCTCAGCCTGTGCTTGTTCCTTTGCTGCTCTCTCAGCGGTGATAGCAGCATCTTTAGCGGCGATAGCAGCATCCTTTGCGGCCAATTCCCTGGTAAGCCTAGCGACCAGCTGTTCCTGTGTCTCAGCGGCCGCCATGATCCTTTTGAGTTTAGAGTGGATGTGTAGGTAGCGCTCCGGTTCGTCTAAGCTGTCAAACTCAGGTGTTTGACCAGAACGACGCATACACCTGAAAAGTAACTCAAAGAAACAGTGAGAACTGACTACCTAAGGCGCGAATGATTGCCTCCCCGGCAACGGCGCCAATTTGTTGTTGCAGGAGTAAATCGAGTATTGAAATAAATATGAAATATAGTTCAGACTGACTTCCCTGTCTCAGCAAATAAATACAAGACTTCCTCCCGTTGTAGTAAGAGAAAATCAGGATCGAATCCACGAGGAACCACGTCAGCAGTTCTCATGTAGCTGTAAATTCTCACAGAAGCAGCAGAAAGACAGAAACACAAAAAGGAAAGAAACAAATAAACCCGGCAAGGGCAACGAAAACAAAAGCAAAGAACAAACAAAACAAGAAAAGACAAAGCGAAACAGCAAATAAAACGAGGACACAGAAGCTACTCGATCTCGAGTAAGCTGTCCTCTAGATCGACAAAGGTGGGTCGACAACAGAAACTCAAAAACGAAAACAACACAACTCGACGAAGACAAGTGTACTCGATCTCGACAAGCACTACTCGAGATCGACTAGGGCATGCAAAGACAGAAACTTGAAAATCGACAAGAAACAGAAGCAAATCAACTCGACTAAGACCAACCCCTACTCGACCTCGACAAGCCACTACTCGAGGTCGACAAAGGTCTCCTCTATGTCGAGTACAGTAAAAGACAGAAATTTTAAAAGGGCAAATTTTCGAACCAAAACTCAGAATTTCGACAGAAATAAACTTCAATATATTAAAAGACTTCCAAAGCCAGGGTTTCAACACCACAACGATAACCATGCAAAGTAACACACAAAGGCATAAAAGATCATGCTTTCCATCAAATAACTTTCGTCATTAACAAATAGGCAAATAGAGGCTTTCGCATAAACCCTAATTGTTACTAACCCTTTTCACATAATTAATCCAAGTTACATTAAGATCACTTTCGCTTCAATAACACAAACAAGGATCACCTTCAACTCTCGCAAAAGAATCATGCTCACAGGGATAGAAGATGAATTGCACAAAAGATCTGACCTTTATCGCATCGCCTCACATGGCCAACGTCGGGCTCACCCCAGCCCCATAAGTGGGTGGACTACTCACGCCTCATTGCAATAACAGACATTGAATGAAAAGAAATA
This sequence comes from Persicaria tinctoria, assembly GCA_037127255.1. Classification (NCBI taxonomy): domain Eukaryota; kingdom Viridiplantae; phylum Streptophyta; class Magnoliopsida; order Caryophyllales; family Polygonaceae; genus Persicaria; species Persicaria tinctoria. The sequence continues at coordinate 38,008,426 of JBANSL010000003.1, read as the reverse complement.
ACTTGCATTAAAACTAAATTCAAAGCCTTTACAATCCTGGCAATCAACTTTCGCAGAAAGCCAAAACCTTAAAAACCTTAGAACTCCTAAACTTCTTTGTGGAACTAACTAATTGTCTCTGAAATTGAATGAATAAAACTGAGCCCCATGGGCTTTATTTATAGCCTTCATTCCCTAGCTATTCTAGGAAAGAAGATATCTATCTCTATCTAAAATTATATCTAAAACTTGAAAGGATAAATAAATTGTTTTATGGAAATAAATCTAAAAGGAAAAGATAAAACTAAATAGGTAAGTCTTCATGTCTTGATAGATCTTATGTCCTTGGATAAAACTTGATGGAATCGGATAGAATCTCGGCCAAATCGACTCCTTCTCCCCCAAGGAATCCCACGTCTACTCGGACAGGTCTCGTCGAGAAGTTTCTGGAAACAACTCTACTCGACCTCGACCACGGCTCGTCGACCTCGAGTAGGGTGGTTCGTCTCTGGATTTCCTCGGCTAGATCTGCTCGATGTGGTTCGGACTTGGTTCACAGGACTCGTCGACCTCGAGTAGCTCTTGTGGATGTCAAGTAGGACTGGTCATCGACTAGGTCTACTCGGGTGGCTCTACTCGACAAGGCTTGGACAAGGCTCGGCCAAGGCTCCTCAGGCGCTCGTCGATCTCGACAAGCCCTAGTCGACCTCGAGTAGACTGGCTTGCCAACTAGGTCTTCTCGAGTGACTCTGCTCGATGGGCTCCGGATCTGGACTCAGGGTCTCGTCGATCTCGACAAAGGGTCTTCGAGATCGAGTTGGATTCTTCCTTTCCGCTTCCGCGAGTTGCCTCTTCCGCTGGCAGCGAGTTTTTCCGCGGTAGCGAGCGGTCCGCTGCAGCGAGTCGAGTCGCTGGCAGCGAGTGCCGCCTGGTCGTCCTCGGCTTGTCGACCAGCTCTTCTTCTCGTCAACCCCGGGCGTGGCGTTGAGGCTTCGTCGATCTCGACCAGTGGTCCTCGAGATCGAGTAGGGTCCGGAGCCGGGTTGGTCTGGCTTGCTCGATTAGGCTCTGCTCGACCAAGGTTGCTCGGACATGCTCGTGTAGGTCGAGTAAGGCCTACTCGAGATCGAGTAGCCTTGACTCTTAGACAGGTTCCGCTGCTTTGACCTTGGACTTCTGTAGTGGTTTTCCGAGCTTTTCCGACCTTCTGTAGAATTTCTGTAAAATGCCTCGATTTCTGCGAATTAAACAGAAACTGGTGTAGATTCCATAATTTGGCAAATAAACATAAACTACATAGGTTCTGTACTGTTCTAACCCAAATGAATGCAATGTATATAGAAATCGATATAAAAGTTACTGTAAAATATGGCAGATTCAGCTCACAACAAGGGGCTAAGCGAGCAGCTGGCTAGCGACCTCGTGGACTAACAAGGGACACGTGTAACGCATGCCTTCATGCAAGAGGGTAAGGGGGCCACACGTGGCTCCATTAGTGGAGAGATGCTAGGCCAGCGAGCTGCTTGTCTTTGCCCTAAGGGATCACGAGGTATATGTGGGCCATGCTTGTTTATGAAGTTCATGTTTGTAAACACTAGGATACTGATCGTGATGGACACCGAGCGCGATGTTCATAGATTGCTCTATTCGATCAGGGGAGTGAGTTTGGAGTGAGTTTGGTTTGGCCAAGTGTAATGATCACGATGCACTTTATAACGCGCCAGATGTCTTGCATTGGGTAGCCTATTTATGACGTCATATCCCTGTTGATTAATAGGGTCATTTTTCATAGCATCGTCAGCACTCAAAGCAATGCTAGGTCGAATCATAGGCCAATTACATAGCTTTTTCAATTTGCATGTATTTCTTATATCTTTTCTATTGCATTAACTTCTAACATACAAGGTGAACGTGATTGGATTATTGATACAGGAGCCACATATCACATGACAAAAAATACATATAATCATTGTAACTGAAAAAAAAATGTTTACTTAAACCGGATCATATTGACATCATTGATGGTAGCACATCTATTGTTCATGGGATTGGTACCTTAACATTTACTTCAACTCTAACCTTACAAAATGTGATAGTAGTTCATGCATTTAAATATAATTTGTTATCTGTAGCAAGGTTGGTTAGAATTCATATTTGTCTACAATATTTACCGCTAACGTTTGGTTTTTTTAGGACTTTGGAACTAAAAAGCTCATTAGTTCGGGTTTCAAGATTTATGGCCTTTACAGGGAATACTAAGAAAATTCCAGCAGACTGGATTTGGAAACTTAATATTTTTCCGAATATTAAAAAATTTATTTGGAAAATTATTTTAGATATCTTACCTACCACGGCCCGTCTAAATTGATATATAAATAGAGTTCCTAGTACTTGCTCTCTTTGTAATTCTGATACAGAAGATACAAATCATTTATTGTTTAATTGTCGGATCACAAGATCCCTTATTCAAAATCTGGGTGTTACGTTGGGAAAATGTCATAATATTCCAAATTTAATAAGTAATGTTTCGGATAATATTTTAAATACTAGGGCTCTTAATATAGATTTTACAGACTTATGTCATTTATGACATTCTGTTTGGGAGCTCAGAAATAGAATTATTTTTCGCAATACTTCAGATACAAGTATTATCTATGCTCTAACCAATGTTCTAAAAGGCGCTAGGCGGCGGGTGGCCGCCTAGCGCCTAGGCGGCGCCTAGGCTGACTTAGAACAAACTTGATTATTTCCTTATGTTTTGACGAATAACACTTGTCAATAATTCATATAATGTAATAATAATCCATAATATCACTCATAAACCCAAATTTGTAGTAGTTAACTAACACTAAAGTAAATAAACGCAAAAGTACATGTCTGACTAACAATTCTAAACATCCTAAAATCCAAAACTATAAGTTCGACTGAAAAGAAAATGCATCCCGACATGGGGGATAAAAAAACCCTAAGTCAACTAATCATATGCTTAGAAGCTCAAATTGAATAATCGTTGAACTAGGCGGTGCCTAGGCGGGACCAGTCGGGCCCAGGCGGCGTCTAGGCGGTGCCTAGGCGGCGCCTAGGCAGGACTAGGCGGTTCCTGGACGAATTTCCGCCTAGAGGTCCGCCTAGGCTTAAAAATTCCTAGGTCTCGTCCCGCCTAGCGCCTAGGCGGCGCCCATGCGCGATTTTTAGAACACTGGCTCTAACTCAAACTATAGACAAAATCTCATGTTGGAATAAACAACAGGTAAAAATGAAGTTACGTAAACGTGTTAGACCTCTTGATAAATTTATTTGGAAATGCCCTCCAATAAATGTCATTAAGATCAATGTAGATGCTTCCGTGAAAATTGATACTCAACCGTAGGTTGGTTGTATTGTTAGGAATAATGATGGTCTAGTTCTTCGGATTCATAAATGTAACGTTAGGATAAGTTCGGTCATTCTAGCAGAACTCTTTGCAGTTTATACAAGTATAAGACTGGCAGTGCATATGGGAATTCGAAGAGTAATAGTTGAAAGTGATTGTGCAATCATCGTGAATGCCATCAATCAAGTGAACAATATACCATGGAAGGTCGCTCAAATAATCCAAGAGATCCATTCGTTAAGCAAAGATTTTGAGAGCGTCACAATTCAGCACTATTATAGAGAAGCAAATGGTGCAGCTGATTTTCTTGCTAAATCTCAGTTGAATTGTAATTTTATTTTGAGTTCCGATTGTTGTGAGTTTCAAAATATCATCATGCGAGATGATCATAGATGTCGTTAATACATCCAATTTATTGTCTACTCTTAAAAAAAAAAGATTTATGGCCTTTACAAATTGATCCCTAGTGATTGAAATCTATTCACAAAACTCAAGTGATTCATTAACCCTATTAGCTTTTTGATATTTTCCAGAATTATGTTACTAAAAATAAGTATTCTTTGCAAGATAATGTGTCCATTTCCAATGTTTGCAAAGATTTCTGTCATTTACATGTTCGTTTAAGACATCATCAATAGGTTTATCAATAAAGATCAATACATCTATAATAATATGTTTTTTCGAACAAAAATTTAAATCCGAAATGACATTTTTTGTTAGGTAAAAAGGAGAATAATCGGTTAATGCATGTTGATAAATGATTGTTGGTTTATACGTTATATTGCACAAACGTAGCCCGAATATATTGGGTCATTTTATACAAAAACATATTTTATTTTACAATTTTATTCAGCCGTTATTATCAAATTTTTGTGCATGATTCATCATCTAATCTAATCATTTTTATCAAAATATTAATAAAAATTTATAAAGTAAGGTAGATTTCAGGTTTTCTATAATGATGAGATACATTGAATATGCCTACAAAATTAACACATCTTTATTTTAGTTAATAAGGAGACATTTTTTAAACAATTTTATAATAAGTATGGGTTATGAATTGGGCCTCATTTGGTTAATGATCGAAAAACTAAGAAAGTTTAAAAACCTTGATTATTACATGTGTTTGGTTATAATATTTACTATAGAAAAAACGAATAATTTAACTTTGAGAATTTCAATTGCTTATGTAATTTTTTTTTCTAATGGTATTTCTATTTTTAGTAACTTGAATTTATCCAAAAATCTTTTATCAATTACTGAGAAGTAGTACATCCGTTCAGAAATAAGTGGCGTTTGACTTTTTGACACGTTTTTTAAGGAGTTAAAAACTATATAAAATATAAATTTTTTAATTGATTTTTTTAAATAATTTTATACATATTAGTTATAAGTTTAAAATTATTTTAAAAAATTAATAAAAAAAAGTTAATACTCCGTATATAATATAGTTTTTAGCTCCTTAAAAAACGTGTCGAAAAGTCAAACGACACTTATTAATGAACAGAGGGAGTACCATTCTAAAAAAAAAAACAATATCTAAAAACTAACTTCCCCAATTTTTTTTCTTTTTGAGAACAACTTCCCAAAAAATTTCACTCAACACGCACGATACAAGTTAAGTTGCTCCATTTATTTATTCGCGGAGACTATATCCACTGCAAATTATCGTACATTTAAACATTAAATAATGTATGATTGGACGTTTTTTAGTAGAGAAGTTGTCGATATTGCTCGATAGTCAATGGATGATTAGATCAGTTGGACTAATGTTTGGTCGGACGTCGCTACTGTAGGCTAAATAGGGCACAAAACATTTGTTGCATAATGTCTAAACGAACATTTTTTTTTGTGTCTTTGTGTTTTTTTTAATAAATATTTATATTAGTAACGTCCAATACGATGTTGCTAGCTCAATCTGACTCGATTCTTTGACTTGTCATCTAGCAACAGTGACAACTTTTACATTCAATAATGTCCAATCTAATATTAAATAATATAACATCCATTTTGATGTTAGTTAACAACATATTATGAAGTGAACTTGGGGTGTATATAACAATTAGAGCTGGCAAAATCTGACTCGACCCGACTCATTCGAACCCGATCGAAATCCAAAAATCTGGAGTCATTCGTAACCCGAATCCGAACACGAGACCGACCCGACTCGAAATAGACCCGAACACAGATAAACCCGATCCGACCCGACTCTAAACCCGACCCGACTCTGAATTCGACCCAACTCTCAACCCGACTCGATTCTCAACCCGACCCGACTTGAAATGGTTATTTAACATCAACAGTTTAATGCTTGAATGTTAAATTGTTTTTTTTTTAATACAAGTTTATGATTATACTTTTAACATATAAAACACCAATTATTTTTGTTAATTATTATCAATGAGTCAAGTAAGTCAACCGCCATACATCAAAACATCGATACATACTACAAGTCAGAAATGCTAAAAGTTCATTAATCGTTGCAAATGATATAGCGTGCAACCCAACATCATATCCTTCTATTAGACTATTAGTGTTAAGAGTTCTATTAATTCTAGTAGTTTTCGGCTTTTATAAATGGATTTCTTCTTATAAATATAAGTATAATAATTCTATTAGATTTCATATTTATGGTTATTCTATTTGTCCATATTCCATAATTTGTATGAATTACGATACATGATTAATTTTTGGTGGAAAGAATTATTTATATCTAAATCAATAATTATGTAGTTGTTATTTTATTTTTATCTATATTATTATATTTTGATAGAATTAATTATTTATATCTAGATTTGTTAAAAACTAATAATAATAATGGAAAAAAAACTAATGGGCCAAAAGCTAAAAATAAAATGGGCATTGAAAATGAAATGGGTCAATGATATATTCAAACAACAAATAAGCCCATTTGCAACTTGCTAGTTAAAATTAGGTTAAATCCTAAATGTACAATTAATATGATTTAATTATAGCACCGATCAATTGATTTAAATGTTTAAAAAAGGACGATGTTATCGAATATCGAATTTCCGATTATGACTTTTTAATATTGGTTGACAACTGGTGAATCAATGACAATGACTGTATTTAACCAAGTCAAAATTACATATTCAAGTATTCAACCGAGTCAAAATCATTTATTTTAAGTAAATTACATATTTAAGTATTCAACCGAGTCAAAATCAACCTAATTATCCAAACGGGTCGAATATGATTCGACCGAAAACTCAAACAAACTATACCCACTTTGATTCGAAACTCAAATGAGACCGACCCGCCTCTTGACCTGAAACCCGAACGAGCCGACCCGCTTTGTCCCGAACCCGAATGAGCATGACACGATTTAACCCGAAACCTAACTAATCTAAATTTTATTATGAGCGAACCCGATCATAAATTTTACCCGAATTGACCCAACTCGATAATAATCCGATCCGAACAATCGAATTGCCAGCTAATAACAACACTGTCACCCTGTTTATTTTACGGGAGGGTAATGATACAAGTTACTCCGTATTTAAGTTGCTTCATTTGTTTTATGGGAGAGTACAATTAGTAAAATAGAAAAACGACAAAACGAGCGAAAATGGGGTGGGGCCAGAAGGAGCGGCTATACAGCCTACAAGAGCGGGCCTTGTTGGGTCCAATCGCGGTCAAACCAACCCTGCATATTATTCATAATTCACGCCCAACAAAAATAAACAATTACACTTATACTACAGTAGTATTTTTCTTTTTCGGAAGATTGTTTTCTTGGAAGGGCGTCTTCACTAGACCGGTCAAAACACCAATAAGGATCCTCTACATCTCTCTATGCTTCACAACATGCATCACAAAATTAATTTAACCTAAAATTTATCTTTAAAAAAATTTAAAAAATTATATTAAGATTCTAAACACCTATATTTATATATTTATAAACTTTTATTTTGAAAAATAATTTTTTAATAAATATGAAAATTGAAAAGGTTATTATTTGAAATATATATTTTTAAAATTTTTTGAAAGATGATTTTTCAAGATAAAATTTTATAAATATATAAATATAGGTCTTTCAAATCTAAATATAATTTTTATTTTTATTTTTAAAATAAATTTTAGTTCAAAATAATTTTGTGATACATGTAGTGAAGCACCAAATGATGTAGGGGATCTTCATTGGTCAACACACACTTCGACCCGGTGACCCGATCCGACCGGTTGAAATTTTTTGGGTCAAGACCCGGAAATTTTGATCCGGAAATTTTTTTCGACCCGAACCTGAAAACTCGGAAATTTTCCGGGTAATCTGGGTTTTGATCCGGTGACCCGATTGACCTGGTAATTTTGACCCGATTTACCCGATTGACCCGGTGACCCGATTTACCCGGTTGATTTATAATTAAATATAATTAATTTTTTTTATATTTAATTAAAATTTATCGCAAAATTATCAAATTATGATTTTTTTAATTTAAAAAAGAAAAAATTGACAAACCCGAAATCGACTCGAACCCGCCCGAAACCCGGTCAAACCCGGGTTCTAGTCAACCCGAAAAACCCGGAACCCGTTTTACCCGAGACCCGGAGTGACCCGACCCGAACCCGACCGGAATGACCCGTTTGACAGGCCTAGTCTTCACTGTCCACAGATAACTCCTGATATACCGCTGACTTACGGTGCTATTTTTGGATAGTGCTTGGTTTCGTCCGTCGTCTACGTCCTCATCTCATTTGATTTAGTTGTGTTTAGTATCGCATTTGTAGAATATATTTGCATGTATTTTGCACAATCCTTGTTTTTTGTGTTTGTTTAGACGGTTTTTGATCTACCGACTTGCTGATCCTCGAGATTCAGGTATGTCTTACCTCGAAATTTTCCCTAACAAAAAGTACTTTTTTTGGTTATATATACACCACACTCTATCTTGTGCCTCTTAAGACCATCCACATCCCCAAGAGTCTATAATCCTATTTATACACCACCATTATACACTTATTTGTGTATACACACCGTCTATATGTATTTTTGGCACATCCCATACTCCGTCCATAATATAATCCATCTAAATTATTTTTGTTACAAATAATTAGAATCTTAATTTTTCTTATATGATTTATTTATAAAATCACAATTTTATTATAGATGATTATATATTTTTATTACGCACATTTTGATATTTTTAAAAAATAAACCGGATATTATAGTAATAGTTCACATCAAAATAATTCATATCAATCAAATCTTATATCTTCACTACTATGCCAAGAAATCTATTGATATTTCACATCAAAATCGAATCTTATCTTATTTATATGGCAACAAGTGCAGTGACAATTCATATCAATCAAATCTTATATCTTGACCACTTTTGTAAATTTTAGATATAATTTTCACATATTAAATTTCACCTTACTCTGTATAAATGCAATTCCTTACTCCATCTCCAATTCACAAATCTGAAATACACTTCAAACACATTAAAATTCATCCCTCTACACTTTTCTTTCTCTTCACTACCAGAATTAACCATGGGTTCATCTCGAAGCCGGGAAGATGAGATCGATGCTCATTTTAAACATATGAGAACTATCATGGTGGGTGCAATGGGCATGATGATGGAGCAAGATTCATCTATGGATGATGATTCAAGTTCTTCACAAGGTGGTCGCATTCGTCCACAAAGAAAATACATAAACCGCGAGAGAGAAGAAGGACATATTAGGTTGATGAAGGATTATTTTGATCCCAACCCAACCTATCATGCTCGGATATTTCGAAGGCGATATCGTATGCAACCTGCATTATTCAATCGCATCATGAATGATGTGGTGTCTCGAGATCCTTACTTTCAACGCACGAGAGATGCACTCAACCAGTTGTCTCTTTCCCCTCAACAAAAACTCACAAGTGCCTTACGGTTGTTGGCGAATGGTTGTTCGGCAGACTCACTTGATGAGTATTGTCGAATGGGGGAGAGCACATCACTACAGTGCCTGAGGAGATTTTGCACAGCCATAATCAACACATACGGTGTTGTGTACCTACGATCACCAAACCCCAGTGATCTTCACCGCTTGCTCACTAAGGCTTCTCGTAGAGGCTTTCCAGGAATGATTGGATCCATCGATTGTATGCACTGGGAGTGGAAAAATTGTCCAACCGCTTGGGCTGGCCAATACACTTGTTACAAACGGAAGCCAACAATTGTGCTTGAAGCTGTTGCATCCTATGATACTTGGATTTGGCATGCTTTTTTTGGCACTGCCGGATCCAACAACGACCTCAATACACTAGGGAGCTCCCCCTTGTTCGATGAAGTTGTTACAGGAAAAGCGCCTACTGTTCGATTCCAGGTAAATGGCAAAGTCTATAATTAATCATATTATTTAGTTGATGGAATTTACCCTTCATGGGCGACATTTGTCAAGACTATTAGCCATCCAAACACCCCACAGAAAAAATTGTTTGCAACTATGCAAGAGGCATACCGTAAAGACGTCGAAAGGGCTTTCGGGATACTACAAGCAAGATGGGCTATCGTTCGTGGCCCTGCTCGAATGTGGGATACACAAAATCTCGGTGAAGTAATGCTCACATGCATTATTCTCCATAATATGATCGCAGAAGATGAATATGTTGACGATGAAGATCATGAAGTAGTTCTTTCGGCTGAGTATGAAATAGATTCAAGTGTTTCTTTTGATGTTTATCGTGATAGGCCTACTATTATGGAGTATATGCAAAGTCATAATAGGATCCGAGATGTCCCAACACATTATTCCATTAGGAACGATCTAATTAGTCATCTATGGTCTCTTTATGGAAATAGCATGTAGTTTCCTTGATTGATTAATATCTCTAAGCTAGTGTACTTTGGAATTTATGTAGTTTGTGGCTATATTTTATTATAATTGTTTCTCGTCAAATAATAATAATGAATTATGCATAAGAGAAATTATAACAATACTACACCACATTGCATTAAATAAAATAAAGTTCATATTCTTTTACATTAATAGTTATCATCACTCACAAGGTTTGGATAATAGCAATTGGGATCGCTTGACGAGGGCGTCGATACATCTACATTGTCTTCTTCCAGCAAACGATTTTGTTGGTGTCGTAACCAATTTTTCTTCCTTGGAGAGAACCTTGAGAGGTCCATCGTGATTAAGTCGACATTTCTTTGCATGATTTCCGACTCAACCTTCTTCTTCTCCACCTCAACCTTATCCTTTTCCACTTGGATCCTCATTCTCTCAAGTTCATTTTTCTCACGTGTCTCTACATTGTAGTCATCAGAAGTGCTCACCATTTTAGCCATAAAACTTTCGAAACCCTCCGGATCAATCCTAGTAGAGTTGACCCTTTTCTTACTTAGCTTTTGTTTATTACGACCCTCGGGCCTATTGATACGACTGCTCCCGGCTTGCGAGTTAGGACTACCGGTTCCGATGGGGGAGCCACTTTCGGTTAAGTCTTCAATGCGACACGTAGGTATAGAAATAGGCGGTGTGAATTGATTGTTCCACTTTGCGCAACCTTCTAGTATAGACACCAAGCATGATCAAACTTGAACGGCTTCCCCTTGTTATCATTGGTGAATATCGCACGTGCCAAATTAAACTACACATTTGTTTCAAAAAATAAGTTTGCAATCACTATATATATATAAGTATGACTCCATAATTTATAATTTGGGGGGAATATGAATATGCGTACATAATATAATAGTAGGAGCGAAATAAATACTAACCACATCGAGTTGGTTAACACCGCTTGGCGGATTGGCGTTTGCCTTCCTTAAGCTTGCCCTCCAAATAGAGCATTGATGATTAATAACCTTGAAACGAGATTCAATTGAATCTCTACTACGAGACACCCCAATTGTCGAGTGTTGAGTAAATAAGGTTAAAACTCTATTCCAAAAAGAGTCGGAGGCTTGATAATTCCCGACGGCACCATCTTTGGAAATAGAAACCCATGCTTCACATAAAGTTGTATCCTCGGAGATACTCCAATTCATACCTCTCTTTGATGAACTCATGATAAGATTTAATGAAAAAGATGAAGAAAATAGAGAAATTTGAGAGCTGGTTGGTAGTATTAAAATGAAGCACAAAGCTACTGCTTCCATGCTCCGTATAAATATTGTTTTTGTTGGTGCCCATCCAAAATGTTACCGTTGAACATTACCGTTGCAAATTAACTTCCATTTACTTGGAAGGATGGCCCATCCTTTTATTCAAAATAATTAAAAAGCAAGCTTTTTTTGTAAAAGTAAAAATGGAAAAGAAAAAAGTTGATGGAGACAATTGTGGCAGAGGTGGGGTCCATTCATTTTGCACTCTCCTAGCACTCCATGGATATTTGAACGGGGTGAATTTTTTTTAGCTTTTTTTACTGTTGAAATACATGAGATGTGAACAATTATTTTGATGGGAGTTCATAATTTAGCATTTTAACTTGGGGATGTGGTTGGTCTAAGTCACAGGAGCGGAATTTATTTTTTAAGAAAAAAAAAAGTAGTGTATGTGGTATTGTGGTGTAGATAGTAAAAAAAAAAAAAGTGCATATATCACTTCTAAAAAAAATTCAGGAAGTTAGGTACGAATAGAAGAAGCCCATCAAAAACCCTAATGTCCCAAAAGGAACGCGCGCCTACGCACCTCTCCTTACTCCCTCCTCAGGCCCTCCGGCCGCCCTACACCACCAACGATGGCGCCCGCCTTGCCGCTCATCTGCAACCACCGATAGCCGATCCCTTTGCTCCTCCCATCAGCCATGCTGTCTCTTCTCTCCTACCTCACCGGTCGAATCGGATTTCCACAAAAACCCATACCAATTCCTCCGCCTCCCTGTTCCTGCGAAAGGTGAAATTTGGGGAGGTGGTACCTCCTGATTCGTGCGTTTTAAGGTGAGATCCGTCTTTAGAGTGGTTTTTCTCGGCTCCTTTTTGGCTCTGTTTTGTGGGATGGGATCGGCTTGGTTTGGCCGGTAGGCGGTTGTCGCTCCTCACGGTGGTTTGGGTGGTGGTTTCGGTCTCCTGTGCCTGTCTACTGCTTGTTTCAATTAAATCCTCAATTAAGACTCACTGTAAGTTTTCTCTCGCTCCCTAACCTTCACTCAAGTACTTTGTATGCCTACAAGCGTGATGTTTATTTAAAGCCTCTACAAGGCATTTTAGCTCACAGCTATTATAAATCCCTCCTTGATCTCAATTATCTAGTGTTGGAAACTTTCTTTTGCTCTATGTTCACCTTACCTTTGATTGTGGCTCCCAAGTCTTGTCCTGGATTTTTGTCTGAACCTCAAGCAAATCCTGCCCAGGTGTTACATGATATGCCTATGGGTTTTATGGTGTTTATAAATTATAGCTTATGCTTAAGTTGTTTTGTGGATTACCTCCAATTTGCTTGTGCTTGCTCCTGCTGTAAGGTTGTAGCCGTAGCAGCTATGGCCACTGTTTTCAATCAGATTGTGCAATTGTTTGTTTATGAGTGCTTTCTATACCAAGTTTTCATGTTCATGTCTACTTCTACCTATTCCTTTCTTTCGAGGTTCTCTCGGCTGTGTATTGGGTTTTTCAGGATCTCTTTCTTCATGGACGAGCTCTTGGTTATTTTGTTTCGGCGCTGTGGTTGTGTGGGCATCAGCTTCTCTGCTTGGTGCCTGCTGCTGGAGCTCTTTGCTTTCATATTAGTGCACAAGCTGCTTACGAAGGAACTCTTGCTATTGGATTTATGTTACAAATTTCTTGGGCACTTGTTGCTGGCATCTGCGGGCTCGCTGTGTTGGCGCTTGCTGCTGCTGTCACTTGCCTTGCTGAAATCCGCTTGCTCTATAGGCTATTGGTCCCTCACCTTCAATTACTTCCTTTGCTCGGCTTGTGAGCATTATATTATACTGTCTTTAGTCACCTACAGATGTAAGCTTAGCCTAGATTGGTTGTTTTGTGTGTTGTCGATCCCAACTGGTGTAACCAACTGCGCTTGCATACTCGATCTTATTGCACCAAATTTGATTAACTATGACTGCTTTGGGGTTCCCCCCCCATCGGTTTATTAACCTATATATGTGGGTCTTACAATACCATACCATCCCTACTCAATTTTGCCCACCAACACCATCGACTATCCTTAGTCGATGGACACTGCAATTCGGTTTACTTTACCAAGTGTTGGTCATTAGGCCGGCTTATCTACCACAAGTCCCTACTTCTCTAGTAATTACTTCTACAGAAATTGGGGTTACCCCCCTTGCTCTAATCAGTCCTCATAATTCGGTCACACATGACCGGTTAAATCCCACAAGGTGCCACTTACAAAGCCTTACAGGCACTCATCAGCTCTACCTGATTGCCATAACAATAGTAGTGAATGCCAGGTATGTATCTTCCTTTCGAATCAGATGTTCCGCACATTGCCTACAGGACTTGTCGATCATCACATTTGTTTCCACACAAAACCTTCCAACAACTGTAGACATCCTACACATAAGGGTCACACAAGACCAACTCGAATCCAACATAAGCTGTGCACTAGCACAACTTTGCGCTACAACGACATATTGGGTGCCCTGTGCTGCCCTTTATTTATTCAAATACATGATTTCTATTCGACATATTTCTTCCAAACATTGTTTTCATACATCATCTTGGACCAAAGTTGAAGCTGGACTAAGTCATTTTATCAAACGGAACTTCCTTTTGGTTGGTCTCATTCTGACAGAGAAAGTCGGTCTTATATTAGTACAAACAGTTCGAACTAAAAGGTTTTTATGAATATATGCACTTGGAACTCCCTCGGCATCCGGAGCCGTAACTTCTGGACTAATGTTGACATTTTCTGTCAGAATAATAATATTAACGTTCTCGCCCTTTTAGAAACTAAAACTGATAAGGTTCCTGCCGAAAGCACCCTGCGCAAATGTGGCTTTTCTAATGTTGCGCTTGATCCGGCTGTCGGTTTTTCCGGGGGGATTTGTCTCTTGTGGAAAGATATCCCAGCCTCACAAGGATCCATTAAACTCATTGCGATTCATCACCGATTTATTCATTTTAACTATTCAGACTACGCTTCTCAGCGGACTTTTGCTGTTCTTGTGGTTTACGCTCCTCCGGATGAGCGTCGTAAACCGGCCTTCTGGGATAGAATCTCCTGTTACATACAGTCACTTCTTATTCTCTTCTGCATTATGGGAGACCTTAATGAAATAGTAACCCCTACTGATAAGCTTGGCGGAGCCTATCCCTCATCGTTGCACTTCACGCGTTTGCTAGATTTAAAGAATAGGCTATCACTCCTAGAAGTTCCATCCACCGGTGGTCAGTATACCTGGCAACGAAAATCAAAAGACGTGGTCACTTGCCTGGAAAAACTTGATCGTCTTCTAATACACACGGACATGCTTACCATTTTCGAATCAATTCGTACACAGATCCACCCTTTCACTAGATCGGATCATGCTCCGATCTCTGCAGATTTTCGACAAAATATTCAACCTAAGAATAGGCCTTTTAAGTTCGAATTGGCTTGGGCGACGAGGGCTGATTACAGAAACTTAGTTTCACAAGTGTGGAGAGTAAACCCTCAAGGTTCCTTAATGTTTAAATTGCTTCAAAAGGCAAAACTTCTTAAAAAACTGTCCAAAACATGGCACAAGAATACTGTTCGTAATATTCATAACCAAATACTTGCAACGGACCAAAAGCTTCTGAATTTACAAGCTTCCATCATCTCAAACTATAACATCAAAGATGCTCAATTACTAAAACAATTACTCAACAAGAGAGAACGTATGCTCGATTTTCACCGACGCTATTGGAGCCAACGAGCTAAAGTGAAACACACCAAACTTAACGACTCCAACTCGGGCTATTTTCATAAGGTAGCGACTGCAAAACGAGGCAGAAAAATGATCAAATCTATCCTACTTCCTGGTGGGGAATCAACATCCGATTTCCATATAATCCAAGAAGAATTTGTCCGAGACTTCAAAGCTCGGTTCAGAGCCTCGTCGGCCCCTGTTTCGGATCTTACTACTGACTAAGCAGTCATCCCAACATTAGTTTCACAAGCAGACAACGATATGCTAACAACACCTGTCACAAACAATGAGATTAAAGCGGCTGTGTTTTCCATGGGCCCGGATAAGGCGCCTGGCCCTGATGGTTTCCCAGCTGGTTTCTACCATAAGTTCTGGCCAACAGTAGGACCTTCTGTAACTAATGCTGTCAAAGTTTTCTTTACCAGCGGCAGGATATTGTGTCAGATAAACCATACTTTCATTACTCTGCTACCTAAATGTGATGATCCGGCTTCAGTTAACAATTATAGACCTATCAGCTTATGCTCCACAATTTATAAAATCATAGCCAAAATAATTTCAACAAGGTTAACCAAAGTTTTCGACAAACTAATTTACCCCCTTCAGGGAGCCTTCACGAAAGGGAGATCTATCCAAGACAATATTCTGATTGCTCACGAAGCGCTACATTCGTTTCGGCTCAAGAAAGGCAAAACGGGCATGGTTGCGATCAAATTAGATATGGAGAAGGCTTACGATCGCATCGAATGGCCCTTTCTGTTCCAAGTTCTATCAAAGTTTGGCTTCAACGACCTTTTTATTGACAGAATAAAAGAGTGTGTCTCAATTGTATCTTACTCGATCCTCGTTAATGATGAACCAACAACAGTTTTTCAACCCACTAGGGGGTTGAGACAAGGAGACCCACTCTCCCCTTTTCTATTTATTTTAGCTTCTGAGGTGTTAGCAAGGACTTTACATAGCCAGGGGTTTTTTCGTAAGGACCTTGGTATCACTTTCGGGAAACCGGGTATTAAGGTACCTTTCCTAGCGTTTGCTGATGACATTCTTATTTTCTGCCAAGCTTCCCAATCGACATGCTCTACTGTACTATCCATTTTAGATAGGTACTGCCTAATTTCGGGTCAAAAGGTGAATCTGCACAAATCTAGCTTCCAAGCATCTCCTAATACGTCCACTACCGCAATTGCATCTACCATTGCAGTGCTTGGCATTCCTCAGGCAAACAATTTCGACAAGTATTTGGGCTGCCCAGTCGTTAACGGTAGGACCAACAGGTCTACTTTCTCGGATGTGGTTCTCAAAACTAAAAACCAACTAACAAAGTGGAAAGCCTCAAATCTATCGGCTGAAGGGCGACGGGTGCTTATCAAAGCAAACCTTAGTGCAAAACCGATTTTCCTTATGCAAGCCTTCCTGCTACCCACCCATATTCTACATGAGCTTGATAAAGTATATAGACAATTCTTTTGGAACAAAACCTCTACAGCTCCACTGCTGATTAGCCGGGACAAGATCTGTTCGGACACAATGAAAGGTGGTTTGGGGATTCATAAGGCGGAGTCTATAAACATAGCTCTCCAAATGAAGCTCCTTTGGAAAATCATTTCTGAACCAGAAAATATCTGGGTTCGTGTTATTTCACAAAAATACCTTAAAGGCAACGACCTATGCAGTTATAACAAAAAAGGTAACACCTCGTAGCAATGGTCCCGTCTTATGTCAATTAGGCATCAGTTCCTTCCAGCTCTTCAGTGGCGGGTTGGTAATGGAGAATCCATTTATTTCTGGTCCCATAACTGGGCTTTTCCGAAGCCTTTGAGTTCCAAAATTCTGAAACCCATTCCGGAAAATCTCAAAGAGGTCACGGTAGCTCACTTCATCAACAACCGGCAGTGGAACAAAACTTTTATGAACAATGCATTAGTAGATATTCTGAACCCAGATGATATTGAACACATCCTGAGTTTAACGTTGCCAACTAACCCTATCACGGATCGTCTGTACTGGGGACCTAGTAAGAATGGCTGGTTCTCAACCGCCTATGCAAACTCCTTCCTTACGGAAAACGTTGGTCTGACAGATTACGACTGTGGCTGGATCTGGTGCCTTGATGCCCCCCCGAAAGTGCGACACTTCTTATGGAAACTCTCCCGTGATGGTCTACCGACTAAAACCAGGTTACTTAAGTCGCATATAGCAGTTCCGACCGGCTGTGTTTTTTGTGGTAACACAAATGAATCGGGTGACCACCTGCTTTTTCGATGCCCTATGGCTACTGATTTGCTTAAAGCACTACAGATCCATATTCCGGGTCATATCACTGATTCTGTCGGAATGGGCCAGGTTATTCCTTTGACGAAAATTAAAATTGCTATTGGGACCACCAAATTCGCTGCTTTAGCTTCAGCTTGGTGGGCCATGTGGTACTTTAGGAACCAACTGGTGTTTTACCAGATTAACAAAGTTACCATCAATGAGATTCTGATGTTTCACAGCACTACTACCTAGTGCTGGAAGCAATCTAAGCTTTTAGACGACGATCTGACCGGACCTTTAATCCCAAATTATAATATTCATAACAGAACAACTAACCACATGTGTAGGGGTGGGGTTCCGTCTACCAGGACGAAGGATCGGTCTGGAATTTGGGTGAAACCCCCTCCAAACAGCTATAAACTCAATTTTGATGGTTCAATTCTCCCTTGTGGCAAATCCGCTTATGGTTTTATCATCCGAGACTCGGTTGGCTCGATGGTCTCTGCTGGTAGATCATCTTGCACCAATATCTCGGTCGTTTATGCCGAAAATCTCGGTCTCAGAATGGGTTTATTACGGGCAAAGGAGTTGCTACTACCTTCACTTCTAATCGAAGGAGATAACTTAACAATTATTAACGCTCTATTGGGGGATTGGAAATGCCCCTGGACAATAGAGATGCTACAAGCTGATATTTTGTCTGATATTTCGTCCTTTTCTCATGTTGCTATTCGTCATATTTTCAGGGAATCCAATGCGGTGGCTGACTACCTTGCGCGTAGTGCCCATGCATCCCCTGCCGACGAAGCATGTGAGGATGATCCAGAACTTCGCGTTCTCATCAGCAAGGATGCGCTAGGAAGGGCCTCTGCTGCTGCCGACCCGACCTAAATTTTATCTTGCGTCAAAAAAAAAAAAAGGAAGTTAGGTACGATATCTCAAGATGTTGAGTGTTGAATGACAAGTGTTGTAAGATTTCACGAAATGTAATGTGGATGGCCATATACGGATTTAGGTGGGGGTAATCGGGAGCATACGCCTCCGCTTTCATCAGGCGAATCACCTATATTTGTTCTACGCGTCGATAGCTTCGTTTTGATATATTATAAGCCCAAATCCGATAAACGAGTAAAAAGTTATGACCGTTTGAAAGTTAAACACAGATTAACTATTTCAAATGTCTTTTAATAAAGCACGATTCTTTTATATTTTACTTAATTTGATATTTCGGCAATATAATTCAACCAAAGAACTTCGAAACAAGAGGTTATATTATTAAGTTCGATAATTATAAAAGAAATTATGCAAATTTAAAATTTGTATATCTTGTTACACGTTATTACATGCTAACAGAACAACAAGTTGCATATTGACTTTGCAGATTTCAACTTTCAAACGATATATTTTTAGACAAAAAAAAATATTGTTATTGATTAAAACGACATCGTTTTTTTCGTTTAAAGAGAAAAAAATATAATAACTACTGACACAATTTTAAATTTAAACACCGTCGTTTTGAACAAAAAAAATTTGTTTAAACTAAAATATCATAAATTTAGTTCGATAAACGTACTATAAAAAAAATCTATCGATTGTATAAAATTTCGCCCCCCCTTCGATAAATTTCTGGCTCCGTCCCCATGGGTGGCTATAAGATTAACACCATTACACCAGTATCACTCATTTAGAACGTTATGGGTTATTTTCACAAAACTACCCTTAATTTATTCTCCTTTTTTTTTTTTTAATTTATTCTCCTTTCACTAATGTGGGTGGTTCTCTTCTCTGAAGGAGTCAGGACTCAGGAGGGTTGTGCGAGGGAGGCCCACCACCACTGTCTACATACAATCATCTGCAAAAAAAGATTCTAACAGAAAGTGAAAATCAAAGGGCTGGGGTTCATTTGCAAATTTCACGTCCATCAAATTGTCAGCCTCGTTAATTCAGAACTACGGATGGGATAGTTTTGTGCATTTATACTCCCTCTGTTAATTAAAACTTGTCGTTTACTATTCATGCACGTTTTTTTATAACGACAAAAACTATATAAAATATTAACTTTTTTAAAAATTTATTTTTATGAATTCATACTTAATAGTAATAAGTATGATATTATTTAAAAAAATTATTAAAAAAGTTAATATTTTATATAGTTTTTAACACCTAAAAATGCGTGCGTGAATAGTAAAACGTCAAGTTTTAATTAACGGAGGGAGTATTATTTATTTATTTATTTAGTTTTTATAAGTAAATAAATTAGGTCAAGCTATCCTATCTATACTCTATAGTCCAGTCTAGAACATCATTTTGGATGAAAACTTGTAGTTCTGTATTTGCATTAGGGATCAATATTAGGAGTTAAGTGTCACGGTTTGGTTAGCCTATCCGCAACGCTATTTACTTCCTAGTAGACATGAACAATGTGCACCGAGAAAATTTTGAGGAAGTCTAGACGCGAGTTAGAAATAATCATTTCAATCTCCCATACACAATTCCAAGCTAGTACCATGAGTGCATTAACAATGCAATAGTTATCCCCTTCGATTTCAATATATTGGATATTTGTAGCGATGGCTTCTTTTATGCCTCTATACAAAACATAGTTTATACGCCAATGACATAATTGCAGTTGCTTTTGTCAGCTTTGAGTAGAGGTGGAAAATGGGTTGATCTCAAGTCGGGGTTGGGTCAGACTCGTTCAGGTCGGGTCACTGACGGGTCGGGTATTAATCGGGTCGGGTTCGATCAAAATGAATTTTAGATTGGTCGGGTTTTAGGTTAAATCGGGTCATACCGTTCGAGTTCAGGTCAGACTTGTTCGAGTTTCAGGTCAAGAGACGAGTCAGTCTCATTTGAGTTTTAAATCAAAGAGGGTATAATTTGTTTGGATTTTGAGTCAAGTCATATTCGACCCATTTGGATAATTAGGTATTTAGGTTGATTTTCATTCGGTTGAATATGTAATTTACGTAAAATGAATTATTCGATTAATTTTGGTTTTCAGGAGGATAAATAAATAAATGATTTTAATTTTAAGTATTTTTCAAGTAAAATAAATTATTCATGTAATTTTGGTTTTCAGAAGATGATGAATAAAATAAATAATTTTAATTTTAAAGAAGAATAGAAGGTACATTAGAGTATTGGGTTGGACTCAAAAACTAAAAAAATCTAGTTTGACCCATTTGTTTTTAATTTTGTGGATCCTAGCGCGCAGTCCGTAACAACAAGTCTCACTCAACCCATCTGTTTTTACATACAAAGTAATATAAAGTTATAAATAAAATTTATAAAAGTATATAAGTAATATAATTTTAAAAGTTATCATTTCACGTACATTTGTATTCATTTTAAATTATTTAATTGAATATTCATTGGTTTATACTTTGGAGCATAATATATTAATATTATAGACTTATATACAAATATTACACAACTTATTAACTTATTAAATTATTATATTCCATGTCTAAATGATTTGCCATTATAGTTTGGAGTAATATTATACACTTATTAACTTATACAAATACGTAGTATACAATGATTAACATCTATCTATTTTTTTTTTCTTTATTAAAGGAGGGGAATGAATTTTTTTTGTATTGTAAATTTGCTATTATATATGTGTTTGTAGTTGTACTGCTCATAATTGATGATAGTCATGTTTAGGTCGGGTTTGGAGTCAGGCCCGGTTGAGAGTCGGGTCGAGTTTGGGTCAGGTCGGGTTTGTTTGTGTTTGGGTATATTTCGAGTCGGGTCAGGTTCGATCTTGCGTTCAAATTATGAATGACTCTAGATTTTCGGGTTCGGTCGGGTTCGGGTTCGGATGAGTCAGTCGGGTTTCTCTGATCGGGTCAAATTTTGTCAGCTCTAGCTTCGAGGCATATGGTGTGCGTATTGTGATATCTAATAATATAACCAATTGCTGTTTCTCCAGAATCGAGTCTGGGGCCATCAAAGTTCAATTTGAAGTGATATTCCTTAGGTTTCTCCCATTTAATATTCTCTTTTTAGCTATTGTTGGTATAATAGGGGGGTCTACTTTTAGGTGCTTCGTCTTCTTGTTTGTTTTTTGAGTTTACCCTGTTTAGCATGGTTTTCTTTGTGAATATTGTTATCATTTTAGGGTTTTCCGCCTCGTTTATGAAAATGACTTGTTTTCTAAAATACTACATGCTCCACCACGTCGTTGCCAGTTTGGTAAAACAGTTTATCCCCGTGACTTGTTTTAGATCGTTAACCACTTATCCTGTGTTTTTGTTATCACTTTCTTAGTTGTTGATTACTCTATATATATTTTAGGTTTTAAATCCTTTACGACAGTTCTTAAGAAAGGACATTCTAGGAGAATACTACAGAGGTCTTCATGTGGGTGATTGCAGAATTCACACTGCATAGGGACTGTAATTTTTATTTGTTCTAGTTTTGCTTTTGTAGGTAGTCCGTTATTAATGATTTTCCACAAAAAATTATTGCTTTTTGGTGAGATATCTAGTTCTCACAACTATCCATAATTTTATTTTGTAGTCTTTTTTTTTGCGTGAATAAGTTCTATAGCCGAACTTGTACTAAACCACCCGTTTTTACTTGTTCTCAAATATAATCGATCTTTGATCTCATTAGTTGGTATAGGGATTTCTATGATTCGTTTAATTAGATTCGGTCCAAGATATTGTTAGCTTATTTATATCCTTTTTTTAGGGTGGTTATATAATTGTTCAATGAAATGCTTTTATCTATATTGATTTGGTTTGGGATGAGAGAAGATAACGACTCACAACCAATCTAGTTATCTTCCCAAAATTTGATAGTATCTCTATCCCCCACTTGCCATTGGATGCCTTGTTTGAATATTTCTACGAGTGACATCAGCTTTACTTATTGCCAGGAGGTATTTCCTTTCTTCACATACTCAAATATTGGTTTATTTTTAGGTACTTCTCATTGATGATTTTGTACACAACTATTATCCGGTTCGGATAGGATTTTCCATAGCAGTTTTAGTTGGAGTGATATCTTTAGCTTTTCTGATACCTAAACTTCCATTTTGTTTTGACGACTTACAAATTATCATCCCAGTTGATGAGTGGCCTATGGGTGTCCGCCTTGTTCCAAAAGAATTTTTTTTATCGGCCATGTCTAGCTCTTGATAGATATGGGTGGGTAGTAGAAAGCTCTGCATATTATAGATTGGTTTAGCACTTAAATTTGTTTTAATGAGAATGCTCATGGCTTTTTGGGATATTGTTAGCTTTCCATTTTGAGAGTTGTTGTGTTTTAGGTTTAATTTCCTCAAAGGTTTGCTTAATTGGTTCTTCCATTTATAATCGGGAATCCGAAATATTTGTCCAATGCCTATATACATGTGATTCCTAGTGTATTATATAAAAAGTTCTTTTTCTCGTTTGGGATGTTCGTAGTAGTTTGAAATGCTGATTTGTAGTAATTCACTCTTTGCCCCGATGTAGCATTGTGATTGTCTAGGATAGTTCTGAGTTTAGTGCATGAGGTTTGGTTTGCATTTGTAAAGATCATGATATCACCCGCAAAGGAAATGAAAGGAAGTTTCACTCCCCCGTTTCTCATGGAAATGCCAATTTGGTCATCAGAGTTGTAGCTTTCCTTTTGTAGCATCCGCGCTAGAATTTCGACACAAATTATGAAGAGGAATGGTGAGAGGGGGTCACCTTGTCACAATCCTCTTCTAGGTAGAATTTGTTCATCTAGTTTGTCGTTAACTAATATTGACAAGAAAATTGTTATGATATATTCTTTGATCCGGTTGATGAATTTTACATCAAATTCAAAATTTATCAGTACTTGGATTAATTATAAAGTTTCATTCAATTTTGTCATAAACTTTTTCCATATCAAGTTTTACTGCCATCCAACCGTTTTTTCTTGCTTTCTTTTAAATGAATGGAAGACTTCTTGGGCTATAAGCACATTATCTTGTATGGATCTATTTGTAATGAAGGTGCCCTGTAGTGGATGTATTAATCTTGCAATAATCATTTTTAATCTTTCAGTTAGTATTTTTGCTATGATTTTATATATTGTGGAATATAGAATAATGGGTCAATATTGATTGGTAGTGGTCGGGTTGTCACATTTTGGCATTAGAGTAATAAATTTGTGATTTACTTGTATAAGAAGCTTCCCATTCCTGAAGAAGGTCTTAAAGCACTTTTATCGGTATGAAAATGTAAAGGAATACAAGAGATTATATTATTAAAAAGTGACAACAGTGTCGGTTGGGATACTAGAACGCTTCTTGCATGGTATCGATACTACAAGTTGAATATGTGGGCCACACTCATTCTCCCCCCCCCAGCACGCCTGATTCATTTGCTGCACACCGGACACGTGTCGCCATCTGCGTGGAAGGCAGGGGCCATGTGACAGAAGTGGACAGTTGTGTGTGTGTGTGTGTGTGTGTGTGTGTGTGTGTGTGTGTGTGTGTGTGTGTGTGTGATGGACGGTGGTGATGCTTTCTTGGATTGTAAATGTTTTACACAATAAAAGCCATATTTCGGGGGGAAAATGTCAAAAAAATAAAAATAAAAATTAACACAATACTCGATTCATTTTTATCTACATTAAGACATCAATTTTGAATATGTTTGACTATATTTATAAAAAAATATTTCTCTTTGATTATAAATATGCAAAATATAACCCGACAAATTTAATTATAATTATGGAATAATTTGAAAATGTGCAAAATAATGCAAGAAATGAAATGCATAATATTAAAAAAATATTTGTTAATAGAAGGAAGTTGATATGAGAAGTAGTGGTTATAAATACACACCTTTACCAACAACTAACACACACACACTACTCCACCATCTTTACCATCTTCTCTCCCATGGATCCATCCCAAAATCCATCAGAAAATGCCTTCTTCTCTAGCTTGGGTAATATGCATGTCACTTTCTTTTGAATATGATCTGACATATTACTCCAGTTCTATCTTCAAACACATAAAATTTTACCCCAATCACCTCTGGAATTGAATATGCACAACACCCCTAGTCCATCCCAACATATAGCACCCAAACAGGTGTTGGTGACTCCCCAACAAGTGGTAGTGGCGGTTCTCGTGGCCGAGGTCGTTCTCGTGGTGGAGGCCGAGGTGGTGCTCGTTCTCATAGGGAAGTTGTGGAAGGTGTTGATGAAGTTCATGGTCCTCGCGCCTACTAGGGGGGGGGGGAGGTGGAAGACGACAATCTTCTGGTTAGCGCTTTCATTAACATCTCCACTGGCGCGATCACCAACACATACCAAGACTCACAAGCATTTTGGGCTAGGATTGGAGTTTTCTATGAGGAGTATAGAAAATCACACCAAGTGAAAAGAGAAATATCTAAATGTAAGGCAAGGTGGCAAAAAATAAACTATAATGTCTCTAAGTTTGCTGGTTGTTTTCAGGAGGCAACTCGTATGCGTGCATCTGGTGATGGGAAGAATTTCAGAGAAGAACATGCATGGCAAGTGTTGCGTGATGAGCCCAAGTGGAGTGTTGATTACTTAGAAAAAATCAATCGGTGCAATGCAAGCAATGGAATCTCCAAAAGATCTCGCTCTTCTGGTGGAGGGGATACCTCAAGTTCAGATACTCCTACAAGTGTCCTCAATGTAAGTCCTATAGAGCGTTCGATGAGAATCAAGAATTCTAAAAGAAAGGGAAAGGAAGCTATGTGTTCCGATCAAGCAAATGTTCAACAAATTACTGACCTACTAGAGCAAGAGAAAGCTGAAAAGTTCAGGCAATTCTATGAGTTGTAGATAGCTAAAGAGACCCACAAGAGGAAGAAGTAGCAAGGGTATGAGAGAGTGAAACAGATGGAAGTGGAAGCGAAGAAGATGGAGATGGAAGGGAAGAAGAGGGACATGCTTACCACCCTTATGGAACAGTCAAACCTTTCACCAAAGCTCGAGAATCTGAAAATGAAGTTGATCAAGGAATTGTTAGGGAAAAAATTAAGTTGATCAAGGAGTTTATTATCTCGCTCTTATGTTAATGCATGTTTCATTTTGTTAATCCATGTTTCCCTTATGTTAATGCATGTTTCTTATGTTGTAAGCATGGTTTGTAATGTGTACTTTGATCGATTAATGAATTTCAGTTTCACTTTAAAGAAGCTTTGTTTTGTTGTGGTAGGGTGTTGTCACTTCCGAGTACATTGTTCAAGATAATTAATTTTCTGATGACCATGTGATAATGTTTTGTTGGATGGTTGTAGTCTTGTAGAGTATTGTCACATCCGACTTTAGTATTCGAGACATGCAGACTTTGTTTGCTTGTGAAGTGGTGTTTCCACTTCCATTGTCTTTACAACTTGCATGTGATAATGGTTCGTCCACTTCTGCCAGGGAATCTTACATAGAAAGCTTGCATGTGAGTGTAGGATTTCTATATAAGATGACATTGCAGCCTTTTAGAAACATCACAATAATCATTTGCCTCTCACACTCTCTCCCAATGTCTGATTCTGAATCAACTTCCTCAAACATTAACCCTTTTCTTTCAAGCAATAGCTCTGATGATGGTATAGTTGAGCTTCAAGCTATCCTTCATGAATGGAAAACTACAGCTCTTGCGAACCAACAAGTGTACCAACCACCTAAAAGTTCGCTAACTAGACGTCGCCGCACTCACATTGAGCGAGGAAGGGGGAGAGGCCATGCCCAGTTGTGAGACGATTACTTTGCAGAGGTCGCAACATACCCAGATGAGGTCTTCCGTCGTAGATTTCGAATGAGTAAGGGGGTTTTTAATCACATTCTTTAGCGATTGGAGTCGGAAGTGCAATACTTTCAATAACGCCCATATTGCAAAGGCAGGATGGGCATCTCCGCTCTGCAGAAAGTGACAAGTGCAATTCGCATTTTGTCCTATTGGCTTGCCACCGATTGTTGTGATGAGTATCTACGGTTATCGGGAGGCACTGCAAGATTGTGCTTAGCACATTTCGTTGACGAAATTGGCAACTTGTTCGGATGGGAGTATCTTCGACGTCCAAATGGCATGTACATCCAACGACTTCTAAGCGTAGGGGAGTCTCGTGGCTTTCCTGGGATGTTGGGAAGCATTGATTGTATGCATTGGGCATGGAAGAACTGTCCAACTGCCTGGAAAGGTCAATTTGCCCGTGGAGATTATGATCACCCGACAATCATACTCGAGGCAGTTGCATCCTACAACCTATGGATCTGGCATGCTTTTTTCGGAGTCCCATGTACTAATAATGATATTAACGTTCTTGTCGATCCCTTGTTTTTGATGATATTTTACAAGGTCAAGCTTCGAATGTTAATTTCAGTGTCGGGGGACACGAGTACACCATGGGGTATTACCTTACGGATGGGATATACCCGGAATGGGCTACATTTGTGAAATCCCCAAAGTCTCCCCAAGGCAGGAAGATGAAGTTATTTCCCCAACTCTAGGCTTCCGTTCGCAAAGATGTGGAAAGGGCATTTGGCGTGTTGCAAACTCGTTTCGCAATAGTTCGAAACCCTGCAATGTCTTGGGATCCAATGTTGCTTGGGAAGATCATGAGAGCATGCATCATTTTGCACAATATGATCGTGGAAGACAAGCGAGAACATTACACTCATCATGGTTACGAGATTCCGCAATTTGACGAAGGAATAAGTGGCGAACCAGTCCCGACAGACAACCCCACATGGACGTGGTCGACCTCGACACCGGAGGCTATGCGCGAGTATATCCAGAGGAGGCAACAACTTCTCAATAGTGGTACACAACGTTGTCTTAGGGAAGACTTGAAGGAACATATTTGGGAAAATTTTGGGGCCAATCGTGGAGGCAATTTGTATTTTCCGCTTTCCGAATTACGTTATGTTATTGAAACTATTCTAAAGTTTATGCATTGTGTTTATTGTAACGTCCGTTTGTTTATTTAATTAATGTCGTTTTTTTGTTATATACAGTTCACACTATTTCATTTATAAATAATAATACTTTAATATTAATATTTTAATAATAATAAATGAATATAATAATATAATCGAGAATGGAAATAATTGTTGGGAAGGGGTATATTTGTAAATTGAGTGGGTATGAAAAAATGGGTTTTGGGATACTAGGGATGTTATTGATAAAGTGGAAAAAATGAGAATGAGATGCTAGGATGATGTGGCGGTGTGAGAAGAATAAAATATTAGTATTCCTAGTATCCTTAGTATCCCTTGATAAACATGACCTTAATTGCTTTGATAAGGATATGACCCACTATATGCCAATACTTTGGGTAGAATCCTAATGGCATGGCATCAGAACTCAGAGATTTCTCGGCTCCGATATAGAACAATGCACTTTTGATTTCAAGATTGGATACTTGTTTAGTTAGTTCTAGATTATGTTGGGGTGTAACTTCCTAATGAACAAGCTCCAACTGTTCTTGGAGTTTGTTATTGTCAATGTTAGAGATTTTAAATCTTCTTTCAAAGTCTTTTTTTTATCTCTTCCCGAATCTCCTCTTCCCCTGTTACTTGTACACCATATCGAATTGTTAAATGTTTATGATCTTTTGATTTCTTCTCCAAGTTGCTATTTTATGAAAGTATTTAGAGTTTTTATCCATCAATTGTAGGCGTTTTGTTTAGTCCTTTGGCTCCAGTATTGTCTATGATAGTTAAGAAGGTTTTTTTTTTTTGTTTCATAACAAGAGCTTTTTCCTTAATATTAAGTGCATTGTTCTGTCCACATATTATTTATATCTGGATTTTCTGTAGCTCTTCGTTTACTTCTTTGATTTGTCGAAATATATTGCGAAAAGATGATCCACTCCATCGTTTAGCTTTGTTCTTTAATGTTTGGTTCCTTTTTTTTACAAGGTTAAATATATGTGAGCCCATATAATTTGTTCTCTAAGCTTGTTTAACAATATTTTCGCTTTTGGTTCACATCATTTCGAATCTGAAGGTTGTGGCTTATGGTTGTTGTTATTTACCAAGTTAACTGAGATCTAACAATGGTCTGATGATGTGGATACGTGATTTTTGGAACACAAATTAGGATACGATTGAATGATTTGGTTTTGAGCCAACACTCTATCTAATTTTCATAGGTATTATCCGACCCATTCCCTTTCTTTCTCCATGTAAATTCATTCTCCATTGTATGGATATCTAGCATACCACACTCGCTTATAATTCTATTCAATCTTTCAAGTCCTTAGGCTTAGGATGCAACCACCTAACTTTTCATTTGATTGTTGGATTTCATTAATATCCTCTATATATAATATAATATAGGTAAATCAGAAAGGTCAATAGTTATTTTGATCATAGTCTAGAAGTTCTCTTTCTTGCTATCACCGTGTGGCGCATAGGCAAAAAGGATATCGAGTCTAGTTTTAGTTTTTTTGTTACTATAAACGGCACAAATGAAACACTCGTCAACTGTCATAGTTTCACAAGTTTTGTTGATTAATTGATAGGAAAAATGGACAAAAATAATACCAAGTATCAACTTTTGGCCAAAAATAATACAAACTTTGAAATTGACCGTTTCATATACGAACTATCGTCTTATTAACCGAAAAATAATACATATGTGTATTCCGGTGAATTTTCCAACCAAATACGCCACATGGACGCCGGAAAACACACATGGCATAACTTTTTGTCACGTCACCAAACTTGTAAGTTATGCCATGTCATAAATTTATTTTTCAGTTTTTTTTTTTGAAAAAAAAAAGAAAAAAATAAACAAATAGGCAAATAGTTATCTGCTCGTTCTCTCCTCCATTGTTTCGAAAGGTACGGTAGCTATTTGCCTATTTGTTTAATTTTTCTTTTTAAAAAAAAAAACTGAAAAATAAATTTATGACATGACATAACTTACAAGTTTGGTGACGTGGAAAAAATTTATGCCATGTGTGTTTTTCGGCGTCCACGTGGCGTATTTGGTCGGAAAGTTCACCGGAATACACATATGTATTATTTTCGGTTAATAGGGCGATAGTTCGTATATGAAACGGTCAATTTCAAAGTTCGTATTATTTTTGGCCAAAAGTTGATACTTGGTATTATTTTTGTCAATATTTTCTAATTGATATGATATATTTCCAAATAAGACATATCCCTTCTACTTTTCCTTTTGTTGGGCTATAAAAACGGACTTCTAATTACATGTTTTGCCGGGATGTGGTCTCATTATATATGCTTTACTAGTGATGCAAAGGGTAACATGATTTGGTTTAACCACATTAGATTTTCCTTTGAATTTTCTTTTGTCATTGTCAATGGGTGAGTTATACATGGTTTTTCTTTTGTTGATTTTTTTTTGTTCTCTTGTTTGTCTCATACGGGACCCTAAAAGAAACAGGAACTTTGTTTTATAAGAGATAAGAACTTGGGTAGCGTTAGCCTGCTGATCTATCATCAAATGGTGTCCTTTCGAACGATATCCAAGATCTCTAACAAGGCTATATGCACTGATAATGTGTTATATATACTCATACGAATGATTTTTAGATATGTTTGAATTTCAATCAGATCCGTGTACGACATTAAATGCGTATGACATTAAAAAAATAATGAACAATTTTTTTTTATCCATTTAATATAAGTAACAGATCATACATTTGTTCGTATGTTTTTTCAAGGAAAAAACAAGTTTAAAATTTTAAAAACTTTCATATGTTGTCTATGTTGTGTTGGCCATCGGTGCTTAGCTTGGTGTGCTTGACATCGATTTTAGTCTATGTTGTCCTAAGCATATTAGGGTTAGGATCGTTTGTCCGTTCCGTATTGTATGGTTACAACTGTTTGTTTTGCACCTTTTTATTTTCGTTGTATGTTCGACGGTTTACTGTTTGCCGACTTTGTCGGCCTCTCGAGGGGTCAGATATGTCTGACCCTCAAATGTTTTCCTAATAAAAAAAACATAGGGAAGTGTCGATGCAGTCGAGAAAAGGCGGTGAGCGGATAAAAAAATAAGAGATATCATCAGCTATCAACTTGAAAGAGCACACAAACACACCTAAAATTTTTATTGCGGATGATACGCTCTAGCCTTTTGTGAAATTTACAATAGTGAGTTAGTATGCTTGTTTTACAAATAAATTTGGTGATCTATAGTACTCGTGCTGGCCATGCCAAGAATTTTCTCGCAAAATCAAGATAAAATAATAGTCTTGAAGACTTGTATAGAGTTTTAATTTTTTAATCACGTCGTTTCACTTGAAGGATTTCCCTTGTCACCTACTACTTTTTTCTTATCACCCGTTTAGATTATCTTGACACTTGTTCAAATACTAGTTTTCTTCCTGCTACATATGTTACGATGTTAATAGTCTATATAGGATTCGAACCTACATCTATGTGTATTTATCACATTGCTCTACCTTGAGCTAATAGACTTTAAATAGTTAATAATATAACAATATAATCCTTTGCACAAAATAACAAACCAACTTCAAAATCTGAGAGTGTTGCTCGTTGTCAAAAACCTATGCATGTCATCTTTTAAGCAATGCATGTCACCCCTTAGCCCATGCATATCACCCTTAAAATGATGTAATTTAGTCATAAAAACCTGCTCGTTACCCACAATTAAATTTTTTTTATTTTCATTCACATTACTCCCCACATACACCACAAATAACAGATCTCAAACACAAATCCCCTGAAAATGGTAGATATATGAAAAACATAAAACCCCACTCTCAAATCTAAAAACAAATCTCAAATTTGATAAGACTCGAAGATAAAACCCCTAGATTAAAGGGGGGGGGGGGGGGGGGGGGAAGAAACTCTCCTTTCTGAGAAGAATATAGGGGAAAAAAAGAGGAGAAGAGTTCAAATCATATGCTTACCAAATACAATCTTGTTAAGTGGTAAGATAATAATTGACCTGGCATGAAAAATATAGTTAATTGACATGTATACTCACAAAAATTGAACACAACTTACTAGAAAACAATCAAACGAATAAACTCTTAAATCTTAGATGAAACTCTCAAATATAGGCACGCTTCTCCCAATCTAATGGGTGGAACCAATCATCCATGTTTGATAGCATCTAAACTCTTGCATACTCATTCACCCATCCCCGAAAGTGCTTATCCTCTGGGATAATGTAGCGCGGTTGCTACCTTGCCCTTCCCTGGAGTCCTCTCATCATTGCCCCCTTTGAGCGCACCATTTCAACAATCAACCATTGATTTATTTCTTGCAATTACATCAACATGAACACAATCAACCAAAGGTGCTTGTCACAAATTCATTTCACCTTGCCATACATAACCAAACTCCTATCAAATATTAATATCTTTTGTAAGACTATGAACCATGTCAGCAACTCCCAAACCCTTGTCACCCCAATTGAGAGCGCTTTCCCATTTCTGGAATCCCAGTTTCCCAAATTTCTCTTGTCACCCATGCCAAATTGTTTATCACCCCAACTGATGTTTCCTCTTATCTTATCCCTTGGCCTTTTCCATTTTCATGGACTTTTTCTGATTCAAAAGTGGGACCTTATGAGTTCAATGATCAAAAGTGGGTTCAATATAAAGAAACACTCAAAGGCTCTGCAAGTGGGTTCAAAAGTTGGATCTTAGTATCTTCTTTAGGAAAACGTTTGCTGAGTAGAACAAATGTTGCCACAACCTAAACAATTTGTTCACATGCTTGAAACTGAAATAGCAGATTAAGAAGAAAAACACAATATCAAGAAATAACCAAGTGCAAAAATATGCCATTTCTCACTCTCAATTTAGTCATTAATCTCGCTAAATCGAGGCTCTCTGTTGACTCCTCCTCGGATTCGCAACACAAGCATAACCGATGTCGACCTGGTGGTTGAGACTAGCTACTGATGTTGAAGGCTTCCCTACATTGCCCAATTTGTCAAGATTGATGTAATGGCCCGAATATAAATATTCGGGTTACGTTTCGAAGTTTGAATACCTTCGTTCAGATCTTTCAATTCAGGTACGGGTCGAGGTTTCAAACCTCAAAAAATTAGTGTTTAAAGCGGGAATTTTGAACCCAAAACAATCAAAGGGTCGTTGAGTACCCTTTACCTGTCCTGATGAATAAGTCCCGGAAATTCATTTTGAAAGGAAATACAGAGCGGAAATTAAAGTACAACTTGCCACGGCGAGGCCGGGTCAAAACCAAAACCACAAAACATATTATCAAAATATCTCAAGCCAAATTAACGGGGTTAGACATTTTCTTTGCAATCGCCCGGGAGATTTCCCACGCCATAGAAGAATGGAGAAAACATATCTGCAAAACAGACCTAAAAATAATATGCGGGGCCAGGATTAGACCGAGACCCGATCGCATTATGGGTCCCACAAGCAGGCATACACATACGCTATTCCTATAATAAAGGTGCTTCTAATGCATAATGGAATTTAAACACGCAAGTCATGCTTATCAGGATATACTATGCAATATAAAATAATTGACCCAAAGAATGTCAAGTGGCATATCCCTCTCTTACCTTCATCCCCTTTTGCGTTAGGGTGGAGCCTACCCAGCACGCTGTTATAGCACAACAATCTCATATATATACGCATCAAGCAATCATCATCTCATCATGCTTATAGGGTGGATCAAGCCCGCATGCTCAACCCGATACAAACTGGATTGAAGAGAAGCCCGATGGGAGTGGGCCGTTCTATGATCCTAGCAAAGACTCACTAGTACAAACATAGTCATCAATGACGTTTGAAAAACGCCATGAAAATCATTTTATGGCGTTTTTAAACGCCATCCCTAAACGCCGTCTAAGGTGACGCCGTCTTTTTGGGTTCTCTTTTATGGCGTTTGAAAAACGCCATCAAAATCACTTTCCACGGCGTTTGTAAAACGCCATAAATAACTATCAAAATTACAAATATAGTTTTCCATGGCATTTGAAAAACGCCATGGAAATACTCTTCTATGGCATTTTATAAACGCCATAAAAGTTTATGGATTTAAAAAAAAAATATATCAACATGCCACTAGGCTGCAACCTGTAGCAGTGTAGCCCCTTTCAAAATGGCCTAAATTTAGTAGAAACTTCATATAGAATAATCCCTAATCATAAAGGAATCTACCCAATTACATAGAAATTGTCTATTCAATACACACATGCTTAAACATGGTTGATTTACACAATAGCAGGGTAGATATTGATCTGTCAATGCCAAAAAAATTAGAGACAACAAAAGACGCCATTAAGCCAACAGAAGAAACCCCTGGAATTGATTGACCAGCTCAACTTCAAGGAGAAAAAATCATCTTCAATAATTTGATTACTGATTGTCTTCAACCAATCCAAAATTATGCAAGGACTTCAAAAAACATCTAATCAAGTAGAGTAAGAGGCAACTAAGTAATCAAGGCAAATAAATTTACATATGTGAAGGAAAGATAGTCAGTCAAACAACGTACTCAAACAAAACTAATTGAAGTGAGGGTTACATTTAAAAATATTACCTTTCGTCTTAATTAACCTTCCTCTTATGTTCTGCAGGCTTCTCGTTCTTTTCATGGAAGACGCATGAAGTGGCTTAACTTTTTAATGAAATAATTTGAAACTGTAAATAAAACATTAGATTATGAAAGGAAGCTAAACTGCTGAAGGATAAGTGATTTACTCATATAACTTTTCAAGGGAGAATAAAAAGAGTCAATTCTACAAAGGAAATGAATTTCACTATTGTCCTTAAACAAAATACACGTCACACGCATCTCATTCCCAACTCCTAGAGAAATCAATAAATAAAGAAAGAGTTTAACTCCTATACCATGAAAGCAACATGTGACTTGCTTATATTTTTTCTTTTTCACGGATCTTGTAACCTGTTTGCCAAACTCACCTATTTATAGGCTAAAATGATAGTAATAGTAGAGTTTAAGAGCATATTAATAATTTAATATCATAGCAGCAATAAATTTAGCCTAGAAGTTGTTAGATTTGTGATATATAGTGTATATACACAATTAGGAAGTTGTGTTATGCTGTCATAGACCATTTCATCGGTAAGAGTTTGGATCTTACTCCACTCAATGCTTTGTTCTCACTGTAAATTAAATACGCATATTTCAGATCCACAAGCCAAACAAAGCAATAAAAAAATTGTTTTGAATTAAAGCTTCAACAAATCCGAATAAGAAATACAACCAACAACATGAATAACATACTAAGAAGTAAAGGCAGAGTGAAGTAACTCCAAAGAGGCATACTCGCAAATTTGCAATTGATAGGGAATTAGAAATAGCAACATTCTATGAAAATAAGACAAACTTCAAATGAGTTTTTTCAACAACTGCCTAGTTTTCGCAATAAAAGTGTGATTCATGTGCATCTATCAAGTTACGACGTCCAAATACTACTTCATGTCAATCTAAAATCAAATAAACATAAAAATAATCACCCTCGACAGATCAGATAGAAGTACTGGTTGTTATCACTTCATTTCAGAAACGTTCGTGCAAAACTATCTAGGTTTTTGCAGAAGAGACACTAAAACCACATAACCCAGTGAGCTCTTCACCCTCTTTGTTAGTATCAGCAGGAATAAATTTAAACAAGAAAGCGAAAGTTTCTAAGTTCAAAGTACACAAGAGCTGGTTTCCAAAGAACCTCTATTAAGTAATAAAATCCTCTTTCTACCGGAGTTTCATTGCAACTCTATGGTCGATTTTTCAGATTTTAGATTTTTCAGATTTTCCATGACATGTGGCTGAAACCTTTGCAGTTCTATAAATATATAACGGCAATGAAGTCTTTTTATGAATTCACATGCCAAAAGAAATCAATAGCTGAATAGTGGGAATTGAAGGTTACATGCCCAATAACCTTTCAAATTCAGTAGAATGGCACCCGATAGAGCAAACTAACTTGAATTGGTTATGAAATTCCTCCTTGTAGTTGGAATAAATTGGAAATTGACTTTCAAAACCATGAGAAATCTATAGTTAGCAAAAAAAAAATGACTACAAATTGAAATGCAAATGCATCGAAGATTGGTAGAATTTAATCAGATTATTCATATAGAAAAGTAGAAAACAATCTAAAAACCATGAGAAACCTATAATTAACCCTAGGAGGCCAGGTCGGCTTATTCAGACCCTTCACAACCTTTCTACACTTCTTCACAACCAATCTAAAAACCACAAACACAGCAGAAATTTCAATCTCATTCGTCTAATAAGCAAACCAACCATGAACGGGAACACCCAACCCTAAGAAATATGACGAACTTTCCTTCAAATATACAAGTTAAATCCAAAATTCCTTACTTGTTGTCAGTATAGCGACCCATCTCGGAGCAGAGGTTCTTGATAACCTAAGCCTCCTAAGGAGTTAGTCGATCTCCTTAAGATGCAACTTCTCCCTCTTCGCGTCCACGAAGAGCTTTCCAGAGGAGCGGTCTCTATCGCTGCCATCTCGATGTCTAACATTCTAGACGAACTATAAATAGAAAAGAGGTGAAGAATAGATCGTTCATACCGTGTTTCGAAGTCGCAATAGAAGAAGGGAAAATGATGAGACCCCAAACCTTTTGCAACCGCCTTCAGCGGATGGTGGAGATCTGGGTGATTTTAGCAGAAACCCTAACTCTTCAATCGCCTCTCTCCTCGATCGATTTGTTTACTTCCAAAATAAAGACTACGCTCTATGAAAGACATAAGCGGATTAAGTACAAAAATAACCCCTAATTTCATGATGTTTTAAAAACGCCCTTAATTTTATGGCATTTCAGAAACGCCATAAAATTTAGTCCATAATATTACCATCTAATAACATGGCGTTTACAAAATGCCATAAATTTCATGGCGTTTGTAAAACACTATAAATAAATCGAGTTCTATAAATTAATTACGTTTTTTTATATAAATGTCATAAAAGATATATTTAATGACATTTATTAAAAAACGCCATCCTCTAAATGTCATTAATGACCATATATGTAGTAGTGACTCTAGACCCACAGATAATAGTCGTTCTCTTTATCAAACACATAGCGTAGCCAAATGCTCATTCAAATATGCAACCCTAGCATGATACTTAATGGTATGATTTAATGTTTATGCATCACCTAGTATGTTATATGACCACAAGTAGGAAGTTTATCTGATCAGTCTGAGTAAGTCCATAAAGGAACTTATCTGAAATGCTGAACAGTAAAAGATATCGAAAGCGGAATCCAAACAATCAACAATCACCTATAATTGTATAGAATCCGATAAGCTGTCGTACAACCACTCATACGCATAGAAACATCGTTTCAAATCGTTTCCAAAGCCAAGCAGAAGTTAAACCATTTCCAAACATTTTTCGATACGAGAAAACATCAAAAGCAAAGTTATCCGATGATTTCAAATCCCATTAGTACTCAAGCCAAAACACATTTCCAAAACCAAACATCAATTATTTAATCAAGTCAAGGAATCTCGGCACATGAAACAAAATCCTTCAAAACACTCTAAGTATTCAATCCGGCAATTCAAATTCCATCACAATTCCCTTTTTAAATATTAAAATAATCATTAAAATAATATCCCAAAATATAATTTTTTGAAATCAACCTTGGATTAAAACCCGACTTAAAAGGAATGGAACCAAAAACCAACAAATTAATCAAAATGATCAAGGAGCAGCTCGGTCAAGCCACTGGGGTGGATTTCGCGACGACGAGAGGGTCAATCGCGACCGCGAAATCTCCCCAGTTTCTCCCCTCGAGAAGGAACCCCTTGCTGGCCGCGAAGGAAGGTTTTCGCTACGGCAAAACCCGTGGCCGTGGCCACAAGACACCCTTCTTCTTCCTTTGGTTGCGTTCCAACTCGTCGTGGCGACCATGGTTTCGCTGCGGTCAGATTCGAAACTTTTGCTCGTTTTTGCCTCGATTCAAATCTGTTTTAGACCAAACGTGTTTCAAAATATTTCTAACACAAATCCAAAAGTAAGGAATCATAAAAGACCCAAACGAGGACTAGATAGGAGAGCGGAAGAGGGATTACCTAGCCTCCTTGAGGCTTCTACAAAAACTTTGAAAGATAAGGGTCCTTTCGCTCCGATTCGATGAGGTTTTGCTACGACAAGGCCTAGGAAGGAGAGATCTTGGTTAAAAGAGGACTTTTATGAAGTTTCAGATCCAAAAGGAGAGGATTGAAAGATGAGAGCTTACCTTGCTCAAAAACAGGGGAGGAGGAAGAAATGGGCTCCAACCCGCTTTAGAAGGAGTTAGATCCAATGTTTCATAACCTTGGAAGGTAGAGTAAAGAGTGAGGAACAAGCAAAAACAAACGGGGAAGAAAAAAGAGCTAAAACGAAGGAGAAAGAGGAGATTTACCGAGCCAACATCGGAATTGGACTCCCAACTCGCGGTGGCAAAGATGAACTCGTAGCCGTGAATATGGGTCTCTTCTTCTGGGCTCGTCCTCGCGGAGGCAAAGATGAATTCGCGCGGCGACTAGGGATAAAAACTTCGGTTCCTGATGGAAACGACCTTCCGACTCCGATTTTTGGGTTAGATTCTTGAGAGGAGGTCTTCAGGAGGGTGCTTTAAGGTTCTTTTGTAGTTGAAATACAAGAAATGAAGGGTGGAGGGTGAGTGAGATTGATTGAAGAGGGAAAGGTGGAGGTTTTGAATTTTTAGGATTTTGATCTTCTTGGGATGAGAATGGTTGCTAGGGTTTCTTTGGCTCAGAATTTGAGGTGGGTGGAGCATCTTGGGGATTTGAGCTACCTTAAATAGGAGGGCATTTGTCTCATTAAAGGTTATTATGAGAAAAAAGACAAAATCATTAAGGGAGAGTATGGAAAGAGAGGAGAGAGAGAGAGAGAGAGAGAGAGAGAGAGAGAGAGAGAGAGAGAGAGAGAGAGAGAGAGAGAGAGAGAGAGAGAGAGAGAGAGAGAGAGAGAGAGAGAGAGAGAGAGAGAGAGATGTGATTCCGCTAATCCGACCCCGAGTCCCGACATCCTATCCCGAAATCTGATGTTTTGAAAATCCGACTTGAAGTTTAAATTCGTTTCAAGCGACTCTCGAGAATTCTTAACTTTGAAATCCGATTGATAAGGGTTTAGCACACGTCAATTTAGGATTTTAGTGAGTGTTGGAATATTTTCCAAAGGACTTTCCAAAAACAAAAAATCGCTCGAGGATGGTTTTTTTTGAAAACTTTCCAATTTTGACAATTAAATAATTATTAAAAATACGGTCTTTACAATTGAGCTCGCCATTGAGCCCTTGAAGTCGGACGTCCATTGGCTCTCTTGTTATCTTCTCTCCATCTATCCTTGATTAAAATTGGAGCCATACCCAGGAAGGAGGGACGCCAAGCATCGTTGTTAGTCGCATTCACCGATTGCGTCACCTTAAACTCCTCTCCTTTTCTCATTGTCGCGCTGCAGAAACCCTTGTGTTCGGCTGAACCAGCCATTGGAGGCGGGTCAGACCCTACCGATCCCGAAGTCAGAGGTTGCGGGCTTGGGTTCACCCCTTACATGATCTCTCATCTGTCTCTTCTTGTTAGCTCCAGATCTATGGAATCGCCCTTTTGGAAGCGGGAAGACAGATTTTGAGGCTTATCTTGATGCTTTGTGGATTGAAACTCGGTTTGGGATTTATTTGGATGAGATCTTTGAATTCAAGTTTGGGTTCAAATTGATTAGGGATGTGGTGCAGCTGAGAAACTCAGATCTAGGATTTCAATAGGGGAAGCGTTTTTGTTTCTCTCTCATGGTTTGATGGGTGGTTTTACTTTCCTTCCCATCCCTTTTGTACTTGTCCTTTCCCCCTTTCCCTCCCCCCAGAAATGGGCTACATCAGGTAAACTAACTAGAAATATTTTTTTTTGTGGAATTGGGGTTAGTTTTGCAAATTTTCAAGGGTGCGGCTACTTCTGCAAACCCACCCATTTTTTGGGTTAGTTA
The DNA here is from genome assembly GCA_037127255.1 of Persicaria tinctoria. Lineage (NCBI taxonomy): Eukaryota > Viridiplantae > Streptophyta > Magnoliopsida > Caryophyllales > Polygonaceae > Persicaria > Persicaria tinctoria. The sequence goes on along the minus strand of JBANSL010000003.1, from coordinate 37,969,078 downwards.
CTCATTTTATCCCTCTTTTGTTTTCAGCATAAGATAACTTCAATCTCCTTTCAATTTCCCGGTTTAATTTGAAATGAAGAAGAAAATAAAATGGAACATTATTGGGCTCATTTGGTATAAGTATGCAAGGTAAACAAAATGGAAATAAACTTTGTATAGGAAAATATATTTAGATAAGAGAGGAGTATATGAGACATGGTTACCACTTAATCAAATGAGTAATTGAAATAAGGAATAACAAAATCAATTTCGTATGAAAAGTTGAGAGGAGAGGGTAATGATTAAATTTTTTAACAATGTATTTTAAACCATAAATGGACTACATTCATTTCCTTTCTCTTTATCTTTCCAAAATTTAAATCAAATGAACCATATTTAAGGGTTCATATTTCATGGAAAAGGTTGGTTAATTTGTTTTTGAAGAATGTTTTTCTGTAACAAGGTTTTACTAATTTAGTGTAGTACTCTTGAAATTGCCTAGTAATTGTAAGATGGTTCCCTCATGCCAAATGACCCAATTTCATTCTTCTAGAAGATAAAAAAGGGATAATTAGGTGAATATACGTTTTTTAGTTTTTTTTATAAGTATACTCATGGATGTTTTTTAGGCTAATTGTACATTTTTGTTATTAATGGTTAATTTTCCTATAGAGAGAAAAAATATTAAAGATAATATCTTCCTTGAATCACATATATTTTAAGTAACAATCTCTAGTTGTCTTCTTTCAGTTGTCACAATAATAAAACTAGAATTGTGACAACATGGACACAAAAATGGTTACAATAATTAGGTTTCTTGTAGGATAAATTAGGTCTCAATAATGTTATTTCAAGTAAGCAAAATTGGGTTCAAGAATAATTAGGTTTCAAGAAATAATGGTTACAATAATTAGGTTTCTTGTAGGATAGGTCTCAAGAATGCTATTTCAAGTAAGCAAAAAGGGTCTATGGACAACCTGGGAGTACATAGAGTAAGGAAGGATCCCATCTACAACTGCATATGCCAAGATCTTGATCAAACTAGAATTATGGAATTTAGTCTTAAAGTTGTAAAGTGTAAATTTCATTATACGAAGAAGCATCAGAAAGTTTATTATATCAACTTATTATATGATTAATATTGCCTATTGGAATGTGAGAGGCACCAGGAGGCCACTTTTGTGGCAAGAAATCAATCAATTTCGTTTTGAAAATAACCTTGATATGTTAGTTCTTACATAAACAAAATAAGAGACAACACCCTTGGAAGCTCAGTTAAAGAGCTCTAGATTCCACAAATCGGTTTGCATCCAATCAAATGGACGTAAAGGAGGCATTAGGGTACTTCAAAAATCAAATATTGAAGGGGTAAGTGAAATCCTTGAACTAAATCAAAGGTTTATCATGATGAAAATAAGTATAGAAAAGCACGAGTTGATGTTAGTGTTTGTTTATACCCCTTTGGTGGAAAATGAAAAAGACCAATTTGGCATCAAGTTTACCATTCTATAAGCAAATACAACCTTCCAATCCTTGTTATTGAGGATATGAATAATATCGAAAATGATACAGAAAAGGTTGGGGGAGCTCCTCCCACCCTTAACAGATTTAGAAGGTTGAAAAGTGTTAAAGAGGAACTGGGCCTACATACTCTACCTTATAATGGTTCACCATTTACGTGGAGGAAAAGCAAATCTTCTCTCAATAACACTTATGAACGCCTAGACAGAATTATGGCTCACCAAAATAATTTGAATTTGTTCCCTAACCTCTGTATAAAACACCACCGTTTTTCTAACTCAGATCATAGTCCGATCTCCCTATAAATTGGTCTTTAAGGTAAGAGAAAAGGTTCTCCTTTCAGATTTGAAATGGCTTGGACAACCAACTATGCCCTTGAAGCCATGGTCCGGAAAGTATGGTGCTACAAAATGAAAGGTTCCAATGGATATAAATTCATGCAAAAACATAAGCTATTAAAAAGGAAGATAAAACTTTGGTGTAAGTCTCATCCAAACAATATTTCTAGATAGCTATCCAATGTTGAAAACCAAATCAAGTCTTTCCAAGATCGCATACCTTGGGGTAAGATCTCAACCAGATAAGAAATTAAACTAGTAAGGTTAGAACATAAAAACTTCTGCTTGCTAGAGTTAAATCATAAATTCTGGAAACACAGAGCTAAGATCAGCCACCTTCAACTAGGTGACAAAAACACTAAATATTTCCAAGTAACAACAAGAATAAAAACTTTTAGAAGATCTACTAGATCCTTCACCACGAAACAAAACCTTATCTTAACTGACCAAGACTTAATTTCGGATCATATCACAAACGAGATGGCCGAGAGATTCATAGGCCATAATCAAAGGTAGATTACTGAAAATGATGTTTGGAATATCCAACCCCAGATATCTCAAGTTGAAAATAATAAGCTTTTAGCTCAACCTTCGAATGTGGAGATCAAACGAACTCTATTTAGTATGGCAAAGGATAAATCTCCAGGCCCTAATGGTTACCCCCTGAATTTTATAAGCGATACTGGGATATTATTGGTCCCTCTTATTGCAAAGCTATCAAAACCTTCTTCCACTCGGGCCAACTTTTATCTGAAATCAATCAAGCGTGTATTGCTCTTATCTCAAAAATAGATAACCCTACAACAATTTATCACTACAGGCCCATCAACCTATGTAACACTATTTATAAAGTTATCTAAAAAAATACTTGCAAACCGATTAAAACCAATCCTTCCCAAACTTATAAATCCTTTTCAAGGAGCCTTTGTGGAAGGGAGATCAATCCAGGATAATACTCTTATAGCTCATGAAATATTTCACTCTTTCCATTGACAAAAAGGTAAGAAAGGCTGGATGACATTAAAATTGGATATGGAAAAAGCTTACGACAAAATTAACTGGAGTTACATTAAAGCATTTCTTGAGAAATTTGGATTCTATCCAACTTGGATCAGCTAGGTTATGAAGTGTATCACGACTACCTCTTTCTCTATTCTAGTTAACAACACCCCAGGGCCTCAATTTAAACCTAATATAGGCATCGGACAAGGAGATATCCTTGCTCTTTACCTCTTTGTTCTCGTAATGGAAGGATTATCCAGAGAACTTCATAAAGAAGCATTGCTAGAGGATGCTTTGATATGCATTAAACTTAAAAAGAATGGTACCCCTATCCCCCTTTTAACTTTTGCTGATGATACTAAACACGATCCAGAATATGATAAATAACTTCTCCAATCTCTCTGGCCTTACGATTAACTACAATAAAAGCTCTCTTCAATGCTCTAGGAATGTGAATCCAAACCTCGTAAAGGATTTGTTCATCCACATGGGCATTCCCATCTCCAAGACTTGAAAATTATCTAGGAATCCCTTTAGCTAATGACCGAGTTAAGAATTGTGTCTTTGATGAAGTTGTGGAAAACATGCGAAAACAACTAGCTAAATGGAAAGCATCGAACCTTTCTCAAGCTGGTAGGGTGGTTCTCATCCAATCCAATCTTATCTCAAAAACTAACTATCTTATGCAAAACTTTCTGCTTCCAAAAGGTATTCTTAATAAGATTGATCAAGTAAACAGGAACTTTTTCTGGAATAAATCTCAACTAGACAGATATACCCCTCTTATTAGGTGGGATCACATTTGCAAACGTAAGTCCCAAGGAGCATCGGGCATTAGAAAAGCGGAAGATCTCAATACTTGTCTTCGGATGAAACTTTTTTGGAAAATATATAACAATGAGGATAGTATTTGGGTGAGAATCATAAAAGAAAAATACCTTCAACATGAAAATATAAGAAACTTTAGTAATAAGGAAACCTCTTGGCAATTTGGTAGACTCCTCATGTTAAGGAAAAAGTTTGAAGAAGGACTTCACTGGCTCATTGGGGATGGCACCAATATTAATGTTTGGCATGACCCATGGACTCCATCTATCAACCTAAAAAACTATATGGGTTCCTGTGACCCATCAATGAAAGTTAACGCTCTTATCTCTGACCGGAATCTATGGAATGATGATCTGCAAAAACAAATATTTCCTCATGAGGTAATCCAAAAGATCCTTACGATTAAAATTCCCACTTGCCAAACCTATGATAAGATGATTTGGAAGCCTGATCCAGAAGGAAGTTCACTACCAAACCAGCTAGAAACATTGAAGTGCCACCAAGTCATGAGTTTGATTCACACACTTGGATATGGAAGCTAAAGCTACCCCCCATAATTAATAACTTTCTTTGGAAAATAAAAATAGATGGCCTTCCGACGGTTGCCCGCCTTAACAAGTATGTTAATAGGGATCCCAATCAATGCTCTCTTTGTGATCAATCAGAGGAAGATGCGACTAATCTATTTACAAGATGTACATTCGTCAGAGAAGTAATAGCGTAGTATGAACAACAGACATGTATGTTCTTTCTTGAGCTCAATGATCCAGGTCTTATCCATGCAAATTTAGAACAAATCAGAAGAGTAAATAATAAATATGAAGATCTAGCTTCCATCTGGCAAGTCATTTGGGAAATTAGGATTGAGCAAATTTTCAAGCAAAAGAAGCCGAATGATGCAGCTCAAATAGTCCATAGAATTAGACAAACTTTGCTCGAATGGGACGAGATTGCAAAAGCTTAGAAACGAAAAGAGGCAGAAACAGAAGGGCTACTGCCAAGTGGAGTAGACCACCCAGAACTATCTATAAAATTAATGTAGATGGTTCTATTGTCCTTTCTGGCAAGTGTCAGATTGGAGGAATCATTCGGGATTTCGAAGGTTAGATTATTGATATCTTTCATAAGGAAATTATTAAAGGTTCGATCATTCAAACAGAGGCCTCGAAAATTCTTTTGGAGCTGCAACGTGCAAAGGAGAAAGGTTTGGTGAAGATCGTCCTAGAAAGTGATAACCAAATTTTGGTTAGGTCTATTAATCGACATCAACCGCCAAGATGGAAAGTCATGCGACAGGTTGAAGATATTATCAAGCTTCAATCAGAATTTTTGATAGCAGATATCCGTCATGTCTACAGAGAATCAAATAAGTCAGCGGATTATATAGCGAGAAAAGGTGTAATCTATAATTTGCAGACTATCCCTATCACATGGATTTTTGTAACATCATTCTTCAGGATGATCTTGGAGTTAGGCTACTGTATAGGTAGCGGCTCCTAATGTTTGCCTACTGTTAAAAAAAAGTAAGCAAAAAGGGTTCAAGAATAATAAGGTTTCAAGAATAAGCGTTACCAAACATGTTATTGATGACAATAAAAAACTAATGATAAATACATTGTGAACCAAAATAACTTACACTACTAGGTTATAATAAAATTAAGGATTCAATAGATTACATTAATCCTGGTTACACTAATCTAGGGTTATAATTATCAATCTCTCATACACCAATTTTGAGATTCCTATCTTGACGATTCATTCAAATTCCTAATACAATTAGCAAGGCAGGAAAATTACCACATGAGCAATTTCTAATCACCTAACAAAACGTCCACCAAAAAAAATCACCTAACAAAATGGAAACATTAATACAGGAAAATTGAAAACAATCTAATGATCCCAAGTTTATATATGGAGATCCACATTTCATACGAAAAACTGGGAAAGGTGTATCAATGAGCATCGACATTCATCTACAATTAGGAAAGTTTATATATGGATATATTTGGAGAGTTGTTTCCATAAAATTGAAAAAGAAGGAAGAACAAAGGAAATTTGCATTCTTAAATCTAAAACCACAATAGAACCAAGCCCGTGTATAAGCGTATTTAAATATAAAATATTGTCTTCCTGTAAACGAACATTGAATAGGAAGTAGTTCAGTGGTGTCCGTAAATGCTTATGTTTGATTCACAAACGTCTCACGTTCGATTCTGAACTCAATATCATATGTTTTCCTTCCTAATTTACTGTACATCTATCCAACATTTTTTTAATTTATTGTATTGTACAATATAAATGTGAGTGGGGTGGGACGTTTTCTTTTTATCTTATACACCGTAACTTTCTTTCTTTTCTATTTGTGGATTTTTTTTATTAAAGAGCAACCATATATTTATACAAAGCACTTATTACACTTAATGAAATTAATTAAATTTTAAAAATGTAAAAAAAGAAAAATTTGTGTGCATTTTTAAGAACCACCCAAATTTTCTTTAAGTAAAAAAGTATTTAAAAATATCGGGTAGGGTTCTCCTGTCCCGAATTATTTGTTAATAAAAAAAATATTTAAGAACAGATAATGACTATCTTATTCTTTAATATTTTGATAAACATAGTAGTATTTTAATTTAAAAAATATAATTATAAATTTAGCAAATTAAAAGCATATAATTATGAGAAAATTTGTGCCGAAGGCACAAATTTTCGCTCTAATTAGAGGAGTGTCCTAGTTTTTGTAAAAATTGGTGGAATGTCCATCCCTTTTAACCCAATAAAAAATAAGTAAGAAAAATATAAATATAAATAAAAACTCTTCCAAATCCCTAATCATTTCATCCGATTGTATTCATCCTCCCCTTTTCTTCCTGGGAATTACGCCTCGCTCCTCCTGACGAGCTCCAGCGAGATCCAGCAGTGGTGACTGGCCGGCGCGATTTGCTATCCATATCTGCGTCTCCCTCCCTCGCCACCTCCGACTTGTACGGGAGCTTCTCCTTTGAACTGATTTTTTAGGTATTCCCTTTCTACAAGGTATTCAGTACTTTTGAATGGAAAGGATTTGCCATTTTGAGCTGAAATTGTCGGTAGCAACATGTTATCTATTCAATTTAGCAAATGCTTCCAACTCCTCCTTTCTGGCTACTGTATCTTTTGAATGAAATTGGGGAAGAGAGATTTTAAGGGTGCTAAACTTTCTCCTCCTCCATACAAATTGCAAATTGAAAGCTATTATCCACTTGCATAATAAAAATATTATTATTTATGGAGTACAATGTTGCTTGATTTATGTGAATGGGCATATGAGATTACACAAGCTGTGTTTGATTCAATCCGTTTGATTGAATATTAAAATATGTATCACTCTCCTAATAAAATATACACTTCTAAGGTGCTTTTCTTTGGGTTTTAGGCATTATTTTGCACATATACACTAGAATGGTTGTTTTCTTTCTTATTCATTGTTGCAAACATCTAACAGTAGTTGTTGTAGTTTTGAAGCTTGTAAATGCTGACATCTTCTGAAATGGATGTTTCTAGTAACTTGGAAATATTTAAAATGAAGCCTTTCCATTTCCATTTTTTTCCTTTTTATAAGGTTGTTGTGTTAGTCTGCTGACGCTGCAAAAAGATGGCATTGACCTATATCAGATTCTTTTCCCTCATAATTGTGAGTGCTGACATGTGAACAATATATGATTAGATGTGCTTGAATGTAATTCCTGGATTTGTGTGTTTATATGTGCTTGTGATTTTTTTTGCTGTAGCTTCTGTTGTTGTATCATCTTGTGGCTGTTGTAGCTTCTGATTTTCGCTTGCATCTTGCTTCTGCTGATTTCGGGTCTCTTTTCAGGGCTGGTGTAACTTCTGAATTTTGCTTGCATCTTGCTTCTGCTGATTTCGGGTCTCTTTTCGGGGCTGCTGTAGCTTCTGAATGTCAACTTCTGTTGTTGTATCTGTGCTGAGCTTGTTTGTGGAACCATGATGCTTATCATGTCAGCATCTTAGGTTGTATAATAATACATGTTGACATTTAGCTTAAATGTTGACATTTAGCTTTTGATGGGCAAAAGCTTTATCTTTTACCATTTCTTTTATTAGAGGATTGTAGAAGTTTGAGCTTCTCATCTCATGTACTATGATATCAATTTTGAGAATGATCTTATTTGTAAACTTTATCTTTTATTAAACGTTGACATCTTTTGGAAACTTTAGAAATTTATTAAATGTTGACATGCATTTAGCTTAAATGTAGACATTTAGCTTAAATGTTGATATTTAGCCGTTGATGGGAAAAATCTTTATCTTTTACCATTTCTTTTATTATAGGATTGTAGAAGTTTGAGCTTCTCATCTCATATAATATGATATCAATTTTTAGAATGATCTTATTTGTAAACTTTATCTTTGTATAAAATTCATTTAGTACTTTAATCTTTGTTGGAGAATTATGCAAGAATGGTGGAGACGTTGCATTAAAGTGCGCTTTCTTTAATTTTCTTTGTTATTTTTCATAATATTCTTAATTGATGAGTCATCTTTTTGAGATTTGGTCTTGCATAATACTTTACTAGACTTATTGCTGAAGGAATATGCTTTTTCACAATATTTGCTTTAAAATTAAGAGGGAATAACAATCTTGCTAACATCCGGTGTCAATAGTAACAATTTGCATAACCAATTGTTATATGTGCACATCATAAAGTTATATTTTCATAACAAATTGTTATATTTGCACATTATAAACTTCTTATTTTTCACTTTTTTTTTTATAATTAATTTCCCCTTTTTTCTTTTTTCTTTTTTCGTTATGCGAGAACATAACAAGGATTTGTGATCTGCTTTGCTAGTTATGCTATATTTATCCCATTTTCCCTATGTTTATCTGAATATTATGTTATAATATAATTAAAAGCCTTTTAGCTCAATGGTAGAGCGATGTGCTTATGCGCAAATACGTGGGTTCGAATCCCGCATAGGCTAAAGTTTATAATAATTCTATATTTGCCCAACGTGAATTAATTTATGCATATTTTAATCTTATATTTCCATATCATCAATTTATAATTGCATATCATACTTTTACATTTGCACAACATCAATTTATATTTGCATATTATAATCATACATTTGCACAACATCAATTTGTATTTTTCCAACTTATTTTTATTTATTAAAAATTAAAATCTAAGTATTAGATGTCAATAATCTTATATTTGCACAACGTGAATTAATTTTTGCATATTTTAATCTTATATTTGCATATCATCAATTTATATTTGCGTATCATACTTTTACAATTTGCACAACATCAATTTATAAGATGCAAGAAATACGAATGTAAGATGAAAGAAAATACTGATGAGACAATAAAATATAAAAATTGTTCAAATTAAAATATAAAAGTCTTGTCGTAGGGTTATATTATTTATCTGAATGTTATGTTATAATATAATTCAAAGCCTTTCATCTCAATGGTAGAGCGATGTCCTTATGCGCAAATACGTGGGTTCGAATCCCGTATAGGCTAAAGTTTATAACAATTCTAGTAATTTACAAAATTTTCTAATAAATGTTCAATAATAAGATATATTAATGCAATTCTAAAATATAAATGCATTACTAAATGTTCAATAATAAGATATATTAGCGTCGGCATCATCGATGTCGGCGTTAGCCGACATCTCCAATGATAACGTCAGCATCTCTGATGTTGGTTTCAGCAACATCAACGTTAGTGTCAGCATCTCCGATGTCGGCGTCAGCAACGTCAGCATCTCGGATGTCGGTGTCAGCAATGTCAACGTTAGTGCTAACACGAAAAAAGAAGTGTTGACATGAAAAAAAAAGCATCTCTAACGTCGGCGTCAACAACATCGATGTCAGCGTCAACAACGTCAACATCTCCGATGTTGACGTCAGCAATATCAACATCAGTGTCAGTATCTCCGATGTCGGCATCAATAACATCAGCATCAGTGTCAGCATCTCTGATGTCGGCGTCAGCAATGTCAGCGTCAGTGTTGACATGAAAAAAAGAAGCGGTGACACGAAAAAAAAGCATCCCTAACATCGGTGTCAGCAGCTCCGGCAACATCGATGTCGACGTCAGACGATATCTCAGATGTTAGCATTAGGATCTCGGATGTCGGCGTTGGCAATGTCAGCGTCAGTGCTAACACAAAAAAAAACATCTTCGACGTCGGCGTCAACAACGTCGGCAACATTGATGTCGGCGTTAGCCGACATCTCTGATGTGAGCGTAAGCATCTCCGATGTTGACGTCACCAACATCAACATCACTGACAGTATCTCCGATGTCAATGTTAGCAGTGTCAGCATCTTCGATGTCAATGTTAGCTGTGTCAGTATCGAAGATGCTGACGTCAACAACGTTAGCATCAATGTTAGTATATTCGATGTCGGCATCAACAATGTCAACGTCAGTGTCAGCAACATCTCCGATGTCAACGTCAGCAACATCTATGATGTCAGCATCAGCAACATCTCCGATGTTAGCGTCAACAACATCTGTGATGTCAGCGTCAGCAACATCTCCGATGTCAGCGTCAGAAGCGTCAGCATCTTCGATGTTGACGTCAGCAACATCAACGTCAGTGTCAGCATCTCCGATGTCAGCGTCAGCAGCATCAACATCTCGAATGTCGGCCTCAACAATGTCAGCGTCAGTGCTAGCACGAAAAAAAGAAGTGTTGACACGAAAAAAAGCATCCCTAACGTCGGCATCAGCAGCAGCGGCAACATCGATGTCGGCGCCAGCCGACATCTCTGATGTCAGCGTCAGCAGTGTCAGATTTCCGATGTTGACGTCGGCAACGTCAACGTCAGTGTCAGCATCTTCGATGTCGGTATCAGCAATGTCAACGCCAGTGCTTCTGACACGGAAAAAAGCATCTTCTACGTCGGTGTCACCATCTCCGATGTTAGTGGTGACAGTGTCGGCAGTAATGCTGACATCAGCGTTAGCGCTAACACGAAAAATGTTAGTGGTGTTCCCAATGTTAGTGGTGACAGTGTCGGCAGTTTCAACAATGTCCGTGTCAGCGGTGTCAGGAATGTCAGTGTCAGCAACATCGACGTTGAAATTAATGCAATTTTAAAAGCCTCTTAGGTCGATCAATGGTAGAACGATGTGCTTATGTGCAAATAAGATATGTTAAGGCGATTATAAAATACAAATACATGTGCATATTCTTTCCATAAGGTGGTTTAAGCTTGCATACTATAATATTATATTTGTATAACATAATATTATATTTGCAAAACCTGGGGTTATATTTGCATGACAGAAAGTGCTGACATGTAATTTTTTTTTGTAAAAAAAACGAAAAAAAAAAATTGGACACGCGAGGGGGGCCTGGGGGGCACTGAGGAAGGGGGGAGGTGGGGGGGGGGGGGGGGCAGGGGGGATGGACACTCCACCAATTTTTACAAAATTTTGGACACTCCTCTAATTAGAGCAATTTTTTTGAACATTTTACATATTGTCCATATAATTATTTATCGATATAATTAATTTTAATTTCGCACAGAACCCTTAAAATGATTGGCATGGGCCAGAATAGAACATATAGCAAGAATTACATGTAACCCTAACAATTCACAAGATGACTAATTAAACCTCTGATGGAAGAAGTAGCGTACGTGCAAATCAATAATCCAAATCATTTCCACTTTCAAAACGTAAATAAATCTTGTAAACAATCTTATCTAGGATCTAAACAATCTTATCTATCTTCATTTTTTTTAATTTAAAAAAGATAAAATAAAATTATACTTTAGGCGAAAATGCATAAAACCACCCTTTATTCACCTTTGTTTGCAATTAACCACCCCTTATTAAAAAATTTCACGTAACCACCCTTTATTCACCTTTGTTTGCAATTAACCACCCCTTATTCAAAAAATTTCACTTAACCACCCCTTATAACAAATTGTTTGCAAATAACCACCCATCTTCCCATTTTTCTTTAAATTCAACTTAAAAGTAAAAGACGAAAATGCCCCCAAATTTGATCATTTTGGGTTTCGTGTAAAACAGGTCCCGTGTAGATCCGAGTTGACTTGAACTCGAGTTTGGCCCGATTTTGGGTCAAATCGGGTCGATTTCGGGTTTATCAATTTATATTTTTTAAATTAAAAAAATCACGATTTGGTAATTTTGTGATAATTTTAAAATGCTAAAATTAAAGACGTGACTCTTAAGTTCTAGCGCTTGTAATTATATACTATATTTGATCTAAAATATTTGATTTTTACTATTTTTTATAATTTTTAATAAAATTTAAAAATATCTAATATATCAAAATTTTAAATAATTTTTTAAGAATAAATAATTTCATGCAATTATTATTAAGTATAGAATTGTTTTAATATTTTAATGTTTTTATCTTTTTAAAAATCAAATATTATCGATCGGGGAGAGTATTATACAATACAAATAAATATAAAAGTTGATTTGAAAATGAAAGATCAAGTGATTGTAATTATAAAATGTAATAAATTGGAATCTCCATAAAAAAATTTAATCATATATAATTATAAATCAATCGGGTTAATCGGTTCACTGGATCAATTGGGTCACCGAGTCTAAACCCAGATGACCCGAAAAATTACCCGGTTTTCGGGTTCGGGTAGGAAAAAAATTTTGGGTCAAAATTTTTGGCTCTTGACCAAAAAATTTCGGGTCGTTCGAGTCGGGTCGACTGGTTCGGATCGTGTTCTGACATGTCTACTATCAAGCATTGCCAGAGGAGAGTGCAAATAAAGCGTCAAAAACCGAAAGAGGTATGACTACATCTGACCTACTAGCAGAGGTGGGCATAACTTGCATACATTAATGGTAATTTTGCATAAATAATAATAAATAAAAACTGTAAAACCAAATTTGAGTGCATTTTCATCTTTTACTTTTAAGTTGAATTTAATAGAAGTGTAATTTAAAGAAAAATGGGAGGATATATGGGTGGTTACTTGCAAACAATTTGTTATAAGGGGTGGTTAAGTGAATTTTTTTTAATAAGGGGTAGTTAATTGCAAACAAAGGTGAATAAGGGGTGGTTAAGTGAAATTTTTTGAATAAGGGGTGGTTAATTGCAAATAAAGGTGAATAAAGGGTGGTTTTTGAATAACTAATTATACCCCTTTAGGGTACATTTTACCTAAATAATTACTTAAAAGAAAAACTAAGGGCTCGATTGGTTAAACGTGGAAAGTATAGTTCCCGGGAAGTGAACTTCCTAAGAATTCAATTCTCGTAAATTGAAAATCATGGGAATTGAGATATTGTGTTTGGTTTTGGATTTTTTATTATATGAATTGAAATAAAAAAAATAGAATTTTCCTATTAAAAATGGTGGAATTGGAACTTACCTAGGAGGACTAGGTAAATGCACTTCCTCCTAAATGCATGCGGGAATTTAAATTGGTGGAAATTCAACGTCCTGGATTTTTCTATAACGAAAAAACCAACCAAACTCTTGTATTATCTCCAATTTCTGAGAATTTCTACTTTCTGTGTTTTTGAAATGGCAACCAAACGAGCTCTACAAGGTAGAATTATAAAAAAAAAACCTAAAAAGGTATATTCCTTTAAATTTTCATAAGAAAAAACTCTATAGAGTACTTAAAATGCTTCCTCACGAGAAAGTGCTTTGTTTATAAGATTAGAACCTCAAATATCAGAGTGGAGTGTCTCTACCGCCATTATTTAAAAAAAATTATTTCAAAGAAGATTTTAGCTATTTTGCTTCAACATATTCCCAAAAGTTTTCTCTAAAATGAAAATTTTGATTAAAAAAAAAGTCAAATCTTAAATTCTTCATTATTTATATTATTTTAAAGACAGCTTTAAGGAATTTTATATATTGAAATATCTGAATCAGAGAGATTGTTGTAGATACACTAACATTCATTAAAAATAAAACACGTACTTACTTGTAATTTACCTGACACGAAATGGATTAATATTTAAAATGAAATTTGCTATGATCTTATCATGTGGGGATGATGATGTACAACACTTGAAAACATGAAAACGTCCAAGAGAGTTGGCAGTAGAACGGTTAAAAATGAGCACAAAATCGGGATAGGATCAAATAGTTTAATGGTATCTCATTAATTTATACTATACAGTATACATACCCATGCAATCTCGATTCCCAAGCTTCTTAAATGTTTGTATTCATCGATCTTCATTCAAGCATAACAAGGAAGTGGAGTGGAGTGGGGGGACCGATTCGGATTGTTTGAGGGAGATGAGTAGATTCAAGTAAAGTACAGCTACGTACTTTCACTAAAGGTTGGGTTTTTAAATTCATTGTTGCAGATTCTCATCTCATGCGGAGATACACTCCCCCCTGTAAAATCCCTAAATTCAGATTGTTTTTGATCGATCCTGTTTTGAATATTGAGGATTTAATTGCTTTTTTGTTGACTTGCGTAGTAGTAATTGTGTGGGTCAATTCAAACTACAAAAGTAGACATAATGTAAAGTGTTATGATTTTGATTGAGCATATATGGAAAGTGTAAAGGTTTGGTTTTCTCTTGATAATCGTTAGTATTACTATTTATACAAGTTATGTACAAAGCTCGGTGAACAAAGATTCTCTTTAAAGATAGAGAAATTTAACACAACTATTTAACAAGACTTAGCTAGTTCCGATTCTTGTTCGTCATAGCATCAAACAGGCAAACCTTAATCTATGGTAGCGTAGAGGAAGGAGACACGAGAGGAATTTGTTATGTGTTGCTCTTCTGAGCATGTATTCTATAATCAGGTTATTGTCTATGTGCAAGCTACGATGGGGTATTTATAATCGAGTTGGTTACAACCCTTATTGATGCTACTAAACCTATCTAACAACCATCTAACTAACCATTCCCCCCCCCCCCCCCCCCAAGGTGGGTGTGTGGGATTAAACATAAGCCCCAACTTACAAGCCAACGCCTTTGTCACGATGTCAGCTATTTGGAGATGAGAAGGAACATGAATTGTGGAAACAAGTCCATCCAACACTAAATCCCGAACAAAATGAAAATCGAGTTTGAGATGTTTGGTGCGCTCATGAAAGACGTCGACGGGGTTAGCAACTAAGTATTGACCAGCTTTGTTATTACACCACAAAGGGATCGGAAGATCCACAAAAACACGAAGATCCTCAAGAACCCCAGCTAATCAAACCAACTCGCTCTCTGCAGAAGACTTAGACATTGTCTTCTGCTTCTTCGTCTTCAAAGAGACTAAAGAATCCCCCATAAAGATGTAGTGCCCTGTCAAGGAACGTCCAGAAAACAGACAAGTTCCCCAATCTACAACTGAATATGCACGGAGAGCTAATGCAAAAGAACGAGGATAGTAGAGAGAATAATTGATCGTGCCCTTCAAGTATTGAAGCAAGAAATGAGAAGCTTTCAGATGCGGCCCACGTGGACTGTTGTAAGGAGTGAATCAGGTATGAAATATAACGAAAATAGATCAAACCAGACTTAGGCCCCAGCAAATAAATACAAGACTCCTCCAATGCAGTAAGAGAAAGTCAGGATCGAATTCACAAGGAAGCACGTCAGCAGTTCTCAGGTAGCTGTAAATTCTCACAGAAGCAGCAGAAAGACAGAAACAACGAAAGAAAAAGCAGAAAGTAACAAACAAAAGCAAAGAACTAAACTAAGACAGAAATAAAGCAAGAAAGTAAACAACAAAGCAAGAAATAAAAGCAAAGCAGAAATTAACTCGAGGACACAGAAGCTACTCGACTTCGACTAGCTGCCCTCGATATCGACAAGAAAAGTGATGAAAACAGAAAACAAAATCGAAAAGAAATAACTCGACGAAGACAAGCTACTCGATCTCGACTACCACTACTCGAGATCGACTAGAGCATGCAAAGACAGAAACTTGAAATCGACAAGAACAGAAGAAAACCAACTCGACCTAGACTGGCCGTACTCGAGATCGACAAGGTACTACTCGATCTCGACAAAGCTTCCTCTAGGCCGACTAAAAACAGAAACTTATGTTTGCAGAATTTCGAACAAAACTCAGAAATTTAATGAAGTAAATCAATATATTAAAAGACTTCCAAAGCCAGGGTATCAACACCACAACGATAACCATGCAAAGTAACACATAAAGGCACAAAAGATCATGCTTTCCATCAAATAACTTTCGTCATTAACAAATAGGCATATAGAGGCTTTCGCATAAACCCTAATTGTTACTAACCCTTTTTCACATAATTAATCCAAGTTGCATTAAGATCACTTTCGCTTCAATAACTCAAACAAGGATCACCTTCAACTCTCGCAAAAGAATCATGCTTATAAGGATAGAAGATGAATTGCACAAAAAGATCTGACCTTTATCGCATCGCCTCACATGGCCACCGTCGGGCTCACCCCAGCCTCAGAAGTGGGTGGACTACTCACGCCTCATTGCGATATAAGAATTTGATGTATAAAAAGAACCTTGCATTAAAACTAAATTCAAAGCCTTTTACAATTCCGGCAATCAACTTTCGCAGAAAGCCAAAACCCTAAAAACCTTAGAACTCCTAAAACTCTATGTGTAATTGTCTCTCTGAATCGGAATTGTGATATGGAATGAATAAAACTGAGCCCCATGAGCTTTATTTATAGCCTTCCTTCCCTAGCTATTCTAGGAAAGAAGATATCTATCTATATCTAAATTATATCTAAATTACTAAAAGATAAATAAATTGTTTTATGGAAATAAATCTAAAAGGAAAAGATAAAACTAAATAGGGTAAATCTTCATGTCTTGATAGATTGCGTCTT
The DNA here is from genome assembly GCA_037127255.1 of Persicaria tinctoria. Lineage (NCBI taxonomy): Eukaryota > Viridiplantae > Streptophyta > Magnoliopsida > Caryophyllales > Polygonaceae > Persicaria > Persicaria tinctoria. The sequence continues at coordinate 37,952,593 of JBANSL010000003.1, read as the reverse complement.
CCATAGATAGAACTTGATGGATTTGGATAGAATCTTCCTCCTTCGGCCCCAAGGAATCCCAAGTCTACTCGAACAGGTCTTCGTCGAGAAGTTTCTGGAAACGACTCTACTCGACTTCGACCACGGCTCGTCGACCTCGACAAGGATGGTTCGTCGACTGGACTCCTCGGCTAGATCTTGCTCGATGTGGCTCGGACTTGGTTCACTGGGCTAGTCGACCTCGACAAAGCCTTGTCGATCTCGAGTAGGATGGCTCTGTCGACTAGGTCTCCTCGGGTGGCTCTACTCGGCAAGATTCGGATCTGGACTCAGGCGTCGTCGATCTCGACTAGGACTCCTCGAGATCGACTAGGGTTGGTCTCTGTGGTGGTGTCGAGGAACCCTCCTCGGACTGGCTCTGGATGGCTTGTCGATCTCGACCACTGCTTGTCGAGATCGAGTAAGGTTGCTCGGCTTCTCGTCCTTGGCTTCTCGATCAACTCTTCCCGACTCCAGGTGTGGTTTTGGGCTTCGTCGATCTCGACTAGGGCTTGTCGAGATCGAGTTGGGTCCGGAGCCGGGTTGTCTGGCTTTCTCGATCAGGCTCTGTTGACAAGGCTGTGCTCGGACATGCTCGTCTAGGTCGAGTAAGAGCTACTCGAGATCGAGTAGCCTGGGTTCTTGGCTCGATTTGACTGGTTCCGTTGCTCGTTCGACCTTGGACTTCTGTAGTGGTTTTCCGAGCTTTTCCGACCTTCTGTAGCATTGCTGTAAAATGCCTCGATTTCTGCGAATTAAACAGAAACTGGTGTAGATTCCAAAATTTGGCAAATAAACATAAACTACATAGATTCTGTACTATCTAAACCCAAATGAATGCAATGTATACAGAAATCGATATAAAAGTTACTGTAAAACATGGCAGATTCAGCTCACAACATGGACGAGTCATGGTGAGAAACAAGAGGCCACCTACCAGACGCCTATAAGAGGAGAAACCTACACGTACACTTGGTGTATGTGTAGGAATTATACACCACCAATAAAAAGATGCCATGTTTATTTTGAAGAATTAAAAAAATCAAATTTCTAAAAATTGGAATATACTGTACTCAGCAAAACGTATTGGGGGTTGAACTTTGAAGTTCCAATTTTAAAATTATTTAAATTTTTTTTTTTTTCACTAACTATATTTTATTTTTAAAATATTTTCAACTTTATAATTTCATTATATCTTAATAAATAAAATTCATATTACGTATCAAATAACTTATATTTTCAATATATATAAGTTATATAAATTCTTAATTATAATGTATTGATAATTTTATTTACACTTATAAAATGTAAACAATTTGAAATGCTAAATGAAAGTAACTATATCTTATGGTTGAATATTATATGAAAAATCATTAAAATTTATTTCACTAATATGGTTGTAAAAATAACAATTAAAATTTGTTTTATTTAATTCAAAATGTGAGACGGTTAAAAAAAGTTTTTTTTTTCATATAATAACAGTTTCTTTTTGCATAAAAAAAACAGTTTGAAAGTTGTAGATTTATTTATTTTCTTAAATCCTCTTAAATACACATGGTAAATTTTAATTGGTGGTGTAGAATTAAAAACATACACTAGGTGTATGTGTATCACCCTCCGCTATAAGACTCAAGGTCTGGAATCTGCTCTCCTTTATCATTACTAAGATGTAGATTGTGTTTCATAGGAAAACATGTGGGTTTGCAATTAGCGAACCCATAATCAATAAGGAGATCACTAACATATTTCCGCTGATTGAGAAGAACATCATCAGGAGAACGCCCAATCTCCATACCCAAAAAGTTACGAGCCAGACCCAAATCCTTAATCATAAACGCTTTGTCCAAGGATCGTTTCAGAGCATCAATAGCAGAGACATGATCTCATGTGATGAGCATGTCGTCAATGTAGATTTAGGCAATGGCAATACAAGACCCTTGGACATGAGTAAATAAAATAATAGTCATGTTTTGATTGAACAAAGCCCTGTGAAACAAGGTGTTTCGTGAGCTCAACGTTCCATTGACAACTCGCTTGTTTAACCTGTATAACGAATGACAAAGATGACACACCTACCTAGGCTGAGCTTTAGTATTTACTTGAGGAGGAACCATGTACACCTTCTCATCGAGATATCCGTGCAAGAACGCGTTGTTGACATCGATTGATGCAAATCTCAAGCACGACAAGACGCCAAAACAATGGCAGTTCTTACCATAGGGAATTTCGCAACTTACGAGAAGGTATGCTTGTAATCACAATCTTTGATTTGATTATACCCTTTCGCAACCAACCAAGCTTTGAATCTCTCTATCTCCCCATTCTGCCTATATTTAACCTTGTAAACCCATTTTGATCCAATAGCATTGTGTCCTAGAGGTAGTGTAGTAAAGTCCCATGTGTGATTTGATTCCAGAGGATGAAGCTCTTTATTCATAGCCTCAACCTAAGCGGATCCGATTGAGCTTGAGAAAACGTAGATGGTTCATGATTAGCAAGAACATGACAAAGAAAATGCACAAAATCTAGGGTATAATGGCAATTGTCAGACATATTGATGACAGAAAAGGCAGCAAAGAGAGAATAAGAGGAAGTAGGTCGTCAAGTACGATGTGGCAAAACTTCACACAAAAAAATCATTCAATTTAGCAAGTCGAATGATAAGACGAGATTCCCGTTGTGAATGAGTGATAGGTGCCACATCTTCTGCAGCATGAACATCACTATGATATCCTGAAGACACAAGAGAAGCTTGTGAATCAGAGATGAAAAGATCACTGTTGTTATCAGCAGGAATTAGAGAGACTCCAACCTCATCATTTCTTTGATCATTCAAAGATGCAGGGTGGGATACCACATCCTCTACAAACTGAACAAAGGGAAAAGACAGGAGGGGGTGCTTTGTGACAAAGATGGGAGGAGTTGGGGTTTTGAAGGAAAAAAACTGATTCCTTGAAAGTAACATGACGAATGACAAAGGACACATGATCCTCAAGATCATATACCTTGAAGGCCTTCTCCAATAGAGGATAACCCAAAAAATACACGTCGAGTAGTTGCATCAAATTTTTGATGATGAGCCTTTGGAAGAAGAGCATAGCATAGACACCTCATTACTTTCAAGTGTGTGAGATCAGGAGGCTTATGAAATAAAATTTCATAAGGAATTTTCCAATTCAAAACCAAAGAGGGAATCAAATTAATGAGGTAAGTGGTTGTGCGTACAGAATCGCCCTAGAACTTAACTGGTAAGCCAACTTTAAAGCGGAGAGAACGAGTTATCTCGACTAAATATTGATGCTTACGCTCAACGCGACCATTCTGTTCGGGGACATATGTGGCTGCTCGTTGATGAACAATGACTTTACTTAGAAGAACCTCTCTAAGCTTAGAATGAAAAAACTCAAAGCTATTATGAGTTCGAGTCACCTTGACACGAGTATTGAATTGAGTACTCACAAAGGCAAATAAGTTGAGAATTAACTGGAAGACTTGTTCCTTGTGTGATAATAGAAATATCCATGTATAGCGAGAGAAATCCTTAACCATGGTGAGGAAATACTTTACTCCACACAAGGAAGGAGTAGCATTAGGACCCCATAAGTCAAAATGCAACAAATCAAAATGAGCTAATGCGCGAGATTCAATTACAAGAAAGGGAAGTTTGTGATGTTTTATCAAGCAAGTATCACAGCTGAAACCAGACGAAAGATCATGCTTACAGTCATTAAAATACTTCATCTTAGAAGGCGATAGATGTCCTAAATGATTATGGAGTAAGTGCAGATGTTCAACATCAGTAAGCCCAACAAAATAGTTCAAACCAGACTCACATTTATTCACCAAACCACCAGTACTCAAACCTGGACATGGAACTATTGTGCGACAAATTAGTTGATGCCTAGGTTGGCAGTTGAAACCAGTAAAGTGATAAAAGCTTGTCTTCCGAGCTCTAGTGATCGATGACAAATTTCTTAGTTGAAATTTCCTGATGTGCACAATGAGTTTTGTAGAATAAGAAGACATGAGCATCTTGATCCAAAAGCTTGGAGACAAAAGGTAAATGAGGGTGAAATGAAGGCATAAACAGGACATCACGAAGCAAAATAGAGTCTGTCAAAATAATAGTTCCAACAAATTGAACTATTTGGATAATTACCATCTAGAAAACTTATCTGGATAGGATGATCAAGAGCTTTTAAATCCATGAATAAAGTTCTACCGAAAGTGATATGGTCTGTGGCTCCAAAGTCCACAATCCAACTTCGAACTTTCCCTAATCCATTATTGGAATAGGAGGTGGCGGTCACATTACATGCGAAGTTTATCGAACCATGATGATCTCCATTGGAACCTTGACCACGAGCCTTCTTAATTGCCTCGACAATATGAGCATTGATCATATGCTCTTTTGGCACCACCCTCTCAGCACCAACAATTCTGGATTTAGCATCTATCACCAGAGGGTGTTTCGCATATCCAAAGCCAACTTGATCCAATTCTTCAACATCCCCCACAAATTTCCCATGCCACCGGCCATCAGTTCATGATTGCTCATCTTTCTGGGCCATAAGTTCCTTGTACCTGTCCGGAATGCCTACTAGCTTGAAAAAGTATCCTTAACATGTCCCTTTTCATTACAATAGGAAAATTGTCTCTCCATTTTAGCCTTCTTATAATCTCTCTTGTAATACCCCGCCTTTTTAAAGGATTGACCTTTCTCAAAGTTAGAGTTTTGAAACCTGCCAGCTGCTAAGATTTCATGGTGAGAAGCATGCTTAGATGTAATCTCTTTTTGCCTTTCAAGCTGCATAACCATATGAAAAGCAAGGTTGACAGTCGGCCACGGGTCCATTGCCAAAATGCTATTGCGAATGTTCTCAATTGGGTTGTTTAGGCCCATGAGAAACTGCATGTTAAGGATACCCTGGAGAGATTGCAATTGATCCCAAACTCTCTTCCTCTTTCCATAGTAAGTAGACAAAGATGAATTCTCTTGTTTGAGGTCACTGAGTTCCTTTTGCAACCGATACCCCAAAAGAGCATTGGATTATGCGAAATGCTCCAAGATTTCATCCTAAAGTTCACAACCAGAAGTAACATACATAAATTGTTCAGCAAATTCTGGTTTTATGGAATCAACCACCCCAACACATCACCATGAAATCACATCTAATACACTTCTCAAGTTCCATCAAACCTTCTTCATGGCAACCACAAATACCATTGATAAACCTGAGCTTTACCTTAGCTTCGAGCGCCATTCGAGCAGCACGACTCCAACTGAGTAAGTTAATCCCGGAGAACTGAACAACAAAAAGTTACATTCTCAGGTGATTAGAGTTGGTGAGACACAATGGATCAGTAAAGGTCACATTCAAAGATATTTGTCGCACATAGCAACCAGAATCATTGACATTATCAGCATTCATATTCGAACTTGTGGACATACTATAAGAAATGGACAAACTCTAACTCCAAGGAACACATAAAGAAATGCAAACCACGAGATCGCAAGTTGCAGAAGTATAGATGGAAGAGATCAACAAACATATAAAACCTGCAAGTTAATGATCACATACTCACAACAACAATGAGCACCAGACAAATCACAAGCACAATCACATAGATTTGTCTAAAAACTGGAAAACAAAAAACACGAGGACAATAAACAACGAATGCACCAATTGTAAATGAAGAACACCCATTTCAGAAAACGAACTGCATATTCAGAATGCTCAGCACAAAATAGCGCAAAAGGTAATGCAAATAATGGAGATTAGAACAGGAAGCAAAACCGAGCAGAAGTCATAAAACTCAAGCAGAACCTAAGGTCAGAGCAAACGGACGAAGATTAACCAGATCAAATGACGAAATCGCGCTTTGCGAAATCGTTTTGCTCTGATACCATAACAAGACTCAGCTAGTTCTGATTCTTGTCCTTCATAGCATCAACAATGGAGGCAAACCTTGATATGTGGTAGTGGTGCGTGCAGAATGTCGTGTGTTCTAACACCCCAAATCTAATTTCTACACCTTCAACTAATAACAAGTAATATTAGCAGCAAGTACAGGTCGATCCCACATAGAGTGCGTGCGACTTTGGTCAAACGTAGTAAGTAAGCGAGCAGTTTGTAATAAGAGCAATAGCAATGATGAACGGAAAATAGTAAACGAAGTAATGATTGCAATAAAGATAATATGAGAAGAAAGATAGCTTTACTTATATTTGCAACATTAGTAAATCCATGATCATCGGGTTGTTTGATTATGCTTGGCTATCTTAGTGTCGGTTTGCGCACATAGTTGTATAGCTTCCTGATTCGATCACTATCAACTCTTGCATGAGGTTCGAGAAGCAATACTTTTCTAATCACATAAGCATATAATCAATGTTCTAAAAAACGCTTGGCGGGTGCTTGGTGGTTGGGTAGGATCAAGGGTCTATGCGGGGTTTAGGCGAAGTCTAGGCGGATTTCATGGCGGATCTTTACAGTCTAGGCGGGTTTTAACGACCGTGACGGTCATGGCGCCGAGGTGAGGTCAAGGGTTTAGGCAGGGGTCTAAGCGGGTCTTGAAGGGTTTTTTTTAGAACAGTGCATATAATTCACGTAATTCTTGAATATATGTGTGACATGTCACTTGGTTGTCAACCTAACTATCGCATTCACTAAGAATAACACTAAACTATATGTCATTACTCTTTCATATTCATGAATCCCAACTTGTTCATCAATATATGTTCACTACTACATTTTCGACATTTGGTGGCGGTAAAAAACCGTTGCCTAAAGCCCTCAAACCCTTGCCTAAGGCCTATGGCGGCGGTTTACCGACCGCACCATCTATGAAGCCTTTAGAGGCGATACAATACACCTATGGAAGCGGTTATGTAGATATGGAAGCGGTTTTTTTTTAATATGCTGTAGCGGTTCAAGAGATTAGGTAGCGGTTTGGTAGAGCATGTGGCAGCGGTTGTGTAGGATGGGCTGGTGATTTGGGAATCATGTAGAGGCGGATTTAGGTGTCTGTGGTGGTGGTTTTTAGTTATTTGGAAACGGATTTGAAACTTTATGGCAGCGGTTCATTAGGATTCAGTAGCCGTCTTTATATAATTTGGCAGCAATTTACGAAGGAAGGGGTATTGGATTATCATATCTATGGGAGCGGTTTTTGTATGTGTGGAAGCGCTTTAGGCCTTCTATGGTGGCGGTTGTAGTGATATGGGCAGCGGGTTAATGGTTAATTGACATCGGTTTAGTGTGAGGGACTCATGATTTGATGAGAATTTGGAAGCGGGTTTTGGGCTCTATGGCAGCAGTTAAGGTGAGTTGAGGCAACACAAAGAAGCACATTTGGCAGCGGTTGTTATGAATTGGAAATGAAATTCCCACCTCGGTTTATTGAAAATACATATTATATATATATAAACATGTATAATAGATATTGATATATTTGTATACATTTAAATCATAAAAGTAAAATGAAGTACAAAATGAAGAATATAAATTCAAAATATTGACATTTCATTGCATTGTAATAGTGAATAGCAAAGTTTCTTTAAAAAAGTGTAGCTTGCTAAGTGTTAGCTAGGTATAGCATATAAACAAAAGGCAAACCCAAAACAGTGAGCAACATGTGCAATGTGGTTTGCAACCTAGCTAGAGTAAAAGTGGAATCCTACCAAAAGTATACCAATATGTGTAATTAGTATATATGCAACCTAGAGAAAAAGTGGAAACCGAGCAAAAGTGTACCAACATATGCAATATGGACATTGTACGTACGTTGATGGGCAAAATGTCGGGATATATACCTACAAAAAAGGGCAAAAAAAACATAGTTGTTGAAACAAAGTGCAACGAAATAGAAGAAATGACATTTCAGACATGTCTTCATAAATCATAACCAAAAAATTGATATAGGCTACCCATTATTATGTTGTTTAATTTCTTGATGCTTATAAGAAAGTCCCCTTATAGTGTTTTTCCATATTTTAGAACCTGACCATATATATATATATATATATATATATATATATATATATATATATATATATATATATATATATATATATATATATATATATATATATATATATATATATATATATATATATATATATATATATATATATATATATATATATATATATATATATATATATATATATATATATATATATATATATATATATATAGGGATGCGCTCCGGTGAAAACCAAAATTGCGGTAGAAACCCGTGAGGACTGGCTTTTTAGCTCGGTTCACTTGCTTTATAGCCCGGTTATGAATAGAACCAACCTATAAAGTCACAAATTTTAGTCCGGTTCTGAAAAAAATCGAGCTACAAAGTCACTATATAATTTTAAAACATTAGCTTTTTAGCGCGATTTTTCGGTTTGACCGAACTATAAAGTCATGTGTTATTTTAAAATTGGAGTTTTTAGCACGGTTTTTAGGTTAAACCGAGTTGTAAAGTCACCGTGTGATTGAGGTTTTTAGCACGGGTTTAAAAAAACGAGATATAAAGTAGTTCTCACGGGTTTTTACCACAATTTGAGGTTTTCACCGAAGTCAATCCCTATATATATATATATATATATATATATAAATATATTGTTATGTGCATTGCCCACAGCCATCCCAAAACTATGAAAAACATGGTTACATAAAAATGCATGGCAAAACTGTACAAGTTTGAATAATCAAAGTAAAGCACTCAACATACATGTTTTTCTACCTTCAAGCAAAGAGGGGGGTTGTGAGAAGTCCTCCTAACAAAAGAGGGGGATGTTGGAGCATGGAAGGTTCATAAAAATGTGAAAATACAGTTTATAAACACCAAATACCAATTACATATGTTAGGTGAAATCACTTAACAAATTTATACAATACTCAGCACAACACACGCCAAGGGAGAAGGCAGAGCCACAATTTTAAAAATATATATACCACATCATGCCAGTGCTACAGAACAGATAATGGCAAATACCAAAAAGTCTAAGTTGAGATTATTACCTGGTCAAAATAAGTTGATTGGATAGGGCAATCAACAACCTAAGGTATTGTGCACTAATCGTCGACCTCTTGGTCAGACCTGCAAATATTGTAATAAACATAAAATGTGAAAAATAAATTATAAAAGTGGTGATTATATATAAAGAATTATATATATGGATACACATATATCAGACAAAAAATGTAGATCCAGCTTCTTGCTTTTCTAATGATTCGGGTGAAGTTGGTCCGTCTTCGTTGTTCGTAGATAAGTTGGGAATGACAATATTAACTCCGGGATTAGCATCTCGTAACTTGGAAAGAATCGTCATCAAGGTGTCCTCCATTTTTTTTTATTAAAGTGTGTTGCAATGCCCTCCAAGAACACGTCGGGGAGCACAAATGGGGTATTCGCATCCTTACATTTCAAACTTGACTTGGTCACACCTAATCCATGCATACGCAAGCGCCCATTATGCTCTTTCTTGGTGATCAGATCAAAATATGGATCAGTTTTGCTGCTCCCTTCACCCACTGAGTTTGTGGTTTTCATTTTCTCCTTTATGAGGCAAAAACAAAAACCAAAATATTCTATGTGATGTACTTTATCAGAAATTCAGCAACATATAGATAAGTAGTGTTAATAGACTCACAACCTTTAAAAGTGTCTCATCATTTTGTGTGAGATATGTACGTCCTACCACTCGCTTCCGAGACTCCGTGTATACATCCGCTTCTGATTGGCGTTGCTTATGTGGGTCATTTTGTTGCTACATAAATAAGATAAAGTCAAGCGGAATAAAAACTCTTTCAGATTTCATAAGGGATGGAATAATATTGACATGTGTTTACCATCAAATGTCGCTTGAGAGCGTATGATATTGGACCCATAGTATGCATATCACCTTGCTTAGCTCTATTCTCTTTGTTTTTGTCACTGATTTCCTAATTATTCACATGTGAAATCAGTTTTTCATCTAGGTTGAGACAGACAACTGAAGGGCAATAACATACGAGCTTCCAAGCATACCTTAGCTTTGTCCGATCGAAATACTTCATTAGGTCAATGAATTCCTATTTTGGTATCGCATTGGGCCGGTTGGCAACCATATCTGCCATTGTAGTATATGGGGTGTAATGTTTATCCTTCACTTTTCCATTGTAAGCTTGCCATTTTGAACCAACACTCCCCAACACCGATTATTTTCCTTCATTTGGTACAATGAATTTTTTCTTCGGTACCAATATCACTAATGTTAGCTTATGCACATGAGTAACTACATGCAAATACATAACTTGAATAGAAATGAAAGTACATTACCTAAACATACTCCCAAATTTTATCTTTCGTAGGCATGACCCTCCAATATTTGTAATTCAAAGGTGCAAAGTTGGAGTCTCGAGCTAAAGTTCCCAAGATGTGACTGAAAGTGCTCACAATCTACTTTGTCGGCCTAACTGGTTGTTTCTTGTCATTCGAAATGATTGCATCAAGAGTTTCCATGGATTTCCCACGACGTTTTCCCACGACGTTTCTTATCTTCAGAAACTGATTGTACATTACCAACCGCATGTCAATGTCATCCCAGAGTTATATACATACAAGAGAATTATGCAACCGCATGTAAAGGAAACAACTGGTAATGTAGATGTACCCGTTGCATTTTCATTTCCAGTTGCTAGAACAATGTCGGTTGAGTCTCCATTGTCATTGTTTTCATCGACACCATCTTTAGTTTGGTTATTTTCTGGACCTTCAGGAACATTTTCTAACCCTTCAGTTTGCATATCATTGCTGTCATTATGGGAACTCCCTTTCAAGAGTTGATTTTTTCTCATTTTCTCATATCTAGTAGTAGTCCCTGGAATATCTTCAAAAGACTCGGCCTAAGTTGTATTCGGTGGCTTAACCACATTGCTTTGCTTCCCTTTCACAGATTGTAGCTTCATCAACTTTGCATTTTTTGCCATTGATCCTGGAACACAGAAGTTGGTTCTATCTTTTTGCATAGCCATTGAACCTTTTGGTTGAGCGGGCTTCCCACATTGTTTCCGTTGGCCTGTCACATAATCTTCATTATCTGGTTGTGGCTTCCCACATTGTTTCTCTTTGCCTTTTGCATACTTTTCCAGAACATTGTTGAGAAAGTTAATTATCGCTAAAACCTTTAGCTGTCAATGCTGCAACATTTGACTCCAATCTTTTCAACTTGTCCAGTTCGTATGGTATCATTGTTCCCTTCTGTGTACCTGGTGTCTTTTCTTTCTTCTCCATTTATCCCTTAGCACAACCAAAGTGAACTCATTTTATTTCTGATCCAACTATGCATTTCTCTCAATAATTTCTCTTATGTTGAACACATAATTTATGAATGTGTTCAACATGTTTAAATGAACTCAAGTCAGGTTGTGACACATTGAAGGGAAACTGTTATAAGGTGAAGCCGAGAGTTAGGAGGGAAATATAGAAAGGAAACATGGATGACATTAATTTCCTAAATCAATGTATGTCTTCCAAAACAGTTAACTTGATGTGTTAATAAATGTGCTCACTGTTTTCAGAAATTTATGTCTTGCAAAACTGTTATGACAGTGACTGTTTTAAGAAATTTTTCTTCCAACACTTTTTGAAATTTATCAAAAAAGAGCTAGAAAAGGTGGTCACATTGTACTTGATTTGTCCATACACTTATCACTGAAAAGGCTGTCAGTTTAACCTTGATTTGGGAAGACACTCTTCACTATAGCAGCTGAGTAAATGCATTTTCAGAATTTACTCAATGGGTAAAGTACACATTTCTAGGAGCTACTAAAGGGGGAAAAACAAGTCAATGCATGTAGGTGTTCAAGTGGACAGAATTTTAGTCAAATTTACCCTCCCAAGTTACTTAATGTGGTAAATGCTTGTAGGTGTTAGGCTAACCTACATCCATCTGTTGGCCTCTACCCATCTATATAAAAAGGAACCACCCACCCTTACCAAAGCACACACCTCTAACTTTGAACCAACCAAACATCTCTTGGCCTCCTCTAGCAAACCTCTCTCCCTCTGCGAAATGGCCTCCTGTAGCATCCCTTACCCGATCATCATCTCATCAGACAACTCCGACAATGATGAACCCACCAACAAGAAAGGTGACTCATTGACTTGTATGTTTTAACAATCTCACTGATTTGGTTAAATTTTTAGTAATGTCTGATTTTTTTTCATGTTTCTAGTGAAAATACGTTTGGCCACCCCTTACAACGCAAGGGATGAGGTGGAAGTCATTGGGGGTGAGAATGGGTACTTGGGCTCCCTCTACGAGGTTGTTGTCATCCACCTAGTCGATCTTGTGCACTATGAGGTTCAATACGTGACGCTCTATGACACCCGAAAGAGACGTCCTTTGAGGGAAGTAGTTTCGGTTGGCCGACTTCGTCCCCGTCCCTCTCATAGGGAGTATGAGGGCTACTAGCGTGAGGACCATGTGGACTGTCAAAGCCAATGATGGGTGGTGGTCAGGTCGGATTGTAGGGTTCAACTATGAAGCCCATCTTTTCATTGTTACCTTCTTCCTCACTAGGGATACTACTGAGTATCCGATCAGGGAAATGCGCCCTCATTTTGATTGGATTGACGGCCACTGGACTACCCAGCCACAATTTCGATACATGTTGCACTGAACTCCCTCTTAGGGGTAATGGTTGTTATGGTTGTATGTTCGTTATGGTTGTTATGTTGCACTGAACTTTTTCATTTGTGATGGTTGTTATGAACCTTGTTTCTGATACTTATGGTTGTGATGTTTGTTAAGCTTTATCAAGTTCCACCAGATCCATTCGAGTTTTAATATGATCCTTAATTTTTCCAGGAATATCTAACAATGTCCCAATAATATTATCACATCAAGACAATGTCGAATGTCAATATCCTTCCAATAAGGCAAGAGAAAAAAGATTGAGTTTTTTTTTTCCAAGGGCAGACAGACTTCTTCTTCTTACTCTTCATATTCCTCTTTGGCTCTTTTGGTTTTTTTTTTCCAAACTCAGTTTTAAAGCCAGCCAACAACTCCAAAGTCTCACTTCCTGTCAAGCGCACCAGAGCTATTTCATCATCAATCTTTTTGTTAAAATGATCACGCCGATATGGGTGATTCCTTCACAAAAACCTACAATGACCTATGTAACACATCTTTCTACTATGTGTTAGATAGTGCAACCGAGTCTCATAATGACCCGAAGGACATGCCAATTTCCCTTTCGTTCTCCATCCAGATAACTTAGCATAGCCAGGAAAATCACTTATGGTAGTCATCAAGGCTGCGCGCATATTGAACATTTCGTTTCTTGGGGTATCATATGTTTCTATGCTAGCCATAAACACCTCTGTCAAGTCCTTGATAAGAGGCTGCAAATACACATCAATATCATTTCCCGGTGAAGAAGGACCTGGGATGATTAGGGCAAGCATTAAAAATTCTGACTTCATCGACATCCAAGGGGGCAGGTTGTAAGTGGTCAGTATAACAAGCCATGTACTATGGACAATACTCATTGAGTTAAATGGGCTAAATCCATCACTAGCTAACCCTAATCTCACATTGCGCGACTCATCAGCAAATGATGGATAAATTACATCAAAGTTCTTCCAAGATTCACCATCAGCAGGATGTCTCAAACGCCCATCCTTCGGACGTCCATCTGCATGCCATGTCATGTTTTGTGCAATTTGTCGGCACATGAATAATCTTTGCAACCTCTTCTTAACTAGAAAGTATCTAAGTACTTTTGCAGGTATTTTTGAAGCCTTGCCAGTTTCGCCATCTTTTTCAGTTGATTTCCACCGAGAAGTCTTGCATATTGGACAACTTGTTGCTTCTGCATTATCTTCCCAATACAAGATGCAATCATTAACACATGCATCAATCCGAGTGTACTCAAGACCCAACATCTTTAGGACCTTCTTCGCTTCATTATAAGAAGTAGGCAACTTTGCATCCGGTTGCATGGCTTTTATAATTTTTAGCAGATCAGTGAAGGCACCATTGCTCAGTTTATGGTCTCGCTTATGAACGAATAAGCGAACTAGAAAGGAAAGCTTAAAAAAACTATTGCAACCAGGATACAATTCTTCTTGGGCCTCTTCCACTAATTTTTAAAAACCAGTTGCCTCTTCATTTGGACCATTACTAAATGTGTCATGTAATAGATCGTCCATGTTATCTCCAAACTCATTTGCCCTATCGTTCACCTCATTACCATCATTAGGTTGCGGTTCTCCCACTTCCTCTGGTAGCCTATGGAAACCCTTCACAATCCTTGTCAGTTTGTCGTGCAAACCAATTACGACGATAACAAACTTTGCAAGGGCAACGAATTTTGCCTCCTCGTGCTTCATTTGCAAATGCCTTTTCTATATACTCATCCACTCCTTTTGAGTAATCCTTCCTCCATCTCGTATGCATCCACCACGTCATGCTACTTTTGTCCATGCCTAATAAATTGTATTTTAATAAGTCATTTAATATATCAATGACTATATGATATGAGTTCTTGGATTATTGTTTCACCTATTATCCTAGTTATCTTTTACAAGACTTGCATTGCAACTAGCAGTGAACAGAAGAGGGAAATGTTGGTTGTTGCTGGCCTTTTTTTTTCTGTAGTTGCGCGCTAGCGAGTTTGCTCTGGTGCTTCAGGGAAGTTTGAACGCGAAGACACATTCGGGGCCCTGCCAGAATGGTCGACCCTGTTGTTATTCTCGGTGGGCTCTGGATCGGGGTTGAGGGGGCCACCAGGGGGGTTGGGGAAATGGTTCACCGTTAAAGTAGGCACGGGGGTCATGTTGGAGTGGTATCCCGTTCGCCTGTTGGAAAGACATATGTTTGCCTGTTGGTTAAAGTACATGCTTTGCGGGTAGCTCCCCGCGAAGAATTGGTACGGGGGGGGGGGGGGGGGGGGCACCTCACATCCCGTAGGGAGCGAACGGAGGGGGTTGCGCAGTGTCCCACGTTGGTTATTGAGGAATGCCTTCGTTGCCGCCGTATAGGGCCTCCTCGTTAGGGATGGTATTGAGGTTGATGTCGTTCGCCTCCTCGTGGTCATGGTGTTGTTGCCCAAACTCCTCTCCGAAGAGGGTGAAGTTCATGGTTCCTGCAATGAAAAATATTAGTCCTTAAAAAAGAAAAATGAACGTGAGATTATCAATTTATACATTATTTATATAGAATAAAAAGAATAGAGTGGTAAGAAAGGATGAAATAAAAGAAATGGAAAGATAGTAATGTAAAGAAGCATATTGCTATG
Organism: Persicaria tinctoria; assembly: GCA_037127255.1. NCBI lineage: Eukaryota > Viridiplantae > Streptophyta > Magnoliopsida > Caryophyllales > Polygonaceae > Persicaria > Persicaria tinctoria. The sequence goes on along the minus strand of JBANSL010000003.1, from coordinate 37,937,288 downwards.
CGGAACCTCTCGTCGTGAAAGGTTCCCACAGACGGCGCCAATGAAGCGTTCATGAGATTTCGCTTATACTTATTACCTCACTTGTGATGACATAATACTTTTTAGAATACTTGCAAGCCTTAGGCTGATACGACGATGATCAGATTGTAAGTTTATTATCCAAGCGATGAGGGTTATGAGTTTGACTCGCGATGAATTATGTTTTACTATTCAATTGTCGTCTACGGAGGAAGTTTGGCGAGGTTGTTATCTCTAGGAACGTTCTTCTCCGACCGAGGATCTCTAGAACTCAACTCCGAGGGTTTTAAGTCCGGATAATCAGAGCTCTTATTCCTTTCTTATCTTCGGAATCGAATCACCCTCTCTGTGATCGGAGAGGGGTATTTATAGGGCAACCAAGCGAGCAGTTGGTTGACAACCTCGTGGTTCTACATAGGACACGTGTAGCGCATGCCCACATGCTTAGGGGCATAGACAATACACGTGGAGCCATTAGAGGCGAGGTGCTTGAGCCAGCGAGCTGCTTGCTAGGTCTTCGGAAGCTGACGAGGTACAAGGGAGAGTTAGCTGTTATTCCTATACTGGCCTAGAGTCACGAGGGAAATAAAGGTTAATAGACATAGGGGGTGCTAAGCCTAGTTCTTTGGAATCGGTTGGATCCTTTGCTCGCGATGCGCTAATAGTGGGACCGACCGTCCTTTTGCGTTAGGTGACCCATTTATTACGTAATATCCCGTGTTTATTATATAGCCTATTTTCTATGGCATCGTCAATATTTAAGTCTTCCGCTGATTTAATATTTGTATGTTATCATCTTGTTTAGGGGGCATGGTTGAATGTCCCTATAAGCCTAAGGCAGTTACAAACACATTAAAGTCTGCATAATTGATGGTGCTGAAACATCTCTTCAGTGTATTAAGAATGGGTGTTATAATAAGGGAAACCACTAGCATATTTAATTCGGTCAAGGCTCTTTAATGTATGAAACTGTTACCGTATTCAATAGGCGAAACGGTAACCGCATCAATGCTGGTCAATGCCGTATTTGAATATTCGATATCGCGCGCACAAATAATAGACGTCGTTTTTAACTGTTATTTATGACAATTTCGTATGATAAAAATGATCGACTTACTTGGTAAAAGACCAGAACGCTATTGTGCTATAATGACGGGATTTTCGTTATCTCAATTAATGTCTTTCAATTCTATGAATAAATTACAGTGACATAACTAATCCAAAAGTTTGAGATTTGTTAATTACAAAACTCTAGTTATGATTCATCCATTGTACAACAGCCATCAAGTAGCTTGTGGTTAATAACCTAATATTATATTTCAAACCCATGAATATAAAATTGGAATTCATATAATCAATTCATATAATCAATTCATATATACACATAGGCTCTATGATTGACATATATAAAGTTTTTTTTGACTGATTATGCCAATCATCAACCCCGACCAGCTAGCTATGCCTTTTGAAGAGGTAGTGGGCGCGCGGTGCAACTAAACAAAAACAAGACGTTAATTAGTTTCCATCTAATCTCAACATAAAATGGTGGGTTTATAAAGCTTATGTATGCCTTTTACCAAGCAAATACACATGCAATTCAACTCCCATTATGTATATATGAGTATAACTAAACATGGGTCTCTTATTTTACAAATTAATTTAATGGAACCCACAGTGTTCCTCCAAAGCTTCAAATTAAAGTACCTTTTCTTAGTTGCCAAATTAATAAGACCCACCTTATGGTTGGATCTTGCAACCCACATTATACAAGCTCAATGCCAACCATTTTGGTTTCTCCATAGATTGCAATTTGGCCACTATTTGCCAACCATCTCATCCTATCCGACTGCTACAACTTTTTGGATAGGAGATATTAATTCTCTGGGTAGTGGGTAAGGTTACCCTACCTTATATTTTGTTACTTGGTTTTGTCTCCGGTCCTATCAAATGTATGTAGGACGCTTTCACAACTGATATGGGATGTTTAATACTTCTACGTTAGTTAAAACATGTCGTTTTATGAAGTAAGTCATATTAAGAAAAATTAATTATTTTAGATATTTTGTCATCCACTTTACGATATTGTCCTTTTTTTTTTTTTTTTTAGGTAAAAATTTGTATAGGCGGCTATCCAAGGGCATCCTTTCGGATGAGATCCTGAAGATCAAGATGTGCAACCTTGTCATCCACTTTGTTGCCAGCGCGGGGTATATGAGACAAAAATAATTTTCTCATATTATGTAGTAAGACATGTATATCAGACAGAGTCATTTCAATTTCCCATAGGCATCTTATATTGTGTTTCATGTAATCAATAATGATCTTCGAATCCCCCTCAACAAAGATGTTTTGTATGTTTAGTTTTTTAGCTTCCACTACGCCCAATTTTAGAACAGCGGCTTCAACCATTAAAGGTGACAAGCGTCCTAATCTTTGGTATGAAATTTGAATGGGTTTTCCGTGCCAATCACGGATGACGGCTCTAACAGAACTCATCCCATTGAGTAGTGTGGAACCATCAAAATTCAGCTTATACATCTGAAACGGTGGTTTAGACCATTTCTTTTGTTTAGTGCTTGGTTTAGTTTATTTCTGTCTTGCCCCAGTATTCTTATTGGGGGGGGGGGGGGGGGGGGGCTGTATCACATTCCAACCGATCCTCGAGTTGACAAGCACGACGCCAATTGTCTGCTTGTCTAACATAGAAAGCATCAATGGTGCTCTCCATCGAGGAGGACTGGCTTCTAAAGACCGTCCCATTCCGGGAATACCATATACCTCGATCACCATGTTGTGGCAATTTGTTGTACTTTGGAAAATTGGACACTCCGGAAATACCATATACCTCATTGATGAGATGTTGGAGATTATGCATCTCTGTAGTGGTTAAATGTTTTCTAATGAGGCTTGGGAAGCATTCAATAAGTATGTGAATATCATCCACGCAACAATCTAAACATTTGTCACGTGTTGTTGGCAATGGAACACCATGTGAAGCGAGTCTGGCCTTAGTAGGTAAGCTGGAGTGTCCAATTTTCCAAAGGAAATTTTTAACTTTAGGGGGGATGTTGAGCTTCCATATCCATGTGAAATATGGAGTTCCACTCACAGCGTCATTGACAATGAATTTGTAGCTAGAGGATGTAGTGAACCAACCTTTTTTATCTGGCCACCAATAAATCCTATCTTCAAGGGCTGACACTAGTAAAGGAATAGCTATAATTTCCTCAACCAGTGAATCGGGTAGCATGTTACAGAGTTTCTCTACCCACCACTGGCTATGAAAAATGTAATCACTAACCAGTTCATTTTTGTCATATTCCTCTAGGCACTCTATTCTGTTACAAATGGGTACTTCTGACACCCAATTGTCAGTTCAGAACTTAACCGAGGATCCATTGTCGATAGACCAAATGAGGCGGATTTGAATTGTTTGAGCAGACTTGAAAATTTCGAATAGTGCCAAGACATATTTCCTGCTTTCTTATATTCTAAGATATGTGTATCCTTCAAATACTTTTGTATGATTATTCTGACCCATATGTTACTTGGTTCAACCAGAATTTTCTAAAGCAGTTTTAAACGGAGAGCTTCATTCATTTCCTTTGCTTTTCTAATGCCCAGCCCACCTGTTTTTTTTTGTTTACAAATCTTATTCCATCCAACTAATGGTTTATGTTGTGCGTCTTTATTCCGAAAGAAGCTTCTATTCGTTGTATCGAGTTCCTTAACGATATTGTCCTTGTGATGATTAAGTGGTTGTTAGTTATAGTTTTTGAGAAAATAAAAAAATTAGAGTAATAATTAGAGGTATAAGTGTATTTTTATTTGTTTTGTTAATAAGTGTGTAGATTTTTAAAATGATAAATTTTAATTAACGGATGGAGTATTTATTATTCATTTTTTTGTGTATTAGATGTTCTGTCTCACGCATCGATCTTGTTATGTATGATGCGATATATTTGCCTTGAGTATCCAAAATGTGTTAACGAGGAGTGCGTAAATAATGTATCATTTGTATATATGTCCATTCAACCAAAATTAGAGAACATAAAATAAGTGTGAACTATCTGCATGCCATATGACCTGGAGGGTCTATACGTTAGAGCCCACCATACACTAAGCCACTAACTAAATCAAGAAGATATGACTAGTGGCTCCATCCTAAAGTCAATTAGTAATAAGAGGATTAGTATCTCGTCAACTTATACATAAGGCTTTAATTTTTCATATTGTCAAGCTAGGATAAATTTGTATCGTTTCACATATTCAACAATAAGTAGTTTTGTATTATCTGTTTAAACTGGTTGGTTAAAAAATAAACCAGCTGATATTAAGAATAGTTGTGAAAGTTTTATTCTAGGAAAAAAAGCTCAGATCCAGGTTTCACAAGTCTCAATATAAAGCTTCTACGCAACTTGAGTATGTACATTCAGACCTTTGGGTCCCAAGACTCCCAACCCATGTAGAGGCAATAGGAGGAAAAAAATTATTTCATTTCCATCAATGATCAATAATGTAGAAAAAAAAACTAGAAAGATCTCATTGTATCTACTCAGTAGAAAAATATGATGCTTTCCCTACTTTCAAAGTATGGAAAGCTAGAGTTGAAGTTAGGGCAAACACATTGGAGCGGCAAAGTGGTGTTCTTAAGTGCCAAGTGTACCGATTTTTTTTATAAAAAAAACGAAAAGCGGACGAGCCGAAGATTGATGCCCTTATATGAGCGGCAACTTGGAGAACAAAGCTGCGCTCCAACATACTCTTCAAAGGCCATTGCACACCCATAGAACTTTGACATATGGCCCAAGATGAATAAATAATTTTAAAACTTTCTTTTTTTATTGTTTAATGTTATTTTATATAAAAAAGTATTATTTGAATAGGATATAATTTTATCTACTAATAGACACCCATATGACATATATTTGAGTTAAAAAATAAATAACATATTATATGTGTAATTAAGTGCAATTATATATAATTTTATTTTTTTAATTGCGATTATATTTAAATAATCCGGAATATTTATACAATCGCCTTTAAAATAATTACCCGTCTGAATTCCATCGATAGCTTTTGTTTTCCATTTGAATAATATTTATTAAAAACAATAATAATTACCCGCTTGAATAATATTTACACAATCACCTTTAAAATATTTCCATTTGAATAATAATAACCTTACTAATAAAGATAATAATAATAATAATTATTATTGTATTATGAAATATTTAGTAAAAATCAAAATGATTAAAAAGTAGGTGAAGGGCTCGGAAGTGAGAAGCACGGATGTGGATGGAATTGTTGAAAATGTAAAGGGGTGCTCTTAGTCTGATGTGGCAGGGAAAAGTGAGTAAAGGTAAGAGCAGAAGTGTTCTCGGGTGTGTATGACCATAAAATCTAACCATAAGTTGAAATGCAACTGATAATGGACTAGAATTTTGCAGTCATTACTTCAATAATTTCATTGAATTAGTTAAATGGAATCAAAAGACATTTGACTATGTCTAGGACCACTAAGAAGAATGGTATTGTTGAGAGAATGAACATAACGTACATTGCTAGAAAAAAGCAAGATGTATGCTCATAAGCTCAGGAATAAAGAAGATTCTATCGGGAGAAGTTGTTATAATAACCTCTTATCTAATGAACAGGTTCCCTTCTTTTGGTATTTTGTTCAAAACACCCCAAGAAATGTGTACTGGTAATAAGCCTAGAATTGTACACTTAAGGCCATTTGGTTGTACCGCTTATTCTAAGAAAGATGTAGGAAAACTGAATCATGTGATATAAAGTGTTTAACGATAGATTATTCAGAGGGGGTAAAGGGTTATAGGTTACTTGTAATCTAGCCTGGAAGTTACAAGGTAATCACAAGTTGAGATGTGACTTATAATGAAAGTGAATACTATTTAAAAAATATTCTAACTTCATCTGTTAAGCAAGAATATACTAGGAACTCTGTGTTCTATGTAACAGCTCCTTATCAATATGAAGAAGAATTTGTTACCGGACATTCATAAATCACACATGTTGCAATTACTGCATCTACTACTGAACAACAAACCCAACAATTAGGGGAAGGAAACAATAAGTCTCATGAAACAAGGAGTTCTTCTACTTTAAACTTTCTTGCACCTTCTTCTTCTTCTTCTTCTTCTTCTAGTGACACTAACTCATGATGAGCGGTTTTTAGCCATGTTGCACGATATCAAATAAAATCGAACTCACCTAACTAATGTAGCATGGTAAGTACGAGTCGATCCCATGTAGAATCCAATGCAATGTCAAGTTTCAACTATCAATTAGATGTTAATAAGGGGGTATTGATGGTGTGAATAATGAATGTACAGAATGTGAAGTTAATTGGTTATGACCATGAGTGAGGAACACATTTGACAAATTAATATCCACTTTCAAATTTAATTCCGATAACTGAAGTTCCTTAACTTTCTTATTATGAGCAAGTTATTGTGGAAATTCTTATGCCTTGATAACAACTTCCAATTCCTACCTACAAATGACAATTAATTAGGTCACCCAACCTTAACTCGATCTTGGGGATTCCATCCTCGGCCCAAATCTCTAGCAACAACAAGGCCTGCATCAAGTGCAAGAGCCTTGGCCTTGAGAGCCGAAACTTGCCCAAAAAGTGAAGCCTTGGAAAAGATGAATGAAACAAGATGGTTGCGGATCACGAATCTTGGTCAAAGTATCACAGTGGGATCGAAGATGTGAACCATCGAAGTTAAGTTTGAAGGAGCCCTCTATGGGTTCTCTCCACCCTTTGTTTTTTCTTTTCCTTTGAGCTGGTTGGCCGGTTTATGGTTTCCCTAGTTTTTATTTCCTCCCAAAAGATTTTTTTGGAATCCTAGCACCCAATGCGCCGATTGTTGTTTAAATTATAGTTCTTATTTTTGCATGTTAGTTACTTTTTTGGTCGTTAAAAACTATTTTGTTTTTTATTCCTAGCCCCCATCATATTGTTGCTATGTTTACTTTTTGGATTTTTTTTTCCTAAATCTAAAAAAACAAAATAACAGAATATTCATCGATTGAAACGTATTGCCGAAATATTCATTTTTGTCATAGAAGACAGAAAAATGCGGTTTGAGACCGCATTTCATGTTGAAAATCGCTTTTTATATCCAATCGATGGTTTATACATGAGGTCTTTGTTCTAGAAGAAGCATTTGTTTAATCGATCAAGTATTTTGTGGTTATTTAGAGGGAATATGAAGCTTTGTATAATGTAGTTTGGTTGTGTTGCTAAGTTTGATTTAATTAAATTAGACCTCCATGTTGGGAAAAGGGAATTTCCTTTCTATTTTGTAAGTTGAGATTTTGTTTTCCCTATTGTCTCTTCTAAAGTGCTTATGTTTACTCTTTCATTTATGATGGGGCTCCGAGGTACTTATCTAACTTCATGTGGTTGGTATATAGAGGAAATTGCACTAAATAGCCCAAAAAACGGGCCTATTTGCACAAATAGCCAAGTGGGTGAAAAAACGGGCCAAAATGGCCGGGATATTTCTTGAAAATAAAAAGGCCGGTCATTTGGAACTGTTTGTAACCGGTTATAGGGGGTTATCAAATTAAAACGAGGGAGGGATAGAGACGGTTTCATTTCGTTTCAAAAGCGATACAGAGAGAGAGAGAGAGGGAAGGCCATCAGAGAAAGGAGAACCGATACATAGAGAGAGACGGAGGACGAACTCGCCGAAGAAGAAGGCCATCAGTCACCGCCTGGGAGGAAGAAGAAGGTTGAAGACGAAGAGAAAGGTAAGCAACTGTTGAGATTTTGTTTGGGTTGCGAAATTGGTGTCATGGGTGTGCGGTTACATGCGGTTATTGTGAAGGTTTTGAGACGATTTTAGGGGAGATGCCTAGCAGTAGAGGAGGAATGAAGTAGGAGGGGGTTAGGGGTGACATTGTGAGTCGATTTTGCGGATGTGGGTGCGATTAGGGTTTGTGGGTGTCGGGAAAAGGATGGGTAAGGGTCAGGTGATGTTGGGTAAGAAATTGGGGACAAAAGGTCAAGGAGGGGGTCGGATGGGTAGAGAATCCACATGATTTGTGGTAATCGGTAGGGTTTATGTGCACATGTGGTAGGACAGATTATCGAAGGTTGTGTATGAATTTGTGGTAGCAGATTTTGTAGGACCGGGTAACGAAATTGGGAGGTTAAAATTGAACATCTGGTATGCCGAGTGGGGTGAAGGAATATGGGGTGGATTGGTTTTTTAGTGTTTGTTGATTGGTTTTTTATTGTTGAAACCGTAAGTCCCCACCAAGTGTTTGATGAAATGCCTAAACATATGATGAATAAATGGTGATTTTATTTTGGTTAATCTCCTTGCCTATATGATGTGTTGTGAAAGAGGTCAAATGAACCAAACGTGTGAAATGCGTAATTGGTAGGATAGAAGAGGATATCAGAAATGGTAGGATAGGAAAATGAAGTTGGTAGAATAATTTGTAACTGTTGGCATGTATGACAGAATATGTGAACTGCATTTCTGATTTGTTGTTTGGTGATTGTGTAGCAGGTACCCCCGCATTAAACATCATATAAAATGCCGAAGTCAGGGAACAAGAAAGGCCGTGCAGGACCAAGCAGCCAGGGGGTAAGGAAACTGAGATAAGTTTTTTTTTTGGTTGTAAAGGTTGGGAAAAAATGTCAAAACCTAAGAGTCTTACATATGTGTGCAGGTTGTCCTTGATGTTCCTGAGAAACACCACTTCTCAGGGAGGGCGCTTTCCCATGCAAATTTCGAGTTGTTGGAAGGAATCGACCTCACCATTGACAGGGAGGATTACAAAGCCCTGAGCAAGAGCCAGTTTGGTGGCGTTGTGAAGATGGGGTCGAGAAACAAATTCTCTGCGTCGTTGGTGCACTACTGCCTTCTCCACCAACTGAAGACTCGGAAGACACATGAGACGTGGTACTCCCTCCAGGGGCATCACGTTCGATTCTCTCTTCACGAGTTCGCGATCATCACGGGCCTTAACTGCACAACACCCCAGTGATGTCATGGAGGGGAACCACAAGGAGTGCATTTACCAGTTTTTTAAGAAGGAGAGGGTGACGTTGAAGGATGTGGAAAGTTCTTGGGCCCACGAGAAAGAGTCGGACGCCGGGTCCCTCATGAAAAAGTACAAGCTTGCCCTCCTCGTCATAGTGGAGGGCGTTCTGTTTGGGTTGGAGAAGAAGACACAAATAAGGGGGTGGGTTGTGAAGCTGCTGCTTAAGGACACAAACCGTTTTCTGGAGTTCCCTTGGGGAAGGCTCGTGTATGATAGACTACATGAAAGCCTCGACGGCACGTTGAAGGCCATGGTGGCTGCAAAGAGTCACCTTAAAGACAGGCCGACCTACGTGTTGTACGGGTTCCCCATGGCCTTCCAAGTTAGTGAAGTTTTACAAAATGTTATAATTCTTTTCCAATTGTGAAAAATTGTATCCTACCAATGGGGTATACCTAACCTACCAAATGGATATTTATATCTTACCAATGGTTAATGAATATCCTACCAAAGGATAAATGGAACTTACCAAATAGCTTCATTTGTCATGCCAATTGCGTTCTAATATCTTACCATATTGTATCTGCAGTTATGGGTGTACGAGACCGTCCCTGAGATTGGGAATCATTTTGGCCGCAACATCGACGACACCATCATCCCCAGGTGTCTGTGATGGGAAACGCCAAACTCGCACATATGATACGAGAATGTGAAGTCCTTCCTCAGCCTGGACGCCCCCGCCAACGACCCAATTGATGAACACGTTCTGCTGGCGAAGCCAGAGCCCATCTTGCACCCCACCCATAAGGAAAAAGATGCGTACCCCCACTCATCGTACAAGAAAGACGCTCCAGACGTCTTCTTTGATCAGATTGTGGGCGACCACATGAGGTCCCGCAGAGATAAGAGGAGACATGAGGATGCCACTGCTGGACCCAGTCAGGGGACTAGCCAGTCTGGGTCAGACACGTTGTCTGCCGGTTTGGAGGCCCAGCTTGTGGCTAAGGTCGAGGCTCTCTTGAAGGGCATGATGGTGGAGATGGGGTCCAAGTTCAGGGAGCCCGACGAGAAGGTGACCGAAGTTTCTAGACAATGCAAGAAGGCGTTATCAGAGCGGACCAGCAAGGGAAAGGTATGTGCTCCATTGTCCATCATAAGTGCAATTCATAAGATGATCTTTGTGTGATGGTAAACCATTGTAACTCTTATGGTATGACAAACATGAGCAATTGGTAGAAACCTGTTGATGTATTGGATGACGATGTCGTTGAGAAGGTTGTTGAGAAAGATTTGGACAAGGTTGTGGCCGACGTGGTTGAGAAAGCTGAGAAACATTTGGACAAGGACGGTGAGAAGGTTGACGAAAAGGCGGAAGAGCTTGAAGAGATGAAGGTTGATGACAAGGGGTCGGGAAAGCGGGGACAGAACGTTGAGGATAACACGGCGGAGAAAGAAGAGTTGAACTCTGATCTGAAGGGGCGGGGCATGTGCACTGGTGAGGACATTAAGGACAAGGTTAAGGACGAGGCAAAGGAGGTTGACGAGTCTGATGCAAACGTCAAGGGCAAGGACCATGTGAAAGAGGTTGAGGACGAGTCTGAAGAACAGATTAAGAAGGGAGACAAGGGTGAGGACGTCAAGGGCAAGGAGCATGTGAAAGAAGCTGCAGGGGAGGGTTCCAAGTGTGAGTCTGATGCAGACGATGCAGAGGAAAAGGTAAACGTTACTCGTTGGTAGGATAGTCTGACCCTATTGGTAAGATAAAAGGTGCGTTTTGGTATGATAGGCAATTGATTTAGGAGGGATATAATAACCCAGTTGGTAGGATATATTTACCCTTTTGGTACAATATTGAATCTCCTTTGGTAGGATAATGACAACTGTTTGAGAATAACTCGGGTGTGTTTGATTGTTAGGAGACCAAGCTGGAACCGAGAAGAGGCAAGCATGAAAGGAAGATCACATCGAAGCTAGGGGACTGCGTGGTGACTCAACCCGCTAAGCGGGCCAAGAAGGGTGCAAAGGCATCTTGTCCAACCACCGACGCAACTGCGGAGGGGATGGTAACTGATAAACAGAGAGACGACTTCTTGGCTTGGCTCCTGAAGTTCCCCGCGCAAGTGAAGGGCCCAGACGGCTCCCAACTGAACAAGGAGTTCTTCAACAACCTGATCTCACCCGGCGTATGGCTTTCCACCGAGGTACGCAAACTTTAGTCCTATACCTCATGTTTCCTTATTCACCTACGTCATGCGACAAGCCCTCATGGGAATTTGAAACGTACCACTTAACGCAGCACATCCAGCAGTCCCTCGTCCTCGTCCGGAAGGCACTTGACGCCCGGGAGGGTGACAAAAAGTCGGGTGTCGTCGTGGTCGACCCATACTGGCAGGAAGCCGTGGTGAAGCAGTTGGACACTGTTTCCGGCGATGTGAACCGCATTACCCAGCGCAATGTGTCCAAGGTGCTACTGAGGTACTTCTCGGGGACACTGTCGGACCACCACGGGAGGACATGGTCGGTGGCCAACGCGAAGATATTAGCTCCTTGGTTGTACAAGGCGAAGCACTGGATTGGGCTCGTCATCGACCTCGTCAAGTGGAACATAGAAGTCCTCGACTGTGACTGATACCAGATAAAGGAGAAGGATCTTCAAGCCCACCTCGAGCCTGTTGCGAAGCTGATACCGGTGGTGATGCAATTTTCTGTCGAGCTCCGGGCCAGGCACACAGTCGATGTCCCCAACCCATTCACCATAACCCGAACCGCCAAGATCCCTAGGAACGAAACCTCGTAAGTTTCTCTGAACTATTGGGTTATGTACGTCAACTAATATTGGTAGGATATAATAGGACTATTGGTAGGATATATTATATCCATTGGTATGATAAATTCACGAAAGTGGTAAGACGTAAATAACTTATGGTGGTTGTTAATTCCTTCACGTGCAGCGGTGACTGTGGGGCATACGTTATCAGGACTATCCAGCTGGTGGCAGAGGGCGTAGAGACATTCGAGAGCGTCAACGACAATTATATTGCCCACTACCGCCAGTACTTGGGGCTCTCCATCCAGCGCCATGATTTGTAGGTCTCTCCTGTTTGTTAAGACATTCTCTCCTGTTTTTTAAGACATTCTCTCATGGTTTGGAAACTTCTAAGTAAACTTTGGTGGGTTGGACACTTGTGTTAGTTTCAAAACTTATGTTGTTGTTTGTTGTGTATTTTGTTCACGGTTGGTAGGATGTTTTCTGATTGTAATGGTTAAAACTGGTATTTATGGTTCACGTTAATTAGTTCCTGCTTACACCCAATGTTGTTTGTGTGTTGTATTATAGTTCCATGAATGTTATAATTGGTAAGATTAGACGAAACAATTGGCAAGATAAGACGACACTTATGGCATGAGATAATTAAACATTGTTGAGGACGTCAATTGTAGTGAAGTTGAGACGCAATTGGTAAGATAAAACAAAGGTAATGGTCAGATAAGTTTACACTATTGGGAAGTCAAAGCGCTGATAGTGGTAGGACGAAATGAGAAATACTTAATAGATGCGATAGTTCATGTGAATGTGCCCAAAACATGCGATAAACATACTGGCAGAATCCAAGATTGAATCACAATTAGCCCCCTATGAACACGACAATACGAGACAGGTGCAAAAAACATACTGGCAGAATTCACACTCAAGGCGACGGCGGTCGATGCCCAAAACAAGTCCGTCAGCTGACTAGAGCGTCCACCAAGCAACACTACGATCGACGGCGCTTTGGCCCCCTGTATTCGCCCTTCGACGGATAGCGCTTAGTCTTCGGCCTTCCCGGCGCAAGCTTCACCACCGGCGGCAAACATTTTGTCGCAGCTATTTGTGGAGGCACCACCCATGTCTCACGAGGTGCCACTGGGTAAACCACATTGACGTAGCACGCGCGCCAAGCCTCAACCCTGTACAGAGGATGGACGAGGGAGTATGGATCGATCCGACGTACCTTGGCCACGGCGAGGGCATGTGGACACGGAATCTGGTCAATTTGAAATTGCTTACATGTGCAACTCCGAGCAGAAAGGTTGACCAGCCAGGCGGACACCCCTTTACGGACGTCATACTCGTGTTCGCAAAAAGGCTTCACCTCCAGACAAATAGCCTGCATGGCGTTTTTCCTCAAAAGGGTATCCACATGGTCCGTCACAACCTTCTCGGGATCTGAACTTAGCTCCCGGCGTGTCGCGAACCACTCAGCCACTTTGTCGATTATGATGTCCATCAGGGAGGTGATGGGTAGGTCACGAGGCTCAAGGAATACCGAGTTCAAGGACTCGGCATGGTTTCTGGTGGTCACATTGAACCGATTGGCGGGATAGAAAGCCCGGGCACAATAGGAGAAGACGGCCGTCTTAATGTATTCAGCACCAGTGGGCGACTTGGCTTTGAATGCTTCGAAGTGGCCATTGAACTCTGCAACGGTGTACGCGTTTGCCATCAGGAAGAACAGATTTTGAAGGCCACCCGCCTTGTGATATGCCTTCACATTTTGGAAAAGATGGTAAGTGCAGCGGCCATGCTTTGCCAAGTCGTAATTTGCTCGGATTCCTTTCGCGATGCTCATCTGCCTGTCGCTGACCCACACCACATGGGGCTCAGCCGGGACCACGCGTTTCATTTGACGGAAGAAAAAACTCCAGGACGCATCATTCTCCCCGTCGACAAGGGCAAATGCAACGGGGTATAGGTTGTGGTTTGGGTCTTGGGCAGTCGCAAACATCAAGCAACCAGGATACTTCCCCTTCAAGAAACTTCCATCCACCGAGAATACCTGCCAATGTCAATCGGCTTAATAAGGTCGGATGGAATTATGTCAATGGCAAGAGAATATGACACATTGGGTAAGATAAACGTACACAGTTGGTAGGATTATAAACGGTGGGATGAACTGGCAGTATTGATAAAAGGTATTGGAAGGACAAACGTCTACATTTAGTAAGATGAAATATAACAGTTGGTATGTTAATAACGTCTTATTGGCGTACCTGGCGCAGGTGTGGGATGGTTGCCCGCCAAACACCCAAGCTAACGAACGCATACTTGAATTGCTGGTTATCATCACGGACTAATGTGGTTACGGTCCTGGGGTTTGCTCGCTCAAGCATGTAAAGGTAGGAGGCCATCCGCTCGTAGCTATCTTCGTAGGTTCCGTAGAGGCCGTCCCGTGCGGCTCCCTGTGCCCTGCGTGCCTTCCAGTAGCTGCAGTCCACGCCCAACCGAGACTTCATCATCTTCCTGATTTGACAGGGACGAAGCTCTTTCCCTGACCCACCAAAACTGCAAAGATGGGATCAACGGGTTAAACCAACAACATTTCCACCAACACATTTACACCGGTTTAGGAACTTACTCGGATACCAAACTCTGGCCCATTAGCTTGTAATTGGCGTTGCGGTGGTAGTTGCTGATGACACTAACCTTGCAAGTGTGTGTGTCCACGAACTTACGAACCACCCACCTCTTAGTTTCCCGATAGGTCGACGCCCGACAGCACCATGAACAGTTAGGTTCGGGGCACACAACCAGGTACCTATCTGATGTGGATCGCTTCACTTGAATCTCGAAGCACCCACGCAAAGCTTCCCACTTCACCCGGGACTGAATGTCAGCCTTGGTATCGAACATCTCCCCCTCACGTAACTCCCTCACCATTGACCGAGGGTCTCCGACTAGAGGAATGGACCGATCCACATCCGCTTCCACTTGCTCCAATGTCGGCAAAGGCTATTTGTGTCCTTGGTACGATCGCTCTATCTCTCTCAGCGCTGCCTCAGCCTCCTCATCCCATCATTCAGATGTCTCGTTTGGACTCCCACCCTCCACTTTCACGGGGAAACCACCCACGATCATGTCATCGCCGGAGCTTCCTACGTCTATGATGTCCTCCATTTCGTGGGGGGGTAGGACGTCCACATCGTCGTCGCTATCGACGATCACCGCTTGCTTTCCTCGTCGGATGGCATCAGACCTGCTCACATCACCACCCTCCTCCTTGTTAAGATGTTCCACTTCCTCTTCCTCTCCTACCATTATGTTGTCGTCCATCCTACCAACTTCGTCAGACTGGCAGACCATTACATTGTCCTCCATCCTACCATTACCAGATTGTTTACCACTCCCAGCAAGACCCCCATGCTTCCCACTGACGTTGTCCTTTGCAGGCCTACAACACTCTCCCTTCCCCGCTAGACACTCAGCACAACGGCAGGCCCCTCCAGTGTCACTGCTAAGGTCGTCCAACATCCCTTTGTCATCGACGAAGCCTCGAACCTTATCCTCCGGCCCTCCGCCTCCATCCAGACCAACTTCCAAGTCTTCCTGCGTGCTGGGAGGCCCGGTTAGGAGCAACTCCCCTGGGGTGGGAGTGGAGACCTCGTCTGCCCCGTCCGAGTCTTCCGACTGATGTTCACCGGAGGCTATTGAAGGGCTTGTCGTTTTCATCCGTAAGGTTACGTGCAGTGCGATTGGCCATGCTCGTGTGCCGTATTCAGTGTTGTAGAACTTGTAGGCTTCAATGTCATCGTCGTCCCGGACCCGAATCGGAGTTGCCTGACCCATGGAAGGAGGGAGGTAGGTGAGCTCAATGTCGTACAACACCATGTCAACGTCGAATTTCGAGACTATCTTCCCCTTCAGTTGGTCGTAGGAAATATTCTGTGGCACCACCATTGCTGCAGTACGTGCCTCTCCCTTAAAGACCAAGCTCCCACCTACGGGAGCCCACCAACCGCCGAACACCACATTGATGCATACCCTATCACTTGGGGTACATCAGGGGAAAAGAGTATCAGCTTGGGGGATAGTTCTGATATAATAAAAGGGAACACCTACAAAGGAAAGGTACAAGATGACTTACCCATCGCTGCCACTGCCACCAACAAACTTGTTGCACTTTTCTTGGAATGGTAAGAGAGTATAACACTGTTGGCAGGTCAGAACTGTACTATTGGTAGGATGACAACTGTATCGTATCCTCGGATGCACGGTTGGGTTTCCCCCGTCCTTACCAACTCTCTCCTGCTCTGCCTCACTTTTTGCAGGTCATGTTGGGGTGTTTGAGATCATCCTCTGAAGCTTATATATGTGCTTGGGGAACACCCATCAATGCAATGATTGCATTTTCCCCTCATAAATGCTCCCCCCTTCCCCCCAAAGAAGAACCCCGTTTTGGCGCCAAAATTATACTGACAACCCGCCAAATAAGCTACTTACAATCCACTCCAAATTTCTCGAACTTTTCAGGTATGGTAAGACATGGTAAGCCTATTGGTAAGATAGATATATTATATTGGTAAGATAAATATACAATATTGGTTAGACAGATGCCATTCCCTCTTCCCCCAATGAAGAACCTTGTTTTTGGCGCCAAAATTACACGGCCATCCCGCCCACTCCACTACGGACATTCCCCTCCATATTATCTCCAAAATTCCAACGACTGTAGGACATAGTTGGCCTATTGGTAAGATGAATGCCTTTTTTTGGTAAGACTAATGTCTTCTTTTGGTAGGACATAGTTCCCAGATATGAAGGTGATGTTTTGCCCTCACCATGCCACCCGTTTCCTATGTTGGCTCTGTTTTTTCAGAGCATTTATTAAGGAATGACACCCATCAATCAAGATTTTATAAGGGTTGATTGACAAGCTTAATTACAATCATTTACATTTCCTCTCATAAATGCTCCCCCCTTTTTTCCATACTTTATTGGAGCTACACCCCAATTCCCTGACATGTGCAGCACCTCCCCTCCTCATTTCTCTCGGCAAAATGAAGGAGCTACAGTGACCGGTCTCAGCTTCACCTGCAACTTCCTCTCCCAGTTACCATTTTTATTTGCACAAAATAGCCATTTTCTACCCCATGCAAATAAAAAAGGCACTTGGCTATTTGTGCAAAGTTTTTTTTTTATATGGCTAGTTATGCAAATTGGCCTTGGTATATATATAGTTCAGAAAATAGTACCAAATAGACCAAAATTTGGGCCTATTTGCAAAAAACACCTAGCAGGCCCATTAATGTGCAATCTAGACCCGTCTACCCCAAGCAAAAAAAAATTGTCGGTCATTTGGAACTGTTGGGAACCGGGTGTAGCAGGTACGCAGTGCGAGAGTTCTAAAATCAAAACGAGGAGGGAGAGAGGACCGTCATTCCATATTGAAGCGAGAGAGAGAGAGAGAGAGAGAGAGAGAGAGAGAGAGAGAGAGAGAGAGAGAGAGAGAGAGAGAGAGGAGCGATAGGAGGAAAGAAGTGGTTGAAGAAGAAGGGCGATTTCACCCAAAACTCTACCAAGGAGGAAGGAAGAGGTTGAAAAAGAAGGTAAGCAATTGTGGAGGTGTGTTTTGAGTTGCGATTTTGGGGTAATGGGGGTGCGGTTATTGGCTGTTTTTTGAAGAAATGGAGACGTGGGGGTGCCATTGCATTTGCCTAGCAATATATGGATGAAATAGGAGGGGTTAGGGGTGCCTTTGAAGAGTCAATTTTAGGGAGTTGGGTGCGATTAGGGTTTGTGGGTGTCGGAAAACGGATGGGTAAGGGTTAGGGGATGTTGGGTAAGAAATTGGGGACAAAAGGGCAAGAAGGTGGTCGGATGGGTAGGGAATCCACAAGATTGAGGTTAATCGGTAGGGGATGTCTGCACATCTGGTAGGAAAAATTATCGAAGGTTGTGTCTGAAATTTTGATAGCAGATTTCGTAGGACATGGTAATGAAATTTGTAGGATAAATTTGAACAACTACTATGCCGAAGGGCGTTGCACTGGTAGTTGCTCATGGCACCAACCTTGCAAGTGTGTGCATCCACAAACTTACGAACCATCCACTTCTTAGTTTCCCGATACGTTGACGCCCGACAGTACCATGAGCTATTCGATTTGGGGAATACAACCACGTACGCCGTTGTTGTCGATCGCTTCACTTGGGTCGCGAAGCACCCGCGCAAAGCTTCCCACTTCACTCTGGACTGAATGACAGCCTTCGTATCGAACATCTTCCCCTCACGTAACTCATTCACACTCTCCCGAGGGTCACCGAGTAGAGGAATGAACGCCGAGTCACGTCCTCTTCCACTTGCTTCAAAGTCGGCAAAGGTTGTCTGTGTGCTTGGTACGATCGCCCTATCTCTATCACCGCTGCCATAGCCTCCTCATCCCACGATTCAAATGTCTCGTCCGGCCTCCCTCCTCCCTCCTTCCTCAATTTTCACGGGGAAACCACATGCGATCATGTCATCTTCGGAGCTTCCTACGTCTATTATGTCCTCCAATCCATGGGGAGGGGGGGTAAGATGTCTGCATCGTCGTCGCTATCGACGATCACCGCTTGCTTTCCCTCCTCTGGGCATCCACTTTGTCAAGCTTTCCCATTTCTTCGCTCTGTCATACCATTACGTTGTAATCCATCCTTCCAAATGCCTCGGTCTGTCCTACCAATACGTTTTCATCCATCCTACCAATACCAGATTGTATAGCACTCCTAGCATGCCCCCGCTGCATCCCACTCACGCTGTCATTTGCAGTCCTACAATAGTATCCCTCCCCCTCTACACATTTAGCACATAGGCAGGTCCCTCCAGTGTCACTGCTAAGGTCACTAAAAAAAAACAATTTAGCATCAGCAATTTACCGTGGCGAAAAGCTGATCTAGGGTGGCAAAACCTATTTAGCCACGGACGTAGCTACGGGAAACTAGGGGTGGCCAAGTATGCGGTGGCAAAATGTTAATAGCTACGGATGCTTGCCGTGGCGACCAACCTAGCCACGACATAGCTACGGCTAAGCGACCCCATATGAAAGACACGACACATTTGCGACGGTAGGTTGCCGTAGCTAAGGTCTGGATGGAAAATATAAAAAAACTGCTTTTTAGCCAGGATTCTTTAGACCCGGGCAAAAAAGTCCAATACTTTTTTAAAAAAAATACACACAATTTACCTATATAACAAAATTTCATTAATTATACAAAATTTACATTTCTAATAAAATGACAAAAAACTACATAATTTATATAGAATAAAAATACATAATTACAAAATATACATATACAATAAAATGTCCAAAACTACATTTTAACCAAAAATAAAATGTCCAAAAGACAATAGTAATTCTAACTCCAAACTTACTGAACTAAAAGACAGCAGTATAATTTCAACGAGCAAGATTAACATGGCCCCTGTAAAAAAAAAGATACAAAGAAAGAATATCATAGGCCTCTGAAACGGAACTTAGCTGACTGGCACTCCCAAATTATTCATATACCTTATGCTTGGCTGAACAATTGAGAAGAACTGCAAGTCTGCAATACACTGACAGCTTGAAGAATATCTTGAATTTGAACTAAAGCCTGAAATTTTGCAAAAGGTAAAAATAAGTCTAACTACTAGAAATTTCACCAAATAACTTTAAATATGAATTCTTTATTTTAGCCAATTTACCAATATAATATATATCTAACTGTTAAGCACATATCAGCCAATACAAATAAAACAGCACCAATAAACAACAAGGAGTTACTTGCTCAGTACATCAGTCACACCAGGTACTTGACATTTTGACAATAATGATGCACTGTACAGGTAATTCCTTCAACTGAATGATGCACTTGATCAGAATTTACCGGCACTTGGTATTAACCCAACATCAGTCACACTAAGTACTTCACAATAATGCATATCAGGCAGATGCATTTTACTTAAACTAAAAGCTAAAATATGTATTTTACTTAAACTAAAATCCAAAATCTAAAACTAAACTTATTAAAATTGAATCTAATATCTAGAATCTAAGAAAGAATTGAAAGAAATGAGCTGCAAATGCATCTAAAGCTATTGAACCTTTGACTAATAAACATGCAAGCATGACTTTACCAAAAAAAAAAGGAAGCAGAAGATTTAGCAGGCTGATGTACCCAGAGATATAAAAGGTTTACTTAGCGGGCTGATGTATCGAAATGAAAGAAAATGTATAAAATCCAAATAAGTGGGAAACTCTCCAAGAGCCAAGGCATCCCGACTAGGCAACATAAAAGCAGCAATGGAATACCAACAAGAACTAATATAGGCTCAGAAAAAAATTCACAGCAAGTGTAAGTGTTATATTCCTTATTTACAAAGCAGAGAAAAAGCAATTTCAAAGATTCACAGCAAGTGTTATATTCACAGCAAGTGTTACATTCCGTGCAAGCTACGATCAACTTGGTTGGTGTGGGAACAGCTTCCATGGCAGCCGAAAGCACAATATCCACTAACACAAAGCATCATGAATTTCAAAGAAAAAGCAAGCACTTACATAAGAGGTTGCTCCCAATTCCATGTAATGAATTGTAAAGGCTCGGATTTTCAAATCCTAATTTTTCGAAAAAGAATTAAAAATGAAATTAAATCGGTTTTAAAACTCGTTTAGCGAATTCCGACCGGAATATAAAATTTGACGAATAAATTCCATCATTTTTCCTTGAAAATTCAAAATAATGATCAGATAGCGATATCCTTGTCGATTTTAAAAATTTAATTGATCGAGAGAGCGAGAGTCGGGGAAACTAACATTTAAGAACTAATTACGGGATTCGAAATTCGCGTATTCGGGATTTATTTCCGGTATTGATTTTAACCATTCTCACACTCTATCCTCACCAACTCTCTCACCTCCCCATACCTCCTTCAAATCACCATCATTCTCGTCAGTTTCATTCAACATCACCGTCATTCATCATCGCCCACCTGCTCCATCACCATCCCCGCTCACTACTTCGCTCCATCTTAAACTCTTCGTCACTATCAGTCTGTCACTCACCTGCTCTCTCGGAGCACGCCGTCGCCACCACCGAAGCCAGAAGCAGCGACCGCGAGCGGCTCCCCTGCCCTTCTCTGTTTTTCCGTGAACAAGGCCAGGGCAACCCGCGTCCGAGCCCTTTCCGAGCGCCTCGCCTCTTGGGCATCCCTGGCGTTCTCCTTCCTTCCTTCCTTACCAAGCACCTTCCACACCTCCCTCGAGCCACCCAGAAGCAGCAGCCCGGAGCCCCAGTGCCGACGCCAACCTCCATGGTCTTCCCCTGTTCGAGCGCACTACGCCCCTTCCGGTAAGCCATACTCCTTCGTTTCCAATCCAAATCACCTCCGATCTTCGCCATCACCCTCACCCATGTCCGATGCAGGTCCGTTGAGCCATCGCGAGCCTCCGACGATGCCTAGAACTCCGATCGAGAGCTCCGAAGTCGCGAACACGTCGGTGAGCTCCCGGGCCTTCTTTTCTTTCTCGTTAGATTCCATGCTTCCTTTCGGTGCTTAGGTTAGTCGCGAGTGAGCGTGAGCTGAGTGCGGGACGATCGGGTGTGCTCGAGAGCTCCGGCGAGCTCGAGAGCGGCTAGACCGTGTGCGGCGCCGTGGGTGCGAGAGAGAGAGAGCTAGCGTTGAGAGCGAGTGAGCGGAGACGAGCGAGCTAGGGAGACGAGGACAGGACGAGGACGAGGACGCGAGACGTGGCGGAGCTGAGGACGCAACTGTGCACGGTGGCCGGCAAGCGACGTCGAGCAGCCATGGCACAGGCGGGAGCAACTTCAAATTGAATATGAGGAAGAAGATGATATGTGGGGCCCTTTCAATATATTATTATTATTTGTTATATTATTTGGCTGGTTTGGGGATGAAAATTTAGCGGGTTCGATTTGGTTCGGTTCGGGTTATCTATTATTATTTAACTAATTAGCGGTATTTAAATTATTATATTTTGGGAGAATTATAAGGGTAGATTTATTAAATAAAAATGATCGGGATTTTAGGGGATTTGGAAATAATTTATAAAAGTGTCAAATAAATGGTATTTAAAATATCATGTAATACTATTTGAGATTTAAAATATATTATTGGGACTTAAAGATTTATAAAGAATCTGGAAAAGAATTTCAAGGTTGGAAAGTAATCTAATAAATAAATTGAAAAGGGGATTTGGCGAGTATTTTCAAGGGTCGGAATACTTAACTATTTAACTGGGATTTGAAACGGTTTTGAAACTAACTTAGGAATGATATGTATGACTAATAGCATGATAATATGATCGTTTGACTAACAATATGATATGTATGACTAATAGCATGACTTGTAGTGAATTATTATATGAGATCAAATGTTGGATAATTATGGCGATCTAGTAGGATTTTATATCACACAAATTATGTCGTATGATTTTGATGAACCGTTGAGGTATATGTGGAAATGACGTATATGAACATGCAGAATTGGTTGGATGATTTATGGAGAGCGATGTGGTCTTGAGGAGTGGATGATGCGATGAAATGACTTTCATAATATGTTACTTGTTCTATTGATTGAGGTGTGCTTTAGTGCTTAATAGTTGAATGTAAACTTATATATATTCCATTATGTACTAGGTGATACTCTGTGATTGTGAATACTGTGTGATGGATTGTTCTGTTGCCGGTCTGCTAGCCAGGTAAGTACGTCCGGGGCTTACTCAGTAACCAGTACCTCCTGCCTGATGTGTCATATAGTATGTAGGTGTTGCATATGCATAAGAGCATGTCATGTAGTATCATGCTTAGGAATTGCATTTACGAATGAGCATCCTTACTCTGTATGCGTTTGAATACAGAACGGCCGTTATCTGTGAGCCTTAGAGTCCTTGCTAGGGTCATAGGGCAGCCCAGCTTCATCGGGTGTTGTCCTCCTCGAGTCATTTATATATATCACGAGATACGAGATGGGCATGAGATATGATATGATGATGAGATATGATATGATGATGAGATTTGATATGATTATAGCATCGAACTGGCCAGTCTCCACCTTGTCTGGAAGAGGGGTGGTGGTAGAAGAGGGATATACCACTTGGTATTCTTTGTTAAGGCCTTACTTAATATTCCGCACATATGAGTTAGGAACATGATAGTGTGGTTAATATTTCAGTACTGCATGAAGGCATCTTTATTCTAGGTTTAGGCGTATTATATGTCCTCAGCGTGGTCAGAGGACCCGCGGGCGGACTCTTAGCCTGACTTGGTGGTATAGTTTCAGGTACCCGATATACTGCTTGATTTTGTGCTGTTATGACGGGGTCTATTCATATGGCGGAGAGTGAGTGGTTGAAACCCGACTTCACCAAATTCATGCTTTTGGGATTTCTCCCTACCTATACTCCGTTTTGACCCGGCTTTGCTGTGGCACTGGTTGTATCATTTTCTGAACTTATGCCCTTTTCATGTTGAATGAGTTTCCGGTTGTAGACTTAGGACATGTATAGGGGTTTACCCCGGGGTCTCCAACGGACCTTCCGGATTTGGGTGCGAAATCCCACTTTAAACTGCACGTCTTCGATTTCAAACCTTCAACCTGTACTCGGGGCGCAAGATCCTAACGAGGGGTTTCATCCCTCGAAACTTAACTCGGGAATCATAATCCCGGGCCGTTACATGAATACAAACTTGGTGGAATCTCAAAGAAAATTTTACACGTCCGACAAAGAAACCCTAAATCATTGGTCTCGAATTGAAAAGCAATTTCAGCTAGCTATAATGAATCGAAAGCAGTTCACTTACCTCTAAAGAAACCCTAAATCTTTAATATTGAAATTTAAAGGAGGAAAAGTGAAATACCTAAGGCGGGTGGTTTTGAGAGAGGCAGCAAGGGAGGTGGTGCTGAGAGAGTCGGTGGTTGGTGAGGGAAGAAGTGTTGAGAGAGTCGGTCGCACTGCATAAAAAATAGCTTTAGAAATGAACTGCATTACATAAAAAAAAAACACTTAACAGGATATAGAGAAAGTGACATGCCTTAAAGTCTCAAAGACAGGATATAGAACATCGATTAAAAACCAGTATGATTTACAATATATTTCAAACGAAAGATACACAATCTTTCTTACCTGGACCATAATGATATGTGAGATTCGATATCTATTTCTAAACCGTCAAGCTCTGCAAATCAACACATTAAGATTTACCAAAATAACTAAGATGCAGTGGATACTGGATACTGATTTAATGATAAAGATGGAAAATCAGAAAAGTACATCAATATCAGCAGAGACAGATTAGCTTACCACCCACAAGCTCATCTTCATTAATTTCAGGCACATCATAGCTTCTACCTAGGGTTTATTGAATTTCATTACTCATATGCATGCATCATGTATTCATGTCCATCATTCATTTTTCATGTTCTGGAGATCATATATCAAATAACAGAATAAAAATTCAGGATTGTTTCGCAAGAGGATTTGCAACTGGATACATGACACTGTCATAAACTTACATCTAAGTCATTGATTTTAACAGGTTTCATCATCCCTTTTAAGTCCTTGTTTGCAGCCTTCAGCGCAGACATCTGAGGAAGGAAAAAAGAAAGGTACAAAAATAAAGGCCTCCAAACTTGCTTCAGAAAATGAAAACAATCACAAAAACGGTATAAAGAACAATCAAAACTGAAAACTCTTGCGAATGATTTGGTTTTGTATTAGTAAAAGCATGAATGAAATTAAAAGAAGACAAACAAGACTTGATAGCAATGTTTGGTCCTTATAATGTACCGTTTGTTACTTTGTTGGGCATCCTTTATACCCTCCGCTGCAAATGTAACTTGATCAAGTTTGAATGTCTGGTTGTAGAGCATGTTTCTTTTTCCTTCATACCTATCAAGAATGATATAAAGAGGCCTTTTTAGCATACTCACAGTAATCATCATATCATCAAATACATATCCTTAAGGGAAATAAGCACATGTATTTTAGGCATGTCCTGCCAATCAATCAGATTCATTGAAAAGGTTATGCCCTCATTGTCAAACATATCATTACATAATATGCAACAACATTTCATGGGCATGTCAAATACAATTATTGAATCCAATAAAAATAAACAAACAACTTTCTAGGAGTATGCCATCATAATTAGTGTATCTGTCATGAAGTAAAGAAGTTTTTGTGATCTTAGTCCCATTCATCGTGAACAAGAAATCAAACTCACTTAAAATATAAATTCATGTTAAGGCATCAATATCATTCATGTAGGTCAAAGAAAAGAGAGAGCAGCTCAGCTGACAATGAAATACGAGAAGTAGATGATCCAAGCAGTTCTACTTTGTTAGGATTCTATTGTACTAGCTATAGCCAAGGCCGAGAGATGTAGTTTCCATAAGAAGTCCTCACTGCTACTCTCAAATGCTTGCTGACTGCTAGTTTCCGTTAGAAGTTCTACTTTGTTTGCAGCCTATTCATTGAACCAAGAAAGATGTAAGAAATTAATTGAAAAATCATATAAACCAAAGGAACCTAGAAAAACGACCTAGTACAAACCAATTGAACCATAGTAAAAACAACTTTATGAAGAATGAAGATTTGAAAGGATTACGAACCTTGTGCTTCGGTTAATTTGTTGGTTCGATAACCGGAGCATGAAGAGTCGAAAGCAGGCGATAGGGTGCGCTCCACATCTTCGTCTAAAATTGACTGCCAAAAGAGGGAGAAAGAGAAAGAAAGCGCAGAGCGGAGACAACGGAGCGGTTGGAGCCGCGTCTCGGTTTAGATCTGGTTACATAGGTAGCAAGAGGACACTAGTGGGGGTCGGAGGGGAGAAAGAGAACGACAGAAATTGATGGAAACAAGAACAAGAACGAGCTTCCCACCGGCGGCTTGAGGGTGTGGCTCCGACGAGCGTGATGGAGGAGGGTGCAGACCGGCGACAACGGCGTGGCCAAGGCGACTAGGCTGGAGACCCCCTCTCGGTTTCGATCTGGTTAGACATGGAGTGAAAAGACTCGACGTGGGCCAAAGAGGGGAAGGGCGACGACGAAGATGGATGGAAACGAGGATGAGAATGCGAGCGAGCTCCTCAATGGCGGATAAGAACTGGATCGAACGAGTTCTTAGGGTTTTCGACAAATTGGAGTACAAGAGAGAGGAGCGAGGCCTGAAAGGTGTGGCGTTATTGATGGTGAGGAGAAGGTCGGGAAGGGCGAAGGCAAAGAGGAGGGATCTAGGGAGCGATGAGGAGGGAAGAAAGGACTAGAGTGGCGCACAAGTGAGGATAGCTGAGAACGGATTAGGGCTTAAAGAAAACAAAGGGTTCTTTTCGCTTTTTTTTCTAAAAAAATTACTTTTTACGACGGCAGTTGCCTAGCCGTGGAAAAATTGGTGACAGCAACGGCCAGCCGTCGCTTTGTCATGGCAAAAATCGATCCATTTGCCACCACAAATCCATCCCGTTGCTACTAGGGGTCGCAAAATCGACTCAATAGCCACGATAACCCTTGCCAAAGCTACCATCGGTGGCAAAAGGGTAAAAATTGCCACGGCAAGCCCCTGCCGAAGCTAGGTAGGGTGGCAAAATTCTTTATTTTTTGTAGTGGGTGTTCCCACTTCCCTTTCTCCTCAATCGATCCTCGCACCTTCTCATCCGCCCCTCCGCCTTCATCAAGACCATCATCCAAGTCTTCATGCGTGCCGGGAGGCTTGGTTAGGAGTATTTCCCCTAGGGTGGGAGACGAGAGGTCGGAGTCTTCTGACTGATGTTCACTCGAGGGAGTGGAAGGGCTTGTTGTTTTCATCCGTAAGGTGACGTACAGTGCGATTGGCCAAGCTCGTGCACCGGATTCAGTGTTGTAGAACTTGTAGGCTTCTAGGTCATCGTCGTCCTAGACCCGAATCGGAGTGGCCCGTCCCATCGATGGAGGGAGGCAGATGAGCTCAATGTCGTATAAGACCATGTCCACGTCGAATTTTGAAACTACGTTCTCCTTCAGTTGGTTGTAGAAAACATTATGTTGCACCACCATAGCTACAGTACGTGCCTATCCCTTGAACACCAAGCTCCCACTCCCGGGAGCCCACCAACCGCCGAACACGACATTTATACAAACCCTATCTCCTGGGTTACGTCACGGGAACAGAGGATCGGCCTGGGGGTAGTTCTGATATAGGAAAGAGGAACAACTACAAAGGAAAGGTACAAAATGACTTACTCATCGATGCCACTGCCACCAACAAACTTCTTGCACTTTTTCTGGAATGGCAAGACAGTTGAACACTATTGGTAGACCAGAACTGTACTATTGGTAGGATGGGAACCGTAGCGTTTCCTCGGATGCACGTGTGGCTTTTCCCCCGTCCTTTCCGCTTCTCTCCTGCTTTGCCTCACTTTTTGCAGGGCATGTTGTGGTGTTTCAGATCCTCCTCTCAAGCTTATATATGTGCTTGAGGAACACCCTTTAATGCAATTATTTCATTTTCCCCTCATAAATGCTCCCCCTATCCCCCAATGAAGAACGTCGTTTTGGTGCCACAACGACACTGACGGCCCGCCAAAATAGCTACTATCATTCCCCTCCAAATTTTCTCCAAAATCTCTAGGTTTTGTAGGACATTTTTAGCCTATTGGTAAGACGGATGTCTTCTATTGGTAAGAAAAATATATAATATTGGTAAGATGAGAGTCCAGATTCTTGAAATGAACGAGATGCTTTTGCGCTCACCTTTCCACTTGTCCCCTATGTTGCCTCTCTTTTTGCAGAGCAATTAATGGGGATTGACACTCATCAATCAAACTTACATATATTGATTGACACCCTTGAGTCCAATCATGTCCCTTCATAAATGATCCCCTCCCCCCCCCCCCCCCCTCTCTCTCTCTCTCTCTCTCTCTCTCTTGATGTTCCTTGTTTTGGCTCCATTTCGTTGCCTCTCTCCTGACATGAGCAGTGGAGCCTCCCTCCAAATCTCCCTCTCCCACATATGGAGCTACAGTGCCGACCTCCCCTTCACCTGCAACTTTCTCATCCGGTTACCCCATTTTTTTGCAAAACTATACCACATTCTACCCTCATCCAAATTCTTATGTACTATTCTAGGTTTGCAAATATTTTTTTTTGGGTCTACTTTTGCAAATTGCCCTATATAGTTTGCTTTTGTTGATTTGACGCTCCGGATGTAACTTGGAATGCAATTTATATATTAAAGTTTATCGTTTGTCTTGAAATTATATAGTAGTCATTAATGATTTTTTTTTTTGGTGTAGGATTCATAATTCGCTTTTTAGAAAACCATAATGTCATCCACAAATAACAAAACAAACGTATTCTAAGATATGATTTGGTGATGTCAAAACCTATTGTTTTCCTCAATTTGTTACAAATCCATTTCCTTTCTAAAATTTGCACTCCTATAATGAATAGGTGTGGTGAAATTGGACTACCCTGTCTTAGACCTCTATTAGGTTGAAATACCTCCATCGGTTCATCATTGATCAACACCAATAAAGTGACTATTGTGATGCATTTTTTGATCAATGAGATGAATTTTGACCAGAAGCCCATTTATTTCGAAACCTAGAACATAAACTCTTAGTCCTCTTTTCGTAAGTTTTTACATGTCAAGTTTTACAGCAATCCATCCTTCTTTTTCTTTCCATGCTTTAAAGGAATGGAAAATTTCAAGTGCTATTATGACGTTGTCTTGGATTGCTCGAACAACCATAAACTCTCCTTGAAGGGGATGAATGATTTTTCCTAGCACTTTTTTCATTCTATCTACTATAATTTTGATAATTACTTGTGAGAGGAAAAGTAATTCAATAAGATGTCCAGGGGCATAAACGTCTTTTACCAGGTGAACCCTGATCTCAAACCCTAATCCTCATTATATTTTCGAGTTGTCTACTAGGGTTTAGGGATGATTTTTCCTAGCACTTTTTTCATTCTATCTACTATAAGGTTGCTCCGGGGAGACAAGCCCTACCCCGACCTCGTTCTTTGTTGATCTTGCAGGATTGTAACTCGCCAATCCTCCTCAAGATCTATGGTGCAGATTTTACGCATTATATTACTTTATAGATCGTTGAACCTGAGCTCATTGATATATAATGGTTTGTTGAGTTGGGGTTGTCACCTTTTAGAAGGAGTGATATGTCGTGTGGTTTATTTGTTTAACTATTTTTTTGGAGGTGAAAAAGCTTTTGACAACTCTAGTACCGTCAAGGCCAATAATGTCCCCTAAGTTTGTTACAATTCAACAATCATTCCATTAAGACAAGGCGATTTATTTTTCCCGATGGAGAAAACTGCATCTTTGACTTCACGATGTGAGACTGGTCTTACTAGCTTCTCATTGTTAATTGTTATTTTTATCTCAATTAGTTGAAGATACTCACTGAAAAGACTAGTTTATGTTTCATTTTTGAAACTGTTTCTCAAAATGAAGTTCCTTCAAAATATTTCTCTCTCCTGAAATTGATATTCCTTCTATAATTTTTATTTCCCTTTTCATTCTCCTATTTCTTTTCCCTGTTTCTACTTTATGGAAAGAGCGAGATTTTGTATCAACGAGTTTAAGCTGCATAATTTTTTCTATTTGGTTCCAATTGATCTTATGATATTCTCTTAGCTAGCTTCTCTTTTTTTCTTCAAAAGGGTGTGTGGTGCGGGACGAACGTCGTTGGCACTTTCTCCCTTTTCCAAATTGTAATAATATCTTAACTCAAAGCTCAAAATCATTAGATTAGTAAATCAATGAATTGATAAACCAAATAACAACTACTATAGCGATGAAGTCCGGAGTCGAACCCATAAAGAGAAGCGGCTTACTAATCAATAGCTCTATCAAAGACTCTTATGACAAAAACAATGACTTGTGACAAATTGATAAGAAAGCAAAGTAACCGACATTATGATTGCAAAGTAATTGATAATGAAGTAGAGAAGATATTTCACCTTTAATTCTCTAACAATGGTTGAGATTCATGGTCATAGGATTGATTCATTAATTATTCATAAACATATGTCTACTTGGCTAAAGTTGAAGGATCCACAGAGATACAATCACCTTATTCAATATCACTAAAGAATAGCATTAAGAACTCAAGTAATTAGACCAATTGATATGTCGATTCAATGCAATTAGAGACAAATAGGCACAAATCACAATTGGTCCTAACAACATCTAACGATATATAGATCAATCGAAATCATCCACTACAAAGACAAAGAAATATCACTACTTCAATACCTTCGTTTGCTATCAAGAACACAACAACGAATTCATAGCTAAGATGCAATTCCTAACACGGTGATCGATCATAGAAAGGAACACAAATATAATAAATAGGAACAAAATGATAAATATAATCATGAATAACTAAATAGAATAAAATCCTCACAATCTATTCAACCATGTCTTCGAATCACAGGTGAAACTATGAGTTTAGCAACTCATAGGCTAAAAACCTCACTTCTCTCTAATTGTCTTCATAACACGTCTCTATCTCTTTCAACACACATCGCTGGAATAATAGAATAGAACCTAATAAAGAGTCGTGCAAACCCTAGAAATATAATAATATTATAATAGAAAATAGATTCTTCGGATCCAAATCGCAATTGCTGAACACGGCACCACGTCGGGCGCCGCATAAGGCACGGCGGGCGCCGCCATATGTAGTGACGGTTTTCCTTCTTTTCTTTATTGTTGTTCTTCCTTGCTCCTCCATAGCCTCTTCCCAACCTTTATATGCTCCAGAACATGTCTCTTAAGCTCTCTCAAGATCCCATCCAAGGTCGGAATGTAACTCTGCAAAATAAACACTAAAAAGGCGTAGATTCCGCACTCGAATATTTCACAAGAAAGATATGAAACTAGACTAAAACATATGCAAAAATCTTATCTAAATGCAATCAGAAATATCTATAATGCATATATGAAATATGCATTATCAACGTGCTTATATTATGTTTGTTTTGTCATCTCGTATTGTTATCTCCAATTGGTTATCAGTTACTTTGAGTTGTTTGAATATATTTCGAAAGGTCTTTTTACTCCAAACTTGTTGAACAATGTTTTTATAACTAGTTCTTGTCATCCATATTTTTTCAAATTTAAATGGTTTTCCCTTAAAGTAGGCCTGATATACGAGCCTACGAGCTCGAGTACTTCATGTTCAAGCTCGAGCTCAATTTTTATTTGAGTATATACCTGTGCTCAAGCTCGGCTCGCGAGAAGTGTGTAGAACCCGAGCTCGGCTCGATGAGCTCAGTTATCGTCGAGACCGAGCTCGAGCTCGATAAGCTCGATTGGGCTTGTTAAGAGCTCGAACTCAGGCTCGATGAGCTCGTTAAGGCTCGAATTCAAGAACGGATGCAGTAAACCGCATTGGTTATGTCTTGAGAGGCAGTACCGCATTGTAGAGCATCAAAAATCAAATTGAAGAACATCAAAAATAAATGAAATCAACCCATGTTCTTTTGCGCTCTTCTACAAAAGCAGCCACATCGCTGAAGAAGTCTGATCGATTCATTATCCCAAGGTATGGCAATGTCATTTTCGAGAGGTCAGAAATGTAATTGACCTCTTCCATAAGGTATCGATCTCCAATTGAGTCCTTCATCAAGTCGAAACTGAAAAGATTAACCTTCAACGATCTACTGAGAACCCTTGCTTTATTGACCGCGACATCCATGGTTGGAATTGGAAAATGCGGCTAGGAATTAGGATTTACAACATTAGTCTTAATCAACAAACCATCGATGTTTCTTCCAACAACATACACCCTTAACAACACTCCTGAATAAGATCAGATTGAAGAACATCAAAAATAAAATCAAATTCAAGAACAACAAAAAACCAAATCGGATTGAAGAACATGACAGATTATTGAAGAACAGCAAAATCTGAGAGGCGAGAGCAGATCTGAGAGAGAAGACGCCGAGAAGATCCGTCGGGAACTGATCCGGCCTGAACGACTCTCCAGTCAAGTAGATTTCAGACGAGGGTCGGCAATGGAGGGCCAGACGAGAGAAGATATGAGGCCGAGGAGCATTGAAGGGATGAGGCTCCGAGAGCAGATCAATTGAAACGGTGACAAGAAATAGAAGATGCGGTGACAAATCCGGACATGAAGGCGTCAACAATGGCCGATAGCAAAACAGATCGAGAGAGGAGCAGGGCGAGAGAGATCTGAGAGAGAAGGGCGAGCCGGAGAGAGCGAACGGCTAGAGTGCTGGACAGAGAATGAGAGATGAGAGAGACGGG
Organism: Persicaria tinctoria; assembly: GCA_037127255.1. NCBI lineage: Eukaryota > Viridiplantae > Streptophyta > Magnoliopsida > Caryophyllales > Polygonaceae > Persicaria > Persicaria tinctoria. Next base: position 37,905,176 of record JBANSL010000003.1, on the reverse strand, counting down.
GCGGCTGTGTAAAGCAAAACCCTAGGCTACATTATATATATACGAGCTTGCTCAAGGGTAGGCTCGAACTCGGCTCATATATATACATTCGAGCGATCCCGAGTCGAGCCCGAGTCGATCCCGAGCTACTCGGCTCATGTATCAGGCCTACCTTAAAGTTGTTATTATATTAAGGTACGTCTAGGGATATTGGACAATGGTTGGATGATGTGAATGTATGATTTATTTTTATGTGAGTGGAAACCACTGGATGATTTTTGAGTGGACACATGCTCAATCCAATTTTTCATAGATATTCATATTATCCACATATGTTTTGTTCTTAGGCCACGCAAATTCATTCTCTGTAATGGGAACTTTCATTGGTTTACATTGGTGTTTGAAATTAATAAGTCAGTTAAATCTATTTAGGTTGTAGTCACTCCCTCCTCTTTTTCACTTGACGTCGTAATTTCATGTAGGTCTCCAAGGATAATACAAGGAATTTTTAAAAGATTGATATGGTCAATCAAACTTCGGCAGAAGTTTTCCTTTACTGTGTCATTTGGTGAAGATTGATGGCATACGTTGGGAGAGAACCCATTTGGAGGGGAGATGAAAGCTAGAGGGCGAACAAACTAGACTAGAGCCAAATTTATCCGAAATGTTGAATTCTTTAGCAGAGGTCGCCTTCAACTCTTCTTTGTTTCTTCCTTTTCTTCCAGGAAGTCATCACTGGATGGCATCTTTGAACCAAAATTTTTAAGGGGTTTCTATTTTATGGTTTTGCTTTGTGGGTGGATTTTGATGTAATCTCAAATTTATGGCCAAATAAAGGAATTTTGGGGTTGAAATGTGAGTTTTGTTTTATACAAGGCAAGGGTTTGAGAGATGCCAGACCATGTTAAATCACCTTTCAATGACGTCTTTTAGGATGAGGGACAAGAACTTTGAGTAGAATGTGAGTTTTCTCTCTCTAATTTCGTTCTAGCCTTGGTAAGGAAACTTTTTAAAAAAAAATTAGAGGAATGTGATAATACGTAGAATAGAGAGGAGAAGAAGGGAATGAACTGATGTGTTATTGGGGTCTCCAGGACCCTTTATATAGGAGTTTACATAGGGAACTAGGGTTTATCCATCACAATATAATAATATTATAACACTCCCCCTTGGATAAACATCCCTAATAATACAAAACTGTCATATTAAAAACCTCGCCTAGAAAACCCAATGGGACCAAAACTAGGACCAAGGAAAAAATACAAATGACATGTGATACGCTTTGGTGATACTGCCTCCTTAAAAACCTTGTCAGGAAAACCCTGTGGGACAAAACCTGATCGAAGGGAAAAAGAGTGTAGTGCGTATATACTCCCCCTGAATTCAATGCCCTTCTTGCAGTCCTCTCATTCGAGGAACCTCTTTCAACTTCTTGATGGTGCTGACTGTATGAGCTGCATATCCGAGTCTCAACATTTCCTTTAACGTGTATAAGTTGAGATGTCTTTATACATTACAGTTGACTTCGAATGCTTGACTTCCATTTGCTGGCGTTGAGTTGCTCTCAATGCACAAACATAAGGTACTTCAGGACCCAGTGTGCCATTTGATCACGGGGGATCTAGTGTATTAAATGGTGTCTAAGTTGCCTCGTTAAAAACCTTAACATGGAAAAACCCAATGGGATAAAAACCAAGATCAAGGAAAAGAGTACAACATTGTATGGTACTTCAGGACCTAATGCAATGTCACCATTTTCACAATTATAAGTACTTCAGGTACTCTTATAAGGATCTTTAACCGATTGCATGTGACGGGACTTTGATATTAATGCTTCAGGCATTTTCAATCGATCTTTTTCATTTATATGCGTATGCAAGTAACACGTCCGTCATTTACATTTGGATCCAAAATTATATTCACTTTTGGTGAATACATTCTCCATATAACCTTTTATTGGTATTTGTGCAATCAACTTGGATTTATATTTTATTTTGTATGAACACCCACTTAAATCCAAATGATGTTACACTTTCCGGTGTTGGAACTACAGGTCCAATGCCATCATGCTTAAAGAACCCACTCTTGCATGAATTTCCTTTTTGTAGCTCTTTACTATCATTTCGATGTCGACATCCATTTGTTTATTTGATTATCATCATATTCTCATAGGCTCTTTCCACTTCCGGGGAATCGTATACCAAGAGCCTAGTGATCTCCAACACTTCTGGTGTATTTGAGAACCACTTGATATTCATGGAGTTGGAGTTACTTCTGGAACTTCCAAATGAGCTAGTATCTGTGACTTTATCACTTTCTTGGCTTATAGTAAATGCTTTCGATGACATATTTGCTAAACCTTATAATCATTTCATTTATTGAACTTCTGGTTCACTTGTATTTATCCGCGGATATGAAATGATAGAGAAGTTGCTTCCGTGCAATCTCTTTCTTAATTGTCTCATTTCCTCTCCCCCTAAATACCGAGCATTTGATCACCATTATAAAGCTCTAGGTATTTGACATCAATAGGGACTCAAACCCCATGTATCATCCAACTTCTTTGTGGTCTCATTGTAGTTCATTTGGAGGAGGTACATCTCGGAACATATGCTGCTTATTCAAAACCTTTGAATGTCATACTCTCTTATGGAGATAATTAGGGAGATGTTATTGTGTCAAATTCGAAATGCAAACATGCATGGGCCCATTTGACCAACAACTCTTCTGGGTCGTCGTGAGCTACCTTATGTTCAACAATGTTTTTGATAACATTCTCTACCTTATGTTTCATATGACCAAAGTGTTGAGGCATCTGTAATCTTGGAATTACACTGGTATATATGATAGTGTTCTGTAGCTGTCTCATTGAATCCATTCAAGAGACATTAGAGACTTTGCATTTACTTTGAATTTAGATGGTCTTGTTGTTGATTTGCCAAGATGATAGACCATATATGTTCGGTCACCCTTATAGAGGATCTTCGAGTCCTAGGATCTTCTGGTCCCTTTTAGTGGGTGTGTATGTGAATGTCAATGATCCCGCCCATCATCGTTTCACATGAATGACCGAATGCCACAAAGAAAAACATTTTATCATTAACTAACTTCTGGTCAGTGATAAATTTCAATGGGATAAATAAGTGTCAAATAAACCATATATCTACATTCTCACTCTGTAAGACTTGCTTCTGGCTAGTCATATGAGATATTGGTGTTCAATACCATGTCAATTCATACATATGTGTCATTGTTACTTCAGGTAACAAGATCAATGCTCTTCTGGAGCTATATGGTATTTATCCTGATTTTCCATTCATGATTGTTTGAGAAAACTTCAGGTTTTCAAAATTTGTTTGACACTTATAAAACCATAATATTCAACCATTGAACCTTGTATATGGTGATCCATTTATTTAACTTAGATGCCATTGAATGGGTATTGTCAGAACTTTCGTTGATGTCATACTTCAGGTATGATTCATTTATAATGTTCTTCGAGACATTTAGAATTAACCGTATAACAGACCTAGCTATAAGCCACAACAATAACTTTGGTCAAGCGCTTAACCATAATCTCTTTGACACCCTCTACCGGAGGGGCATGCTTCAGGCAATGCTTAGAGGACAGTCAGGAAGTGGCCTTTATACCTGGGTCGTATTATGTGGTTACTTTTATTGGTTGTATCAACAAAAAAAATAGTTCTGAATATGATAAAACCCACATTCTATGTACTTCTTCAGGAGTACAAATGATAAAATTAGGAACGTATACTTTTCTGGAGTTTGTGAAATCATTTACTCTTTTAGAGTTCATAAAATATTCTTTACTCTTCAGGAGTTAATAAAAATCGATCAGTAGAGTCTTCAGGCTCTTAGGTTGGTGTTGAAAAACTTCACAATCTACGGGATTGTGGTAAACCTTTCTCCCAAATGTTCATTTGCCAAACAAAAATCCGCATTAGACACTCATGGTAAGTAGTTTCTTCGGGAAACACTTTGAGCTTTGAATTACAATAAGTAAAATCATAATAATTTTATTCAATATAAAGCAATGAATAAAAAAAACAAATAAATAAAATAAAATTGTATTTGTCCACTTCAGGTGGAGCCATGAGAAAAACTTGTTAATTTATCATTTTCTTCAAGAAATGATTTTATTCATAAAATGATTCATTTGTCAACTTCGAGTGACAATTAGTCTCTATTATGTATATTTCGATCATATACTCCAAAAGATTATAAGATCCAATTCAAAAATATAGTAAGTTGCCATATAAACATTGACCATATTCTTCAAGAAATGGTACGTTTGATTATTACTCACTTCAGGGAGAAGACAACTTATATACAACCACTTCAAGGGTTATATATATCTTTACTTACACATCGCTTAATGGATTATTTGTGCAACTTTAAAATAAAGCTCATACACTTCAGGGTATGATTTTAATTCATCTTTCGGAGACTATACAAACTTGTCATCAATTTAGCTCAAAGAATGAATATTGTCACTTCAGGGACAAATATGTATTGATGAGATAGTGAGACATTTTATGAATTTCCTTTTCATATGCAACTCTTCTTCAGGAGATGATTGTCGTTACTGCATGAACGATTTAATTATGAGCATAATGTGTTCATCCTCTTCAGGGGATGACTTTATATATTTCAAGAGATAATGATAAATAAATAGACATTTGATATAATTAATAAAATTATAAAATCATAAATAAATCAAATCAAATTGCCATATTGTCAACTTCTTGTGACAAGAAAATGAACATCTGCAAATACATGTTCATCTACTTCTGGAGACTGGTGGAGAAACCATAATTTGCTTGTTTAGCTATAAAAATCATCGATTCAGGGACGATTATGAATTTTAAAATTGTATCTACTACGGGAGATAAATTTTATCATGATATATAGCTAAAATATTTATCTTCTTCAGGAGATAAATAAGAATTTCATCTTCTTCAAGAGATGTGATACATAAATTGTGTTTATTTTATCTACTTCAGGAGATAAACTATCACTTTTTGGATGATATGCAAATTTAACAATTTATATCTACTTCGGGAGATAATGTTTGTCTACTTTTGGAGACAAGAAAACAAAATACAAATTGAAATGAATAATAAAACTAAAATTAAAAAAATTCATCGCTACGGGGATGATTTTCAATCGTTCACATCTACTTCAGGAGACGGTTCGTTCATCTACTTCGGGAGATGAAGATTAAACAAATATAATTTAAATAAATTAAATTAAATAACATACATATAAAATAAATAAACAAAAATAATAAATACAATTTAGATTAAACAAATATAATTTAAATAAATTAAATTAAATAACATACATATAAAATAAATAAACAAAAATAATAAATACAATTTCATCACTACAGGGATGAAATTTATCGGCTTGATCATCTCTGCGGGGATGATATTTATCGTTTCATCGCTTCGAGGATGAGATCAATTTATCGTTCATCTACTCCGGGAGATGCGCTCGTTCATCTACTTCGGGAAATGATTTCGTTCATCTACTTCTGGAGATGATATATATATTTAACAATTTTATCTACTTCAGGAGATAATATATAAATTTAACAATTTTATCTACTTCAGGAGATAATTCATCTATAATTAAAAAAAAAGATAAATAAAATAAATAAACAAATAATTCATCACTTCAAGGATGAAATTCGATCGTTTATCACTTCAGGGATATAATAAAATAACATACACTTCAGGGGATACGATCGATTGCTCCTTCAGGGATTGAAATTCCGCTTCAGGGATACTACAACTTCGATTGATTCAATCACTTCGGGGATTGAGATTACTTTATCCGCTTCAGGGAACAGTACAAATTTGATTAATTCAACCACTTTGGGGGGTTACACATCATCTTCAACCACTTCGGGGGTTACACATCATCTTCGGGATGTGTGAATACTTCAGAGGGGCAAAATATGCCGCCCTGAAAGTTTTAGGCCAATCTGTGATTTCAAAAGGACTCTGGGCTGATTTTGTAATTAAAAAAAAATTAACCTTCTTCCTCGTTGGTCTGTAGAGGCGTCGACGGCGGCGCGCAGAACCTTTCAACCCGGCATTAATTCGGAGGCGTCGGTGTCTCCATCGACCGGATCTGGCCCCGGAGAGGTAGTGATGCCGCTGATCTGGGTTGGGGGTCCATGTATTCGTCGCAGATGATCGGCAGGGGACGCTCCGCAACCCCGGCTTTTCCTCCTGGAATTTCGACGTCGTGGAGGCCGCCAACGCCGTGCTTAGGGTGGAGAAGGCGCGGCTCGCGCAGAGGCTCGAGCCTCTTCTCACCATCGGCAGAGCCCGATATCGAAGACCTGCCTAGATATGAATCCCCGCCGCAATCTCCTTTATCCTCCGCTCATCAGGAGGCGGAAGGTTTGCGGCTTCGATGTCGGCTGCACTGCCGAGTCCCCTATTGTCTTTCATCAATTGCAAAGAATCGTTAATCAATTGTTAATAGTGTTCTAATTAAATCTAGATATATGAAACTCAATCGAATCGATAATCAAGTATGATAAAGAAGAATAGAATAAAATAAATCATAATCAATCAAAACTTATCTTTCAAATCAAGAGCAAACTCGTGCCGATAACGTGTGATAATACGTAGAATAGAGAGGAGAAGAAGGGAATGAACTGATGTGTTATTGGAATCTCCAAGACCCTTTATTTTATATAGGAGTTTACATAGGGAACTAGGGTTTATCCATCACAATATAATAATATTATAACAGGGATTAGTTTTTTTGTAACAAAAATTGACTTGTTATATAAATATACGGTGGTTTTACAAAGTTTCAATATTGGTACGCATTTTTCAAGTAAAAAAAGTTTATTGACATTGAAAACCGATAAACTACACTGCATTTGACAAATATTTTGACCATACCTATAGTAATCTCCAAAATAAACCGGATGGAATAAAGGATTCCGAGTCATACCCTTTTTTTTTGTGAGAACAACTTTAGTCTATTTTTAATAGTTTGATACATGTGAAATTCAGTCTAGTTTTTACTTCCCGACGTTTAGTTGATACGAAGAGGCTGTCTAAAACTCCCAATGCTAAAACAAGGGCACTTGCACAAAATACTCCTACTGCAAACTCAGCAGATCTTGCGCTTAGAGCATCTCCAATGGTCGGGAGCTCCCCTCCTCATTTCACTTTTTTCATGCGATTTGGGGAACCCGACCATTGTGGACAACCTCTCCAAATTTGGGGTGCCCCAATATATTGGGAATCTTCCCAAATCCGAAACCAATGAAACGATGACAAGTGTCACCTTAATAAATCATTTTGTTTTTTTATTTATTTTCATTCATAGATTTTAATTAAAGACTAAAAAATATTAACAACTTAATTAAAATATTTTAAATTATTAAAATTAATTATATAATTACATTAATAATTTTTTCAATGGTTTAATTTATTAAAAATTTATTTTAAATTACTAAAATTAATTATCGAATATAATTAAAAAAATTAATTAATATTTTTTAGTTCTCGGATATATTAACAATTTAGTTTAAACGTTTTAAATTATTAAAAGTAATTCAAAAATATAATTAATAATTACATTAATAATTTTTTAAATTATTAAAAGTAATTTAAAATATAATTAACTTATAATATTAAATATATTAACTTATACTATAATATTAAATTTACTATAATATTTTAAATTATTAAAATTAATTAAAATTATTATTATAATATTAACTTATAATATTAAATTTACATGTTTTTGAAATTTCGAATTTATTAACAATTTATTTAAAAATACTTTAAATTATTAAAAATAATTATCAAATTTAATTAAAAAATTAAATTAAAATTTAATATAAATCAATTTAATTTTTTAATATTTGAAATTATAGTAAAAATAAAATGGGTATAAAAATGTGATGAGATAGATTATTGGGGAACCTGACCATTGTGGGGAGTAAGAATTGAATTGGGGAGGGTTGAAAATAAAGTTAGTGAAGAGTGAGGTGGACGAATAAGAAAAGAGGAGAAACTTTGAGGCACCCCACCATTGGGGATGCTCGTGGGATTAGAATCTTTAATCCTCATTCCCCCAAGACAAAAAACAATTAACTTAACAAAGTACACCAATTAAAACCCCTGCCTTTAAAATCATTATCTGAAAAATAAATTAAAAAAATGTTTGTAAGAATCAATTAATACCCCAGAAAACGGACAGAGCAGAGGAGATTAAAAAAAAGGAGGTCTCCAGTTGATGTCCAGCATGCCACCCCTATGATGCAGTCCGCGATGCTTCCTCGCAGTTACCTCCCCCAAACCCCCTCCTCCTCTCTCACGTCCCTATCTCCTCCCCAAAGGTCCAATAAAGTATACCCAACTCCCCCCATTTCACCCCTCCCTCGTGACCTCCACGCCCCCTTTCCAACCCAATACAATACTGTACAAGTACAACCAAATCAGTATAGAGACTCGTTTTTCACAGCAGCTTCAATTCCATGTACTGTGTATGCTTTTTATCTGTTTGTGTTCAGTCATTTATAAACATCCATCCAAATAAAATTTTCAATAGGCAGAAGAAACAAACAACTTACATTGAAGGATTAGCTTTAACACCATGGGAATTAGCATGTCATAATTACTTCTGTACTTCCTCCTCACCCCACCCAAAAGGCAGAAAAAGTACGAAGCAAAAACTCGATCAACCCCTATGCCATGTGAATGAAACAGAGGGGCAAAAATAAATACTGTATCAAGAAAAAGTTATAAAAAATACTAATATGATCACATTGATACACAGTCACCTCCTAACCCCCAAAACTACTCCAGGTATTACTCAGCAAACAACAACAATCACCCAATTGGACGGATTAATTAACGTGTTCAGTTACACTCTCCTTTCCTGCCTCTTCCTGTACTGCTACTGTGGTAGTGGTGGTGGTGATGATGGCTTTTACTGGATCCAGTACTTGTACTGCCATTGCTGCCCTCTTTCTTCTGCGACTGAGACGAGAACAGTCCGAATACACCGGACTTGCAGAGAGGGACATTAAGGACGGGTGTCACCCGGACGTTAGCAGAGTAGGACCGCTCCATCCCCCTGTGCTTGTATCTGGGGCCGCCATTGAAGGTGCTTGGGCTGCTTGAGCTTCTTTCTAGGCCGTGGTAAACTATCTTCCCCGAGGAGCTCAGCCTAGGGCTGTCCATTGCAACTCCTCCCCTTGTAACGACTGTTGCTGTCGTTGTGGGAGCCGGAGCTGATGGATGATCGATTAGTGGTGCCGAATTCTCGGCTACCCATGCTGGAACCATTCTCGGCTTCGCAAGTCTCATCCTCGGCCTGGCCAAGCTCTGGTTCGCACCTGAGGAGCGAGATTGCTGGTAAGATCTGATGTCAGCGTCGAGGGAGAGTCGGGGGAGATCGTCGTGATCGTGGCCGGACGACGAGGAAGAGGACAGCGAGAGGCGCGAGGAAGAGAAGGAGAGGGACTCGCAATCGGTGTCCTTCAGCAGAGGAAGGTTGAGAACCTCGGACGGAGCCGATTTTGAGTTCCTCTGCAGAAAATGCCGAATTGATTTACCGGTACTGTTTGAGGAAGAGTTCGCCGACGCCGCCGAAGCATTCGACATTGACGCCGCCTTGTTTTGGAGTTTTCTCAGCCCTAGAAGCTCCCTCCAGTGGCTCGAACACCTCGGAGCCTTAGGAGAGAACAAGTACGGATCTGAGCTGAAGCGCTCCATCTCGTTTCCAGCAACAGAGCTCTTCGCCTCCGGCGACCTAACAACTTCTTCATCCGAAACCGGAGGAGCCGGAGCCGAGCGAACCGCCGCGAGGTGGAGCGGCACGAGCTTCCCGTCGGAGAACAGCTCATCCGCGGGGAGCATCGCCACTGGATCGTCGAGCCTGAACTCGAAATCTCCGGCGTCGATCTTGAACAGATCTGACACCTCCGGCGCAATGGAAGGCGAATGAGGCTTCGCCGCAGCGAAAATCTTGCCGTCCTCGTCGGTGTACTCGCGGCTGAAGGAGATCCTGGGGCTCGGCCAACCGTAGGCCGGAAAGGCCGACGGAGGACAGTCGAAGAAGTTTTCCGGCGGAACTCCAATGCTGTTAACACAAGCGGAAGCCATTTCCGGTGATCATGCAATGACGGAGCGGAGCCTGATTGGAGAGAGAGGGGCAGAAGTTAGGGTTTGAGAGTGAAAGGAAGATGGTGAAAGACGGGAATGCTTAAAGAACGAGAATAGGAACTGAGGAAGGGGGTACCCTAGATTTTGGGGAAGAAGGTACGGGGTTTATATAGGACGAGAGGGGACTCCCGGTGGAGCCCAGCGGCTTTTGTTTTCATTTAACCAACGAGTAGGACTGCGACAGCTATTAAATATTAATACGAATTCTTTTTTTCTCTTTTTTCTGGTAAACTTTGTTTTTTCGGAAATTTCGCCTAGTATCCTTGTGGTTTCGCGTAATTCACGTGGTAAATAAATATTTCAAATATTTCGCCTGAAAATCCTGGGGTTTCGAAATTTTTTGCCTCGCGCCAACAAGTTTGACTTTGTCCAATAATTGTGTTTTAAAGTTATGGGCATGTGAGTCTTGTAATATTAAAAAAATTTGTGTTATATTTTCACAAATACCACCATTGTAAACATAGATCTCAATCGATCCCGCTTACAACTTAAGCCAAACCATCAGTGAGTGGGGGAGGAATCGCTCTGAGCCAAGGCCGAGGAACAACGGTTGGTGGCTGGCGACCAGTGTCAAAGGGGAAGTGACGGCGCAGGCGGTGGCGGCACAACCAGTGGTTCGCGGCGGCTGCAACTGGTGGTGGTGCCGTGGTGGGTTGCGATTTCATGTTAGTTTTAAGAGTTCGAATTTTTCAATCTCATCCCTCGAAAGTTCCATTCTATCTATCAATTTAGTTGTTGTTGAATGGGATTAGTGATCTAGGGTGTGAATTTGATCTCAAATCATGGATTGAAACTTCGAATTTGGAATCATGAATTTTAGGGTTTTAGGGTTCGAAAATTTTGGGGGTTCTTTGGTTGTTGTTTGTAGGGTTCGAAAATTTTAGGGAATGGGGATGTAATAATGTATATCAAGAATGAAAGACTGACACTCTTCAAGTTGAAAATTTATTTCTGTTGGGGCTGTGAAAATTTTGTTCGATTTTAGGTCTCAAGTAATACCTCAGAATCTCAAAATTTTGTTCGATTTTAGGTTATTCCTTTATTAGTTGCTTAATTTTTTTTTGTTAATAGGACATTTCTTCATTTGTTGATTGAGTTCTGTGCATCTTGCTAAGCATATTAAGCTATCACTATGTGAATTGACATAACTACTTGGTATACAACATAACTATGGTCGGTTAGAACTAACGAAACTTTGAATGGAGGAGTTTGATATTCTTATGGTTGTAATCTTAGTTTATTGATGTCTAATTGGTGAGTTTTATTTTATCTATGAAACGTATTGTTTGCTTTAAGGTTCATAGAACTACTCCAAGAAATGTATCTCTATCATCCTGTTTAATTTACTTTGTTCACTAATCATCCTGCTTTGATTACCAACACACAAAGAGACAAGCAAGCGTAACTAATTGTTTCATCCTGTGTAGGATGGTTAGCTTATGATCTAGATCGATAACAAGGAATCGACTCTTCTAGTTATCAATCTCATTTCTTTGTTGTTTGTTTGCTTGTAGTTATACAACTGACATGTAACTTATGCTCAAATAGTCAAAGTTATGCACAAAGTTGAATGTGTTTATATTGCTAGTTAAATGCAAATGGGCAAAATTTGTTTAACCTATTAGCTCAAATGGTAGAGCAATGTGTTATACACATGATGTGGGTTCGACTCCCACATAGGTTGATCTGTAAAATTATACATTGGTATCATGTCTGAACTTTTTTTTTAATATCATCATGGTAGTAATATGTATCCTCCTATTTTTCTTCTTTGGGATTCTTCTCACTTTTTTCAAGATGTATCAGCCTATATGGGATTCGAACCCACATCTTGTGCCTAAGCACAATGATCTACCGATTGAGCTAATAGACTAAAAATTTGTAGGAAAAAAATCAAAACCAATAGGCAAGCAAAAAAGCTTAATTCATCTTCTATTAGATAGTAAGATGAGAAAAGGATAGCTTAATTCAGGATAATAATTTTTGTTTAGGTTCCGGATGAAGACCAATTATAGTAAAACATAAGCAAGAGTGCAAGACACAGTACACAACACCCAATTATATTAGCATGGCTTTAGCTTTTCCCTTGATATTCCACTTAAGTCTATAACTATTCATCAAAACCATAATCTAGCCAGATGTGAATCGATTCATTCATAGCAAAACAAGATATTAATAGCGTCCAAAAGAGACAGAAAATGGATAAAACCTTCAATAGCAAAGCATTGCAAGCCTGCTCACCAAAAAGAAAATATCTAAACCCATTTCTAGTGAAAGATATTTACCTTAAATGTCTAATTAGTTGTAGTTCATTACCTTAGGTACTCCATGCCTCAAACATGGAAAATACACATGTCAAGCCATCCATTTATGAACAGGTTGTGATAATTACAAAAACGTTAGCAATATTATACTTTAGGAGAATCTAGAAAAAAATATCAGAAGAATGAACAAACAATTCACCACAATCTGAAAAAACAAATCAGAGGGAGATAATAACATGTAGAAGCTACAATCATTTTGTCGAACCTCTCCAGAACTAAATAGATGGAATGCAACCGAAAACCAAAACATATAGAAGATCAATTATACCCTAGAGGATTAATTATACCCTGAATAATTTTATCCACAACTAAAAGTGAATAATTTTATCCAATTCATTTTAAGAACACACAAAACATCGGTTCCTAATATCCCTTACACATTCTACAAATTCAAGGAGCCAATAAAACTTACAGTAGGGGACTCTTTTTTGTTTCTCTCCTCGGTACTAGGAGTGTAAACAACCAGATATCACAAGCAAGCAACTCGACTAAACTCAACAGTTTTGGCAAATAACATGTAACTAGATATTAATTGAAAGAGACATTAGATATATGTAAGATTAAGACTGGACCGGACTAGTTAGATAGTGTTTAGCAAAGAGAGCTAGTTTGCTACTGTTGGGAGGTAAAGGTGGCAAAGTTAAGACCGGACCGGACCGGACCAGTTAGATAGTGTTTAGCAGAGATAGTTAGTTTGCTACTGTTAGGGGGTAAAGGTGGCAAAGTTGGGAAACTTAAGCTGTAATTATCAGAGAGAGCCACTAGCATTTTCAATTCTCTGAGGCATGTGAAGAAAGCTTACCAAGACATAAATAGAGATGTTGAACTAATCCAGAGCCGGATCTCATAAGGAAACCACACTACAAGATTGAACTTAGTATAAGAGTTGTATCAAGAAAAGGCAAGTAGAAGAAGCAGGAGGTAGAAATTTGATATCAAATAAAAGGTATAAAAAGTAAAACCTTCATAAGATTTTCATTATTTGTTTGATGTTTACAGCAATGAATTATACTATACAGAGGTTCTAAATCGGCTATTATACATAGGAGATAGTGTCTTTCTATACTGAGAGACATTATCTCCTATGAGAAGTGTAGACGAAACATCAAGAAAGCTTCTTCCCGGATACGGAGTCGCCCTGAACGCACCACCTCGACCCCAGTTAGTTCCGACTCCAAACTTCACGCTCCCAACCAAACAAAAGACCTTTTAAAAATGCTGAAAGTAGAGCCACACTACTCGTACAACAATTGAAAGTAGATCAGAGCCACACCGCTCGTGTAGTAAAAGACCTCCTAAATTGTGTTGTTAATCTAAGGTTTTGAATAGTTATGGATGCAAAAGTTGATTTTTTCCCTCATAATGGCTAATTCCTTCACCTCTATTGAAACATCTCGATTTATTAAGTCCGTTTTAAATTTCTTATCTTTTTTTTTTTGAAAAAAAAGGTGATTCTATCCTCTTTCTTCTACAACGATATTATTGGAAGTCAATAATGCGCATTATAAAGTTTGTAATGGATGCATATATGGCGTCCTATGTGGCTCGTCATGGATGATTCTAGGAAAAAAAATTAATAAAATAATATGTTTTCATAATTTATAGAAAGTTATATAAGTCACAATCTATCTATCTATATATTTTAGTAAATTAACAAAAACTAGTATGATTCCCGCGCCATGGCGCGTTTTTTTAAAACAAAAATATTATATCTAAAAATATTAATAAATTTTAAGATGAAAATCATAAAGAAACTTTACAATAAATGTATCTTATAATTTTTTGAGAAAATTATTTTTTAAAATCTTATGTAAAGTATAATACATAAATATAGATATTTTAAATTACTCAGTAATAATAATATCAATATCATTATATCATTGTTTAAATGTGAGGTATCATAATCAATAGTTATATTCAATGTTTTGAATTAAGCCCAATAGTTAGTAAATAAATTTGATTAAGCTCAATAGTTATATTAGATTGAATTCAATGTTTTGAATTAAGCCCAATAGTTATTAAATTTAAAGAAAAAAGAGAATTAAAGGAAAAAAAAAAAGAAAGAGGAGAATTACAAAAAATCAAAGAAAAATGGCAAAAAAAATTGATTAGTTAAGACTCCTAAAATGTCTCTAATATTGACTCATCATCCTAAACTCTTCTAAATTAAGAGTTTATATAGATAGTTAGTAAATAACTTTGATTAAGCCCAATAGTTATATTAGATTGAATTCAATGTTTTGAATTAAGCTCAATAGTTATTAAATTTAAAGAAAAAAGAGAATTAAAGGAAAAAGAAGAAAAAGGAGAATTACAAAAAATCAAAGAAAAATGGCAAAAAAAATGATTAGTTAAGACTCCTAAAATGTCTCTAATATTGACGCATCATCCTAAACTCTTCTAAATTAAGAGTTTATATATAGACTAGTATGATTCCCGCGCCATGACGCGTTTTTTTAAAACAAAAATATTATATCTAAAAATATTAATAAATTTTAAGATGAAAATCATAAAGAAACTTTACAATAAATGTATCTTATAATTTTTTCAGAAAATTATTTTTTAAAATCTTATGTAAAGTATAATACATAAATATAGATATTTTAAATTACTCGGTAATAATAATATCAATATCATTATATCATTGTTTAAATGTGAGGTATCATAATCAATATTTATATTCAATGTTTTGAATTAAGCCCAATAGTTAGTAAATAAATTTGATTAAACTCAATAGTTATATTAGATTGAATTCAATGTTTTGAATTAAGCCCAATAGTTATTAAATTTAAAGAAAAAAGAGAATTAAAGGAAAAAGAAGAAAAAGGAGAATTACAAAAAATCAAAGAAAAAGGGCAAAAAAAAAATATGATTAGTTAAGACTCCTAAAATGTCTCTAATATTGACACATCATCTTAAACTCTTCTAAATTAAGAGTTTATATAGAATAGATATAGATATAGATATAGATAAAAAATATTCCACACATGCATAATTACCCAAAATATGAATAACTAAGTATGTAGTATTTGATAGGTAATATTTTATTTATATCTATATTATTTTTTTAGGTAAAAATAAATTATGAAAATATTAGGTATAGCGGTAATATATAGATAAACTACATATTTAATAAAAAAGTATTAAAATATTTTTTAAAATCAACTACCTATTATATTAGATTTAATTAATTAACGATATATTAGGAAACAAAACCCTTTTACCTTATAAATGTGAATTTTATTTATATTATGATAGAATCTAAATAAAAGATATATATATATATATATATATATATATATATATATATATATATATATTCTATTGGACTAACTTTATTTATATCTATATTATTTTTTGGTGGAAATAAATGATTCATATTTAGATTATTATTTTTTATTTATTGGAATTTATGTGGATTATTTATAATATTGTATTAACGTATTCTCCGGACACGAGACGAAACCTACACTAGTTGTATATATATAATTATATATATATATATATATAAATATATTTGTGTGTGTGTGTGTGTGTGCGTCCCATGTTTTGCTTTCCCCTTAGTTTATGTTTTTTTTTACAGTACACAAGAATTAGGAGTGATTACACAAGCTGTAATCTGGCTCCTTGACCATTCTTAAGGATGATGGTACAAAGTTTCCTATTAAAAGGGATTGTAGAGTTGTTACAAATGATACCCTTTCGAGCTATAAAGTCGGCTAATTGGTTTGCTTCTCGGTAGCAGTGTCTGTACTCAACATGGTCAAAAGCATATTCCAGTTGTTTGATCTCCTAAATGTGACGTATAATCCCCCATCTAACATTATTGCTACTTGTGATGGCTTTGATGAGTTGTAGATTGTCCCCTTCTATTATTACTCTTCGAAGTCCTCTCATATTTGCTTGCTCCATACCAGTTTTGAATAGTGGTAACTTCAGTTTGAATGACTGAGGCTTTGACAGTTTTCCTGTAAAACATATCAATGACATGACGTACTACAGGAGTCCCGAGTAACCCCTTCTACATGGCAAGCGCATGTAGGATTAACAGAGTCATCCACATTGATTTTGTAGACAGCTCCGGTGATCTGCTCCATTTAGCTTTAGTTCTCTTGATTGTTGCTTTATTTTATGTTAAAAAAAAAATCTTACGTAGTATTGTTTCTCTGTATTTTTGTAAAAGTAGAGTTATTAGTTTGATGGACCATAAATAAAAGAGTTATAAGTGACTTATGAATGAACACGGTTTTACTTAGGGATGTATAATAAATATGCTAGGATTTACTGGTTTATTACACTTTGATTTTACATTATTTCCATAGATATCTTAGGGTTCATTTAGTATCAATAAGGCATCCCTATTAGACTGATTATACATAATTTGTATAGGGCTTTGGGTGAGGAGCGAGGACCAGTCTTAGAGAGAGGACCAATCTTGTTTAATTTTTAATATTTGGCCCTTCATTTTTTTGTTAGTTCAACTCGAGTGCATTTACTGTATGAAATTTTATCTCATCCGATGGTTAGCCAATAGAGTATTTTTTTAAAATCAAGTTGAGTAAGTCTTATACGATGGTTAGCCAATAGAGTATTTTATAACACTCTTGCTATCCGGTTGGTTGTATCTCGTTAAATGCACGGTGAGATCATCAATTTTCAATGTCGGTGGAGGTGAAGGATTGTAAGACGAGCAAATACTAAAGGGAGCAAGGTTACCGACTCAGAATTTTACCGACTTCGGATGTCGATGACAACAAAGAGACAGTGTGTGCTTCGTTGTGGTGATGGGTACGTAATTCATCATCACCGACTCTTGATATCGATAACTATAACCATGTATGTAACGAGACAATCACCATCTAAGAGCAAGCCCAACAACTTTGGTAAAAAAATCTCTAAAATAGAGATTAAAATATCAAAATCTCTAAAAAAAAAATCACTCAAACTCCAACAATTTCTCTATTTTAAAGATTTTTACATTTATTAAAGGCTATAATAAATAAATGCATTTATTAAAGATATTTAATTCTACATTTCTAAAAACTTCATTTAAACTTAATTCTAACATTTAGCCTCACATTTGTTGGGTAACTAGTAATGTTACCCATCCTCTTGCACGACATATTAATTTTTTATTATTATTTTATTCTCACATGATATTTTTTTTAAAACAAACTCTAGCGATTAATTTGATATTTATTTTTAAATGGTATTAATAATAAATTTAGATTGTTACTATAAAAGTTATCATAAGATTGCATAAAATATTATTCAAATTTAATCTTATTATTTTCAATTGGTTAATATATATTTTTATTATAAATTAGATCGGTGATTGATCATATATGACTAATTAATTAACTAATAAGGCTTACTTTATACTTTATAAAAATAAAATCATTCCAATATGAGTTATGAGTTCAAGTGAATATTTTTTGAAGTGAAAATTTTACGGACTAATTTTTTAATGTGAATTTTATAGCATGAAATTGGATGAAATTAGTTATGCTATTTTATTTATAAAAGTTAACATAGAATTATGATGTTTTGTTTATCTACCTGTATTGATTTAACATAATTAATTTATATATTATATCATATCATATCAATTTTTTTGTTTTAATTTTTAAAAATAATTATATTTTTATTATTAGTAAGTATGAAATTATACTCTTTTTTTTCATATTATGGGTGAAAATGTGAGGTTGTTTCATTAAATTCTATATAGGAACAAGTGAACAATGAATTATAGAGATCAACTTTTCTTCATACATTTAGGTAAGTGAATATTGTCGCTGACTCTCTCGCGTCTCATGTTGTCTCTTTTCCACTTGGCTTTCATGTTATTCTTGTTCCACCCTTAGAGGTTGGTTTACTCATTGACGAAGACGCTGGGAGAAGGGCTACTCCCCGTCTTTTTCCCGTGTATCCCATTTGTTTCGTTTTATCTATTCCTTGAGAGCCTGACTCTCACCTTGTTGGAAAAAAAAATTAGAGATTTTTCCCCTCTCTAAATCCATTTCGTTTTCCACTTTTTCTTCAAAATCTCATATTTTCTCTAGTTTAACTAAAATTCTTTCAAGTATATCCTTTAATACTGTGAAATCCTCATTTTCACATAGGGGTGTTATATGAGCCGAACAGCTCGAGCTCGGCTCGAAAAAGCTCGAGCTCGGCTCGTTCGTATAGGGTAAACAAGCCGAGCTTGAACATACTTTTGGGCTCGAACCGAGCCCGAGCCGAGCTCGGAAGCTCGAGTGTGTTAATTTCCCAAAATACCCCTAGGGTTATAGATGTGTGGACTGCCTCCCTTTTTCAACGTTTTGCCTTCCTCTTTCTCATTCTGCGTTCCAAATCTCTCCAGGTCAGGGACTCAGGGCTTCCTCCCTCTTCCCCTTTCTCCCTCCTTCCGGCGGCGACAATTGCTGGCGGCAGCGGTGATAGCAACTTGGGAGAAATGCGTGGTTTCATTCGTTCAAGCCGATAAGGAGATCTCCAGGTCAGTGCTTCCTCCCTCTTCCTCTTTCTCCCTCTTCTCCTTTCTCCCTCCTTCCTCTCTCTTCCCCTTTCTCCCTCCTTCCATGCCCTCCAATTCGAGATCCGAGCCGACGGTGACAAGATTTGGAGAAGAAGACAAATCTGAAGAAGGTGACTCTCTCTTCCCCTCCTTCCATGCCCTCCAATTCGAGATCCGGAGTCGGCGGCGGCAAGATTCGGAGAATAACCTCCAATTCGAGATCCAGAGTCGGCGGCGGCAAGATTCAGAGAATAAGAGATCTGAAGCAGGTGAAGAAGAAAGAGAGTGCATATTTTTGTCTGTTCATTGCTACTACGATTTTGTGTAAAATTAAGATTCGGGATTACTTAATTTTTGGATGTTGTTTCTGAATTTGTGGTATGTGAGGGTTTTCTGCTTCAATGTATGAAATTATGAGTTGGGATTTCTTCATCTATCTATCCTTCTTGCTTATCGATTGCATTGCATCCATGGAGCTTGTATTTTAGGGTTTTCTGCTTGTTGTACGGCTGCTTCTAGGTTTAGATTTCAGCTATGAACCGAGCTTGAACGAGCCCAACTGACGAGCTCGAGCGACCTCAGGCTCGTTCGTTCGGCTTGTTCGAGCCTTTACAAGCCGAGCTCGAGTTTATCCCTGGGCTCGCGAGCCGAGTTTGAGCGTCAAAACAAGCTCGAATAATATTTGGGCTCGAGCTCGGCTCGTTTTCCGTTCGAGCCAAGCTTGAACATGTCAAGCTCGGCTCGTTCGGCTCGAATATCACCCCTATTTTCATAACCCAAGGAAAATAGGCACTTGCTTTATACTGTAAGTGCAAACATTAAGGGGGTCCACTTGACTAAGTACGGTAACAGAGATTCACATGGGGTTATGTCAGTGCTGGGTACAAAACTTTGAACACCTTACCAAACATATTACAGTGAAGTTTGAAAAACTACTGGGCTTTTGGGCCCAATCACTAACGGACCTAATTGACCCACACAGTCCCCAGAGGTACAAATGGTACTAACCTTTCCACTGGGCGCTACAGTATTCTCTGAATCTCCACATTCTCTCCAATGAACCGCTGAATTCTTCTGCGTTACTTTCACTTCCGACTTCCGATCAGTTAAAAATTCCGACAAGCAATCAACACATTTCATCCGTTTGATATGTCTTGAATCTAATTGGTTTAGATTTTAGCTTTATTCAAAGACCTATAGAATTGAGTTTATCTATTTGTGTGTATAGATTTATCCTAGTTATGAAATCACCTAGGCATACCCTAAAAACATTCTACTCAATTCAACACAATTAAGTTGAGTCATGACAGAAAGATCCGTAGCCACTAGAGGTTCGGGGGAAGCAGAGGAGTGGCGAGTATAGTGGACAAGCTGCGGGAGGGCAGATTGCGTTGGTTTGGGGACGTTTGCAGGAGACCGTCTTCGGCCCCGGTTCGCAGGTGTGAGAGTTTGGATCTCGGAGATATCCGTAGAGGGAGAGGTAGACCAAGGAAGAGCTGGTTGGAGGTTATTCGTAAGGATCTTAACCTTCTAAACCTGTCGGAAGATCTCACTTCAGACAGGGACCACTGGAGGCGGTGCATTCGGGCTGCGGAGGGATAATGTTCGTGTTGTTGTGTTCTGTCCTTTTGCCCTTGCGTCTTTCTACCTTTCCCTTGCTTCGTCTATGTTTAGGCTCCCTTTTTATGAGTTTTGTTCGCCCATAATTCTAGCTTTCTACTATTCAGGGTCTTTCGGAAACACTCTCTCGACTTGTTCGGGGAATGAGTGCGTACATCCTGACCCCCCAGACCCTGTTTAGACGGGATATACTTGGTAGTTGTTGTTGTTGTTGTTTATGTTTATCGTTTACGAGTCAGTGCGAGCGATATCTTGTAAATCTCGATTGGTTTCAGCAAAGTCCTTAATGAAATCTCTTAGTGTGAATGTAGATAATATCCCGAAATGAAGTACTGTGTTTGGAACTTGAAAATAAGGGGTCAACAATTCGACTTCATTTTGGTTTCTTATAGCAAATAGTTGCGTGTATAAGTTGGCCATAATCAACGTAGACTACAATAAGAACATCAGTTTCGTGACCCGATTTTTAGTTGGTTCGCTCGCTTGCTTTGTTTGCATCTGATTATTGATGTGCTGTTTACTCCTTTTGTCTGTTTTTTACGTGTGTAAATCTAGTAGGATACATTCTATGCGTATAGATAGATATAGGTAGTCTACTCAGTATATATATAGTTGTTTACCGAAAGTGAATATTAGTGTATTGGAAAGCCGTCGAGTGAATGGGACAAAAGGATTCGGACTGCTACGTACCTTTGAAATAGAAAGTATCGTCTCTGTTATACAATATATAGTTGAGTGTAGTTGTTTGGTCCTTGCCTTGTCATCGGCACCAACCAACAAAAAACAAAGCTTGCTCTGAAAACAACTGGGGAATTTGAATTTGGGAGGTGTACGTAGGTAAAAACATAACAACTAGTTTTTCCTGTGTATTTATGATAATTTGACCTCTAGCTAGCCACACTTTGTCTAACTTCTTTTGTTTGATTGAAAACTTATTTTTGCACCGTGTGAACACAAACTCACCCCAATTGCATGCAGTACTATTACATAGTATTTGCATGTGTATCCACTGCTAGAGGTGATAATAAGGTTGTTCGGGGCGAGGTGGAATATACGGTTCGATCATATATATATATATATATATATATATATATATATATATATATATATATATATATATATATATATATATATATATATATATATATATATATATATATATATATATATATATATATATATATATAGGGTGTGGTTCGGGTGTACACACTCCTTACGGTGTACCTTGTTCACAAAATATTATTCAGTGAAATGTGAAACATTATTCGGTAAAATGTGAAGCATTATTCGGTGAAATGTGAAACATTCTACCGAATACTGTTCTGTTTTCATTTTTCGTTCAGTTTAGATGAAAACGTTCCAATTCCACTGAATAATTTGTAACATTCTACAGAATAATGTTTAGTTTTTTTATTCATTTATTTCAAATAAAACCAATCTCAATTCCCTAAACAATTCTTACAATTTATACTAATAATGCTTCAAATTTCACCAAATAATGTTTCACATCCCCCTAAACAATACTCATATTTCACCGAATAATGCTTCAAAATTCACCGAATAATGTTCCATATTTCACTGAATAATATTTGTGAACAAGGTACACCGTAAGGCTTGTGAACAAATGATCCATACACTATATATATATATATATATATGTCGGGTCAAATGTCTGATGGGCATACTTGAAGTGCGGAATAGGCAGACAAAAGGCAAACAAATACTCTAGAAGGGGGATAAATAGAGTATAGAATAGTAAGCATGACAACGAAGTAATAAAGCTAAAAAGCATAAAGAAAAGAACACGCAAATTGTTAACGAGGTTCGGCACAACCTTGCCTACGTCCCGACCTAAGGTTATCTCCAACCCGTAGGATTCAACACAAATTTGTTTCACTTCTTCTTATGAGCCCTAGATACAACCTCTAGAAAACCTTCCCTCTTCTGGACTAACTTCCTATCTAGCAACCCAAGCACACCAGTGAAACAAAGTTCTATGGATACCGGAGTACCCTATACGTTTGAGTAAAGAACCCTTAGTATAACCTAAATGACTTGTATTATAAAGCTCAATGGAAACCTCACACTCTCAAAGAAATAAAACGCTCAAACCAAAGAGAGATGCGAGATCGATTGGTGCAGAAGATGAGATTGTAGAAGACGTTATGCGCTATGGTGAAGACTTGTACCGACTGTAATCCTCTTCTTCTCCTTATAAAGGCCGCCCGTCCGAGTTGAAAGAATTCGAACGTTTGAATGTTTGTTGAACGACATTGCAAAAGATCTGCTGGGAGAGGCGCTTGAAGATCCTTCTAAAACCAACGTCTGGATATGCTGGGATTTGTTGAATTGGAACGTTGAAAGAGTTGAGGTCTTGTTCAAACAAATCCCCTTAAAATCTCAACAAATAAAGCAAACATATCTTCGGTTTGAAAGGATAGAATTTTCAACAAACATTCCAAAGTCTGAATTCTAATGTTGGACCAATAAATAAGTCTAGGCCCAATAATGTATTGGTCTAGATAACATAAATCGGACATATAAACTCATTAAAATAGGCCCATTAAAAATAGGCCCATTAGCATTGACCCCGTGTAGAACTTGATCCAGTATGGTAAGGCCTTACCAAAACCTAAAAACCATGGTTTTGGCTTTCCGCATAACCAGTAAGGCCTTATTATCAACTAGTATGGTCTTACTTGCATTCCAGGAGCTACACCTGGGATTTGGTTTGATTTGAAACGTTGAGTTCGGCTGGGTTTGATTTGAAACGTTGAGTTCGGATGGAGATTGGTTCAACCAAATCTCTTGAATATCTCAACAAACCAACAACCTTTTGAATTTTAAGATTGCTCCACGAGAAGCTTCTAGAAAGTCAATCCCAAATCTCCAATAACCAAATCAAATCCTGCACAAAATCTCCAACAACTAATTTAAATATAAATACCAGGAGATATAAAAATGAATATATAAATAAATATCTTCGCATATATAATGGATTGATATTATTTGTCTTCCATCATATAAAAATATATCACATATAAATGTATATCATCAAGGTGGAATCAACAATACTGTATGTTCAGTTGTAAGTTTTCGGGATGGGTAAGTTTGGTCAAATTAATTTAGGGTTTGGTCAAGTCGGATCACATTTAATTTTATTATAAAATGATGATTTTTTTGTTTACCTTAATTATTGACTATTAAACTTTATTAATTTATTTAGATTATGTTTCATTATATGTAATTTATGTTATTTGAGTGTTAAAAATAAGTCAATTAAGGTAATTATAAGAATGTGTCGGGTATTGGTCAGGTCAAGGCTTTCTATATTTGTAATTGTTGGCTTCCCTAAAGATACGAGCAACAGAAGCCTCCTCAAAACAGCGAAGCAAGCGGAGAGAAACCGTGAGAAGAATCTCAATGTCCCAAGGAATTGACCAGACACCGTTGATTGCGTTAACAATCGCGAGGCTGTCACCTTCCACGAAAAGACTACGGATCACAAGCCGACGAGCTTCCAACAACTCTTGTAGATCGACAGCCTCAACCTGAAGTGCAGACATCCTCTCGTACCATTTGGCGCCAAACGCTAAGATCCTCTCCTCATCGTCCCTGATCACAAACCCTGCAAGGCCAAGCCAGAAAGAGATTTAGCACTATTAAAGTTGAGTTTGAGAGTGTCGTGATTAGGACTGAGCCATTGAATGACATTCCTTTTGCGAGGATTGTTTCTGGGTTTAATTCCCATTGTTATTCCATCATTTTCATTTGGTTCATCTTCTTTTGCTTTTTTTTTTTACACTTTCTCGTATGGTTCTTAATTATCGCTAGGAGCTCATCTATTGTTCGTAGGTTTTGGTTATAAAAATAATTTTGTTTCTTTGCATTGAGTACATGAAAAAACATATTCATGGTTTAAATCCAGGTCAAGTTTATAATGATTTTAATTATGGTCATAACAAGTGGACTACAAAAATTGACTTTAAAAGTGAACCTGAGTACCTTAATATGGTTACACCAAGCACTTGCATATTCTTCGTCTTCTCCTTTTTTGACTTTTGAGAGTAAATGTGAAGAACTTGTTGAAATGTAATTCACATTTCAAGGTCTTAGTCTATGTTTAAATGTTAGTTATGTTTTCTGTTGGTTAACTCGACTTGGAGTAGTGTTCCTGAACTGTAGTAGAAGTCGAGTACAGATTAGGCAGTTTGAGTCAGTTTATTTGTAAGGTTGGTTGAACATGTTAGTGGGGTAGTGGTGTGTTGATGTAAAGGCAGTTATCAAGCCTTGTAAGCATGTTTATGATGTCAGTTTTCTGTAATGAAT
Organism: Persicaria tinctoria; assembly: GCA_037127255.1. Taxonomy (NCBI): domain Eukaryota; kingdom Viridiplantae; phylum Streptophyta; class Magnoliopsida; order Caryophyllales; family Polygonaceae; genus Persicaria; species Persicaria tinctoria. Next base: position 37,880,178 of record JBANSL010000003.1, on the reverse strand, counting down.
CGTGTGTGCAAGTTGTGGAAGTTTTGTTGAGTTCAACTTGCTCTCTCTCGGTCTCTCTGTGTTCTGTGTGTGAGATTCAGTTTAGTGTTATTGAGTGTTCGCCAAAAGAGGTTGATCCTCAATTGTTGCTCCAACAATTGGTATCAAAGCAAACAAAGGTTTGCATTCGGGTTTCAGTTCTAGGATTGGGTGTTTTTGAGATTAAACACACGGGAAACACATTGAGTGAAAACTGTCCAGAAAATGCAAAATTCTGGAAATGGAGGGAATGTCAATCCTCAATTGCTGATCTTTAAGGGGATCAACTATCATTTCTGGAGCTTGAAGATCACAACACTCTTCAAGTCTCAAGAGGTGTGGAATCTAGTTGATCAAGGCTTTGAAGACAATGTTGCAGGAGAGCCTGATCAACCACTGAGAGAGAAAAGGAAGAAAGATTCAAAGGCTTTGTTCATGATACAAAGTGCTTTGGATGATAAAATATTTCCGAGGATAGCTGCATCAACAACATCACATGATGCCTGGGAAACATTGAAGCAGGAGTACTTGGGAGATAGGAAGGTGATTACAGTGAAGCTGCAGTCACTAAGGAGAGAATCTGAGACCTTGGCAATGCAAGACAAGGAGTCTATGCAAGTTTACCTCTAAAGAGTTTCAGGAATTGTTAATCATATGAAAGCATATGGTGAGCAGATGAGCACTGAGACTCTAGTGATTAAGGTGTTGATGAGTCTACCCAAGAAGTTCGATCATGTGGTGGCAGCTATAGAAGAATCAAAAGACCTATCAGTGTATAGGTTTGAAGAGTTAACTAGTTCATTGCAAGCTCATGAAGAAAGGATGAGCAGAACTAGTGAGGTTAAGGAAGAGAAAGTCTTCCAAGTGAAGGAAGACAAGAGCAAGAATGAGGGATCATCAAGCAGAGATGGTCAGAGAGGTGGCCACAAAAGAAGAGAAGGTTATAGAGGTAACTTCAGAGGTCGTGAAAGTAGAGGAAATGGTAGAGGTTCACAAGGTGGACCAGGAAAGGGAAATGGAAGTGATCAGAATAGAGATTAGTGGAAAGACTCAGGGAGAAATCAAGGAAATGGGTTAAGATCTCAGAGGAGTGGTATTCAATGCTGCTATTGTAAAAAGTATGGACATAAGGAAGCATATTATTGGGAGAAGCAAGAGCATGAACAGAATAATGCAAATTACTCAGAGAGCAGTCAAAAGGAGGACAGGCTTTTCATGGCATTTTCTTTGTCAACTGAGAATGCCAGTGATGTATGGTATCTTGACAGTGGATGTTCAAATCACATGTCAAGTTCAAGAGAGTTGTTCAATGAGTTTGATGAGTCTAAGAAGGGAAGAGTGAGGCTAGGAGACAACAAGGTGTTGCAATGTGAAGGAAGAGGGACTATTGTCATCAAAAGTGTACAGGGGGGAGAGAAGTACTTGACTCATGTTCAGTATGTCCCTGGACTGGCTCACAACCTGTTAAGTGTGGGACAGTTGCAAGAAAGTGGTTATTCTTTACTCTTTGATGATGATCAGTGCAAGATTAGAGAGAAGAAGTCTGGGCACTTATTGACAGTGGTAGCTATGGCAAAGAATAGAATGCTGCCCTGTGATCTAGCTGCAAATGTGAACAAGGCAATAAATGTAAAGGAGGATGAAGGAACCAGGTTGTGGCACCTAAGGTATGGCCATTTGAATCTTCAGAGTTTGAAGATGTTAAGTACCACGACAATGGTACAGGGACTGCCTAAGATAGGTGAGCTTGATTTGTGTGAAGGCTGTATATATGGAAAGCAAAGCAAAGGTTCTTTTGTCAACAAAGAACCATGGAGAGCTAGAGACTGTCTGTAGATACTACATGCAGACCTATGTGGTCCTATGCAAACAGAATTAGTGGGAGGAAGCAAATACTTCTTACTCATCACTGATGATTTTAACAGGTGGAGTTGGGTTTATTTCTTGAAGAGTAAGGGTGAAGCATTTGAGAATTTTAGACAATTTAAGGCTCTTGTTGAGAATCAATCAGGCAAGAAGGTGAAAGCTCTTAGGACAGATAAAGGTGGTAAATTTATGTCCAATGAGTCTGCTTCTTTTTGCGATGATCAAGGTGTTAGAAGAGAACTCACTGCTCCTTACACTCTAGAGCAAAATGGAGTGGCTGAAAGGAAGAATAGGACAGTGCTTGAAATGGCTAGTAGAATGCTAAAGACTAGAAATGTTCCAAAGAGATTCTGGTGTGAAGCAGTTGCTACTGCTGTGTATGTATTAAACAGATCACCTACTCGAGCTATGCTAGATAGGACACCTTTTGAGGTGTGGAGAGAAAAGAAGCCATTAGTGCAGCATTTGAGAGTTTTTGGGTGTGTTGCTTATGCAATGATTAATCTGAGGTCAAAGTCTGATGATAAGGCAGAAATTTGTGTATTTATTAGGTATGCTTCTCAGTCTAAAGCATACAAATTGTTCAATCATGTGACAAAGAGGACTGTGATCAGTAGGAATGTTGTCTTCAATGAGGAGGCTGAGTGAGATTGGATGAAAAATGAGATGGGGAGTGTGACACCTAGAGTGATCACCATTGAAAGCTCATCAGAGGAGGTGAATGGAAATGATGTAGATGATATAAATGAGCTTAATACAGACTCTCCTTCAACACAGTTTCCACAAAGCAGTCCTTCAAGCAATGCTGGATCCACTTCCTCAGGTTCTTCGAGTGAGTCTCCTCCTAAAAAATTTAGATCATTGACTGATGTGTATGACAGAAGTGAGAGATGTGGGTTTGCCTTGATTGCAACTGATCATGAGAGCTTTGATGAAGCAAATGATGGGAAAGAATGGCAAGCTGCAATGAGAGAGGAGATGAGATGCATAGAGAAGAACCAAACCTGGGAGTTAGTGGATCTGCCACAGGAGAAGAGAGCCATTGGGTTGAAGTGGGTATTTAGAACAAAATACCACATTGATGGAAGAGTGCAAAAGCATAAAGCAAGGCTGGTTGCAAAAGGCTATGCACAGCAAGAAGGTATTGATTATGAGGAAACCTTCTCACCAGTGGCAAGACTCGAGACAGTGAGAGTTGTGCTGGCCTTAGCTGCTCAGTGGAGATTACCAATTTTCCAACTGGATGTGAAGTCAGCATTTTTAATGGTGAGTTGCAAGAAGAAGTGTATGTAGAGCAGCCCCAAGGATTTGTGAAAGATGGGACCTGGTACAATAGAATAGACACTTTCTTTCTTGAGAGTGGCTTTGAAAGAAGTGAGAATGAACCTACTTTGTATGTCAAAAGAAAGAGCAAGGGTGAGTTCATTGTGGTCTGCTTGTATGTTGATGATATCATATACCTCAGTCCCTCACCAGTGATGCTAGATGAGTTTAAAACAACCATGATGAAGGAGTTTGAGATGACAGACTTGGGATTACTTCAGTATTTCCTAGGCTTGGAAGTAAGACAAGGAAAGGAAGAGACATTTCTTTGCCAAGAGAAGTATGCAAGAGATTTGTTGAAGAAATTTAAGATGGAAAATTGTGAGGTTGCTCACACTCCCATGACTACAAATGAGAAGCTTCAGAGAGAAGATGGTACTCCAAGGACTGATGAAAGGGTGTACAGGAGTATGGTATGTGGACTGAATTATCTCACACACTCAAGACCAAATATTGCCTTTAGTGTGAGTGTGGTTTCGAGATATATGCACAGTCCTACCAAGCAGCACATGGGAGATGTGAAGAGAATTTGAGGTGTGTAGCTGACACTTTGAAGTGTGGCATTTGGTATGACAGTATGCAAGCATTCAGATTGCAAGGGCACACTGATAGTGACTAGGCCGGGTGTCTTGATGATAGGAAGAGCACCTCATGTTCAGTGTTTGGATTGGGATCAGGAGCTGTGACATGGAGTTCAAAGAAGCAGGACACAGTTGCATTGTCCTCTTCAGAAGCTGAATATGCATGTGGCTGCAGGAGCAGCAATTGGGATGCAATCACACAGAAGCAATTGAAGTGTGGTGTGATAACAGATCAGTTGTTGCAATGACGAAGAATCCATCATTTCATGCTCGGACTAAGCACATAGATGTGCAATATCACTTCATCAGGCAGCTTGTGATCAAAGAAGAGATTGTGCTCAGGTTTTGTGGGACAAATGACCAAGATGCAGATTTGTTCACAAAAGCCTTGAGTTGTGCCAAGCATGAGTTTTTTATGGAGAAAGTTGGGATGAGAGAAATGTGAATTAAGAGGAGGTGTTGAAATGTAATTCACATTTCAAGGTCTTAGTCTATGTTTAAATGTTAGTTATGTTTTCTGTTGGTTAACTCGACTTCGAGTAGTGTTCGTGAACTATAGTAGAAGTCGAGTACAGATTAGACAGTTTGAGTCAGTTTATTTGTAAGGTTGGTTGAACATTTTAGTGGGGTAGTGGTGTCTTGATGTAAAGGCAGTTATAAATCCTTGTAAGCATGTTTATGATGTCAGTTTTTTGTAATGAATCGTGTGTGCAAGTTGTGGACGTTTTGTTGAGTTCAACTTGCTCTCTCTCGGTCTCTCTGTGTTCCGTGTGTGAGATTATGTTTAGTGTCTTTGAGTGTTCACCATAAGAGGTTGATCCTCAATTGTTGCTCCAATAGAACTACATGTTATATATTGCATTAATTGTTCTTGTGGCAGGCATGTGGAATTGGTTTGTACGTACGTATTTACATCTTGATGACTAAATAAATGTGGGTACAGGGCTGTCCAATGATTTTCAAATACCCTGTGCATATATCAAAATGTGGTGCTAACGGACGGTTAAGGATTTTGTTGTCATAGAAAAAAAAGTGTCATTTAATACAATGAAAATAATACTATTGAAAACCTAAAACTAATACTCCGTATATCATTCATCACTTAAGTAGCATAATCCTTCCAGCAACTTATTGATTTTTTCCAATCTTTCCAAGTTGCTTAAATCGCTGCTCTCATCAACCTCGACATGCATCACCAAGGACATAGGACACATTAAACTCAAACTCGTAAGTCCCGAATTGAAAAAAAAAAATAGCAACCTAACAAATTAGAAATACTGGAAATTGAAACAGATGTGAAAGACCTGATCAAAGACCTATACAAGAAATTGAAAAAAAAAAGGGAAAATAGCAAATTAGGAATGCAATTGCAATTCAACACCGAAACCTAGAGACCTAGCTCTAATCGGAGATCAGCAATTACCCGACGATGACCACTCAAATGAGGACACTCGACACCGACGATGTAGATGAGGATGCAGAATGCAAACAAAGGCGAATGGGAGGCAGGAGTCTTCGACACCTACGAATTGAGGAGGTGACGACACTGGCAAGTTTGCGACACCGAAGAGTCGACGACAAGGAGAAACAGACCAGCGTTCGAGAGTGCGACGAGGAAGGAGCCGTGCAATCAAGGGATTCAAGGGTGAAGTGTGAAAGAATTCCATACAAGAGGTTGGGATTCTTGAGAAGGGTGGAGCGTGAGTTATGAGGAGAGATGAAAGTTACAATTAATTAAACGCGTGCGTTTTTTTTTTTGAAAAAGAAGAGTTGCAATTAATTAAAAGCGTTCCTTTTCAGCTTTTACTGAGGTGAAATTCTAAAACAATCAAAATATATTACCGTAATACGTATATACATAGTACTACAAAGTAGTAAATATGTTGCCCCTTGAGAATTGGGTGCCTTGTTCCATTGGGCTTTTTGAACAGCCGAATGGACGGGCCTGTGTGGGTATTCCCTTCTCACTACAATATTTAAGTTATCATTTGCTGTTTGGGTTGGTACATTGGGTAGCTAATCCAAACCGTTGATTCATTCACTATTGTGGAAATTTAAATATTGCACCACACATCAAAGTTTAGGGCACTATATTGATATGAACGTGGTGCCTTAAATCCTGATTTACCTTCGATTTTCAGTGTCTATTTCTCCATCAATTCGAGTGCGCGTTGATATAGTTTTTGGTGTGCATTAGTACAATCCTGCCGATTAACTATATAAATTGCACCTATTTGCATCGAGGTAGTGGCCACCTTCGTATTTAATGCATGCCTTGGGTTCAATTTATGGTTATGAATTATAGAAATTACAGATTAGTATATGTAAAATTGAATGAATAAAAAAAAGTATATGTAAATTGAAATTGTTCTTACCTAGCGGTTTTTTTAAGAGAAAATATAACATTTCCATATAAGTGAATTTAATTAGGCCTCATTTAATACAAGTGTTGTATAGATTGTTGCAAGTACAGTAAATGTATAGAGAGTATGGATAACGTCGAATTATTAAGATTCACTGGACGAGATTATAAGTAAACCGTAATTGAACAAAAAAATTATTTCTATGTGATACATGATTGTTTGTACATAATTATTTGTGTATATAAGTGGGTTTCCACCAAGTTGAAGGTCGTGCGTTACGCTTAAAAGACACATGGCATTTGTTGTTTCGTATGTTTAGGATGCACGACCCTCAAATAGGTAGCAAAAACTCATCAATACATAATATTATACGAATAATGTAATATTGTACTACGTTCTAGATTTACAGACATGTTATATCATATAATTAAGGATGAGGGATTCACCTTCTCTTTCTTTACATATACTAGGCAGCGGGCCGTACCTTTTGATTGAGGCAGCACAAGATTATCACGTATAGTATAATTTATCTATTTAAAGATATTGAGGAAGTAATTACATATATTAAATCCAATAACGTAGGATATAAGTACATATGGAATAAATAATCATTTGATCATGAAGATTCGATTGGTTGTAACCTTACAACATGGTGCTACGTACCACGTAATCTAAGCTCATAGAATAAATGTATTCATCTGTCAAATTCAAAGCCAGTACACTACTGACCTTATACACTTCTTTACAAATCATTTTGTTCATCCATATCAGATAGAAGCACAATCGTCATGCCTATGAAGATTTGTAAAAGACCTAGCATCGAGATATCGAAAATTTGACAATGCTAATTCTTGTCTTGAAATAACCTACACAGAAGCAAAGATGAGAAGAATGAGAAACAATTGATCCAAAATAATGATCTAATATAAAATCACATTCGAAATTAGTGAATAAAATTGGAGAGACGGGTTAAAACTCCGTACATCTTAAAGCATCAAAGTTCCAACAAATCGTTTTAAAGCACTCATGAGCTTAGATAGGCATAGTCATACCTTTGAAATTTCAGTTGACAACTATATGATCTCAACATTATATGCATCTGTCTATTCTTTAATGGCTTTAACAGAAGTTTTCTCATTTGAAAACCATATTGCTCTTTCCTCCATCTTCAAGGTGGCATTGGCCAGTGATGTCTCCAAAGTAGCCATGTTTTTATGCATATTTTAGTTCCATATTCTTTACATTTTGCATATTTCGGGTTGGGAATATGTCGAACGTATGTAGTATATGCTTATTTGTCAGAAATAGAGATCAACATAAGTTTCTGTTTAATATTGCAGAATATGGAAACATTTCGGGAGAAAACCAAGAAGCGAGAACCGGAGCTCAAAGCTACTCGACATCGACAAAGCCTTAGTCAATCTCGAGGGATCATGCCTAGATACACCCTAGTCGAAGAACACATGTCGAGGAGCCAAGGAGGGATTATCCGGAACCAGGAGGGATTATCCGGAACCAGGAGAGATTATCCGGATCTAGGGAGAAACTATCCGGAGTCGAGGAGAGACTACCCGACCTTGCCCGGACAGCTTTCTCGAGATCGAGGACCGGTACCCGAGATCGACAAGCCCAGGAGCTTGTATCCGAGCACATCGAGAAAGACCTGCCGGACCAGCCAAGCCAAACCTAGTCGACGAGCTTCCCTACTCGATGTCGACAAGGAGTCCTCGAGATCGACGAAGCCTGTGAACCTGTGTCCGAGCATGTCGATAAGAGGCTACCCGATGCACCAAGCCGGCCAAGTCGATGATCCACCCCTACTCGAGATCGAGGAGCTCTCCTCGAGATCGACGAACGCCAGGAGCCATGACCGAGCCACACCGAGGACCTGCTAGCCGAGACGTCGAGCCAAGCCCAGTCGACAACACTCCTAGTCGAGATCGAGTAAGCTTCCTCGAGATCGACGACGGTTCCAGAAGCCGCGTGACGCGTCGATGCAATTCCACTCGGTTTGGGATTCCTTGGGCTCGAAGTTTGCCTATTCTATCCAATCTATCAAGATACATCAAGGAAGAGAGAGATCTATCCACTTGAAGACACTTTAGATATATTTCCCTTATTTAGATTTAATTTTGTTGTTGCTTTTATTTATCTTTTAAAGCCTTTAGATATAGTTTTAGATATAGATAGATGTTTCTATCCTTGAGTAGCAAGGAATAGAAGGCTATAAATAAAGCCCATGGGGCTGATTTCTATTCATTCAATTTTAGAAGTAGACAAGTAGTTCCAAAGAGTAGTTTTAGGAGTTCGAAGGTTTTAGGGTTTTGGCGTTCAACGAGAGTTGGATCGCCGGGATTGTAAAGTCTTTGAATTTAGTTTAATGCAAGTTATTTCCTTTCAATCGATGTCTGAGGTTGCGATGAATCGCGAGTAGTCCACCCACTTCTAGGGTTGGGGTGAGCCCGACGATAGCCCTGCGTGCCTGAGGTAACGATCCGACCATAATCATGTTTTGAGCATCTACTACTTGTTTATGTGTTTATTACCCATCCAATGGAGGTCCATGTTAACAAATTGGATTATAAACATAAAGTTCGTAGAGACAATTAGGGTTTCTTGAAAGAGTTGTCTAATTGTTGGAAAAGGCGAAAGCTTGTCCTTTGATGCGATTCACATGATTATCTGTTTATCTCTGCCTTATGCATGCTTGGTTATCGTTGTTGCAAACCCCAATCTTGGAAGTTCTTTTACATACAGTTTGCTTCAAAGTCCCAAAGCCTTTGCCTTTACTTTATTTATTTTGTTTCGTCTTTCTGCCCTTACTCGATCTCGACCAAGTCTGGTCGACCTCGAGTTATTGATATTCGATCTAGCATTGTTTTAGCTTATTTGTGCAGGTACTCGACAAGCCAAGCCAAACTCAACAAGGGCCCTACTCGATATCGAGTAGACTCTAGTCGAGATCGACCACCAGTGCTTGTGCTTGCTGCTGCGTTGTTCGACTGTCCGATCTTCTGTCGAGTTGTTGTACTCGAGATCTAGGACCACTGTTGTCGACTTCTGTGAGATTTTCTGTTGCCTAGGATCCGCTGACACGCTTCCTCGTGGATCGATCCTGACTTCCCGTTGCTGCATCAGGAGGAGGTCTTGTAATTATTTGCAAGGGACGGAATCTGGTTTGCCTTAGTTTATTTACATTCTATTTTGCATTCTCGATTTCCTCCTACAACAAATTGGCGTCGTTGCCGGGGAAGCTATCATTCGCGCCTTAGGTAGTTAAATCTCACGTCTGCTTTGAGTTACTTTACAGATGTATGCGCCGTTCTGGTCAACCACCTGAGTTTGACGGCTTAGACGAACCAGAACGCCTTCTACACATCAGAGCTAAACTACAAAGAGCTATGGCGGCCGCAGAAACACAAGAGCAGCTGATTGAGAGGCTGACAAGGGAGCTAGCCGCAAAGAATACTACTATCGCCACCGAAAGGGCAGCGAGGGAACAAGAAGCAGGGCGCGCAAGGTAAGCAGAAGCTGAGCTTGCCCAATACCCAACCACTGCAAAGGATTATATGCATCCAACTCTCGTCGTGCTTGAATCGGCGATTCTAATCCCTGATAACTCTTTTGAAATTCGCACTCAATTTCTTATAGAGCTTAAAAATAATGCTTTTTATGGAAAATTTAATGAGTGCCCTCTTGAACATATTACCAATTTTTCTGACATGTTCCGTACTCTTGCTGAAGGTACAACTCTGGAATATGTCAAGATGAAAGCTTTTCGTTGGTCTCTCGCCGGGCCTGCACTGAAGTGGCTTGAAGGGCTGAAACCAAGATCACTCACAACATGGGCCCAAGTAGAGCAAGAATTTCTGAATAAATTCTTCCCACCCGCCAAAACAACACTTCTCCGCCAGAAAATCATCGCCTTCAAACAGAAGCAAGGGGAACCGCTGGCAAAGGCATGGGAACGCTACAAAGAACTGCTGCGATCTTGCCCTACTGATGGACAGCCATCCTACGTCATTCAGGAGATCTTCTTCAACTCTCTTGATCAAGTCACTAAGGATAGAATCAACCATTATACTCGCTATGAGTATCTGACAATGCCGCCAATTGACGCCTAGGGTGTGCTGGACAAGCTCACCAATTATGACAACAAATATGGGTCTACTGCAAACTATGAGGAGAACTCCTACGCTAGGCCAACACCATCTATGCCACTCTATGAGCCAGCAAAGGAGATCGACCCAGATGTCAGAGAGTAGTTCTACAGAGACCAGAATCGCAAGCTCCTCAAGCAAGTCAAATATCTATCTGTCAATCAGCCTTGCATCGAATGCGGATCACAGAGGCACACCACTACTGAGTGCCCACACACTGAGCAAGTCAAGATGGCAGAAACACATGAAGAGGCAGCTTACGCGGGGGGTCCAAATCGATACATGGGAGATCAAAGGTTTTATCAACCACAATGGAACCAAGGTCCTCCTAGGAATCCCCCACCCTACAGAGCTCCAGGACATCCAGAAAGGGATCAAAAGAAGGACGATCTGCAGCTGATCCTTGATGAGATGCGTCGAAATCATGCACAGAACCTGCAGGCTACAAAGACCATCAACAATCAGCTCCAGAATTTCAACACAAAATTTGGGGAACTGGATATCTGGAAAACAGGAATAGAGACCCAGATGGGTCAAATCGCTGCACAGATCCCACGACCGTCCGGACAGCTCCCTGGGCAAACAGAACCAAATCCTAAGGGGAAGACCGGACACGTCGCAACTATCGAACTCAAGAGTGGGCATCAATTACACGAGCCAGAGGTCGGGAAATAGCAAAGCAAGGCAGAGCAACAACTCGAGACAGAGCAAAGCCTACTCGATCTCGAGGAGAGTGTACTCGATCTCGACAAGCCACTGCTCGACACAGACCAGAAGCTAAGCTCGGACTCCGCTGTGCAACCCAGGAACTCCAGGTCGACCACCCAACTCGATGTCGAGGAGCCCGTGGTCGAGATCGAGGAGCAGAATCTGGCCGACGTCGACGACTCTGCAATGCCTCTGACAGCTGATCTGGCTCCGAAGCAGAAAAAGCCATTGCCTTTTCCTTCTAAAACACAAAAAGATCCCACTGCAGGTAGGTTTACCAGATTTGTTAATATGCTGCAAGAACTGAATGTTTCTATTCCTTTTTACAGAAGCCTTGCAAGAGATGCCTGGTTATGTCAAATTTCTAAAGAAAATCCTGAGCAAGAAGCGATCCATTTCAGAGATCGCATGCGAGTGCAAAGTACTCCACTTCCCTGAAAAGAGACATGACCATGGTAAGTTTTATGTTACTGTGGGTTTTGGACAATATAAATACGAGTCTCTGTGTGATTTAGGAGCAAGTGTGAGCATCATGCCTCTATCAATCCGGCGGAAGGTAAAAATAGGATGCATAGAACCTGTGGATGCCAAGCTATACATGGCAAACAATACAGTAGTCATCCCTACAGGTATAGTTGAGAACGTCCCTGTCCAGGTTGGTAAATTCTTTGTTCCAGCAGATTTCCTTATCATTGACTGTGCTGAAGATCCTACTAGCCCTATTATTCTTGGTAGACCATTCTTAGCAACTGCAGATGCCAGAATTAGTGTTAAGAATCGCTCGCTCACCTTCACCATAGGCGATGAGGTTTTAGATTTCTCTTTTGGCCCTGCAAAAGAGGAAATTTCCTGGCTGGAGGTGAAAAGCATCAGCAACCACGGGACCAAGCAAACAGAGGAGGAAGGTGCCAACACTGTACTCGAGATCGACCAAGCCAACTGGATCTCGACAAGGCTTCTACTCGATCTCGACAAGCCCTTGTCGATATGGACAACCTCTGCTGAGCCACTAACTCGCCAAGAGTCTAAGTATGGGGTCCCTGTACTCGAGGTCGACCAGCAGTACTCGATCTCGACTAGCCCCAATCCCAAAGATTTCTGTTTTGGGTCCGAAAAGGTAAGTTTAGGTATGAATTCTACTCCCCTTCAGTCCATAAAGAAAATTATCAATGATTTAAGGGGAGATAAGGCACCGTGGAAAGAGAATCTGCGGAAACTGAGAGCTAGAAGGAAGAAGAAGAAAGAAAAGGGAGACCCTGCAAGCAACCACCTGTCAGCTGAGCTTACATACTACCATCAGGACCTAGATGATCCAGGAGAAGGGCCAAGCATGAGCGGGCCCCACACTAATGGTCCTTGAGCGGAAACGAAGAAGTCGGCCCAGCGACTCTAAAATCTAGAGCATGTATATAAAACTTTATGAATTTTGGGACTTTTTGAACTTTTTGGTTTTCGTTTTTGGTTTTGGTTTTATGTCTTTTAAGAATATTTCATGTGGATAGTCTTGTTTCTTGTGCAATCTAAAACTTTTAGGTCGGCAAGCATATAAGGATCGCGAAAAGTGGAATAAAGAAGTCCCTGAAAACAGTCAGAATCGACGAAGGCCAAGTCGACGATGACAAGGAGGAGCAGCCCAGACACTACTCGATATCGAGTAGGCCAACTCGATATCGACAAGCCACCAGAAGCTCCTCGACTTCATAATCCACTGGACGCAAAAAAGCTACTCGAGATCGAGTAACCTGTACTCGAGATCGACCAGCTTATTTACTCGACCTACCTGATCCGCCTTCCTCGATGTGTTATCCTGTGAGTTCCTTCTTTTACTCTTGTTTTTATTTAATTTAATACAGTGGGGACACTGTAAATTTTAAGTATGGGGTGGGGGAAGGGCTCATTATCATTATCATATGTGTTAGTCTTGCTTTTGGTTTTACATGGTGAAATTATAATTTTTATGTTATGCATTCATGTTTAAATTTTATGCCTTTTAAATCTTTTGTCATACTTTAGTCTTGATTTTTGCATAAGGAAAAAATAATAAAAATAGAAAAAATTATAAAATGTCGAAAAATGAAAAAAAAAATGCATGTTTAAATTTTTGCATTGTTTTATACCCTAACTTAGACGTCCTATGATGATGAATAATGATTAACTTGATCATATAAATCCTATGGCATGTTTGGAAGGTTTAGTCTAAGTCCTCAAAATGGTTTTTATGTGGATTGTAAACTTGTAATGAAATTGAGCACGTATGATCCTAAGCTAAAGGTTAAAATCCAACAAAACTTGTCCTAGTGGGAATTTTGGCCTTATAGGGAGAACATTAAAAATCCCTCTGCTTTCTTGAGTGTATTTACTCTTCCTATGCATCTCTAAATGTTGTGATAGTTATTCAAAGCCAATGCATTTATATGTTTATGTTGATGAGAATTAAATGATGGAGGCACCTTTTAAGCCAATTTTATCCTCTCTTTACCTACCCTGCATTATCCCTGCTTGAAGCCAGAACATTAGCCTGAGACTTTTATTGTGAACTCCACAAAAATATCCTTAGGCAAATTGAGCCTGACCCCCATTTGGGAATTAAGACTTAGAGTTGGTTGGAATGATGATTTGTGGAAAGAATGAGCTTATGTTGCATTTCAAGTAGGAAGGATCGCTGAAATTATTGAGATATGGGATGGTTTTAAATTTTTATCTTGCTATGCATATTATGTAAAAGGATTTTTGGCTCACATTATAAATGCACTATTAGTGTTATTTGGTTTTTATTTTCGAAAAAAAAATCCGGAAAAAAAGAAAGAAAAAAAAGTATATATATTTGTGAATAAAGTGCATGAGCCAAATTTACCTTATTTCTTTCATTATTTGCAAGATACATATTTTGGAGAGATTTAGAAAGTTTGAAAGGTTACATACCCCATAGAGATAAATTGAAGAGTTTGGTTGATGCATATGATTGGGAAGTTATGGTTTGGTTGTGTTGGAGATTTAAGAGTCTTGATTCCCGAATTTTATTTAGCACCACATGGCCAAATAATTCCACACCTTATTATTTCTTACCAAGCCCCATTACAACCCCGCCGAATGGAATCTTCTTTGAAGACTTCTATTGAGCGAAGTCCTCCTGATAATTCTTGTTGCATTTTCATAATTGGTTGCGAAGTGGATTTATATTTAAATTGCAATGTTTATGAGATTGTATATGGAATTGAGTTGAGAGATGATCTTCATAGTCTAAACACATGGAGAGTTTAGTGTAAACACATTATCCCTGTGAGGTTGGATTTATACTGCCTATGCCTATGGATCGCTCAGATATGTGTGATGACGTTAAATTCACTTGTCTTACATTGCTACTGCTTGAGATGTTGCTTTTGACAAAGGCGAAGACTTGAAGGATGTGTTGTAGGTCTTGGTTATTGTTTGGTTATTGCTTGAGGACAAGCAAGTCTAAGTATGGGGTGATTTGATGTCTCCAAAGTAGCCATGTTTTTATGCATATTTTAGTTCCATATTCTTTACATTTTGCATATTTCGGGTTGGGAATATGTCGAACGTATGTAGTATATGCTTATTTGTCAGAAATAGAGATCTACATAAGTTTCTGTTTAATATTGCAGAATATGGAAACATTTCGGGAGAAAACCAAGAAGCGAGAACCGGAGCTCAAAGCTACTCGACATCGACAAAGCCTTAGTCGATCTCGACGGATCACGCCTAGACACACCCTAGTCGAAGAACACATGTCGAGGAGCCAAGGAGGGATTATCCGGAACCAGGAGAGATTATCCGGATCTAGGGAGAAACTATCCGGAGTCGAGGAGAGACTACCCGACCATGCCCGGACAGCTTCCTCGAGATCGAGGACCGGTACCCGAGATCGACAAGCCCGGGAGCTTGTATCCGAGCACATCGAGAAAGACCTGCCCGACCAGCCAAGCCAAACCTAGTCGACGAGCTTCCCTACTCGATGTCGACAAGGAGTCCTCGAGATCGACGAAGCCTGTGAACCTGTGTCCGAGCATGTCGACAAGAGGCTACCCAATGCACCAAGCCGGCCAAGTCGATGATCCACCCCTACTCGAGATCGAGGAGCTCTCCTCGAGATTGACGAACGCCAGGAGCCATGACCGAGCCACACCGAGGACCTGCTAGCCGAGACGTCGAGCCAAGCCCAGTCGACAACACTCCTAGTCGAGATCGAGTAAGCTTCCTCGAGATCGACGACAGTTCCAGAAGCCGCGTGACACGTCGACGCAATTCCACTCGGTTTGGGATTCCCTGGGCTCGAAGTCTGCCTATTCTATCCAATCTATCAAGATAAATCAAGGAAGAGAGAGATCTATCCACTTGAAGACACTTTAGATATATTCCCCTTATTTAGATTCCCCTTATTCAGAAGTAGACAAGTAGTTCGAAAGAGTAGTTTTAGGAGTTCGAAGGTTTTAGGGTTTTGGCGTTCAACGAGAGTTGGATCGCCGGGATTGTAAAGTCTTTGAATTTAGTTTAATGCAAGTTATTTCCTTTCAATCGATGTCTGAGGTTGCGATGAACCGCGAGTAGTCCACCCACTTCTAGGGTTGGGGTGAGCCCGACGATAGCCCTGCGTGCCTGAGGTAAATATCCGACCTTTATCATGTTTTGTGCATCTACTACTTGTTTATGTGTTTATTACCCATCTAATGGAGGTCAATGTTAACAACTTGGATTATAAACATAAAATTCGTAGAGACAATTAGGGTTTCTTGAAAGAGTTGTCTAATTGTTGAAAAAGGTGAAAGCTTGTCCTTTCATGCGATTCACATGATTATCTGTTTATTTCTGCCTTATGCATGCTTGGTTATCGTTGTTGCAAATCCCAATCTTGGAAGTTCTTTTACATACAGTTTATTTCGAAGTCCCAAAGCCTTTGCCTTTACTTTATTTATTTTGTTTCGTCTTTCTGCCCTTACTCGATCTCGACCAACTCTGGTCGACCTCGAGTTATTGATATTCGATCTAGCATCGTTGTAGCTTATTTGTGCAGGTACTCGACAAGCCAAGCCGAAGTCGACAAGGGCCCTACTCGATATCGAGTAGCCTCTAGTCGAGATCGACCACCAGTGCCTGTGCTTGCTGCTGCGTTGTTCGACTGTCCGATCTTCTGTCGAGTTGCTGTACTCGAGATCTAGGACCACTGTTGTCGACTTCTGTGAGATTTTCTGCTGCCTAGGATCCGCTGACATGCTTCCTCGTGGATCGATCCTGACTTCCCGTTGCTGCATCAGGAGGAGGTCTTGTAATTATTTGCAAGGGATGAAATCTGGTTTGCCTTAGTTTATTTACATTCTATTTTGCATTCTCGATTTCCTCCTACAACAGCCAGTTACTGCAAAATCAAAGCAGGCATTCACTTAAGGTTATCAGTAAACAAGGGTCGAAGGATGAAGAAAAAAGGAAGAATTTTCCTAACATCAATTAATATACCATGGCCAACTCTTCCTTTTCTTCATGTAACAGCATGACATGGTGCTTCAATATACCATGAGCAGCTTCAAATTTCTCTAGCTTTGTGATGTAAGAAAATATCATGGCCACTTAGATGAATAAAGGCTAGAACCAAGTCCAGTTTTAATTGGCACATATCTTGTGAAGAAGAATATGCAGAAGCACACGGTCCCTATAATTTTCTCATTCGGCTGCATCTGAGTTTGATGCGCTAAATTTTTCCGATAATACTTCCAACATAGAGATCAAGGTTGATTCCCTTTCAAAAACAATTGATTCAATGAAAACAATCAAGCAAGGCCACATCGTAAACTTCTAATAAGGCAGGGGAAGAAAATCTAACTTAAAAGACAAGAGTAGAGTAGGGTTGAAAGGTTGTTCGACCACGTCCGGAGAGAATGAGGGAGAATGACGGTGAACATCTTCCTTGTAACAACCTTGATACTAGGAGATCTTCTTTGTCAATCCCAATCCTTCTAGAAGCAGCTGATGAGTAAATCTGATGGGCCTACCTGCACATTAGTTCAAACACCAAAATACTCCAAAAAAAATGATAAAATAATAAAGCCCAAAAGTTTTAACTTTCATCAAACCTATATATTTATATATCAAAGTTTTGTCTTGATCAAGGTGGAGTCATCAATCTCCCCCTTGATGGAAGACAAAACCTATTCGTCCCTGCATGTTAGTATATAAGAATAACATAAACATCATACCTGCGAAGCATAGATCAAATGTTGGATGAAAGTTTTAAATACTAAGCATAACTAACATAAAAGTTTTAAAATCCAACAGTAGTTAACAACCATAGTTAACAGTCTCCAAAACGCCACAAAACCACAAAAACAACAAAAACAACCATTCTCCTCCTTTTTGTCTTCCAACAAGAAAAGGGAGTATGGGTAGGAATGTTTAATATCACAACACAAAGTTTTGAAAACAAATACCAATGGCTTGAAAATAGAAAGAAGAGTGAGGGCTAAAGCTGGCAATTCCCGATCCGACCCGAGAAACTCGACCGACTCACCCGAACCGAAACCCGACCGAACCCGAAAATTTGGTGTTACGCATAACCCGAACCCGAAACCAAGGCCGACCGATGTTGACCCGAAACCCGAAGTAACCTGTATACAGACAAACCCGACTCAACCCGGACCCGACTCGAATTTCAACCCGACCCGACTCCCAACTGACCCAACTCCCAACTCAACTCAAATATCCTTGAATAACTATTTTTTAATTAAAAGATATATGTTGAAATAAATCCATATAATTTCAATGTACGTTACCATATTTACCCTCATTGTTACAATATATTAGTTTCTTTACCTTAAAAAATGTATTTTTTATTTTAAAAAAATAACAATAACCATTTCTAATTACAAATTAATTGTCTATTATACATATATATTATATACATATATACGTACTATATCTATTATATACATATATACTATGTACAAAAAAAATTTACTATTATCTAATAGTTAATGCTATTTCTAAACAAA
This sequence comes from Persicaria tinctoria, assembly GCA_037127255.1. Taxonomy (NCBI): domain Eukaryota; kingdom Viridiplantae; phylum Streptophyta; class Magnoliopsida; order Caryophyllales; family Polygonaceae; genus Persicaria; species Persicaria tinctoria. The sequence continues at coordinate 37,862,158 of JBANSL010000003.1, read as the reverse complement.
ACAAAAGTCTATTAATCAAGTAAAATCATCATAAAAAAAGAAGAAGTGATTGATCAAATAATGAATTATGAATGATTGACTTGAATTCAAAATTCTAATTTCTCACTAATAAAAGATGAGTACAATTCAATGAGGATATTATAACTTGAATCATGTACATAGTATATTTTTTTTAAACTACTTTTTGAAACACACAAATAACGTGAATTATCTTTTAGATAGGGAATCAAGTATGATTTTGATAACAATATATTACCAAATTTCAATGAAATTAATGATGAATAGGAGCTTAAATGCTTAATAGCTTACGAGTCAATGAGTAGATTATATATTGAATCATATTTAATTTTACTAAAAATACTTTTTGAAATACACAAATAATATGGATTACATATTCAATTTAATAAAATTGATTACCCGAAAGTCGCGAACGAACACGATTCAACAAATTCAACCCAAACAATTAAAAGTTTGAAACAAACGTAGAACCGCTTCTACTTGAAACTTGAATGAAACTGACCTAAATACCGACCTGAAATCCGAACGAGACCGACCCGATTCTGACCGAAACCCCGAATGGGTCCAACCCGATTCTGACCGAAAACCCGAATGGGTCCAACCCGATTCTGACCGAAACCCGACCAATCTGAATTTCATTTTGACCGAATCTGACTCGACCCAACCCGACCAAGTCCGACAGAGAAATTTTGACCGAGTTGACTCGACTCATCAATGACCCGACCCGAATGTGATCGACCCGAACTCGATCGGACAACCCGAATTGCCTGCTCTAGTGAGGGCTGAGATCAGTATCAAGGCTTTGAAATTCAGTTCAAATCATCACTGAGATCATGCACCTCTTCATCTTATGGCACATACCTATAAGCCCTTTGAGCCCTGATATCCTCCCAGTGTTTCTGCTTCCAGCGGCCACAATGATCAGCAAACACCTTGTCCTTCATTATCTCGGCCAGGCGCCTGTCATTCTCCTCATCCTTGTACTTCTTGACGACTCCAAATTCTTCAACAGTGAGGATTGTAGGCTCAGTGTGGGTTGGACGAAGGATGGGGCGATCTCGAACAAGGTGCTTACAGTTGAACATGACATTGGTGGCTTTCTCCTTGGTGTGTTGAGCGACGTCCTCCGAGAGTAGCATGATCGACCCTGTTGTATTGAAGGTTAAGACGTTCAAGAGGAACATCTGGTTGATCTTCATAATTTTAACCGCCATCAGCTCATATGCCCGATCCAATCGGTCAGATAGATCTCCTCGAAGCTCCAGTACCTTGTTTGTAAGAAGGAAATCGAGTATGCAAATAAAATATAAGTAAAGTAAGGCAAACCAGATTCCGTTCCTTGCAAATAATTACAAGACCTCCTCCTGATGTAGCAGTGGGAAGTCAGGATCGATCCACGAGGAAGCCTGTCAGCGGATCCTAGGCAGCGAAGAAATCTCACAGAAGTTGACAACAGTGGTCCTAGATCTCGAGTACAGCAACTCGACAGAAGATCGGACAGTCAAACACAGCGCAGCAGCAAGCACATGCTCTCGTCGATCTTGACTAAGGCTACTCGCGATCGAGTAGGGTCCTTGTCGACGTTGGCTGGGTTTTTCGAGTACCTGCACACAGAAGCTACAGCGACCTGGGTCGAAGATCAGTAGTCGAGATCGAGTAGTGCTATTCGATCTCGAGGAAGATAGAGAATAAAAATGAAAGAAAATAAATGCAAAGGCTTTGGGATTTTGAACTAAACTGTATAAAAAGGACTTCCAAGATTGGGGTTTGCAACAACGATAACCAAACATGCATAGGTAAGAAATAAAACAGATAATCATGTGAATTGCATCAAAGGACTAAGCTTTCGCCTTTTCCAACAATTAGACAACTCTTTCAAGAAACCCTAATTGTCTCTACCGATTTTATGTTTACAATCCAAGTTGTCAGCATGGACCTCCATTAGATGGGTAATAAACACATAACAAGTAGTAGATGCTCAAAACATGATAAAAGTCAGATCTTTACCTCAAACACGCATGGCTATCGTCGGGCTCGCCCCAACCCTAGAAGTGGGTGGAATACTCGCGCTTCGTCGCAACCTCAGACATTGATTGATGAAAAGAAACATGCATTAAATCAAACTCAAGAAAGTACAACCGAACAAAGCCAACTTGCTCTCGCTCCTTTGCTCCACTCGGCCCCAATTTCTCTCTCTACTACTACTTCTCCTACTGAAATTGAATGATTATAACTCAGCCCCATGGGCTTTATTTATAGGCTTCTAAACCTTGCTACTCAAGGATAAAAACATCTATCTATATCTAAAACTATATCTAAAAGGCTTAATGATAAATAAAAGCAACAACCTAATTAAATCTAAATAAGGGAAATATATCTAAAGTGTCTTCAAGTGGATAGATCTCTCTTCATCATGATAGAACTTGATAGATCGGATAGACGTGGCTATCTTCGGCTCCAAGGAATCCAACTCCAAGTAGGATAGATCAAAACGAGTTACACGGCTTCTGGAGGCTTCATCGATCTTGAGTAAACCTACTCGATCTCGAGTAGAAGTGTCGTTGACTGGCGTGGCTCGGGGTCTCGGTTAGCTGGTGCTCGATAGGCTCGGATAGGGCTCCTGGGTGTCGTCGATCTCGAGTACCCTTACTCGATATCGAGTTGGGTGGCTCATCGACTTGGCCGGCTTAGTGTATCGGGTAGCCTCTTGTTGACATGCTCGGACATAGGCTCACATGGTTCGTCGATCTCGAGGAACACTCCTCGATCTCGAGGAAGGTGTCCGGGCATGGTCGGGTGGCCTCTCGACATCCTCGAGCAGTTTGTCTTCGACTCCAAGTTGTCTTTGAAGCTTTGTCGACATCGAGTAATGGTACTCGATCTCGAGTAGGTTGCTGGAGCCGGATTGTTTGTCTTCGTCTTCTCGACATGATCATCCTCGATTCTGGCAGGTGTCTAGACATGGCCTGTCGAGATCGACTAAGGCTTGTCGATGTCGAGTAGCTTTGAGCTCCGGTTCTCGCTTCTTGATTTTCTCCCGAAATGGTTCCATATTCTGCAATATTAAACAGAAACTTATGTAGATCTCCATTTCCAACAAATAAGCATATACTACATAAATCTGACATATTCCCAACCCGAAATATGCAAAATGTAAAGAATATGGAACTAAAATATGCATAAAGACATGGCTACTTTGGAGACATCATACCTCCTGCCTGAGACAGTCCAGACCTAGTTCCAGATTTTCCAGCCTTTGCTCGGTTAGGGCTTGGCCAGATGTGGGTCGGTTTTGAGTGTTGAGTTACAAGACCCAATTACTAGTAGGGGTCTTGACAAGTCCCAAACGCTCACAACTCGCTTCGTTAAGCTTACCATTGTGAGGTTGTTGTTCCTCAAAGTTCAAGTAAATCCCAAAATACTTGAAGGTTTTTGAGAGAAGGTTGGCAAATGGTAAGGGAGAGGCTCTAGAGAAGGTGAGGTGTGAGCGATTTGGTCGAGGATGATGTTGGGTAGGTCAGGCTCAATGCTGCTTATCATAAGGAAGAAGATCTCAAGGTCTTGATTAGTGAGAAGCTATCTGGCGTTGGTCCTGGGAATAATGAATTGGACAATAATGTTGAAGATGATCTTAGCCTCAAGGGTGAGAGCGGTGTGGGTCAGCTGTCTAGTAGGAGTAGTATCGGGCAAAAGGAATTGGTCCTTGGCTAGTTTTGCACATTCGATTCGGGAAGGTTGAGAGTTTGTGTAGATGTCCAGGGATAATTTGAAGATTGTGGAAAGGGTGAAGGCAGTAATAGTGATGGACTTCCCCTTGACATTGGATTCAAGGGTGTAGGTTCCTCGGTCACGTTTCTGGGTAAGGTTCACATAAAACAATGGGGTAAGCCTAAGGTATGCGATGTTGTCAGGGTTCGGGATTTGCCAGAGGCAGGTTGTTTGAGAAGGGTGATGTAGAGAAGGTTTAGGGATTCAAGAAATGAGATATGAACAACATCAGAATAGCAAATTTTTCAAGCATTAAAAACATCAAGCCATAACCGTGCATGCCGATAGCTAGAAAACAATGAAGTGTGGACTCCGAAGTTTACTTGAGGAGGGAATCCAGTTGGAGCAAATCCGGTCGGAGCATGAGGTGAAGGGTCGCGTTCGTGCTCAAAATCCTCCAAAATTGGCTCATTTCCTTTGCTTGAGGACACCTTCTGCTCGTCCTTGCATGAAGCCTCGGACTTCTTTTTCGGAGAGTGACCGGCCTTCATGTGAAACCTTGCGGCCACTGGAGTAGAATCGGAGTCTGAATCAGTTTGGATGTCAAACAGAACTTGTCTCTTCTTTGATACTGACTTAGAGCGCTTCTTTGAGGAGGAGAGAGAGGTGAACAATCGGGAGGATTTTCTGGATGCCATTGTTGCTTTGAGAGAGAAAAAACGATGTGGAAAGAGTACAAGGGTTTGAGGAGTAGAAGAGGTGAGAGAAGCAAAGGCTTTCTGATGAATTGATATGACCGAAAGCAAGGGAGAGTACAAGGCTATTAATACACGCTTCGTTTTGGAAATCGAAAAGAAGGTGAAATATATTTAATTGAAAAGGGGGAAGAATCTTAACCATAATATCTAGGCATACATGCTCCGGTGGCAATGTATTCATCTTCTGCAATTGATAAGACAACTAAATTTTTCTTTATGGAGTGCCAACTAATCAAGGATGATCCCAAGAATTGGCAGCACCCTGATGTTCTCTTTCTATCTACTTTATAACCTGCAAAATCAGAATCGGAATAGCCCACAAGAGAAAAATGGTTTTGCTTTGGATACCAAAGACCTAGATCCTTGGTTCCGTTTAAATAACAAAAAAATCATTTTGACATCAATTAAGTGGGATTCCTTAGAGTTAGCCTGAAAAATAAACACACATGCATACACTAAACATAATGTCGGGCCTACTAGCCGTAAGATAGAGCACACATGCATACACTAAACATTATATCAAGAATCCTTGATTCCAATGAGTAAAATAGGATTTACATTTAGGCATAATGGCCTCCAGGTACCTTTTCTTGCCTTTGCAGATGATATTATCATTTTTGCTAAAACATCGTCGAGCGTCAGTCAGAAAGTTAAAGAAATAATAGACGAATATTGTAAACTGTCAGGACAAAAGGTGAATTTTCATAAATCAATGTTTCAGAAAACAGGGGGTGTTCCCAGCTCAAGAATTCAGCTACTACAAAACCCTTTACAAACTCCTCATACAAGGGTACTGGAAAAATACCTAGGGTGTCACATTATTAATGGAAGAGTCACCAGACCGACTTTTGAAGACATAATAAGTAAAAGTAAAAATCAATTAGCAAAATGGAAAGCAAACTCCCTTTCTTAACAACGTAGATCAATTCTCATTAACTCCAATTTAACAGCAAAATTATTGTATGCAATGCAGAGTTTTATGCTCTCATCATCCGTGCATAAAGAATTGGAACAAATAAACAGGAATTTTTTCTGGAATAAAGATCTTCAATATAAATCGCTTATAAGCAGGGATAAAATATGTAAACCGAAGAGGAAAGGTGGGTTGGATATTAGAAAAGCTCGGGTGATGAATGAGGCACTCCGGATGAAATTACTGTGGAAAACTCTTGCGGAACCAGATAATACATGGGTAAAAATTATTCGGCATAAGTATTTACGAGAAAATGACATCTTAAATTATGAAACGGTTAAAAACTCCTCTTGGAAATGGAGAAATGCTGCTTCACTAATCGATAAATTTAAAGACGGACTAATTTGGTCTATTGGGAATGGTAGAACTATTAGGTTTTGCAAGGACCCTTGGATTTCTTTAAAACCTCAAATTAATATGGTTAATTCCACGCAGATTACTGATGTTGATGCCCGTTTTAGCAGCTTCATATTGAATGGGTTATGGTGGGAAGAAAAACTAGAAGAAGTTCTGGATTCTGATTGGATAAAACGAATAATGGATATACCTCTTCGTGTCCACCAGATGTCTGATGTCTCCAAAGTAGCCATGTTTTTATGCATATTTTAGTTCCATATTCTTTACATTTTGCATATTTAGGGTTGGGAATATGTCGAATTTTCTGTAGTATATACGTATTTGTTAGAAATGGAGATCTACATAAGTTTCTGCTTAATATTGCAGAATATGGAAACATTTCGGGAGAAAACCAAGAAGCAAAGAACGGAAGCAGCAAGTCTCCTCTATCTCGACTAGGTCCTACTCGATGTCGACAAGAGCCAGACCACATTCCCCAGGCCATGTCGAAGAGATACTGCTCGACAACACCAGGCCAAAATCTACTCGAGATCGACAAGCCCCTTGTCGAGATCGACTAAGCCTAGGACCCAGTGTCCGAGCATGTCGACAAGGGCTAGCCGAAACACCAAGCTGGCCAAGTCGATGACACCACTCGTCGAGATCGAGGAGCGTCTTCGAGGTCGACAAGGCTGAGAGCCCACATCCGACTCGACAACCTCGGAAAACAAAGTCGAGAACACACCGCTCGTCGAGATCGACAAGCCCCTTGTCGAGATCGACTAGCGCCAGAGCCATGTCCAAGCTTGTCGAGCACCAGCTAGCCGAGACGACGAAGTCGGCCCAGTCGACGACTTTCCTAGTCGATATCGAGTACGCCGTACTCGAGATCGACGAAGATTTCCCGAAGCCGCGTGACGCATTGATGCAGTCCTTCTCGGGGTAGAGTCCTTGGAGCCGAAGATTACCAAAGTCTATCCGATTTATCCACATCTATCATGAAGAAGAGAGTTTTATCCACTTGAGACAATTTAGATATATTTCCCTATTTTTAGATTTAATTCCATTATAGCTTTTATTTATCTTTAAAGTCTTAGATATAGTTTTAGATATAGATATAGATATTATATTCTTGAGTAGCAAGGATTAGAAGGCTATAAATAAAGCCCATGGGGCTCAGTTTTATTCATTCAATTTCGGTCAGAGACAAGTAGTTCCACATAGAGATTTAGGAGTTTAAAGGTTTTAAGGTTTTGGCAGTTTACGAAAGTTGATTGCCGGAATTGTAAAGGCTTTGAATTTAGTTAATGAAATTTATTTCTTTTAAATCAATGATGTCTGCAATTGCGATGAGGCGTGAGTAGTCCACCTACTTCTAGGGTTGGGGCGAGCCCAACGAGAGCCATGTCGGCGGATTAGCGATCACGAAAGGAGGTATTTTGTCGATATCTTAGTCTATTCCCTATGTGCTTCATCTTTGATTGAGAAATTGAAGAACTCATGTTGTGAAACTTGGGTAGTAATTAGGATTTCTATTCGAAAGATTATAAATTCTAATTATGAAAAGGAATAGATGCAATTATGATTATTTATCGCGAGATTTATATTCCTACTTGTCGGATTAGGTGAAAGCCTTTTCCTTCATCGATAAAGTTACCGCCTTTCGTGATCTATATTCCGCTTGCATGGTAATCGTTGTCGCAAACCCTAATATTGGAAGTTCTCCAAATTCATAAAGTTACAGAAACCGAACTGCTTTGTTTTTACTTTTTACTGCCCTCGTCGATCTCGACCAGCCTCTGGTCGATCTCGACTACTAATCTCCGATCCCAGATCGTCGTAGCTCAATTGTGCAGGAACTCGACAAGACGAACCGAAGTGGACGAAGGCCCTACTCGATATCGAGTAAGCCTTGTCGAGATCGAGTAGCTTGTGCGGAGTTGCTGCTGTGTTCGACTGTGCCTGACCCCTGTCGACTAACCCTTAGTCGAGGTCAAGTACCACTGTTGTCGACTTCTGTCCGTGAGATTCCACCGCTGCTTAGGATCCGCTGACCAGCTTCCTCGAGGATTCGAACCTGACTTTCTCTTACTACATTGGAGGGAGTCTTGAACATTATTTGCTGGGATTCGATCGGTTTGCTTTACTTTGTTTACTTATTGTTTTTCATTTCTCAATTTTCTCTTACAACAAATTGGCGCCATTGTCGGGGAAGCTATCATTCGCGCCTTAGGTAGTTAAATCTCACGTCTGCTTTGAGTTACTTTACAGGTGTATGCGCCGTTCTGGTCAACCACCTGAGTTTGACGGCTTAGACGAACCAGAGTGCCTACTACACATCAGAGCTAAACTACAAAGAGCCATGGCTGCCGCTGAAACACAAGAACAGCTGATTGCCAGGCTTACAAGGGAACTAGCCGCAAAGGATACCACTATCACCAATGAAAGGGCAGCGAGGGAACATGAAGCTGAGCGCGCAAGGCAAGCAGAAGCTGAGCTTTCCCAATATCCAACCACTGCTGAGGATTATATGCATCCAACTCTCGTCGTGCCTGAATCGGCGATTCTAATCCCTGAAAACTCTTTTGAAATTCGCACTCAATTTCTTATAGAGCTTAAAAACAATGCTTTTCATGGAAAATTTAATGAGTGTCCTCTTGAACATATTACCAATTTTCATGACATGTGCCGTACTCTTGCTGAAGGTACAACTCTGGAATATGTCAAGATGAAAGCTTTCCGCTGGTCTCTCGCTGGACCTGCACTGAAGTGGCTAGAAGGACTGAAACCAAGATCCCTTACAACATGGGCACAAGTGGAGCAGGAGTTTCTCAACAAATTCTTCCCTCCTGTCAAGACAGCATTCCTCCGCCAAAAGATCACTGCTTTCAAGCAAAAGCCTTGGGAACCGCTGGCAAAAGCATGGGAACGCTACAAAGAGCTGCTGCGATCTTGCCCTACTCATGGACAACCATCCTACGTCATTCAGGAGATCTTCTTCAACTCTCTTGATCAAATTACTAAAGACGGGATCAATCAGTACACTCACTATGAGTACCTCATGATGCCACCAATTGACGCATGGGGTGTGCTAGACAAGCTCACAAATTATGACAACAAGTATGGGGCTCCTACTAACTATGATGAGAACACCTATGCCAGACCAGCCCCATCTATGCCTCTCTATGAGCCATCTAAGGAGATAGACCCTGATGTCAAGGAGCAGTACTACAGAGATCATAATCGCAAGCTCATCAAGCAAGTCAAATATCTCTCTGTCAATCAACCCTGCATCGAATGTGGTTCACAACGGCATACTACTACTGAGTGCTCGCATACGGAACAAGTCAGGATGGCAGAGATTCATGAAGAGGTAGCTTACGCAGGGGGTCCCAATCGCTATATGGGAGACCAAAGGTTCTATCAACCTCAATGGAACCAAGGTCCTCCTAGGAACCCTCTGCCATACAGAGCTCCTGGGCATCCAGAAAGGGATCAAAAGAAGGATGATTTACAGCTCATCCTTGAAGAGATGCGCCGGAACCAAGGCACCATCAATAATCAGTTCCAGAATATCAGTGCAAAATTTGGGGAGCTAGACATCTGGAAAAGGAACATCGAGACTCAGATGGGTCAGTTCGCGGCACAGATTCCACAACCATCTGGGCAACTCCCAGGCCATACAGAACCAAATCCCAAGGGGCAGCACGGACATGTAGCTGCTGTAAAGTTTCGGAGCGGTCACAAACTGCACGAGCTAGAAAACAGAGAAAGGAAGGGCGAAGCTGTCGTCGACATCGACGAAGGCCTAGTCAACATCGACAAAGCTCTACTCGACACAGAGGAGAAAAGGAGCTCTGACGCAGCTGCACAGCCAGACCAGCCGAAGTCGACTACCCAACTCGAGATCGACGAGGCTCTTGTCGAGATCGACGAGCCTGTTGTCGAGATCGAGAAGGAGCAAGCCAAGATCGATGAGCCCTCACCACCTCCGGAAGCTGTTCTGACTCAGAAAAATAAAAAGACGCTCCCATTCCCTTCCAAAAACCAAAGAGGTCCAACAAACGGTAAGTTTCAGCGTTTTGTGAAATTGCTTCAGAGTCTGAATGTTACTATTCCTTTTACAGAAGCACTACACGAGATGCCTGCCTATGTCAAGTTCCTCAAGGAGATTCTCAGTAACAAGCGATCGATGACTGAGATTGCTAAGGAGTGCAAAAAGATGGATTTCCCCGCGAAGCGACCTGACCCAGGTAAGTTTGCTATCACTGTTGGACTTGGTCGTCATAGATTTAAAGCACTGTGTGACCTATGAGCAAGTGTCAGCATCATGCCCCTATTCATCTGGTCAAAAGTGAAAATAGGTGTCCTGGAACCAATTGATGCCAAACTCTACATGGCCAACAACACCGTGGTAATCCCTACAGATATTGTTGATAATGTTCCTGTTAAAGTTAGTAGATTCTTTGTCCCTACAGATTTTCTTGTAGTAGAAATGGCAGAGGATCCAGCTTGCCCTATCATCCTAGGGCGACCTTTCCTGGCAACTGCTGATGCTAACATTGGAGTGAAAAGAGGAATCCTTACATTCACCATCGGAGATGAGATTATTGAATACTTCTTCAACCCAGATACAGAAGAGGTAATGGAAATTAAAGCTATATATTCAAAATTTAATTTTATCTCTTGTGATGAACCTGCAGAACAACTCTTGATCCAAGAAAAAGGAAAGGCAGAATCTGTACTAGCAGAGGAGGAGCTGGCTGTAGCAGAATTAAGCGAGGAGGAGATCTTCGACGACGCATTATCGGCGGAGCTAAACGACTCACCAGAAGCCGAGCAGATCCAGTCGACCTCTACAGACCTCCTCGATCTCGACAAACCCTCCTTGAGATTGACAAGCACCAGCCCTCCAGAAACTATAAGTCGTCTGAACCTACTCGATATCGACCAGTCACAGTCGATATCGACTACCTTGTTCCCTGCAGGCACACCAGAAATCGACGACGCTGACTCGACGATCCTCCTCGAGAGCGAGGAGCCCAACTCGAGATCGACCAGCCCTGTATTCAAGGTAAGTTCTGATTTTTTGGTCGATTTTGATCTTCCTAACCCATTGTCGAGTAGCTTCTTGCAGAACAGTCCTATGTCCAAATCAGCGTTGTCATCGATGTATGTCTGGTCGACGCCAACTCCTGTAGCTGATTTGAATGCTTCTTCTATGAGGATTGAGACGGATTACCTAGGGGAGATCATGAAGACGGAGGAAGTTGAGCCTATCTTGGTTCCATGGGACCCTTCTCCGGTGCTGAAACCCTTTCCTGACACCCTTAGGTATGAATTTCTTGGTCCTAACTCTACTTTTCCTGTAATTATAAATGCTTCATTGAACCCACAGGAAGTAGACAAGCTAGTAGATGTCCTCCGTACTCATAGGAAGGCCATAGGCTATTCCCTAGAGGACATAAAAGGTATTTCACCCATTACTTGTATGCATAGAATTTTGTTGGAAGATGATCACAGGGCAACAATTGAGCATCAAAGGAAGCTTAACCCCAACATGAAGGAGGTTGTCAAGAAGGAGATCCATCGCATGCTGGATGCAGGAATCATTTATCCAATCTCCGACAGCAAGTGAGTTAGCCTTGTTCATGTTGTTCCTAAGAAGGGTGGAATGACCGTCGAGGAAAATGAGAAGGGAGAGCTTGTTCCTAAAAGGATCACTACCAGCTGACGGATGTGCATAGACTACAGAAAGCTCAACACTGCCACCAGGAAGGATCATTTTCCACTCCCCTTCATTGATTAGGTACTCGAAAGGTTAGCTGAACATGATTACTTTTGTTACCTGGATGGATATTCTGGGTTATGGCAGGTTCCCATTCATCCTGATGATCAAGAAAAGACCACCTTCACTTGTCCCTATGGCACTTTCGCATATAGGAGGATGCCCTTTGGCCTTTGCAATGCCCTTGCTACTTTTCAGAGGTGCATGATGGCCATCTTCTCCGACATGATTGAGGACATAGTAGAGGTATTCATGGATGATTTCTCAGTTTATGGCACTACTTTCGATATTTGTCTCTCTAACCTACGCAGGGTACTCAAGCGATGTGAAGAGACAAATTTGGTTCTTAACTGGGAAAAATGCCACTTTATGGTAAAAGAGGGGATCGTGCTAGGCCACAAAGTGTCCAACAAACGAATTGAGGTGGACAGAGCAAAAATAGAGCTAGTGGAGAAATTGCCCCCACCTTCTTCCTTGAAATGGTAAATATATAGATAAGGAATTAACCATGTGTTGTACAAAAGTGTGAGGCCATACTAGGGGCCTCACGTAAAAGATGGGTGTTGACCTTTACCCAAAAGACCCATCTATCTACTCCCAAAAAATGTCCTAATCTCAAAAGCCCCCCTCGTTAATCTCCACTCCGTATCCCTTTACATCTTACCTTCCCTGTGATTGCCCTACTCGGTCCCGTGCTCCCACGTTAGACTTGCATTTCCATAACGTGGCAAGGCGAGACCGAAAACTATTAAGGATAAGAGTTATGCACGTGGTTGGACTAAACGTCTCATTACAAAAAATAATTTTGTTTCTAGCTATCCATGTAAAGTAAATGAGTGCTTGGAATACCATAAGCTTAACTTGAAATAGCTTGGACTTCTTCACCTTTGTGGATGCAGCTGCGAACCATGCCATCCACTCTTCAATTGAATCAAATCTGCTCGAAATTCCTACCCAACTGAAGGCTCCATTCTGGACTTCTTTAACTGCTGGGCATTCAAACCACAAGTGTGCTTCGGTTTCAATTCCATTTCGGCACAGAACACACTCAACTGCAACTTCTCCCTTCCAATGTTTAACTTTGTTTCCTGTCTGTAACCGCTTGTGTATGGCCAACCAAGTGATGAAGCTCCATCGCTTACATTGTTTCCGGCTCCAGAGCATATCTCCCCAATCAATCTCAGGGCCCCGGAGTCTGAGTTTATCATATACCTTGGCGCAGGATATCGTTCCATTCTCACTCAAGAGAGGTTGGATGTCCGGTTGATTAGTAGGTATACCATTCAGAGCAGCCTTTAGTTCATCCTTTGCATTCAAGATGCTCCTCCAAAGCCAGGAGTCGTTTTGTTTGGGATCCATTTCCCACATATTCCCTCCTCTGATATGATTCTGATTGCACCATCTGAGCCATATCGACTGTCGTTGTTGGAGAAGGTCACCTAAAAGCTTGGAGAAAATACTCTTGTTCCAAGCTCCCAACTCCCTCACATTCAGCCCACCCTCGTTGTAAGGTTTTGTGACCACGCTCCAAGCCACTAGGTATTTTTTCCCTTCCATATTTCCACTCCACAGAAATTTCTTCATCATGCCCTCTACATGGTCGACAACTCCCTTTGGAAGCAAGACCGTCTGTCCCCAGAATGAGTGAATTCCTCCACACACCGACTTGATGAGTTGCAGCCTCCCAGCGTATGAGAGCTGTTTTGTGGCCCAAGTATGTATGAGGTTGCCAATTTTCTCATAGAGCGCATTGTACTCTACCACCTTAACCCTTCTTGAGTGCAGCGGCATCCCAAGGTATTTAATTGGGAAGGAACCTGCCCCAATTCCCAGTTGCTGCAGAATCTCTCCCTGTACTGCCTGTGTACAACCGGCCAAAAACACAGAGCTTTTCTCCAAATTAATTCGCATACCAGACAGCTCAAAAAAACTATCAAGACAATTCTGAATAGTCTTGATTGACTTTAAATCGCCATGGCAGAACAGAAGCAGATCGTCCGCGAAGGCAAGATGAATCAAGTTCAAATCCTTACATCGAGGGTGAAACTTGAAATCACGGTTTTCAGCTGCTTTGTGGAGCATCCGGCTAAGAATTTCCATACACAAAACAAAAATGTACGGCGATAGAGGATCACCCTGCCGGATTCCTCTCTTACCCACGAAAAAACCTTCAGGCGCCCCATTAATATTGACTGAGAAGCTTGGGGTAGTAATGCACTCCATAATCAGTGTCACTAACTTCTCCGGGAACTTCAAAGTGTTCAAGGTGAGCCGAATGAAATCCCAGCTGATGTAATCATATGCTTTCTGAAGGTCCACTTTAATGGTACATCTCGGAGAAATTCTTTGTGTACCATATCCACTCACAACCTCTGTGGCGACGGCGCTGTTGTGTGCCATTGATCTGCCCGGAATGAATGCACCCTGGCTGTCACTAATCACATCACTAAGGAGGCTTTTTATGCGCCCTGCAATTATCTTTGTTATCGCCTTCAGCACTGTATTGCAGCATGAGATTGGGCGCAACTCTTTCACATAAGTTGGGTTAGGGACCTTAGGGATAATGGAAATGAATGTCGCATTTAACTGTTTCAGAAGAGTCCCGTGCCTGAAGAATTCCCTAACAGCTTCGCAGGTGTCAGTCCCCACTATACTCCAGGCGTCTTTGAAGAATTGGCTACCGAAACCATCGGGTCCGGGCGATTTGTTGGCTCCTATAGACCACACTGCTCGTCTGATTTCATCATAGCTTGGGAGCCCGATTAGCTGATCAGTGTGACATTCATGGATGACCGGACCCAGAAGGTCGAGCTGTTCACTTGTGCTAGCAGCAGCGGTTGAGAGTAATTCCCTGAAATAATCCACAATATGCTTTCTGATTTTCTCTTCATCCTCAATAATGATGTCATTTTCGTCCCGCATAATGGCTATAGCATTCCTTGCCCTTTGTGCTTTCACATTTCTATAAAATAGGGAGGATGTCTCCTCACCCATGGTAAGCCAATGTATTTTTGCTTGTTGCGATGTTAGGCTTATGAGCCTGCTTACATTGCGTCTCAACTCCTCTTCCGCCTTCACAATTTGTTCTTCTAAGCGCCTATTGTTTTTCTCAGTTCTGGATCGGATCTGCAGCTCCCTCAATATGCCTTTGTTGAGCTTTATCTGAGTTTGCAGCTCCGGAAAGCGAGTTCTGTCCCATGGTTTCAATGTTTCCTTAACATTCTTAAGTTTTTGGACCAGCTTGAACTGTTTGGAGCCCACGATCTCCATGCTCCACGTTGCTCGGATCAGATTGTGGAATTCCGGTTCTTTTCCCCAGAAATTTTTATACTTGAATGGATACCTTCGATTACTTTTCTCATTCCTAAGAGTCACAATAGCAGGTGAGTGATCTGTAATCCCAGGAGCATCAAAAAACGCTTTAGTGTCCACATAAGTATCCATCCAAACATCGTTAACAAGGGCTCGGTCAAGTTTCCTTTCAATCTTATCCGCCCCCAGCCTTTTGTTACTCCATGTGAGTGCAGCACCAGAGTAGGGGATGTCATATAGGCCACAGTCATCAAGCACTGTCCTTAACTCTTCAAATTCAGCCATACTTGCTTTCCTTGCCGGCCATTTTTCATCGATAGATAGGATACAGTTCAGGTCATCGAGGACTACCCAGGGACCAGATATCTATGCAGCCAAATTGCTCAGTTCAATCCACAAAGGCACCCTGCCGGCCTTAGTAATCTCAGCATATATAAAAGTAGCTGCGAATTCAAACTTCATGTCCTTCGATCGAACCCAACAGTGCACAAACTGATCCTCCGCTCTCTGAATAGTCACATCAAAGATACCTGGATTCCACGTGACCCAAATTCTCCCTTTCACATGCTCACTACTATTAGAGAAAACCTCCCAACCTCCCATAAGCCTTCTCCTAACTTCCTCAAAATTCCTATGTAGCAACTTAGTTTCCAGTAATCCAATCAAACTAATATCATGATCAAAGCAATATGTAGTAATATAATTATCTTTAACGGGATCTTTAATTCCCGCAATATTCCAGGAGGCTATTCTGAGTCTATTCATTACCACATGTAGCGTGAGTGCTACCCTCACATGAAGAAAGATCTGCTTCCACATTTTCTGTTGCAACTTTCTGCTCCTTTCCCATCTGGGTAGTGCTGCTGTTATTCTGCTCTTCTGTTTCCTCCTCTGAATTTCTCAAGGCTGTAAATCTATTATCATTGCACTTCACTTCAGAGTTAATCTTGTTGCCCTGTTGCTTGCTCGTCTCCTTGCGAGGACTCTGTCTTCCTCTACTACCGGGTGTGATCCACCTTTCCTCTTGCTTATCAACCATCAACTTTTCTGTCAGATTCAATGCTCCAAGATTGCTAGTGGCATTGATCCCCTTATCTGTCAGGCATTCAT
The DNA here is from genome assembly GCA_037127255.1 of Persicaria tinctoria. Taxonomy (NCBI): domain Eukaryota; kingdom Viridiplantae; phylum Streptophyta; class Magnoliopsida; order Caryophyllales; family Polygonaceae; genus Persicaria; species Persicaria tinctoria. The sequence continues at coordinate 37,846,155 of JBANSL010000003.1, read as the reverse complement.
CCTTAGACACACCAGAATACTCTCCTTTAGCAATTTCATCGGTAGAAATTCCAATAACCTCCCCGACTGTCACCCATGTAGTCTCCATTGGACTTGTGGTTGTGGCGTGCTCAGGGTTGAGCGGTTCTGGCTGAGGTTGAGCATGCTCTGTATCTTCGCTAGCTCCCATAGCATCTTCCTTTGCAGTATTTGTTTTACCACTGTTGTCTGCCATGTCTGTCTCAGCCCCTCTTTGCACCCAAATCAGCTTCTTCTGGCCCTTGGCACTTCTCTGTTGCAGCACCTTGCTTCTGTCAGAACTATGCCCGAACACCCTACACTCGCTGCAGATCTTTGCTTTCCATTCGAAATTAATCTGCTGGTCATATGATCTCCCATCGACATCTTCAATTTCAATTTTTTGAGCCAACGCCTCCTCAGCACTAACCTCAATGAGTAATCTTGCATACGATATCCGTTCGCCCTTGGCCGTTCTCTCATCCAATTGAACATCCCAGCTGACTAAGGATTGGCTGATAGAAGAATCTCGGGTCCAGGTCGGGTATGCACACCCACAACGGAATCCTATCAAACGCTGCCCACTCCATCCTCATCCCTGGCCTCCAAATTTTGAGAATCAATGGCCTTGTTCCATCTATATACCACGGACCATGAGCCATCACCCAATCTCTATCCTCTATCGAGCTAAATCTGAAAACAAAAACCCCATTATCTTTCAAAAAGACCGTCGGTGGCTGGATCTGCCATTCCTTGGATACGAAATCCCTCATACGGTTGTGTGCTATCAGACTCCCAGGACAGATACCCATGAGAGTTGCTTGCCACTCTTTGTCCTTCACCTGAATGTCCTCTCTGCGAATTTTAAGCTTTCCTTTACTTATATCAGGGAATACATCCAGTTTCTCAGCTAATTGGACATTGCGGTTGTCCTTGAAGAGACTCGCAAAGGATTTCTGGGGGTTCCCACGAGAGTCCCGGGCCATGAAACTCTTCCTCACCTCTCTATCAGTTTGAAGCGGGTCGTCCTCTTCCCTCCGCCCCACGTTATCCCCTGCATCTAGGGTTTCAGAACCCTTATTGGTTCCACTGCCGCCGTCGCACCCAGGCTCTCCCACCTTCGATTTGCCTTTGCTAGAATCAGATCTGGGAACCTCCTGGCTATTACTCTTCTTTGAGCCACCATTAATTCCAGCATTACTACCCTCACCTACCTTAGACTCCTCCATTAATTTACACTTCCCAACAGTTCCCACGACAACCTCTCTCTTCCTGTCAACTACTCGCACAGGACCCCGAAGAGGACCCACGAAGCCCCTTCCTCGTCCTCTAGAAGACGAACCAGTTCGGACCATGTCGACGACCCACCAGGGCACCGCCGCCGTGAGGGCAGGGGTGGTCGGGAGATCGCACCAAGCGCTTGCACAGTTACCGCGGCAGTAGATAATCAAGGGTAATGTAAATTTTTGGGGTGGAAGCCATTTCAACTGGAGCTGTTGCCACCGGAGAAGAAGTTGATGTGGAAGAGGGAGATGGAGTTGTTGCTCTGTGTTGGTGATCACATTGTGGAGCTGATGCCCTCTTCCCCCCACCTTCTTCCATTAAAGAGATAAGGAGTTCTCTTGGTCATGCTGGTTTTATAGAAGATTCATTCAAGATTTTTCTAAAATTGCTAAACCATTGACTAACCTACTTAAAAGAAGATTCATTCAAGATTTTTCTTGGTCATGTCTTGAAGCCTTCAATAGGTTAAAAGAAGCTCTCATCTCAGCTCCAATCATTCAATCGCCGGATTGGTCACTACCATTTGAGATCATGTGTGATGCCAGCGATTATGCTGTGGGAGCAGTTCTAGGACAACGAAAGGACAAGAAACTGCATGCCATCTACTATGCAAGCAAGACTCTGGATGTGGTTCAGGCTAAGTACACCACAACAGAGAAGGAATTTTTGGCTGTGGTTTTTGCTTTTGAAAAATTTCGTTCCTATCTTGTTGGTTCTAAAGTCATTGTCCATACTGACCATGCTGCTCTTCGTTATTTAATGACAAAGAAGGATGCAAAACCAAGATTGCTACGATGGGTTCTCTTACTTCAAGAATTTGACGTTGAGCTAAGGGACAAGAAGGGAATAGAGAATTCAGTCGTCGATCACCTATCCAGGCTTCCCAAAGACATGCTAGAGGAGGCCCAGGACACCATACCAATCGACGACTCTCGCCCATACGAGCACCTAATGCAGACCGACACTGTCTTCCTCGACATAGACGAAGCCTCCTCGATCTCGACTAAAACAAGTGAGTCCTACAGTGATCATCCTTCTTTACATGGTTTGGAGTTGCAGGGCTACTCGATCTCGAGTACACCTTCGTCGAGATCGAAAAGGGACACTGTCAAGGAGCACCAAGAATCAAGCACAGCACAGGCAGACACCACAGCCGTACTCGAGATCGACGAACCCTCATCGAGATCGAGTACGGTCGACCACCAGGAGCCATGCACGTCACCAGTCGACAAGACATCCTCCTCTATATCGAGTAGCTCTTCTCGATATCGACAAGCTCCAGGTGAGATTTCAGGTGAGGTTCTTCGATTAGATTCCGGTGATGATGTATTCTTTACACCTCCTACTAGTCCTATTCATGATATATATGCTATACAAGGACCAAAGGTACCTTGGTATGCGGATTTTGCTAACTACCTTGTAGGAAATGAGATTCCGTCAGGACTATCTTCACAGGGAAAGAAGAAATTCCTCCACGACGTCAAACAATACTATTCGGATGATCCTTACCTATTCAAACAAGGGAAGGACCATATCTTCAGACGTTGTATTCCGGAGGAGGAGGTGGAAAGTGTCATTCGCCATTGCCATACTCTCCCTACTGGAGGACATGCAAAAGGCTTCAAAACTACATCTAAGGTACTTCAATGTGGTTTTTACTGGCCTAATCTTTTCAGGGATGTGCAGGCTTATGTCACTTCATGCGACGAATGCCAAAGATCAGGCAACATTACTTGGAGGAATGAGACACCGCTTACAGGAATTTTGGAGATCGAGCTATTTGATGTATGGGGAATTGACTTCATGGGACCATTCCCTGCTTCAGGACCTTACAAATACATCCTTGTAGCGGTTGATTATGTCTCTAAATGGGTTGAGGTTGTTGCAACTAGAACCAACGACGCGAAGGTAGTTTCAAAGTTTGTTAAAACTAACATATTTCCTCGCTTTGGTGTTCCTAGAGTTCTTATTTCAGATGGTGGCTCACATTTCATCGAGAGAGGATTTGAGGCTCTTTTGGCTAAGTATGGGGTAACACACAGGGTAGCAACACCTTATCATCCCCAAACCAGTGGTCAGGTGGAAGTCTCTAATCGTCAAATCAAGGCCATCCTAGAGAAAACAGTCTCTCGCACTAGGAAGGATTGGTCATCTAAGCTTGATGATGCGCTATGGGCTTATAGGACGGCTTACAAAACACCGCTGAGAACAACTCCTTACAACTTGGTTTATGGCAAGTCTTGCCATTTACCTGTCGAGCTGGAGCATAAGGCAATGTGGGCTCTCAAGGAGCTCAACATGGATCTCGATGAAGCAGGTAAGAAACACTTTATTGATTTACAGGAGTTGGAGGAATTGAGATTGAAAGCCTATGAGAATGCTGAGATCTACAAAGAGCGCACCAAGAGACGGCACGATAAGAAACTGGTGCCAAAAACATATGAGGTAGGTGACAAAGTGCTTTTATATAATTCTAGACTGCGTCTATTTCCAGGAAAGCTAAGGACAAGATGGAGTGGACCTTTCTTGGTTCACCACATATACCCTCATGGAGCAGTAGAGCTAATTGGCACTGACGGCACCACCTTTAAAGTAAATAGGCATAGGGTCAAGAAATATTATGACAAAGAAGACCCGGAAGAAGAAATTCGCGCCACTCTGGCGTTAGTCAACGCCTAAAACAGGGAAGTAAGTCGAGCTAACGACTTAAACCTTAGCGCTTTCGGGAGGCAACCCGCTTTTCTTTATTTTTATTTTTATCTATTTTCTTTCCTATTTTTATTTTCCTAGAACTCGTGCATAATCCCTTCTCATGGTTACATTCAGGCATTCAAGAGGAATCTATATCAGTAAGCTTCGTCTAAATCAAGTAAGCCACGCAGGTAAGTTTTCTTTTTTTTTCCTAAAAAATAATGATAATAAATAAATGCATAAAAAATATAGGTAATTTTTCCAGATTTTTTAGAATTTAATTTTCATTTTCGAAAATTATATTTATTTTTTTACTTTATTTTTCGGAATATTTTTTATATAAAAACCCTTACCTTGTGGGAGACTCCCCCTTCCTTCCGCTTACCCGACCTCGACCAAACCCTTGCCGACATAGCCCCCATCTTCACCTTCCTCCTCTCTCTCCCCTCCTCCTCGTTCTCTCGCTGTCCCCAAGTCGGCTCCCCTCGAGTCCAGTCCCCCAAGACGAGCCCGAGTACCAGCAGTACCGCCGACAACCTTCTTCTCGACCTCCGCTCCTGCCCAGATCCACCGTCGACAGCCATATCTGGCCACCTTGCTGATTTTTCGGCCTCCCAAGCACAGATCCGGCCACCTCTCTCCTTTTCCGGCCCTCCCTTCGCCATAGCCGAGCCGGATCTCACCCTCCCTTCCCGGATCTTGCCTCTCCAAGCACCCAGTATCGCCAGCCCTCACCCGAGCCCAGATCCGGCACCCTTCCTCCCTTTCCAGCCCACTGAGAACACCGCCACACACGGATCCGCTCTCGCTGAACCCAGATCTACCTTCGCCTGAGCCGATTCCGACCTCCCCCGCCCAGATCTGCTCTCCACGAAGCCGGGTCCACCTTCACCGAGCCAGCTTCCACACACCCGCGCCCGGATCTGAAACCCAGCCCCACCACCAAGCCCTCTTTGCAATATTCTGAGAACAGCCCCCTAATTTTACTCTAATTACAGTTTTTGTCCTCTATTTTAATTCAAGGTATGATTTCTCCTCTTTTCTCTAAATTTCAGATTCATATATTTTTGAGAACCTAGGTAGAGATTGGATCTTGAGTTATGTGTTGAATGTTTAGGGTTTAAAATTTGTGTGGAAAAATTGTTATTTATGATTAGGGATGCTATTTTTGGTAATATTTATTTTTGGAGGGCTGATTTTATATATGATTCCATACTTCGTTCATTTATATTATCAAAAAGGAATTTATGAAATTTATTGACCAATATTATGCCATATATGGAAATTTCATGGATTTTGTGGTTTTTATTTAAATTCATATATAAGTCACATTATTGTTTCCTTATATGAATTATTTCATGCTTTGATAATATAGACTTCCATATACTATTTGGTGCATTTTTAGGATAGTTGATGAACTAAGTATGGGGTTATTTTATTTGAAGTGGTTATCTTATAAAGACTATTTTTTATGGCATGAATGGACAACTTACAGATTCTGGACGCAGACAAGTTAGATTTCGCCTGGCATATTGCAGGACGGGGTGAAAATGCCCGTTGGTATGACCAACCTACCTTGGACCAGCTGGGTATGCATTACTGGCTGGTGCAGGCTTTTGGGTTGCTCGATGCAGAGCGATTATTACAGCCGCTAGATTTTCATTACCCGGTCCTGACTGGGGAGTTCTTGGCTACTCTCCGCCGGGTACCTGACTCGCCGGCTTCAGAGCAGAATGTCCACTTTCAGCTGGGCAACATCCCCCGCACATTGACTTTACAACAGATCGGCGGGGCATTCAACTTTCACCACACCACCGAGCCATTTAACATCCGCGACACAGCGGAGATGTGGCGATATTTGACAGGGATCCTACATCCGTCTAGGACAGCCATTCGCACCTCCTCCATCGCCAACCCCCTCTTTGCTACCATCCTTAGGATTCTGGGTAGCACTATATGGGCTCGGCCAGAGTTAAGCCAACCTGTCCAGCCAGAGCTCGAATGCCTCTGAAGGATGCTATTCATGTCTGACCCATTAGCACTCACCCACGCTTGGCTCCGTCACTGCCTGTCCCTCCAGAGAGACCTCGCAGGAGCGATATATGATGGGTGTATGGTGGCTATTCTGGCTCGCCACCTAGGTGTCCCAGTCGCGGCCTACTCTTCATGGCCAGTCATGAGGATCGACATTGGGTCCCTACAAAGGGGCCATATCATAGCTCTCTGCAACAACACATGGGTCCACTACACCCACAACACTGCTATTCAGCGGGAGCGGATGAACCCTTACAGAGTCCGAAACTGGTACACCACCTGGACAGGGGTGGAATATCACCCCACTATTAACCCAGCTGTCGACCCGACGCTGAGGGATGAGCCACTTTACACCGCAGATATGGAGGAGGAGGATGACGATGACGAGGCGGACAGTGTCCATGCCTCCCACCACTCTCAGCATTCCCATCATCCTTCCCAGTCCCCACAACAACTCCATTCCCAGCACTCCTATCACTCCCAGCAGCAGCATCATTCTGGCGGATCATCTGCTACAGCGCTCGCAGAGTTGGCATTCCTCCGGGACCAAATGGTCAACCTACAACTAAGCCATGACGCAATGAGGACGGAGATGAGAGAGAGCCACGACGCAACAAGGACGAAAATGAGGGAGCGTTTTCACAGACTGGAACAACGGGCCTGGCCACACCCACATCAGTATTTCCAGCAGCAGCCTGGTAGGTCTTCCTACGGAGGAGCTTCTAACTATCAGGCTGACCCTTAGTTTCCACACTATGGCCCACCACCAGATCCCCACCAGTGACACCTCTGTGAGTCTCCTTTTCTCTCCCTTTGATTTTATTTATTTAACAGTGAGGACACTGTATATTTTAAGTATGGGGTGGGAGAAGGGATTGTACAGGGGACTTTTATGTGGTTATATGCTGCTAGAAATTTATGTGTATCCTTTAAAAGTCTTGTTTCATGGTCTGTAATATATTTCTAAGACATGGCACAACTTTGGTATTTAAGTTAATAGTTGCACTTTATTTATTCCTTTTAGTCTAAAAAAAAATAATAATAAAAAATGTCGAAAAATGAAAAAAAAATGTGTGTTTGAATTTTTGCATTATGTTTTTTTTGTATACCCTAACTAAGATGTCCTATGATGATACATAATGACTAACTTGATCATATAAATCCTATGGCGTGTTTGGAAGGTTTAGCCTAAGTCCTCAAAATGGTTTTTATGTGGATTGTGAACTTGTGATGAAATTGAGCACATATGATCCTAAGCTAAAGGTTAAAATCCAACAAAAATTATCCCAGTGAGAATTTTGGCCTTATAGGGAGAACATTAAAAATCCCTCTGCTTTCTTGAGTGTATTTACTCTTCCTATGCATATCTAAATGTTGTGATAGTTATTCAAAACCAATGCATTTATATGTTTATGTTGATGAGAATTAAGTGATGGAGGCACCTTTTAAGCCACTTTTATCCTCTCTTTACCTACTCTACATTATCCCTGCTTGAAGCCAGAACATTAGCCTGAGACTTTTATTGTGAACTCCACAAAATTATCCTTAGCCAAATTGAGCCTGACCCCCATTTTGGGAATTAAGACTCAGAGTCGGTTGGAATGATGATTTGTGGAAAGAATAAGCTTATGTTGCATTTCAAGGAGGATCGTGGAAATTATTGAGATATGGGTTGGTTATACATTTTTATCTTGCTAGGCATATTATGTAAAAGGATTTTTGGCTCACATTATAAATGCACCTCTAGTATTATTTTCTTTTAAAAAAAAATCCGAAAAAAAGAAGAAAAAAAGAAGAAGAAGTATATGTATTTATGAATAAAGTGCATGAGCCAAATTTACCTTATTTCTTTCAATATTTTGCAAGTTACATATTTTGGAGAGATTTAGAAAGTTTGAAAGGTTATATGCTCCATGAGACCAATTGGAGAGTTTGGTTTATACATATGATTGAGGAGTTATGGTTTGGTTGTGTTGGAAGATTTAGGAGTCTTGATTCCCGAATTTTATTTAGCACCACATGGCCAAATAATTCCATACCTTATTATTTCTTACCAAGCCCCATTACAACCCCGCCGAATGGAATCTTCTTTGAAGACTTCTATTGAGCGAAGTCCTCCTGATAATTCTTGTTGCATTTTCATAATTGGTTGCGAAGTGGATTCATATTTAAATTGCAATGTTTATGAGACTGTATATGGAATCGAGTTGAGAGTTGATATGCATAGCCTAAACACATTGAGAGCTGAGTGCAAACACATTATTCCTGTGAGGTTGGATTTATATTGCCTATGCCTATGGATCACTCATATATGTGTGATGACGTTAAATTCACTTGTCTTACATTGCTACTATTTAAAATGTTGCTTTTGACAAAGGCAAAGACTTGAAGGATGTGTTGTAGGTCTTGGTTATTGTTTGGTTATTGCTTGAGGACAAGCAAGTCTAAGTATGGGGTGATTTGATGTCTCCAAAGTAGCCATGTTTTATGCATATTTTAGTTCCATATTCTTTACATTTTGCATATTTCGGGTTGGGAATATGTCGAATTTATGTAGTATATGCGTATTTGTTAGAAATGGAGATCTACATAAGTTTCTGCTTAATATTGCAGAATATGGAAACATTTCGGGAGACAACCAAGAAGCAAAGAACGGAAGCAGCAAGTCTCCTCTATCTCGACTAGGTCCTACTCGATGTCGACAAGAGCCAGACCACATTCCCCAGGCCATGTCGAAGAGATACTGCTCGACAACACCAGGCCAAAATCTACTCGAGATCGACAAGCCCCTTATCGAGATCGACTAAGCCCAGGAGCCAGTGTCCGAGCATGTCGACAAGGGCTACCCGACACACCAAGCTGGCCAAGTCGAGATCGAGGAGCGTCTTCGAGGTCGACAAGGCTGAGAGCCCACATCCGACTCGACAACCTCGGAAAACAAAGTCGAGAACACACCGCTCGTCGAGATCGACAAGCCCCTTGTCGAGATCGACTAGCGCCAGAGCCATGTCCAAGCTTGTCGAGCACCAGCTAGCCGAGACGACGAAGTCGGCCCAGTCGACGACTTTCCTAGTCGAGATCGAGTACGCCGTACTCGAGATTGACGAAGATTTCCCGAAGCCGCGTGACGCATTGATGCAGTCCTACTCGGAGTAGAGTCCTTGGAGCCGAAGATTACCAAAGTCTATCCGATTTATCCACATCTATCATGAAGAAGAGAGTTTTATCCACTTGAGACAATTTAGATCTATTTCCCTATTTTTAGATTTAATTCCATTATAGCTTTTATTTATCTTTAAAGTCTTAGATATAGTTTTAGATATAGATATAGATATTCTATCCTTGAGTAGCAAGGATTAGAAGGCTATAAATAAAGCCCATGGGGCTCAGTTTTATTCATTCAATTTCGGTCAGAGACAAGTAGTTCCACATAGAGATTTAGGAGTTTAAAGGTTTTAAGGTTTTGGTAGTTTACGAAAGTTGATTGCCGGAATTGTAAAGGTTTTGAATTTAGTTAATGCAAGTTATTTCTTTTAAATCAATGATGTCTGCAATTGCGATGAGGCGTGAGTAGTCCACCTACTTCTGGGTTGAGGCGAGCCCAACGAGAGCCATGTCGGCGGATTAGCGATCGCGAAAGGAGGTATTTTGTCGATATCTTAGTCTATTCCCTATGTGCTTCATCTTTGATTGAGAAATTGAAGAACTCATGTTGTGAAACTTGGGTAGTAATTAGGATTTCTATTTGAAAGATTATAAATGCTAATTATGAAAAGGAATAGATGCAATTAGGATTATTTATCGCGAGATTCATATTCCTACTTGTCGGATTAGGTGAAAGCCTTTTCCTTTATCGATAAAGTTACCGCCTTTCGTGATCTATATTCCGCTTGCATGGTAATCGTTGTCGCAAACCCTAATCTTGGAAGTTCTCCAAATTCATAAAGTTACAGAAACCGAACTGCTTTGTTTTTACTTTTTCCTGCCCTCGTCGATCTTGACCAGCCTCTGGTCGATCTCGACTACTAATCTCCGATCCCAGATCGTCGTAGCTCAATTGTGCAGGAACTCGACAAGACGAACCGAAGTCGACGAAGGCCCTACTCGATATCGAGTAAGCCTTGTCGAGATCGAGTAGCCTGTGCGGAGTTGCTGCTGTGTTCGACTGTGCCTGACCCCTGTCGACTAACCCTTAGTCTAGGTCGAGTACCATTGTTGTCGACTTCTGTCCGTGAGATTCCACCGCTGCTTAGGATCCGCTGACCAGCTTCCTCGAGGATTCGAATCTGACTTTCTCTTACTACATTGGAGGGAGTCTTGAACATTATTTGCTGGGATTCGATCGGTTTGCTTTACTTTGTTTACTTATTGTTTTGCGTTTCTCGATTTCCTCTTACAACAATGTCGGACCGGTTGTATTGGAGGATGGACAAACAAGGATAGTTTACGACATCTAGTGCTGTCAATCTCTTATCAAACAATTAGGCTTTTGACGACAACCCGTGTAATTGGATTTGGAAGTTGAACACTTTGCCTAAAATCAAGAATTTTCTCTTGAACTTTCTCTTATAGATAGTGGATTAATGACGTCTGGCTATAAAGTTTCCTCGGGTCGTAAACTAAGCAGAAAGAATGTCAAATTGATGAAGTCGGAGAATGGTTATCTGAAATTAAATTTCGGAATTGGAGGAGCTAGTGCATGATTTATAATAAGGAATTGGGTGGGAGATGCTATTAAACTAGTTTATAAGGAATTAGGTGCTATTTCCCCTCTTATAGCGAACACAATCGCTCTTAGAGAAGGAATTATGGTTGCAAATGAAAATAATTATCAAAAGCTCATTATCGAAGGAGATTCTCAGATTGTCATAAATCATCTTAAATCAAAAGGCCCTTCCTCTTGGGAAATTGAATTGATTATGGGAGATATCAAAGGTCGGTTGCAGGCCTTTCGGGATATCTCCTTCTCCCATGTGCTCTGTGAGGGTAACAGTGTGACTGATAAGGTTGCACACCTTGATCGTCCTCTTAACGGGTTGATACTGGAGTCTCATCCAAATCTTTTAAATCTCATCCGTCGGGATGTTATTGGTTATGATTTCCAACTAAATTCTCATCTAATAAAAAAAAAATATAGCATCTTGATAAAGGGGGATTATATTCGGTAAGTTAGGTTCCCTGTGGTTGACCCCTCCTTTGTCTGTCCCCAAGCTTGTTTCCACAAAGCTCACTCTTAACGTCGATCCGATCGTCTCTATCTATGAATACTTGGTTGAAGTACAATGTTACAGAGGATCTCTTATCCGAAATCCTCTCAAGGCTCTCTGTCAGGTCCCTCGTTAGATTCCGATGTGTGTCTAGGTCGTGGCGCTACTTGATCGACGATCCCGACTTCGCCCGCTTCCATCTCACTCGCTTCAACAACAACCGCCTTGAATCCCACCTCTTCGTCGTGCACGGTAACATTGGGAAACCCCAGTGCTCAGTCGTATGCAGCAGAAGTCTCAGAATCACTGCCAAGCTTGGGTTTTTATATACTGATATCCGAGCGACTGCAGTTGTGGGCTCGATCGATGGAGTGTTGATGCTCCACGACATAAGGTCCAAAGGTACAAGGGAGTTCTTTTTGTGGAACCCCTCCATTAGGAAAACCCTAATTGTGCCTCCCTCTCCCGTGTATTCCAGTGAAATGAGGAATTACGAGTTAGGCTTAGGGTTTGATCCCTTGATTAGGGATTACAAGTATGTGACAGCGTCCTCGGGGATGGCGGACTCCACTCCTTTGCAGTCTACACGCTCGGATCGAATTCGTGGAAGACAATTACTGAGCTTCAAGGCGAGGGCGGGTGGTCAAGCTGGCGCCAGATGTGCTGTTTTGCTGATCAGCAGAGAACCTTGTGCTTTAGAGGTGTTCTATGTAACCTTGCAAAAGAGCAGTCTTTCCTTCCTGACAAGCTAGTTTCGTTCTGTTTGAGCAGTGAGGTGTTTGCTTCCACCCCATTGCCGCAGCTTCCAGAGCCACACTGATATTCTCAGGCGCTCACGCTCACTGATGGTGGCTCTGCGCTCGCACTCGTTAATTTATTGGGACTTAAAGGATCTCTGTGGGTCTTGGATAGCTCTTCTGGAGGTGCGAGTTGGACCCAACGCTACACCTTTGATATCCTGATGCCTAGTTATTATTTTGATGGTAGGTGTGGTTTTGCTGGGTACAGCATATTCTTATACCTTAATAAGAACAGAGATGATCTCATGTTGCTGAATTGGATGAGTATGGTGCTCTCTTACAACCTCGAAACTTGCAAAGGAAAGATTATTTCAATGGAGAGTATACACATGGGTAGCACCTGGCCCTACGTTGAGAGCTTGTTATTGCTATATTGATAGTTGATGCTAGTGTCAGCTTATGGACGAGACTCAGTTTTCATCCGTTCATCCACATTTTGCTGTTTGTATTAGATGAGTGGAAATCGCTTAGCTTTCAAGAATTCCTCCCCACTAAAAGGAGGTCTCGGTAGAAGGTTCAATCTCGTTGGAAGCTGTTACAACACTGATTTTTCCCCTTGTAGAACCACTGTCATTTTTTTAAAAAATCTTTATTGGGTTTTTATCTTCGTTTGTACTTCATTAAAATGAATTGTAGAGAAAGAGAAGATTGAGTTAAACAATTTAGACAGTTTTTACCAATATATGGCTCGTAATTGATCCCGACAGCTTCGGTAGAAACATGAAACGATGTTAAACCCAGAAAGTATTGGGTTGGCTATGTTTTTTTTTTTTTTTTTTGGCTTCGTCACGTTTTGAGATGTCTAACTAAGATGAAAAGCAACATGGTAAGGATAATCTGCACCACACACTCAAACATCTGCTGAGAAGCTTGCACAGTAAAAACTACACACGAGGATTATGTTTGTATTGAAGGAAATCATGTAAAAGATTAATGATATAACATATATATGTGTGTGAGATCTTGGATGGACAGGAACAATGTACATTGCCACTTGTAGTGCGAGAAGATCCTCTCCCTGCCTCAGTACCAACGGACCTCCTAGCTTCCTTACCGGGGAGTCTAGCAACCATGGAGTCTATAAGGGAGACCGTGAGGGAAGTTTGCATGTTCTCTCTCTTCAAAACTGAGCAACATAGCGTATCATTCTCCATTTTTGTTGCTTATGAGAGCAATCACTATGCCTGCAACCCACACACAAAAATCGATTTTGATTTTGATAGGGCAAGCGACAAGGCATAGAAGATGAAGGACGAAGATTAGGCGAGAGCAAGGGTACTTTTCTGGTTCGGATTTTGATTATGATTAGGGCTATGGTTAAATTCGATTAGGGCTATGGTTCGGATTAGGGTACTTGTCATGTTTGAATTGTTTTTGAATTAATTGGGAAATTTTGAATTCGATTAGGGATATGGTCGGAATATGGTTAAATTCGATTAGGGCTATGGTTCAATTCAATTAGGGCCATGGTTCAGTTTTGGTAATATCCCATTCCACTCTTTTTAATGCTTATCTTGCATTCTACCGTACATTAGAATGTCCTTTCAGAACCATGCCATCAGCACTTATGTGGATTGATGATGTACTTCTATCATGTCTCAGACATTAGAATGTCCTTTCAGAACCATGCCACCATACACAAAGAAGCTCACCCTTATATTATCCACATTTCGCAGTGCAGATAGCTCAGTAAAGGTATTCCTTCTCTTTTAACCATTCATTCTGTCCTACTTCTGTTTAGCAACATTTATCAAGAAAAAATACATGTTAATGGTTATGTTAATAAAATGCACTAATGTTGCGTTTCAAGAAGTAGTGATAATATCCGCCTTCATTGTCCATCAAAATGTGAAAAGTGAAAATTTTGAGAAGATTGTCATATTGTTGTCTGCTATGGTTGCCTGTTTTTGCCTATCTAAATTTTCAAGTTGTATTGTTGCTATTTAGAATTGAAATTAATAAGATTTAGAATAGTTATGAAGTTGCTATTGGTGCTATTGAGAAGTGAAATTGACATAATGAATGGTTAAAAGAGAAGGAATATCTTTACTGAAATTGGTTATTTTAATAAAAGAGAAGTGAATTGAGAAGTGCAAGCTCGATTATGGGTTTTTATGAATATCTTCTTAAGTCTATTAGCTCAATGGAAGAGCAATGTGTTATTATACACATGATATGGGTTCAAATCCCATATAGACTCTCTCTACACAACATATCTAAGAAACAAACAGAGACATTTCATAAGCAATATTTCTGAAATAATATGAAATATTTCAGAAACAAACAGAAACATCTCAGATTCCATCTTATTGCTTCTATTTTTCAGCTATTGTCTTATTATTTTGTCATATATTATTTCACATTTCAAATGTTTGGTGTCTGGTTGTTTCTTAGATCGGATCTATAATAACACACTACTCTACCACTTGAACTAATAGACTAAAAAGGTAGCCAAGGTAGTTGTTACCAAACTGAATTCAATAACAACAACAACAACAACAACAACAACAACAACAACAACAACAACAACAACAACAACGTTTGGTGTCTGGTTGTTTCTTAGATCGGCTCTATAATAACACACTACTCTACCACTTGAGCTAATAGACTAAAAAAGGTAGCCAAGGTAGTTGTGACCAAACTGAATTCAATAATACCAACAACAACAACAACAACTCAGTCAATCCCGCGATAAAGCAGGGTCTGGGGGTCAGGATGTACGCACTCTTTCCCCGAACAAGTCGGGAGAGTGTTTCCGATAGACCCAAAATAAAAAGTCACATAAATCACAATGAGCAAGATAGACACTAGGAAAGGAGGCCAAAGGTAACAACAAGACTCAGCACCCTGACACCAACTACTAAACATCAGAAACCCGGATGCGCCTCCTCCAGTGGTCTCTATCCAAAGTCATAACTTCCGATAGGTTCGGCAAATTGAGGTCTTGACGGATAACCTCCATCCAGCTCTTTTTCGGACTACCTCTCCCCCTACGAATAGCCCTAAGCTCCAAGCTCTCGCACCTACGCACAACAGCTGAAATAGGTCTCCTACTAACGTGCCCAAACCACCGTAACCTGGACTCCCGCAGCTTGTGACAAATAACTAAACTAAAATATGAGAAAAAAAATAGACAATTGTGACAAAAACTAAACTCAATAAGACCAAAATATGAACTTAATAAAAAGATGCCAATCTACTTGTTCTATGCCAACCAAATGTATCTTCTCTCATCAATGAAATCTCTCAAAGTGCCAACAAAGATGAATCCTCTTTCTTTGTCTCAAAGATTCAAACATTCATGTTTCAAACATTCATGTTTCAAGAGATTGATAGCCCAACAAAAAAGATGGCAAGAAATCCCATCAAGTAACTAAAAACCACGAAAGCCAACTGTATTTTAATTTTAGATTCATGTCAAAGTAAGTTGCAAACCACTTCCATTCCAATTTCCACTTCCATTCCATTCCATTTTCATTGAAATCAGCTAAATCAAATCAGATGAACTCAAAAATTTCCCAAAGTAGACCGATTAAAAAACAATCGAAAACCGCTAAATCAAATCAGATGAGCATACTCAATAACCATAGCTAAATCAAATCAGAACCGAGCTTAATCAGTAACCATAGCCCTAATCGAATCCGACTAATTCTATCAAAATCAACAACCAAACCATACCTTGCTCTCGCCCCTTAATCAGAACAACAAAATTACATAGCAAAATCAAAACACTAATTTTTACACAGCAATAATCGCTAATCACAGCAAAATCAGATAGCATACCTTGCGATCAAAATCGTTTTCAGTTGAACGTTTGCCCTTCGTCTTCAGTTGAACTTTGCTCTCGCCCTAAAGAGACAACGACGGAACGGATAGCGGAAAATAAGAGACAGCGGCAGCGGAAGGGAGAGGAAGAGAGACGGCGGAAGGGAGATGAAGTGGGGCGGCGGCGGCAACCGGCAAGGGAAGGGAAAGGAAGAGGGGCGGCGGCGGCGACCAGGAAGGGAAAGGCGCGTTTGAACTCGCTCTCGCCCTAAACTGCTGAACTTTCCTCTGATCGATTGGGAGTTGGGAAGGGTTTGATAATTCTTCTAATCTAGCTTTTTGCCAATAAATGCGAGAAGATATTTGATCCAATGCCCTTTTCATGAGCCCATTCAGTATTTGTCATAACATTTGGATTTGTTAGCAATTGTCTAAATCGCCTTAATTTTTAATCAATCCCTATCACTTCCGACTCCAAGTGTGCCGCTCTTTTCCTCTATCACTAGCCCTAACAGTCCATCCTCTCGGCTCCAAATCCTATGTCCCCTAGTTTGTCCCCCCTCCTATCCCCCAACCCCTTCCCCTTACAAACTTCAAATAAAAAGAAAAACGAAAAACAAATTAAAATTAAAAGAGTAGATTAAAAGAATAAAAAAAATTATTATTATTATTTTATTTTTTTTGTAAAGTATACAATTAAGCACTTTTCTAGAGAGAGGGGCTCTGCCCTTCTCTCTAGAATCCCCAAATTTTCATGGAGAACCCTAGATTTTCAGCCTCCAAATCCTCCTTCCTACTGCCTGGTTTGGTGTAAATGTTGTAAATTAATTGGGTTGGGGCTTCTTCCTGTGTACCAAATTGTGTCAGATTCCCATTGATTTGGGGTTTTCTACGCTCCGCCCTCTTCCTCACTACATCCCTTATCTTCCCCTTCCTCCTTCCATATTGCTGGTCTTCTACCTTCAATGGCAGCCTATCAACCTCCTGCTCCTTCTCTCTCGGCCCACCTTGTTCTAATCGTCGCCTCGGCCTCTTTTCCTGGGCTATCGAACCCTTAATCTCCCAATCGCAAATCCTTATCCTCCAAGTCGACTCTGATTTTATCCCGGCGTCTCTTCCTCCCTAGGGGTTGATGGTCCGGCGATCTGATGGGGTCCAGTGGCCTTCGGCGACGCCGGCCAGATCGGCCTGTGTTTTGCCGGCGCCTCTCCTTGGCTTCCATCTGACCGATGTTGTTCGCCTTTCACTCCTCGTGTGTTGTCTGACGTCTCCCTGAGTCCCTGGTATTTGGCCCGAAAGCTTGGCCTTTGGGCCCAAGTAATTTGCTTGGGCCCAAAGGAGCCCGTGGGTTAAAAAAAAAAGGAAAACATTATGTGTGTATATTTTTGTCTATAAATATTTATTATCATATAATTTTTTTGTTTACCACCCGAAAGGGTTTGAACAACCTCCCAAAAGGGTTAACCAAAATCCCGAAAGGGTTATCTAAATCCTGAAAGGGATTAGAGAATAATTTATAATATTTATTATATTATTTTCTACTCGGACTTTTCAATTTGGATCCGGGTTAACACACAAATCTTCGTGTGATGATTGGTTTCCTCCTTGGTTTGGCCCGTATTAGTTCCCTTTGTTGGCGTCGGTCCGTTGCTTTTGGTGTGGGTACGTTTAGTTCCGAGTTGGGTTGCAGCATCGGGCGTCCTGTATGATCGAAAGGATCGTGGATGTGTTCGCGGTCTTCGAAGATCCCTCATCTAGGTGGGGGCAACGTCGGTGATCTACACTACCACAGGTTTCACCCTTTTCGAAGGTGGGTTGTTGTTCTCCGCCTTCTCGGCGTCGAGGTGTCGTGTGAGTCTTCACGCTCTCCCATGTCTTCGGCATTCGTGGCTCGCCTTAGATCTTCCTCGGCTCCTCCGCTTGCTGTTGGATTTTATGGGTTATTTGGGGGTTCTTTCATTTCATTTTGGTTGATTTGTGTTTTTAGTTTGATGTATGTTGACGGTTACTCCGTCTGCTGATTCGTCGGCCTCTTGAGATATCAAACAGTTTGTTGTATGGTTCTCAAATTCTTACCTTATCAAAAAAAAAAATTTATTTTTTGTGAACAAAAAAGAAAAACAAATTAAAATTAAAAGAGTAGATTAAAAGAATAAAAAAAATATTTTTTGTGAGAGGGGACAGTGTAAGGGGACATCACTGAGGATAGAAGATTCGGACCCCATCCTCCCTCCATCTCTTGCAATCGTCGGCAGCGTCTCCTTCTTGTATTGTTAGAGATCTCCGCCGCGCTAGTCATCCGATCGAAATCGAAATCGGAATCTAATATGAGGTGGAAATCGAAGAGCATGATATGACCATCCGATATGACGAGGACGCTTTCCGGCTTCAACTCTCTGTAGATGATTCCCAACAACTGAAGGTACTCTAACGCCACCAACATCTCCGTCCGATCTAACGAGGATGCTTGTCGCTCCCATCCTCCCTCCATCTCTCGCAATCCGATCGGAGAGAGTGTGAACTTGTTTTTGGAGTAGGTTGACTTGTGCAATGTAGTTGCATGTAGAATGGGGTATAGTGTGGGTCATGTGGAACCTCGCGAGCAGAGTTTTAGTTGTGTAAAAGAGCACGTGAGTAGTCCTAGTGTGGAGATGTGACATGTGGGTAGAGTCGGCAATTCGGTCGTTCGGGTCGGGTGAGTGGCGGGTCGGGTTAGTTTGGGTAAAGTTTATGTTGGTCGGGTACTAGTCGGGTTTGGTTCGGTCGTAATGAATTTTAGATTGGTCGGATTTCGGGTTAAATTGGGTCATGCCCGTTCGGATTCAGGACGAAGCGGGTCGAGCTCGTTCGAGTTTCGGGTCAAGAGGCGGGTCGGTCTCATTTGAGTTTCTAATCAAAGTGGGTATATTTTGTTAGAGTTTTCGCTCGAATCATATTCGGCCCGTTTGGATTGTTTGGTAGATTTTGACTCGGTTGAATACTTAAATATGTAATTTACTTAAAATGTATGATTTTGACTCAGTTGAATACTTGAACATGTAATTTTGACTCGTTTGAATACACTCATTGACTCATCGGTTGCTATTCGGTTTAAAAAAAGTCATAATCGGAAATTCGGTATTCGACAACCTCGCCTTTGGTTTATTTACTATATTATTTTTTACAAAATAAATCATTTGTTAAAAGTTTGTTTTAATAAGTTGGCCCATTTCATTTTCAGCTTCGATCCATTTCATTTTAAGCTTTTGGCCCATTAGTTTTATTATTATTATTATTATTATTATTATTATTTTTATTATTATTATTATTATTATTATTATTATTATTATTATTATTATTATTATTATTATTATTATTATAGATTTACAAGAAATTAGTGGGCAACCGAGATACTATCTGGGCGCCCACTCCCTTAGCGATAACAAAGCTAACTCTAGTAAAAATATAAGCTGCAGCACGAGCCCCAGCATCCTGAGATACCGAGAATTTCTGAATCCGCTTCAGCAGGGCAACAACATCAACAACAACACGACCAGGCACAAAGTTAGACATCCCAGACTGAATCAAAGGGGAGGATCATGTCATATCGACACAAACATCCCGCCCTCTGTCCCAGGAATAAAGTAGCAAATCCGCCGGACGAAGAGGATTGTCATGCCCATCAATCAAACCGATATCAACCTCCTTACCGGCAGAAATCCCAGACTTGTAGCAGATATCCAATAAGGTGTCGTGAACGAGGTTATGTCGATGTTTAATGCCCACGAAACCAGCGCAAGACACAGCATGGTCACCATAGACATCACCATCAAACACCCGAGAGCAAGCGGAACATGGTCTGGACACCGCGAACAATGGAACTCCCAATCGATAGTTAAGCACACTACGATAGGTCCTTCCATTCATAGTCTGCCCCAACCCAGAAATCGGAACTGCACGCAACCAATCAGATGAGTGAGCACCCTGCTGAGACTTCCATAATGCCCCCTATCGCGGAGTCAATGAGAAAACAGATTCTGATGTAGCAGCAATCTTCGCGAAATATATGTCTGCCAGTTTCTTCATAAGTTTGGAGGCAGCGATTTCACTAGGATCGCGTAGAAGATCAGAACCCGTGACCTCATTAAAAGAGCGACAAGCATCATCAAAAGTAGGCCCAACAGCAATGACACTAGAAGAACGTAAGATCTTAGCCTGCAACTCAGCAGACTGCAAACGGGATGCCAAAAAAGCATAATGTATGACATCACCAGCAGCATACACTCCAAGCCCACCAAAATGAAAAGGGTATGTGGCGAGCCTCCATTGTCAATCTTCAAACCCAGGCCCAGACGCAGTGACAATACGTTCCAAACTAGAACGGAGTGCCTCGTCAAAGGAAAGTTGGGCCGGCCCAAATACACGCGGAGAACAAGTACGCAAGGAAAAGTAAAGCTTAGAAATACCCGTACAAGCCCGAAGCAGAAGCAACTCGCACTGAGGGTCGTCAATCCTCGCGACAGAATCCATAAGCTCTATGGTCCTAGTCACTCTCTTTGCCACAAGTTCGCTGCTGAAATCAGAGCATACACTGACAGGCCCCCCCCAGAACCTTGACACCGCGTAATGGCCGAGCAGTAGAGGGGGGAAAAACACCAGGAAGGCGACTCCTAGGGTCTTCTGTAGGCCAAAAAACCTCGGACTTATCCACATTAAGATGAAGACCAAGGCGTGGACCATCTTCCATAATCAGACCCAAGACCTTCTCCACAACCAAAGTATCCCCAACAATAGTGTCATCATCTAAGTACCAAGCTTGCAGACTCAGGTCAAAGGAGTCTCTGATGTTGCACACTAAAGGATGCAACACCAAAGCAAAGAGCAGAGGGCCTAGAGGATCTCCTTGCTGAACTCCTCGATAAGACCATAAAATATGCTCCCCATAATACAGCCGGGCAGGGTTAGAGTAACAAAACTCCACCCATCGGGATAAAACTGGGCAGCGACGGCGGACTTCCTGTAACATGGTCACACGATCAACTAGGTTGAAAGCATTCTGGAAGTCAACCATCAACATGGAAAGACCCTCTTCACCACCACGAGCCTCAACAAACCGATTCAAAGCATGCTGAATAGCCTCCTCTCCACCGGATACCCCGACCCCAAACTGGAGGCCTGCAAAATAACCAGACAAATAAGGACCGGCCAAACAAGCACCAACCTTAGAGACAAGGCGTCTCCAAGCGGTGCCAACAGCAATAGGACGTATACCACCACCCGGTTTAACAAGGGGCGTGAGAGGGGCACTAGTAATATACTCACCCAGAGCTTGCGGGCAACGACCCTCAAGAAAAAGATTGACCACTCAAGTAATGGAGACGATCAAATTATCCGAAATAGCAACAGCAGATCCACCCAAACAATCCAAAAGATGATGAGCCCGAAACCCATCCCTCCCACATGACGTGCCACGCGGGAAACTCCAAATCATATTCAAAACACTGGTCGAAGAGGCAAGAAGAGGATGGTGATCCACGGGCAAAGGCGGCAAGTTGGGAGACGAGGCAGTGGGGTGCTTATCCTGTAGAGCCGCAAGAGTGGCATCAAAATAAGGAGCAATACCTGATGAAGAAAGCACCCGAACGGCGTCAGTGTAATGACCATCACAAATCTTTCTCCGACATTGCCGGAGGTTGAGCTCACTCAAATCAATGTCCTCCTCCACACTAAAAGAATGAGGGACCTCAGCTAAGGTCTCCTGTAGAAGCTGCAAACTGCCACCAGACACACTCCAAGTACGAATAGCACCAGCAATACTCTCCTCTTGACGCTGACGCTTGACCGCAGTCCTACACTCAAGATTACTTCGTGGGGAAAACATCTTAAGTATACAAAGAGGCATCACAAGTAAGTGAATCCAGCAGGAGAGGTCACCCGGAGAGTCAGCCACACCATCTAACGCCTCTTTTAAGACCCGAGCAAAACCTAGCCGACACTTAGGAGGGATGGATCTAACGGTGCGAAACCTCATAGAGAACAAACGATCAAGCGAAGATATAGACAAACCAACAGGCACAATTCCAACATCATCCAAGGGAACCGACAAAGACAGAGCCGGAGGTCTGGGGATATCATAAATAATAAAGCGAACGAGACCATCACCACAGTTCGGAGGCACCACAGAATCATCCTGACTATGCCGACAACGAGCACGAAAGGTATGAGTTTTAAGACAAACACCACATAGCCAAACCCCCATACGCTTTAAAGTTATCTCAGCATCAGAATAAATAGCCAAACTATCAGAAAGAGTTTGACGGGTAAGGACCTGAGCATCACCACTACAATGTCGATCACGAAGATGCCTGAGCATGGAGGTTTTAACAAGACCCCTACCACCACCATCAAGGCACCCACAGAGATCCACGAAGGGGCAATGATACCGAACAAGGTCGGGCATAATAGAATGAAAATATACCACTGAATCTAATTCTGATTGCGAAGATTCAAATTACGAAATGCACGATTCTTCATTTCTGATTTCACTCAAAGCAAGCCCGTAATGCTTCAAAGCAACAATCGGCTAATCAAAACATAATAATATAGATATAAATATAAGTAAAATAACAACTATAAACTTATTGATTTGGATATAAATAATTCTTTCCAAAAAAAAAAACATATATCATAATTCATACAATTTATTGAATATGGACAAATAGAATAACCATATTTACGAAAAATAATAGAATTATTATACTTTTATCCATAAAAAGAAATGAAAAAATTTGGCTAAATGTCCGTTTTGTCAACCTTTTTTTGCAAAATGTCCACTTAAATTCAGTTTTTGCTAAATGTCCTAAATTTTTTTGAAAACCCCATAATGCCCCTGCCCTTATTTAATTTATCATCACCCTCTCCGTTGTTTGACTTCTACCTCTCGTTCTTTCTGACGGTGATTTCACACACAGAGAGAGAGAGAGGGGGAGAGGGAGAGGGACGCTGCTCCAAGGCAGGAGGAGGAAAGGAGCGTCGGTGGAATCATCGATCTTCCTCATCCTCGCCGGTCTTCACGGTGGCGGCCTCCCCACGCGTTTACGCCGTTCGAAGAACGGCTCGTCTTCAAGGCCGTTCGAAGAAGCGAAGAGTTCCTCCTCTCCCAGATTCCTTCTCTCTCACCTTAGTCATCTGCTAATCTTCAGGAGTCCGATTCTGGCAAATTCGTGATCGGATCTGGTTATGGCAAGCGGTGGTGACGAGGGACAAGATGCGGTGGATCTGATGACAGAGGTGACAGAGGAGATCGGATCTGGTTATGGAAAGCGGTGATGACAGAGGAGATCCGGCCTCTCCGACCCTACCGTGTATGTGCGCGATCTCCTATCTTCGATTTTCTTTCGATTTCGCCGGCTCTACCGTGTCTGTTTGCTGCCGTTGCGCGTTCTGATGGAGATATCACATAGAGAGAGGGAGGGATGGTGACAGAATGACATCCTTCGCCCTCCGTCTCCTCCTCGCTTTCGCCTTCCACCCTCTCCCCGTCGAATAGGTCCTCCTCATCTTCCTCTTCGTCTTTTGCTTTTCCTATTAATTACTGAGGTGTTTGCTTGTTTCCTAGGTGTTTTGGCTTTGTTTGTGGTTAATCGTTTGTATTTAGTCTGATTTTTGGGGTTTCTGCTAGTGTGATTGGTTTTTACGATTGAATTCGGTTTTAAAGCATTGTAATTCTCCCAATTACTGATGGATTAATTTGGTTCTTCGTTGTGTTTGTGTAGAGCAATTATGGTGGCTGATTTTCTTCTTTACAGCTCGAGAACTTGCCAATCAAACAGGCTGAATTGAATTACTTGTTAGATTGATTTCCAATGTCGATATTTGTTGGAAAATAATTGATTTTGGTGGAATGCGTTGTGCGAGTGTCGTCTGCGAATGTTTTGATTTCTGGTGGATTTCCTTTCGATTACAGCGGTTTTGTGGCTCTAGATCATGTTACTGTGAGCCTTTATGATCCAGGCAATACTGCAGTTGTACTTCTAGAAAATGGTTCCTAACTTCTACCATGCTACTTGCTTGTTAGAACTGTAATTGATGAAGATCCACTGTCTGCCACCGTTTACCCTTGATTAATGCTATGATTGATGAACTTGAATTAAGTCACTTGTTAGAACTCTAACTGATGGAGATCCACTGGCAGTTGAAACGTGGCATTGTTGGACTTCTTGACTATGATTCATTCGGCTTCCATGTAATATTTAACTGGACTCTTACACAAACTTGAGGATATGACCTTAAACTTTTGATTGATTTTTACTAGACTCTTCAACTTCTTTCTTTGTTGGATTACATTGTATTTTTCGGTGATATTCTGTTTGATTACACTATATTTTTCATGAATTTTTTTTTTCGTATTGTGCTTGATTACACTTTTTTTTTTTCATTAATTACATGTGTCACCAAGAGTGTCACCTCTAATAAGGGGGGCGACGGTGGATCTTCATCAATTAGGTTGCATTGGTGACACCTCATTAGGTTGATATTTGTATTTATGATAAAAAAAATTACCTATAAAATTCATTGGTGACACGGACACCCCATTATATATTCACATATAAAAAAAATTTACATATAAAATTTATTGGTGTCACCACCGATAGTATGACCATAGTTATAAGGGTGGTGACAGCGATAGGTGGATGGTGACAGCGGTGACGGCGATAGGGGTGGTAACAACGATAGAGTTGGTGACGGCGATAGGTTGGTGACGGGGATAGGGGTGGTGACAGCGATAAGGGTGGTGACAACGATAGTGCTGACAGTGGTAAGGGTGGTGACAACGATAAGGGTGGTGACAACGATAATAAGAGTGGTGACAACGATATGGGAGATGATAGTGATATGAGTGGTGGTGACAACGATATAAGTGGTGGTGACAATGATAGGAGTGGTGGTGACAGTGATAGGGCGGTGACAGCGATAGGGGCGGTGACAACGATAGGGGCGGTGATCGATGACAGTGATAAGGGTGGTGGTGACAACTATAGAAGTGGTGGTGACGGCGATGGGAGTGGTGGTGATAGCGATAGAAGTGGTAACAACGATAAGGTGGTGACAGCGATAGAGGTGGTGACAGCAATAAGGGTGATGATAACAATATGGGTGCTGGTGACAGCGATAGGGGTGGTGGTGACAGCGATATGAGTGGTGGTGACAGCGATAGGAGTGATGACAGCGATAGGGCGGTGATAGCGATAGAGGTGGCGACAGCGATAGAGGTGGCGACAGCGATAGAGGTGGCGACAGCGATAGAGGTGGCGACAGCAATAAAGGTGGTGACACCAATATGTGTGGTGGTGACAATGATGGGGGTGGTGGTAATAGCGATAGGAGTGGTGGTGACAGCGATATGAGCGGTGACAGCGATAGGACGGTGACAATGATAGAGGTGATGACAGCAATAAGGGTGGCGACAGCGATATGAGTGGTGGTTACAGTGATAGGGGTGAGGGTGATAGCGATAGGAGTGGTGGTGACAACGATAGGAGTGTTGACAATGATAGGACGGTGACAACGATAGAGGTGGTGACAACAATAAGGGTGGTGACAGTGATATGGCCGGTGGTGACAACAATAGGAGTGGTGGTGACAGCGATAGAAGTGGTGACAACGATAGGTCGGTGACAGCGATAGAGGTGGCGACAGTAATAAGGGTGGTGACAGCAATAAGGGTGGTGGTGACAGCGATATGGGTGGTGGTGACAGTGATATGGGTGGTGACAACGATAGGGCGGTGACAACGATAGAGGTGTTACAGTGATAAGGGTGGTGACAATGATAATATATTGTGGTGACAGCGATAATAAGAGTGGTGACAACGATAGGCGTGGTGGTGACAACGATAATATATTGTGGTGACAGCGATAGGAGTGGTGGTGACAGCGATAGGAGTGACGGTGACAGCGATACGAGTGGTGACAACGATAGAGGTGGTGACAACAATATGGGTGGTGGTGACAGTGATAGAGGTGGTGGTGACAGCGATAGGAGTGGTGGTGACAGCGATAGGAGTGGTGACAACGATAGGGAGGTGACAACGATAGAGGTGGTGACCGCAATAAGGGTGCCGACAGCGATATGGGTGGTGGTGACAGCGATATGGGTTGTGGTGACAGCGATAGGGCGGTGACACTAATCTTGTAAAAAAAAAAAAAAATTGTCACCCAAAAATTTGTTTATCATCGTACATGTGTCAACAAAGCCATTGACCGGTGTCACCACTTATAAAGGTGGTGACACTAATTTTGTAAAAAAAAATTCAAAAAAAAACGTTTCACCAATTTTTTTTTTGTCACCTATTCATTGACTTTGACCGGTCAATGGTCAAAATAAAAATGAGAAGGAAGGAAGGGATTGGGAAGGAGGGGCAAAAATGTAATATTAGGATATTTTGCAAAAGGGAAAATAAAAGTGAACATTTTGCAAAAGGCCTTGTAGAAAATGGACACTTAGCTAAAAATTCCAAAAGAAATTCATTTATAAAAATCGAAAAATAATAGAATTAATAGAATTGTTAACAGTAATAGTCTAATAGAATTTTTAGGTGGAAAAAACCCTCCAAGAGTTAAAGTTATAAAAACTAATAGAATTATTAACACTTATTTAGTTATGAAAAATAATAGAATTATTATACTTATACCTACAAAATTAAACACATTCATATAGTTCTTAACTCATTAAAGTACGTTCTCAACAAAAGTCAAATGTCTTATATTTAAAATCGGAGAGAGTATGTTTTTTATACCTGTTTTTAGTTAATGAATAATACATTAATACCTGAAGGTGATGAAAACATTTTCCAAACGAAATAGCATGAGCACACATAAATTGTGTCTGCACTGGAGCTGCGGTCTGTGGGTGCGGGATCCCGGTTCAACTATCTAGATTTGACTTGAATAATTAAATAAATTCGGAATATGGACCGGACCGTACGTTTTCAAAATAAGAACGATGATAAAAACGTGTGCTTACGAGAGAGAGTATTTTTATCTTTCGGAGTCAGAAAAACCGCGGCAAGTGTGACCTCCAGTGCAGGCCTTAGGGAGTTTTTGTGTTTTTTTTTGTGGCGGGGGTGGGGGGGAGGGGGTAATTACCATTTTAATTTTTGACATAAATAAGATACAAATTAATTAAAAATATAATCTCGAACGGGTTGGTCGATGGATGTTTGGTTTCATTGCCCCTTCCGAGGTAGTGAAGGATGCAGGGATGGTCGCCTGACAAACACCACTCTCACATCAAAGTATTTTATTAATCACTTCTCTAGACATTTTAGTACGCCAATGATTGTTGACAAATACAAGGGGGTCATATCTTCTGACGTGGTGGTTTATGATTTGTTGGTTACTTTGCGTAAGGGTTCTGTTATGCACACGGCCAATATATCGCCATAGGCACGGTGCCGAAGCCGAATGCATGAGATGTCACCAATTTTGCCTATGCCGACTTCCGAGACCGGCAGACCCGGGCTAAGCTCTACAGACCGAGGTCGACTCCGATTGGTTGGTCAACTTGACACACGTCCCATCGACTAACGCAAGTGGTTCTGAAAAATTCCTGGCTACGACGTCACATCGACTGAGCACTACATGCCTACGACATCACATCGACTGAGCAGATGCCGATTCCCCAAGTCGGCACGTCCAATCCCGGTTCAGACGGGGAATCTTGCAGCGAATTTGGCAGGGAATCTGACAACTGCTTTATGTCACATGCCTGAGCCAATGTCGGTTCCCTAAGTCGGCATAGTGGTTTGCCGGTCGGATATAAATACCCACACCAACCCTTGCAATACACACACCACTTACAAACATCACCTTTCATAATCGCCTTAGGAAAGCGTCGTCGGGAGCCCGAAGTTCATGTTGTCAAGAGAGCTTCATCGTTGACATGGGGAAATGGCGTATTCCTCGTGCATTCCCGTTGGTTGGTGAATCAAGGGACCATGAAGAGCGGCGGGAGCCTCGTGCGAGCGACCATCGAGGTTAAGCGCCGAACGATCCTCGAGCTCAAGCCGCAGCGACGGTATGTCGAATTTCCATGTTCTCGTCGCTTTATTGTAATGGTTAATTATGTGTTATTATAGGTTTAGATTTTAATGTTATGTAATCAAGATTAAATGATATTATGTTGAAAAAATGATTTATATGTTTAGAAATTTCATACTTTATGATAATAGGTGTACAAAAAAATGTGATGAAATTTAGGTTTAGTTATGTGAAATTTAGATATGGAATTTTGAATGCAATTTGACGGATGTGCTTATGGAATGTACAATGTGATGAAATTTAGGTTTAGTAATGTGAAATTTAGAAATGGAATTTTGAATGCAATTTGACGGATGTGCTTATGAAATGTAGGATATGATTGTAATGGAATTTTGAAAAAATGTGGTTATTTTATGTGAAAAATATAAAAAAAGTTTTGGATATTTGAAGGCTACTTTTATGATAATGGCAGTGTAGATAACAATGTGATGAAATGAAGGTTATGTAGTATGTTATTGAAGGAAAAAGATTATTATTTTATGTTCAAACATAGATTTAGTGGAGATAAAATTAAGTATGAAAGTTTATGGAATGTAGATAAAATGTGGTTATGCTATGTGAGAAATCTAAATTAATTTTCATTTGAACTGCTAGGTTAATTTAAGGCAAAAGTTAATTGTTTTTATTCAATTTAAAGGTTTAGTATTTTATATTAATTTAAAATATGATTTAAGGAAGAAGTTAAGTATGTCATATTAATGTGGAAATTGATAATGTAGGCAATGTGGCGTGCCCTTTCGCAGCGCGAACAGGTAAGGCCAACCGCGTTGCTCAGGAGAGATGATAGGTCTTTAGAGCCCGCGAGGGCGAGCATGTCAGCAATCAGACAGCCGGAATATGAACCAACGTTGTCGGCACCCTCGCAGGCTAGCAAATCTTTGCTAGGCCGCGACGACGAGGATTTCCTCGCCGATTACGACTTCGAGCAAGTCGATACCTCACCTTTGGAGGTGCCCGAGACCCAGCATATCCCTGACGTTAGGATCCCCGACGTCAGTCATCAAACGACTTTGTGGGGAGACCCATGGCAGCAGACCCCCGATTATACGCCCGTGATAGGCCCTGGAGAGTGGTCGTTGTGGCAGGGAATGGCCACCCAGCCTATCCCTGACGTTAGGATCTCGCATGTGGGTACGTCATCTTCCAACCTAGTTGCTGGAACCTCTTTCCAAGCGTCTGTCGGGCCCTCGACACCAGCCTTCGACACTGATAGTGCAGGTGGCCAACAAGGGGGTGTATCCAGTTCCAACCCATTGCATAACCCCAATGCCCGCCCAGGTTAACTAGACGAGCTAAATGTTCGGGATGTGGGCGATGGACGCCCCAAAATGGTTGAGCCACATCGACATTACAGGACACACAGATGCCGCAACCTTTGGATAACTGAGGTGGGTGTACTTCAATTAAGGTTTTATTTACGGTCACACTTATTGCGTGCACAACTGTTACGCTGAATATCTCATAATGTGGTTTGTAGGGGGTGGACATGCATGTAAAGAGCATCAGGCATACTGACCAGTTTAATGCATTCCGAGTGGGTTGCATCCAGTGGAACTAGTGGTATTTGGGACAATCGATCACTGTCTCATTCAAGCCTTCCTCTATCGGTGGCATCCGAAGACCAAAATCTTTCATCTCCCATGGGGAGAGATGACAATTACCTTGCACGATATGCACAAGCTGCTTGGTTTGTCAATCGACGGTGCCGCACTACATCCTACCAGCTCAAACGGTATACTACAGCAGTGGATGGCATCAAACTTCAACTTCTCCCAAGCTGACTTCGTACCTAGTGGGAATCATTTTACCACAACAACCTGGATTAGCACCTTGCAGACCTATTGCTCAAGCCAGATACACCCCATCGGGTACTCGCAACTGGTTATCTATTGGAGGTCTAGGTAGCATACTGCTCAACGACAGAACCACAACCTCCATATCCATATCTGCGTTGGACTTCGTCACCGATCATGCACGAACCGCATAGTACGCTTGGGGAGCGGGCCGGGCGTCCTTGCATATCTATATCGGCAGCTGGGAATCTCGTCTAGGTCCGGGATGTCTACCATTGGTGGGTGTACTGCTTTATTGCAGGTGTTAGTCAATCCCCTACCGCTGATGTGTTTTGTTATTGATTATTAGTCATTGCCTGACATATGTTACGGTCTTTCAGTATTGGATATTTGCTCACTTCCTAATGTTCTCACCCGTTTTTTAGAACTCGGCGGAACATGGAGAGTATGGAGACCCTCGCTGGGCAAAGCGATACGCTGCTTGACCCACACCATATATGACCTCAGAGAGGACTCTTCAGTTCATAAAACAACTGGAAACAATGAGTGTGTAGGACGTCAAGCTTATGCCTTACGGTCATCTATATTTCAATGGGTTTTACCGAATCTCTCGATGCAGAGGAATCATCCAATTTTCCACAACCAAGGAACCCTACATGCCAGACCGAGTTCTGCGACAAATTGGCTATGTGCAGACAGTTCTGATGGAGATAATCCTCCCGCTTAGAGAAGAAAGACCACAACAGGTCAAGGGCCTCAAGCTGATCTGGCACCCCATGGACGAACGTTGGGATGAACACTTAATTGTATCTGATGTGTACATATCATTCAACGGACATACAGCCACGATTGAGCCTCGCGTCGTTTCCGCAGACTTCATGGAGTGGTTTGGTGAGCATGTCCACCCATTTGTTTTCAAAAGCTCACAACAACAGCTACCGGAAATATATGCTCATCCTGTTGCCGTGTATGATCAGCGGGTACGTATGAAGATTACCAATGACCTTTCATTTTAGTTGCTTTGTTTCGTACCTATTTTTTCATCGCCATCATATGTCTTCGTTGTAGCGTTTTGGTGTATTGTTGTATCGTCTAGAATCTATGGTGGCTCGGGGTGAGGAGGTGTTTTCTGCCTCTAAGATTCAGGAATACATCCGGGAAGCTCGTGGTGAAGTGCTGCATGTGGCGCCTACACAGGTTCGTGCATCGCAGTTCTACGAGTGGCAGCTAAACATCTGAGTAGCATGAGAATTGACGCGCGGAATTGTACTTGGACCCTTCAATATGTTTCTGTTTGGGCTTGCAGTTTTCAATTAGGTCTTGTACTAGGTGTTTTCTAAGTAAATTTCAATCTGAGTAGAAGTGTTTGGGCTTGCAGTTTTCAATTTCAATCATAATATGAAAGTGGAACAAATATCTTATTTTGCAATTCTAAAAGATTAGTTGTATGTATTGCGGCTTGCTAACACTTCGTTCAACCAATATGAAAGTGGAACAAATAATATGCATAATAGTCGAGTACATAGCTGCATCAGTTCAAATCCATTTCGTACGCTATGTGAACAGCAAATCATGACTACACGTGGCCCGCTCTCTCAACTTGATAATAGTTGATGTATTGTTGAATGCGCTCGTTTTATGGGGTATCCCAGCCATTCATACTTGGGTGGTGGAAATACGACCATTCATGTACTGTAGGAGGAAGTCGCAACCCTTGTAATAGCCATACGGGGATCCAATGGACTCTTCCAAACCATGATAATGTTATAACTTTAGTAGGTGGAGTTTGGTTTGACCCATTTGCGACAATAGGAAAGCAGGTGTGAGAATTGTCGTTACTTAGGACCACTACGACCTTGTGGTAGAAGGTTTCTACAACGAGTGGGATCATTGGTGCCCCCATCCATCTTTCATGACGATGTAAATAAGGAGTTGGGTCTTGCAAATCAATATTCTCGATGAGATCATCAATCGAGTGTAATAGTGATGCAGGTTGGTACAACCACCTATTCGCTCGAAACTCGGCAACGACCTCTTTTCAGACTTGCATGTAATGGTTTTCACCATACCCAAGAACCAACGCTAAGGCACGATAACCGTAATGACCATCACCAGAAACCGGGCAACATCTATCAACAAAGTGAAGCATGAACTTATGGATGTGATCAGTCAACATAACCGAAGGGTCTACCTGCCGACATCTCCCTCTTGATCGACCTCTGCCACGTGCCCTTGCAGCACCATTCCGTCTCCCGTGCTCAAATCCAAAAAGGTCTCGCTACAAAGATCATCGCCCTGTAGGACGACCCTTTTGATGGATCCTGGTTGGCTCTCTTATGGTCGACAATCCAGGGTTGTTCATGTTGAAGTATGCCTCGCCCATCAAATCCCGCTGATAGTCGTGCGGTTGATTCCATCAACCTCTCTTCAAAGGGTGGCATATTCTTGACTTTTTGGAGTTGTGTCATCGATTCCGCCACTGGATCCCTCAGGAGGAATAACTGGATCCCACATTCCTTATTGCCAGAATGGATGAATTTGCGAGGGCCGAATAAGTTATCGATTGGAGATCGCGTCTAAGAATTCATGTACACATGGAACACCGTAAGCATCCCTCAAATAACGATCCCTGGAAACACCATCATGGCTTGTTGGAAGTGACTTTGCCTTGTTGTAGTTGGCCAGCAGAAGGTCGAAGCACTCATCAGTCTCCAGCATCAAGAGCGGGGCGAAAATTGGTTCACTCATGACACGTCGTTTGATTGTCAACCGTGACTTCTCAAGGAACCCTCTGAGTTGGTCTACCTATTCATTGACCGTGTTGTCAAATGTCAATACAATTTGTAACGTCAACAAACCCACCAACAGTCGTGCCTAGCATGGACTTTAATTTCGAATGTGCTGACTCGACAATAACATAAAAAAACCATTAGTGTCACTTATGTAGGATAATTAAATATAATACTTACAAAATTAGACAATTCCATTTCACTTAGTTATTCGTAGTTCGCATCCCCAGATGTAGGAACTTATCAACCCATGTACGAACAATCGCCTCCTTGAATTCTTTGAGCCAGGTGTCTTCAAGGTACTTCATAAGACCCCATCGTGCCTCCCAACATATGCTTCAGTTCGATGTTGCACATAATATGAAAGGAGCACAACATATGCTTTACCATGGGAAACTCCTCCCGAAGAGCCTTAATAAGACCCAACTCTTTGTCTGTAACAATTACTTCTGGGAGTCGTTGTCCACACAAATGATGTAGTCGCCTTAGTGCCCAACTATAGTGATCCGTGGTCTCCTCTGCCATGAATACGAACGCAATTGCAAATGTGTTCTTTGTGCTAGTAATCCAAACGATCTCTAGCAACGACATTTCCTACCTACCACATTAACATGAATTAGTTAAAATGAAAAACTAACACGTATGACAAATATAAAATTAGTCGACAAAATGTGATAACTCTTACTCGTTCGCGTTGTAGATCGAGACCATCACGATAACATATGGAAACAACATCAGCAGATGGCGCGAGTGCGAATGTGCCAAAAGTACGCCAATAACCTCGTCTACTCCTACCTTAGAGGACTTCCTGGTGGCGATATAGTATCCTTTTTGGTGGAGTTGGTGTAGTGCTTGGGGAAGCTCCCTCCATCCCTCTGCAGCGCTTCTCCGCAACTGGGCTCGTGCATTAATTGTACACTTGATGAATGTTAGTCACGCAGTCATGATCATCATACTTCATCCTGCGTAGGACATCTCGAGGTCTTAACCCAATCAAGATATCATGACGGACCTGCCGATATTGACCTAGTGTTAATCGACCAGCATATGGATGTCCTAACATCTTATCCGCAAGCTTGTGGTTATGCACACCGCATATAACCTTGATGGTCCAACCGTCAACATCATTTTGACGACCCTCCAGCTCAAACTCACATCCGAGCTTCGTCGTTTTCTCTCACCTACTCGATGTAGGAAGAAAATCTAAGTCGACATCTCAACTATCCCGAGCCCCTTCGTACTTATCACACACTAAACGAAAGGTACCCAATCAACTCATTTTGTTCTTCCATGACCGAGTGATCACAAATACCATGTTTTTTTTTATCTTCCCTACATATCTTGCCCATGCCTTCATGTTTACTTGATCAGCCCAAAAACCATCAAGTGTAAACATCGAACCATATTCTGTACCCATATCAAGAGGTTGGTTTTGTTCCTGCATAATGTAACTTATGTACTAAGAACATTTTCGTGCACAATCTCACTTTATGCAATTTGACAAAATATGATACAATAACCCTATATTATATGATGGTTTCGTATTACACAAATATGCTATATTATGATTCTATTCAAATAGCATATCCATAATTATAAAAACTTTCACTCTATATAAACAACTTTGTTTGATCTGTATCGCCATTCCGCTATATATATAGTTTTACAAACTTTAACAATGTATGAAAAGTTTACCTCGAGATTCTTCACAAGCTCCTCCAGATCACTATAGCTGAAAATGTCGAACGGTAACTCGCCTCCGCCATCTTCTTCCGGTAACGCCATTTTTTCAGATGATGTAGAGAATATGATGATAGAGAGCAATCGAAAATTAAACCCAACCAAGCTCCTATTTATAGACCTTCGTGTGGCTAAGCATAGGACTAGAATGCCGACTTGGGCACTCGCCATTGGCAAGCTTTTTGCCTACTTCGGCACTCGCCATTGGCAATTTCTTTGTCGTCTTCAGCACTCGACATCGGGACCGTGCATATGGCGAGATGTAGCCGTGCAAATAGCATAACTGTTGTGTAATCACATTGTTAAGATATCATGTAAGCATGGAGGAGTAAGGATCGATCCCTATCGCCGGGCCGAGGTGTGGTGATAATGGGGAGTCGTTTGTCATCCATGGTAT
This sequence comes from Persicaria tinctoria, assembly GCA_037127255.1. Taxonomy (NCBI): domain Eukaryota; kingdom Viridiplantae; phylum Streptophyta; class Magnoliopsida; order Caryophyllales; family Polygonaceae; genus Persicaria; species Persicaria tinctoria. The sequence goes on along the minus strand of JBANSL010000003.1, from coordinate 37,811,578 downwards.
TTTGAGACCTTTCGGTTCTCCTTGTTTGTTAGCTTCTGGTGATCGGGAATCTTCTGTTATCCATAATGTTGACAATCCAAGGCCGATGGATTTTTTTTATGAGCATTTGTTTGAGCGTTTTTTTTAACAACAGTTTTTTACTTTTAAAAGTATCCCTTTCAAGCTATGTCTTGAGTTTAGAAGAGCATATCTTGAAGCTCTTTGCAAGATCATTGCTCAACCATCGGATGCTTCCTGTTGGATTTAGTTGTTTGTTCTCCCGACATGTGTTCTTAATACGACAACGCTGCGAGGTCGCCCTAAGAGCGTGCCTGCTAGAGCTGATAAACCCCGATCCAACCCGTCTGAAATCGATTGACCCATATACATGAAAGCTTAATGAATTATATCGCAAAAAAACTAACCAAAGTTGGCTCATTTTTTACCAGACATCCAAATAACTAATAATCGAAATTGACTCAATTGGGAAGTGAACCCAATTCATTTGAAACCCAAAAAGACCTGAATTCGCTATAACCGAAACTCAAACATTAAAATACATTCTAATACAAAATTTATATTAAAATAATAAAAATCCGAGACAACTGAAAAACCTGAGTACTCCTACCCGAACCAACCCGCGGATTGACACCTGGTCACACCCGTAGCAAAAAGTCGAAACGATACTTGAACCGAGGGTGTACGAGACTATTAAAGAAAATCGAAAATTCCTATCGGTGGTTGCTCACTATTCGTGTGACGAAGCTTCCACCTACTTCTATGGCGTCTTCACTTTTTTACGCGGGTGAGCTTCCTTCTCAGCAACCGAAGACTATAAACGGTTGAGATGCTGAACCACTCCATTTTCATTCGACGTTTTCTCACACCTTCCCAAATCCCAAGTTCGCCATGGACAGCGACAGCCCTTTTGCACTGTTGAATTTAAATCACCTCGTTTTTATGTGTGTATATTTCTCAAGTCAATCATGGCTTCCTCCATTCCCTTTCATTGACTTTCACTCTTTCACAATCTCCTTTCCCCTTTTCACACTCTTTTATAGCTTATTCAATCCTAGGTGGCTTTGTTTTATGGGGAAATTGTTCTGTTTCCCACATGACATATAAAGCTCCCCCCTTTCATTCAACCCCCCCTCTCTATCTCTCTCTAGGGTTTTTGCTTCTGTGCGTTGTGTCTGTGGTGGTTGAGCACGATCTATCGAGGTTCGCACTTTATCTCTCCTGAGTTACTCTCTGATCTGTGTATTACTGCGAAATTATTCCCAGATGGCATCCAATTTGGTGTTTCTGAGCTTGTTTTACATCGCTTGTTTGGCGGCTCCTCTCTGTGAGGTTTTTGTTTCTCTTTTCTTTGGGGATTGATGTTTTTTGCTGTAGATTGGGAGTTTGTTGCCTCTGAAAGCTGAACTTCATGAGCTCTTTGTTGAACTTAGCTTTCAATTTGACTACTTTGAATGCCAATTTTTGGATTGCATTGATGTTTGCAATTTGAGAGGTCAAATTTATGACTGCTGAATTATCCCCTTTGTTCTTTCTGCTAGTTTCTTGTTTCAAATTGGCTGAACTATTCGAAGCATTTCTATGTCCAGATACTTAAACAGTTGCTTGTATTTGTCTTCGAGCCTAACCTGATATTATTGGTGCTTAATTGAAGCGCCTGTGCTTGTGATTGATGACATTGATTTATTGATCATAGGTTTTTGCACATTGAATACATATAACTCTACCATGTGATTCTATCAGAACCCGAAAAGTTTTTCTAACTGAGCTAAAATTTGTTCCTAAGTACTTGTTTCCAATGGTTGCACTTTTGCAGGACCTGGTTTTGGTCATTTCCACCAAGTTCGTTGAGGCTCTAGTAAATTGTGGTTGATTTGGTTTTAAGAGCTATGACTTGTTTCCCTCACTTGTTTGGTTGGAGAGTTGCTGAGTCTGAAACCGATGAAGGTAACAACGGAACTTCATCAGACCGTAGAGAATATGAATGTTTGTGAATCTTTCTTTATTTGAAGAGAAACATTGTTGACATTATATTTTGTATTGCTACAGAGGTTTCAGGCATTGAAAACATTGTTAAAATCTACAAATACAAGGAATTAAAGGCTGCCACAAACGACTTCAGTCCAGACAACAAAATTGGACGGGGCGGTTTTGGCTCTGTGTATCAGGTAACAGGCATTTCATTCAGATCGGTATTTGAGATGGACCAGTCTTTTGATTGTTGTCACTTAAGCGATAGGGAGTGGTAAAAATCAACCTTACCCCGATACTTTGTTTCAATGATTCAGGGTAAACTCAAAAAAGGGAAGATTGCTGCTATAAAAGTCCTATCTGCCGAATCAAAACAAGGAATTAACGAGTTCCTCACAGAGATAAAGGCCATTGCGTGCATACAACACGAAAACCTAGTTAAGCTATACGGCTGTTGTTACGAAGGGAACCGCAGAATATTGGTCTACAATTATCTAGAGAACAATAGTCTTGAACGTACTTTCCTCGGTATGTGTTTACTCTTATGTCTAGTTTGATAAACCTTCTTTAAGTTTTCTTTAGCTTTTATATGGACTAATGCTTCAAGATTACGACTCTTTAAGGTAACGGCCATCAGGATCATGGTATCAAGTTTACATGGAAAACGAGGGCAAACATTTGCATTGGGATAGCGCGTGGCCTTGCCTTTCTCCACGAAGAAGTACGTCCACCTATAGTTCATAGAGACATCAAGGCAAGCAATATATTGCTTGACAGTGACCTTACTCCGAAGATTTCAGATTTTGGTCTCGCAAAGCTCTTCCCAGACAATGTCACTCATATCAGCACGCGTGTTGCAGGGACCATGTAAGCTTTTCTCCATCCACCACCTTTTGAACATATACAGGTTCATCTCTGTGTTGGTTGGTAGCTTCCAGTTACGCAATTCTTTCTGAAGTCTTTTATTTCGTTGCGAAATTCCAGTGGATATTTGGCACCAGAATATGCAATAAGAGGACGTCTGACTCGAAAAGCAGACGTTTACAGCTTTGGTGTTCTCCTTGCGGAAATAGTAACTGGGAGACACAACACGAATTCAAGGTTACCAGTTGGAGACCGGTTCCTTCTAGAGAGGGTTAGCGCTTACAAACCTTTCGACTGCTAGCTGTTGACGCCATCAGCCTGTCTTGTACTCCTATGAGCAAAATTCTGATCCTCCATTTCATTGTCCTTTTTCCAGGCATGGGAATACTACGACCGCAACGAGCTTGTGTTGCTAATAGACGACGCTTTGGAAGGGCTCTTTGACGCTGAGCAGGCGTGCAGGTTCTTAAAGATAGCTCTTCTCTGCACCCAAGATGACCCAAAGCTGAGGCCGTCAATGCCGAGTGTGGTGAAGTTGCTTTCTGGTGAAACAGAAATCGGTAAACGGGAGATACAGAAGCCAGGCCTAATCTCCGATCTCACGGAACTTAAGGTGCGAAATCCCTCACAGGAATCGAAACCTGCTCAAAAACACCGCACGAAACGTGCAACCGACACCAACGCATCATCTAGCCCGGAGACCATGGAAGATTCAAACTTGGGTTCATCACTGCCTTCAACTTGTCCTGGTATGATGTTTTCATCCAACTATAAAACCAAATAATGGGCTATTTGTGTATTATTCTTTGGTAATGTATCTTCTTGTTTCTTGATATTAAAAATAAAAAATTCACGTGTGAAGAAAAAAGAAAGGAAGCAAGTGCAATGTACAAGCAATTTTTTTTCCTGTTTATGGTAGATAATAAATACTGTATTTTTTTTAGTTAGGAGGAGTTAGGACACCCTTTGTAAATTGACTAGTGTGGCAATGAAAAAGAGTTTGAATCATTTCGAGTTTGAGGAAGGCGGGGTTTGAGGCGGTGCCGCTCGCTGGTTGAGTAGACTTGTGAATCGGATCAAACAAGTTAAGCCACCTTGAGTTCATGGTGACTGGTGAATATGAATTGGGTCGTTTCTGTTACTTGGTTGTTTCTGGTTACAGGTTGTTGCTTGTGGAGGATGAAGCTGTCATAACTAATATGGGTTCAGTTGAGACAACCGGGTCTTTGAAAGATCAATTTTTACAAGAGTTTAAGAATCAACATGTTAACACTAAATAAAAGAATCAACATTGATCAGGATCAGATTAACTCAAATCCAATCCACCCTAACTAAATGAATGCAGGTCAAGAGTTTTTTTTTTGGATCAGATCCATCTAATTTTGGCAGGCCTTTATGGCGATGAGTGTGACCCTTTTCTGGTTCAGACATTCAGTGGAATTGTAAAATAAAAATACCCTCTCAAAGTCAAGTCTGAAGTCTGTTTCATAATATTTGTCGTTTAAATGACAAATAATACTCATAAAAAGGAACGGAGGGATGCGTTTCCATAAGTTCACATTTTCACTTGTCCTTGAGCGTAGTTGAAGATTAATATTTTTTTCTCATAAATACAGTATAAAATTAAATTTTAATTGTGTATCCGACAATTAGACAAACTAAAAAAAAAGTCAAATTTTAAAGATTACAATAATTTTTTATAATATAATGGGTTAAAAAGGCTGACTATAGAATTCGAAAATGACACAGAACCCTCACCCCTGGATATTAATCTTCTCCTTAACCTTATTCTGAATTGAAATTGTATCTGGACTAAATAATATGCAGGTCCAACTATGCTAAATAAGCCAAGCTCTAGAGGTAGTTGTAAATAATAACACAAATATCACTTTCATCCATCGATTTTTTTCCTTTAAAGCTCAAATTGCATCTCATTGGTATTTAAACAAGACTACGGTGTATGTAGGATCCAAAAAAAAAAAAAGGGAAAGTGATTCGGTATGTCAAATTTGTGTGAATATCGAGGGTTCGTAGATATCTATAACCCCTCCAATGGTGTCCGGATCCTCTGAGACCTAACGTATAACCATCCATACGCCCATTTGTCTTATTCATCCACGTGTCACAAATTTTAATTTTTTTTTTAGGGAAAGCAAAGGATGGGCAGCCGTTCCGAGAAACACAAATTTTAATTTCAAAAAATTGATTTATTTTTAATGTTGTAGAAAAAGTAGGAAAAGATTTAAAAAAATCTTTTACCCTTTTTTCCTTATCCACCCGTCCTTTGAAGTTTGAAGAGCTCCAGGACAGAGACGGAGAGAGACGAAGCCTCATTCATCCCGGCTTCCATGTTATACCTGCGATTCTTGTTCGACGATGGCAGAAATTTATCCTCGTTGTTCGATGCTACTGGTATCCCTGTTCAACGATGAAACTAGGAGGCAAAGCCATCGCCTCCAAAGCTGGGAGACGACGAAGCCGCCACCGCCAAACCTGAAAGAGCAAAGCCGATCGACGATGACGAAATTGGGCGTCAAGCTCAAATAGCCGATGTTGATGAAGATCGATGTTAGTTCTGTGAGATTTGAATTTAGGTTCAAAGTTGCCAGGTAAACCAAATCATTGAATTTGCTAAATTTAGTGTAGGTAGTTGATTTAGGTTATCAATTTAGGGTTATATAATTTCGATTTCATAGAACTTTTTTCTCATTGTTTAAAATCAAATCGAAACTGATCTCAGAGTCCAATTTATATGAAATTTATCCTAATAGAAATTTTTTTCCATTGTTCAAAATCAAATCGAAACTGATCTTGGAGTCCAATTTATTTGAAATTTATCCAATTTATCACTCTCTTGATTATAAAGTTTACTAGGACACCATGGATCAGTAACTAGGACTTGAATCTTTTGAATTTTCTTAATCTAATTGAGCTGTCATTGAGAGGTTGTAGTGTGCAGAGGTGTGAAATTTATCCAATTTGTCACTCTCTTTAATTATATGTAGTTGACTCAATAAGTCTGTTGGGCATTTCCTCTTTGCGCTTGTAAAATAGCCTAGGCTTACTTTGGAGATTATGTTCATCCCAAGAATGCAGTGACAGGGTTTAAATATTCTGCTAAAAGATGTTAGATTCTCAGCAGATCATCTCAACTGGTTGGCCAGGCCTATCTCTCTTTTTGCAAACTTGGTGGCTTGGTGCTTATTTTTGATTGAATTTTGCTGTCATGTTACAATTTAGCTTGGTTATTCTTTATTTTTTTTGGTGAACTTACAAATTTCAATTTGATGATTACCACTACTAGAAATTTGTTATTTAACATCGGGTAATAGCCGATGTCTTTCAAAAAAAAATCGATGTCTATGTGTGGGATGTTAAAAGTCAAAAGTCTTTCACATTGGCCAGAACCCGATGTCTTTGTATGTTATAACATCGTTTATATTTTTAAATCTGATGTCTTTGTTATCATATAACATCGATTATAAAATATAACCGATGTTATAACATACAAAGACATCGGCTATTACCCGATTTTAAAATGTTTTGACTTTTTACATCCCCACATAGACATGGATTTTTTTTTTTTTGAAAGACATCGGCTATTACCCGATGTGAAATGACATATTTGCGTTTTTTTTTTTAATTATCGTAGCCTATGCGGGATTTGAACCCGCATCTTTGTGTTTGAACACAATGTTCTACCATTTGAGCTAATAGGCTTTAAATTAGATAGAATGTGAAACTTAAGAAGCAAAGAAAACAAGGAAAATAAAATAATACTACATATTATTCTTGTACATTGTAATGGCCCAGAATTATGATTTCCGGGTTACGTTTCAAGGGATAAAACCCCTTGTTCGGATCTTGCAATCCAGGTACGGGTCGAGGTTTCAAACTCATTTAAGATTAGTAGAAAGAGGGATTTCAAACCCTAAAAACCTCGAAGGGCCATTGAGTACCCTTTACCTGTCCTAAGACTATGCCGCAAAATCCAATTCAACCGAAAGTAAAGCGGAAGCAAAACTAGGATACAAATGCCCCAACAAAGCCAGGTCAAACCAAATCATAAGCAAGTGATTAATATTTTTACCAAGTTATAATATTAGCTAGGTTCTTCGATTCGCCAAAGGGTTTCCCGTCACAGAAGCAAGGAGCAAACAAGATCTGCAGAAAATACCTTAAAAAAAAGGACGGGGAAAGGAGTCAGATTGAGCCACTCATGCGGGACCGGCAGTCCTCGCCGAGGCCACATAGTATGTGCTATACCTAATAAAGATGCTCTAATGCAGTACGAAAGTCAAACACACTAGCATGCTCCTAGTTATAATAATGTGTAAAAATACTGTAAAGGGCCCAAGACAATGCCAAGTGGCATATCCCTCTCCTACCTCCACCCCCTTCTGATAGGGCGGAGACTGGCCAGCTCGTGAATGCATTCCATCATAATCGGGCGGCACGCATGCCTAACCCGCTCCACAATAAAGCCCGCAGGCATGTCATAATATAAGGAAGTTCATGACTCGGTTGACTCAGGGTACCGATGAGGCTAGGCTACCCTATGACCGTAGCAAAGACTATAGGACTATCACAGATAACGGTCGTTCTGTTTCAAACGCATAAAGTAAGCAGATGCTCATTCAATTAGTGCAACCTAAACAGGATACTACATGGCATGCTTTTATTCATATGCAACACCTAACATAAAATGCAACAACAGGCATGAATGTCCAACCTGAGTAAGCCCCTAGGGAACTTACCTGGAGATGCAGAACAGCAAGATAATACAAGCAAGGGCCCAAATGCAAGTCCAAAGCAATCCAAAAGCGATACACACCTATCATCAAGCCACTTCCGTAAGCTACCATACCAACTTTCACAGACACGAAACCCAAGTTCTCAACATCCTTAAAACCAATCGACGGTAAAACCATTTTCCAAAACCTTTCCGATATGATCGATATCAACCAAAACCATTTAATCAAAACCATCGATAATTCTCACCAACAATATTTCTCATACTCTTAAATCCCAAATTAAGTCAACTCATATTCAAAATAATTTCTCAAATCATACTTGGCCAAATTCCGACATTTATCATTTAAATCCTCAACAAATTCTCAAATTTATATTATTAACACAGTCCCGACATGTTTATTTTCAAAATCATTACATAAATAAATTCCGACATTTAGTCATAAAATAATTCTATTTTCACAACCATATTTATAAATCACAACCGACAAATCCCTTTAAAATCCCATTTATAAACAACAACTAATCTCATGCTCCAAAGAATATTTAAAATATAAGAAATCACCAAAATTAATCCATTTTAATATCCCACATTTATAAACAACAATACTAATAATTTGACAAATAACAATTTAATAATAAATGCTAACATAATATAATCCATATGTATAATATAACATATATTTAACTCATCATCAAATAATAAATAACACCACCACAATCCCAAAGAGCCCAACAGAACTCGGACACAAGAGGAAAGGAAGGAAGAGATCTGACCCAAATGGAAAGCCCAACCCGGAAGAAAAGCCCAATCCCTAAAAATCGAATCCAATAAGCCAAAATACAATCCCTTTTAAGGTGAACCGGGTTTAAGCCCCATTTTGTTTGAAAATCACTGAACCGGACCCAATTAAAAGAAAAACAAACCCAAACTGAAACGCTGTTCATCATCCCCTCAAAATCAGCCCTTGGATTCGAAATTTGGAAGAAGGAATAAGCTTGCCGGAGACACTGTACTCGACCACGCTTCCGACATTAGAGGGCAAGGATCAAGGAAGAAATAGAAGGAGAAGGAGGCGCTCACCGAGGTGGGTTCGCCCCGGGTCGTCGGGCTTCGCCGGAAAAGGTTCATTTGGCTCGCAACGGCTCCGGTGATGGTGGATCCGAGTTGTCCTTGACCTAGATCGGAAGTGATCGGTCATAAGGTGGTGTTTTACTTGGTTTTCGATCGGAAAAGGAGAAGAAACATTACCGGAGGATCTCGAATTCAAACGGAGAAGAGAGGGAGGAGTGGCGTCGGCGTCGGTGGCTGAGAGCTTCCTGGGCTGCTCGGCCCGGCCTCCCTGGTGGCTGTCGAGAGCGCGTCGGATGAGGCTGGTCGGAAGCTGTCGAGCTCGGCCTTGCGTCGGAGAACAGGGCTGCATCGGTGGTGGCCTCGGTAAGACAGTGGAGAGGCCGAGAAGGGTGGGATGTTGGTGGTCGGCGGCAGGAGGAGAGGTGGTGTTTGATTGTTTGAAGAAGATGGGAGAAGAGGAAATGCAGAGGGAGGATGAGGGTGTAATGTGGGGTTTCCTATGGTTTCTGCAGAGATGGAACGGAGGGAAGAGAGGTGAATTTGGGTCCTTTTGTGGGTTTTGTCACTTTGTTCATGGTAAGGGAAATGAGGCAGGGAAAGGTGGGCTTTTTACATACTGAAATTGAAGAAATGTGTGCTGTCAAATCAGAGGCAACAAAGATGTGGGTTGGCAATTGCAACGTAGGGGAAGAAGACCAAGAACAATTGTGCTTTTACTGCTGGGCAATTGGGCAATTCGGTCAAGGGAGAAATGGACAAGGAAGTGGTCCCAAAACTCCAAACGTCAAATACCCGGAATAGAAATAGAATAGAATAAAATAAATCATGAAACCCGCTCACTCGACTTTAACCCGACTCAAAAGATATAAAGCTTAAACTTCAAATTCAAATCGAATTCTCGAACTGAATCAAATAATAAAATTATATTATACTTTCAAATTTTAGCAAGCGAAAGCGAAAATAAATCTGAATGAAAGTCCATTTAAAATAATTATATGCCGGAATTCATTTTAAGAGATTTTAGTTAACCCGATTTAAATTCATATTTAATTTCTTTTTCCGAGAATTAGGATTTAAAAATCCGGGCCTTTACATCATCCACCTCTAAAAATAAGTCTCGTCCTCGAGACTAAAATCACTCTAAAACATGGGGATGCAGTTTTAAATTGGTGAGTCCAAGGATCTTGCCATTGATTCTGTAAGCATCTCATAGGGGCCCGTATGAGATCCTCACAGCACCCTTGACGTGATCATAACATTCTGAAATGGTCGTAGCAAGTATGTGATATGGGCCCCTATCACACCCTTACCCCGACCTTTCGGTCACATTATAACTCAAAAAGCAATCATAGCGTCTCTACTAGGTCTTAGCAAGCATTCTATATGCGCCCCTATAAAATGCTTGTATCCACTTCGTGAGGCGTTATAATATAAGCCCGGGTGTGAAAATTCTCACAAAGGGATTCCGCAATTGGAAAAGATTGGCCTCAAAATCGTTGAAATTCTCGGTAACATTTATTCTTTAAAATTTCAAGTAAGACCTTTTCAAACCGCTCAAAATCTTCAAATAAGACGTTTAACCAAGCGACTTTACACCAAAGCAAGTAAAATCTTTTCAAATCAAGATTTCCTCAAAATCCACAAAAACCCAATCAGTTTCCCACATATCAATCAATCAAATTCAGAAGTTGGGAGATGGAATCATCCACCTCTAAGGACTAATCCCATATTCTCTTCCTAATTTCCAGAATCAAATCAATCCATCAATCTCCATTCAAGCAAGATTCATACGTCATAACAAATGCATAACAGCTTAAACCAACCAATCTCCAACCAACACATCATACGACAAGTCTCAACCATGTACCCACACAGTGTCACAAGGTCACATCAAGCATCTCGAAATCACACTAAAGGTTATAATGTGCATCTCAACAACATATCAAGATCATAACAACGTCTCAACATCACACCATAAATCATAAAAGGTATCTCACTATCGCATATCAACACCGCAATCATAGTAGGGTCAATCCCAACAAGGGATCTCATTTAACGCATAAATTCACATAGTCATCCTATCCAATTTCTATCCAGCATTATCATAACAGATTTATCACATCAAACAATTATATTTGCAAGGTTAGCCACAACGGAATTTCATCATAAGTCAATGAAACAAAACTAATTATAACCACATCCATACAAACAAGGTCATGCTATTAAGATTCACAAAAGGGAAGATCAAGCAGTATATCAACATCAAAATGTCAACATGCTCTCCAGATATCATCTCAACTCGTCACAACACCATATAACGATCATTTAGTCATTAGGCAGACATGCACTATTATCTCATATATATACAAGTCATATTCATGCTCTAAGTCATATTCATCATTTAATATATCAACAATCATGCTTGCCAACCATATAATAACACAGTATTATCTCCTGTATCATATCACAACACATCCTATCCTGCTTCTAAAATAACATAATAGGATAGCAAAGCATCAAGAAATCACATAATCAAGAAATCCTCACATTATACCCGTCAAAATAAAACGCAATCCCCACTTGCCCATCTTTACTTCTCAAGCCAAAACTAATCCCCTTCTAGACTCACCAACGTCACCGTCAACTCAGACAAGAAATTCCCTAAGGAAATCTCCATTCATCTCGATACTCCAATCTCGCCCTCATTCCACCAAAAACTCACACACATCATCCCCCTCTAAGAATCCAACTCCTATCTCTAACATCTCACCCGAGCACCCTCTCATGCTATTTTCCTGATTCTCTTAAGGTCATTTCTTACACTTCCCAGGATATCACTAGCATAACCTCGAAGCTCATCAATACCACCAACATTGTCTCCCACAATCCCAAGCTCACCCAGTCTTATATAAGCCAACATCCCTCTCTCGCGAATCACTTCCTAATACCATCGGTCATCCCAACCGTCCAAAATTCTTTCCCCACTCTCCAACCACGCTACCAATGACCTCACCCACAGGTTTAAGGAAGAAGCAATCATGAAAATCATCAAACATAAGGTCTACAGCATATCAACTAGCATTTATAAACATAAAATCATGAGTTTAACAAGTCTTAGTTACCATCATGCTCAATAATCCTTGCAAACATCATATATGAACATAATGAAGTCAAGCTAACATGTTGCATTATAACCTTATCTGATACAATTCAAGCTTCTTAGTATATGTAGTTCACATTTTACAGGCAAAGGAATTCAAATCATGCTTAGCAACTTAGAGTAACAACACATCAAGGCATCATGGTACATGAGATCTATAAGTCATCAAATCATATCATCATAGACAACAGGCAATCAGGCAACGGTCATCATCAAGTCAGGACATCAATACATAAATCTCATCGTTAGGTCAGCGCTATATCGTCGTCAACAAATCCAAAAGGGTTAGCAATTCTAACGAAGGACATCCTCGCTCGCAAGTCATATCGCACTCGGTAACCGCAATCCTCGATACGTGCTTGTTCTGCCGACATCATTGATCCTAAGGCCCGTGGGTTATGGGCCCACGCTTTTGCTGCATCGCTCTATCGTTATCCCACCTTCCATTTTCTTTCCCATGCGGTCGCTCATCCAAGTATCGCAGAGGAGTCTAAGTTAGCAGAGATAGGGGAGTGACATGACAGGGAAGGGAAACCCAATGTTCACTTCGGAACCAAACATAGACCAAGGCTAAAGGACGACGAGACTAGAGACAAGACTTTGACCCGAGAATGACAACGATTGCCCCTATGAGAATCTATGAGGTTACAATTTGTGACAAGCAAAATGGATTCATCATGGAGAACATTAGTCATATTAATCCACACTAACATGTACCTATCGCAAGGAGAACGACATGCATATTCATTCCAAAGGCACAATCGATTCCTACACTGATGCTTGTGAGACAACTAGCCGTCTATTATTCCATGGAAGCAGAGATGCCTAGCAACTTCAAGCAAGATATGCGGAACCAGTAATGATCATGCAAGATTCGAAGTCATGCGGGATTTAATGAGGACAACGAGTATCATGTATATGAACGATGGACGAACATGGTATACTCATCAACAATTGAGTTCAAATATAGCATAACGAGGTATATCATAACAATCAGACGAAGCGTCATACGAGCACACATAAAAGTAGCATAGTACCTATCACATCTGACAACAATGATCATATAGTAGGTTAAGAACAACATGTAATCATACGACGAGATACATTTAGAAAGCATAGGTCCTGAACAGTACTAGCATTACATGACAAGGCATGGGCATAGTCAAGAGTCATTTAAAAGAGTTCAACATAATGCTCATAAAGCATGAGGCATCATTACAGAGAGTAACCAAGAGGAGATCACCAGTGATAGATTAAAAGCATGCTAGGAACAACTGTAACAGTGCACATAAAACGGTATAACAACTATCACATTATGGGACAAGCATGTTCACGTAATAGAATAAGTATGGTAAATCATCATTTAGCGAGTCTTATCGGGGAGCATAAAGCCATACATGATACTACTAGCACATATTAAAACATGACTACAACCAAGGTAATTCGAATAGATTCATTCCAGCATTTAGGTGTCATGCATATGCGGAATCATGATATAGCGTGGTGTGTGATCTTGCGAGGTGTCAAGTCATACATCTATGCAAGCACGAGAGGATGTCATAAAGTAATAGGGAACACTACCGAGCGATAACATGTAAGCATGCTAGGATTACTCATTACAGAAAGCAAGTCAATCATCGAATTCGACAGTAACTAATCAGGATGAGTACAACAATTTAATATTATAGAAAAAGGGGAAGAACCACACTATCAGGGACCTAGCTCAAGAGGAGGTCAGCAATACCGTTGGCAAGATATAAATTCACACAAGTCACAACCGAGGGTCCTACACGACACTAATGGATCAACATAACATGCTATACAAATAAACATTTATTCGATAATTACAACGGTACGCAAGAAATCAATCGCTCATATTCTAACAATATAGAAGCATGAGGGCAAGTGTAGCGGTGTATAATACGAACCTAGTAATGGGACAATATAGCTATAATACGGGGACATGAGTTCAAAACAAAACATAACATGGTAAAGCATGCATTAATCAAGACTCAATTTTCCACATACTCTCTATCCAAAGCACGTACTCATACAACAAGATTAGCTTGCAAGTTCATCAGTAATAGTCAATTTAACGAATACAAAATAGATGGGCATGCTACAGATTCTTGTCACAAGGGAATAATAAGCATCGACACGTCATTATCTAACATGTACTGGGAATTACATATTGCACAAGGCATGTTGACGTCCAATTGCAACACGTATCCATCAAGTAAGGAACTCACTCTATCACGGTATCAAACTGAACGATCACACTACCATGAACCTATTCACATGTAGGACATCAATTATGCAGCTTTCAAACATATGACGTTTACATTCATGCACTTGTATGATGATGCAGCATACTAAGTAAAACATGTTGGATTTATAAGAATGTAACAATTGTAACTCGGACCCATACAATGATCATTATGAATATCAACATGTAAGCACAATTTCACATTAAAGATTAATTCGTAGGTCAAAGAGTAGTACATGTAGAACCATACGATCAGTACGCCAAGTAAACATGCTATAACAGTAAACACGTAATCATACAACATGATATAAGGCAAGACACAACACGAAACTTGAGCAAGGTAATTAACCACAACATGAGCTTAAATAATAAAACCATGACAGAAGGCAAGGCATAACATAAGCAACTTCTTACTAATGATCATTTGCAAGGTACACGCAGGAGGTTACAAAATCATGTCACGCAGTTCAGGGAGAGTCACCATTACAACCGGACAGAGATCTCTAAGGGCAACCATTGACCTTCCCCAACTGACTCATCACCCCTCTTTCCCGTGGGACTTTGGTACGACTCTTTGTGGTAAGAAAACACTGGTTGATCATCATAAGAATCAAGAAAGACATCCCTAGAAACACCTTGCTTTTGACTCAAAGTGACATCAAGAACTACCTTACAACACTCACTCAGACAACCTTCATATACACACGTGACTCCGACACAAAGTGTATTTATCACCAACCCGATTCCATGAAAGATACTGACATCCGGGAGAAAGACTCAATAGGAGCGTCAAAGAGTCAACAACCATAGAGGAAGGGGTTGTTTCACACAAGCTGAGTTTGACCACACAGAAACAAGGGTTCTCCCACTATCCCGTTTGCACAGATCAGTCAATACATATTTAATTGTTAGGCGTACCAATCAGACTTTAGCACATCAAACACTCAGCATAGAATCAGTCAATATCACTCATAATGATCTCCTTGGAATCTCCCATCCCATCTGTAAAGAAAAAGCTGGTATTTTGCCTACCGCTCCCAACTACATCCAATAGGGATGGTCTAACGTCTTTCTACCCACTCGTGTCCCCGTCTGGTCGGTTTTCCTCTTTTATTACAAGTCAAGTTCATTACTTAGTCCAATTTAGGTTAGGCATCTTAAGTTCATTTTGCCCCTTTAAAACACTTCCAAATCATTTGAAATTTATGGGCAGTTTTCCAAAACATACACTCGACCCTTGTGTACCCGAATTGCATAACCTCAGCTCTGATACCATCTTTGTAATGGCCCAGAATTATGATTTCCGGGTTACGTTTCAAGGGATAAAACCCCTTGTTCGGATCTTGCAATCCAGGTACGGGTCGAGGTTTCAAACTCATTTAAGATTAGTAGAAAGAGGGATTTCAAACCCTAAAAACCTCGAAGGGCCATTGGGTACCCTTTACCTGTCCTAAGACTATGCCGCAAAATCCAATTCAACCGAAAGTAAAGCGGAAGCAAAACTAGGATACAAATGCCCCGACAATGCCAGGTCAAACCAAATCATAAGCAAGTGATTAATATTTTTACCAAGTTATAATATTAGCGGGTTCTTCGATTCGCCAAAGGGTTTCCCGTCACAGAAGCAAGGAGCAAACAAGATCTGCAGAAAATACCTTAAAAAAAAAACGGGGAAAGGAGTCAGATCGAGCCACTCATGCGGGACCGGCAGTCCTCGCTGAGGCCACAAAGTATGTGCTATACCTAATAAAGATGCTCTAATGCAGTACGAAAGTCAAACACACTAGCATGCTCCTAGTTATAATAATGTGTAAAAATACTGTAAAGGGCCCAAGACAATGCCAAATGGCATATCCCTCTCCTACCTCCACCCCCTTCCGATAGGGCGGAGACTGACCAGCTCGTGAATGCATTCCATCATAATTGGGCGGCACGCATGCCTAATCCGCTCCACAATAAAGCCCGCAGGCATGTCATAATATAAGGAAGTTCATGACTCGATTGACTCAGGGTACCCGATGAGGCTGGGCTACCCTATGACCCTAGCAAAGACTCTAGGACTATCACAGATAACGGCCGTTCTGTTTCAAACGCATAAAGTAAGCAGATGCTCATTCAATTAGTGCAACCTAAACAGGATACTACATGGCATGCTTTTATGCATATGCAACACCTAACATAAAATGCAACAGGCATGAATGTCCAACCTGAGTAAGCCCCTAGGGAACTTACCTGGAGATGCAGAACAGCAAGATAATACAAGCAAGGGCCCAAATGCAAGTCCAAAGCAATCCAAAAGCGATACACACCTATCATCAAGCCACTTCCGTAAGCTACCATACCAACTTTCATACACACGAAACCCAAGTTCTCAACATTCTTAAAACCAATCGACGGTAAAACCATTTTCCAAAACCTTTCCGATATGATCGATATCAACCAAAACTCATATTCAAAATAATTTGTCAAATCATACTTGGCCAAATTCCGACATTTATCATTTAAATCCTCAACAAATTCTCAAATTTATATTATTAACACAGTCCCGACATGTTTATTTTCAAAATCATTACATAAATAAATTCCGACATTTAGTCATAAAATAATTCTATTTTCACAACCATATTTATAAATCACAACCGACAAATCACTTTAAAATCCCATTTATAAACAACAACTAATCTCATGCTCCAAAGAATATTTAAAATATAAGAAATCACGAAAATTAATCCATTTTAATATCCCACATTTATAAACAACAATACTAATAATTTGACAAATAACAATTCAATAATAAATGCTAACATAATATAATCCATATGTATAATATAACATATATTTAACTCATCATCAAATAATAAATAACACCACCACAATCCCAAAGAGCCCAACAGAACTCGGACACAAGAGGAAAGGAAGGAAGAGATCTGACCCAAATGGAAAGCCCAACCCGGAAGAAAAGCCCAATCCCTAAAAATCGGATCCAATAAGCCAAAATACAATCCCTTTTAAGGTGAACCGGGTTTCAGCTCCATTTTGTTTTAAAATCACTGAACCGGACCCAATTAAAAGAAAAACAAACCCAAACTGAAACGTTGTTCATCATCCCCTCAAAATCAGCCCTTGGATTCGAAATTTGGAAGAAGGAATAAGCTTGCCGGAGAAACTGTACTCGACCACGCTTCCGACATTAGAGGGCAAGGATCAAGGAAGAAATAGAAGGAGAAGGAGGCGCTCACCGAGGTGGGTTCGCCCCGGGTCGTCGGGCTTCGCCGGAAAAGGTTCATTTGGCTCGCAGCGGCTCCGGTGATGGTGGATCCGAGTTGTCCTTGACCTAGATCGGAAGTGATCGGTCATAAGGTGGTGTTTTACTTGGTTTTCGATCGGAAAAGGAGAAGAAACATTACCGGAGGATCTCGAATTCAAACGGAGAAGAGAGGGAGGAGTGGCGTCGGCGTTGGTGGCTGAGAGCTTCCTGGGCTGCTCGGCCCGGCCTCCCTGGTGGCTGTCGAGAGCGCGTCGGATGAGGCTAGTCGGAAGCCGTCGAGCTCGGCCTTGCGTCGGAGAACAGGGCTGCATTGGTGGTGGCCTCGGTAAGACAGTGGAGAGGCCGAGAAGGGTGGGATGTTGGTGGTCGGCGGCAGGAGGAGAGGTGGTGTTTGATTGTTTGAAGAAGATGGGAGAAGAGGAAATGCAGAGGGAGGATGAGGGTGTAATGTGGGGTTTCCTATGGTTTCTGCAGAGATGGAACGGAGGGAAGAGAGGTGAATTTGGGTCCTTTTGTGGGTTTTGTCACTTTGTTCATGGTAAGGGAAATGAGGCAGGGAAAGGTGGGCTTTTTACATACTGAAATTGAAGAAATGTGTGCTATCAAATCAGAGACAACAAAGATGTGGGTTGGCAATTGCAACGTAGGGGAAGAAGACCAAGAACAACTGTGCTTTTACTGCTGGGCAATTCGGTCAAGGGATAAATGGACAAGGAAGTGGTCCCAAAACTCCAAACGTCAAATACCCGGAATAGAAATAGAATAGAATAGAATAAAATAAATCATGAAACCCGCTCACTCGACTTTAACCCGACTCAAAAGATATAAAGCTTAAACTTCAAATTCAAATCGAATTCTCGAACTGAATCAAATAATAAAATTATATTATACTTTCAAATTTTAGCAAGCGAAAGCGAAAATAAATCTGAATGAAAGTCCATTTAAAATAATTATATGCCGGAATTCATTTTAAGAGATTTTAGTTAACCCGATTTAAATTCATATTTAATTTATTTTTCCGAGAATTATGATTTAAAAATCCGGGCCTTTAGATACATCTTGTTCATGACAAACACTTCTCTTAGCTACTTCATTATTGAACGACTGAAGTATGTCTACACATGAAGGCTAATTTTACGTATTTAGATAGGTTAAAATCTACTTCTCTACATAGTTCTACACATATGAACATTAAAATCAGTAACCTTTGGGGCATCCTAATTAATTTTGGACTTTTGGGGATTGCATTATTTTAGATCATTATCATTTGACAAGGTAAATTCAACCCACCATCGTTATAAAAATCAAGAAGCCATACTCTTTTTTCACAATGATAACTAATATAACATGCACAAAACCCCCCATTTTGGTGAGCAGAGATCATTCCTCTCTAGCATGCTACAACAAGATTTGTAACAAAAAATTTTTATCAACCACACGTATTTTTGTTCCTATAATTGGAAGTAAAAAGTTGAAGAGGAAGCACACCTTATGCAGAGCATTCCCAAGCCTCATCATCAAAGCCAGACTTCTCTTTCTGGGCCACCAGCAACAGCATCTCTAAACGTTTGTCGAAGAGGAATGCACTCTCATCTCTCTTGTCCAGCTCAGCAGCCTCTTGTGTCTGCAAATACCTCAAAGTTGCATGCCGTTGTATCCAAGCAATACTCCCTAATCTTCCCAACACCATACCTGCATAAAAAAGAAAAAAGAAAAAAAAAACAGTACAAGCTCTTCAAAAACTAACTTGGACATGTAAACAATAGTGCTATTAATGAGACAGCTCAAACTGCAGTGATTTTTTCAGAAAAGGAACAATCACTGTTGTTGCAGGAGTAAGTCAAGTATAGAATAAGAATATGGATTAGAACGACTCCCCTGTCTCAGCAAATAATTACAAGACTTCCTCCTGTTGTAGTAAGAGAAAAGTCAGGATCGAATCCACGAGGAAGCACGTCAGCAGTTCTTAGGTAGCTATCAGATTCTCACAACAGCAGCAGAAAAACACAGAAACAAACACAAAAGCAGAAACAAATAATCCCGGCAAGGGCAACTAAAGTAAATAACAAAAGACAGAAATAAAAGACAAAGCAAAGACGAAAGCAAACAGGAACTAAAAGCAAAGCAACAGTCTCGTCGATCTCGACAAACTCCTACTCGAGATAGACCACGACAATCGACAACAGCAAGTCGACAATCACAGCAGACAAGAAATCCCGGCAAGGGCAACTCGACCTCGACAAGAGGTACTCGACTTCGACAAAGGAAATAAAGACAGAAACTTGAAATCGACGAAAACAGAAGAAAGCTAACTCGACACAGACTAAGACAACTCGAGATCGACAAAGGTGGTACTCGATCTCGACGAAGCCTTCCTCTATCTCGACAAGAAACAGTAAAAGAACAGAAATTTAAATTGCAATTGCTCGAAACCCAAACTCAGCTTTCCGACAGAAAATTAACTCAATATAATAAAAGAGCTCCAAGGCTAGGGTTTCAACACCGCAACGATAACCATGCAAAACAACACATAAAGGCATAAAAGATCATGCTTTCCATCAAATAACTTTCGTTATTAACAACTAGGCATATAGAGGCTCTCGCATAAACCCTAATTGTTACTAACCCTTTTCACATAATTAATCCAAGTTGCATTAAGATCACTTTCGCTTCAATAACACAAACAAGGATCACCTTCAACTCTCGCAAAAGAATCATGCTCATAGGGATAGAAGATGAATCACACAAAAGATCTGACCTTTATCGCATCGCCTCACATGGCCACCGTCGGGCTCACCCCAGCCCCAGAAGTGGGTGGACTACTCACGCCTCATCGTAATTGCAGACATTGAATTGATGAAAGAAACTTGCATTAAACTATATTCAAAAGCCTTTACAATCTCGGCAATCAACTTTCGCTGTAAGCCAAAACCCTAAAAACCTCAAACTTCCTAACTGTATCTCTGAATGGAACTAACTACTTCTCTTCGAAATTGAATGATGAATAAAACTGAGCCCCATGGGCTTTATTTATAGCTATCCTTCCCTAGCTAATCTAGGAAAAGATCTTTTATCTATATCTAATTTCTATCTAAATTGCTTTAATGATAGATAAATGTTTAATGGAATTAAATCCATAAGGAAAAAGATAAAACTAACATGGGAAAGTCTTCATGTCTTGATAGATTCCGCCTTCCATAGATAGAACTTGATAGATCGGATAGAATTCTCGCCTTCGCGACCAAGCAACGTCAACTCTACTCGGACAAGACAAGTCGAGAAGGTTCTGGACATAGCTCTAGTCGACTTCGACAAGGCCTTGTCGACCTCGAGTTGGGCTTCTCGGCTTGGCTTGACTCTGCTCGATGTGGCTCGGACTTGGGTTCACTGGCCTTCGTCGACCTCGAGTTGGACTAGTCGAGGTCGAGTAGACTGGCTCGGCGACTAGGGTTTCTCGAGTGGATCTCCTCGAAGGACTCGGACATGGCTTCTGGGTCTTCGTCGATCTCGAGTAAGACTCGTCGAGATCGAGTTGGGTGCTCGGGTTCTCAGGCTTGTCGAGAACGCCTTCTCGAGTGGCTCCATCCGCTGGCAGCGACTGGCCTGGTCCGCGGCAGCGAGCTTCCCTTTCCGCTACAGCGAGTCTTGTGGTCATCCTCGGGTTCGTCCTCGGCCAATTCTCCTCGTCGACTCCGGGCATGGCTTTGGGGCTTCGTCGACCTAGACCAGTGCTTGTCTAGGTCGAGTGGAGTTCGGGTTGTCTGGCTCCTCGATCATGGTTTTGTCGACCAAGCTGTGCCCGGTCATGCTCGTCTAGCTCGACCAGGGTCACTCGAGATCGAGTAGACCTGGCTTTCAGCCTTGTTCTGATGCTTTGACCTTGGACTTCTGTAATGGTTTTCCGAGCTTTTCCGACCTTCTGTAGAATTGCTGTAAATGCCTCGATTTCTGCGATTTAAACAGAAACTGGTGTAGATTCCATACTTTTGGCAAATAAACATAAACTACACAGATTCTGTACTATCTTAACACAAATGCATGAAATGTATACAGAAATCGATATAAAAGTTGCTGTAAAACATGGCAGATTCCGCTCACAACAATCACCTAGACACAGATAAGTGCAGTCAAACACGATCTGGATCAATATAGCCATGTACCTGATCTGGATCAATATCCCTCAATCCATCTATGTACCTTAATCAAGAAAGAAGAAAAAAGAACATGTCACGCGTCATTGGATATAAAACAGGATGCAAACAAAATAAAGAACAAGTTAACATCAAATCAATATCATAAAAGAATGGTATAGCTTTATGAGAATAACAACACTAGCAAATATCAGAAGAGTCTTAGAAAATTTAATCATTTAAAATAACTAATGCTAAGAGCGGCTTGATCGTCCAATCCATGTATATGCAACCAAACTTTCACCAAATAACTTTAAATATTAATTCTTTATTTTAACCAATTTACCAATATAATATATGTCTAACTCTTACGCACATATCAGCCAATACAAATAAAACAACACCAATAAACAACAAGGAGGTACATGCTCAGTACATCAGCCACACCAAGTACTTGACAATAATGATGCACTGAGCATGTAACTCCTTCAACTGAAGGATGCACTTGATCAGAATTTACCAGCACTTGGTTTTAACCCAACATCAGTCACACCAGGTACTTGACAATAATGCATCTCAGGCAGCTGCATTTTACTTAAACTAAAAGCTAAAATATGTATTTTACTTAAACTAAAATCTAAAATCTAAAACTGAACTTACCAAAATTGAATCTAATATCTAGAATCTAAAAAAGAATTGAAAGAAATGAGCTGCAAATGCATCTAAAGCTATTGAACCTTTGACTAATAAACACGCAAGCAGGACTTTACCAAAAAAAAAAAAGGCAAGCAGAAGATTTAGCAGGCTGATGTACCTGAAGATATAAAAGGTTTACTTAGCAGGCTGATGTATCGAAATGAAAGAAAATGTATAAAATCCAAATAAGTGGGAAGCTCTCCAAGAGCCAAGGCATCCCGACTAGGCAACATAAAAGCAGCAACTGAACACCCACAAGAACTAATATAGGCTCAGAAAAAAATTCACAGCAAGTGTAAGTGTTATATTCCTTATTTACAAAACAAAGAAAAAGCAATTTCAAAGATTCACAGCAAGTGTTATATTCTGTGCAAGCTACGATAACCTGCTTGGTGTGGGAACAGCTTCCTTGGCAGCCGAAAGCACAATATCCACTAACACAAAGCATCCTAAATTTCAAAGAAAAAGAAAGCTCTTACATAAGAGCTTGCTCCCAATTCCCTGTAATGAATACAAACTTGGTGGAATCTCAAAGAAAATTTTACATGTCCAACAAAGAAACCCTAAATCATTGGTCTCGAATTGAAAAGCAATTTCAGCTAGCTATAATGAATCGAAAGCAGTTCACTTACCTCCAAAGAAACCCTAAATCTTTAATATTGAAATTTAAAGGAGGAAAAGTGAAATACCTAGGGCGGGTGGTTTTGAGAGAGGCAGCAAGGGAGGTGGTGCTGAGAGAGTCAGTGGCTGGGGAGGGAAGAAGTGCTGAGAGAGTCGGTGGCACTGCATAAAAAATAGCTTTAGAAAAGAATTGCATTACATAAAAAAAAGGTTTGTATATAATATTTTATACTTTTATTAAACAATAGCTTTAGAAGCAACTAGAAAAAGATTCAACTCTTTCTGAGGTTAAGGACAAAGGAAAAAAATAATGAATATAGCCAGAAGCATACAAATCGGTAACATTAGCACAACTACCACTAAAGAACAATTCTGGCACACCGTATAAAACATATGCTGTCATACAAGTCCATATATAGGAACAAGCCAATAGCGAGGAAATATGACAAGCTATGGCAGAAGAGAAAATAAATGAGCAGATAATAGAAGATCAAACTCACAAAATTAATATTAATAGTACTTACTAAATTGCTTCTTTCTGACTATTCTGTAAGCAATATATACCAAGAGTGAAGATCAGCAATTCCTTCTTAATCTATTAGAAAGTACAATATTACTTGTCTATAAAATCCTAAATATAGTTATATAAACTAAAGAGCATCAATTTTTTTTCTTAATCTATTAATAGTACTTACTAAATTGGAAAGACAAAGACCTATAATTTATAGGGTAGCAAGCAAAACAGACTATTAAGATTGGACCATATCCTAGTCTTGTAAGTGACAGTGGTAAGCAAATTAGAATTAGCTAGAAATGAATAGTCTAGATAACTCCAATTAACATTGGCAAATCTAGAGTTGATAGTCCTATTCTAAATTAATTTGGCAATTTGTATAACTCTAGAATGAGTTTACTTTGGAGTTAAATTTATCTCTCACGAACAAAAAGCTTTCAAAATTTAATCTACTGGCTGAACTTGGCTACATTGTCTCTCAGCAGTGAAAAAGGGCAAATTAGGATCAGAACAATTATGGATGAGTATAATAACCCTAATTATTTTGTGTACTTCTATCGATTTGGGTGAATCAACATTATCTAGAGACCCTAGTTTTAGCACCCAAATTCAGAACATGCTTGACAGTAAAATTCCAGTAAATGGAAGAAATCTTCTGGTTTCTAAATGTAAATATTAAATTGCTCGTAGAACAAACAATCTCAATTATCATCTTTGAAAAGTACCACATCAACCGGAAAGAAGAAGCCAAGAAGAATATGAAAAATAATATCAGAGTATATCAAACCTTGTGAGAAGCGGATGACTCACGGTTGAGAAGACCTAGGGAGAACTATCGCTGGCTACTTCCCCAGCGTCGGTGCTCAGGCGCTCGGGATAGAGAAACTGAGAAGAGGTCGAGATGGAGGAAGCGAGAAGGGGCGAACTTGGATCTGGCGTTGATTGGCTCTTCAGCATCAGCAGCGTCTCCGTCCCTTGGATCTAGCGTCGATTGGCCTTTCAGTAGCAGCTTTGTCCTCCATTCCTTGAATCTGGCGTCGATGGGGTTTGAAATCGTCGATGTGTTTGAGAGAAAGAGAGAGGCCGAAGAGGGATTCAGATATGCAAATCTGTGGGGGTGAAGATGCAGAGGGGATGAGGAGGGAGGGTGGTGGAGCAGATTTGAAGATGGAGATGAGCTTTTCGCTCCAGCAAGAGAGGAGACAGTAAAACTAGAAGGAACATGTAGACGGGGAAACCCTTTGGCTGAAATTGAAAGGGATAGAGTGTTGGAAATAATCCTGAATCTCATGGGCGGGTGTTTAAATTATCGTGATTTGATTCCGCACCTTCTAAAAAAAATTTAAAATAAATATTTAACATCGGTCTAAAATATAGGGTGATGTTTATTTTATGTTTAACATCACAAATTTAAAAACCGATGTTAAAAAACTGTTTAACATGGCAGGTTTTTCTGACCGATGTTAATGAGCCGATGTTAAATAACAGAATTCTAGTAGTGTACATTGTTTTAGTTCAGTTAAGATTATTTCTTATCGAATAAAGTTTGGCTTATTAGCTCAATTGGAAGAGTAATGTGCTTAGGCACAGAGATGTGGGTTCGAATCCCACATAAGCCTCTATAACCTTATCTGTATGGATTAAGAGTTGTTGTGATTGTAGAATGCACAAAGTTAACTACTTGAAAGTTAGGTTGCCAACAGCTGCCAGTTTAAAACATATCCATACCATAAAAAACTATAAGTTTCCCTTCCAAGGGCAAAAACACAAAATGATCTTTAATACCTATAATATCAACTGAAATTTCCCTTCCAGAGGCAAAATGATCCCCAATGCCTATAATATCAACAAAATTTTAAATCATACCCAAACCTTAAACAATTACAAGTTTCCCTTCCAAAGGCAAAATGATCTTCAATGCCTATAATATCAACAAAAGTTTCCCATCCAAAGCAAAATACAGTGGGAAAAGGCAAATTGATCTTCAAGGTATATACGCCGTCCAAAAAAAATCCGGAATGGGCATGAGAAAGCTTCACCTAGGCTGAACTTGTCATAATCATTGTTGTGGTAAATGCATTGAGCTAGATACTATAAAACATAATTAAAAACATATCCAAACACAATTATGATCTCCTTTTACATGTTCACCTGAGGCACTCCAATACTAGTCAATAATGTCGTGTGACTGGGCTGAGCAACTAGTGAGCTAATATGCATGTTCCCATGTATATTGTAGTCTAAAGTTGTTGAATAGTTGTGCATAGATGGATCACATGGATGGATGAAATAAGTTGATCACATAGCTGAATGGTTCCCCTATAAATTGAAGAATTGAAAATTTGAAGAATTCAAGTGTAATAAAACAATTTATAAAACAGCGGTAACTTCAACTGAGTACAAAAATATCATTAAACCCTATTATACCTGTTCAAGAGCAACCAAATTAGTATGAAGTGATGTGTTCTGCTTAAGCCTTTTGCTTCTGTTTGTTGCTTTTTCAAGAGCACTTATGGGCCTCTTACTTGATTGAGTTCCAGATTTAAGCTTCGGTTTCACACCTTTAACTGTCTGTATCTTGTCATTGGCACTCATACCCATATCATGATTTGCTTCATTTCTTCCCAACTGATTTTGCAAGCTGGATTGCAATGATCTGTCATTGTTTCTTGCATCAATTTCTCTCATCAGATTAAGAAGAATCTCTTTCACAAAGGTGTACCCATCTTTGAATTCTAGAGCCCTTGCAAATAAGCGAGTAGATTGACGACATAAATCCCTATAGCGTCTTCTGGCTGCTGTTTTAGGATCTTCCTCAACATTTGTACTCTCACAAGTAGCTTTAGTGCTTCCTCTTTTAGCATCTTTTGTCCATCTTTTCAAAATGTACTTGCTAGGAATTTGAGGAATTTCTCTATAAGAGAAAACCTTGAGTATGTGACTACGGAACAAACCAGCAAATTCAAATTTCCTACAAGTACAACAAACCGTTCCTTCTCTATCATCATAAAAAAAGACAGTGAAACTACAATGCCTCCGCTTATCAGGAGGTGTGACCACATATTTCAAAGGTTTTTCTGTATCACTACAAACCTCTAGATGATAATCATAGGCTGTATATACTTGTTGCTGGAACAGCGCAAACACTTCAGGTGTATAAACACTCGCAGCATGCTTCAAAATTGATATTGGAAACCGTAATGCTACTTTACTTTGGATTACCTTAAAATCAGCAAACATCTCACCATAGCGACAATCATCAATTAGTCGCTGAAAGTTCTCAAAAAATCTTCTCAAATCATGCTTATAACTTATATAACCCTTTATGAGTTTGTTCATGCTTTCACTTCTTTGAGTAGTGACCATGTCTGCACAAAATGTATCTCGCCCATAAACTAATGCCCATTTTTCTTTGATGCTAAACATTCTCTTTAGCCAACTATTATCTTGTAGCCCATACTTTTCTAGCATTTTATTCCAAGCATCCAAAAAGTCTTCCTCATACTCATAATCATAAATGCAATTACTAAAATCTCTAGAAAACTCCGGGTTATACCTTGTGAAAACAACACTCAAATGAATCGCTGCATTCTGAAAGATGTGCCAGACACAAAGACGGTGACGAGTCTCTGGCCATTGGAGATGAAGGGTTGTTGACATTGCAATATCTTGATCGGTAAGCATTGTCTTGGGCAGTTTGCCTCCCATAGCCCTAGAAAAGGTGTCAAACAACCATATAAATGTCTCAGATTTCTCATCGTACAGTAATGCAACCCCGAAGATAGTAGTTTGCTTATGATGATTCACCCCGACGAATAAAGCAATTGGCCGACCATCCTTATGCTTGCGATATGTTGTATCGAAGCAAACAACATCACCAAAATCATCATAGTCATCCATCATTTTCGCATCAGCCCAAAATATATTAGTTATCAAATCATCTTCTTCCACCTGAATAGCATAAAAGAAATTAGGATCTTGCACTTTCATTCTTTGCAAGTACTCAAAAACACCACCAGTATCCCCTGCTTTTATTTCCAAACTACGCTTACTACGCAAATAGTTCTTATAATCCACATGCGCAAATCCAAGTTTTTCACGTCCTCTTGCTTGTCTTGCCATGAATTCAAAGGCCTGTTTTGGAGTAATTCCAGAAATATCAGCCAAGTCAACTTCTAATACTTGAGATGTCGTCATTCTCCGATGTGATCTAAATAAATGAGCCTTGTTTGGGCTTGCCAGTGCATGATTATGATCAGCAATGAAGTTGGCAACACAGTATTTGCTTGTTTGTCGATAGCTTATTCTTAACATTGCCAAGCAACCGAATCTTGTCTCCGCACGATGGGGTCTATAAACATCATCTCGTTTGTCGAGTCTTCGTTTACCTTGGCAAGAACAAACAAAAATTATGTCCAACACTTCCCCTTTGTATTTGTGAGTTGTGCTTTTTCGAATGGAAAAGCCAGCCGCCAAAGCATAAGCATTGTAGAATTCATAAGCTTCATCTTCGCTTTTAAACTCCATACCAACTCTTGGAATAATCTCCTCGGATAACTTCGAATGGATTGGTTGCATCATTTCATCTCCATGATAAGCAAGTGGTAAATCTCCATCTTGCTCAAATTCGAGTCGACGACGGGGCTGCGTTTCTTCTCTATCAATCTCCATAGCCTTTAAACAAATTCAATTAATTAATTCAAGTGGTAAATTCAATTATTCCAAAGCAAACAATCTTACTAAATTCAATAACAGAATTGATTGCATCCACATTTATAATCAGAAGTTCACAAAAATCCATCTAAGATTCAACTTAGCAATTAGATGCATACATCACCAACAAGTATCACATAACCAGTGTTCCAAAATTTCTTTTGAAATCCAACCCATCTTTCTTTTATAATTGCAATTTTATTTCATTTTCATACAAATTAAGGGCTCATTTGTTTAGATAACTAGGGAATGGAAAGGTAAGGTATTAAATTTTAGACATAAAATGTATATGATCATCATTTTTTGTGAGGTTGGAGGAGAGGATGATGAGGATTATTAGCTCATCCTAGAGGTATTAGTTATCCTTCTTCAAATTAGGGAATAGAAGGGTAACACATTTGTATGAAAAATAGGAGAAAAAGGGGAATGATTAGAATAGTGATCAATGTATCTTAATTTAAATATAGACTACATTCATAAGGGTAATCATTACTTTTCCATACCAAAAAACAAACGGGGGGTAAATATAATCCACACAAAGATAAGCTGAGAAATTATAATCCAAGGCACTAATAAAATATATATAACCCAAGGCACTAATAAGATAAGGTGAGAGATTATCCTATTATCCTATTCAATCCATCAAAACGGAACATGGAAAAAAAAAAGGTCAAACGATTTAGAACGAATGGAGATTATATGTAGTTGACTCAATGAGACTTTGATGGATTAAAAAGGATAATTCAATGCCCAACATGGAAAAATAATATTCAGGCTTACTGGATTACAAGCAGTAAAAGAGCTGAAGTTCAGAATGACAGGAATGTGTGAACGTGTGAACTGTGAAGTCTTTATTCTCTGCTATTGTGAGAATTATGTGAATATGTAATATTTAATGAATAGGGTAGTAAATTGGAAGGGAAAAGTACAAGTGGGGACAAAAAAATGAGAGGGAAAGGCTTTCTTTTACTTTTTCTAATATTGAAAACAAATCAGCTATATTTGAAATACGTGGACCAATAAATTCAAGGGTGTACAAAGGGTTGTATACAAAGTCTCGGAAGATCCTGACTCCCTCCGATGAAATGGAAAATAGACTATGATATAAACCTAGTAAAAATGGGTGGTTTTCTACTGTTAGCACTCAAGACCACGTCACGAGAACTAGAAGGACCAATTCAGATCCACTATAGTGGATATGGAATATTGATTGCTCACTTAAGATCAAAAATTTTCTATGGAAAAACATACTAAATGGAACCCCGACAAAAGTCAGATTACATGGTAAAGGGATTCATATACCCCTGGAATGGTTAGCGAGTAGGGGGTACCCCCATTCCGAACTACTGCACATTTTGTGATGCCCATTCCGAGGATGAAGGCCACCTTTTTTGTAGAATGTACCTTTGTTAAGAATTTCATGCTAGAAAACAAAAAAGTTTGCGATATAGTCAACAACGTTTCGGTTTCAACAAGGAACGCCAAAATCATTATGGAAAAACTCGGTCAATCTCTTAACAAGACCGAAAAAGAAGAAATGACGTTCAAATGGTGGACAACATGGTTCTATAGAAATCAAATCTCATTCAGAAATCAAAATATCCCTTTGGCATGGGAATTAGAAATCTCCATCCACAATATCAGAGACAACTGGAAGAAGGCTTCGTCCGGAGTTTTCGACCTTGACAATGATAATAAGGGAAAACCATCGGTTCCTCGCCGAAAAATCAGTAGGAAAAATATCAAATGGCGAAAACCAGATCGAGGATTCTTGAAACTTAATTTTGACGGAGCTATATTCCATGATACGACTGTCAACGTTGGATACATCATTAGGGATATTGAGAAGGTAACACAATTAACATCGGCTCTAGAAACTTGAGCAACCAATCCCCACTAATTGGCGGAAACGATTGCCCTCCGAGAAGGCATCACTTATGCAAAAAATATTAGAACAAGGAAAATAGTCATTGAAGGAGACTCGCAAATTATTATAAACTAACTTAAATTACAT
This sequence comes from Persicaria tinctoria, assembly GCA_037127255.1. Lineage (NCBI taxonomy): Eukaryota > Viridiplantae > Streptophyta > Magnoliopsida > Caryophyllales > Polygonaceae > Persicaria > Persicaria tinctoria. The sequence continues at coordinate 37,781,537 of JBANSL010000003.1, read as the reverse complement.
GGTCCATGTCCCTGGGAAATCGAACTACTAATTGGGGACATTAAAAGGATTCTGCAATCCTTTCAGGAAGTCAAATTCTCCCATGTGCCCCGTGAGGGTAACAAAGTGGCTGATAAGGTTGCACACCTTAGCCACTTTGTTAGCGGGTGCGCACTGGTATCACATTCTGATCTTCTAGATCTCATCCGTCGGGATGCTATTGGTTAGGTTTACCAACCGAATTCTTACCTTATAAAAAAAATACCCCTGGAATGCCCCCTGTGCTCCCATCATAAAGAAGATAACACTCATCTCTTTTCTGAATGTAAAGTCTCCCTGTCTTTCATTGAAAGATTCGATAAGCAGATTGAACGAACGATCCAGAACACTGACAAAGGAAACGGTTATATAAGGACATAATCTCATATATATTCCACCAATTACTTTTGGAACAAAAATCGATCATTGCCTTTGCCCTTTGGGGTATATGGTAAATGAGAAACAGAATAATTTTTGACAACAGCGACATCAGAGCACAAAGTGTTGAACAAGAAGACGACATCGACATGTTAAGCCCTAGCCCACCCACCCCCCACCCCCCTCCAAAATAAAGAGAGAGAAAGACAAAACCAAAAGTAGTTAAAGGGAAAAAGCCGTTGGCGAATATGTCAAGCTTAATTTTGATAGTGCTTGGACTGGTTTGGACCGCACTGGTTCTGGCTTTGTTATCCATGATTGTCAGGGCAAGGTCCTCTCTTGTGGTGCTCATAGCCATGGTTCTGCAGGCGGAATGCTATGGTCTTATCGATGATTCGATAGCCTCTTGGAAGCTTTGAAGCGGGGTTTCGCTCGGCTGGAGGTTGCAGGTTATTACCTCACCATCATCAACGTCTTGTGGGGCTTTTGGCAGTGCCCGTGGAAGATCGAGATGACAATTTTGGATGTCATTGGTCTTTGTCAATATTTTGAGAGGGTCACCTTCGCGCACATCTTTAGGGAGGGTAACCAGATGACAGATCGGTTGACGCATCTGAGTTTGTCCTCACATTTCGTTGATGACAGTGTTCCAGCAGAGATTATTGATCTCATCCATTGGGATGCCATTGGGCGGTGGGTTAACCGCCTAAATCCGTGCCTTGTATAAAAAAATATTGAGGGTTCGAACAATTAAAAGACGGACACACCATCACAAGGAAGCAACAAAGTTTTTGAAGATATTGATTGAGTCATTATTTGCAACTCTATTCTCGTTAGGCTATTAACAAGATATCCTTTTTTCCTTTAGAAAATAGTTATTAAATAGTCCTAGATCATAAAACAAGGTTGAAACTCACTCAGCTACTCATCTTCGTAGAGACATTGTATTTTTGGATTTTGGATTTCAATTTCAATGTGAAGTGACCAAGGCGGTGAACAAGGGTGTTGACGATCTAGTACAGACAATGGATGACGAGGCATTCAAGGGATGAGAATTTAGGGTTTTTGTTATGTGAGCAGAAGCCCATAAACTTTAAAAGAAAAGGGGGGGGGGGGGAGGTAAGGGGAGATTCACTAGCGGCTCTAGTCGACATTGGGGCTAACTTCGACAACTGTGGTGACGGTAGATGGAATAGATCAAGATGACTAGATGAGAGTGTAATTGGGAAAAGGAGATCCAAACTTGAGGAAGGAACAACGAACGGGATGATGAATATAGGGAATTATCGAATTAGGGCATGAACAATGGTCGATATGGTAAAAATGAAAAGCACTTATTGTAATTCAATAATCATTTAGAGCATATTCTCTATATTTTACTCAGAATGGGGAATCAAAATCCATTTTCTCCAAAAAAAATTTGTGTGAACTCCAACAGGTTCTCCATTTTAAAGAATTGAAAATTAATTTTTTTAATTATAAATTAGCATTTGGGTTAAATTCCAGTTTCAAATTAGCCATCAATCTCTAATTGAATTTCTGATGAAGAAATCAAGTTTGACATATTTTTAGATCAAAGGCTGATTGACAATAACTCAATTAAGTATGAAAACAAAAAAAAAGACAATGGCATTCACTTAATGTACATATAGAAGAAAAATGAATTATCAATTATCGACTGCATAAATTACTAATTAATTCAAAACACAAGTTCATATATAGGTTGTACATTGATGACATGTGGCATGAAACAATTTAAAGAGTTAATTAATACTTACTCATACGATCGATTATTAATTTTAAATACCAAGCAACCAAAATAACCTTTGGAGTTCAATAAGACGACAAAGAGGAAGGCGGAAATTCGACTAGTTGCAAGCGGCAATCTCTCGCACAACGGCTGCTCCGGAAGCCTTTACTGACAGCGAGGTTTCGACTGAGGCGATGGCGAAATCTTGGTGGAGAACCTTTGCTGCGGAAACTCGTCAATTTGGGAGCCCTTGTCGTTGAAATTGAGCACGTAGTTCATCGGATCGTAGCGGAACTCGAAGGTGTTGCTGGTCCCCCGGCTTGCTTGACTGTCGATATTGGAACCGTCGATACTAGGAGCAGTAGATCGTGGGCTATGGGGTGAAAGAACGTGAAAAAGGTTGCCTGCAAAAAATTTGGCGTTTGCTGCATATATAGGGAAGGCAACCTAGTTTCCCTACTCCATCCCTATTTTGGAGAATGGGTTGGAGAAGCTGTTGGGCTAAAAAAAGGCCCAATATTCCCCAAATATCTAAAATTCTCTAAAATAGATAACTGTTGGGAATGCTCTTAGTCATCTTACCTACGGTGTCACTTTTTTCGCCATCTTAAACAAGTATACTACTTAGACAAATGACCCCAAAGTTGGTTTTATTTACTGCACTTTGCCCTAATATGCAGAATAAACTTCTGACAGAAAAAACTAAGAAGAGACCTTGGATATCTTCAGCAAGTCCTCAAGAGGAAGCTATGAAGTACTATAAAAATGAGGAAAGTTTTGACCTAATTTGGAGATACTTTGATTGCAAACATTAAATTCTGACATAATGCAAACCCAAGCTAAAAAAACTTACTGTTTATTGCCCTCTTTTCCTCTTTCTGTTCTCCAACTAAGAGGCCTCTGCTACTAACCATTACCATTTCTCATTGCTATTATTGCATCTCTTGTCATTGCCAACCCAATCAATCAAAAGTACCAGTTTGCACATCAAACAAAAAAAAGTTTTCTTCTACCCGGTAAAAAAAAGTGCACAACTGCTGAATTCTATACACAGTTTTCTGATCTTCAGCCATAAATGCGAACTGCATATAATCAGAAGCTCACCATTTTTTCTTGCAGTCCAAACTCCAAAGTTATCAGTTGTTCCAAACAAGATGGCCAAGGCTTGGAGGAGATTTTGCTTCTTCCTCTCTCTTGTTCTCCTTCTATCAGGCAAGTTTACATTTCAAATCTTTTTTCTTGCATTCTGATGTTTTCATACATTTTACTGGTGAAGTTATGCTCTTTTTCGTTCTCCATGATTCTGGGTCTTCTTTAACAGGGTGTGGTGAGATGAAGATGATGGTGGAAGGGAGAGCCTGTGAAGAAGACTATCCATGGCTGAAGGTGAACTGCAGGGGAGCCGAGGTCGATCAGCCTTGCGTGGATGAATGCCAGCGCAGGCACGGGGCCAGCAGCCGAGCCATGTGCAAGTATGATCGCATCGGTTGGAATGTTCCTTGGTGTGCTTGCTTCTACAATTGCGAACTCTGAACTTATCATGCTAAATTGTGAACTTGAAATCAGAAATGGGTGGTGGGCATCATTTTTTTTCTAGAAATTTCGAAGGATTTATGTATATGCTTTAATGACAGCATTATTATGTTTTCACATTCACTTCCTTCCATTTCTCAGTCTGTTGAATCCTCTCAAGTTTGATCATATCACATAAATAATCTCTGAGATAACAAGCTTCAGCTTACATAATTCTTGATGAACTAAAATGACAAAATTTCATGGAAGACACATCATTTTGAAGGGAAAGGGTTACAAGTTGGTGCCATGAGAAGTGTCAAAAGTAGTCTTACACACAAAGAGATCGTTCCAATGCCACATAGTTTATCTATTATCAGGCTTATTTTTCACAGTTTAGTTAATTGGTTGAGAAAGTTGCTTGCAAACCTAGAGGGAAGTCAATCCACTTGTAATGTGATGCAGAATAAGAGGAAACGAGATGACAATACGAGAAAACTACTAATGAGAAGAAGGAGACGTCAATCATGACACAAAATGGAAGCAGAAAGTGCTTCTCCAGTCAATAAATATAAGCTTTATAGCAATGTACCAATTTACATCCTGAATACTTGAAACTGTAGAGGGGTGTGAAACTACTTTCTTTCTTCTACCTAAAGAGTATACAAATCAGCAGCAGATATGAAAAGGTTCATTTAAGTGACTAAAGAAGGAAACTTGAGAATTGGAAAGTAAGCAGCTAAACAAGAAGAGGAATGCATTTCTTTACAAGGAAAAATTCTATACCTACCTCAATGGTTAACGTAATTCAGTTCCCTTTGCAGGCACTGAGCGTCGTTTACGTCAAGCACGGAAACCAGACACAAATCTTGGGATACCAGCAAAATCTGATACAATCTTTATATCATGAAAGCTGCTTCCAGTTTCATTCTCCATGTAGTTCGATATTACCTTGCACTGTTCTTCACCATCAGTCTGTTCAAAGCGAGGTTAAAAAACAAATTAACAACAGTCGACAAGTACCATGATTCATACTCAAGAAACAAAGAAAGCAACTTACAAGCATCACTATTCTAACACAAAGCAAATAATAAGTCAATAACCAAATGAACTTTTGAAAAATAAAATCCAAAGCAAGTGCAACTAGCCACTTGTTTGGCAGATAATCATTTGGTTATCATTGAGTTTCATTTCACTGTTTTCGCAAACTGTGGGGCAGCGGGAAATATCTTTTTCCCAGACCACTTGAATATAAATAATAAACTTAATTCTGAATTTTAACCAGATAGGCACCTCAAAAGCGAAAAAACCACCAGGCTTCAACATTGTGGCAGCTCTTTGACAAATGTGAAGAAGACTCTCCATGCCTTCAAAACCTCCATCTAATGCAAGTTTGGGTTCATGTTTACCAACTTCAGCTTGTAATCCAATGATTCTACCAGTTGGTATATATGGTGGATTACTCACTAAACCAGCAAGCCCTCCTTGAACATCCACAAGTGGGTCAAACCATGAGCCTTGCCTAACCTCAATCATGTCCTGACAACAAAACCAAGGTAAAAATGTTGTAAAATAAAACATTTGCACTACATTATTTGCTGTCATGTGAATTGATCATTTGCACTCATTCTAGATGTTGCTCTTCATTAAAAAAAAAAATCAAGGAACCATTCTACTTAGTTTGAGTTATTGCTTGTTTGTATCATCATCAAGTGACAATAGCAAACTCCATTCGATCATGCTATAGTATTAATGCTTGAAATTGTTTCATGTGGCATCTAACTAGCCATTTCCACTTAAACTGATACAAAGTTCAAAAGTCTCATACTGAATTCTGATTCCCAAATCATGCCTAGGTTGGTGACTGAGCTTATAAACTCTTATTTTACATTCTCAAGACAACAAACCCTCGGAATGAAATAATCGTGGATTTTTCGAATACTTGACATATGCATCATATCAACCTATAGCTATGTCAAATGCTGAGTTAGCGCATAAATTTTTACCCCAAAATTCCATTGGAACATAAAAAACAACCAATAGTCGATGCAAATCACAGTCAATCACCTGTAATCCATATCTCTCCACATTGAACTCTGCAACCGAAACAGCAACCAGGCTTAAGTCGGTGGCAATCACCCTAGCACCTACCCCCAAAATCCTCCCAATCCCAATAGCAAGAGCACCACTACCAGTCCCCAAATCCGCCCACAGCCCTCTCCTCAATAATTCATTCTCCTTCAAAACATCAGACACCAAATCCAAAATTCTCTCAGTTTCAGGCCTCGGAATCAAAACCCCTTCTTCAACACTCAGCACCAAATCCCTCCAATGCTCGCACCCTACAATGTACTGAAACGGCCTCCTATTCTCCACTCTCTGCTTCCACAGCTTGTACATCTCCTCCAAACTAGCCCTCATCTTCACTGCCTCTTTTGCACCAACAATTCCATCTTTTTGGGTGATACCCAGATGGGGAACGATTGAAGGGTCTTCAATGGAGTCTTCAAGGAGCCACCGGAGCTCCCGGAGCAAGTGGGTGGAATCGGGCCCATGGTCTAATTCGACGAATGCGGGACCGATTGCGGAAGCTAGGGTTTTGGCCCAGTTGGTGAAGGTTTTGAGATCTGAGAGGGTTGAAGAGTGGGTTGGTGGTTTCAAAAAGAGGGGGACCTGGGGTTTATGAGGAGTGGGGTTGTGGTGGGAGGAGATGGGTCGGTGGAAATAGCTGAATTTGGTTGAGGGTTTGTGCGATTTTCGTAAGATTGGAAGAATAGTAGTAGTTGTAGAAGAAGCAGCAGCTGATTGAAGAAAGGCGATTGCTTTCATCCTCGGGTAGAAATGGCCGCACTCTTCAGCCGAATACAATGGATTTGCTCCTTGTTTTAAACCTAAACCAAAACTAAAACTGATTGATCCGTAAGACCATGTGCAACAGTTTCTGTTTGGTGCTGGGTGGAGATTTGGGAATTTCAGGAAATGGAGATTATTTTGGTAGATCAATGAGATTGAGATTATGTATGACTGAAATTTTCTAGGAGATTTGGGAATTTCAGAAAATGGAGATTATTTTGGTAGATCAATGAGATTGAGATTATGTATGACTGAAATTTTCTAAAGGTGTTTTGGCAGGTAGAGGATTGTGATGTATTTCAAAATAACAAAATGACTATAGTGCCCCTAAAAAACACCCAATTCCCCTCATTATAATTACCGACCATTTGAGTAAGGAGAGTATTTGGAAGTGAAGAGTGAGCAAATTCATTTGTACAAGTAGAAGATGGAAGAAATGGTGAGTTCTGTCATAAAATACGATGTGTATTTATAGGCGAAGATACTGCAAGACAACTAGCATGTTTTGTTCAAATTTCAAATTTGAAAGTTGAAATTTGAACGTTGATATTTTAAATTTTAAATTTTAAATTTTAAATTTCACCTGTTTAAATAGTACGACTAAGTGATGAGACAATTCTATAGACCATTTATACAACAATTATCTAAATAGTAATGAAAAAGTTCACGTTTATGTTACTTAACATTTTTATTAATGATAATATTGTTAACATATTATTATTATTGTATTATTATTTTTAAATGAAATAAAGCTAATTATTATATTAATATTATTAAGATAATGCAAGGAAGCTATCCATTTGTGTTCAAATTTGAATTTTAAAATTTAAAATTTCATTCAATGTAAAGACCAGGATTATAATTATTATTTAATTGCCTAAAATTGGAAAGTTTTCGGAAAACCCGTCCTCGAGCAAATGTCTATTTTCGGAAAATCCCTTGAAAATATTCTGGCACTCTTTAAAATCCTAACTCGACGAGTCCTAAGCCCATTATCAATTGGATTTCAAACTTATAAGTCCCGAGAGTCATTTGAAATGAATTTGAACTTCGAGTCGGATTTTCGAAAATAAGATTTCGGGGTATATGTCGGGACTCGGGGTCGGATGAGCGAAAACTCTCTCTCGCGCGCGCCTCACCTCTCTCTCTCTCTCCTCCCTTCCCACACTCTCTTAATTATATTGTTTCGTCTTTTTCCTCTTAAAATCCTAGAGAGCCCCTTTTTGCTCCACCTATGTAAAGAAAGCTCTAATCCCCAAAGAGATTCAACCCTCCTAAATTTCCGAGTCTCCTCTCCAAACCCTAGCCACATCTTCTCTCTACATGTGAGAAATCAAACCCTAACCTCAAAACCTCCGCCTCTCCTCTCTTCAATCCATCTCACCCTCTCTCCACCATTCTTTTCTTGATTCTCAGCCACCAAAAAGCCCGAAAACACTCATCCAAAGCCTTCCTCTCAAAGATCTAACCCAAAAATCGAAGTCAGAAGGTGATTTCCCTAAAAAACAGGAGTTTCTGACTTTGTCATGGCTGCAAAGACGAACCCATAATCAGGAAGCCACCTTTTGCGACCACGAGTTCTTCTTCGCCACTGCGAGCACCTCCTACTCGCAGCGGAAAACGCCGGCTACAACCAAGCACCCCACACCCAAACCGCCCATACAGATCTAGAAACGGAGCTTCTTGCGGAGGAGCCACCAAAGCAGACACCCCACACCACCAACAAAAGAGGTTCGGCCACCCACCGAGTGGCCCACCCAGGACGACCAAACCGAGATACATAAATACGATTCGAGGGGGAAGGCCAAACATCAACAGATCACCAAAAAAAAAAACCCAAATCCCATGAATAGAATCACAAAAGAAGGTGAGCAAGAGAGAAACCCACACTAATTTCAGCAAAACTTCACACAAAAAAGGGGATTAGAAAGGATTGAGAACCATAGATACCCAAGCAGATTTTGAAATTCTAGGGAGAAGGTCTCTCCTGTTTTGTAGATGTAGCCCGTTAATAAACCAAACAAATTATGTGTACATTTTATCACAGTTTCCTTTCATCTTTTTCGTATCTATCATAAGACTATCACCAATATTTATGGTGAGCAAGGCCCACTTGTGGAGATGGAGAGAGGTGGGACATTATAATGATATGCTTGTAGTTAGACCTGTCAAACGGGTCATTCGGGTCGGGTTCGGTTCGGGTCACTTCTGGTTTCGGGTAAAACGGGTCTCGGGTAAAACGGGTTTCGGGTTTTTCAGGTTGACTCGAACTCGGGTTTGATCGAGTTTCGGGTCGGGTTCGGGTCGATTTCGGGTTTGTCAATTTTTTCTTTTTTAAATTAAAAAAATCATTATTTGATAATTTTGTGATAAATTTTAATTGTATATATAAAAAAAATTAATTATATATAATTATAAATCAACCGGGTCAAAATTACCGGTTCAATCGGGTCACCTGGTCGAAACCCAGATTATCCTGAAAATTTCGGGTTTTTCGGGTTCGGGTCGGAAAAAAAATTCGGGTCAAAATTTTCGGGTTCGGTCGGAAATTTTTCGGATCGGTCGGGTCACCGGGTCGGGTTGTGTTTTGACAGGTCTACTTGTAGTTTTGTTGAAATGTACCATTTTATAGGTTATAAGAGGATGCACTATCGGGAATGTTAGGGTGCTCCAAAGAGCAAAAGTCATCATTCATCACAAGTACATAATAGAGAGACCATAATGGCCCATAATGGCCTGATGGATGGCCTGAATATTTCCAAATTCTGCACACAATGTCATATGGTATTTAACCAAGGACAATTGGACAAAATGTTGTTTTACAAGCAAGCCCAAAAAAAAAAAAAAAAAATCAGCCCAAAATCGTAAATATTCATTCATATACGTTCATTTGTCATGAAAGTTGATAGTGTGCAATGTTTTTTCAAATTTTGCGTAACTTAAGATTTGCAGATGGTCTTCAGTCTTCACCCTGCAAACTACAAGCAATCTTCTACCATCCACATGAATAAAGCACGTTCCATTGCAGAGATATAAATTTTGCAATTGTCAGTGCACTCACTATATAACATGATATCAATGATAGATAGCACAGCAACCGAATAAGCTGTTTGACTACAACTAAAATACCATTCACGATACATTAATCCGATCCAACATTTTTAACTTAAAATGGAAGTAACACCCATTCTTCATCAACCGGGAAAAAAAAACAAGTTGACATCATGCCTCTCCACACATGATTTAATGCTTAGTCCATTATTACTGCCAATCTATCACAGAAACGGGGAAAAAGAAAAAGAAAAACCCGACTGATTATGCAAAGAGGGTCCAGCTGGATAATTGCAACAATGCAGTACATGTACATCCCTTGAGCAACAGATCACTTTTCCTTCCCTTACCTGGTTTTCTGCAATGACGGCCTAGAAACCATACAGCGAACGCTTAGCTGCCAGCTTTCCCTACCCAAATCTACATAGAAATATCAGGTGTGAAGAAGCAAAAAAAATTCCCATAACTCGAATATAGTAGTAAAAGCTGGTAACAAGCCATTAGTGAAATCAAATTTCAAAAGATGCATTTTATTTTACTGAGAGCGATTAAATGGTATAGTTGGTAGTTTTGAGGATTATATGTATGATTATAGCTTTGCAACTGGCTTTTTTTGCATTAATTCAACAATTCCTGCTTCAACAATTTTATTAATTAGTGCACCTATATGCATTTCCCAACGGTTGGTCAAGTAATAAAAAAAGGCTGCATTTCCTGGTACATCATTATGGATTGGACTAGTGATCACACAACTTGAAAATTTATAAAGCAAAGAAAGATTAACTGAAGCACCAAACCTGTAACTAGTAGACTTGTATCTAATAATATTTAGCTCTCCCCGCGTCTTTTGCTGAAGGAATGATGAGCCATAAGTTTTCGGCCAGAAGCACCGTGTTCATCCTACAACACACATCAGAGTAACAGACATTATGCCTTGTTGGGTATACTATATAGGAGACTGAGAGGTGGTCCTTTACAGTAGCAATCTAAAGACAACTCAACTTTATAATTCTGGCAATCGAATCATCCTGCTCTTATAATGGAGCAGATATGGTGAGTGTTATGATTTCAGATTATAAGTTCTTTTGTAATCCAGTAACATATAATTGATGATCTTGGATAATCTTTGAAAATTTCTAGTAGTTATATCTACAATATTCTTTAGTTTGTAACCAATCCATTGGGGAAAAAACGACTTTTTTACTAACTACAAAATAGGAGCTTTTGAAGGAATTTTGTTTAGCAGATCTTTGATTTCATGTGTGGGTTTAGAAAATCACCTCCTAGGCTGCTAGGAGCTATATTATGAAATTGGAAAGTTTTTAGGGAGGCAGGGACTGCACAACTTAACGGCACTTGCTATGCTACCAAGACTCTGAGCAAGCTCACTTTTCTTTTAAATCTTCATAATTCTTGCACAGTGATTAAGAATTTCTCTTGCCTATTAAAGTGTAGCGCGGTTGCAGATTTGCATGAGCATGGAACAGCTAATCAGTACCAAACCTTCAAAATCCACACATTAAGAGCTTTTCTTGCATATGAAAGTGCAACATGGTTGCAAAAAAGTTGCACTTTTGCATGACTATAGAATGGATAATCATTACTCAGTATCAAACCTTTAAAATCTACCGAGAGAGCAAAACAAAAGTGCCAATCAGACATTTGGCAAAGTATACCTTGTAAAGAGATGCAGCTGACTCAGATTCAACGGGTTGGACTGGTATGTGACCAAATGATTGAAAATTATCCAAAGCATCTAGAGTTAACTGCCAACCACAGAGAGCTACTGCACTAGCAGTAGAAGAACTGCTAATGCATCCTGCTGCAGCGACATTCTCATTCACCCAAGGGCAAAAGCTGTTATGATGCTTAAGAGGATCAAATTCAACGCCTTCCTCATAGTTGCTCTCTCCATATGGAGGACCTGAAGCCATAGCACCACAATTCAAACGGCAATGGTAAAATACAACAGTGAAGTGAATTCTCAAATTACTAACTAGGCTAAAAATATTTAAAAGATGATATTCAAGCTACGAAAATTAGAAGATCTCAAACTTCAAAGGAAAACTAGTATGAGGCCCGTGCCATTGGCACAGGCTGGTTAAAATTTATCAATTTAAATGTGATAATATAGAGTTATTAGTTATAATTTTAACTACATGTTAATATTATAGGTTATAAATTAGGAAATATATAAATGATTTGAAAAAATAAAAAATAATAAAATATATAGATGAGTACAACAACAACATCCCAGTATATCCCGCAATGGTAAAATACAACAGTGAAGTGAATTCTCAAAATACTAACTAGGCTAAAAATATTTAAAAGATGATATTCAAGCTACGAAAATTAGAAGATCTCAAACTTCAAAGGAAAACTAGTATGAGGCCCGTGCCATAGGCGCTGGTTAAAATTTATCAATTTAAATGTGATAATATAGAGTTATTAGTTATAATTTTAACTACATGTTAATATTATAGGTTATAAATTAGGAAATATATACTCCCTCCGTTCCATAATACATGTCCCTTTAATTTTCGACACCCATTTTAATGAGCGAAAAACTCTATAAAATATTATTTTTTTAATTAATTTTTTTTATATAACTTGATACTTATTAGTAATAAGTATCAAATTATATAAAAAATTTAATTAGAAAAATAATATTTTATAGAGTTTTTCGCTCATTAAAAAGCGTGTCAAAAAATAAAGGGGCATGTATTATGGAACAGAGGGAGTAAATGATTTGAAAAAATAAAAAAATATATAGATGAGTACAACAACAACATCTCAGTATATCCCGCAATTAAGCAGGGTCAGGATGTACGCACTCTTACCCCGGAGAGCCCGAGAGAGTGTTTCCGAAAGACCCAGAACGAAAGGAAACAAGAACCCTAGGAAAGCATGAGCACAAATAATAAATAATTATGACTAAAAAAGCATTGCATTTATATATGATTTTATACTTTACTGAGGTTGGTGAGGTGGTTAGTCGGGAGTGTGGCGCCGCCACAATAACAATAAAGAGGTGGTTAAAACAATGAGGTGGATAGTAGGATAGTGGGGGTGGTTGAGAAAGGGAGTGGTTGATGTGGCGGGATGGCATGGATTAACGTACAAGTGTATGTTTTTTTATTGGTGCATTTAGTGATGGGGAAGTAAGTGGTTGACGTGGCATGTCCCCTAATCTGTCATGTGAAACAGATGCTAGCGATGCCACGTGGGATGGAAATGCTTCGGGTTTAATAGTAGTAATAGATAGATAAATATGATCACAAAAAGATTAAGGTCTAAACTTTCTGCAGAAGTTGTCATAAAAAATGTTGATTAGAAGCATTGAAGATTAGCAAAGCAACAATGCCATAATGTATGATACTATGAATCTATGATGTTAATAAAAAGAGAACCAGCTAAAGATCTGTCTGCTTTTATTTTTCTAATTTATTTTTCTTGTTTGGGGAGGGGGGCAGAAATTGCAGTCTTGCAGATTATAAAACCGTGAACATAAATAAATTATCAGATATTACCTATCGCATTTGCAGCCCCAAAATCAGACTCAGGATAAGCACCTTCATCAGTAGGTGATGGCTTGCGACATTGTGTTACTTCCTCCTTGGATGCTTCTTGACCATCATACAAAACAGCATTGCAAGAAAGAGAAGGGTGAGCGCTATTATCATGGCCTAGCAATTGAATGTTGCTGGTTTTTTCACCACTTTCAACAGAATCTGCTTTCAATGAACCCATTACTTTTGAGCCACTATCAGCCCTAACCATCGACCGCGACATCATGTCTTGACTATCACCATGAGGATCCTCCTGATCCATTCGCTGATCAACAAAACCATCTGTTGATCCTCGTGGTGCAAACTCCCCAGTTTGTCCCTGGTTTTCAACGACTTCAGCAACAGGTTCCACATCACCAGCACAACTATCAGCTCTATGGATAAAAATATCTGTTCCATGAACTTCTGCTTCATGACTAGCTCCCATTCCCACACTTCCCCCACTGATTCCTACACTAGGACCATCTCGAGCATGTGCAGTTGCAGTTTCTGCATTCAGTACTTCTTCTTCATAGTTGGTGCTACTAATACCCATTTCTCCAATATTTCTGGCTGCAGCTGGTTGGAAACAAGCACTCTGTTGAGCTTGAATTTCAGAGGTATCAGCAACATCTGGATTCTTGGACGTAGAAGGAACATCATCAAAATCTCCAGGATAATTCTCCACACTTTCCATGGAGTCATCATCCCCACTGTGGCCAATTGTATCCATTGCAATAACAGAGGATGCACGTGTTGAATCTCTAGTGGGAGGGAAAAAGGTAAGTTGATCGTTTCTTTGATGTGACATATCACCTCTTTGAGTGTGGGTCTCTATCTCAAAACCTTGTGAGTGACTGGGACCAGCGCCAGATGAATCTCTCCAAAATGGAGACCCAGACCTTCCAAAGACATCAAAATCACGCAAACGCTTTGAAGGGCCTGCTGAATACTGTTGGCCATCGTCAACTTCATCACCACCACGATCGATAACCGTACCCTCGAGACTATCGGCTGGCTGTGCCCTAAACAATCTGTCAACAGTGCTCACACCCTCATCCAAACTCCTCTTATGATTACTGGGCCCTCGAGATTCAAATGAAGCTGCACGGTCTCCAGCCTCACTGTTAGATTGCAGCCTGATAGTCAAATCTTTACCTAAATCATCATGGTATTTCTGAGAAGCCTCCGGTATATGCAATTGCGTTGAGGATAACCCACCAGCCATTGTCAGATTTAAATCCAGACCTGCAGTGGACATGAACTTCCCCTGATCTGTTGTTGCAACCTCATCAAGGTAGTCAGTTTGTTCTTTTTCAATGCCATCTGTAGCAACCCAACCACTGATTCCACTAGCGGCACTAATGCCACGTGTTATTGCTGCTTTTTTACTCGCTTCAGGAATATCAATACCGTTGGGAGCAACACGGGCAGGGCGAAAAACAGTAACGAAGTCCCAGATTCTTGCGGTGGCACCGCACAAGCTGCAATCTAGCAAAGGTGATCTAGATTCACATTTTGATTCTGGACCCACCATATCATTCTTTCCAGAATCTTTCTTAGCTGTTGTTGAAAATGCTTTCTTACTAGGACCAGGGTCTTTTCGCAGATTAAAATCTTTAGAAGGGCCATCAGAGCCTCCATTTCTTGCTGACTGGGCAGAATGATCTTCACAGTCTTGAACATCTGAAAGCCATCGAGGCTCCCATCCACATAAGCTTATCAATTTCTGGGCCTAAAAAAATATGTAGGAAATGCAATTAGAGTCAACCAAATAGCAGGGCCATGAGTTAGATACAAATGCACAACTTCTAATCTTACACGGGAATATATAGAGAAGGCCTCTTCTTTGGAAAATTCAATTCCTGCGACATTCTCAAATTTTATGCCCGATTCCCCAACCAAAAAGTTCAGAGGGTGGGCAAGTAGACGATCAACTTTTAGTCCTTGAGAAGTACGCATCTGGTCAATTGCAGTTGAAGCAACAACCGGAAGGGCAAGAAACTGTAAAAGGCCATCACACCGATCTCTATAACCTCCAAATAGAGCAGATGGAGGAGTAGGGGGAAACTGTACCAAGCTTTCAGGACAGTTATTTCCCTTCCATGGGCATGTTCCTTTGTGTCCTAGATCAAGCTGCTTGGAAAATTCTTCGGCTATAGCATCAGCTATAACGAAAACAAAAGAACATTATTCACCAACATGAAAGTGACAAGGTAAATGGACAGCAAATAACAAAAATGCATTTTTTCTAAACCAATTAACAGAAATGCTACAGAGAAGAAAGAAGCAAATGAACTAGATATTCAAAGCTACTAAAACTTAGAAGGCTTGCTGTAATTATAATTCCATACACTGTTCTCATAACTCGTAGTAAAAAGCTCAAGCATGAGTTGCATGTATGAAATTAATTCTGAGCATCAAGTGAAGCAACCCAACCCTCCCCTTTCCTGAATAGCTTGACTGTGAGGAGCTCCTACTACAGTGCTAATATGGAATGCTTGTGACTATTTCATCCAAGGGTGTCCATCCACTAGAGATGCCAAATGGGACAAAGGTTGTTCACCAGATACTTCTAGTGTGACCAAATAAAAGGGATAGGTTAAAGTTATGAACTCCATCAAATAAATACAAATTACATTGATGGATAAATGTCAAAGATGAACACAATATGCTGAACTTTAATCAGTTTTGCAGAGATGATTTGTTGCATGCCAACATGCTTATGACTAAAGTTCCATAATGACACAAAATCATCAAAGCTTCACATTTCATCTCTAGCGCAGAAGGAACATGGCAAAAAAAAAAAAAAAAAAGAAATACAGTATAAAATGTAGAAATGCAATATTGGTCACCTTCTGAGGACATCCAGGGAGCACTAGCTATATATTTCAAGTTAGCACCACACGTCTCACATTCAATCTTATCTACATCAACATTTACCCATCCTCGACGAGCACAAGACAATGAACTGGCAGCCTGCATTTTACAAAAAGACAACAAGGTGTTAGCAATCACACAATTGAAATTGCAAACAGCTCATAGATGCATCATCATGTGCAGATATTATTTTAAATAATATCTCAAGAACCCTGCACACAACTGAAAATGCAAATAGCTCACAAATGTCTCATCTCTTTCATGAGATCTGAAAAAATAAAGTAAGAAAGTGGCATCAACCACAGAATCATCATTTTAAGATTCATGGAAAAATCAGCTCAATGAAGAGAACGTTTAAACATGCCAAGTCTAGGTAGTAGCAAAGAGCAAAATCACAACCTAAAGAAAGCTTGCAGCTTCAGTGAGATCGGTAGAAGGTTCTTGGATAAATTTAAATCCAAGCCTTAAATATGAATTAAGTACCAGAAATTAAGCAATACCAATATCTCGCATAATTCACAATAATCAGGTTAAAGGGTTTATCACAATGATACTACCATCAGGACAGCAAATTAAGAAACAGCGAGCAATATGAAGAAATGGGAAGAAGATCGCAAAATGAATACAAAACGCCATCTTGAAATCAAACCTTTGGTTTGCCAAACCAATTTGATGGCTTAAATGTAGCAAGCCTTCTAAGCAAATCCCCTCTTTCCCAAGGTCTGCAAGATGGCTGTGAAGTCCCTAGAGCACACCCACCAACACTAGTGCTCAAGGAAGTCCAAATAGGCTGTGTACCAACACAAGTTAAAGAACCCGTTTTGGAGCCTGGCCCATGGCCAGACCAATCTCCACTTCCTACATTTGCAGGTCCAGCAGGAGATGAGGCCACTGCAGAACTGATGAAGTGAAACGCATAAGAACTTAGAGTTTGGTACCCATGTCATGAAATAAGCGTATGTGCATAATAGTCTACAATTAACGAATACATGAGTTCCTAGTAAACAAACACAATATCACTGCACGAGCATGTAGGAATAATGAAACAGAATCCATACAATATTCTCAATAAGGATTTCTGTTAGTTTCACATACACACACAACAGGCATGCAAGTCTTTTTATCAAGATGCAACCAGCATGACATGAAACAGAATACCCTCAGTCAGTTCAGAAAACTAATCTACTGGAACAATTAACGGTGCATTCCAGTATGCAAACCACAAGAAAAAAATTTAGCAACCCTTCAACAACAATTTTTTTTTGCATTCACAACACAATAATGAACAGAACTGTCTTCCCTGCAAGTTAACTTCATTCTTAACAAAATTTCAGCTGAAATGACATCAGCAGGATAAACATAGTATAATACTGAGCATTATACAGCCCATATTCAATGAACAACATTGTAATGCAGCATTCTGGCTGTTAAATAACCACAGCTCTCAATTTGGTAAATTCTTATGCACCACCAAATTGTACAAATAGAGATAGATAACGGATTTTAATGTTAGTACTCACAAATATGTTTCAAATCCCAAGAAAATACTAGGGCCCAACAATACTTAATGACCAAACGCAGAAAGAAACAATTTCGCTTTTAGTTTGCAACAAATTGCTTATGAAGAACGACAAATCGAACAAATTGGCCAAAAAGCCGGGACTTCCAAGCGCTCCAACCTCGACATATTCCACCCGTAGCTCAATTCGCGTCTCCAATTCTCAGCATCTCAAAATTCCAACGGAATTCCGAAACCTAACAAAACAAATTAAACCCTAGGTCTCACGCCACCACCGCAATAAACCCCCCAAATTACGAATCAAACACCGTATGAAGCGATAAAAGAGAAGATTCAGAGCTAGACGAGTATAAGCCCTAACAATATCAAGCGTTATGTAATGGGAAAATTCAACACGAAAAATTAGACAGGGCCTCGCCCGCCCTAAGAGGGAGAGAGAGCGGCGAGAGAGAGACGCAGACGAGATAATGCAATTGGCACAAAGAGAGGATACCTAGCAGCCGTAATTGGATCGGCAGCGTTGGTCGTCCCGCCGGAGCTGATAGCTTCATCCGGCATACTCTTTCAGACTCTCTGAAGCGGAGTCGCGGTCTGAGACGAGGAGGGAGGAAGAGGAGAGAGAAGATCGTGAAGCCGGTAGCTGAGCTCCTCCCGTCAACGTGTGGGAATTAAACTTTTTTTAAAACAAATTATTCAACGTAACGCCTGGGCCCCGGGATTCTTTAATTGGGTCTAATTTCATAAAATCGCCCACCTTTTATGCATATTTCCGAAAAGTAGCCACATTTATTGATTATGTTTTACAAAATAGTATTTCGTCTAATCCTTTAATTTTAATTTAATTTTTTTTTATAGTAGGTAAGAAATATAAGTGATTATACAAGCTGTAATCTGACTCCTTGATCAAACTTAAGGATGGTGGTACAAAGCTCCATATTGTAGGGCGATAGTGGAGTTATTACAACTGATACCTTTTCGAGTTATAAAGTTAGCAACTCGATTTACTTCACGATAATAGTGCCTGTATTGGATAAGGTCAATCCAAATTCTAGTTGCTTGATTCTCTCAATGTGACGTGTAACTTCCCATCTAGCATTATTTCTGCCGGTGATGGCTTTGATGAGTTGTAGGTTGTCCCTCTCTATAATTACCCTTTGAAGTCCGTTTCCGAGTGTCGTCTAATCCTTTTATTGAATATGCTTTACAAGATCGATCAAACCTTTTATTTTTTTTCAAAATAATTACGTTTTGGTTCGATTCCTAAAAAAAATTCTACATTAGAGACATCGGTTATATGTATGGATGCAAAATAAATAGCTAAAAAAGGAGTAGAATTAGCTAGCTTATATTTAAGTTGCGTATGGGTTCACATTTTAGTTAGTATATAGTTAAAAAAGGAGTTAAAAAAAAAGCTAAACCAACAAGCTTTTTTGGTGTTTATTTGGGTTGAAAATTGTCATAATATAGGCGTGGCCACGGGTCACGGGTCGTATGGGTCAACGGGTAAACGAGTGGGGGCGGGTTAGGGTTAGGGTCAGGGGTTTTGAACCCGCTGACCCAGCGGGTCGAACCTGGCCGATCGACCCGCAAGGTCAACCCACTATCCCAATTTTTTTTTTTCGGAAAAAAATAATTTTTTTTATGTTCATAATAATAATTATTATTATGTATATTATTCTTAGAATAGTTTATAATATTTATAATATATAATTATTATCATTATGTATATTATTCTTAGAATAATTCATAATATATAAACATAAACTAATTTGCAATGTGCAATGTGGATCAAAAGCACTATCACCCTTCCCTTTTTATAGCTTTGAAATACTTCCTCTATTCTCTCATTTTCAATATGGGACAAGAGCCTTCTCCTACATTGAAAGTTAAGAGTTAGAATGAGAATGAATGAAAGTATATATATGTGTACCCCATCTTCCCTAAACTCTGACTCTTCACTTTAAGTTTTATTTCATATTTCCTATTTCCTATATTGAAATGAAGTAAAGTTTTGAGAAGTTTTATATCCCTACATTTATATTGTAGTGGATTGTAGTGGATGAAGGAAGTTTTATATATATATAAAATTTCTTATGTTTTTTTTTCCACTTCATATTAAAATGAAATTGATATAAAAAGTGATATGTAGAAAAAGTCTTTACATGTCATTTTTTTAAAAAAAAATTATTAGTAAAAAATATTGTAAAAAAATATTTTTTTAATATGGTAACCCGTCCGATCAACGGGTCGACCCGAACCCGTCAACCCGTGAATTTTCGGGTTAGGGTTCGGATCGACCAACCCTGACCCTTGACCCGGCGGGTCCGACACGTGGCCACGCCTATCATAATACCCTTAATAACAACCAAATAAACTCCACTTTTTACAAATATAATCTTTTTCATCTCATACAGTGTTTATATTATTCCATAATCTTTCAACCTTTATTTTACACAATTTTTCAATTTCAGCTAATTTTAAATTTTAATCGTTTTTTTAACTCCACCTCATGCGGACCCATCGTACACGTACCCATCTTCTTCATTCAAACCATCATTACCATCAATCTCACTCACGAGTTCATCCACTTGGGTTTTACTCCTCATCGTGGTTATTATGATCTAAATCCGGATCATTAGATTCTTAAGACCCTACATTATGAAGTCGACTTCTGATTCGGATCGTGGTGTATGATCTTAATGTGTTAGAATCCTATGATATAAGATAACCACTATAAAAGGACGTCATATATACTAAAGCAAAAGCCTCTTATGTGACTTCACCATATACTTAGAAGCCACGTGTCGAAAGCTGGGAACACCCTTTCCCTATTTCAATATATATAGTTAAATGGATCCATATCACCCTCCAACTCATTAATATTTGACTACATGGCTGAAAAAGTGAACAAGGTGAAAGTTGGTTAGTGGGTCATGTCATCCCCACATCTCTCCCATCTCACATTCTTAAGAGGGGCTACGTGGTTGAAAAAGCGATAAAGGTAAGAGTGGATTAGTGGGTCCACGTCTCTCCAACTCCTCATTCTTCAGAAGGGTTAATTTTTCTAAAATTCATCCACTCTTGTACGTGTGTACGTAGGTTATGAAGCTGTAGTTTTCTATCTCCAACCCCATATCTCCAACCCCACGTTCTTCAAAGGGGTTAATTTGTTTAGAAATTCATCCACTCCCCTATACGTGTATACGTGGGCCATGAAGCTGGAGTTTTGTATAAATGCGTCAATTGGAATGGGGGTGAATCAAATAAGTCAATTAGATTGGGGTATAAAGCTTAATTAAGGTAATAGCGAGCTATAACTGTAATTGCTAACAAATTTTGAGGGTTTTTCTTCTCCTTCAAGATTTGGGAGGTTAGTATAACAATTTGTATCATTGTCCTTCCTCTGTCTCTTGGTGGGCAGAATGTCGTTGGGTTTCCACCTTGCCAAAAGTAATAACCCAAACTAACAAACTAACTAGAAACCTAGTACATCGGATAAGTAAAGAGTCGAACTCATAGAGAAACAAGTACTTATATGTAATGCGTGTTTATCAATTATGCAAATACGCACTAGTAGAGAAGCCGATTTTACTTCGGTTTTGTGTGCAAGCTTTACCATGGTTCTGAACCGAGGTAAAAGTGGCTATGGTAAATTTGTTTACCACGCTAACAGAACCGTGGTAAAATAGCCCACCCGTGGTAAATCGATTTGAAGTTGTAGCCATTGTGAACCGTGGTAAATGAGGGAACCGTGGTAAATAGGTTGCGTGGTAAATGTTTTGAACAATGGTAATTTTGTGAACCGAAGTAAAGGTGTATTGTGCCAATTGTGTTTTGAACCGTGGTAAATTGTTGAATCGAAGTAAATATGTATTGTGGTAATTGTTGCCCGATTATTATAGTAGCCTATGCAAGATTCGAACCCACATCTTTGTGTATAAACACATCGCTCTACTATTTGATCTAATAGACTTAAATAAAATAATAGTATAAATTTCTTCCTTGAAAAGGAAACTAACACATGAATTGATGGGTCCTAAGTTTACAGCAAA
Source organism: Persicaria tinctoria (assembly GCA_037127255.1). Classification (NCBI taxonomy): domain Eukaryota; kingdom Viridiplantae; phylum Streptophyta; class Magnoliopsida; order Caryophyllales; family Polygonaceae; genus Persicaria; species Persicaria tinctoria. Next base: position 37,759,976 of record JBANSL010000003.1, on the reverse strand, counting down.
CTGCATGAATTAATTAAACACACTTTCCTGATTTGTCCTAATTTTTTTTTTTTTGACAAGAATCAATTTTCCATCTAGGTTGAGCTCCAGAAGTGCATCCTAGAAGAGATATATGCTTGCAACTATAATAAAAAAACTTAAGATAAAGAACAATGAGTAAACTATACTCTTGATCAATCTAGTACCCAGCTAGGAAGCATACATTTATGAGAAATTCAGAAGGTTCTGAATCTTCAAATGTTGAAACTAAAGAGCAAAAACCAAATCCAAGTTAAACAAGACTTAAATTATATGTTGGCACTCCACATGTAATGTGACGGAGGGAAAACCTGTCGTTGATCCGTCAAAGAAACTCAAACCTAAAACTAGTATAACAACAAGTAAGAGGTTGATCCACAGGGAAAGTTATAATTCAAGTATGATTCAAGTTTCAATTAAAGTAACCAAATTGGAGGGTTTTGAGTGTGAAAGTTCCACCTTTTATGAAAGCGGATTAAAGGAAGCAAGAGTAGATGATTTTGGTTTAGACAATTATGAGAAGCAATTCTACATACCATTTTCCACTTTATTTGGTTGAAGCGATCCTTGTAACTTCTTCTCGTTCTATTAAGTTTCCTATGAATGCCCTTGTTCCGACCTAATATAGTTATTAATCCAATCAGTCCTAGAAATCCTTATCAATCAAACATTCCCTAAAGAAGGATTTAACCCAATTGATAGTTTTAAGTCCAGAGATTAGCCAAGGTATTTGCAGTCCCTAAAGAGGGATTTAACAACGCATCCAACTTCCTACTTGTTCAATTAGTTTAATCAGACCTAAAGGAACAAGTTTGCTACTTAGGTTAAGGTTCACCATCAGGAATCTACAAAACCTTAGCAATTGAATTGATTCTAACTAGTTGCGCGGGCTAGATAGAATAAAACAGTAGACAATCAAGCACAAAGAAGTTGAAACATTCAAATATAGGAAACAAGTAACGAGAATTATAAACTCACAATCAATCCAAATAAAGCTTCAAATTGTAGGCAGAACAAATGAGTTTAGTTCCTCATGGAAGACAAAGCTCAAATCTCTAAATTGTCTGATGAACGTAAGAATAGAATAGAAGTCAATGAAAACTAACAACATTCGGCCTTTTTGAGTCTAAATCGGCTACCAAACAAACTAACAAAACTAGGGTTTTAATTAAATGAAATGCGGCGGCCACGACAAATGTTACGACCGCTGCATATATGTTGCGGCCGCTGCATTGGTCTTTCACGGAAAATTTGTCTCGAATTTGCTCTTGTTGTCAACAGAAAGTTGTAGCTCTCTGAAAGAGCTTTCCAACGCATGTTCATACTAGTCAATGGGTTAACCGAGACTTCCAGAAAGCACAAAACAAGTTCAGCTTTGTGGCGACAACTTCTCCAGACTTGTTCTTCGTTTAGGTTTGCTTCTTCTTCTCAGGACCTCTTGAGATCTTCATGTAAGCTTCTTTCATAAACTAGACATTCTCATCTAATGCGTTATCAACCCATGTCTCCTCCTCGGATCCACAGTTATCTGAAATAATCAATAAAAGCATGTAGATTCCGACTCCACCACACAGAGAACAAATATGCAAATTATACTTAAACCATGCATGATATGCATCATAACTAAGTTAAATGCAACCTATTATGACCCTCTAAATGCATACTATCAAACTCCCCCACACTTAAGCTTTGCTAGTCCTCGAGCGAACAATATCAAAGCAACATATACCTACGCTTTCCTTCTTCATGCATTAGCCTAAATCAAAAGCAACATCAATTTTAAATGAACACAAGACCAAGTGAATAAACATCCTACCATGTATTTATCGATCAAAGCATAGAAGTAGAAATCATCCAACCTCACCAGGAATATGTGTTTCATTCATGCTCTCATGTGTTTAGGCTTTATGGTTCAACTTTCAACTCAATAAAAAATGCACTAAGCTCATAGACATTGACCAAAATATCACCAAATCTCCACCGAAATGCCATTACTTGCGGGACACAATAAAGAAAATAAACAAAATTGACTCTAGTATTTTTTTTTTCTTTTCATTTTCAATTTTTATTTTCTTTTTTCTATTTATTTTCTTGCCTTGGTGTCTTCCTTACGCGAGTCGCAAACATGGGTGTCATGAATGTCCCCGGTCTATCGACACCTCGACCTACTTAATTAAATTCCACTTGAACATCTTTTGACGCGAGTTGCAAACATGGGTGTCATGAATGAACCCGACTACTCAATGATCAAGCTTCTTTTCTTAGTGGATAGTTTTCAACACCGTTTTGCGTGAATCATACCCATGGATGTCATGCGTAGACCCGGTTACTAAGTGTATCAAACATTGCCACCTTATTTCACTAAGTATGCACAAATTCAAACAAAAGACTCAAACTATAAACATAAACTCCGTAAGCAACAATCATGTGAGTCGGTCTTGAAAAATAGATACTGAAGTCATTGCCAAGAGGTAGCAACACAAGGAGAAGGAATCACACAATTGAGCAAAAGAATTATAAATGATTCTAATAAGGCTAAAATGTTCTCACAAGGGTCATGTTTTGTAAGATTTCAATCATACTCAAACTTAATCATACATGCTCAATTACATCAAAAAAATCATGCTTCATAAGAAAACATTTCAAGGCGATTAAGCTAAGCAATTCAAATTTATCGTAGGATATATTTACAGGTTCATGCCATAAGAATGTAGAGTTTCGCTAACTAAGGTGGGTATTTGAAATCTATGTATATGCATGATATATTTTTTTTTTGGGATTTTTTTTCAAGTGCAATATAAGTATAAAAATAAATACGAAGGCATAAATAAACATGATAACATAAATAAACATGATATGCAAACTCTATCTATATGCAATACAATCCCCCCCCCCCACACTTAAACTTTTCATTGTCCTCAATGAAACGTAAAAGACAACAAAAAAAAAACATAGAGGAAGAAATGAATGAAATACTCACAGTGTGGTGGATGGGTCTCTATAGGTCGGATCTGAGCATTGCAACAACCTTTCCTGAGAGGTTAGTTTTATCCCAAACCAAAACAACTATCCAATATCTAATGGAAAATCTAATTCATTGAAAAACAAACTAACTAATCATGAATTAAAATAACTAAATTAGAAAACTTACCTCGGGTTGCCTCCCGAGAAGCGCCTTTCTTTAATGTCATTGGCTCGACGTAATGTTAAAGCTCAAGACACTAATCAGACATAGTCAAAGCCCTCATCAACCTGTCAAACTCTTGTGCACAACAAACAAACAAACATGCACTACATACAAATAAATTAAAACTAAATATTAATACATTTAAGAACCGTTTTGACTTATTGTATTCATGAGCTTGACTACCCACAGAGGGTGTATAATACCACCAATTTAGTTCTATTGGTGGCTTGTCAAAGTAGCAGTCAAATGGATCAACGTATCCACCAATATGCTCTCTAGTGCAGGAGACAACCTTCACTTGCTCTGCAGCCTCAACAGTAGGCTCTGGACCTAATTCATCAATGGGGGAGCTAGGGATGATCTCGTCAGACGAAGTATGGTCTTCCTCTACCTTCTCAATGTGATTTTCCACAACGACCTCAAGAGGTGCAACAGAGGTCTCAACGATTTGAGATGCAGGAGGAAGTAACTCGTTCTACGCACATTGATAATCCATGTAGCAGAAAAATTCCCACATCTCTGAGAGTCCCATATCTAATAAACCTCCATCACTCAGGTGCTCAGCAAATGAGTAGGGCATACCTCATGATCAAAGTGAGAATCTTGATGTGCCTAGTGATAATCACAACCAAAGCTTATCACTCGCAGAGTAACTACAGATCAAAAGAATATAAATAAGAAGGCTGATGGACTTCATTAGCTATCTCCATCAATAATGGAATCATGTTGATAAAGGGGACTTGATCTAATGTACACATAATAGTAATATGCTATAATAGCAACACCCTATATGTGGAAACTAGCAGTAGGTAATCCTCAAAGATTTCCTTTGAGATAGGTTATTCTCTCCATTTCATTTCACTGAAAATAATAGGACTTACCTACACTTTTCATAATCACCATCTCCTGACTCATCTTTGCTGCAACAACAGCTTTTGCGGTAGCTGCAACTTCTTAATTCTAGCTTCTCCATAAGAAAAAACAAACATCCAAAAACAGCACGTGACCAATAATTTTTAGGATGCATTGAATTACGTTTGAAATAAAATTAAAATGTTAGGAAATCAAAAAGTGGATTATCATACATGTATATAAAAGTTTCTACTTGTGGCGGATATTGTACCAAACAATAAACTAAAAGGCCAAAAAAAGAAGGCGATTTCGTTTATAGTTTACGGTTATATACTAACCTTTTTTTAGCAACACTATTTATACTAACTCTATGTACTGTCATTACATTTACCTACTCCACTAATAAATCATACATATAATCAGACCAACGTGATTGAAATTAGATTAAACTAACAATACTATCATTAAATTTATGCTAACTCTTCTGTCGTTAAATTTATTACAAATAAGGATTTAATTGTCAGTATATTAAACTATTCCTTAGACAGGAAAACAAGTATTGAATCCACTTAAGACTTTAATAACTCTACTATCATTTAAATTGCAGCTCTACTACTATTAAAACTGCAACTATATTGGTTAGAAAAAAAAAGCAGGGTGTAATTCCACTTGCTATATGGATTGCCAACTCACTGTCAATGAGATTGGAAATCCACTTAATGGAAAAGTTTCAGATTACAACCACATTTTGTTGGAAAAAAAAACAGATTGTAATTTCACTTACTAAGCTCTATTGTCATTCATATTCCAAAACCCATTATACTATTATTCATATTTCAACTCCAATTGTTGGGAAAAAAAACAATCTGAATGTCATTTCTCAAGCTGTCAAACAGAGACGATGGGGAGATCGGTCTTGATGTTTCAGGTGAAGGCATGTTCTTAATAGAATAAAGACCTACTGCAAGAACAAGGAATCCAAGAACCACACCCTTCACAAGGTTTGCTTAGTGTGGGCAATTCAGACATGGATCAATCTCATCCACAAAAGATCCTTGAGTTTGCATCAATCGTAATGCAAAAGTTGTTTGCTCTAGCTAATTATACAAAAAAAACTATCTAAATAGACAGTCACTATAACAAAAGATGGAAACTACATAACATAGGCTAGAAGAGGTGGGAAAAGAACACAAAGAACTTGAGGAAAAGTACATTGCTTTCGAATAACAATAAGCATACAAGAATCTCTGCAACTCCTTAATTAGCTCCTGCAAGGCAATAGAATAAAACATATAAACGAATGTTAAAGCCGGAGTATAAGATTCATAACCTACGTACAGAAGAGAGAGGAAGGAACATGGAGCATAAGATTCATAACCTATGTACAGAAGATAGGGGAAAGAACAAGAAGCCAACCCGAAGAAGAACTAGATAAAGCTGTAAATTCCCAGTTTGAGATTTTCTCTTAAAGAACACTTTGCATGACCTGAAAGAAGAAAATTCTACTTGCAGCACGATATGAATTTTCTACCTTTTACTCCCTCTTTGATGGAGAAAACTCTAAATTTTCAATTTGCAAGAGAGAGGGAGAGAGAGAGAGGGGGGGGGGGGGATAAGGATGAGAAACAAATTGAGTTACTTACCTGCCTCTGTCAATCGATTACATTATACTACGAAGACGCGACATGATCGAAGACCGCCCTAAAACCTGATTGAAGACAACCCTCGAGACCTTTTCAGACAGTGAAGGCACCATCTAGTCAAAGACCACCTCGATACCAACCCTATACCTGGTCGAATACATGAAGGGATCGCATCATCGAAATAGTTTAATGCCGAATTGAGAGAGATGAGAGGTGATAGATATGATAAATTGAGGAAATCAGATTGAGAGAGAAGGATGAGGGCATAAGGCAGTTAGATATCGAGGAAAAGTTCATGGGTTTGAGAGTCTATCCAGAATTCTAGATCGATCTAGAGATGAGGGATCTTTGAACCCGGTCGGCTTGTTTAAATTTTGATATCAAAATTTAATTTTGATGTAGAGGGCAAAACCGTGGTAAATATGTGAGCCTTACAAATTAACCCCGTTAAGACACATAACCGAAGTAAATTAATGTGATAAAATACTACGGTTGTACCAAGAACCGTGGTAAATTTTCCAGTGCTACAAGTTTACCACGCTTAGACACGAAACCGTGGTAAATCTATTGATTAATTACCACAGTTTTGTAAATAATCGTGGTTGTATTGTCAAGTATACATATTTACCACAAGGAGACACAGAACCGTGGTAAATCAACTGTAGCCAAAGCCTCTTTTTCTACTAGTTACGGATGAGATATGAATGTAAATAGGCAATGAGGAATGTAAATAAGCTATGATAAAGATATGAATAAGAACAAAGAGAAGATAAAATATAAGAGTGTGGTTTAACTACAATGCGCAACATTGGTTGATTTACTTGATCATTGAGTTGATTGCAATATTATTCATAAGCCTATGTTTACTAACCTTTAATCGATTGATCCACAAAGACACAATCTCTTATTCAATATCACTAAAGAATAGCATTAACAATTCGAATACTTAAGACCAATTGGCATATCAATTCAATGCAATTAGGAAACAAAGGAACAACCCATTCGGCCCTAATAACATCTACTCGACATAGATCAATTTTTACCATCCACTACAAAGGCATAAAAATATTACTAAATCAATGACTTTGTTCGCTATCGAGAAACCAACAACAGATTCATAGCATAGATGGAATTCCTAACTAGATGATCAATCATAGAGAGAAACACAAATATAATTAATGAAGAACAAGATGATAAATAAACTTATGAATAATATAGAAATCAAGTCTCACAATCAACCAACCAAGTCTTAAATCATAGCAAAACCACGAGAGTTCTAGGCAAGCATAATGTACCTTGAATCCCTAAACTTAAATCATCTCATCTCTCTTTGAGTTAATCGACTATTGAATGTTAATTGAATGAAGGAAAACTACTGAAAATGACCTAATATAAACCTATTTTCGTCGGTCAAATCCTAGAATAATTTTAGATAAAAGTTCCCAAAAAGACAGACTTGGGTCGTATATCACAAATCTGGATCTGACGAGACCGGCGGGCGCCGGTATTTTATCGACGGGCGCCGCTCTTTACAGCTTGACAACTTCGACTACTAGAATTTTGTTCATAGACATCGGGTATAAACCGATGTTAATAAAAAAAATTCAACGTGTTAGTGGGTGGCATTAAGAATCCAAATTTTACCACATCGGTTTATGACCGATGTCTATAATGATTTATAACATCATTTTCTTTGTAATATCGACTTAAATGCATGAATATAATTACATTTTGATTTATTCACCTATTGTTAAAACAATATTATTTTGCATTTCTAGCTATCTAAAGATATGTAGAGCAACAAAAAGATCCACATCAACATCGATACCAAAAACAATGTTGTAATATCTTATTTACATCAGTTATAGGTGATTCATTTCATGTTTATTAACTTTTCCTTTGTATTTTGTCTTGTTATTTCGTTTAATATACTATACAAAATTCAATATTTAAAAGACAATGTTATATGTATATATTTAAATCAGTATATTTTAAAAAATTGATGTCTAAAAATATTACAACATCATTTTCTTTATGAATAACAATGTATAATTTCGCAAAAGACATCAGTTTTATTAATCGTTTTGTTGTATTTCAATACATTTTAAAATCGCTTTTTATTCTATTAAATGATGTCTCATTTCCTGTTTGTATTCATCTGCTTGTATCCATTAATAGACTACTTCTCAAATAATCAAAATATGTCAAAGCATTCAATAATTATCTATCTATTAGTATCTGTTTATATTATCTACATGCATATATTTTCTGCTTAGTATTACACAAACTGAAAGAAAAGATAACGACTCTAGTTGAGTAAGCTTCTTCCATCGTCCAGGCAGAATTATGAGCAGACTTCATTGCTTGAGCTTCATCGTTGTAAATCCTCAAAACATGAGTAGAATCATCATTTATGAACAAAGCAAAGTATGTGTGAGTTATTGAGGAGTAATAGTTAGTATTGAGCAGAATCATCGTTGTCTGCTACTCTTGATTTCATTTCTCTTGGCATACAAATTCTTTTATCTTCATAAATTAATAGCAAAACACAAAACCAAAGAGATTAGTAGGCTATTTAAAGGAGAGTGTTTTCTATACCTAAACGGCGTGGGACTGAATGCTAAGAACTCATCCAACTACCAAAGACAAGACTGTCGTTAGCATTAAAAAAAATTAGAAATAAAATCTAGCTCCATTAACATTGAGTTTGAACAAAAATATTGATCAACTATCAAAGTACAAACTTGAATACCGTAAAAAAATATTTCCCACAATTCCAGGTCCCAGCTCAACTGGGAAGGGTTGAAATGCCACAGAAGCAAGTAAATATGTAGAAATACCGGTACCTTTTGACAAAGCTTAGAAGACTCTTCTTCAATCGGTTCTTGCTGCTTTAACTTTGCCTCAAGCTCATTAATCTGATCAGATAAAAGAAGAAATAAAATTTAGCCTTTAGAACATATATGATCCATCATGTATTTATCCTTTAAAACCAAAATATCAAATAACCTTGTTTAATATTGACGATGCCATAGAAAATAGGCCTATTAAATAAGACAAGTATAACGTCATAAATAGGCCACCCAACGCAAAATAACATCTGGCACCAGTACAAGATTCATCACGAGTAAAGTACTCGATCAAGTCCTGATCAAACCCAACACCCTCAATAACCTCGATCCATATTTCCTCGCGAACTAGATCTTAGTATAAACCCGCGTAAGAGCCAGGACATGTCCCCCAAGTACCTCGTGGCTCTCCTAGATTCTAGGAAGCAAATCGCTGGCTCAAAGCACCTCACCTCTAATAGCGCCACGTATATTGCCTATACCCTTAAGCGTGAGGGCATGCGCTACACGTGTCCTATGTAAAACCACGAGTTCGCCAGCCAGCTACTCGCTTGGTTCCCTTATAAATACCCCCCTCCGACCTCAAAGAGAGGGATCCAATTCAAGATAGAAAAGAGAAGAGCTCTGATAGCCTCCCGCACCTAAAGCCCCCGGAGTTGAGTTCTTGAGATCTTTGATCGGAGTAGAACGTTCTTGGAATAAGAACATCACTTGACTTCCTCTCAAGTCGACGACTGAACAGTTCAAATCCTCATGAGTCAAACATCCCATCCCCATCGCTTGGACTAATAAACGCATAACCTGATCATCACCCTCACGGTTAAGGCCTGCAGGTATTTCGAGTCATTTTTTTTCGTCATGATGAGGTAATAAGTAGAGGTGAAATTCCATGATCGCATCATTGGCGCCGTTTGTGGGAACCTTTCATGCCGAGAGGTTCCGCGTAACGATACGCTTTCTTTACTTTACATTCTTTCAATTCCCTTTCAGATTCTTTTTTTTTTCATTACTCTCTTCACTCTTCATATATCCTATCTAAAATAATTAATAGTAGCGCTTATTTCCCTTTTAAACGCTAATGAAATTTGCAGGAATCATGAACTTGACCCCATTTGGGGAGGAGTTTGGAAATTAACACCATGATACCGAGGAAACCAACAGTCTCAACCTCAACGTTTCCCCCAACAAAGAAGCCCTACCCAGCGGCAACGAGAATGTACCTCAACAACCTCCCTGGGACACTGCGCAGCCACCTCCATTCGCCCCCTACGGAATGTGGGGCGGATACCCCACGTACCAACTCTCCGCGGGGAGTTACCCGCAGAGCACATACTTTAACCAACAGGTGAACGTGGTGCCATTCCAACACGACCCCCGCAACTATTGTCAATAATAGGGTCATGTGCCTATAACGGTCAACCACTTCCCCAACCCTGCTAGTGGCCCTCTTAACCCCGGTCCAGAGCTCGACGAAAACGCCAACAAGGTCTCTTGTGTTTTCAATGCCAGGGATGGATCATCGCGTTCAAATTTCCCCGAGGCACCCGGGCAAACTCGCAAAGGTGAACCGACTTTCCCATCCGCTTTTCGCAGAGAAATACGCGAGGCGCCCATTCCCAAGAGATGAAGGGATATCTCCATCGCCAAGTATAAGGGAGATGCTGATCCCAATGATCACCTCAACCAATTTACCACGGCAATGGGAATGAACGAGGACAATGACGCTATGTATTGTCGCTCGTTTCCATCTACGCTGAGTGGGGTAGCATTGACGTGGTTCACCAATTTAGCTCGATCCTCCATCAACAATTTCGCACAGCTATCAGGCACATTCTTCGTACATTTCGGCAGCGCTCGCACAAGGAAAAGAACCATCCTCAACTCCATCAACCAAGGGGCGACCGAGTCGTTGGGAAACTTCTTCAGCAGATTCACCAACATGGTGGTACAAATCCCGAGATTCAATCACGAGTCCGCAAGCACAATACTAATTGGCAACCCGACCGAGGGAGATTTCAAGATCTGCCTATTCCGAAAGGAGCCAGAGAACTACGATGTTCTGAGAGAGCTCGTAACCAAGCAGATCCACACCATGGAAGCTGCAAGCTCTAGGTCGCAAACCATTGAATCTAGACCACCGTTCTACCACCGGGCCCCTAACAAACGCCAAGGAAGAGAAAATTTCGGGGATCAACAACACCACAACCCTCCCTGGCAATACCCGATCATCCCACCACGACCTCAAGTCCAAGACGTCCAGTACAACCAAAGGTCATGACCGGGCCAGCTCGGTGCCCCGACGAATGTGATGATGGCTTATCCCGACTATGTGCCGCATCCTGTTTATGGAATTCCGCAAACCCTCCAACAAAAAGAAGTACCCCTTTTGATTTGCGGCCCACTATTATAGGAGGAAATCGAGTTCAAAATATAATAAAATAAATCAAACCGGATTATGCCCACGCAAATAATTACAAGACTTCCTCCCGCTGTAGCAACAGGAAGTCAGGATCGATCATCGAGGAAGCTGGTCAGTGGGTCTCAAGTAGCGGATGTCTCGCGTCGGATTTCGAACTCAGGGAAGCACTCGATATCGACCAGAAGTAGTCGATATCGACCTCTTCAGTCGATTTCTGGTTGCTGTGCAGAAGGCAGTGAATATCGACCAAACTCACTCAATACCAACCTGTATGCTCGATATCGACCTGTATGCTCGATATCGACCAGTTCCTGCAGAAACACAAATGAGCAGCAAATTTTCTAGACCGAGAAATAAGTAGTCGATATCGACGAGTGTTGGTGGAAATCAAGTAGAATGCAGAAAACGTAACGGAAAACAAAGTTCACAGATTTCGAAATAAACAACGTAAAAGAAAACTTCTAAGATCGGGGTTTGCAATAACGATAACCAAACATACATAAGACAAGATAAAGAGAAATAATCATGCAATCACATCAAAAGAACAAGCTTTCGCCTTTTCCAACAATTAGACAACTCTTTCAAGAAAAACCTAATTGTATCTACCAATTTTATGTTTATAATCCAAGTTGTTAACCTGAATCTCTATTAAATAGGTAATAAACATATAAAAGGCATCGGATGATCAAAACATAATAATAGTCGAATCTTTACCTCAAACACGCTTGGCTATCGTCGGGCTCACCCCGACCCTAGAAGTAGGTGGACTACTCACTCTTCATCATAGGAAAAGACATCAATAATAAGAGGGAAATAACTACTTGCATTAAAATAAACCAAAGCTTACAACCGATCGAAGCCAAATTGCTCTCGCTCCTCTGCTCTTACTCGACCTCCACTCTCTCTATCTCTCTCTACTTGTGTTCTCTCTAGCTTGGAATTGGAATGAATAAAAACTAGTCCCATGGGCTTTATTTATAGGCCTTAATTATTGCTAGCCAAGGTAAGGAAACTCTATCTTCTATCTAAGGATATAATTCTACTTGGAAAGAAAATAAATCTAATTTAGTAAACAAAATAAATCCTATAGGGTAATTAAATGTTCCACCCTTAGGATAGATAAAAAGATAAAATATCTAAAGTCTTCATGTGCAAGGAATCTTCTCTTGGAACATCTTCTCATTCGGAATTAGATAGACTCGAAATCGACTCATACTCGTCACTGGAAGTTGGTCGATATCGACCAAAGTAGGTCGATATCGAGTCATCTTCTCGTCTCCGTCTTCTACTCACTTGATTTTGGCTCTGGCAGGTATATTGAGCTGATTTTGGTCGATATCGACCAACACTAGTCGATATCGAGCCGTCTTCGTGATTTTTGGTTAATTCGAGTCGATCTGGAAATTTCGATCTGAATAGGTCAATATCGAGTAAGGTAGAATCCGTTTTCTTTGATATGGTATAACATCAATTATAAAATACATCCGAGGTTATAGCCTACAAAGACATCGTCTATTACCCGATGTTAAAAAGTTTAAACTTTTTACATCACCCACATAGACATCGATTTTTTATTTTGATTAACATCGGTTTTTAGCCGATTTGTTAAATGAAATATTTGTTTTTTTTTTTGTCGTTGTAGCCTATACGAGATTTGAACCCGCACCTTTGTGCTTGAACACATCGCTCTACCAATTTGAGCTAATAGGCTTTAACTTAGAAATAATAAAACAAATTACTACCATAAATTGTTGCATTTAGACTAAAGTCACATATAGATGACAAAACAATGTGTAAAGAATATTTATTTCATTATCATTTATGTATGCATCTTGGATGGGAGTTTTAAATAAGCACTCTTGATCTATTGCTAATAAGTTTTATAAAACTGATTCTTGAAATATTAAAAAAATACTTCTAGAAACTGACCGGTTCATATATAGAGAAGATAGGAAAGCTTTGTTGACATGCATAGACCATCCTGCAACAAAGTTTTAGACATTTTTAATAAAAGCTTCATGTCATGATAGCACCAGGTAATAAGTTCAATCTTCAACAAGCTAATAAAAAAAATGAGAACATTCCTAAGGAAACCAACATGTATAATCCAATAATTTCAAATTACTCAAATAAGTTCAAATTCAAACAACGTTTCATAATATTGATGGTAAAAAAAAAAGATAAAGAGATGGGTCTCAAATCTAATAACAAGTTCAAATTCAAGCAAGAGAATTTCCTACCTAGTTGTGTTATTAAATAAATAGATTAATAGAAAGCTTGCTAGGTAGGAAATTCAAGCAAGATAAAGAGATCGACATACAACCGGTTAGGAAAGTCAGATAAAGCTTCATAAAGAGATTAAGGTAAAGCTTCATCATGGTAAAAAAGATAGGTCTCATATCTAACAACAAAACTCAGTTACTCTAATAAGTTCAAATTCAGCTAAACATAACGACATGATACAGTATTGGATTGCTGAACTTTTATAATCCAACATCTAACTAATTGACACAGTGAAACATTTGATTCCAAAAACCACAGATAATAAGAAGTGAAATAAGACATGAAAAGAAATTCATCTCAATTTTTGTTGGGTACATAAAAACCCTAACCTTGTCACCCTCATAACTAGACAAAACAACTTAGACTGTCCATTAGCATACATCTCCTCAATCAAAGAAAATAAAGGGCTTTGGGAGATGACATAGATTTCAGATCATCCATAGACTATGTAGTTGCACCTGATCGAACAAAATGAATGGTTAAAATGAATGATTTAAATTAAAGGAATACCTAATCTAGATCTTTTATTGCACTTTTGTATTCACCATTTGTAGAAACCTCAACAATTGAGCTGAGCAAATTCTCTCTAGGGATTCACACATTGTTAAACCTAAGAGAAAGAAAAATAAATGTTAACAAACTCGGCAAATTTTTACAAGAATTCATACTCACACATCATTGTAATGAAATCTGTTGTGCACTTCAGATGCTATACCAGATTGATTGAAGCAAAAGCACCATGATCCAGTCTAATTCGTTTAATCATAGTCAAATCTGACCACATCATGACCCTATCCCCAATTCAAGAATCAAAAGATGCAAAAAAGGACTTGACATGCAAAAACTGAACAGAGAAGCGAATGAAATATCAGAAATTGGATTAACAGCCTAAGACTAGACAACAAATTCAATTACAAAAGCAAACCCATCCCATTGGTTACTTAAGAACTGCAACAACAAACTTCCATCGCAAACAAAATCGCAAAATGACTGCCAAATCCGATCGCATTACCAAAACATCGAATAAGCAAGCACCGAAATGAGAGCGGAGAGAAGAGCACGAGAGAGAAGTTGCAGTGGAGAGGGGAGAATGAGAGGATACCTAGTGGTTGACGAGGAGCGACGGGGAATGGGAGGATGCGGAGAGGACCGACGGGAGGACGAATACTTGAAACGCATTCAACACTAATATTGGTATCCAACATACCCATTTAATGATGAATACTTTTGGATGGCCTTCCTGGGTAAATACACGTTGCTAGCAAGCATAAATAAAGAAAAATTGCACTCTTACAGAAAACTTAACTAGGAACTTGACAAACATTGAGACTCTCGAGCTTTTTCAAGCTCATTATAGTTAAGAGCTTGAACCCTTTTTCTAAGAAAAAAAATCCCAGACAGAAGAAAGATCAAATTAAAAACAAGGAATATAATTACTTTATAGTAGCAACATACCCTTATGACCAGTGTCTGATCAGGAAGCCGCAGAGAGCGAAGTTGAGATGGCTCGTTGATCTCAGTGAGCTTCCAAACTCTGGACTTCTCTAAATTACCAGACCTAGGTTTCACATCTGTCATACTCCTAGCATCTCTATTAAGCAAACAAAATGAAAACCATACCAGTGAAATGAAAATCATATAGACTAGTAAGAACACTTAACAACAAATAAAGGCTAGCTACATCAAATTTGACCAGAGATAGACAACGTTGTCTTATAAGTGAAGCCATTATAAAATAAGCGCATGAAAGATGCCATTGATTTAAAAAAATATATTTCTGATTTATGCCTATCAACTTACAAGTCCAACCATTCCCGTCACTTGCACACTTCTTTCAAGGAAACCTGTGCTTGTCCAAGTACCCGGGCTAGAAGGCCCCCCAAATTTGCAACTAGAAGACCCTGCATACAGAGGCTGCTACATTTACACAAGGGTAAATGATGTCATCCTCAAGCGAAAGAAGAAGGCTCCACCTTGGGAGTCGTTAAAGAAACGGCGTTAATTATTTTATTATTTATATTTCTTAATTATCATATTTTATTATTTCATATATTAGGATTTTAGATTAAGTTTTATCTTCTAGGTTTATTTATCTTTCGGATTAAAATTTTATCTCTATCAACCTAAATTCTATCTTGCACGGTAGAATTGGTTCTTAGGTTTTCTATTTAAACATTGTATTTCTATTGAAATTAAGCAGATTGAATATAGAATTGAAGAAACCCTTAACGGAATTAGGGTTCTTCGATTATCAATCCAAAAAAACCTTTGCGTCCTTACCTTCAACCTCTTGCCCGTCTTTCTTTCAAGTTCATTCGTTTGTTCTCCCATTCACCCATCCAAACACGTGTGTTCAATTAGAAATTTTAGTGTGGCAGCCGCAATTATTGACCAATCTCATGATCGGCAATTCTCGATCCCAAGTTAATTAGTTCATAATTAACCAATTTGTGCGTACCCGAGGATTACGAGTTCAAAGTCATTCACGGCGACTAGTGTGTGATCGGGTCCTTTGCTTTGTCATATACATCAATTGGTATTCAGAGACGGGTTATGCTACGCTCTTTGTTTCGTTGATGTTACTGATGTTTTGATTTGATATGATTTGCGAAATCTGGGGAGGCGACTGGGATGATGATCCCGATCCATGGGCTGCACAACAACAACGGCGCCGAGAGTTGCAGAGACGAGCTTTGCAACAACAACAAGCTTTAGAGCGACAACGAGAGGCTCAAAGGCGACGCCTTTGGCTTCAACGGCAAGCGGAAATTGAAGAGGAGAGGTGTCGACAACAACAACAAATCATTGAGCGTCAACGTCAAGCCGCAATTGAGGAGGAGAAACGACAACAACTTCAAGCCAAACTTATAGCCGAAATTCAAGCCGAACTAGATGTCTATTATGCCAGATTACATGCGAAGTTCGAAGAGGAAGAGGCACAACGTAGAGCCAACCAAGATACCAGATTAATGGCTATATGCAAAGAGGCCGTGATGGCCGAGTTCAAGAAGGACGCTAAGGAGCTTTCTGTTGAAATCGTTGCCACGGATTCAGCACAGCGCACTGAACTTGTTTCGCAAATTCCCGTTGACTCCGACCTCGGAATTGAGTCAACTCAGTCTTGTTGTGAAGCTGACTCGACAAGCTGACTCCCCCGGAAAGGTCTCCGAATTTGTGTTGCAAGCAGACTGCGGCAGTATTCTGCAGGACGAGCATGTTGATTCCGTTGACGAGGATGAGGTACTTAATGACGTGTCTCAAGAGTTAGCGATTGTACCTCTTGGGCATGTTCATGAAGTTCCATTTGCTGAGATTTGTGTTGTCATTGATCCTATTCTTATTGAAGATCAATTCCGTTCAACGATCACGCATGAAGGTGTTGTTTTTGGGGTTCATATACCTCGAATTCTCCTGGCACCTATTCCACCCATTCCTCCGTCATCTTCTTTGAAGGTTGCTGCTCCTTCCTCGCTGATCATCGCTGACTCGATTCGAGGACAAATCGAAGATAAGAGGGGGAGAATGATGCGGGTCAAGATGGCCTTCTGTGGGTCAAACAACGATCTTGATCCAGGCGACGACTCGAGGACGAGTCGATTTCAAATGGAGGAGAATGATGTCATCCTCAAGCGAAAGAAGAAGGCTCCACCTTGGGAGTCGTTAAAGAAACGGCGTTAATTATTTTATTATTTATATTTCTTAATTATCATATTTTATTATTTCATATATTAGGATTTTAGATTAAGTTTTATCTTCTAGGTTTATTTATCTTTCGGATTAAAATTCTATCTCTATCAACCTAAATTCTATCTTGCACGGTAGAATTGGTTCTTAGGTTTTCTATTTAAACATTGTATTTCTATTGAAATTAAGCAGATTGAATATAGAATTGAAGAAACCCTTAACGGAATTAGGGTTCTTCGATTATCAGTCCCAAAAGTTATCGGGTTGTGTTCTAATATATACGGCATTCACCCAATTACAATCACCATTCACAATCATCATCTTCAACCTCCGTTACTTACCTCTGTTCTTGATCGACAAATTCTCAACCGAATACAACATAGTCGACGCTTCAAGAACACCGGTACCTGCGCTTGGGGACACCGGACCAAGCTCCGCAGGTCTCGGCGCTCGGCGCTCGGGCTCCTCGGCACTCCTTGGTCTCGCGCTCGCAGCCGCGATCGCTTCCAGCGATCTCGCCCACGGACTCCAGGCTCTCGCGCTCTGCTTCGTAGGCTCTCGATCGCCTCCAGCGAACACACCCGGCAAACCTCGGCTCCACCCCAAGCGCCTGGCCTTGTTCCCAGCGATCAAGTCCCCGGAGACCTACTTGCTTCAGCGCAGTCCGCACCTACTCGCGCGCACCAGTCCCTCGCCTTCTTTTGCATTCGTTCACTGTTACCATATTAGTCTCGAATTAGTTATTTTGTTTCATCGCATTAGTTGTTAGAATTTTGTTAAGTTAAGATTAGTTAGTTTAGTTTTATTTATTGAATAATTAGTTTAGTTAATTTGGGTCGAATCGTCAAGAAATACAAGGAGCTACGCAAGATCGACGCTTTTAGTTTAGCAATTGGCCGACCTAGCCGATTGTTATACATCAGTAAACATACCCGGGGGCAATTTAGTAAAAACCCATAAAAAAACAGTCAAAAAGCAAAAGCAAAAAAATCATGCCTAATTAAACCCCCTTCTCTCTCTCCTCTAATTAATGGCGCTCTCCTCCCTAATCCCCATGTCTACCTTGAAGATGAAGAAGGCCAACTCCCACTGGCGCGCCCAACACCCAACGGCTACATATCCAACGCCGGAACCAACGCCCAACGACTATCTTCTTCTTCAACCTCTGTCAAATCAATCCCCATTCAACACTGGAAAATGATCCCGAGGTCGGATACCACACCTCCATCTTCGTCTTCGTCTTCGACGACAAGAGGAATCAAGTCAGTGTGCGTCTTCGTCTTCGTTTTCGACGACAAGAGGAATCAGGTCAGTGTGCGTCTCCCTCTTAGTTTTACTTAAAAATTTTAATCTTTTCAATTTGATTTAGGATTTAGGGTTCGAATTTGATTTAGGATTTAGGGTTCAAATTTGATTCATTCAATTTGATTTTGGGTTGGACCTAAAATCTTTCTTGATTTAGGATTTAGGGTTCGAATTTCATCAAGGACTTAGGTATTGAATTTGATTGATTTAGGGTTGTACCCAATTTGATTGAATTAGCGACAGAAGATGCATAAGTTGCTGGCCTTGAATCAGCGTCAGAAGATGGTATATATTGTGATTCACTTCTCCTTATTTAGATCAAAATACCTATTATTCTGACAATCTGACTTCATTGAATATTTACCAGGTTTTGCAAAGAAAGACAAAGGAAGTAGTGTTGGCAGCAAAAAGGTTGAAAGAGGTTTTAGATAACCGAAAAGCTGGATCATGGGATGCATATGGTATAAATACACATATTTTATCATCATGCACTTTTTTTCCCCTTATAATTTGGTGATCAGACTTTAATATTTTCTAATCCACACAAATGGCAGGTGTTGGTAGTGGAAATGGTCCTGTGTTACAAGTATTCTTGAACTTCTATTCGACAAACCTCTGAATTAGGGAGTTTACAACTTCTGATATTAGTTTATGAGCCTTTATCTAGTCACTTTATCTGTTATGGTAAGCTTTTCCTTCTTGAAATTGAGAAGCATAATAGGATACGTTTTCTATCTGTTGAATTTTACTATTAGGCATTTACATTCTTAGCTTGGGATTCCGATGCCTTTGTTATCATTGGATTGATAACCATTTAAAGGTATTTGTGCATTGCTAATGAAGATCAATGTTTTACTGTTCCAGGCATGGAGTTGCTGTTGTTGCTTCCTTCACTTTATGCAACAATGAATATATTAGACTTGAATTTCTATCACTTTATGTAGAACCAAGCCACCAAGTTAGCAAAAAGAGAGATTAGGCATGTTCAACAAGTTGAGATGATCTGCTGAGAATCTAACATCTTTTAGGAGAATATTTAAACCCTATCACTGCATTCTTGTAATGAACATAATCTCCAAAGTAAGCCCGAATAGGCTATTTTACAAGCACAAAGAGGAAATGCCCAATAGACTTATTGAGTCAACTACATATAATCAAGAGAGTGACAAATTTGACAAATTTCACACCTCTGTAGACTACAACCTCTCAATGACAGCTTAACTAGATTCAGAAAATTCAAAAGATTCAAGTCCTAGTTACTGACCCATGGTGTCACCCTAGTAAACTTTATAATCAAGAGAGTGAGAAAATGGATAAATTTCAGATAAATTGGATTCCAAGATCAGTTTCGATAAGATTTTGAACAATGAGAAAAATTATATTTGGATAAATTTCATATAAATTGGACTATGAGATCAGTTTCGATTTGATTTTGAACAATGGGAAAAAAATTCTATGAAATCGAAATTATATAACCCTAAATTGATAACCTAAATCAACTGCCTACACTAAATTAGTAAATTTAGGAAATTCAATAAATTGGTTTACCTGGCAACTTTGAACCCAAATTAAAATCTCACAGAACTAACATCAATCGTCATCGTCGATCGGCTTTGCTCTTTCAGGTTTGGCGGTGGCGGCTTTGTCGTCTCCCAACTTTGGAGGCGATGGCTTTGCCTCCTAGTTTCATCGCTGAACATAGATACCAGTAGCATCGAATAACGAGGATAAATTTCCGCCATCGTCGAACAAGAATCGCAGGCATAACATGGAAGCCGGGATGAATGAGGACTGAGGGATAAGAAAAAGAGGGTAAAAGAATACTAGAAAGCCATCAACCAATACTAGAAAGCCATCAACCAACAACACAAGTGCGAGAAACAAATTCGAAATCGAAAACCCTAAGTACTTCGACCTATGCAAGAGCAGATTTTACCAAAATTGAAACTTCGGATCAAAAATTCTGTGCCAAAATTGAAAACTAGATATGAACCAAAGATCCCTAAACCAGATCTGAAGCGTCAATGGAGGAGAACTAACTATCGTTCGCTCTTGGTAGCGTTCACGGACTAGATTGAGTAGTCGTCGCTGCTGGGTTTAGCCGCCGACGTCGAGTGGAGGAAGAGTGATGTTGGAGGCGGCGCCTGGGCAGTGTTGGAGTCGGGAGGCGCCGATCGACATAGAATGGCCATGCCAGTCGAGAGAGAGAGAGAGAGAGAGAGAGAGAGAGAGAGAGAGAGAGAGAGAGAGAGAGAGAGAGAGAGAGAGAGAGAGAGAGAGAGAGAGAGAGAGAGAGACCGGTGGCCAAAATATGCCTCTTCAGTCTTCGAGAGAGAAGAATCCTAGATTCTAACAAGTGAAGCAAGAGAGAATCAGACAATAGGGGTGTGAGCGAGAGAGACTCAGGTGAAGTACGATGGATTCGTGTGCTACCTAAAATTAAAGTCTCAATCGTTAGATTAAAATTAATCAACGGTTCTCAGATTAGTATAAAAGATATTTACTGGTTGATAAGAAGAGCACACAGATCACCCTCTTCTACCGTTAGATATTGAGAAATGGTTGGTTCAGATTGATTATACTTTATATCATTTTTATATTTAAAATACACTACTACATAAATGACCTAATGTAGTGCATCATTCTAGCGGTTTTCTCTATTGTAGCGTTTTAGGTGGCGGTTTATTATTTTGTGGCGGTTTAAGGGGCGGTTTTAATAATGTATTAGCTACTTTCCTTATTGTGGCGGTTTTTAAAAACCTAAAGTGGCGGTTTTCACTTTTATCTTTTGTGGCGGTTTTTAGGATCTATCGTAGCGGTTTTAAGGATCTATTGTGGCGGCTTCTAAAACCTATTGTAGCGGTTTGTATTTTCCTTTTTTTTTCCCAAACAATTTAACCCTAAGACGTACATTGTTATTGTATTTGCTCCTTCAGATCAGAGGCCTAGAGCGAGCGCCGATCCACCCTTCTCTACCCTTCTACTCATCCTCTTCCTCCCAGATCTCTCCATCCAAGCTCCCGAGATCTCCTTTCAATAGCCTCTCGTCTCTCTCTCTCTCTCTCTCTCTCTCTCTCTCTCTCTCTCTCTCTCTCTCTCTCTCTCAAATCTCCATCTCCAATGGCGGATCTCTCATCTCCCTTTCTTGCAATCTCCCCCTCGAGTTCTCTCTCACCACCATTGCTGAGAACCCACAACTTTTCCACTTCAGATCTGAAGCCACAATTGCTAGGCTACACTGATGTTGTCGAATCTCATGCCAATATCGATTGGTAGACAACAAAAGACCCATTCTTGCCTCCAAAAACGCCGAACGTGACACCACCAATCTCGATTAAGAAGTCATACCCCCTTGTTGGCTTGAGATTGTCATAAGGTAATCTCATTCTCCTTGGCTTAAATCCCTAGATCTGATTAGTTTATGCTTTACAGATAGTTGATTTTCATTTTCTTCTTAAAACCCTAATTCTAAATTTTATTGGCTCTTTGGTTACGAGTTGTAGATTTATAGTCGTGATTGACATAATTCAACTATTTCAGTTTGGAACTAACCGCATAAAGTTATTATTTTTACTTTTCATTTTCAATTGGATCCCTCCTGATAAATTTTTTAAGAGTAATTAGGGAGCACCTGCAGTTAGAATCTATTTAGCTATTGAAGTGGTGAATAAATTAATTGCAGTTTCTTGAATTGCTATTCTCCACTTTAGATGAAATTCAAACCTAAGATTTAGTTTTCATTTTTTATCAATGGAAATTTCAATTTCTCCTTATAGGCTTACACTGAATTAGCTGAAATCATGATCCCAGATGACATTACTTCAAATAAATCAACATGGCTTCAAATAAATTCATATATTTAGTACAAATGGATGTAATCATATAAAATATTCAGTAATTTCTAATCTACTTTTTTCAAGGCTTGAATGCCTTCTATTATTCTATTTGCATATTTTGCTCAACATTGATTACTTCATTTATTTGCAAAGAACCTGGAATGAAGATGTATATAAGATAATTTTAAAAGGTGTGGTAAATTGTCATAAAAAATCATTTAAATAAGTATTCATTTTAGTATCTCCTTTGTAGGACATTTCAGGGACAACCAATCTACCTTAGGATATATAGTAATTAGTAAGTAATAAAGAAGCAATTCAAGTTAGAGATTTATGAGGTGTTGTGCTCGTTAGGATTAATTTATGTTTTCAATCAGAGTGTATTTTTATCCTCAAGTATTATGTCTGTCTTTACAATGGAGAGAAAATTGCTGAATTTTCTCTTAGATGAAACTGATTATATAATCTGCATAAAGTACTTCACATTGTTCAAATCTGAAGCTCTGTTTTTGATGTAGTGGATTTTTTACCCTTGATTTCCCCCTCCCTCTCTCTTGTGTGTGGGTCTTTGGGGTTCGGGGGTGGGCGTACTTTTGTGTGTACCTCTCTTACTTTCAGTCGATGGTTATATGACAAAGAACCACTCATCATTTATATTTGGATCATCTTCTAGTATTAGAAGATTACTTTTCATTTATGTTTCTTTGAGTTTGTTGGGCTTAGCTGATTTGTGTGACAGGTTTGTGTTAAGGATTAATTTTTTCTCTATAAATCAGTTCTTGAGTTATATATGTAAAAATGCGAACTTCATCAGTGGATAATTTTGGGAAAATTGATCATTGGGTATAAGCAAAAAATAACCCAATATATTGACTTATATACCAAAAATGATGTGGGTTATTTGTTTTGTTCGAAATTTTGTTGAATAAGTGATCTAGCAGCCGAGAAAGTGATTGAGACTCCACCTAGGTAAATAGAAAATAGAAGTGTGGACTTTAGAAGTTACTCTTTACTTGGCAAGTTGATATTTAATTTGCCAAGGTTGGAATTCGATGCACTAACTTTTCGGCTACAAGGTCAGCTTTCTCATCACAGTTTTAACTTAAAAAATGAGCCATATATATCATATGAGCTGCTGGTATTTTATCTTTGTAACAATATCTTGATGTGTTTCTCTCACCTTTTGGGCATTGGGGAATCTGCATCTGTCATCCGTGTTTCGTTTTGACTTGCTGCTTCTGGTGTAATGTAGTTGAGGAGCTTCAGCATCAGGTGAATGGACTAATTTTTCTTCTGTGCGTGGATACTGTTTTCATTTAGCATGACACCGTGAAAATCTTGGATAGTTGACTTACATAAAATTGTTTGCAAAAGTCAACATATTCTGATGGTTTTTGTATTATTAAATACGTTTTGTTTTAGTTGTGTATTTGTTTTAATGCAAAATATGCTTTAGTGCTTTGACATCACTAGGAGTAGTATCCATCTCCTACTAAACTTATCTTCTCTAAGTGCGTAGTACTCGTAAAATTTTTATTTTCTTGCTCAATTTGCCTAGGTAATGGAATTTTGAAACAAAAAAATAATCCTCTTTTTAGTGTTTTTTGGTTTCACTTGATATCATGATTGTGTGCAGGCACACTTATTGAAGTAGGCAATGCCATTCTGTTCGCTTACTAGCTCTCAAGCAGGTACGAAAAACAAAATACTATTTTTCAATCATTCAAGCACAATACAAGATTTGCTAAATGAACATTACTATTCGATCTTGTGATGATTTATGTTGCTAATTAATACAATCCATTCTTTAAAAAATTAAAATGTGGTTCTGTACATTATAGTTTATATGGCTAAACTTTAAGAAACTCAATTAGAATAGACATACATTATACTTAATTTGTTATATTCCTCAAAGAAGTAGCTAAAAGTTTGTTTCAGAGATACATTATATTTAACAAATTATTCTCTATGTTGATGACAAAAATGAAAGGAGAATATATATATAGTGGAAGGTTTGCCTCTACTATCTATATACAAAGCTTCTCGCCGTTTAGCATCCTTGAATGCCTTTCATTCATTCTCATGGACACATATATAGTATATATATACACACACAAATTATAAATTTATTGTTGTAATTCATTTATAATAAAAAGTTAATTCGATTTATCAAACCTTAATAAAGTAATAAATATTAACAAATTGAAACCTAACCTTTAGTATAATTTTATTTTATAATCATGTGTAGGAAGTTGTATAAATTTAATTCAACTGAAAACGAATGTGTATATATATATAGGTAAAGGTTCAAATGAAAATGGGGCTTAAGATGAAAATCCATCTTAAAGTGAAAATAGTCTAATTTGGATGTAAATGGGCCTAATTTAAAGGTAATTGGGCCTAATTAAATGAGTAATTACTAAATGGGCCTAATTTTGGTGTAAATGGGCATAATTTTATGAATAAATGGGAAAATGGTTAAATGACCCTAATTATGGGGTAAATTTCACACGCCCCCCAAACTTTCCATTCTTACGAATATTGCCCTTATTTCAATTATGAAAATTACAGATTTTAGCCCGTAATTTTTATTTGAAATAATATTGTTAGGTGCAACTATAATATTAAAAAAATACAACAAGAATGTTACATCACAGTTTTTGTCTTTATTTTAAAAAGGGAAAAAGATGAGATTAAAAAATATAAAGTGAACAAATAATACAATAAATGTTATTATTTATAAATGTACATTTTCATAATGTGTCATACCAAAACTTTTCTTTATGGACCGCTATTTTATGACAGTTTTGTACTTTAATGCAACATGTGCCATTAAAAGCCTATTAGCTCAAAAAATGGTATAGTGATGTGCCCATGCACAAAGGTTCGAGTTCAGAATCCCGCATAAGCTATTTATAGTTGCTTTTTTTGTGTTCCCGTTCATGAATAAGATTATAAAGTGCAATAATAAAATGATAATGTGCACAAATAAGATGATATAATGCATATATAACATTATATTGTGCAAATATAACTTTAAGTTGTGCAAATATAACACTATATTTTGCAAATGTAACATTATATTGTGCATATCTAATAATATAATGTTACGTTGTGCACATATAATATTATCTTGTGCGAATATAACATTATATTGTGCAAATATAACTTTAAGTTGTGCAAATATAACACTATGTTTTGCAAATGTAACATTATTTTGTGCATATCTAATAATATAATGTTACGTTGTGCACATATAATATTATGTTGTGCGAATATAACATTATATTGTGCAAAATATAACTTTAAGTTGTGCAAATATAACACTATGTTTTGCAAATGTAACATTATGTTGTGCATATCTAATAATACAATTGTGCAAAAGTAAGATAGGATTGTGCAAAAGTAGTATACAATTGTGCATAACTAAGATTATAATGTGCATGATTAACAATTTACGATTTTTGCGCTCTTGTCTATTATGTAACCTATGTGGGATTTGAACCCACATCTTTGTGCAAACGCACATTGCTCTACCAATTGAGCTAATAGGCTAAATTATGATTTTCATGCTAAAATAGAATAACCTAATCGACCTAAAGCATATCGCAATAAAATTCTAAAATCCAATTAGATCATGATCCATAAACAATTTGACAATGCTATGAACATGAAATTAGCTCCAAATCAACCCAACAACACAACCATATCATCAATTTCAGTCAATTTTGCTTTTGGCAAAAAGCCCCAAATTCTAAAACATATCGCAATATAAAATTCTAAAATTCAATTAGCTCGTGATCCATAAATAATTTGAAAATTATATGAACATGAAATTAGCTCAAAATCAACCCAACAACACAACCATATCATCAATTTCAATCAATTTGGCTTTTGGCAAAAAGCCCCAAATTATAAAACATATCGCAATATAAAATTCTAAAATCCAATTATCTAATGATCTATAAACAATTTGACAATGATATGAACATGAAATTAGCTCAAAATCAACCCAACAACACAACAATATCATCAATTTCAATCAATTTGGCTTTTGGCAAAACGCCCCAAATTCCGCTCCTAAATCAAACCCTAGGTTTTCAATCTCAACCTAAATCATTCAAACAATCTAAATAATTGTAATAAACAAGTTTAGGGTTAGAAATCATACCAAATTCGAGTTGAAACAAGGAGCAAAATCGGGATTTCGAAGGTATTCCGAGCGAAAAATGTCGAACAACACCTATGGGGAGATGGGCTCGGTGTGAGCTCGCCTGGGCTCGAACCATGTGGGTTCCGGTCTCAGGGGGTGCGGCTGAGGGAGGGGGTTCGAGCAGGTGGTGGCTGGTGGCCGGAGGTGGCTCGTGGGGTGGCGTGGGAGGCCGACAGCGAACCCATGCTGGTGAGCGTGCAGGTGGCTCGTCGGGGCCACGTCTGGGCTCGTCGGGGGCAGCAGGTGGCTCGAATGGGGCCACGTCTGGGCTCGGGGGTGCGCACAGCGGCGGGCTCGAGGGCGGCTGGTCCCTGGTGGCCGGAGGTGGCTCGAGATTGGTGTTGGTGCGGGAGTCCGAGAGCGCGCCTCCTTGGAACGCAGGTATTTTGTTTTAAAATTAGGTTATTTTCACTTTAATCAAATTTTTCATCTTAAGCCCCATTTTCACTTTAACCTCACCCTATATATATATATATATATATATATATATATATATATATATATATATATATATATATATATATATATATATATATATATATATATATATAAAATATAGATCTTATCAATATGAGTTTAGTCAATTGTGAAGTTATATTAGTTTGTATATATATAGCTTATCATGTAGGAACTTATATATACAAGTAAATCTAACATGTAGGAACATATATAAATTTAGTTAAACAGAAAACTATGAGTTTATACAATATAGGTCTTATCACTATGGGTTTAGTTAACTGAATTAAATTTGGTTATATAAGTTTTTATTTATGAATCCTAGTTTGTATGAGTTTATAAAATAAATAGCATTTATAAGTTTATACAATAATTTTCAATAAGTTTATATAAATAAGAGTTATGAAATTGAGTTATTTTTGAACATACGAAGAGTTATGAATCTTAGTTAGTATTGGTTTAGTTGATTGTGAACTTATATTAATATAGTTTTTATATTGTTGTGAGCTGAATCTGCCATGTTTTACAGTAACCTTTATATCAATTTCTGCAAACATTTCATGCATTTGGGCTAAGATAGTACAGAATCTATGTAGTTTATGTTTATTTGCCAAATTATGGAATCTACACCAGTTTCTGTTTAATTTCGCAGAATTCGAGGCAAATTACAGCAGTTCTGAGAAAGGTCGGCAAAGCTCGGAAATCAACTACAGAAGTCCAAGGTCAAGATACAGCGGAACCAGTCGAATCAAGCTAGGAGCCTAGGTTACTCGATCTAGAGTAAGCCTACTCGACCTCGACGACGGTGTCCGAGCACAGGCCTTGTAGACTGAGCATTGATCGAGAAACTGAGCCAGAGCAACCCGACTCCCGGAACCCTACTCGATCTCGAGGAGACCTTGTCGAGATCGACTACACCTCAGTGCCAAGTCTAGAGTTGATGAGTTGTGACAAGTCGAGAAGCCGAAGACGGAGAAGCCGAGCCGACTCTACTCGATCTCGAGTACAGCTAGTCGAGATCGAAGACCACCCAGCGCCCAGTCCGAAGCCATTTCGAGGAGGAGTCCTCGACATCACCAGCGAGCCATCCTCGACCACACCCAACTCGATCTCGAGTTGTCCTTGTCGAGATCGAGGAGCCCGGAGCCCAGATCCGAGCATGTCGAGCAGAGCCGCCCGAGAAGCCCAGCCAGCCCCAGTCGACGAGCCAATCCTACTCGATGTCGAGGATCCCTACTCGAGATCGACGAGCGCCGTGTCCGAAACCGCGTCACGCGCCTTGAGCTGTCCGTGTCGAGCTCGGAGTCCTTGGGGCCGAAGGAATCCGAGATTGGGTAGATACATCAAGTTCTATCCATAAAAGTCAAGATCTATCATCATGAAGACATCTTACCTATTTTAGATTTATCTTTCCCTTTTAGATTTAATTCCTAAATTACTTTTATTTATCTTTTAAAGTTTTAGATATAATTTTAAATATAGATAGATAACTTCTATCCTTGAATAACAAGTAATAGAAGACTATAAATAAAGCCATAAGGGCTGGTTTTTCATTCATTCAATTTCAGCTAGAGAAGTAGTTCACATAGACGGTTTAGGAGTTCGAAGGTTTTAGGGTTTTGGCATTCAACGAGAGTTGGATTGCCGGGATTGTAAAGTCTTTGAATTTAGTTTAATGCAAGTAGTTTCTTTTCATCAATCAATGTATGAGGTTGCGCTAAAGCGCGAGTAGTCCACCCACTTCTAGGGTTGGGGCGAGCCCGACAATAGCCATGCACATTTGAGGTAAAGATCCGACCTTTATCATATTTTGAGCATCTACTACTTGTTTATGTGTTTATTACCCATTTAATGAAGGTCCATGCTAACAACTTGGATTGTAAACATAAAATCAGTAGAGACAATTAGGGTTTCTTGAAAGAGTTGTTTAATTGTTGGAAAAGGCGAAAGCTTGTCCTTTGATGCAATTCATATGATTATCTGTTTTATCCCTGCCTTATGCGTGCTTGGTTATCGTTGTTGCAAACCCCAATCTTGGAAGTCCTTTTCATACAGTTTAG
The DNA here is from genome assembly GCA_037127255.1 of Persicaria tinctoria. Classification (NCBI taxonomy): domain Eukaryota; kingdom Viridiplantae; phylum Streptophyta; class Magnoliopsida; order Caryophyllales; family Polygonaceae; genus Persicaria; species Persicaria tinctoria. The sequence goes on along the minus strand of JBANSL010000003.1, from coordinate 37,731,171 downwards.
TTCGAAATCCCAAAGCCTTTGCATTTACTTTTATTCATTTTATTCTCCGTCTCCTGGAGATCGAATAGCACTCCTCGATCTCGACTACTGATCTTCGACCCAAAGTCGTTGTAGCTTCTGTCTGCAGGTACTCGACAAGACAAGCCGACGTCGGTGAAGGCCGTACTCGATCTCGAGTAGCCTCTGGTAGAGATCGACTAGACCCATGTGACTGCTGCTGCGCTGCTCGATTAGCCTGATCTCCTGCCGACTTACCTTAAGTCGAGATCTAGCACCTGTTGTCGACTTCTGACCGTGAGACTTCACCGCTACCTAGGATCCGCTGACACGCTTCCTCGTGTATCGATCCTGACTTCCCACTGCTGCATCGGGAGGAAGTCTTGTAATTATTTGCGTGGGCAGAATCTGGTTTGATTTATTTTGTTATATTTCATACTCGATTTCCTCCTACAACAAATTGGCGCCGTTGCCGGGGAAGCTATCATTTGCGCCTTAGGTAGTTAGTTCTCACGTCTACTTTGAGTTAGTTTACAGGTGTATGCGCCGTTCTGGTCAACCACCTGAGTTTGACGGCTTAGACAACCCAGAACGTCTTATACAAGCCCACGCTAGACTGAAAAGAGCCATGACTGCCGCAGAAACCCAGGAACAGCTGATACAAAGGCTTACAAGGGAACTGGCCATAAAAGATGCTGTTATCGCCGCTGAGAAAGCAGCAAGGGAGCAAGCAGAAGCTGAGCTTGCCCAATATCCAACCACTGCAGAGGATTATATGCATCCAACGCTCGTCGTGCCTGAATCGTCGATTCTCATCCCTGATAACTCTTTTGAAATTCGCACTCAGTTTCTTATAGATCTTAAAAATAATGCTTTTTATGGCAAATTTAATGAGTTTCCTCTTGAACATATTACCAATTTTTCTGACATGTGTCGTACTCTTACTGAAGGTACAACTTTGGAATATGTCAAGATGAAAGCTTTTCGCTGGTCTCTCGCTGGGCCTGCACTGAAATGGCTTGAAGGGTTGAAGCCAAGATCACTCACAACATGGGCCCAAGTAGAGCACGAGTTTCTGAATAAATTCTTCCCACCTGCCAAGACAGCACTCCTCCGCCAGAAAATCACTTCCTTCAAACAAAAGTCTGGGGAACCACTAGCAAAGGCATGGGAACGCTACAAAGAACTGCTGCGATCTTGCCCTACTCATGGACAGCCACCCTACGTCATTCAGGAGATCTTCTTCAACTCTCTTGATCAGGTCACTAAGGACAGAATCAACCATTATACTCGCTATGAGTATCTGACGATGCCGCCAATCGACGCATGGGGTGTGTTAGACAAGCTCACCAATTATGACAACAAATATGGGTCTACTGCAAACTATGAGGAGAACTCCTATGCCACGCCAGCACCATCTATGCCACTCTATGAGCCAGCAAAGAAGATTGACCCAGATGTCAGGGAGCAGTTCTACAGAGACCAGAATCGTAAGCTCCTCAAGCAAGTTAAATATCTGTCTGTCAACCAGCCTTGCATAGAATGCGGATCACAGCGGCACACCACTACTGAGTGCCCACGCTGTCAGAATGGCAGAGACGCATGAAGAGGCAGCCTACGCTGGGGTCCCAATCGCTACATGGGGGATCAACGATTCTATTAACCACAGTGGAACCAAGGTCCTCTTAGGAACCCCCTAACCTATAGAGCTCCAGGACATCCAGAAAGGGATCAAAAGAAGGATAATCTGCAGCTGATCCTTGAGGAGATGCGTCGAAATCAGGGCACCATCAAAAACCAGTTCCAGAACATCACTACAAAATTTGGGGAACTGGACATCTAGAAAAGGGGAATAGAAACCCAGATGGGTCAAATCGCTGCACAGATCCCACGACCATCCGGACAGCTCCCTGGGCAAACAGAACCAAATCCTAAGGGGAAGACCGGACACGTCGCAGCTATCAAACTCAGAAGTGAGCATCAATTACATGAGCCAGAGGCCGGAAAAGCAAGACAAGTCAAAGCAGCAACTCGAGACAAAGCAAAATCTACTCGATCTTGAGGAGCCCGTACTCGACCTCGACAAAAAGCTGCTCGACACAGACCAGAAGCTGAGCTCGGACTCCACTTCGCAGCCCAACAAGTTGAAGTCGACCACCCTAGTCGATCTCGAGGAGCCCCTGGTCGAGATCGAGGAACAGCAAGCCGACGTCGACGACTATGCAACACCTCCGACGTCTGATCTGGCTCCAAAGCAGAGAAAGCCACTGCCTTTCCCTTCCAAAGCACAGAAAGATCCCACTGCAGGTAGGTTTACCAGATTTGTTAATATGCTGCAAGAACTGAACGTCTCTATTCCTTTTACAGAAGCCCTGCAAGAGATGTTTGGATATGTCAAATTTTTGAAGGAAATCCTGAGTAAGAAGCGATCCATCTCAGAGATCGCAGGAGAATGCAAAGTACTCCACTTCCTTGAAAAGAGACCTGACCCTGGTAAGTTTTCTGTTACTATGGGTTTTGGACAATATAAATATGAGTCTCTATGTGATTTAGGAGCAAGTGTGAGCATCATGCCTCTATCAATCTGGCGGAAGGTAAAAATTGGATGCATAGAACCTGTAGATGCCAAACTATACATGGCAAACAATACAGTAGTCATCCCTACAGGTATAGTTGAGAATGTTCCCGTCCAGGTTGGTAAATTCTTCGTTCCTGCAGATTTCCTTATTATAGACTGTGCTGAAGATGCTACTAGCCCTATTATTCTTGGTAGACCATTCTTAGCTACTAGAGATGCCTGAATAAGTGTTAAGAATCGCTCGTTCACCTTCACCATAGGCGATGAGGTATTGGATTTCTCTTTTGGCCCTACAAAAGAGGAAATTTCGTGGCTGGAGGTAAAGAGCATCAGCAACCACGGGACCAAGCAAACAGCGGAGGAAAGCAACAACACTGTACTCGAGATCGACCAAGCCAACTCGATCTCGACTAGGCTTCTCCTCGATCTCGACAAGCCCTTGTCGATGTCGATAACCTATGCTGAGCCACTGACTTGCCCAGAGCCTAAGTATGGGGTCCTTGTACTCGATCTCGACCAGTAGTACTCGACATCGACTAGCCCCAAGCCCAAAGATTTATGTTTTGGGTCCGAAAAGGTAAGTTCAGATATGAATTCTACTCCCCCTCAGTCCATAAAGAAAATTTTCAATAATTTAAGGGGAGGTAAGGCCCCATGGCGAGAAAATCTACGAAAGCTAAGAGCTGGAAGGAAAAAGAGGAAAGAGAAGGGAGATGATGCAAGCAACCCCTTGTCAGCTGAGCTTGCATACTACCATCAGGACCTAGATGATCCAGGAGAAGGGCCAAGCATGAGCGGGCCCCACACAAATGGTCCTTGAGCGCAAACGGAGAAGTCGGCCTAGCGACTCAAAAATCTAGAGCGTGTATATAAAACTTTATGAATTTTGGGACTCTTGAACTTTTTGGTTTTTGGTTTTGGTTTTATGTCTTTTAGAATACTTTATGTGGATAGTCTTATTTTTATGTGCAATCTAACACTTTTAGGTGGGCAAGCATATAAGGATTGCGAAAGGTGGAATAAAGAAGTCCCTGAAAAACAGTCAGAATTGACGAAGGCCAAGTCGACGACGACAAGGAGGAGCAGCCCAGAAACTCGTCGATGTCGAGTAAGTCAACTCAATATCGACTAAGCCACCAGAAGCTCCTCGACTTCAGAAGCCACTGGACGCAGACGAAACTACTCGAGATCGAGTACCTTGTACTCGAGATCGACGAGACACTTTCCTCGACCAGCACTGATTCGCCCTCCTCGATATGTTATCCTGTGAGTTCCTTCCTTTACTCTTGTTGTTATTTAATTTTTATACAGTGGGGACACTGTAAATTTTAAGTATGGGGTGGGGGAAGGGCTTACTTCATGCATAATTGCCATATTTGACACTATTTATTTCTTTGAATTGCTACATGGCTATTTTGGAATACATTATTGATTTATGTGCTTATATGCATGATTTCCAAAATTTGTTTGAGAAAAAAATGACCCCCATTGAAATTTTTGATAAATATCATGGAAGTTTAATATTGAACTCGACGATGCAAAACTGGATTCATTAGAGATATTGCATGAAATTGCCTAGTAAAGGGAAGTCACAATGAAGTGCATTATTTCTTAAAAACCATGAAAGGAGGTAAAATTTGAAGTTGCTTTTGACATGTTGCATGATAAGAGGATGGAGGACTTTATATTTCCATATAATGCTCATTGTTAATTCCTAGCCTTACCTATGCTTGTGCATTTCACAAAAGCTATAATACGCCTTATTTCATTATTGCTCCACATGATCTAAATATTGCCATTCTTTAACCTATCCGGGGATTATGTTGAGAATGATGTTACATTATGGAGATGTTATATGGTTGTTGTGTTATATGGAGGTTGGAAGGAAATTGTTTCAAATATATGGAAAATTTAATGAGTGAAAGAAAATCCAATCACCTCAGAAGATAAAGGTAGATTGACCCTGCTCTCTAAGATAATAGTTTGGAGAGATGGGACATATCGTGAGGAATCCAAAGCACTAAGTATCCGGGCCATTCATGACACCCATGTTTGCGACCCGCGAGAAGGCAGTGCTGAGGTAAGAGAGGTAAAAACATTATTATTCAGAAAAAAAGCATTATGAAAGGTGATGAATCTTATGAGAGAGAATGTGGTATGAAATCCAAGTACTCCATTTCCCCGGATTATTAGCACCACATTGCCAGAAATTTCCCACCTTTAGCCTTTTACCAATCTACCCCTTATTTGAGCTTAAATTAAAGTCCTCTTGATTATCAATGCTTTGTCACGAATGAATGTTTTGCGTAACCCTCCTTTCGTAAGTAGATGTTGCTTTTGTATATTTGCACATGCATGGATCTGTGACACAAGTACCTTTTCGAGGATGGTAATTGATTGCAGGGACATATAACAATGAATCTGATATGTTGAGAGTTTTGATTTCTTCCCCTGAATGACAAATAAAAGTATTGCTTGAGGACAAGCAAGCTTAAGTATGGGGTGTTTGTTGTGAGCTGAATCTGCCATGTTTTACATTAACCTTTATATCAATTTCTGCATACATTTCATGCATTTGGGCTAAGATAGTACAGAATCTATGTAGTTTATGTTTATTTGCCAAATTATGGAATCTACACTAGTTTCTGTTTAATTTCGCAGAATTCGAGGCAAATTACAGCAGTTCTGAGAAAGGTCGGAAAAGCTCGGAAATCAACTACAGAAGTCCAAGGTCAAGATACAACGGAACCAGTCGAATCAAGCTAGGAGCCTAGGTTACTCGATCTAGAGTAAGCCTACTCGACCTCGACGACGGTGTCCGAGCACAGGCCTTGTCGACTGAGCACTGATCGAGAAATTGAGCCAGAGCAACCCGACTCCCGGAACCCTACTCGATCTCGAGGAGGCCTTGTCGAGATCGACTACACCTTAGTGCCAAGTCTGGAGTCGACGAGTTGTGACAAGTCGAGAAGCCGAAGACGGAGAAGCCGAGCCGACTCTACTCGATCTCGAGTACAGCTAGTCGAGATCGAAGACCACCCAGTGCCCAGTCCGAAGCCATTTCGAGGAGGAGTCCTCGACATCACCAGCGAGCCATCCTCGACCACACCCAACTCCATCTCGAGTTGTCCTTGTCGAGATCGATGAGCCCGGAGCCCAGATCCGAGCCTGTCGAGCATAGCCGCCCGAGAAGCCCAGCCAACCCCAATCGACGAGCCAATCCTACTCGATGTCGAGGAGCCCTACTCGAGATCGACGAGCGCCGTGTCCGAAACCACGTCACGCGCCTTGAGCTGTCCGTGTCGAGTTGGGAGTCCTTGGGGCCGAAGGAATCCGAGATTGCCGAGATACATCAAGTTCTATCCATAAAAGTCAAGATCTATCAACATGAAGACATCTTACCTATTTTAGATTTATCTTTCCCTTTTAGATTTAATTCCTAAATTGCTTTTATTTATCTTTTAAAGTTTTAGATATAATTTTAGATATAGACTAGTGTAATACCCGTGCCTTGAAGGCACGAGAGCTTGATCCATTTTAATTTGAACATCATTTTATATATCTATATAATACTATATTGATATATATAGGTAAAGGTTCAAATGAAAATGGGGCTTAAGATGAAAATATAGCTTAAAGTGAAAATGGATCTATTTTACTGGGTTGGGCCGCGGATCCGCTCACTTTTATAACAAAAAAAAAAGCCCTCGCTTCCTGTATTTCTTCATTGGCTCTTCAGCACCACCATATCCGCTCTTCCTCTTCCGGTTGTTCTTCCTCGCTCTCCCCTATCACCTGCCCCTCTGTTTCAATTGGAGTCGCAAGGAAGGTGGCAAGTGTGATTCGGTGGAACAGAGGACATCCAAGCACCCTCGGTGTTGCAGGTCTTACACCTGACCTCGCCGGCTCACCATCATCGAATTCGAAGTAGGCGTCGGCGTTTGGTGCTGCATCTTGATCGCCGGAGATCGCGTGATGGAGGGTGGATACCATTACAGAGAGCTCTTGTTCTTCAGTCAACCGATTTCCGTTGTCCCCGACGCACCACCAACAACCATTGAAGAAGAACTTTGAAACTGGTACTGTAGCACCACCCTTCTTCCTCCTTTACCTTTGAGTGCTCAACCCCAATTCTTCCTCTTCCTCTTCTACACAATTACGGTATGTTTCCTCACTTTTGGATCCCTTTTTACTCTGATTTTTCCCACACGTTGATATTGTCCATATTAATTTGGGAAATTTTAATTGTTAGGGTTTAGTTGGAATCGATTTGGGGGAATTGGGGGATTTGTGATTTATCCATATCAAAGGAGTAGATACCAGCTGTCCTGATTGTCCACCATCTAAAAGCGTTGTTGGAGATGGTTTTCAAGAGAAAATCTAATGAAGCGTTCAAGCTTCTGGCTGCCTGCGTTCAAGCGCTGTTATTCTACTGTTACATTTCCCTGCCCAAATAACATCGGTGTACTTGTTGAGAAATGCGCTTCATTTTTACAAAGCTCCCATGAAATTTGTTCTTCTGGATTTTTGTTTGCAACGCTTTCTTTTAATTTACTATTATATACTTAGCTCTCTCTGTAGGAAATATTTTCTTTTAATTTTCAGTGAAAGCCATGAGATGATCTAAGTTGGTAATGGTTTCGGTAAATGGTCACATTTGACCTGTTACTGCATCAATGTTTTTCTGGATTTTTGCTTGCAACGTTTTCACCCATTGAATTTGTTCTTCCTTGGATTAAATTTATAGATGTAATGCAATTCGAACGGTTAAAAGGGATCTCCATTCACATAGTTTAAAGTAGCTACCGAATTCACATTCATTGCAACCCAATCATCATATATCTGCATCAGCAAATGCAATATTTAGCAGCATCTGTTCTGCAATTCCATACATTCAGCAAAGGAAGAAGTTTAATGTGCTTTCTTGATTGCTTCAACCCAGGTTCCTATACCAGCATCAATTCGATTCAACAGAGGGGTGTACATATCGCAGAAATGGCTTCAGCTTCTTGGTTTGATAAATTCATCTAGTGATTCCATAAACAAATTCAAATGTGTAGTTACATTTTTTTTTGTTTGCTCTGATGTAGTCCTCTTTTTGTTTCAATTCAACAGTCAAATCTCTCTATATGAAATTCCCCCAAATACTCCCAGATGAATTTATGTAAGTTTGGCTAGATCTCCCATGTAGTTTTCGACAGTAAGAAAAATCACGTTGCGGGGACCTCTGTTCACTTTCAATGCAACCCAAGCATAAAATCCAAAGCTTGCCATCATCTCTTCATTTGTGCTAATTTTAGAGCTTAAATGTGCAATTTTAGTTTGAAAAAGTGCAAATATAAAAATAAAGAGTTCAAATTTAGAACTCAAATGTTCTTGGCTATTCGGTGTGTGTGATGCAATTCCGGCTAATTCCCCATCAATAAGAAGACCACGGTTTAAAAAAAAAGCGTGGACTCCACATACTAAAGCAATAATAAGATGATGAAGTGCAAAAATAAGATGATGAAGTGTTAGAATAAAATGATGAAGTGCAAGAATAATAAAATGAAGTGCGCGAATAAGATTCTGAAGTGCACAATTAAGATTATAAAGTGCAAAACATCTCTTCATTTGTGCTAATTTTAGAACTTAAATGTGCAATTTTAGTTTGAAAAAGTGCAAATATAAAAATAAAGAGTTCATATTTAGAACTCAATTGTTCTTGGCTATTCAGTGTGTGTGATGCAATTCCGAATAATTCCCCGCTAATAAAAAGACCACAGTTATTAAAAAAAAAACGTGGACTCCACATACTAATGCAATAATAAGATGATGAAGTGCAAGAATAAGATGACGAAATGCAAAATTAAGATGATGAAGTGTTAGAATAAAATGATGAAGTGCAAGAATAATATAATGAAGTGCGTGAATAAGATTCTGAAGTGCACGATTAAGATTATAAAGTGCAAAATTACGATGATGAAGTTTAAGAATAATAATATGAAGTGCATGAATAAGATTTTGAAGTGCACAATTAAGATTATAAAGTGCAAAAATAAGATGATGATGTGCAAGAATAAGATTATGAAGTACATGAATAAGATTGTGAAGTGCACAAATAAGATTATAAAGTGCATAAATAAAACGATAAAGTGCAAGAATAAAATGATGAAGTCTATGAATAATAATATGAAGTGCATGAATAAGATTATGAAGTGAAATAATAAAACGATGAAGTGCAAGAATAAAATGATGAAATGCATGAATAAGATTATAAAGTGTAAGAATAAAATGATGAAGTGCATGAATAAGATTATGTAGTGCATGAATAAGATTATGAAGTGCAAGCATAAAACAATGAAGTGCAAGAATAAAATGATGAAATGCATGGATAAGATTATAAAGTGTAAGAATAAAACGATGAAGTATATGAATAATTCATATGAAAATGAGTTTAATTCCTCGTTCTTTCAAAATTTAAGCAAGATTTCAGGCAAGCACAACATTCCTAATCAAAAGTTTAGAAATTAAAAAAAAGTGCAAGGCTAATACTATAAAGTGCAAGCCTAATATTATAAAGTGCACATATTAGATTTTAAGTTTAAGGAGAACCAAATTAGATTTTAGTTTGAATGTGCAATTTTAGACCTTAAATGTACAATTTTAGTTTGAAAAAGTGCAAATATAAAGCTGAAAAGTGCAATTTTATAACTCAAATGATTTTTTTGCATCTACTGTCATGCAAACGGAGAAGAAAAGTGCCCGGTTTCAATTAGAAAATTCATAACTTCTTCTATAGATTACATATTTCATATTTCAACAAATATTACAGATTTGTAGCAAAAATTACAGATTTTTCAGAAAATATTACATATTATAGATTTCAGTCTTTACTACAGATTTTTAAAATTACAGGTTTGACAGATTACATATTTTACAAATTTGCTGAAAATATGTGTACACAATCGACAAGAAGGGATGATGAAGCAATTGAAGAATCTCCCTCTCCATCTGTGCTCGATGCAGCTTCTTCCTGGCAGCAAGAGAAGCATTGTCCATAACCTTCATGGTGAAGAAGCCTCACATTCCCACTTGGTGGCAAGGAAGTATCCCAAACACATCCCTTCTCAAAATCTATGGGAAGAGAAGCCTCTATGTTCTGAAACACAGATTTTTCAGCAAAGGGACTATAAACTTACAAAACTTGCATCACCGTGTAAGGTAATTACTAGATCTGTCCCATCTTCAGGATCCCTTGCCACAAGAAGCGAGCATCTTTGATTAGATGTCAGATCCTGTGAAAAATAAATTTTCAAATTTTAGCTTATAACATTGAGAAATGTCAAATGTGAAACAAGGACAGGAGATCACAAGGCAACCATCAATAAGGCAATGTAACACGAAGCAAGGGAAGCATATATTGCTTCTATATAATATGATTCTAAAAGCACTCAGAAACATAGCCAAACAAAAGTAACTTTCAAGTTTGTTTTGGTACACAAATTACCAAGAAAAGCAAGGCTACAACCAATGCTCTTATATGGTTGGTAGTTTCCACTACATAAGATATGAGGAAATATTTGAGACTTGAGTAATAGAGTACGCATCATTAAATTTTCCACTGATTGCACAATAAAAAAGAGTTGCAAGGACAAAAGATTTAGAATTTCAGTTTATCCAAACTACCATTTTTAGCACTTCTCTAGGAATTTCAACATGCTTGATAACTCACCTAATAATCCAGGCTCCACCAGCTACAAATGCAACAACTGGCTTTGGTCCATTGATGTTCTTGTGAAGGTAGATATCCTATGCAAGAAAGAAAAATGATAAGAAAAATGATAAGAAAACCTATACACGTGTGCTCCTATGTATGCAAGAAATATTAGATACTTAACACATCTTAACTACTCTTATATACTTAAGGTCTTAGTTTCTATGAAAAGAGTCATATCTCATTTATCAAATCATTTTCTCAAAAACTCTTTAATCAATTATATTCAAAGAGTAACCAAAGTAATTCAATATTTTTGAGACATCAAGTTAAATTCACTTCTAGCTAAAGCTCACCACAATTCAAGATAGTGAAACACTACAAGCAAGATCACAATATAACAACAAACATCTTTTATATCTTATGCACTATCCAAGCCACCTACTGAATACACCAAATTAGTTATTTCCATTTGTTAATCAATTTAACTCCATTACACTTCAACAAGTTCAAGCATAATTCGTGTATTAATTAACATAGTTAAATGGAAGCCTTTATGAATCGAATGACTTCGTTCCCATTTTATCTGCTTCAAATTCAAGTATCCAAAATCAAAACCCAGCCGATAAACCCATTAAATCAGTAGTTGAAATCCATAATCTAAGCTAATTTGATTTAGGGAAAGAGACCCAAGAATTATACCCCAGGTTCCCATCGAAGGTTGAGGGGGAGGATTCGAAGTTAGGCTTCGGATCTGGTGGATAGGTACACTACGTCGGTCTTGGGAAGGAGGTGCTGGCAGGGCTCGAACTATACTCAGACGCTCGGCATCCGGTGTAAGCCCTAATCTGCAGCACAAACTATCAAAACCGCCATTGCTAGTAAAATTCAAACAGCCCTATGAATTAGATACATTTGAAAATGCCATGTGACTAGGGGATGAAAATATGTGCAAAAGTGAGACACAATCACCCTAATCTGCAGAACAAACTACCAAAACCGCCATTGCTTGTAAAATCCATAGATGCAAAGCAATCTAAAATGTTATCTGGAGGATTGAGTCAAATTTGGCCCTTTTTTCTTAATCTTATTCCACTGGACTTCATCTAAGCTCTAAACTGTTGGAATTGCAAAGGCAAACTGCCCAAAACTATGATCCAATGCCTCGAAATACTCGTGCACGGGCAAAATCCATTGAAAGTTGAAAGCTTTACACTTGAAAATGCACATAATTTTCACAATAGCAGACCGAAACTTCAAATCAGGGCATCAAGAAGAAGGAAATTCTAATCATAAGGGGAAAAACAAATAAAGCAAATAACAAATGGAACCTGGATCGCGCATATCATCTTCTCCGCAATCAGCTTCCTCCACTCCCAAATCTTCCGCTCCAGAACCCTAATAGCTTCACTGTCTTCCTCGCGTAGCAATTCATATGGCAAGATTCGGGATCGGAGGTCGGGGCTCCGGGACTCGGCGTTGATGGCTTGTGAGGGCGGAGGGAGGCTCGCTTCTGGCGGTGGCGGACTGGCGGCTGGTGAGGACGGAGGGAGGGCGACTGGGAGGATGGGAACTCGGGAGGGAAGAGCAACTGAGGAAGGTCAGGCTTTTCTTTTTTGTTCCACGTTTTATTTTTTTGCCGGTCCAACCCGGTTCGGATTTTTAATGGCAACCCGCGCCGGCTTTTCTCTTAATTACTCAATTTTCACTTTAAGACTTTTTTTCATCTTAAGCCCCATTTTCACTTTAACCTCACCATATATATATATATATATATATAGGGTTTACTTCAAATGTAAAAAGTCCTTAAAGTGTAAAATATGCTTATTGTGTAAAATTTGCTAATGGGCCTAATTTAATTACTAATGGGCCTAATTTAATTACTAATGGGCCTAATTTCATGAGTAGGATGTTTGCCCCCCTGCCCATGCGTGTGCCCCCCTTGCCCCCCTTCTCGGACCCGATTTTTTTTTTTTTTTTTTTTTTGCCCAGAATTTTTTTTTTCGTGATAGCACTTTCTGCTGTGCAAGTATAACTTTCTTTTGTGCACATATAACATCTTATTGTGCAAATATAAGTTTATTTTGTGCAGACAAATAATTCATTATGGGGTAAATAGGTAAATGCGCCTATTTCAATTATAAATTTTTTTAATTGAAATATGTTTAATTTATGGGTAAATTGGTAAAAATGTCTAATTTTATGGGTAAATGCACTTTTTCCCGTTTTCGATACCTTTTGTGCAACTGTGAAGTGCATTTGTGCAACCGTGGAGTGCATTTGTGCAACTGTGGAGTGCATTTGTGCAACTGTGAAGTGCATTTGTGCAAGTGTAGAGTGCATTTGTGCAACTTTAATTGTGCAAATTTAAAGTATGATACAATTTTGCAAGTTTAAACTACAATTGTGCAAAAGTAAGATACAATTGTGCAGATGAAGAATACAATTGTGCAAATGTAAGATCATAATGCGCATTAATAAGTCAAAAGATTTGCTTTTGAAATCGATGTTTTTTTTTTTTTTTTTTTTTTACTTTTGAGAGTTTGGGTTCACCTCTCGGATAATTTAGGTTGATAAATGTAAGTTTGAAATCGATTTTTTTACGTATAAGCTTTTAAAATTAAAGTGCATAAATAAGATTAAAATGTGCATAATTAAGGTTAAAAAGTGCATAACTTAGATTATAATGTGCATGATTAACAATTTGCGATTGTTGCGCTCTTGTCTATTATGTAACCTATGTGGGATTTGAACCCACATCTTTTGTGCAAACGCACATTGCTCTACCAATTGAGCTAATAGGCTAAATGATGATTTTTATGCTAAAATAGAAGAACCTAATCGACCCAAAGCATATTGCAATAAAATTATAAAATTCAATTAGCTCATGATTCACAAACAATTTGACAATGCTATAAACATGAAATTAGCTCCAAATCAACCCAACAACACAACCATATCATCAATTTAAGTCAATTTTGCTTTTGGCAAAAAGCCCCAAATTCTAAAACATATTGCAATCTAAAATTCTAAAATTCAATTATCTCATGATCCATAAACAATTTGACAATGATATGAACATGAAATTATCTCAAAATCAACCCAACAACACAACCATATCATCAATTTCAATCAATTCGGCTTTTGGCAAAAAGCCCCAAATTCTAAAGCATATCGCAACCTAAAATTCTAAAATTCAATTATCTCATGATCCATAAACAATTTGACAATGTTATGAACATGAAATTAGCTCAAAATCAACCCAACAACACAACCATATCATCAATTTCAATCAATTTGGCTTTTATCAAAAAGCCCCAAATTCCGCTCCTAAATCAAACCCTAGGTTTTCAATCTCAACCTAAATCATTCAAACAATCCAAATAACTGTAATAAACAAGTTTAGAGTTAGAAATCATACCAAATTCGAGTGGAAACAAGGAGAAAAATCGGGATTTCGAAGGTATTCCGAGCCAAAAAGAACCGATTAGCGCTGTTGGGGAAGATGGCTCGGTGTGGGCTCGGCTGGGCACGAACCAAGGGGGTTCCGGGCTCGGGGGGTGCGCCTGAGGGAGGGGGTTCGAGCTTGCCGGGGCTGGCGGCCGGAGGTGGCTCGTGGGTGGCGTGGGAGGCCGACAACCGAAGTCGTTGTTGCCTCGACGGTGCTGCGAGAGACGCTCGCGTCTGGGCTCGAACCAGGCCGGTCCAGGGCTCGGGGGTTGCGCACTGGGGTGGGCTCGAGGGCGGCTGGTCACTGGTGGCCGGAGGTGGCTCGTGGTGGGTGCGGGTGCGGGAGACCGAGGGCTCGGGGTTGCGCGCGTATGTGTTGGGTTGATTTGAAAATTTTACACGTTAAGCAAATTTTACACGTTAAGGATATTTTACATTTTAAAGCTTCCCTATATATATATATATATATATATATATATATATATATAGGGTGAGGTTAAAGTGAAAATGGGGCTTAAGATGAAAAAAAGTCTTAAAGTGAAAATTGAGTAATTAAGAGAAAAGCCGGCGCGGGTTGCCATTAAAAAACCGAACCGGGTTGGACCGACATAAAAATTAAAACGTGGAACAAAAAAGAAAAGCCTGACATTCCTCAGTTGCTCTTCCCTCCCAAGTTCCCATCCTCCCAGTCGCCTTCCCTCCGTCCTCACCAGCCGCCAGTCCGCCACCGCCAGAAGCGAGCCTCCCTCCGCCCTCAACAGCCATCAACGCCGAGTCCCAGAGCCCTCCCTCCGTCGCCCTCCCTCCGTCCTCACCAGCCGCCTTCCCTCCGCCCTCAACAACCATCAACGCCGAGTCCCAGAGCCCTCCCTCCGTCCTTACCAGCCGCCCTCCCTCCGTCCTCACCAGCCGCCCTCCCAGAGCCCTCCCTCCGTCGCCCTCCCTCCGTCCTCACCAGCCGCCCTCCCTCCGCCCTGCTTGGATTTTGATTCCGCGCTCCTGCTTCTTCAATCTCTTCACGTTACTGGTGGGGAGCGAGGAGGACGATTATTGCTGTTGATTAGTGTTTGAGTTTCTCCAATTTTAGGGTTAGATTATCCGATTTCCTCAAATTTGTGCTTTTGTCTTAGCTTTCTGTGTTGATTGTGAGAACTTTGTTGCTGAAATCGGTTCTGTTTTTTTATGTTTCTGTAGCTAAATGCACTCGCAAACAATGATTTATGTCTTAGCTTTCTGTGCTTATTGTTCCATCATGTGCAGATAATTCATGTTGCTAAATCAGATTCTCGACTTGCAAACAATGATTTGCCTCTTGATATCCAGAGGTTGAGATGCCGTGCACTTTATCTTGCTCTCCGCTTCTCTCCTTCAATCGAACACTTGGGAAAGGTATGAAGCTACTTGTTGGAGAACTAAATAAAACTTGAATTGCTGGAGAAATATTTTCAACTCATGACTTTTGATTGTCAATATTAGTTAGTTCATAGATCAGTGAATATATTTGCATCTAAATGTCCAATGTTACTCAATTTTGAAGATTGATAGAATTGGTGTTCTCAATCCTATTCAGAGCTAAATGCACTCGCACCAGGGGCGATTTTAGTTTATTGTTGGATGATTAAGAGAACTTTAAGAAGATGACGAGCCATGGGGTGCTAGTGCTGAAACCTTTGCTCATTCTGACCTCAATTTGCTCGAGCCATGGGGGTGCTAGTGCTGTGTTGATTGTGCCAACTTGTGAATAACTTCTGCCATTCAGTTTGGGTTACCCTATTAACTAATTCATATTTCTTACACTAGGCAGCAGGTGTAAAGGGCTTACTTTTTTGTGGCGTAGGTTGATTGCAGATTTTGAAGGATTTTCTTTCCCGCACATCCCTTACGCTTATGGATTTGCAATTATTTTGCTTACCGTTCTTGTCAAGCTCGCAACGCTTCCACTGACAAAGCAACAGGTAGCCGGCTTTATTTGATTTTGTTCTTTTGGATTAAGAACATAAGCATCTGGGGAGTAGATTACAGCTGTGACAATGCTAGTGAGCTAAAGGTATTTTGGATTAAGACCAGCTGGATGCTTATTCAGTTGAAGCTGGTAATGCATATTTTCATTAATGTTGATTTTATTTGGAGCTAAAGGTATTCTGTTGTGCTTAATGTTCTTGGCCCTTCCTTATTTTTTTCGAACTTTTGGGGTTTCTAGTGGATGGACAGGTTTTGAGGCCAAAGATGAAAGTGAAGGTTGATGCTCAGCTTCAAAGACTAGCAACAATTAGGACGGATGAAGGGAAGCATATTCATGATTTCTTCCTTGCATTGGCTGCCTGCAATACAATTGTGCCTATCATTACAGATTCAACTAATCCAAATACGAGAATAATAGATTATCAGGGAGAGTCTCCTGATGAACAGGCCCTGGCTTTCGCTGCTGCTGCTTATGGCTTTGTGCTCATAGAACGAAGCTCAGGCCACATAATTATTGATATTCACGGAGAGAGACATAGGTAACATAGAGCTTCTTTTCCTTGTTGCCTCATATCTTCTTTATATAGATTATATGCAAATCTGCACGGTTATGCACCTAAGTGCATAAATATTAAATATGCACTTTTGGATTTTGAAAAGTGCATATTTACTTTCTATAAAAAAAATGTGTGATTGAACACTTTTTCTGCTTTGGATCACACATCTTCGGAATTTCCGTCTCCATGAAGTTTCTTGTGCAACTTTGTAATTCACTTGTACTTATTTTGTTGAGAAAGATTTGCAGGCTTTGATTTTATTTAGTAAATCAATTTGCATGTTGTAATTGTTATTCATTATAGGAGTAGCCTAAAGTGGATTAGCTTTTTACTTGTGTTAAGAATCTTAAGATCCATAAGCTCAATTATGGAAGAGCGTCTGAACAACTGATGTTCAGGAGGTTGGTGGTTCGATTCCACCTGGATCTATAATTTTAATTGTGCACTTCATAATCTTATTCTTGCACTTTATCATTTTATTTATGCACTTTATAATCTTAATTATGTACTTCATAATCTTATATATGCACTTCATATTATTATTAATAAACTTTATTATTTTATTTATGCATTTTATAATCTTAATTTTGCATTTCACAATATTATTCATGCACTTCATATTTTTTATTCATACACTATTTTACTCTTACACTTTATTATTTTATTTGCACAACATAATATTATATTTGCACAACTTCAAGTTATATTTGCACAATATAATGTTATATTCGCACAACATAATATTATATGTGCACAAAGTAACATTTTATCATTAGATATGCACAACAAAATGTTATATTTGCAAAACATAGTGTTATATTTGCACAAGTTAAAGTTATATTTGCACAATATAATGTTATATTCGCACAACATAATATTATATGTGCACAAAGTAACATTGTATTATTAGATATGCACAACATAATGTTATATTTGCAAAATATCGTGTTATATTTCCACAATATAATGTTATATTTGCACACCATAATGTTATATATGCACTTTATCATCTTACTTGTGGACATTATCATTTTATTTACACAACATAATATTATATTTGCAAAATATGATATTGTATTTGCACACCATCATGTTATATATGCATTATATCATCTTATCTGTGCACATTATCATTTTATTTTTGCACTTTATTATTTTAATTGTGCACTTCACAATCTTATTTATGCACTTCATATTATTATTCTTACACTTCATCATTTTGTTCTTGCACTTTATAATCTTAATTGTGCTCTTCATCATTTTATCCTTGCACTTTATAATCTTATTCGTGCATTTCATCATTTTATTCTTGCACTTTATCATTTTATTCTTCCACTTTATAATCTTAATTGCGCACTTCATAATCTTACTTTTGCACGTTATAATATTAGTAATAGTATTTGATTCATATTTAGAAATTATTGTTGCACTATGAGATGTTAAATTCGCACATTATATCTCTATTATTGCACTTTATAATCCGAAAGATTTTTTTTTTTGTAAAAGCATTTCAGTCTGCTAGCATAAACTGGTGTTATTAATGCACATTTAGACATTATTGTTGCACTATGTGATGTTAAATTTGCACATTTAAAATGCAAATGAAGATGAAGGTCAGTAAGAATAAGTTTGTGCACCCAAAACAAGTCACTGTCTAATATCTCAATCACTTCATCATAATCTGTTCGAATTCATAGGAGCTATGGACTTCGAC
Organism: Persicaria tinctoria; assembly: GCA_037127255.1. Lineage (NCBI taxonomy): Eukaryota > Viridiplantae > Streptophyta > Magnoliopsida > Caryophyllales > Polygonaceae > Persicaria > Persicaria tinctoria. Next base: position 37,713,217 of record JBANSL010000003.1, on the reverse strand, counting down.
ACTTACAGAATAACCAACTAAACTTTCCTTGATACACATTGAGTTCCTTCGAAAAGAAACTCATGAAGAGCAATCATCCCCAATGCAAAAAGAAGCAATTAGATGGATACAAACAAACCCAAGCAGCCAGCTCAAACCTCCAGAAGAAGCTCAAAATTAGTCCCAATTGCAGTTGTAGCAAATGGAAGAAATCAACCCTCAAGATGTTCAAAACAGTCCCAAAAATTAGTCTAACAGCCCCAAAAAATCAGTCTAACTGACAGCCGCCAAAAAATCACCATAGATCTCACTGAAATCTCGATCATAACAGCCCATTAAAGTTGCTGCGTAGGTGGGCAATTCAGGTTGTAACAACCCTCAATACAGCTCATCCAGTAGGTTGAGAAGCAACCTTGCTTTCCCTCTTAGTCGAATCTCATGGCTGTTGTCTTTCATCTTTTTCAGGAACATGAGAACTCAAGGCAGGAACTGCAGTAAAAGCATTTGTTTCAAATCAGTCCCAAGTACAAATTCAAGTAAATATCAATCTCCATATGTAAATCTAGGCTATAGTTCAGATTTTACTTTTTAGTCATGGTTTCTGCTAAATAATCTAACACAATTTGCCAAATAAATGTCAATCTCCATATGTAAACAATGCAAATCAAGTAATTGATGATGATATGCAGGAATATGATGAGATTTTAACAGATTTGAAGCATCTAATACAACCGGAGAGCACAGAATAGGCACATCGATTAAACCTAAATGCATAACTGAAAACCAATTGCTGATTATTATTCATGCACCTCATCATTTTATTATTGCACTGCATCAATTTATTCTTGCACTTTATAATCTTAATTATGTTTAAAACATAACATTAGGTTAGCATCTTGTTACTGCTATAGGAACATTTGATACATGGATCAGATGCGAATGTTTATCTATTATATGATTTAGGGCCAAACAATATAGTAGCTATGTTTATTAGTGATTGATCAGAGAGTCAGAGAGCTTTCAGCTAGGTGTTTTGGCAGTTTTGAGATTATTTTGCATGCCATTTCCGCTACTTCTTGTAGATTTTTATCAAAATTAGTCCCATAATAATTTTATTTTTGTTTTCCAAAAACTATTCAACACCAAGACTTTGAAAAAGATCTAAATATATTATTTATAAATACAATGTAACCATGGTCATTATTATGATTTACAAGCATTATTTAATCTTAATCATTGAATAATGTGAATGCTAGAATGCGTACTTGGTGAGAATCTGGTTTAGGAAGTATCATAAAGCTGTTGCAAAATCTACTCCCTTGAATTTAAATATTTCATTTAATTAAAACAAGTGAAGATTATCAAACGAATTTTAACTTTTTGTCTAAAAGCTAAGAGGTAAGGTGTAAAACAACACTAAAATTGTCACTATCAGACCACCTTCAGTTCAGGTTTCAAATGCAAACTTATAGTAGATAGTTATCTATCCCCCACGATATCAACTTGTAATCTAAGTTATGTCCCAAGAAAATTGAATCTAAAACACCCTGAAGTGAACATACATGTTCATGTATTCTTATCCGGAAGGCTCAAAGATACTTTAATTGAAAATTTTATGAGAAAATTTAAAGGGAAAATCCAATCAAAGACTCTATAGACTTCAATTAAAAGGGAGGATTTTCCCAGCACATTAAGCTGATGAAGTGGAAAATTCAGGAAAGGAGGAAAGTGCCATCAGATTGATTCATTTCCTTACTCCATTCTAGATTCATTTATAGTATTGATATAGCAATCACTCACCATATCATATCTCAATCTCAAGCTCAAAGCATGTACAGATTTCCAGGAAGCCATGTTTTTAATGAATTGCAAATCGAGCAGATATAGGTTCGAACGCACCTGGGATTTGGAAGGGCACATAGCCCCAGAGTCGGATCACATCCGAAGGAGGGAGGAGTGAAACTCCAGAGGAACACCCGAGTCCAAGCACAACGTCGCGGTACTAAACGACAAGGAGGAAAGGGGATTCGATTGCGACACCGACCACCATCGCCACCACTTCAGTTGCCGCCGACATATCTTCAATCCGTGATTCGATGCTTAGGGTTTCTGGAGAGAAGAGGATCTTTCTATTTCCTCTCTCAGTTGATGTCGCTGGATCTGAGGCCTCCCTCCATCTATGTCTTCATACTTTTGCCGAATTTCATCTTCTTTCTTGTCGGATTTCTTCTTTTTGCCGGATTCCTGGTTTGGAATGCTAGCGGCGGTAGGGCGTGGTCCTAGGTTTCTGTCGGAGCGCTCTTCCGCTTTCATTTTCCAATCTCCGTTCAGCTATTACGGAGTAGAGGCAAATTAACATAAACGGTGTAACACATAAATTAGGCCGGCCCATTAACACAGGATCCACGCCCCAAAACCACAATTTGATCCATTTTCACTTTAAGATGAATTTTCACTTTAAGCCCCTTTTTCTTTTGAACCTTTACCTATATATATATATATATATATATATATATATATATATATATATATATATATATATATATATATATATATATATATATATATATATATATATATATATATATATATATATATACGTGTTTACAACAAAAATATGTATAAATTTTTTTTTTTAAATTTATAAATTAGTTGGAAAGAGATACGATACAAATTTTGAAAATGATTTAATAAGGTAAAGTAGTAATAATACTCAAACACACCATCTAATATAATTTGAAATAAATATATAATTATTATCGTTAGCATAGATCTAAAAAAGTAAAATATAAGCTCCCGTACAAATATTAAAAAATCATAAGCACATGATTGTGTGAATAATTTTGAAGTTAAATATGTAGATGTCCATAACTTATTGATTATTTTCATGAGAAAGATGGTTAGAAAGATAGAGAAATTAATAGTGAAAATAAAGGTAAGATGGTAAAAAAAATATCCTTAAAGGTAGAAAAGTGATCTAAGAAGCCTCATCCAAGATGTAAAATAAGCATTAGTAATGCTTGTGAGTCTTAAAATATTATTTATTTTTCGATAGTCATTTAAGATGTCTAAAATAATTAAATTATAAAATAGCACTTATTTGGCTCTATTTGATTTTTATAATTAATTTTTGAAATCGAATATTTACAAATTGATTATTACATGTTCGTTGTATGTAGACATTGTGGGGAATATTGGAATCGGTTAAAAATGATAAATCAACAATTTCAATATCCAAGAATAAAATCAGCCAAGAATTGACGAATGTTCAATGTACGTAGACGATTAAAATATATCACAAATTGACATACAACATATCAAATTAAATAATATTTTAGTATAAAAATAGGAAACAAATATGTTTAAAATAGGAAACAGATATTTTAAAATTTCAGCAATAATATTGACCAATAAGAAAATACCATTTGAATAAAAAATTCAAGTTTAATTGTGAGCGTGACACATCAGCAATATAACCGAAAAGAGATTGCAATCGGGAAAAAAATGGAAGCATGTCTCAATATTTACGACAATATAACCGAAAATAAAAAAAGGGAATGGATTCAAATCATATTTAAAATAGGAAACAAATATTTTAAAGTTTTCATAATAATATTGACCAATAAGAAAATCTCATTTGAATAAAAAATTCAACTTTAATTGTGGGAGTGGCACGTCAGCAAAATGCTAGCAGAATTAGTAATATTAATAGAAGATAGATATCTTCTATCCTTGAATAGCAAGTAATAGAAGACTATAAATAAAGCCATAAGGGCTGGTTTTTCATTCATTCAATTTCAGTTAGAGAAGTAGTTCACAGAGACGGTTTAGGAGTTCGAAGGTTTTAGGGTTTTGGCATTCAACGAGAGTTGGATTGCCGGGATTGTAAAGTCTTTGAATTTAGTTTAATGCAAGTAGTTTCTTTTCATCAATCAATGTATGAGGTTGCGATGAAGCGCGAGTAGTCCACCCACTTCTAGGGTTGGGGCGAGCCCGACAATAGCCATGCACATTTGAGGTAAAGATCCGACCTTTATCATATTTTGAGCATCTACTACTTGTTTATGTGTTTATTACCCATTTAATGGAGGTCCATGCTAACAACTTGGATTGTAAACATAAAATCAGTAGAGACAATTAGGGTTTCTTGAAAGAGTTGTTTAATTGTTGGAAAAGGCGAAAGCTTGTCCTTTGATGCAATTCATATGATTATCTGTTTTATCCCTGCCTTATGCGTGCTTGGTTATCGTTGTTGCAAACCCCAATCTTGGAAGTCCTTTTCATACAGTTTAGTTCAAAATCCCAAAGCCTTTGCATTTACTTTTATTCGTTTTATTCTCCGTCTCCTCGAGATCGAATAGCACTCCTCGATCTCGACTACTGATCTTCGACCCAAAGTCGTTGTAGCTTCTGTCTGCAGGTACTCGACAAGACAAGCCGACGTCGGTGAAGGCCGTACTCGATCTCGAGTAGCCTCTGGCCGAGATCGACTAGACCCCTGTGACTGCTGCTGCGCTGCTCGATTAGCCTGATCTCCTGTCGACTTACCCTAAGTCGAGATCTAGCACCTGTTGTCGACTTCTGACCGTGAGACTTCACCGCTACCTAGGATCCGCTGACACGCTTCCTCGTGGATCGATCCTGACTTCCCACTGCTGCATCGGGAGGAAGTATTGTAATTATTTGCGTGGGCAGAATCTGGTTTGATTTATTTTGTTATATTTCATACTGGATTTCCTCTTACAACATATATATAAATTTATTCAACTAAAACTTATGAACTTATATGTCTTGTTCTCAGTCTCTAATTTCGATTTTCGAATATAAAATCTTGATATCAAAAGTCGATCTTGATCTTAATCTTGATTTAAAATCTCAATGAAAAATCTCAAATCGCAATCTCAAATCTCGATCTCAAACTGAATATCAATCTCAAATTTCAAACTCCACTCTTAATTCTCAAATATAAAATCTTAATATCAAATTGTCCATCTTGATCTTAATCTTGATTTCAAATCTCAATGACAAATCTCGAAACTATGTTGGTCAAATTAAACTTCATCGATCAATGAAAGTACTCTCTTGATGAATCGAGAAAATATATTTAATAAACTTTGCATTTTAGTTTAAATATTTGAAAAAAAAAATTGATCAAATTAAACTACCTCTATCGATCAAAATACCCTAAACCCCAAACCCTAAACCCTAAGACCATCTGCCATGGTACTTTAAAAATACCCAATACCCCATTTTTACCTTACAACCCACTCCCACCACACCCTATATCCCATTTCCCCATAATTTTTTTTACCATTCCCTTTGATATATGCTATATATGGGGTAGGAAATACAATTGCTATATTGGTTTCTTTATTTATTATTTTATTAGTTTATTCCATATTTACCCCTCTTTATTGTTCTTATTTCAAATATGTCCCATATTAATTGTATTGATAATTTAGTTTTGAGCCTTTAATTTGAATATATTTTTTTTATATAATTATAAAATTTATACCATTATATTAATCGTAACAATCTTTTTTATATGAGCTCAATATTGAATATATATAGTCGGAATACATTACTTTAATACATAATCACGAAATACTATTTAATAACACAACAATAAATAAATAAAAATACACAATGTGATTAGGGCCTCTCCAAAACCTTCTCGAAGATGGTCTCCAAGCTCGGAAAAAGTACCACACACACTTATGGAAAGAAATGACAAAGCGATATAAAAATATAATTAAACCCCTAAATGAAGATATTTAGTATTCCGGGAAGACATCATCATTTCTGCCTTGTTCTTGATCAAATGAAGCCATGACCCGATGATAATAATCATCGGTTTCATTTGAGGAAGATAAAGAGGATGAAATTTGATAGTGATTCATGGAGGAATGGTGGCCAGATGATTTCACAGTAAGGTGTTGAGAGTTTGGGGAGGTTCAAATATGGATGGATTGGAAGCTAGAGCTGTTGATTAATTTAGAGCCGTTGCAATATTAAATGTATACATACCCCTTAATTAATTTATAGCCGTTAACATATTTCAAATTGAAAAGAAAATAGTTGTTGCCATTTATACAGACTTGAAATTATGCTTATGGTGGCAATTGAATTCAACAGGTATACAAACATGCTATTTTTGACATGCTATATTTCATATTATACCTTATAATTATAAAGTACCATGGCAGATGGTCTAAACCCCAAACCCTAAACCCTAAACCCCAAACCTTAAACCCTACACTCTAGGACTAGGCTTTGCTCTATAATTTTTTTTTCTCTTTTCGGATATGACCTAAGTTATAATTCAACTTTATTTTTTTTCATAATTCTTTATTTTTTAACTCAGTGTCATAATTTACAATTCACGTTTTTTTTATAATTCGGTTTATTTCACTTATATCATAAAAGTCGGTTATATATTCACGTTTTTTAACACAGTGTAAGTTATTTGACCATTATTTAAACGAGATCGAATTATCGTAAAATCCCGAGTTCGCCTAGAAATAATAATTTAAACTTTCATTAATGGATATCGAATTACCATAAAATCACAAATTCAAACAAATATCTTGAGAATACTTTTTCCATATAATTACCCATTTTATAAATTCTACAAAATTAATACTAATGGAAATAGGACCAAGACTTTATATATTAATATATTAATGGTCAATTTTATGTTAAATTACTTATCTTATAAAATAGTCAAATTTATGTTAAATTTCTTATTTTATATTGTATGATTTATTTATATATTAAATCTACCCCTCTTAACTAAATACAACCTCACACTCTTCCTTCCAATCCCAAAATTAAATTTTGTCTCAACCATTACAAATCCCCAAACACCCTTTACTCTCTTTAAACACAGTTTGCTCATCTAATTTTATTTACATCTAATTCATGTTTCTCAGTTTTTTTTTCCATATTCGCAGCCTCATCTTGGTGATCTGCCTTCCGTGGTTGGTGACTTCCTCGTGCAGGGCCGTCGCCGAATCCGAAACTAGAATCGCAAGTCAACTTTGCCATACTCCACAACTTGCTCGGCTTGCATGCAAGTCGTCAAGCCGTCTAAGCCATTGTTCAGATATCAAGATGCAAGAACTTAGATGTTTTAATTATTTCTTTATCTGTAATTGTAATAGTAGATTTAAGTTAGTGTTTTTTTTCTTTTTGACTGGTGACCCTCTTGGTAGGGTATTTCAAGCCATCTGTTGATGGCTTCAAGATCGCTGCGTCGATCTGCTTCTTGTCTACTGTCAAAAAAAAAAAACCAACGAAATTATTTTATTTTTAAAGATATGGATAACAACTAATATGTGAATACCATTACAATTCGAAGGGAGGAAACAAATCTGAGCTATAAACTTCATCTTAATATAGCGAATTAGAACTATTATCCATTCTGAGCTATAAGTTTTATATTTTGCCCGTCACCTGAGTAAGTTTTTATAAAAGAAAATATATAATGACAATGGTTTTTTCTACCACCTGTTTTTGTCATAGTTTTTGTCATAATAAATAGAATTACAATGGTTTTTTCTACCGCCTGTTTTTGTCATAATAAATAGAACCTACATACCAAACACATCACAAGCACAACATGGACATTGCACAAACCAAACTCACACATTACACAAAAAATGTGGAAGGCAATGTGTAAAGACTCGGATTTTCAAATCCTAATTTTTCGGAAAAAGGGAATTAAAAATGAATTTAAATTGAATTTAAAACTCCTTTAGCGGATTCCAACTGGAATATAAAAATTGGCGAATAATTTCCGTCCTTTGACCTCGAAAATTCAAAATATTTATTGGATAGGGATATCCTTTTAAGATATAAAATATATATATATATTTGATCGAGAAAGCGGGGTCCGGAGAAACCAACATTCGGGAACTAATTTCGGGATTCAAAAATCGTGTATTCGGGATTATTTTTTTCGGGTATTTACTTTGACTGATGCCGCATTTAATACCTGTCCAATCCCCCACCAGCTCGCGTCGCATCAGCCCCTCCCCTACTCCTCTGCAACCCGCAGACAGCTACTCTCGCTCTCTTCTTCTGTACGCCCTCTCCCCATCACTTCACATCTCTCCCTCCTTCAAATACTTCTGCCCCTCCCCGCTGTCCTGATGCATTCCATCATTCATCACCATCACAACGCATCGTCACCGCCACCATTTCATCATCGTCGCCACCCTTCATCGCACCATCACCACTGTCTCCTCCTCCTTCTTCCATCCTTCCACCTTGAGCCACCAGCGGAAGGTCCCATACACCCCTCGGAGCCACCACCAGCAGCCGGGGCATCCCAGAAGCTCCCCAGCGCCGCCGCAAGCCACCGGAACTCCGTCGCCCCTTTCGAGCGCGAACAATCTTCCGGTAAGCCGTTTTCCTTCGTTTCCGATCCAAATTACCCCCGAGATCCTCCATCACACTCACCCACGTCCGGCGCAGGTTCGACGAGTCATCGCGAACCACCGACGAAGCCCAGAATTCCGATCGAGAGCTCCGAAGTCGCGAACATCCTCGCTGAGCGTTCGAAGCTCCTTCCTTTTTCCTTGGTTCGTTCAATGAACCACACACACACACACACACACACACACACACACACACACACACACAATTTTCATGCATATTGCATGGGAAGGTAGTTAGGGTTTGTAATTTGTTAAAACATGGTGTATTATTTACATCAAAAGAAGAGAATAAGGCATTAATGCTAGTTGTTAGAAAAAAATTAAAATATTTGACTTAGTTTTGTGTGATTTCTTTATCTCATTAATTACACCAAAAAGGTGGGTGGGTATGCTTACCCATGTGTAAGTGAAGCATTTTTCCCTGCATACATGAAAAGTTATTAATCCAACTATTTCTTTGATCATATTATGCTAAATGAACTAGTGGCCATTACTTACCTTCATCGATGAATGAGAACCATCAATTGACTGTATCAGTGGAACTCCATCAACGTTTGCAAGTACTTTAATCCCATTATCACTAGTTGAAACGGCCAACAGGAACCCGTCCTTGTTGAATCGAATACCCGGTGAAGCCCAAAAAGACCATCATAGAAAGATTTAAAAACTTGAAACCTCGTCAAGTCATAGTAAGTGAGAAAATACAAGTGACATTACAGACAATCCTCCTTCAACATCTATGGTAGTCAAGGGATTAGGGCTCTCCATGACCTAGATTTTGACAAGAAATTCATCCCCAGCTGCCAAGAACCTATTCTTGGTTGTATCAAACTGCACAACACCCACGGACCTCTTTCCAAGACTATGGTATGCCCGCTTAACAGCACAAGCATCGCTTGGAGCACAAATCATAAGTAACTAGATAAAAAATTACAGGCGGCTCAAAATTACAAATCAGAATCAGGAAATGGACAGAGCACAGATCAGAACGTCAAACTCCGGATACCACACCACAGAAAAAGCAAATAGATCGAAAAATTACAGGAGCATAAATAACAATTCGGACACCACAATGAGGAAAATCGAACATCACAGTAGGAGAAATCAATAAATTTAGAAAATGGAGGAGAAATCGAAACAAAGAGGGGAAACCTAGATCTGAATCAGATAAGACAAAACCTAAATCCGAGAGGAGGGAGAGAACGTTTGGAGGAAGAGATAGATAAAAGAAGTACATTGTTCGGATGAGAAGATGTCGCTCTGACCGACGACGACGCTTGGGTTGGCTCCGTTCTGGCACTGACGACAGCAAGAGGCGGGTTTCAGGCTCTTGGTGTCGGCATTAGAAGAAGAAAACGTAGATCTGTGTTTTTTTTGGAGGCGGATATGCACATTGAGGCGAGAGTTCAGGAAGAATAAAACGTCGGGAATTGGCTTCCAGAGAGAAGAGAAGAAGGGCTGAGTACTTGGGATTCGGCTGCCGGAGAGTAGCACCTTCTATTGGGAGAGAGAGTGGAGGACGGATCAGAAGAATGAAGAAAGACGAAAAGCCTTCTAAAATGTACACATATTTGTTTGAGCTGGTGTTCAAATAAATTCAGGTATAGTTCGGCGCATTCTATTTTTTTTTAAAACACATATTTAACATCGATCAAATAAATGGACCAATGTCTATGCTTTTATTTACATCGCAAATTTAAAAACTGATGTTAAAAAATTGTTTAATATGACAGGTTTTTCTGACCGATGTTAATGAACTGATGATAAATATAAGAATTCTAGTAGTGAGGCTTGTTTGCACATCCGTGTTCGAAAGACACACGATTGCTAAATTTGTTCTCCGTAGAGGCTTGTTTGCACATCCCTGTTTGAAAGACACGCGATTGCTAAATTTATCCTCCTTGGAGGTTTGTTTACACATCCGTGTTCGAAAGACACGCGATTGCTAAATTTATCCATGACAGCAACCATTATTGGGTTCGGAACTTTCATTTATATATATGAAGAGGTGTACCCAATCGGGAAACCCGTTGACCCCTATAGACGGAAAATCTAAGCCATCAGGTTTACGAGATTCACTGACCTACACAAAATAAGCTTTGAGGTTCTTGACATTCTATGACTTCGTGAGGACAGTGCCTTCTGAATTCTGGAGTTTGAACGAACCTTTGCCTACTTCTCTATGGATGATGTAAGGACCTTCCCATTTAGGTTCACGTTTTTCTCCTGTAGCTGCTTACCAAAGGACCATGTCCTCTTTCTGTATGGGTTGTAGGAAAACGCATTTGTTGAACCCCTCAGCCAGTCGACGTTGATATTCATTTGCCTTGAGGCAAGTTGTGTCTCTTCTTTCCTCTCGTAAATGTAGTTCCAACTCGAGGGCTTCGTCGTTGGCGTCTTTGTTGAAATCAACTATTTTGGCAGATGGCACCAATAATTCCACTGGGATGATCGTGTCGACCCCAAAAGCCATCACGAATGGTGTTTCTCCCGTGGGGCTTTTGGCGGAGGTCCTGTCTGACCATAGTACTAGTGGTAAGGTTTTGGCCCACTCTCCTTTCGTTGTTCCCAATATTTTCTTCAGGGCATTCAAGATCCGGCGATTCGTGGTTTCAGTTTGTCCATTGGATTGTGGGTAAGCCACTGATGAGAATCGGAGATCGATGTGGAGTCCGGCGCATAAATCGTGGATTCCTTCACAGTCAAACTAGGGGTCGTGGTCCGTGATGATGATTTGTGGGACTCCAAATCGGCAAATCATATTATTCCAAAGGAATTTACGTACCTTCTCAACTGTGATAGTTGTCATAGCCTCTACTTCTACCCATTTTGTAAAGCAATCGGCTATGACGAGGTTGAAGCGGAGTTGTCCCGGTGTTGTTGGGAAAGGTCCCAAAATATCCATTCCCCATATTGAAAAAGGGCATGGTATCGATATACATTTCAAAGGATGATGGGGCCGATGGTTGAGTGAAGCGTGTCGCTGGCACGGGTCGCATATATGAATAATCTTTTTGGCATCAGCTCTAAGGGTGGGCCAATAGTATCCCAGCCATCCGATCTTGGTGGCCACAGCTCTCTGTTGTTGCAGGAGGATGTGTCTAGTAAATAAAGTAAATAACACTAAATAAAAGCAAACCAACTCCTGTCCAAGTAAATATATACAAGACTTCCTCCCGTTGTAGTAGAAGGTAGTCAGGATCGATCCACGAGGAAGCGTGTCAGCGCCCACCTTTTCAATTCCTTAAATCAACATGAACTCGACCAGAAGAGTACTCGATATCGAGTAGGGTACTCGATCTCGACCGCGCCGTCGACTAACTGCAAAACAGAAATAAACAGAATGCAAAACGAGGCAAAAATAAGCAATGTCGAGTAACACAGAGTACTCGACGTCTACTAGACCTACTTGATGTCGAGTAGAATTCAGGCGATGTCGAGTGCTTTGCAGTGTAAAAACGTGACCATTGCAAAGACAGAAAAAAATAGAAGCAACACGAAAATTGTGGGAAATTCAATAAACTAAAAGACTTCCAGAATCGGAGTATCAACGCCACAACGATAACCATATAAAATAATACATAAGGTATAAAAGATCATGTCTTTTCATCAAATGACTGTCGTTATTCACAAATAGGAATATAGAGGCATTCGCACAAACCCTAATTGTTACTAACCCCTTTTCACATAATTAATCCGAGTTGTATTAAGATCACTTTCACTTCAATAACACAAAAAAGGATCACCTTCAACTTTCGCAAAAGAATCATACTCGTAGGGATAGAAGACGAAATTGCATCAAAAGAATGTACCTTTAGCACATTACCTTACATGGATACCGTCGGGCTCACCCCGACCCTAGAAGCTGGGTGACTACTCGCTTCTCATCATGAATAAACTCATCAATACTTTCAAGAAACTAAATTGCATTAAAATAAACTGAAGAAAGTACAAACCTAACAAGCCATATCACTTCCGCTCTCTCTCTCTCTCTCTCTACTCTCGAAAACTCCTATTGGCTTGTAGCTTGGATTGTTGGATGATTGAATGATTCTAAAATCCAGCCCCTAAAGCCTTATTTATAGTGTTCCATGTAGCTAACCTAGGAAGGAACAACTGTATCTATATCTAAAACTTTCTATCTAAAAACACAAGATAAAACTTAATTAATAAAGGAAATAAATCTATAAGGAAACTAGGACTAATGTGGATAGATCCCTCTTGGACTTGATAGATCTTCATGTGGATGGATAGAATTCCACATATCTTCTCTTGCAAGCAATTCTATCTTCTCGGCACAACTAAATCTCGGACTCGGATTCATCACTGGACTACTGGACTTCGAGTAGACCTACTTGATGTCGACTAGCATTTTCTCCCCTCGGATTGTACTGGAGCTTCGGCATCATCTGGACTCAACATGTGTACTCGACGTCGACTAGATGTACTCGACTTTGAGTAGCTCTGCTCGACTTCGTGTGGAACTCTGGGCTCTGGTGTACTAGACTTCGACTAGAAGTGGTCGACGTCGAGTAGAATTGTCAGCTTTCAGCATTTTGCTCCGTTCTTGAAACACATTTTACCGAGTCCTCGTTTGTCGGATTGACACATATGAGTATGCGTTGGAAAACTCTTTTCGAGGGATACAACCCTCATGAAGACATCAAAACTTGATTGAGAATTATGAATGGATAAATGTTGGATTTTGTCCAGCTGCACCATCCTGTGCTCTTCCTGACTTCCTTTTATGCTCCAAAGTGTGTCCGATTTCTGCGAAATTGAACAAAAACTAGTGCAGACTCCATAATTTGGCAAATAAACATAAACTACATAGATTATGTACTATTCTAACCCAAATTTATGAAATGCATGCAGAAACCGTTATAAAAGTCAATATAAAACATGGCAAAATAGGCTCACATCACTCTCCATCCTTGGTGGTTTCCACATATGCCTACGTACAGTTCACGTACGAGATCGATGCGTTCTTGGTCTAATACACAGAGGAGGTCTAGGAGATTGAAACCTCTTTTATAGAGTCGCCCGTCTCTGACTCGAAAACGAGCCACTCACTTTCTAATGTGTGGGTTGTCCAACAATGGGTTAATTAGTACGCCCTCGGTTACTAACTATAATAGAGGCGTGCACCAATCTCTGGGATTTGATATTCTGAAGACTTCTTTGTGGATTCCTAGGGCACGTTTCTACTCTATCACCACGCAGTCACTCAGCCCGAGGGACAGTGTTGCTCCTATTCTAGCCAGAATATCGGCGCGCTCGTTTTCTCGCGGGGAATGGCCGAAATGGAGCATTTTCCAAAGGCCGTTGTGACTGTTTGTACGCGATCCAGGTATTCTAGCAGCATTCACGTTTTTGCCTCGTACTCCCCCTTTACCTGTAGAGCCACTACTTCAGAGTATGTGAAAATTTGGACTTGATGGGCTCCGTTGATCAATGCTTTTTCTATACCCGCGATCAGTGCTTCATATGTTGCGTCATTATTGGTAGCCTCGAATAAAAGATAGAAAGATAAATCAGTTACCTCTCCACTGGACTTGTGATCGTAACTCCTGCCCCATACCCCCTGCAGATACCGATCCATTGACATTTATGACCCAATACTCTTCATCGCAATCCAGGGAATCAGTAAAAGTAGCTTCGACAACAAAATCGGCCAATCCTTGGGCCAAACGAGACTTTTTAGGTTTGAAATGAATATTGAATTCTGAAAGCTCTACCGCCCACTTAACCATTCTTCCTAAGAGGGATGGTGAGTGGAGAATTTGATGAAGGGGCAGATCAGAGAGTACCTTTATGGTGTTGGCCTCGAAGTAAGGCCTCGGTCTTTGCACCGCGAAGACCACAAATAGGGCCATTTTTTCGATTGGGGTTTATCTGGGTTCGGCCGGTTACATGACCCTGTTGGCGAAATAGATGGGAAACTTGGATTCCCTCGTGAGTACTGTACTAATAGTGGTGGACCCGACCATGAGATACAACTGTAGAGCTTCATGTTCACGTGGACAGTGAAGTAGGGACAGTGTTGCTAGGTGCTCCTTCATACTCTTGAAAGCTTTATCCAAGATGTCAGTCTACTCGACCAACCCTTTCTTTTTTAGTTGCTCAAAGAAAGGCGGGGAGTGATCAGCTAGTCATGAGCAGAATCTACTCAGATAGTTGACAGATCCGTTCATCTTCTAGATGTCATTCAATGTCCTGGGGGGAGTCATGTCGAGGATTGTATGAACTTTCGAGGGATTTACATATATGTCGTGATGACTTATCATAAATCCTAAGAACTTTCCAGAATCTACTCCAAAAACACATTTCTCTCGATTCAGGCAAACACGATTCTTTCTTAGAGTGTCGATGGTTTCCTGGAGGTCATTGTGGTAGCCCTCTTTTGTGAGGCTTTTGATCACGATGTCATCGACATAAACCGCAAAGTTTCGTATGATTTGAGGCCTGAAGACTCTTCCGATCATCCGTTGGAAGGTAGCACCGACGTTCTTGAAGCCGAAGGGAATCGCCTTATAACAAAAAGTCCTCTGGTTGGTGATGAAGGCAGTGTTTTTTTCGTCTTGTGGGCTCATTTTAATATGATTGTAGCCTGAGTATGATGGCATTGTAGGTGGATGGTTCTTATCTGCACAAGGATGACCATTGGATCCGAATGTGGCATCCTATGGTCGCAAGCGTCAGAAACAGAAAAATTCAGCACCGCGTGCTCGGTGGATGCTTGTTTGACGCTGGCTTCGGAAGGGGGTTGTCTGGACTCTCTTTCATAGTTTTTTCTCTCTTGTTTACTAGTGTCAGATGAGGCGGGTCCCCCGCGATGGTGTTGATACATCTGTCCGGGGAGGGTGGGTTCCGGTGGTCCTTTTTGGAATGTTCAGGTCAGTTCGATGAGGACCTTCCTTCGGGGGCATTCCTCGTGTCCCTTGGGGGAGATCGATACCCTCCTCCTCTGTTCCCGTTTCTTCCTCCTCTACCTTGGGTGTAAGTCCCCCTTCCTCTTCATTTGACCGCGTCAGGAGGATTGTTGGAACGGGTTGGGGTAAGAGGAGGATTGTATTGCCGAGGAGGGGCCACCGGAGGGTTGTACTGATGTGGTGTTGCAACGGGTTGGCTTGGATTCACTGGCGGGGCGCATATTTGTAAAGACACCTCTTTTTGGGGAAGAGTTGGTGGAACTCGATAAACAGGGGGCGAGATCTGGTCGGGGTGAGCCATCATTAGATTGGTCGGGGCATCGTGCAGGCTTGGTCCTGTCCGCTGATTGTACTATACTTCTTGCTAGGGAGTTCGTGGCAGGCGATGGGGTATTGCCATTGAGGGTAGTTGTGTTGCTGATTGTCGAACCCTGTCCTCCCCCGATACTTGTTGGGGGCCTTATGGTAGAAAGAAGGCTTAGTGTCAACAGGTCGCGAACTGGAACTAGCAACCTCTACTGCATGAATTTGCCTCGTGAAGAGCTTCCGTAAGTCGTCGTAGCTCTCTCGCTCTTTTCGGAATAAGAAAATTTTGAAATCTCCTTCAACCAGGTTGCCAATTAATATGGTGCTTGCAGATTCTTGATTGGATTTTGGGATCTGTACCACCATGTTTGTAAATCTGCTAAAGAAACTCTCCATAGATTCGGATGACCCCTGTTTGATGGAATTCAAGTCAAGCATGGTTCACTTCCTTGTACGTGCACTACCAAAATGAGCAACAAAAGTGCTCGGCAGTTGTGCAAAGCTGCTAATGGAAGATCAGGCCAAATTGGTAAACCATCTCAAAGCCACTCCGCTTAGTGTGGATGGAAACGATAGGCAGAACATAGCGTCGTTTTCTTCATTCATCCCCATCGATGTTGTAAACTAGTTTAGGTGATCATTGGGGTCAGTATCGCCTTTGTACTTTCCAATGGTTGCATCCCTCCATCTCTTAGGAACTGGTGCGCCGCGTATCTCTTTGCAAAAGACGGACGGGAAAACGGGCTCTCTTTGGTGAACTGGGACCGTTGCTCCCGGGGAATTTGAGCCCCATGAGACATCCCTGATGTCATAGTCGCGGGCCTTTTTGTCGATGTCGTTGCCGTTGTGTTTGAGACCTTGATTGAGAGGGCAATCGGCAGGGTTAGGGAAGTGATAGACAGTCATAAGAACGGGGCCCTGCTGCTTATAGTGAGTATGGGGGTCGCGCTGAAGTGGCCCTCCGTTCACTTGCGGGCCATAGTATGGATTCTGGGGGTAGGTGCCCGCGAAGTATGGGTGTGGGGGGTACCCACCCCATATTCCATAGGGGGCGAATGGTGGATGTTGAGATGAGTCCCACGGAGGTTGCTGAAGGATATTCTCACCGCGGTGAGGCTAAGCTTCTTCGCTAGGAGGATTGTTGAGGTTGATGCCGTTAGTTTCCTCGACATCGTGGTTCTGGTTTCCGAATTCTTCTCCGAATAGCGTAAAATTCATGGTTCCTCCAAAATTTGTTAGTATAAAAAGTTCGGATGGAGGGTGCTATTAATTTAAACAGGATTAATAGCAAAAAGAAGGGTGAAGAATAAAGTAAATAATAAAAAACGGCAATAAAAATAAACAATAATAAAAATGTAATGTGAAAAGGGCGTATAGATACGCGTAACCTCTCATCGTGAATGGTTCCCACAAATGGTGTCAATGACATGTTCGTGGAATTTCACATATACTTATTACCTCAGCGTGACGACAAATGTCCGAATATACCTACAAGCATAACTATGGGGGGTGTTATTCGCGAACAACGCTTATCGGTCCAAGCGGCCTTTGTGATTCTCTAGGCTCGCGAAGAGGTTGTTATGGTTCAAAATGTCGTCTTGGGAAGAAGTAAGATGATGTTCTTATTCCAAAAACGTTTTTATCCGACCAAAGACCTTAAGAACTCAACTCCTAGAGTTTTAGGTCATGGAGTTCTGCAGAGCACTTCTTCTTCTCTCTTGAAATCGGATCCCCTTCTTGGAGGTCGGATGGGGGTATTTATAATGAGGCCAAGTGAGCAGATCGTTGGTGACCTCGTGGTTTAACAGAGGACACATGTAACGCATGCCCTCACGTTAGGGAACCAGGCATTACACGTGGCACTGTTAGATGAGAGGTGCTGGATCAACGGGTTGCTCGTTTTTGCCCTAAAGGGCCACGAGGTTCCGGTGGGTCCTGATTATGAGATGTGCGCTTGCTTGTGTTAAGACTCTGATCGCGAGGTACCCTATATTGACGATACTTAGAGCATTGACTTTGGTCGAGGTTTAATGAAGTGTCTTACTCGCAATGCGTATTGTATAGAGCAGGATGTCTAATTTGCGTTGGGTGGTCCATTTATGACGTCATGTCATTGTTAATTAATAGGCCTATTTTCCATGACATCGTCAATAATTTCGGATGATATATATATATATATATATATATATATATATATATATATATATATATATATATATATATATATATATATATATATAGGGTTTAATTCAAATGTAAAAACTCCTTATTGTGTAAAATCAGCTTAACGTGTAAAATTCCCTTAATTAACATAAATGGGCTCGGATTAGTGTTTTTTTGAAACGCTGGGCCTGTTTTGCGTTGGGCTCTATGTTTTTTTAAGTCAGTTTCATCTCTTTCCCTTGCGTTTAGATCATCTCTTCAGCTCTGTTCTTCCTTTCTCTCTCTCGTTTGCTTTATCGTTCTTCTGTGTCCTTGATCTCCGGCGAGCTTTTTTCGGTGTCTTTGGGGTCGTCGTTTCACTATGTCAAGTTCATCAATAGGTACGCGCATTGATTCGTTGTTATTCGCTCCTATTTAAGTTGTCCTGTTTGTTAGGGTTTCTATTTACTTCGAACTTGTGCGTTTTTATGTTTTGCCCTTATATTCAGCGATTTTTCGCCTCATTGCTTTTATTTGTGTAATTGTTTTGTTCCTTTTCTTATTCAAGCTGTTTCGTTTTGTTATTTATGTAATTTATGTGTTTTTTGTTATCATACTTTTTGTTTTATAATCGTTTATGATCATAAGTGTTTTCTATTTTTAATATTCATTGTGTATTTGTGTTTATACTTTGTTTGTTGTTCGGTTTATGTTTGTTTCTGGTGTTCATTTATTCTTCTTTGTAGATTTTATATATTTATTGCTAATTATGCTCAATTTACTTGTCGTTAGTATTTTTGTCTGTTTATATTTTTCTTTTTTTTTATTCCTTATAGGGAAAAGAACAAGGTCCAAAGTTGATGATGAAGCTCTAGCTGTTGTTGCTTATCGTTCAAAACGTATTAAGAAATCTCGACCCCCACGCTCTGTACCTAAAGCTATTGATTTGGCACGGGATTCCCCTGGGTTTTCTGTATCCGATGGGGAAGGGGTGTCACCTGATGTTGAATCAGAAGATAATGTGCCTCTAATACGTAAATCAAGGGAAGTTGATAATAGTGAAGGTTGTTAATCAAAAGATGTTTCCTCAGGCCCCAGTACTGACTTTTTGTCTACTAATCCCCAGCATAGTGTGATTGCTGATGTCCCTGTAGCAGCTGATGTTCCTGTTGAGAATGAAGGGCAACCAACTGTTGGAGAAAATTTGCAATCTGAAGGGACTAATGTTCAATCTGTAGCCTCTGATGTGCCCTCCAAACCACAACTGCCCCCCAAGATGTTGGGGTTGGTGTTGTGTTTGTTAAGAAGCCGAGGGTTAGAAGGGCTAATCAATACCCATCTTTGAAAACAAGGTCAAATCCTCGTGCGTTTGTGTGTGCATTGTGTAGATTTAATGATAAACAAAAGGAGTGTATCAAGCGGATAGGTTTTGGTTCTTTATTGGATTTGGAAATTCAGTATTTCCTCTTTGTCTTTGTCATTGGTTGGTCGAGCAGTTTGATGCCAACCGATGTTGCTTGGTATTGGTTGATGGAAGTAGGTTAGATATTACTGATCTTGATGTCCATATTACATTAGGCTTGCCTATGGGCAAGAATTTGATATGTAGGAAAACTTCTAAAGAGAAGTCAGATATTCTTACGAAGTGGAAGTTGTTTTCTACTGGTGATTCTATTAATCCTTCTGTTCTTATTGACCATATGGTTGCTGATGCCGATGTTGGTGATAAATTTGTTATCAACTTTGCTGTGTTATTTGATTCATTGCTTGTGGACAGTATCCAAAATGGCATTGTTAATCACAATTTGTTTAAAGTCGATCTTATCTAGGACTGAGGACTTCAAAGAATTGAATTGGTGTGCTTTTGTTCTTGAAAGCTTAGTGGATTCCAAGAAAATTTGGGACAAGAACAAAACCAGTCAGTTTAGAGGTCCTATTCTCTTCCTGATTGTGAGTATTTGTTTTTTTTTTTTTCACCTTCTCAATTTCTTTTTAAACTGTTATGTTTTGTTATTATATCATCATCTCTTGTATTTATTATAATTCGGTTTCTTATGTGTTTGTTGTTGTTGTTTGGTTGTGTTTGTTAGTTGTTTTATATTGATAGGGTGAAGTTATTCTCAAGTACTTCGTCGAGGAGAGTAACTCGGTCTTTCCCTGTTTTTATGGGGTTGAAATCACCTATGCTTCGTCAGCGCGAAGACGATGATCTTTCCAGTGGAGGCTTTGGACGTCGCAGAATTGAGGAACGTCAATCTGTTCCTGTATATAACCCTAAATCTCCATGTGCTGCTCCTTCAGCTGCTCCTACTGACAATCCACAAGTTTCTCGAAAAAAATCATCTCCTATTGAGGTTTCTGCTATTCTTTATTTATAGTATATATTTTTTATAATATTGATGGTGTTTTGTTTGATTTTGGTTATCTTTGTTTGTGTGTGTGTTTGTGTGTTTTCTTCCCCTTGTAGAATTTTATTCAATCCTTTGCTCAAAAAACTGCTGCTCTTGCTACTTCCATATCTGAGCTTGTTGATTTGGCTTATAAAACTCCTCTTGAATTTAAAGAGAATGAAATGGTTAAAACCCTTAGTAATGCTGCAAATAAGCTGATGGGTTTGGAGTTTGAGGGTGATAAGGGTGCTTCTGCTCCCTTAGACCATTCTACTATGGGTGACTCCCCTGCTTCTGATTGGATTTCCTCCCAAGATCCTTTATGGTCAGATCTTGTGTTTTTGGATACTCTTACACAAATTGAGTTAGCTTACATTAATAAATGTAAGATGAAATCGTCTGGTCAGACTGATCGACCTTTTTGTTCAGTTGGTAATGTATCTGGGGGTGGGCTTGGTGGTGTTTGTTTTTAGAGTGAATGTGATGCTAGAAAGAAGGGTGATTCTGCAGTCTTTAAGGGTAAGGGGACTATGCCTTCGAATCTTCCCGCTGAGCCATCGTTTGATATATTTGGTTCTGATCCTGCTTTCCAATCTCAAAAAAAATCTTCTGAAGAAGCAATTGACAAAGATCTTAACAAGTCTGATCAGTCTGCACAAAAGGGTTTTGTACCTGCACACAAGTCCAATGCTGATGCACAAAAAGATATCAGAGATGCACCGTCTGTTGTCGTGGGTGTCTGTTGTAAGAGGAAATCGAGAATGCAAAACAATGAGTAAACAAAGTAAAGCAAACCGATCGAATCCCAGCAAATAATGTTCAAGACTCCCTCCGATGTAGTAAGAGAAAGTCAGGTTCGAATCCTCGAGGAAGCTGGTCAGCGGATCCTAGGCAGCGGTGGAATCTCACGGACAGAAGTCGACAACAGTTGTACTCGACCTCGACTAAGGGGTAGTCGACAGGGGTCAGGCACAGTCGAACACAGCAGCAACAACTCGGCACAAGCTACTCGATCTCGACAAGGCTTACTCGATATCGAGTAGGGCCTTTGTCGACTTCGGCTCGTCTTGTCGAGTTTCTGCACAATTGAGCTACGACGATCTGGGATCGGAGATTAGTAGTCGAGATGGACCAGAGGCTGGTCGAGATCGACGAGGGCAGGAAAAGTAAAAACAAAGCAGTTTCGGTTTCTGTAACTTTATGAATTTGGAGAACTTCCAAGATTAGGGTTTGCGACAACGATTACCATGCAAGCGGAATATAAATCACAAAAGGCGGTAACTTTATCGATAAAGGAAAAGGCTTTCACCTAATCCGACAAGTAGGAATATAAATCTCACGACAACCCCAAGTTTCACAACATGAGTTCTTCAATTTCACAATCAAAGATGAAGCACATAGGGAATAGATTAAGATAACGACAAAATACCTCCTTTCGCAATCGCTAATCCGCCGACATGGCTCTCGTTGGGCTCACCCCAACCCCAGAAGTAGGTGGACTACTCGCGCCTCATCGCAATCGCAGACATGATTGATTTAAAAGAAATAACTTGCATTAACTAAATTCAAAGCCTTTACAACTCCGACAATCAACTTTCGTAAACTGCCAAAACCTTAAAACCTTTAAACTCCTAAACCTCTATGTGTAATTGTATCTCTGAAATTGAATGAATAGAAATCAGCCCCAAGGGCTTTATTTATAGCCTTCTATTCCTTGCTACTTGTTGGACAAAAATGCGCGAATAATCGTACAACACATTTTATTTAATATTTAATATTTGAGTTCGACCCCTTTTGGTTATCCTCTTGATTCGAAGTCGTATCGATACCAAGATTTGAATGGTTTTGGTGATTTGGGCTGCACCCGAAATTTAGCGGGTTGCCTACGTATCTCTTGGGAGAGAATCAAGCCTTACGTAGTTCCGAGTATTTGGATTTTGTGTTTGGGTTGTTTTATTTGGATTTGGTTTTGGTTTCGTTTTCTTATATGCATTAGAGGATGAAGTTCAAGCCCACCTTCTACGAAGGGTAGCTTGAACGACACTCCACCCGAGTAGCCCGAGCCCACCTTTTCGAAAGGGTAACTCAAGTAACTCGCCTATCATTTGCATAGAAAACAATTTGATTTTGATGGCGGAGTTTAATTTGATTTAACTTAGAGGTTTGACTTAAAGGTCAATTTTGGGGTTGTGATTGAACTCGTTTGTGAGTTTCCTACGTACCCTTTTGGAAGGGATCAAATCGCACGTAGTTCTTGAAAATGACAAATTTGATATTTTGGTATTTGAGTTTTTGAAGTTTTGGCCGTGACTGAACCCGATGAGCGGAAGCTTTGTATCGAGTCGGAGGAGACACTTTAGATTTGCTGGAAAATTTGATATTTGAGGCGACTTAAAGTCGAAAAGTGAATTTGAGGAGATTTGATTTGAAAGTTTGGATGTGACCGGACTCGGTGAGAATTTGATTTACACCGAGTTTCCTACGTATCCACTTGTTTGGTGGAATCAAGTCACCGTAGTTCGGGACAAAAATAAATTTTGTATTTAAATTTGATCATGAGATCATTTGAGAGTGGTGATCGAACTCGACGAGCAGAAGCTTTATATCGAGTCGGAATGGACAATTTGAATTTGTTTGATTTTAACCTCATATTCATTTAAAGGGAATTTAGAGGTTGACGATTGTACCCGATATATTTTTAGAATTTAATATCGGGTTACCTACGTAGCCGATAGGAGGCGTCAAGTCTTTACGTAGTTCTTGACGAGAACAAATTTGATTTAATTTGTAACCGGTGACTGAATTCGGCGTATTTAAAAATTTATACCGAATTTCCTACGTAACTCGTAAAAGAGTATCAAGTCTATACGTAGTTCTAAACGAACCGATTTAATTTTTATTTGACGATTGAACCCGACGAGCTTTTTTTCTTTATGTCGAGCTACCTACGTACCCGTTTGGATGGGATCAAATCTTGCGTAGTTCTTAAACGAACCAATTTAATTTGTTTGGTTTTGACCTCATATTCATTTAAAGGAAATTTAGAGGTCGACGACTGTACCCGATATATTTTTAGAATTTACTATCGGGTTACCTACGTAGCCGTTTTTACGGTGTCAAGTCTTTATGTAGTTCTACCCAAAAACCAAGTTTATATTTGGTGAAACTCGATTTGAGGTTTTGACTCCGTTTTTATTTTTAGGAGTCGTTTGAGATTGGCCCACTAGAATTAATTGGCAAAGAATATTTGACGAGTTTAATTTTTATGTTTTGATAAAACTCGAATTCTTAATTTGTGTCAATTATAATTCTTCGATTTTAGTGGGTGACTTGTGTAATTAAACACAATTTTGTTAATATGCCAAAGGGATTTACGTACTACTTGGTACGTTTCTTCTTCTTCCTTTTTTTTTTCTTTTTGGATTTGATGCATGTAATTTATACATTGTAATTTTTTATACGTTGTAATTACTTGCATTTAAAGAGATAATCTGTATTTTTTAGAGGACATAAAGCATTGCAGGTTTCATGTCCTATATCCTTGTTTAGAGTTCAATCCTCCAATCTTAAAACATGCCCCTGGACAGCAAAACCGAACCATTTGAAAGTGGGCTTCGATCAATTAATTTGTCAAAGCCCGACTTCCTTTTATACACAAATTCAGCCCAAGCTAAATTAGTTAGCCCTTGGTATCTCTTTCTACTCTTTTTTTATTAGCAGACCTTTCTTTCTACTACACACACAGACGTAAACTCCCATGCCCTAGATCCCATTAACCGGCGACCCACGGCGCAACCTTAACCTGGTGGCACAACCAATGGAAGGTCGAACGCGTGAAACACCAGAAGTGCCAGAAATTTATAAGCATGGAGAAAGAAAGAGAGCGGCTGAAGTTGAAGGCCGAAAGGAAAACAAACCGGGCTGGCGGTTAGAACAAATGGGGCTTTCGAAGACAAGAGATCCGAGGGCTTCTGCAAATTGAAGAACGAGCAGGTTTGCCCTCTTTCTCTTTCCTTAAATTTGCCCTTAGTTTGATCCAATTTAGGCTTTGGGCAACCAAAATTTAAGGTTGAGTTTGTTGATTTGCAATTTGGATTTTTTTTGCTCGGGGGCTTTTGGATTTAGGACAAACAAAAGAGGCACCAAATTCAGTGTCCAGGAGGCTGAGAAGGGCAGTGCACCAACTCAAGTGCGACCCTGCGATGTCGGAGACCGCCCTGGCTCTAGCTTCAGGCTCGGTAAGTTAGGTTTTACTTTGCCCCTTTGTTTCTTCTCACTGAACTGGAATCTCAATTTTGGGTAGAGACAGGCTGATTTTGGTTTGTTCCAGTATCTGAAATTGCCCCCATAAACTCCGAATTTGTGTTTGCATTTTTATTTTAATGCTTTCAACTGAGTTCGGTTTATTTTTTATTGATGCTCCGTGGAATTCGGCAATTTGTTGCTTATGAATTCCGGGCTCATATTTTTTTTATCAAGCATCTGTTTTGGTCCTGACTTGAGTAACTGGTAAAGGGCAAATGAATTTGCCTGGTGAAAATTTTGCAGCACTTCGACCCAATAATTGATCCCGTGAGATCGGTTGTAGCGGTGAAACTTTAAATTTCAAACCGACTACGAATTTTGGCTCTAGGTGAAACTCTCAATTTCGAACCTACAACGCCCCACCGGTCTTCATTGTATTAACCTGCAAGAAAAACAATGGTAGATAGGCCATGGGAGGTTTTGGATTTCTACCTTCTCTTTTGGGAGATTGATGGGAGAAAGCTCTCTTTGGTTTTCTTTGTAATTTCTTACTGGTTTTTGTTTTGTGGGTTTTGTTTGCAGGTGCATCCGAGAAGGGAGAAGAAACCAGGAGGAAGAAGGTTGTGTCTACTGATGTTCGGCAGAAGATGGAGCCAGGAGGAAAGAGAAAAGCCCCTCCTGATTTTACTTTGTAACCTTTTATAGGAGAGATGGGGGAAGTTAATTAAAACCACCTTTTCATCCCATGTATTGCCAACTTTTCCCTTGGTTAACTGCAATGTACAGCAGTTACAATTGCAATGGAGCACAGTTACATTTGTAACTTCCGGATCCAATTTTAACATAAATTAGGCCTATTTGGGATGGGCTTGTAATTGATTTTTCTTTCTGGGCCCATTTTGGATTTGTAAACTTATGTTTAACTTGTGAAAAATTTACCACATTTTTTATAAAATGAATGGGATAAATTTATCTACTCCATGAACAATAAAATTCATGAAATTTTACCCTCCAACAGATGCCCCCTGAACTTTGTGCGTGTGAGATATTGAACACGTTCAAAGTTCGATTGATGTGCTTTTTTTTTTATGCACAATTTGTGTTTCGAATGGACCTTGCTTAAGAAAGCATTTTTTTCTTGATGTGTTAATAGAAGAAAATTTGAGCTTAAATTGTACCGATTAAAATTGATCAAATAAGAAGAGCAATTCTACTTAGAACTTGCTTATGACCAATACGATACAATCCGGTACGGGTAGGTGAGAGTCGGAATGATTTTCCTTCTCTAAATTTGATTTTTGCCTTTCTAGCTTTTCAACCAGTCTGACTTTTGATTTTTCAAACCGATAGATTTCTGGCTTGAGTCAATTTCGGATTTGACTTTTTAGCCAATTTGACTTTTTCTACTAATTTAGTTTTTGGCTTATGGTCGGAGATTTTTGACTTTAAGCTTGAATTTGGATTTGAAGGTTTTCTTGTGAGGGACAAGAATTTGGCTTTGACGACTTGGTGTCGTAGGTTTGAGATTTTGTCTTTTGACCGATTTCATTTTGATTTTCGGTCTTAGACTAAATTTGATTTTGACGACTTGGTGTCACGGGCTTAGCTTTTGTAACCTTTGTGGTTGAAGATTTGTGATCAAAATCTCATATGAGAGGTGTTTTGAAATTTATACCCATACCACTTGAAGCCCAGGCGTTTGGTGCCTTTTTCTTTGAGCTTTAGTTTTGATCTTAGGGGGCTTTGAATGACCGTACATATGCAGATAATGTAGGCCAATTTCTGTTTGAGAGGGTTTGAAGGGTTTTGAGAGGCTTAGGCATTTTGGCTTTGAGAGAGAAGAAAACATTGACTACTTGATTAGTCAAGTTTGGAAGCAACTTGGTTTAGGGTTCCTTGGAAGGAAGATTTGATTTGAGAGACCTGAATTGACTACCACATTTAGACGTGATGATCAAAGTCGGAAATTTTAGGCAGGAGCCTTTTGTTTGTTTCTCTTTATGAGAACGTCTTTGAAGACACCTTTTTCTCTCTTCCTTTGCCTCATTTTCAGTATAGGCACAAAACATGCAAGTGTTTAGACCATACTTGATTTTTCTCCTTGTAGTTGAGACAATGTTCATTCGACTACAAAAACAGAGGATTTGACTTCTTTTTCTTCTTTGTTGAGAAAAGAAGATGTTTTGTTTGTTTTTGTGGCTGCACCTAGCATTTGACTAGCTAGACTGCCTACGTACCCCCTTTGTGAGGGATCAAGCCGCTCGTAGTTCTTTGTGAACCCTTTTTCATGTAGGCTTCCGGGTTGTTTGATTTTCGGACTAATTTCAAGTCCTCTTTTGTTTTTATATGCATCACTCGAGTTACTTGAGCACACCTTCTAGGAAGGGTTTCCCAAAAACTCGACTATCATTTGCACACCGGGATTTCTTTTCCTTTTTTTTTTTTTTACCGCATCATTCTGATCACTCGAACCCACCTTCTAGGAAGGGTTTCCCGAATAACCTGACTATCATATGCGAACCCGAAAATTTTCTTTTTTTTTTTTTTTTTTTTTTGTGCGACTGAATCTGACATATTATTTTTTCTATGTCAAATTTCCTACGTACCCCTTGTTGGGGATCAAGTCTTAACGTAGTTCTAGGCAGAGCTATTTGTTTTTCCGCCTTTGAGACTACTTGATCATTTTGACACCCTTACTTGGCTGTAGGTGTACTTGATTTGGTTGAGCTTGTGGACGAGAACTTTTGACTGCCTCTTCCGGAGCTCTTGCTTTTGTTCATTTTCATTTGGACCTTCTTGCTTTTAGGCTCATCAACTTTTCCGAGCCTTTCGAATACCGGAGCTTTAGATTCTCCACTTGTCAAGGCTGAATTAAGCCTTTGAAACACTGAAGGTTTATATTCTTCACTTGTCGAAGCAATCTCAAGCCTTTGAAACACTGAAGATCTGGATACTTCATTTGTTGAGGCTAGCTCGAGTCTTTCAAATATAGAAGATTTCGGTGCTTCACGTGTAGAGGCTAGATCAAGCCTTTTAAACACCGAAGATTTAGGAGTTCCAGATAAAGCCGTCTCGAGCCTTTCAAATGCGGACACTTTAGGCTCTATCACACTTGCAGTTAGAACACCCTCTTCGTATGAGATTTGGAAATTTTTGACACAAGCCTCCTCGACAAGTTTTTGTGGAGCTTTACCCTTGAAAGAGGGTTTTAGCTTTTGCACTTGAAAATTATTCTTCTTGTGCGTTTTTGAAGCTTGACCGAAGCTTGATTTCTTTCCTTTTGATTTCTCTCTTGATTTTGAGGAGAGAATTTGCTTCTTGGAGTGAAGAGTAATCTTTTTAACTCCTGCTTCATTTTCGTCCATGTCATTGGTACATGAGACCATACAACATTGAGCGTTGTCTCTTTCATTCAAGGACTCTTCTTTTGAAGTGTCATCTTTCACCAACGCTTTGAGAGGCAATGAAACTGTGGGGCTGCCCCCAGCTTCAATAACCATAGCAGATGTTTTTTCTGTTTGAGAAGACACTTTGAGGGAGGGAGTGGACTCTGCAACGTCTACCACTGAAATGGTATTTGCTAAAGCTGCTTGAGTTGAGGATGTTGCCCCCTCGATTTCAATTTATCCTTTGTTAATCATCTCCTCTATGATGTCTTTGAAGACGTAGCAATCTTTGATTGGATGACAAACGAGTTGATGATACGAGCAGTATTTTGGATCGCTCGTCTTGCCAACCCGTTTTAGGCTTTTTGGCTCCGGGAGTGTTGGATCATCATTGTCAAAAGGATATTTCTTTTGCCTTCTTTCATGAAGGGCGAGTCTATTGGCTGGCTCCTAGGCTTTCTCTTTTATTTGAGCTTGGGAACCATTGTTGGTAACGAACTCTCGATCATGTTTGACGAAAGTCGCCATGGACTCATCTTCATCTTGTACCTCATCGCCATCATATTTGTTAGCCTCACTATCTTGAGGCATGTTGGATCCTCGTGCTAGTTGTTTTTCAACATTACACGCTTTAGATACCAACTCATTAAATGAACGAGGTTCGGCACTTCCAACATGTACCGCTAATTCCGGTATTAAGTTATTGGTGCACATTTGAACGCACGCTTGTTCACTTAATTTCTCATGGCATTGGAGTCTTATACTCCTCCACCTAGCGATGAAGTCGTTCGCGAGCTCGTTAGGCCTTTGATAGGTGTTTGCGAGATCTAGAATGGAAACTCTCGCTTTCGAGCTCACAAACTGAGCTAGGAACTCTCTTTGTAGATCGTCCCATGTTTGAATCGACCCTGGTTGAAGTTGAGTGTACCAAGTGAATGCCGATCCTTTCAAAGATTGGACAAATTGCCTAATTAATAAGGCGTCATTTAAGGCAATTTCACCACAAGCAGGATAAAAATGAGCTAGGTGCTCGTGGGGTGAACCGCGAAGGCCATCGAACTTTTCAAAGCTCGGTCTTTGGTAACCCGGGGGAAATGGCATCGAATCATAGCGTGCTGGATATGGCTTTCTATATCCAAACACTTTTAGATTTTGTGATGCATAAGCTTCTTTTATCCCTTGAGCGATCATCTCTTTGATTTCTTGTGGAGTGATCGATGTGCTACCGCTTGACCCTTCACCATCTGGCCTTGATTGCTCTTGTCTATTTGCTTGAGCTTGAATATTTATTTGAGCGAGGAGTGATGCAATTTGAGCATCTTTTTCATCAAGCTTCCTTTGCAACTCTTGAAGCTGCTCTTCGATACTTGATGTGCTGGTAGTCAATACCGGCATCACATATGTTCCATCTTGTGAGATGTTTGCTTGAGATTTAACCATTGAAGCATCTGAACTCGTTAGCTCCAACCGGTCTTTCTCTCCTGCATCCACCTTGGAGACTTGCCATATTAGTTGAACCTCCTTGCCCTTCTTGGCTCTTGAAGGCTTAACCTTTGTGGCCATGGGTTCCATCTCTTCCGAATATGAGGCCATGTTGACTTGTACAACCTCTCTTGGATAAATGAACATAGACCCAACGAGGCTCCGACTTGGAGAAGCCACTTGTGGAATTTCTTCTGCCCCCTGCGACCTAAGAAGATCCTTTGCAAGGGTTGTACTGGCTCGCTCCAAATTTGATGAATGAGCTAGCACAAGAAGAGGTCTTGTCTTGTCGCGTTGAGATCCACACTTGCGTCCCCTTCTCTTCATGGATATGGGCGCCTTCTTGGCATTGGAGACAGTTTGTGCAGACGTTGCGATCAACCCCTCATTCTTTTTGGTAACATGAATGATAGGTTTTTGAGCGACCTCAATAGTTGGCTTTGTGCCGTTGTAACCACCCTCCTGCATTTTGAGCTTGTTGCAGATAGGTTGGTTATTAAGCTTGTTGTCACCGAGTCGGGTGATCTTGAGCTTCCTGCCCCCATGCCTTGGAAGGGCTTCAGGCTTCATGCCCCCATCCCTTGAAAGCATTGCAGGAGACTTCGACACCCACTTGACGACAGTCTTGTTCTCTAAAGCTTGAAGAGCCCCAAAGATGTTGTTGACAGGGATCGTTGAAGACAACGAATCCCGGGTGATGTCACAGTGAGCTTCATATGATCTTTTCTTGATCCAGCGGCCTCCTTTGATGATGAAGGTTGCTGGAAGCTCATTGAAGTTGACAATCACTTGAGGTGTCATATGTACCTTTCAAAAACATATAACCCTGTATTAGTATAAATACAACTAAGAGATGAAAAGGCAAAAAGGGTCCCACTGGGCGTGCCAAAAATATGTTGGACAAAAATGCGTGAATAATCGTACAACACATTTTATTTAATATTTAATATTTGAGTTCGACCCCTTTTGGTTATCCTCTTGATTCGAAGTCGTATCGATACCAAGATTTGAATGGTTTTGGTGATTTGGGCTGCACCCGAAATTTAGCGGGTTGCCTACGTATCTCTTGGGAGAGAATCAAGCCTTACGTAGTTCCGAGTATTTGGATTTTGTGTTTGGGTTGTTTTATTTGGATTTGATTTTGGTTTCGTTTTCTTATATGCATCAGAGGATGAATTTCATGCCCACCTTCTACGAAGGGTAGCTTGAACGACACTCCACCCGAGTAGCCCGAGCCCACCTTTTCGAAAGGGTAACTCAAGTAACCCGCCTATCATTTGCATAGAAAACAATTTGATTTTGATGGCGGAGTTTAATTTGATTTAACTTAGAGGTTTGACTTAAAGGTCAATTTTGGGGTTGTGATTGAACTCGTTTGTGAGTTTCCTACGTACCCTTTTGGAAGGGATCAAATCGCACGTAGTTCCTGAAAATGACAAATTTGATATTTTGGTATTTGAGTTTTTGAAGTTTTGGCCGTGACTGAACCCGATGAGCGGAAGCTTTGTATCGAGTCGGAGGAGACACTTTAGATTTGATGGAAAATTTGATATTTGAGGCGACTTAAAGTCGAAAAGTGAATTTGAGGAGATTTGATTTGAAAGTTTGGATGTGACTGGACTCGGTGAGAATTTGATTTACACCGAGTTTCCTACGTATCCACTTGTTTGGTGGAATCAAGTCACCGTAGTTCGGGACAAAAATAAATTTTGTATTTAAATTTGATCATGAGATCATTTGAGAGTGGTGATCGAACTCGACGAGCAGAAGCTTTATATCGAGTCGGAATGGACAATTTGAATTTGTTTGATTTTAACCTCATATTCATTTAAAGGGAATTTAGAGGTTGACGACTGTACCCGATATATTTTTAGAATTTAATATCGGGTTACCTACGTAGCCGATAGGAGGCGTCAAGTCTTTACGTAGTTCTTGACGAGAACAAATTTGATTTAATTTGTAACCGGTGACTGAATTCGGCGTATTTAAAAATTTATACCGAATTTCCTACGTAACTCGTAAAAGAGTATCAAGTCTATACGTAGTTCTAAACGAACCGATTTAATTTTTATTTGACGATTGAACCCGACGAGCTTTTTTTCTTTATGTCGAGCTACCTACGTACCCGTTTGGACGGGATCAAATCTTGCGTAGTTCTTAAACGAACCAATTTAATTTGTTTGGTTTTGACCTCATATTCATTTAAAGGAAATTTAGAGGTCGACGACTGTACCCGATATATTTTTAGAATTTACTATCGGGTTACCTACGTAGCCGTTTTTACGGCGTCAAGTCTTTACGTAGTTCTATCCAAAAACCAAGTTTATATTTGGTGAAACTCGATTTGAGGTTTTGACTCCGTTTTTATTTTTAGGAGTCGTTTGAGATTGGCCCACTAGAATTAATTGGCAAAGAATATTTGACGAGTTTAATTTTTATGTTTTGATAAAACTCGAATTCTTAATTTGTGTCAATTATAATTCTTCGATTTTAGTGGGTGACTTGTGTAATTAAACACAATTTTGTTAATATGCCAAAGGCATTTACGTACTACTTGGTACGTTTCTTCTTCTTCCTTTTTTTATCTTTTTGGATTTGATGCATGTAATTTATACATTGTAATTTTTTATACGTTGTAATTACTTGCATTTAAAGGGATAATCTGTATTTTTTAGAGGACATAAAGCATTGCAGGTTTCATGTCCTATATCCTTGTTTAGAGTTCAATCCTCCAATCTTAAAACATGCCCCTGGACAGCAAAACCGAACCATTTGAAAGTGGGCTTCGATCAATTAATTTGTCAAAGCCCGACTTCCTTTTATACACAAATTCAGCCCAAGCTAAATTAGTTAGCCCTTGGTATCTCTTTCTACTCTTTTTTTATTAGCAGACCTTTCTTTCTACTACACGCACAGACGTAAACTCCCATGCCCTAGATCCCATTAACCGGCGACCCACGGCGCAACCTTAACCTGGTGGCGCAACCAATGGAAGGTCGAACGCGTGAAACACCAGAAGTGCCAGAAATTTATAAGCATGGAGAAAGAAAGAGAGCGGCTGAAGTTGAAGGCCGAAAGGAAAACAAACCGGGCTGGCGGTTAGAACAAATGGGGCTTTCGAAGACAAGAGATCCGAGGGCTTCTGCAAATTGAAGAACGAGCAGGTTTGCCCTCTTTCTCTTTCCTTAAATTTGCCCTTAGTTTGATCCAATTTAGGCTTTGGACAACCAAAATTTAAGGTTGAGTTTGTTGATTTGCAATTTGGGATTTTTTTTTTGCTCGGGGGCTTTTGGATTTAGGACAAACAAAAGAGGCACCAAATTCAGTGTCCAGGAGGCTGAGAAGGGCAGTGCACCAACTCAAGTGCGACCCTGCGATGTCGGAGACCGCCCTGGCTCTAGCTTCAGGCTCGGTAAGTTAGGTTTTACTTTGCCCCTTTGTTTCTTCTCACTGAACTGGAATCTCAATTTTGGGTAGAGACAGGCTGATTTTGGTTTGTTCCAGTATCTGAAATTGCCCCCATAAACTCCGAATTTGTGTTTGCATTTTTATTTTAATGCTTTCAACTGAGTTCGGTTTATTTTTTATTGATGCTCCGTGGAATTCGGCAATTTGTTGCTTATGAATTCCGGGCTCATATTTTTTTCATCAAGCATCTGTTTTGGTCCTGACTTGAGTAACTGGTAAAGGGAAAATGAATTTGCCTGGTGAAAATTTGGCAGCACTTCGACCCAATAATTGATCCCGTGAGATCGGTTGTAGCGGTGAAACTTTAAATTTCAAACCGACTACGAATTTTGGCGCTAGGTGAAACTCTCAATTTCGAACCTACAACGCCCCACCGGTCTTCATTGTATTAACCTGCAAGAAAAACAATGGTAGATAGGCCATGGGAGGTTTTGGATTTCTACCTTCTCTTTTGGGAGATTGATGGGAGAAAGCTCTCTTTGGTTTTCTTTGTAATTTCTTACTGGTTTTTGTTTTGTGGGTTTTGTTTGCAGGTGCATCCGAGAAGGTAGAAGAAACCAGGAGGAAGAAGGTTGTGTCTACTGATGTTCGGCAGAAGATGGAGCCAGGAGGAAAGAGAAAAGCCCCTCCTGATTTTACTTTGTAACCTTTTATAGGAGAGATGGGGGAAGTTAATTAAAACCACCTTTTCATCCCTTGTATTGCCAACTTTTCCCTTGGTTAACTGCAATGTACAGCAGTTACAATTGCAATGGAGCACAGTTACATTTGTAACTTCCGAATCCAATTTTAACATAAATTGGGCCTATTTGGGATGGGCTTGTAATTGATTTTTCTTTCTGGGCCCATTTTGGATTTGTAAACTTATGTTTAACTTGTGAAAAATTTACCACATTTTTTATAAAATGAATGGGATAAATTTATCTACTCCATGAACAATAAAATTCATGAAATTTTACCCTCCAACACTACTCAAGGATAGAATATCTATATCTATATCTAAAACTATATCTAAGACTTTAAAGATAAATAAAAGCTATAATGAAATTAAATCTAAAATAGGGAAATATATCTAAATTGTCTTCGGTGGATAAAACTTATCTTCTTCATGATAGATGTTGATAGATCGGATAGACTTTGGCAAACTTCGGCTCCAAGGAATCCCAATCCGAGTATAGTTGATCAAACCGCGTCACACAGCTTCGGAAATCCTCGTCGATCTCGAGTACGGCGTACTCGATCTCGAGTAGGAAAGTTGTCGACTAGGCTTGGCTTGTCGTCTCGGCTAGCTGGTCCTCGACAAGCTCGGATGTGGTTCACGGGTCTAGTCGATCTCGCGGAGAGCTCCTCGATCTCGACGAGTGGTGTGTTCTCGACATGGTCTTCCGAGGTTGTCGAGTCGGATGTGGGCTCTCAGCCTTGTCGACCTCGATGACGCTCCTCGATCTCGACGATAATGGATCATCGACTTGGCCAGCTTGGTGTGTCGGGTAGCCCTTGTCGACATGCTCGGACGCTGGCTCCTGGGCTTAGTCGATCTCGACAAGGGTCTTGTCGATCTCGAGTAGATCATGGCTTGGCCTGGTGTTGTCGAGCAGTATCTCTTCGACATGGCTTGGGGAATGTGGTCTGGCTCTTGTCGACATCGAGTAGGACTTAGTCGAGATAGAGGAGACTTGCTGCTTCCGTCTTTGCTTCTTGGTTTTCTCCCGAAATGTTTCCATATTCTGCAATATTAAACAGAAACTTATGTAGATCTCCATTTCTAACAAATACGCATATACTACATAAATTCGACATATTCCCAACCCGAAATATGCAAAATGTAAAGAATATGGAACTAAAATATGCATAAAAACATGGCTACTTTGGAGACATCAGTGTCCCTGGTGTTCCTTCCTCTGTTGTCAATATTGCCAAAGAATATTCTGGCGGATATGCTGCTTCTTCTTTAGGTATGTCAACATCAAGTGACATTCAGTGTGCAACCCCTAAAGTGTATAAAAGGAAGCAAAAGTCTCCTGTTGGCATGCCTTTACGTAGGTCTACTAGGGGTTGTCCTACTGATCAAAATGAGAAAGATGATGGGGGTAAAAGGGTTTCAAAACCTGCTGATTCCTTGAAGAGTACTTACTATTCTAGGGTTGTTGATGTGAATGAGCGTGTGTCTGACATTGAGCGTTGCATTTGTGCATATTTGTCTAAGAAATCAGCTTATGATGTGTAAGTCTTTTTTTTTCCTTTTTCTTTGTTTTTTCTTTTTTTTACTTTAGTTATTTTATTATATTTAAGATTATTTGAGTTTTATTTATTTTTTATAATTTGTTCTATGCCTATTACAGTGACGTTCTTTTTAAGAATTCGTCTGTTGCAGTTATTAGAGCTGATTTTAAATCCCTTGAAGAAGATTTTGAAGTGGCTTTCTCTGTTGTGACTGCATGGGCTTCTGTCCTTAATTGCAAAGAACAATACAATAGTGTTGTTTCTCCATCAAGGCTTTTTTTTATCACTTCAGGCTTCAGTACGTTATATTTTTCTTTTTTATTTTACCTATCATTTGTTTCTATTTTGTAACCATTCTACCTATGTTTATTTCCTTGTTCTATATTTTTTATTTTTTTCCAGCAATTTGCTCCAGACCCCCCTCGAGATGACTTTAATGACCCTCTTGCAAAATTTACTATCCGTCTTGATTCTGAACTTGCTGTTGCTTCTCACATTCTGTTGAAAGATGTTGATATGGTATTTGAGTTTCTATTTTCTTGTATACTTTTTAATTCTTTTTATTTAATCTACCTTATTCTTTATCTTCCTTCATTTATTTGTTGTTGACTTGTTCTTTTTATATTTTGGTATAGTTTGTATTTGGTGTTCATCATGTGAAAATGTATTCCATGGTTGTCTTTAATCTGAAGATGAAATCTGTTCAAATCCTGGATGTGTCAAGGACTGATCTAAATGATTCTTTCATCTTTCTATATACAGTCGGTACTTTGGTTAGTTTTCATACTTATCTGTCCTTTTATATTATTATTATTATTCTTTTTCTTTTGTTAATTTTAATTTTAGTTTGTCATTTGTAGTAATCTCTTCTCTTACTTATCTTCTCTTGCAGCATAGTATGTTGATTGATTATTTGAAGTCTAAAGGATGTTCGAAGAAAGCAGAGTTAGTTTCTCTTTGTGTTCAATCACACATTTATCTCCCTTGGGCTGGTGCAGAAAAAATTCCCCATTCTGGTGTTTGCATGATGTGCCATATGGAGGCATTTGTCGGATTGGAGAAGGGATTCAAGTGTGGTTTTGACTACGAGACTGACAAGAACATCTCAAAGTTGCGTGTGAAGTACATGACTGACATCATTTGTTCTGATATGAACGAGATTCGATCTGAAATTTCAGTTCAAGCTAAGGCACATGCATCCTTGACCTTAAAAGGTGTTCATGCTCTGAAATTGCGGTTGGATTGATTGGGTAGGAAAGAGTAGTTAACAAACACTAGTATTTTGCTGGGCATTTCGTACTTTTGAGGGTATACAAATTTTGTGTCCTACATGTGTTGTAATGTATAACCCTTTATGATTCCCTTTTTGGGTTATCTTTGTCTATTTTATTCTATGTGTGTACGCTTGGTGATATTGGCATTATATATATTGTTGTGTTTTTTTAATGTGCGAATTCGAATCTTTATGCGTTTTATATTTTATTTTAATCGTGTACATATTTCTTTATGTTGTGACATTATTATATAGTCATGTGCTGGCCTAATATTAATATGTGCAATTATAATATAATTTTGTGCACCCTTAATACCCTATTGTGCATATGCAATAGGATGCTCTATTTTTTATAACCGAGATGCCTATCTATTCATGCTTTTATGTTGACGTCTCTTTCTCTGTTTTCTTTCTTATATCGGTATGGATTCTTATTTTATTTTTTATTTTAATTTATTTTTTATTTTTGATTTTTGTGAATATATTTTACTTTGTGTGCGTTTTATATTAGTTTAAAATTGACATTTCAGCCTAAATTACTTTTTCGTCTGCAATAGTGCAAAAGCATCTCTTTTTTGTGCAATTATATTTGTATTATGTGCAGTTATAAAGGTACCCAATATTATATGTGCACTCATATTGTTATTTTGTGCAATTATACATCCTTCTTGTGCAAAGTTAACAAGTGTTTTTTATTTATTTAACATTGTGTTTTTAATTACCTAATTTTCTTTAACTCTATTTTTTTTTAATTTTTTTGAGTTGTAGTAATTTTATTTTACTTTGTATGCAATTTATAGAATTAAGAATTCACACTTAAGTATAATTTCCTTTTACTTGTCTTTTAGTGCACTAGTATCCCCTTTTTGTGCAATTACAAATCTATTATGTGCAGTGTTAAAATGCATTCTAGATAATGTGCAATCACAATATCGTTTTGTGCAACTATAACACTTTATTGTGCATATTTAAATATAATGTTATTTACATATTTACTTGCCTTTGAATCTATTATTATTTATATTTTTTGTTGGTTTTGTCAATCTATTGTTCTTTGTGTGGTTTTTATATAGTTTAAAAATCACATTTAAGTCCAATTATTATTCTGTTATTGTGCACTTGTAAACTTGTATTGTGCATTTGTAATATTGTTATGTGCAATCCTAACAACTTATTGTGCATAGACATCAATATATTGTGCAAATAAAGCATAGTTTATATTTATAATATTAACTGAGATTACATTTAATTTAAGACAGTTACATGT
The DNA here is from genome assembly GCA_037127255.1 of Persicaria tinctoria. Lineage (NCBI taxonomy): Eukaryota > Viridiplantae > Streptophyta > Magnoliopsida > Caryophyllales > Polygonaceae > Persicaria > Persicaria tinctoria. The sequence goes on along the minus strand of JBANSL010000003.1, from coordinate 37,675,683 downwards.
CAAATAGACTGAAATCTACAATATTACAAAAATCAAAAGTACAGTAACTATTCACAAGTAAAATGTGATTTCTTCTTAATCTCCTCCGTCCTCCTTGCTCTTGATTGCCTATCTTCTAAGAACGTCTGCAGTTATCCTCCTCCTCTTTTCTTCATCTTCAAATACCTACCTGTTCCATTCAATCACATAGGCAAATATATTGCAATACATATATTATAAATAGATGTTCATAATTACAACTGCATAATTGTTTTTGAAACCCAAAATACCATTGTTTTAAACTTAAGACTTCAAATTAAGAAGAAATAAAGACATTTCATATAAAATATATAATTAATAATTCAAAAGTAAAGTCTGTATTCTTCAACTTCTTCTTCTTCCTACACTTGACTGCTTATCTTCCAAGGAAGTTTGCAATCTTCCTCCTCCTCTTGTCTTCTTTCCTCAAAGACCTCCCTGATGCAGTCAGTCCCGTACTCCCTGTACTGGGCTAGTTCTTCCTCCACTTGCACTTGTTTCTTTTGGAACTACATAAATATTTATACTTAAAAGTTAAATAATCTTGCAATCTTATTTTAAATCAAACTATTTAAAGTTTTGATAACTTACCGTCTCCAGGTTTTCTTCCTCCCCATTTTCAATTGCCTCCAATATCTTGTAGGCATTTGCATTTTTCTTCTGGGTGAGGGAAGACAGGAAGATCTGATGCTTCTCGGCGGCCTCTAGAAGGTCCTTCCTTATGGCCTCCGTGTTTGTCTCTGCAGCTTCCTCCAGGAGATTCATGTGGTACCCTGGGTACAAGTACTTGTCTATCTCATTGTTGATCTTGTAGAACTCTTCGGCAAACACAAAAGGGTTGAATCCTTCCATCTTATCTTTTTGAATTTGGGATTTCTCTGTTTTTTTATGTGTAAGAGAAGAAGACTTCTTTTTTTTCAGGCGGTTTGTGTGAGGTGTTATGATGGAGGATCTGTGTTTATATAGGCGGTTTTGTCTCTTCATCTCCCATCATTTGATTGGCCTTATCCAATTGACGGTTTTCCAAAGACATTTACCCGCCCCAACTTCCTATAACTGTAATGATTACCCTTTTAAATGTTTAATACTTCCCAACTTCCCATAACTGCAATAATTATTTTCATACAGTATTTTATTTATAGACTTCATTATTTTATTTTATATTTCTCCTTGAATCTTCACGTTTTAAAAAAAAAGACATTTATTTAATTTGTTCTTGTTATATTTAATTTTTTTTTTATAAATTATTTATTCCTATAGTAACTGTGTTTAGTATAAGGTAGTTTTGAAACAATCCCCTTTCATACTGTTGGTTTTCTTCTTTTCTTGATGTTTTCTGATTGCACATTAATTAAGAAGTACTTATTTGTTGATTAGATGTTTGTAGTTGAGGCTATGGAAATGGATCTTCCATCATTACCTGAATCTCACTTTGTCCAAGATTTTTCACAATCTTGCAAAGCAAGTCATAATTAATAGTAGGTTCTACCCTGTACGTATCAATTTGCAATTTGGGATTTTTCTCCTTTTTCCTTTAAAATAATTATTGTTTATAGTACTAAGGAAAATATAAAAAGAGATTGTACTGCACAATCAAATATTATCCTAACACAAAACCGAGATAGTAATGAACATAATATAAAAGTTGGTACATAACATCTGTGAATAAAAAAACTAAAAGTATACCATTTTTCTAATACTAAAGTGCATTTATAAATTTTCATTACAAATTGTGCTTATTATTCCTATTATGTTTCCCTTAATGGACATGTCCTGTTGTTGTGAGGTGCATATTCAAGGCAGATTGAGCATATTCTCTTCCCCTTTTTCTGTGTTTGAATTGTTGTTTCCTTCCCGCCTTTAAGCCTCTTCCCACTGTCTTTTGTCTTTGCTTGTTTTGGGTCTCTTATTACCACATTCTTCAGGAGGCTTACTCCAGCAAACTCTTCAAACATAGCTTCAAGTTAACAAACTTATTAAAATTAGTATACTTTAATATATAATTCTGGACTTTTTTTTTTGTATAAAAGGGTTTAAATAAGCAATCAGTAATCTTGGGTTTCTGCATCAAACCCATCATACATACCAGACTTTGAAGCTGTTGAAGACGCTGATGTTTGTGCACTTTGTTGGAGCTCCCTTTTTGTATTTGTTAATGCAAATGTTAAGTGCTTAATCTGATCACTATTGTCCTTAACTAAATCCACACAAGCATGAAATTCAGCTAACTTATTTAATTGTCAACATGAGTTTTTGTTCTTGCTTTGCACTTGACTGTCTGACCACAACATCATCCAAAGTGAAAACATTACTCAAATTTGCTGCTTTGGTCCAACGAGTAAGCAGTAGTGTTTCTGGCAACTTCTCAAGTTGTATATCCTTCAAAATAGTTAATATATGTCGGCATGGATATCCTAACCCGTTGAACAAGTTACAAGAGCAGCAGTAATCATGATCTTCAAGTTTGTGCTCAACAGTGTATATCTTGTTGTTTTCCTTTAGAGTATATATCTCCACCTCATCAATCTCTGTCACATTTGTCACTCTGCAGTTGTACAATGCTCCTTTCAATTCCTCCTGAAATTTCCCCCATATTTTTATTGTGTATAATCTGGATGCATGCTTTTCTAGAGGAAGGGGCGAAATCAGAATTGGTTCTAGTATTTCAGAGTCATAGTTCTTCTTCCCTTGAATATGTCTTTGATTTTCAATTCCGCTTTCATAATTTTAAAATCAATTAAATTTGCAGTGCAGTTGGAGAACTTACGGAAGAAGCTGTTCATGCTCTCTGAAATGGATGTTGTTTTAATCAATCCACTAAGCTTCACATTCTGAAAATATGCAGGGATCCACTTGTCTCTCATTCTAAACAGTTCACCTAACCACGAGTGACTTGTCATTCCATACTCTTCCATTAAGGCATTCCAGTCCTTTTCAAATTATTCTGGCGTACTCTCCCTGTTCCATACAATACTCCTCAACTTGTCACTGAATTTGAAGTATCCATTCATTGAGTTGTCTATTTTCTGAGATAGCTTGTCCATGATATGCCACATGCATAATCTGTGTCTAGTCTCTGGAAATACAGTTTGAACAGCAATCTTCATCGAAGGATCCTGGTCTGTTGCGAAAATTCAAGGACTCCCACCCATTTCTTTTTTGAAGTGCTCAAACAACCACACATATGACTCTACATTCTCATTTCTCAAAAGCCCTGCTGCTAGCAGCACCAATGATTTATGGTGGTCATATGCTGTGAAGGGACTGAACACCATTTTGTACCTTTAATATAAGACACTTGTGAAAATTAGAATAATTTCAAAAGAAACATGTATAAAGTTGTTATTACAGATGTATATAAATACAAGATCACTAGGATGTGTAGTTGTGCACTTAGTAGATCTTGCAGTGCATAATATACATGATTTTGTGCATCTATACATTCTATCTGTGCAGTCTTGTTACCATATTTGTGAATAAATCAGGCAATCTGTATTTTGTCCGTTTTATAACTAAAATCGACAATGCTTACACATATGATGTATCTAAATATTCAATATGAATAATGTCTAATACCTGTTTGTGTTGTACGTTGAATCAAATGAAATAACATCCCCAAATAATGAGAAGTTTTTTCTGCTTACTGCATCACACCAGAACAATCTGTTCAACTGATTGTCTTCATCGACATCAAAAGCAAAGTAGTATGCACTGCATATTTCTTGCTTATGGAAGAATCTGTCAATAACAACTTGCGCATCAGATCCTTTGAAATAAGCCAAAAGATCTCTTCTGTGATTTGTGAAATCAATCACGGATGGACCCACATTACTATATCCTCCCACCATTTCTTTATATAATCTGTATGCCTTTGCTGGTCCAACTCTTTGTTTTGCACAGTCCAGTACAAATTTTTGATGGTAACTTTGCATCCTCATATTACTCTTCATGTATACCCTGCAGATCTCATCAACGAAAGGATGTGTGTGCTTCTCCTCAAATATTGTCACCACATATCCTTGTTTAGGTATATATTTATATATTATCTTAGCAGTACAACCAACTCGTATAGATAATCTTTTTCTTAGCTTCTTTGACTGTTTACCTTTCGAGTATCCTTCTCTATTGCAGTATAAGTACTTCAGTTGCTGTACCCTGTTAGCATTAATTGTGGTCCCATGTCTTACATCAAATCCAGCTTTATATGCATAATCTTTATATGCCTTCACAACTTCATTCAATGTCTGGAACACTTTCCCTTCCTTTGGCTCTAACTCTTCACTGCAAATCGGTATCCAATATCTCGTGTTGTTTGGTGTCACAAACACCCGGTATGGGAGCTGATGTTGCACTATCAGATTATTGATATTCACTTCAGGCCCTGCATCAATGCTAATTGGTGTTGCACAAACGATTGCAGTAGTCGAAGCAACTGAGGATTCTATGTTTTCATTATGTGACTCTGGTACAGACTCCATATTTTCTGTTAAACCAACATTGAAAAACTTATTAGATAAATTGAATTTTTGTAACCAGTGCCATCAATCTATCAACAGTGCAATTTATAATTACATAAGTGCTAAACCAACATTTTATACTGAATATTAAGATCAGTCAGCAAACTCTCATATATCAGTTCTTTGTGGTTTTATTAATATAAATTTCATGCAAATGAGGATCGAATTGTATATTAACAGTGTTTTCTATTCAATTTTTGCATTTTCTAAGTGCAAATGTATGTTAATTGACGGCCATTTTCTGTTTTGCAAACTTCAAACCCTAGGTTCGTTTTAGCCTATAATTTTATTTTTACTACAAATCTGGGATTTGTTTACACAAATTACACTGATATTCTGCACCTTTTTAAGAACGAATCCGAAATTAGGACAAATTATATGAAGTTTGGACAGATTAATACCGTAACGAATGCGAATTTGAATCTATAATAAGAACAGAAATATTGTGCACCTTTTTCTGAAAATTTCTTCCTCTGATGCTGTTGTTGTTGCTTCGTTCAGGATATTCGGCTGATCTTCGTTGAATCCTTTTGCTGATTACAGGTTTCTGCAATTCAATTTGTTTGATTGTAATCGCCGGCGAGAAGGTGAAGCTTCTCCTCAATTGAAATCTGTTTTCACCGATTTTCTTCTGTTTTTTTTATTTTTTCCGGTTCAACCCGGTTTTTTTAACTGAAATTCCGGCGCGCGCCCCCTAAACCCAAATTTTACACGTTAAGCGGATTTTACACGTTAAGGAGTTTTTATATTTTAAAGGTTCCCTATATATATATATATATATATATGTATATATAGGGTGAGGGTCCAGTAAAACGATTGATAGGGTGTAACGTGTAACATGATAATAATCGTTGGATTCAAAACTAATCAATGGTCCATATTCATTTGAAATATGCTTCATCATAATTATAGTGGTATAGTTGTATGAGATTAATTAGAAAATTAAAAGGTAATAATAAATACATTAAATCTAAATGCTAAAATCATGGTCATTTCTCATTTCAATCGATATGGTATACGCGCGTCCACGTCCATTGCATTATTCTCTGATTATCCATCGCTCTATCAAATTGCATAAACAGTTTTTTTCCAAACATTAATATACTCAGGAATAGATAGTGTTTTTTTTAATGGAGAATATATAGTGGCTTAGATATGAATAACTAGTGATTTGTGTTATTATACGTAGTTCCATTGCATTATTAATATACAATGTTCATCATTTTGGTTCTTAATTATTCTATCTATCTATCTTAATACGTAGTATATTATTCATATTAGCTATATATATGAATATTCAATTTTTAAAATATTCAGATTTAATTAATTAAATTTTCATCTATAATTAACTAAATATTCATATTTAATTAACTAAATATTCAACTTGCACAAAGTTGGCTGTAAAATATGTATATATATTAAGTAATTATTCATATATGAATAACTAAATATTCAATTCACGTATGATGAACTCAACATGCAAAATAATAAAATATGTATCATTATTATATCTAATTTTCGTCTTTGAAGGATAAAAAAATTATTCTATATATATTTATTTTTAATAAATGTCCACTTTCTTACAAATTAAATATAATTGATCAACTTCATTCCCCCTCAACCTCTAATTACTTCTCCCCATTTGAGGATGGAGCTAATTTAGAGGGATTGACCATTAAATATCAATAATTATTGCTATTCAAATTGTAATACTATACAACTCCACCACCACAATTACTATGATACACATTTATATATACTAGGTGGTGTAGCGCGCGTAGTTCACCAGTGGTCACTACAAGCCATTTGCTATGATATCCATCTTTCATTTTTACCACGAGTATGAAAACCCAAGTTAAGTACAGTCAGCGAAATAAATTGAAAGAACAAACAAACAGAATATGGGGTCAAAATATCGATCAGTAACATGACACCATAATTTAACTAAACAACGATGTGAATTGGTATTTGATTCTCAGGTTTCTTCGGCTTAATAATATGCCATCATAATATAATGGAAGAAAAGCAAAGCAAAGTGAAAGTTGAAAAGCTTGTTAAAATAACCATGTTTGAAGTTCACCTTCTTCTTGAAAAAGTCAAACCTCCTATGCTTCTCTTCCAAGGCTCCTAAACACCTTGTAGTCCCTCGTCCACTGCTTGTATAGATTCCAAAGTGTAACCTCTGACTCTATATCACCGTGACTCTGTGACAGATGTAGATGCCTGCAAGGGGGTAATGCAAACTTTTAAAATCCAAATATGTCTGCGAAAACACATGCTGGGTGCTAGTGAAATAATCATTCTAGTTAATTTATGACAACAAAACATTCAAGGTTTTGATTTCAACTCTCTCCCATTTTGGGGGGCAAACCTTAATTAACCAAAGAGTCTTTCGCTAGGGGTTACTGGTTGATACATGAATGGAAGAATACTCGAATAAAACATGAGTTTCATAGATAGCCATGCACATGTCTTATTGCATTTTATCGGAAAAGAGTGTAATGTGTTAACACCGTGAATTTTGAAAAAAAAAATATTCTCAATCAAGTATGATGATCATGATGAGAAAATAAGTCTTAGATTGGCACATACAAGCTCCATTAGTGATGCTGCTATTTGAAACGAATTGGGAACATCACGCGAAACAATTAATCTCCTTGTAATCTTTTTTAAGCTTGGTTCTAACAAGTCGCATAAATTAATAGCTTACCTGCATTGTAAATGATCCATAAACAATCAGCCACCAGAAAGTCGCATGTACGATTCATCAGATTCCATGTGCAACAGTGCTCCTAAGAAACATGACCATGACAAATTCAGCAAAATATATATATTTGTTGTGACCTACAAAACCCTTAAGCAATCAAGGCACCAGTAATACCAATAAAAAACAAGACTGAGGCTCTAGAACAATAAACCTAATGATAATTTCTCAAACCTCCTATGATCAACCACCCACAAGGCCACACGTAATGAAACAACAACATCCGGAAACATTTACAAAAATGTCAGAGAATATATTTACAAGTCCTTGTGCTATGAATTCTATATGATTGGAACCATTATAACATACTAACAAATCCTTTTCATGAATTCTATGTCAAGTGTCCACAATAAAAAGGCCATGAAACAGAGGGTTTTTAGTTAGCTACTTTCATTTTCAGACTGCTTAACCGAGCTCATTTTTTTTGCATTTGAGTTGATTTTCATTCCCCATCAATTACAAAGGTAAAAGCAAAATGTAAAATAATTATAACCAAGAGGAATCTGCAGAGGGGGTTAGGTTGACACATATGATAGCATGATAGTTGGGCACTTGGGCCTTTAAGTCTTGTGACAGATCTTGCCAGTTAATGCCCAAAGGATTCCACCTCATTTGGCAATTTCATGAAGTATTATTCCTTAAATAGGATTGTTTATATCCATGACCTGTATCAAGATCTTAAAACTTAATTTCATTAGTCTTTCTTCAAAGGTCATATTCATATATTCAAATATTTGAAAGGAAACTTTCATATAAGCAAATGCGTTGAGGAATTTGACCCCAAAAATCTACATCTCAGTTACCTGTTGGCATCTACTCCATTAAGTCAACTGCACTGATGTTTATTTTGATTCGTGTCTTAGCATAAATTCCATAATTAAGAGTAGGAGTACCTGTGTCAAAACCTTGGATGTTGAATTCATTAGTCAATGTCAATTACAGTTGCCTATGTAAATTGTGCAAGAATATATTTTAAATAGCCATGGCATTTATTCATATAAAATTACATATGAAAAAAAAAAGAATAACATAGAACACTAATTCCAATAAAAATAAAAAACCGACTCAGGACACGAAATCAAGAAACTCACCACATGTGATGACCTGATGTGGAGAAGAGGATCAATATGTCCTCAGCATTCACCTCTTTGGAAGGAGGAACTTGACCAGTTAATAGATATTCACTAAAGATTAAACCTACAACACATTATAGAAGGAATAAATTACTGGGTCTCAAAAGCAAAAAAACAAATAATTCTGTAAGGATACAATTCTCCTCACTCACATAAGCATCCTTCAAGGTCAACCAAAATTATGTGTTTGCAAAACTGAGATATGAAAAAATGGACGAAATACCACCTAATCATAAAAGACATGAAACAGAAGTTCAGAACTCATACACCATAACCATGAGAAGATAGGAAATAGGAGATATTAAACATAGGAATGCAGGCTCATAATGATTTTTTTTTTAAAACCATACGTACCTTTATTTTCATCAAGAAGCATCTCTTTTTTTTATTCCATATATCCAATAAATTACGGTAAGCCCAATTGTACTTTGTGAGATTATGTATAAGATGGATCGGATAACATTCGAATAAGGACGAACAAGAGATCAAAATGGAATATGTAACCAAAAGTTCTAAATGTTTAATGATTAAAAGAGCAGAAGGTATTTTGCTCACCTTCAATGTCTCCTAATATGTTCCTGATATTGAGAGAGGAGTTGCTTAAGATGTTGAACTTCCTTCACTTTATCATGAAAGTCCTTTTGACGCTCACACTAAATTGACACAACTCGTTTTAGAAAAGTATTTCACAAATTAGTGCTTGCATAGACACAAAATCAATGATAAAATCAAGAACTGAATTGAAGGAAAGTAAGGGTTACTATCAAAAGTAAAGGTTAAAAAAGAATTGATTTGAAACTAATATGAGGAACAAAGAGTTTGAACCAAAGAGACAATCATCAACCTAACGACAAACCCATGAACTAAATCTTTTGCCTTTAAATTGCTCTCATTAGGTAAAATACGATATGGGTGCATCCTGTACCAAAGAACTTTTCAATTACATCATAGTCTAAGCTTTTATGGTCCATATACAAGAGTTCCAATATACACAGCCTAAAGGTAATCTAAGGTTACAAGTTACTTGGAATAAACAATCACACACATTTGCCAATACAGATAGCAGTATCAAAAGATATAGCTAAAGGCTGTCAAAGTACACAAATGAATTATTAACTTCAACAAAATCTAGAATATCGAGTAAAAGATAATGATAACCTGTAAATCAGCCCAAGGAGGTAATGGCCATCCCCACTATTCGGGATCTGAACAAAAAAAAAAAAGGAACAATTCATAGCAATTTCAAAGAAGCTCAAAATAGCAGAGCTAGGGTTAACAGCAACAACAAGTGAATAACAGTCCAGGTATGTAACCTTGAGTTCTTCGAGTTGATTTCAAAACTTCTAAACCTAAAGGCCCAAAATCCTAAAAATTCCGACTTTAGGCACGCATGCAAGAACACTCTGCGAAATTTAGTGGCGCCGTGCTCTGTTTTATGCAATTGCAACACCTCCTCGTCACAATTCCTGCAACTAAACCCATAAACAATCACCTCAAAACCATCGACATAGTAGAAATACAACCGATTAACAAGTAATCAACCCAAATAAAGCCAAAAAACAAGTATATAGAATCTGACTTTTTAATCTTCTAAACCTAAAGGCCCAAAATCAAATGCAACCGATTAACCGATAATCAACCCAAAGAAAGACAAAAAAACAAGTAAGGAAAGGTAATATAGAGTGCATAAATCGGCCTCTTTATCCTCTTTCTAACTTTGTGTCCTTACATCAATTCTCACCTACACTACCTTTGTCTTTTTCACCATGTCTGAAACTGCTCCTTCTCAAAAGGCCGATCTTATGAATGTTCAGCCAACCTACAAGTTCAATGGCAAGAATTATCTTGCCTGGTCTCAGGTTGTGAAAACCTATCTCAAGGGCAAAGGGAAGTTTAGACATCTCACCGACTCTCCTCCAGAAATGACTGATGCTCATTTTTCTACTTGGGAAGCAGCAGACTCCATGATAATGTCATGGCTATGGGAGTCGATGGATCCCTCCATCAGCCTCACATGCATGTTTCTTAACACATCCAAGGAGATTTGGGAGTTCATGCAGAGATCTTACTCCAAAGCAAAAGATGAGGCCCTTGTCTTCGACCTCACTGTGAAAGCATATTCCACCAAGCAAGGAGACAAGTCAATCAATGAATATGCTACTATTTTACAGAACTTGTGGCAAGAACTTGATCAATACCAGATTCTGGAGATGAAGTGCACAGTTGATGCTGCCGCATTTAAGAAGTCGCTTGAAAAACATAGATCTTATGTTTTCTTGGCTGGGCTGCATTCCAACTTTGATCCCATTCGGGTTCAAGTATTGGGCAAGAGTGAAATCCCTCCTCTTGAGGGGATCATCTCCCTCATGCGGGCAGAAGAAAGTCGCAGGGGTGTTATGTTGGATTCATTGCCAACGGAGAGCATTGCCCTTGCTGCCAACTTTGAAAAAAGGGAGAGCAGACCTGAGGTGTGGTGCTCCCACTGCAAGAAACCAAGGCACACAAAAGAGAAATGTTGGAAGTTGCATGGCAAACCTTCCAACCGTGAGTGGGGAAACAAGGATCAACCTAAGCCTCAAGCACATCTTGTCGAGAATGACAGCACCGTTACTTCTGAATCGAAGGGCATTTTTCCAAATTTCAGTACCGCTGATATTGCAAAGCTTAAACAACTGATCCAGGACTTTGAGCTTGCTTCCACTTCTGTTGCCGGTAACACTTCCTCCCAATCCTTGAATCCTAAAAGTATTTCTACTTGTCTTCACTCAAGCAAGCATTGGATCATTGATTCAGGTGCTACAAACCACATTACCTCATCTTCTCATGCCTTTGACACATATGTCCCCTCCACATCTACTAAAAAATTGTTAACAGCCAATGGATCTCTAGCAAATATTGCAGGACAGGGAAATATGTCATTGACATCAAATATGAGACTCACCAATGTCCTTCATGTGCCTACATTATCTGCTGATCTTATTTCTGTCAAAAGGTTGATTCATGACCTAAATTGCTTTGTTCTTTTCTTGTCTTCTGGCTGTGTTCTCCTGGATCAGGAATCGTTGAGGATGATTGGACATGCTAAAGAAAGAGATGGACTTTACTTCCTAGATGCGCCAAGAAATGTCCCACCTTCTACCTTCTTAAGCACTACAAACAAAACCACTGTCTGGCTGCACCATCATCGATTAGGACATCCATCATTTTTGTTCTCAAGCATTTGTATCCCTCTCTTTTTGAAGGCCTTGCTGTCACAAATTTTCACTGTGAGATATGTGAGAAGGCAAAGCATTCTCGTGTTTCATTTCCTTCTAGTAATACAAGGTGCAATTTTCCTTTCCAATTATTGCATTGTGATATCTGGGGGCCTTCTTCCATTGCAAATATCAATGGTTCACACTGGTTTTTGTCCATTATTGATGATTGCACTAGAGTGACCTGGCTTTTCCTTTTGAAGAATAAATCTGAAGTCAGTTCTATCATTCCCTCGTTTGTCTCGATGATTCAAACACAATTTGACACCTCCATAAAAGGATTCAGAACTGATAATGCTAAGGACTTTTTTAATCAGTCTTTAGGATCCTTCTTCTCTGATAAAGGCATTATCCATGAATCCTCATGTGTTTATACACCTCAACAAAATGGTCTTGCTGAACGGAAAAATGGTCATCTCCTGAATATCACTCGTGCTTTACTTCTCCACCATAACGTTCCTAAACACTTTTGGGGGGAAGCTGTCCTTGTTGCTACATATCTTGCCAATCGTCTACCTTCCAAAGTTCTAAACTTCTTAAGTCCAATTGCTTACCTTAACCGTTTTTTCCCTCACCTGAACCTCACCCGCAGTCCTGCTCCCAAAGTGTTTGGATGTACTGCTTTTGTTCATGTTCATAACCATTTGAGAGGAAAGCTTGATCCTAGGGCCCTTAAGTGCATCTTCATTGGCTACTCCACCACACAAAAAGGCTACAAATGTTACAATCCAGCCACCCGAAAGACCTACATCACTGCTGATGTTAACTTTCTTGAAAATACTCCTTATTTTCCAGAACACTGTAATCCCAACTTCACTGAGTCAGAGAGCACCCATTCACCTGTGACAACACTTATTCCTCCTCTAGATCTCGCAACTCTTGAACCACATATCCCAATCCAAACCAATGACATTCCACCCACTACTTCCGCACCTATATCTCAGCAGCTCTCTCGGGACTTTTCCCAGGTGTATGCTAGAAGAAATGCCATCTCCAACATTCAGCAAGTTCAAGATTCTGATCCGAGGACTGTGACAGATGATACACCAACTCCCACCTCAGAACTTGACTTGCCAATTGCCTTAAGGAAAGGTAATAGAGAGTGCATAAATCGGCCTCTTTATCCTCTTTCTAACTTTGTGTCCTTACATCGATTCTCACCTACACACCAGCAGTTTGTAGCTACCCTTTAGCAGGTATCTATTCCCAAGAATGTTAAGGAGGCTCTAGCTCAACCAGAATGGCACAAAGCAATGGAGGAAGAAATGTGTGCTCTTGAAAGAAATAAGACTTGGGTCCTTATTGATCGTCCTCATGAGAAGAACATTGTTGATTGTAAATGGGTATTTACTCTCAAATACAAAGCTGATGGAAATCTTGAGAGGTATAAAGCTCGTTTGGTAGCAAAGGGTTTCACTCAAACCTATGGAATTGACTACCAAGAGACTTTTGCCCCAGTTGCGAAGATGAACACTGTCAGAATTGTGCTCTCCCTCGCTGCTCACTTTGGCTGGAATTTACTGCAATTTGATGTCAAGAATGCATTCCTCAATGGCTACCTTAATGAGGAAATCTATATGCACTTGCCCCCTGGTTTCTCTCCTTCATTTCCAAACAAAGTGTGCAAGTTGAAGAAAGCTCTTTATGGCCTGAAGCAATCCCCTAGAGCATGGTTTGGAAGATTGACTAGCGTTATGAAGAATGCTGGGTATTATCAGAGTCAAGGTGACCATACATTGTTTATCTGTCACTCTAATTCAGGGGGAGTGACCATGTTACTTGTTTATGTTGATGACATTATCGTTTCCGGTAATGACATCAAGGAACAGGGAAGGTTAAAGCAAAAACTAGCAAGAGAATTTGAAATCAAAGAGCTTGGAAGGCTAAAATACTTCTTGGGGATTGAGGTTGCACATTCCAAAGAAGGCATCTTTATATCTCAACAGAAGTACATCTCAGATTTGCTTAAGGAGACTGGAAAGAGTGGTTGTAAACCTGCCACCACCCCTATGGACCCTAATTGCAAGATAGATGAGGCAAGAGATGCTGAGCCAGTTGATAAGGCCATGTATCAACGGTTATGTGGAAGGTTAATATACCTTGCACACACTAGGCCGGACATTGCTTTCCCTGTAAGTGTTATTAGCCAGTTTATGCATGATCCTAGAGAACCACATATGCAAGCTGTACTCCGCATATTGCACTATCTAAAAGGTTGTCCAGGGAAAGGCATCCTATTTAGAAGAGGCAGAAATCTGATCTTAGAGGCCTACACGGATGCTGACTACGCAGGATGTATTGTTGATAGAAGGTCTACAACAGGATATTGCATTTTTCTTGCTGGAAATCTGATTGCCTGGAGAAGCAAGAAACAAGGGGTTGTAGCACGATCTAGTGCTGAGTCTGAATTCAGAGCTGCTGCCCATGGCATTTGTGAGTTATTATGGCTTCGAATTATTCTCAATGACTTGAAGATCAAGTGGGAGGATCCTATGAAGCTATATTGTGACAATAAATCTGCTATTAGCATTGCTCATGATCCTATTCAACATGACAGGACTAAGCATGTTGAGGTAGATAGACACTTCATTAAGGAAAAGATTGAGGCTGGAATGATAAAGATCAGTTACATTCCAACACAACTACAACTTGCAGACTTGCTTACCAAAAGTCTTCATTGTAGCCGGTTTCAAGAGCTTACTTCCAAGCTGGGAATGGAAGATCTTTACAAACCCAGCTTGAGGGGGAGTGTTGGATAAATAATAAATTAATGTCAGAAAGATAGCTGTATTTTACTTGTAAGTTGTGTTAGGCAGACATAGCATTTATTAGCATTCCTAGTCTACTTTTAGACATAATTATTATGTTCTAGGTAATAGGTATTAGATGCATTACTCCTTTAACTTTCAGATTGTAACCCTAAGACTTCCATCCTCTCTTGTATATTTATTCTGGGTTTCTCCCATTGTAATGGATTGAGAAACATTCTCTCTCAGGATTACTCACAGTGTCAAAACCTTGGATGTTGAATTCATTAGTCAATGTCAATTACAGTTGCGTATGTAAATTGTGCAAGAATATATTTTAAATAGCCATGGCATTTATTCATATAAAATTACATATGAAAAAAAAATGAATAACATAGAACACTAATTCCAATAAAAATAAAAAACCGACTCAGGACACGAAATCAAGAAACTCACCACATGTGATGACCTGATGTGGAGAAGAGGATCAATATGTCCTCAGCATTCACCTCTTTGGAAGGAGGAACTTGACCAGTTAATAGATATTCACTAAAGATTAAACCTACAACACATTATAGAAGGAATAAATTACTGGGTCTCAAAAGCAAAAAAACAAATAATTCTGTAAGGATACAATTCTCCTCACTCACATAAGCATCCTTCAAGGTTAACCAAAATTATGTGTTTGCAAAACTGAGATATGAAAAAATGGACGAAATACCACCTAATCATAAAAGACATGAAACAGAAGTTCAGAACTCATACACCATAACCATTAGAAGATAGGAAATAGGAAATATTAAACATAGGAATGCAGGCTCATAATGATTTTTTTTTTAAAACCATACATACCTTTATTTTCATCAAGAAGCATCTCTTTTTTTATTCCATATATCCAATAAATTACGGTAAGCCCAATTGTACTTTGTGAGATTATGTATAAGATGGATCGGATAACATTCGAATAAGGACGAACAAGAGATCAAAATGGAATATGTAACCAAAAGTTCTAAATGTTTAATGATTAAAAGAGCAGAAGGTATTTTGCTCACCTTCAGTGTCTCCTAATCTCCTAATCTGTTCCTGATATTGAGAGAGGAGTTGCTTAAGATGTTGAACTTCCTTCACTTTATCATGAAAGTCCTTTTGACGCTCACACTAAATTGACACAACTCGTTTTAGAAAAGTATTTCACAAATTAGTGCTTGCATAGACACAAAATCAATGATAAAATCAAGAACTGAATTGAAGGAAAGTAAGGGTTACTATCAAAAGTAAAGGTTAAAAAAGAATTGATTTGAAACTAATATGAGGAACAAAGAGTTTGAACCAAAGAGACAATCATCAACCTAACGACAAACCCATGAACTAAATCTTTTGCCTTTAAATTGCTCCCATTAGGTAAAATACGATATGGGTGCATCCTGTACCAAAGAACTTTTCAATTACATCATAGTCTAAGCTTTTATGGTCCATATACAAGAGTTCCAATATACACAGCCTAAAGGTAATCTAAGGTTACAAGTTACTTGGAAGAAACAATCACACACATTTGCCAATACAGATAGCAGTATCAAAAGATATAGCTAAAGGCTGTCAAAGTACACAAATGAATTATTAACTTCAACAAAATCTAGAATATCGAGTAAAAGATAATGATAACCTGTAAATCGGCCCAAGGAGGTAATGGCCATCCCCACTATTCGGGATCTGAACAACCAAAAAAAAAGGAACAATTCATAGCAATTTCAAAGAAGCTCAAAATAGCAGAGCTAGGGTTAACGGCAACAGCAAGTGAATAACAGTCCAGGTATGTAACCTTGAGTTCTTCAAGTTGATTTCAAAACTTCTAAACCTAAAGGCCCAAAATCCTAAAAATTCCGACTTTAGGCACGCATGCAAGAACACTCTGCGAAATTTAGTGGCGCCGTGCTCTGTTTTATGCAATTGCAACACCTCCTCGTCACAATTCCTGCAACTAAACCCATAAACAATCACCTCAAAACCATCGACATAGTAGAAATACAACCGATTAACAAGTAATCAACCCAAATAAAGCCAAAAAACAAATATATAGAATCTGAATTTTTAATCTTCTAAACCTAAAGGCCCAAAATCAAATGCAACCGATTAACCGATAATCAACCCAAAGAAAGACAAAAAAACAAGTAATCTGACTTTTAATAAACAAATTAATATAGTACCCCTAACCTGATGCTCGGGGATTGAGAACAGCTATAGAAGGCGAGAGCCCCGACCTAGAAGAAGAAAGAGGGATTTAACCTGGATTCGCTTAATCGAAGCACTTCCGTGGAGAATTGCTTCCTTGACCTCGAAAATTGCTTGAACAAGAGAGAGTGGAATGCTGCAGGAGTCGTGAGGTGGCAAGCGCACGAGATGGAAAACCTCCCGTTGAAGAAGAAATAAAAGCAGAAAACAGGCCGGCTGGAGAGGAGGAAAGAAGGCGGCCATGGAAGCAGGCCGGATGGACCTCGACCGGAGGAGCCGAGATTTGGAGCGAGACGCTGAGGAAGCATACCGGACGAACCACGGCCAGAGGCAGGAGGTTGAATCGAAAGCCACGGAAGCGCCGAACCCCGAAAAAGTAGGCCGAACCCGACTAAACGGACAAGAGAATAAGACGGTCTGTAGGAGACGATCGAGAGCGAAAGAAGGAGGACTGAAGGAGGTGAAGATGGAGATGAAAAGCCAAGAAGAAGGTGGTCTGTACTGGCGGCGGAAGCGGCATCCGGCAGAGACTCTCGATTCCCGGAGAAGGAAAGAGAGATAGAGAGAGACAGCTTTGGAATTAGATGAAAAGACCTAAATGGACACCAAAACAAAAAAATAAACATTTTTAAATTAAGGGTTTCAGGGGCAAAGAAGACACTATACACGGGGGAAGGTGTAACTTGTGAACACATCCAAACCCTTCATTTGAGACAAACCAACGAATGAGATTAATCCGAATTTTTAATTAAAAAAAAATCGAAACCCATCAAACTTGCGTTAAACAGGCGCGTGTAGCCCAAAAAATAATCCCACTAATTAAGAGAAAAAAGATGGAAAGAAAGATGGGTGCAATGGGTAGTTCAACCGGTGATCCAATTCCGCGATTCCAGGCAAGAGTCGAGTATTCATCCACAACCCGAAGCCAATTGAAGAACTATACGGGCGACCGACGTTACCTAGTGGAGGAGATTGTGAAGCGGCGAGCCAGTGCGTTAAGATCGATCACCGAAGAAGATCGATGCAATATAAAAGTTGTTTCTTCTTGATAGATTACATAGGTCTCCTATTGTATAGTGGGTTGAAAGCCCGTTAAGGCCAAATACCTTGTAACCTATATATATGTTATATCAATGAATGGAAACCCTCGAGGAGGACTTTACATCAATTCCGCTATTCTACATGGTATCAGAGGAGGACCCATGCTCTGGTTTATGCTCTTCCTGCCAACTAGGCAAACATGCCAGACTGCCGTTTCAACGGTCTTTGACCTCTACCCTTGCTCTATTTGATATCATTCACAGCGACATTTGGACCTCTCCCGTGCCTAGCAAGGAGGGTCACAAGTACTACCTCTTGTTTCTGGATGATTACACTCATTACTTATGGGTCTTCCCGTTGCATTTCAAGTCCCAAGTGTTTCCTATTTTTACCAGATTCCATACCTACATCAAAACACAATTCCACATGTCCATCAAATGTTTCCAGTGTGACAATGGTCGTGAGTTTGACAACAGAGACTTTCACTCCTTCTTTGCCGCAAATGGGATCTCATATCGCTTGTCTTGCCCCTATACTTCTCAGCAGAATGGCAAGGCAGAAAGAATCATCAGAACCATCACCAACATGATGCGCTCTCTCCTCTTCCACGCATCTATTCCCCTTCCCTATTGGCCTCATGCCTTATCCACCACATGTTATCTCCTAAACATTCTCCCTTCCACTACCCTACAAAATCGCTCGCCGGCTCAGACTCTTTATTACGCTGAGCCTAGGTATGATCACCTTCGTACCTTTGGTTGCTTATGCTTCCCTAATCAGTCATCCACTGCCCCTACAAGCTTCACCCTCGTTCCACCCCTTGTGTCTTTCTTGGCTACCCGTCTGATCATCGCGGTTACATTTGCCTCGATATCAAGACTCACAAGATCATTCTCTCTCGTCATGTCACCTTTGATGAGTCGCGATTTCCCTTCGCGTCTCCCACACCCCCTGTGTCGTCCACGGAGTCTGAGTCGCCTTTCCCTCACTTCATTCTTCCCCAGAGCTCTCCCGGTGCTCCTGCGTCTCCCCCTCCCCCACCTCCCCCGCCACCATCCATCACCAGACCTCACACCCGCAGCGTCTCCGGTGTCTTTAGGCCCCGACATATCGTCTCCATGACCGCCGACCATCACCCCGCTATACACCCCACCTCCCCTCCACCTACATCAACGCCTCCCCTACGCACGGCGCCCGCCGCAACCCACTTTGCAGCACCCGCGCCCCTGGCGGCGCTCAGTACACGGCTCCCGGTTGGCGCGCCCGCGCCCCATGCTGGCGCGCCCGCGTCCCCTGCTGGCACGCCCGCGTCCTTCGCCTCTCCTGCCCCCATCTTTCCCGACTCCCTTTCACCCTCTGCCTCCGCCCAGACCTCCCTCTCCCCCGTTCCCACCTCCCACAAAACAGCCCTCCTAGACCCGAATTGGCAGGCGGCTATGCTCGACGAATACAGGGCCCTTACGAAGAATGGTACTTGGGTTCTTGTGCCTCGCCCCCCTGAGGCGAACGTCATTCGCTGTATGTGGCTCTTCCGTCACAAGTTCCGCTCTGATGGGACATTGGAGCGCTACAAGGCCCGTCTGGTGGTTAACGGTAGATCTCAACAGGCAGGTATTGATTGTGATGAGACCTTCAGCCCTGTGGTCAAGCCTGCCACTATCCGAGTGGTCCTGAGTCTGGCGCTGTCGCGCAACTGGGGCATCCATCAGCTGGATGTCAAGAACGCCTTCCTGCATGGTCATCTGAATGAGACGGTTTACATGTTTCAGCCTCCGGGGTTTGCTGATGCTGAGCGTCCAAAGCATGTCTGTCTCCTCAAGCGCTCTCTGTATGGTCTGAAACAGGCCCCACGGGCATGGTTTCAGCGGTTTGCCTCTCATCTGCTTCGCTTGGGTTTCACTGGCAGCCGATCGGATACGTCTCTGTTTATCTATCGCAGAGGCTCGGACTTGGCTTTCCTGCTGCTCTATGTCGACGACATCATTCTCACCGCCTCTTCTGATGCTCTACGAACGTCCATCATCTCAAGGTTGAGTGCGGAATTCGCCATGTCTGATCTGGGTCCGCTGTCTTACTTCTTGGGAGTTGCTGTTCAGCGGCATGCGTCTGGTCTCTTTCTCTCACAGAGTAAGTATGCTGCTGAGATTGTTGCTCGGGCTAAGATGGTCAACTGTAATCCCGTCGCCACCCCAGTCGATACATCCAACAAGCTCAGTGCTAATTCTGGTCCTCTGGTTGACGATCCAACATTATATAGGAGCCTCGCTGGTGCTCTTCAGTATCTCACTTTCACCAGGCCTGATATCAGTTATGCCGTTCGGCAGATCTGCTTGTTCATGCATGCCCCTAGGGAACCTCACTTTCAGGCTTTGAAGCGGATCATTCGGTACATCAGCGGCACCCTCGAGCTCGGCACCACCATCACTCCTTCCTCTAAGCTTGATCTTGTGGCATACACTGATGCGGATTGGGGTGGTTGTCCAGACACACGTCGCTCCACGTCTGGTTACTGTGTCTTCCTCAATGACACTCTTGTGTCTTGGTCAGCCAAACGTCAGTCCGTCGTGTCTCGCTCCAGCGCTGAAGCCGAATACAGGGGTGTTGCCAACGTTGTCTCTGAGTGCTCTTGGCTCCGCAATCTCCTGCTTGAGCTACGATGCCCCTTACAGAAGGCCACTCTGGTCTACACTGACAACGTCTCCGCCGTCTACCTGGCTAGCAACCCAGTCCAACATCAACGCACGAAGCACATTGAGCTTGATCTCCACTTCGTCAGGGACAAGGTTGCCATTGGACATGTCCACGTTCTACATGTCCCGTCCTCTTATCAGTACGCTGATATATTCACCAATGGTTTACCTAGACAGTTATTCATTGATTTTCGTTCCAGTCTCACTGTACGGACCCCTCCCGTTTCGACTGCGGGGGTTTGATAGATTACATAGGTCTCCTATTGTATAGTGGGCTGAAAGCCCGTTAAGGCCCAATACCTTGTAACCTATATATATGTTATATCAATGAATGGAAACCCTCGAGGAGGACTTTACATCAATTCCGCCATTCTACACTTCTGACAATCTTTAAATCTCAATTGTTCAGACGAATAGTGGGTAAGAGTTGTTGTTGTGCTTCGATTTCATGAATTAGTGTAATTAATTAGTTTGTTAGATTGTGATGAAATATATCATACAAATTAGAGTTTGAATAGTCTCTGAGCTCTTCAAGGAAGAAGAAGAAGCCCGGGTCATCTCATCACAATTTCGCTGCATATATTTATACCTTGCTATTTAATTGGTGTTGCAAACAAATTAAGTTTTTATTTTTAGAATATTTTTAAAGCGGCACAGTGAGTCCTCCACGGTCCTGCAACTCGAGACAATCTTCAAACGTAGCTCAAGGGGGGACGTGATATATGGCAAACAAGCCATCTTTCCGCGCCTCTCGATCTCTCATCGTTGACCTCGACATGCCCGCAACCTTATTTCTCATGCCTATGCGACACCACCTATCACCGAAGGTCAACAACTTCCACCGAAGCTCGATCGGGTCAGCCTCGAATGACTGGCAATGACTAGTGGGGAAAAGTATTTACTTAACCATAAATACAAATATTGTTACTAAAAATTTCAGTAATTTCTATGAATAATTCCTCATAAATTGATGAATAATTGCAGAATTTTAACCGCACATTACCCAATCATAAATCATAAATACGAATATTGTTACTCAAAATCTCGTTCATTCTATGAATAATTTCTCATAAATAGATGAATAATTTTAGACTTTGGTTGAATAAATATTCATGCTTTTCATTAAATTAATCACACATTTCTCAACCATAAATACGAATATTGTTATGCAAAATTTCCTTATTTGTATGAATAATTTCTCATAAATCGATTAATCATTACAGAATTTGGATGAATAACTCATGATTTCCCAATTAATTCCACATTACCAAACTATATATACGAATATTGTTACCAAAAATTTAATAATTTTAAACGACTCAAAGTATATTTGACTTATTCAGTTTGGCAAATATTGACATTTTGTACGTGGATATTTAAAATTATACATACGAATAATCTTTCACGTATCACTGAATAATCTTTACTATTTTTCAAATAAGTGGAAACTAATCAATTCCCAAATACCCAACTAAATGGGAAAAACTTTTACGTACGTATACCTACGAATAAATTTACAAGAATAAATGAATAATGTACACATTTTTTTTTTGAGAAAATGGCATTCAATATACCAAAATTTTGGGTTGTTGGCAAATCTGACTCCCTCCAACCAAAATTTGCAAATGTGTCAAAAGTGTCCAAAGTTTTGCAAAACTAACAGGTGGGAAAAAACTGGAAAACCGGATGGGGGGTCATGATTAGATTTAATAAAGCACCCATCAAACTCAAATCAAATGTCCAAATCCTCCCCTCTCATTTTTTTAGCATCTCCACTCTCATTTCAGTTGCAACTTCAAACGAGAAGAGAGGAACCACCATTGAAGATTGTTGAAGAGAACCGTCATTGAAGATTTGTGAAAAAAACCCGCCATTGAAGCACCTTCAAACCGCAATTGAGAGAGAGAGAAAGAGAAGGGGGCCAAGCGAATAAAAAAGAAGGTCATCGAGGACGAAGAGAACAACATTTCTAGCCTTTTTGAAGAAGAACACCCCCCAGTTTGGGTGTAATTGTCGTTTTTTTTTACGGTTGACAGTTTCTGAGATATATAAAACGTGGTACGGGATTCCCAGTTATCGGCTAAGTATTTTATGAGATTGGCTAGGGATAATATTATACTAGCTAGTAAGTACAAAACCCCATATATATGTGAAACTGAACGCCCAACTATGCACAAAACAAATGACCAAAACCCCAAAGTTTCCCAGATTGGCATGCATACTAACAAAATACTACCTTCGTTAACATACCCAACAAATGCGGCATCCCACTACACAATCATATAATCACCTATCCATGCCACACTTCCTTATGTCCTCTGACGCTTCCGACGAATAAACTCCCCACAAGACGGGTACCTACTGGTCTTCGGTCTCTCAGGCCTTCTCTTCACTGGTGGAGGTAGTAACCGGATATGCGTTATCTGTTGGGGAGGATCCTAGGTGTCCATGGGGGGAACGGAGTACACCACTCCGTCGTAGCTCGCGTTCCACGCAGCTGTAAATACAAAACAAAAACCATTATTGTGGTCCTCTCAGTATCGGTTGGAGCTAAGGGAAGGATGAGGAAAATCCATTACTGTAAATACAAAACAAAAACCATACTTATCCATTTTCGTTGATGTATATTGTACGCAATTGCCACGTATATCCCTGTGTATGTCTACATATATTCCGTTGATGACTAGGATTTCCCTTTGCCTGGCTAGTAACTGAATTTATGGGTTTTATTCTTCCTACGTGACGTTAATGGCAATCCAACCACCCTCTTCCGCCACGACTGTTGTGATGTCTCCACGTGATGATTTGGTGCGTTGTCTCATGTTCACAACCATCGAGCGACTTCCATGTTGGCTTCCACATTCGTTCACCGAAGCGTACAAAGGAAGGGGCCATGCCCCATCGCCACCCCTTGAGTTACAGTACTTGAAAGCACCCCAATCACTTTCATCATCCACTTGAATCGGATAACATCCCTCCGTCTTCATATCGAGTAGATATTTCAACTCCAACTCATAGCACCTCGGGTCAACCGCGAGCTTCTCCATTATCTTACTCTTGACGGACCCAAACGACATGGTCTCCTCTATGAGCATTATTTTGTGGGCGTTTTGACCTTGATACACCCATCCTCCTTCGAGATGCTCCCATCGACCATTACAAACGAGAGTAAGTAATACCACCCCTTTCTCCCCTGCGAAATTATGAGGTTAAGATGGTCCTCTCAGTATCGGTTAGAGATAAGGGAAGGATGGGGAAAATCCATTATTGTGAATACAAAACATAAACTGTACTTACCCATATTCGTTGAGGTCTGGATTTTGCAGATGGCACGTGTATCCCTGTGTATGGCTACATATATTCGGTTGATGACTAGAATTTCTCTTTGCCTGGCTAGTAACTGAATTTCTAGGTTTTATCCTTCCAACTAGACGTTAATGGCAGCCATGGAGAAGAATCGGATGTTTTGAACTTTTTGTGTCCATCTGGCGAGCTTCCCCATCTCCTTTTATACTCCCTCTGAAAATCCCTCTGTGTTTTCCCTCTATTTTGCCTTGGCGGGAAGTGTTTTTGTGAAAATGTAACACTCTCTCTCCTAGCATATAATGCTTGTCATTCCAACCTTCCACACCCTCTCTCCTCCCTCTCTCACAGACTCACACTCTGCAGCCCTTCCTTTTTTTAATTTTTTTTTATCAAAATGATTACCCTCCCTCACTCTCTCTAATCGACACGTGTCCTTTTATTTCCCACATTTTTCATTGTGTAACCGGCTACCTTTTGTAACCTGTGCCAATGAATTTGCAAGAATGACATTATGTCATTCCTTTGCCAAATTTTTGGGACCGGGTCATTTTTGCAAACGTGGAAAAACTTTTGGTATATCCATGCAAAACCTCCTTTTTTTTTTTTAATAATTACTCATTTACAAATCAAAACCATTGCAAAAAAAAACCCCACAAAATCCATAATTATTTGTAGGCCCAACAATATTTCTTTCGGCTGAAATTTGGATGAAAGTGGGTGTTTACTGTATTGTTTAGTTGTACCAATAATTAATTACGGAGTATTTCATAGACCATCTTCAATTGTAACTGGGCCCACATCGCTATTCACAGGCATTCGTGAGTGTCCCACGCGCTTGCTGGTGCAGTTTTTCTTCGGATAAATTCCGGTTACAATCTAAGCCCTCCATTTTCATCCATCTAATCTAAACAAAGGATCCTCTCTCTCTCTCTCTCTCTCTCTCTCTCTCTCTATATATATATATATATATATATATCGGGTTCGGGTGCAAAGGTCACCAAAAGTGAGAAGGAAAGAAGGCACGTGATTGGCTGAAAAACGCATCTACCACGCGCTATCAGTTTTTGCCCACTCGCAAAAGAGCGCGTCATCCCACGCAACTTGTATAAAAGGTGTATTATTTTCCTCTCTTTTTTCTGTTTATCTCCTTTCTTGTTTTCCAAGCTACGAAAACCCCGATTTTCGACCTTTCCTCTCAGATCTGCGACTTTGATCTTCGAATTCCCTCTTCGAATCATCGATGACAATCGAAGAACTCAAATCTCAAGATCTGGATCGTGAAATAGAGAACATCTTCTCAAATTCTGGAAATCAAAACATGATTAATGGTATCGACATATCTGCTGCGCCTTCTTCGATTGAAACAGGTATCAGTAACAACAATTATAACTTATATTTATAATTGTTCTTCCTTCTATTAAATTACCTCAATTATGATGAACCACTTCCTATTACAAACCTAATTGCATATATGGAGTGAGTTATGGTAAACACTATTTGTTGTACATGCTGCACCACATATTATTGTAACTGCTATGTCTGCTTACAATGGTGATTGCATTAATCTTTCATTATCGAAATAATTCATCGATGTTTTACGATTCAATTGTAAAGAATCATTACTCATATACATGCTGAACACTCTCCCGGTGAAAATACTGAACCATATGCTATTATATACATATATTGCTTTGTTTTTTATTTAATGAACAGTTGAGGGATGTTTGTGTTATCATCATACCTATATTGCTTTACTCTGATGAACCACTATTTGATGTTTATATTGAACTTCTTATTTTCCTGAACTGCTCTGTTTACAGTGAACCAATTCTTATTGTGACTGCAAACATCTATCTGCTATTTACAGTGAACCTTTTTTATTTAATGTACAGATGAGGAATGCTTGTGTTATCATCATACATCCTAGTTGTTATAATGAACCACGTGTTGAACCATTCCTTGACCACCTCCTATTATATACACTAAATCAAATTCAATTATATATACTGAAGCACTTCATGATATTTACATTGAAACCATTCCATGTTATATTCCTGGACT
The DNA here is from genome assembly GCA_037127255.1 of Persicaria tinctoria. Lineage (NCBI taxonomy): Eukaryota > Viridiplantae > Streptophyta > Magnoliopsida > Caryophyllales > Polygonaceae > Persicaria > Persicaria tinctoria. Next base: position 37,649,923 of record JBANSL010000003.1, on the reverse strand, counting down.
GCTTTGTTTATATTATTAAATAGTTGGAAGAAGCTTGTGTTGTCGTACCTCCAAGTTACTATGATGTACCACTATATGCTGTGTGAACTGAACCACTCTCTGCTATGTACACTGAACTATTTATCCACCGCATTCTGATATGCACACAATCAATTCTCTATTATATATAATGAACCACTTTCTAGTATTTTGCAGTGAAACACTTCATGTTATGTTCTTGAACTACTTTTTTTTTTTTTTTTTTAATTATTGAGCAGTTGGAAATACATGCTAGTGTTATCATACATCCGAGTTGCACTGATGAACCACTCTCTGCTGTGTAAACTGAACCGTTACTTGACCACTTCCTGTTGTATAAGTGAACCGCTTTGTTCTTGTTTATTTAACATTTGAAAAATGCTTGTGTTATTATTCATTCTAGTTAATGTGATGAACCCCTTTTCGCTATTAGTGTTGAACCACTTCCTTATATGTACACTGAACCCCCTCCCTTTTAAATGTGTTCACACAAGATACAAATTACATTGCAAGTCCAGTTGCCATCTTACCACCAGAGGTTGGTTCCCCATCAAAGAAGACTGTTGTTTTGGAGATATCACCTGGGAATTCAAAATATTGGGTACCAATATGTGATGATCAGTTGAAACCTACTGTAGGGAGCATTTTAATACTCTTGATGAAGGTTCAAAGGCGTATAAGATGTATGCTTCAATTTGTGGTTTTGACACTCGATACAGCACACGGTCTAGATCATGGGGTATTGTACGGTTGAAGTATATTGTGTGCAACAGAGAGGGTGTGAAAAATGGAAAAAACTCAACAGGAAAAAAGAACACACTGTCAAACAGGTGTGGTTGTAAGGCTAAAATTATTTTCACAAGGACAAAAGATGGCAAGTATAGGGTAAAGGCATTTGAAGAACGCCACACACATGAACTTAGAGATAAGTTTACGGGAAAATTTGCACAGTCTAACTTCAAGTTGGAGATGATTCATAGGAAATTTGTGTTAGATTGTGCTCAAACGAAGATTGGTGCTGTTAGAGCTCATAAGCTGTATGAAACAATGATGGGAGGGTATTAGACCTGGGCAAACGCGGGTAGGCCCGTTCGGCCCGCCCCGCCCGCCCGCATTAGCGAGAGGGCTTGGACATGGGGAAAAGCCCACGCGGGCTGCTAGGCCCGGCCCGCGCCCGTAGCGGGTGCAGGATTGGACAGATCAATCAACCCGTTACGGGCCTAGCGGCCCGTAACGGGTACCCGCCTTTTTTAGTTAAAAATAATATATATAATAAATAATATTAATTATTCATTTATAAATTAAATTAAAACAGTAACTATGTACTACGTATATATATGTATTGTATACCGCTTACAAGTTACAACCGTAACTATGTAGTACTAAACTAATACGTATATATATACATATTACGTACAGTAGCCCTCTTCAATACAATTTTTTTTGAAGGATTCAATACATATTATTATTATTATTATTAATGTATTAATAATATATATACATATTAATAATATTAATTATTCATTTTAATAATTTTTCAATGCATATATATATGTAATAAAAACCTAATTAGTATAGTTTTAAGCGGGTACCCGCGGGCTGCCCGCAACCGCAATAGCGGACGGGATCGGACAAGGTTTTCAACCCGTTAAGCGGGCTTAGCCCGGCCCGCAACCGCAACAACGGGACAAATTTTCGGCCAAAGCCCGTCCCAAGCACGGCCCGCGCCCGCGTTTGCCCAGGTCTAGAGGGTATTCAGAGGCTGCTGCGACTGTTGTTCAGTTCAAAATTTTCAAACGAGATTTGATGGCTTACATGAAAGATTCTGATGCTCAGATGTTGATAAACCGTTTGACAACCAAGAAGGAGATGTGCAGTGCATTTTACTTCAACTATGCTGTTGATGAAGAAGACAAATTGAAAATGATATTTTGGGCAGATCTAATATCAAGGAAAAATTTCTCTATATATGGAGATGTTGTCATATTTGATTCTACGTACAGAACAAATAGGTGCGTGTTTCCATTAATTATATATTGAACCACTCTTCTAATTTTACTGAAGCACTTCCTCCATATATTGATGAACCACTATCTCTTTTTTTAAATCAATCATTCTCTCTATCTTAATGAACCATAAACAATGCTATATACTGAACCACTATCTCTTTTATTGATAAACAAATCTCTCTCGTATTATTGAACCATTTTCTTTTCGTAGTGAACCATAATTTCTTATATATGATACAACACTTTTTGATATACATGCTAAGCACTTTTTGATAACTCATGCTAAGGAATATTCATTTATATACATTGAATAAACCTTAAATGTTATGAACAACTATTTGTTGAATGTTTCAGATATAATATGGTGTTTGCCCCATTCAGTGGTGTAGACAACCACAACAAATGCATCACATTTGCAGCTGGTTTGATAGTGAATGAAGATATCTCATCATACTCGTGGATGTTTCAAAATTTTAAAGAGGCAATGGGTGCTGAACCCAGGCTTTTGGTGACTGATCAAGACCCATCTATGAAGGCTGCAGCTAAGTCTATATTACCTACCACAGATCACCGATATTGCATGTGGCATATAATGTGTAAGATACCAGAAAGAGTTGGCACCAGTTTAAGCAAATGTTCAGCTTTTAGATAAAAGTTAGATGCTGCAGTGTGGAATGATGAAATTGAACCAGAAGAGTTTGAAGAGATGTGGAAATCTATTATTGAAGAGTACCAATTAAAAGAGAATGATTGGTTGAGAAATATCTTTAGCATCAGAGAGTCCTGGATTCCAGCGTATAGCAAACATATACCGCTAAGTCGAGTGGGCAGAACTACGTCAGTTGCAGAATCTCAGAATAAGTTCTTTAAGATGTATACAGATAAGTTCTTCAGCTTGGTTGAGTTACTGATGCATTACGATACTGCTATTGAAAGTCAAAGACACAACCAAACTTTGTTGAATATTACTGATCAGACAAAATCTCTAGACATTTTGACTGATTCAGCTATGGAATATTGTGCATCAATATTTACATTGCATGCCTTCCGAAAGATTCAGTTGGAGTTGAAGGGCAGGTGTCGTGTTATCAATGTTACAGAAACAGAGGAGAAACATTTGTTTACTTTAAGAGATGTTTCTGGTATAAAATGCTTTCAAGTCGAATACCATACTACTACACGGTTCACAAAATGTAATTGTGTCCTGTTTATGAGAGAAGGTTTACCATGTCGCCATGTTTTCCTAGTATTGAAGGACTTGGGGATAACCAAATTGCCTGAGAATTTGGTTTTACTGAGATGGACAAAGGACGCGGCCTTATCTCCAATATTCAAAATTGATGATGTAGTTTTCCAGCAATGTGCACAAATTGATGCATGTAAATCTTTAAAAAGTGAAGTTCTTACAAAGGTCCATAATTGCTTGTCATTGATTGATCAAGATGAAGAAAATTTGAAGAAGCTTAGTGATTGGATGGATGTATATATTGATTCAGTGAAAGAGGTGCTTAATCATGTTGGCCAGCTAGCTGATAGACAGAAACTAATGGAAGATTTTGTTGGTGTGAAAGTTCCAGCTGACGTTGTAGTAAAGGACCCAGTAAAAGCAAGTAATAAAGGCAGTGGGAAGAGATTGAAAGGGGGAAAAGATAAGGCAATGGACAAGAAGAAGAAGACAACAAAAAGAATGTGTAAAGAATGCAACAAACTAGCATTCCATGACAGCAGAAACTGCAGGAAGATTCAGGCAGAGAAGCAGAAGATGGAAGAGATTAAAAGGGCTGCTGGTAATATTTCATAAAAAAATTGCAGTTAAGTTTTCCTTACTGGTGTTAACAATTTGTTATTTTCAGTTTCTGAGATGAACGTTTATTTTCCAGTTTGATGAACCACATACTATGCTATCTCTGAACATCATGTTGAGTGATATTCCTGAACCAATTTTTTGAGTCTTTAGCAACACCTGCATGTAGTGTCTGAACCTGTGTTAACTGTGTGAAGTAGAAGATGGAAGAGATCACTTAGTCACTTGTTAGATTACAACTGAACCGTATTCTACTATATCCCTGAACAACAACCAAATAATTGTATAAAGTAAATATACTGTATAATAATATTACTTTTATTAATTTATATGAAATGAAACATTACATTATATTTTAATTTTATAAATTAAGAAAAGTAAAATCAAACTGTAAATATTACATTAAACTAAATATTATATTAAATTTAAAAATGTAAATAATTATTAATTTTTGTGCGCATGGCTTCCTCTGTACGAACCACTTCTTTCTTAAAGTCCATGTGAATTACTTTCAATTCTTCAATCCGTACATCAATTCTTCCTTTTTCGTTGGCCAACTGCAAAACAGAATTAAACATATGTGTAAAAACCATGTTTTAAATAAACTAAATACCAATTTTTTAATTTTACCATAATGGCTTCGTTTGTGTTGCCATTACGAACAGCAACTCCTCGCCTCCTTTCAACATCTGCTTTCTCCCTTAGAGTCATACCAAAATGCATATCATGGACATCAGCAGCAGCAGACAGCCTCTCCCTTGTTTCACTAATATTTATTTCTGCATCTAAATCTAAATAAAACATATGGTATCCAGGATAGAGGAGGTCATCTAGAATATCCATGTGTTCGTAAATGACTTACACCCAACTGGCCAGTGCACATTTGTAGTCAGGGGCTGCATTGGGAGAAAATGAATTTTGGGTAGAAGTGGTGCTTGAATCACTACTCTCCATTCCAAAAGATGACTTTCCACTAAATCTTTAATATAAGCAAGTGTACTTTACAAATGAAAAAATCAAGGGTTTATATACAAAAAAATTGGAAGTTCAGGGGCAGTTATATACCAGTTACAAAACAGTTTAACACAACAGGTTTCAAAAAAACAGTTGAATAAGGATATACAGTTGTAGAACAGTTGTAAATAACTTCTAATTCGTAACTGCAAATTAATTCAAAATTGTTAAAAAAGTTATAGTCCCTGAACTTGTTAGAGTATTTACTCTGAACCACCTAACCTAATATATTTGCAACAACCTCTTTTTTTACCGTTCACACAAATTGTTGAACCATCCTCAGTTATATCTCTGAACCACATACTGAAATAACTCCGAACCAAATTCAATAATTCATAATTATAAAATTAGAAACACATGATGTTGTTAAATATATATTCATCGTTCAAATAAATACTAACCCCATTCTCTATTATATCTCTGAACCACGTGCTAAAATAACTCTGAACCAAACTCAAATTGTTGAACCATCCTTGGTTATATCTCTGAACCACATACTGAAATAACTCTGAACCAAACTCAATAATTCACAATTATAAAATTAGTAACACATGCTGTTGTTAGATAAATATTCATCGTTCAAATAAATGCTGAACCCATTCTCTATTCTATCTCTGAACCACGTGCTATAAATAACTCTGAACCAAACTCAGATTGTTGAACAACCCTCAGTTATATCTCTGAACCACATTCTGAAATAACTCTGAACCAAACTCAATAATTCACAATTATAAAATTAGAAACACATGCTGTTGTTAGATCAATATTCGTCGTCCAAAGTAAATGCTGAACCCATTCTCTATTATATCTCTGAACCACGTGCTAAAATAACTCTGAACCAAACTCAATAATTCACAGCTGTAAACCCAGGAACACATACTATTAGGTATATATTTACCCCAAAATGTATTTAACATTATTTGTTGGCTAATATAATGCATTCTTGATATCCAAAACACAATCCAAAAGCCCACATAATACAGTGCCATTGTTTGAACATATCTACAAGTCAGCCACCGACATATACAGTACCCAAAATGCAGTGTTTTTAACCATTATGGTTTTGGTAACTGTGGGTTGAAGTCCCTAATTTTTGCCAAGATCTCTTCCTTTATCTCATTGATTGAAGACTTGACAATTGCTTCCATTAAAAGCTCACGAAGATTAACCAAAGTCTTGGTGGAATTCTTTGAAAATCCACTATTCCAGTCTGATCCATTGCTTCCCATGTATGTCTCCATGTGGCGCATACAGAAGACACCACAGTCGACGAAGTTGTCGGTTGTTGCCCATTTAAGATCCATCAGGGCTGGTTTGGCTTTGCGAATCAGATCAGCTTTGTACTTCAAATTCTTCGAATCTAAGTACTTACTTAGGAAATTAACCTACATTTAACAGAAACGGTAAAAAACATATAGTTATGCAATGGTTAAAATACTGAAATGAGATAGAATTATATATGATTAAAAAACTTACAGCAACTCTGGGTATATTGACATATTTACTGGAAAAGGACACTGTGAGCTTGATGTTGTCAATAATGAAAACCTCTTTTGCCTTGAAATTGAATGTAATGAGATAAAAGTGCTTCGAGGCTAGGATAGGAAGCATTATCTGTTTATAGTGAATAATAGTATTATAAATATAATTGACATAAAAAAATATACCCATTTGAAATATAATAGCCATTGTTAAAAATACACATACCAAGTCAACCTCAGCCAAATTTGTTGGGCAAACGTCTCTAAGGAACTCATCAAATCTATTGCGAAATACATTAAATCTATCTTCTGGTTCAGCAGCAGAGGTTGAAACAACTGTCTCATTCTGAAAAATAAATAGATTACACTTGATTAAAATCTAAAACTCCATTATTTTAAAATTTCCTAAGAACTCAATAGACTTATAACACAAGAATTAAACTTACGCTGAGAGTGCAAGGGCAAAAATATCTCCTGATAGAACCATAGGCCCTACGTGATTCTTCAAAATTTAGTATTTTAGCCCACACATCAATGATTTGAGCATCAACGTACTGCTCATATTGTAGTGATTGCATTAGGGCTCGAGGGACAGTCACCCCTTTGTATTGAAAAAAAGCTTCCCTATAATAAACATAAAATTGTTATTAAAATTAATAAATTACAATTAAAACAAAATGAAATTAACATCTGATCCACACCCTCACTGACCCCCCCATACTATAAATCTCTGAACCACTATCAAACCAGTTGCATCATAAATACCAGAATCTAATCCCAAAAGACCACAACCCAATGAACCACTGAAAACACTCGGGATAAATTCCATGAACCACTCTCAGATTGTGAAGCTGAACCAAACACCAAATAAAAGTATTAGTACAACTTACATCAAATCGTCTCCACAATCTCCAACATATTTGTACACCTTTATGGTAGACCCAGTCCTCCTCTTGTTGGGGTTAACAAATCTATCATAAAAGGGACTTCTCATTTCTTTTGATGGTAATGCATCCCTTGTTGGCTGAACCCTTTTATCAAAAATTTCTTTTTTCTTTCTTGTCCCTCTAAAAATGACAATTTTAACATCAGTAAATGATATAATGTAACCATCTCTATATATAAATGATGCAAGTATTATTGATTACAATCAAACCTTTATCTTCCATCCAATAACCTAATATCCGCATGCTCTATAGAAGTGAATGATTAGTTAATTATTGGGGTGGTATCCACATAGTGCCATACTTTAGTTTCATTCCAATCAGTTTCTTCTTTGTCCTTCTTTCATCATTAACATGTTCCATGTCAAATATTTGGGGTTTTCTACGAACCTTTGGCACTGGAATCTTTATAACTGTTTTTTTCTTTGTTTGAGCAATATCAACAGGCACATCCTAATACGCAAAATAAAAAAATAAGTATTATTTTCCAGATAAAATATTAATAACAAATAATATGAATAAAAAAATATGATAAATTACCTTGGATTGTTCAGCTTTTGATGGTGCAGAGTATTGTTGTACCACTGGTGCCAGATGTTCTTCAAAAACCTGCTAAATTGAAAAAAAGGTATTATAGATTAAATATAAAAACATAAATCCTTAATATATGTATTGAATAAAATCATAAACATAAATAAATATAAAGAATTACTTGTTTATATGATGTTTGAACAGAAGCAAGAGTAGCTATATCCTTGAGAGGATTTGAAATAACTGGTTTATCTATAACTGGCAATTGCTCCTCTAAAACTGTCCGAGCATTGGTGGGATTTGGAATAACAGGGGGGTCAAACACTGGCAGTTTCTCCTCTAAGACTGGCTGAAAAACGGGATGAATAGGAATAACAGTGTTCTCAACAACTGGCAGTTTCTCCTCTAAACCTGGCTGAAAAATGGGAGTAATTTCTTTAACAGGGACCTTCGGATAAGATCTCTCAACATACTCGAATACTTCTGCAAATGTTGGTATTTTTTCAGGTGGAGTCAGCCCAAGACTCCATGATGGTTGGTCATGCAGTACTCTCTCCATCTCTTGTTTTTTTGCAATAGCAATATCAACAATCTGCATTAGTCTATCTAGCTCGGGATTGTTTGCAAATTCATCTGGTGTTGACCTGACTTCAGGAGATGTAGAACTAACAATTCGTATTGCAGCATGGTTCATATAGTCGAGTTCAGGATCCTCGTGTTTCTCCGAAACGAATTCAATTGTTAGCTCCACTACATTTGATATGGCTTTCGCCAACGAGCACATTGCAGCAATGTATCTCTCTTTTAGATCTGATCAAAAGGTAAAAATGCTATAATGTGCTGGCTTGGTTTCATATATACAAAAAAATATACTATTGAAATATTAAAAATACTTACTTTTTTACCAGCACCTTCAAAAAGCGTAGCATGCTTTTTTATTACATCTTCAGAAACCTATTCACCCTACCCAGTTATAAATGATTGCAAAAATATTGTGTTCGAAAACAATCAATAATAACATCCATGAAATCCAAATGATTTGTAGAGCTCAAACAAACTCACTCAATCCACTGAATCAAACTCAATCTCAGATACCATGTTCTGAGCCATTATCTGGTCAGTGTGATGACTGAACCAGACACACACTAAATGCCTGAACAACATAGTATGATTTCGTATATACAACAAAAAATACTATTAAAATATTAAAAACACTTACTTTTTTAATGGAACGTTCAACCAACATAGCCTGCTTCTTTTCAACATCTTCTTTCCCACCTTCTTCAACTTCAGAACCCTGTGCAACATACACTATGTTATATGATGCACAAATACGTTGTGTTTCAAAAAAAAAACCATTACTTACACATCCATAAACTCCATAAAACGTCTAAATCTAAAAAACAAAACTCACTCAACCCGCTGAACCACACTCGACCTCAGACAACATGTGCTGAACCCTTATTAAGTCAGTATAATGAACCAAATACTGAGAAATTTAATGAACCACTTCATTTCATTAATAAAACTTGAATAACATAAATGTATTTTACTGAACCATACACAGCATAAATGCGTGAACAACATAGTATAATTTCGTTGATACAAAAAAAAAACTATTAGAATATTAAAACCACTTACTTTTTCGCCAGAGCCTTCAAACAACATATGATGATTCTTTACTGCGCCTTCTTTGCCAAGTTCTTCAACTTCAGAAACCTACGTACCTCACTGTGTTATTTATGATAACAAGAATATTGTGTTCGAAAACAATGAATAATTGCATCCCTGAAGTCCATATACCTTATAAATCTCAACCAAAATCACTCAACCCACTTAACAACTGGATCGCAATCAGTCTCAAAAAACATCACTCTGAACCACATTTTATAATATACAATGACTACTAACTGAACCACATTCTATTAGTTGAATGTGTTGAAGCATTAACTAGTCAATATAATGAATCAATTAATGATGTATTTGATGAACCACTTCGTATTATGTGTACTGAACCAGGCACGCCCTAAATACATGAACACCAATGTATTTTTAAACATCAAAAATATAATATACACAACCAAAATACACTTACTACTTTTGTAGGAGCTCCAAAATCCTTGGCGTGTTCCTCTGTTGCATGCTCTTTGTTAGATTCTACTTCTTCACAAACCTATAAAAAAGGATTGTAGGTTATATCCTTTACATAGTGTAGCATGTATGAATGAACCACATAATTATACTATGTTATAACAATGACTAAATAATATTGCTTAATCAAACACAAACAACTCATTAAATATATTCTTACTTTTCTGGGCTCATATTCAATTAACCCGAATATCTCTTGTTGACTAATGTTGTCTCCAGCAAATAAAGAGACATGTTCTTCAACTGGCTTGATACTTAATCGTGGCAATACACGCCCATAACCAAACCCCCTGCCTTTCATCTCATCCCCTTCCCTTGCCTTGATGGACCGGTTTGTCCAATTGGCAAGAATGGGTACTGATCTCGGTTTCTCTTGCCTTTGAAGGCGGAGCCGATCAAGATAAAATAGCTGTTATAACAGAAAAATAGAAGCAAATATAAGAATATTTAAAGAACATACAAGAATAATAAAATAAAATACTACTTAATTCTCTAACTTACCACCAAAAATGGGAGAGAGCCTGTGAAACTAGAATTTTTGTTACAAGCCCATGTTTTTTTAGTTTCTACAAGCCGGTCAAGCAGAAACCCACACCAATTAAACTGGTTAATTGGTGTGGGTTTCTAGAAACAAATGTCGCTCTAGAAACAAATGTCGCTCTAGAAACAATATTCTAGAAAAACTAACGAATAAAACAAAATATTTAAACAACTATAACCAAATAAAAGTAAAATATAAACACTACCTATATAGGATTCTCATTTTTTTTTAAGAACAGTGACAACCTCAGGAAACAGACAAAAGATCATTCCACCCCTTCGTTCCCGACAAAACGTTGACATACTTTGACTTTTCGAATACTACTAAAACAGAAATCCCAAGAAAAACTAAAGGTTAATGAACTATAATCCATTAAAGAAAGGTATAAACAATAGCGATTGGGGGTTTTCTATTGTTTATCAAAAACAACGACTGAGGAACACGGATAAAATCATGGATAACGAAATGTTCAACTGCTTTGACTCTTGAAGTACTAATAAGCCATTATCAGAAACAAACTGTTAATGAACTAGAACCAAGTAAAGAAAAGTATACTCACCTTCATGAACGCGGATTTCCATTTTTTGATCAAAAGCGACAACTGAAGAACGAGAAAAAACACAAAACAGAAAAGGATAAAATCGTTAATATACGAAGTAATACTGATTAAACATTCGAAAATGAAAACAACGAACACTGATTTAAGCTTACATTACGGCGAAAATGCCGAGATTGGGGAAGGAATTCGAAGCGACAGAGAGAATGTCCGGTATGAAGAGAGAGAACGATTTCAGTTTTCAAGGCGATGATACGAAAAGCAAACCCATCACCACGCAAAGGTCCACCAATGGTCTGACATGTAACAGCAAATACAATAAGCAAAATGACAAAACTACCCCTGCAACCGCTATTGGGCTTTCTATCTTATTTTTTATTCTCTATTGGACTATTAAAAAGGTATTGGGCTTTTATGCTCTGAACCTTCATTTCTATAAAATTGAAAAGTTTTATTCCATTAGCCACACGTTATAAAATTTGAATTTAATTTAAGGAAATTTTTGATTACTGTCTAAGAGGAATACTGAACAACACACACTGCAAATGCTGAATCACATAATAGTACGTAATACTGAACCAATTAAAAATACCATATTAAACGCCACATGATTTTTTCTCTGAACCAAGTACAATCATAGATACTGAGCCCCTGAACCAATTCTTCGTAAAATAATGAGTCAAGTATTATATAAAAGTACTGAACCAATTAAAAATATAATACTTAAAGGCCAGTATTTTGTCATGTGAACCAAGTACAATAATAGACGTTGAAACAATTCTTAATAATCTCCTGAACAACACAAGCAGTTATAAACACACATTGATAAATGGACAAGATAGACTACCTGTTTTCATATTTATCAAAACACAAAAAGTTGCCATTCTCGTTGATACACAAAGTGTTGATGAAATTTATTGATTACAAGTGTTGAGGCACTATTTCTCCCCCATATTCTGATAAGCACACAGTCAATCCTCTATTATATATAATGAACAACACACAGTGCAAATGCTGAATCAAATAATAGTAAGTAATACTGAACCAATTAAAAAATACACTATTAAATGCCACGTGATTTTTCTCTGAACCTATTACAATCATAGAAACTGAGCCCCTGAACCAATTCTTTGTAAAATACTGAGTCAAGTATTAGATAAAAGTACTGAACCAATTAAAAATAGAATACTTATAAGCCAGTTTTTTGTCCCTGTGAACCAAATACAATAATAGATGTTGAACCAATTCTTAATAACCTCCTGAACAACACATGCAGTTATAAACACGCATTGATAAATAGACAAGATAGACTACCTGTTATCATGTATATCAAAACACAAAAAGTTGCCATTGTCGTTGATACACAAAGTGTTGATGAAATTTATTGATTACAAGTGTTGAGGCGCTATTTCTCCACAACATTCTGATATGCACACAATCAATTCTCTATTATATATAATGAACAGCACACACTACAAATGCTGAATCAAATAATAGTAAGTAGTACTGAACCAATTAAAAATACACTATTAAACGCCACATGATTTTTTCTCTGAACCAATTACAATCATAGATACTGAGCCCCTGCACCAATTCTTTGTAAAAATACTGAGTCAGGTATTGGATAAAAGTACTGAACCAATTAAAAATAGAATACTTAAAAGCCAGTATTTCGTCCTGTGAACCAAACACAATAATAGATGTTGAACCAATTCTTAATAATATCCTGAACAACAAATGCAGTTATGAACACACATTAATAAATAGACAAGATAGACTACATGTTATCATATATATCAAAACACAAAAAGTTGCCATTGTCGTTGATACACAAAATTAACTGTCCCACAATCCAAAATACATTCGCATAATCGACTAATAAAAGTTTCAAGAAAAACTACAAATATCACATTAAAATCTTCAATTCCCAGACTGGTAATCAGTAATTCTCGCAATAACAGACTGCCTTTCTTCATTGATAAGAGACCAAACAATCGCATGCATATACAACCTTCGAAGATCAGATACCGCATTGCCCGGGTTCTTGGATAAGCCACAACTCCAATTATTTATACCCTGGTAAGTCTCCAAATGACGCATGCAGAAAATGCCACGGTCGGTGTAATTGTCAGTAGTCGCCCACGGTAAATCCAGACAGAATGGTTTACATTTGCGAATAAGGTCCGCCTTGCTGGGCAGCATCATCTTATCTAGGTAGTGACTCATCAATTTAACCTTAAAAGTTCACAACAAAACAAAACCAAATAGTGGATGTTGATACAGGAAGAATAAATCAAACACACCCATGTGACAAGGAATGTATATACTTACAGCTACTTCTGGGATGTCAGAGTATCTCAAGCCAAAGCCAACTTCCAGCTTCATGTTATCAATAATAACAACTTCCTTTAACTTAAAATTAAAGCATATAATGTAATAGTGCTCAGATGCAAGGATTGGCAACATGATCTGCATGATGAGAAATTTAATTTAAATCATTTAATTCAAATTTAGTATTAGAATAAATATACAGCTCAACACCAACAAAAATATTCAAATTTAATTGAAATTCTTTATATAAACTTATTAATTCAAACCCAACCAAATTTGAAACAGATGAGTCTCTAAGAAGCTGATCAAATTTAGTATGAAACATGTAGAATCGCCTTTCAAAGCTTACATTAGGGCTAGCCACAACTGAACCTAACTGAATAATATTAACAACGCTGAATTATATAATGAACGAAAACAAAAATTGAACACTCAATCACACGCATTAAAAATTAAAACTTACACTGAGATTACAAGTGCCCAGGTATCTCTTACAGCCATAAAATGTCTCTTGGTAGTTAAGAACTCTCACAAAAGTATCAATCACTTCGGCATCAACATATTCATTGGGGAGTAAGGATTGAAACAACACACGTGGGAAAATTCGATCTTTGTACTTAAAAAGAACTTCCCTGTTATAATACCATAAGAATTACAAATTTACTATCAGATTGAAATTAAACAAACTATATTTCTTTCATGCACAACATTACCTGTGTAATCAATAAATTTCATATATATAAGAGCAACTTACATCATATCATACTCAGGTTCAGCAACATAACTGATAAGCTTGCAAAGAAATGGTGAACTTAGAAGACAGGGATTAACGGCTTGGCTTCTCAAAGGGAGGTTTGATTCTTTTGATCCATTCACTTCACCCAACTGTCGATTTTCCCTGATTTTCCTCTGTTTTTCCTGTTCATTCTTTATTTGCCTCTTCAACTGTCCCATTGTTGTTTCATCTACGAAAAAATTAATTAATATCTAGTTCATCTGAACGACATACAATATAGTTACTGAAGCCCACTACAATATAACACTGAATCATACAAACTCCAATAAAGGGAACGGCAGGGATGACCTCCACAGATCTAGATCACTGAACCATATTCAAAATAGGTAAATGAACTAACGTAAAATAAAACACTAAATCATCCACCCTCAAGCTAAAAAGAATTGTTGGAATGAACCCCACATAACTGGAATCATCTGAACTACATGCAATATAGGTACTGAACCAAATTCAACAAAAACACTTAATCATCTAAGTCCAGATAAAGGATTGAAGGGATGAACCCCAAAGAGCTAGAGCACTGAACCACATTCAACTAAAAAACACTAATTTTGTAAGGCATACTACTTATAGACAACAGAAAAAAAAGAAACATGCAACAAAACACATGCAACAAAACACAACGTCGTACCGCTGAAGATGATGTTTTCCATTGTAAGCGAATACAACCAGCAACTTCAAAACTCCGAATATGGATGTAACGTGGAGCAAAATACGGCGCTACTGGAGATTTTAAGTTCAGAAGCAACAAAACAAAACGAACTTTTAGAGAGAAACAGAATACAAAACTCGATTAAACTTTGAGTCCGAAAATCGGGAAGCGTAAAGAGAGAGAAGAGAGCAATCGATTACCTTCAGGCCACGATGATGCTTTTCTCTGGACGAAATCCCCTAGGGCAGATATAGGATCCAAGATAGTGGAAGTTGAAAAGACATAATCGGCATTCAAAAAGACAAAAATACCCACAATTATTTTACACGCGTCACACGCGCCTGCCAATTCCGCGCCATCTCGAGATATTATTATTTTAATCCAAATCACCCAATTACACCTCTTCTTTCCTTCTCACCGGTATATACTATTCTCACTTGAACCCTACCCTATATATTGGGAGTGGTTCCAGAGTGCACACCTCTTAGGGTGTGCATTGTGCACAAATATTATTCGGTGAAATGTGAAACATTATTCGGTGAAATTTTAAGCATTATTCGGTGAAATGTGAAACATTCTACCGAACACTGTTATGTTTTTTTTTCCGTTCAGTTCAGATGAAAACGTCCCAATTCCACTGAATAATTTATAACATTCTACCGAATAATGTTTAGTTTTTTTATTTATCCATTTCAAATAAAAGAAACCCCAATTACCTAAACAATAGTTACAATTTATATGGAATGCCTCAAATTTCACCAAATAATGTTTCACATTCCCCTAAAGAATACTCACATTTCACCGAATAATGCTTCAAATTTCACTGAATAATGTTTCACATTTCACCGAATAATATTTTGTGCACAATGCACATCCTAAGCCTTGTGCACAAGTTACCCATTCTCTCTCTCTCTCTCTCTCTCTCTCTCTCTCTCTCTATATATATATATATATATATATATATATATATATATATATATAGGGTTTGCTTCAAATGTAAAAAGTCATTAACGTGTAAAATTGGCTTAAGGTGTAAAATTTTGTCTTTTAGTGGATTTAACACACGGGCGGGCTAATTTAACCAAAAAAAAAAGGTCCAATTTGGCCCATCTTTTGTTCAGGTTCTTCAATCCGAGAAAGCGGTCTTCGATCTTCCCTGGCCGCCGGTCTTCGACCTTCACAGCGGAGCGAGAAGAAGAACAAATCTCGCCCCTTCCATGGCCGTCGTCATCGGCATCAAAACCTCTGGCGGAGACGATGTTGCAGGTGGCGTCGTTGTGGTCGCTCAGCTGCACGAGTTGCTCGGCGGTGGACATCTCAGAGTGGGAGAAGTAACAATCGGCGGACATCCGGCCTCTCTTCTTCGTCTTCGATCAATTAGGGCTCTCAGGTTCGTTTGTTGCTTCTCTTTTGGCCCTCTTCTACCAATCAATCGTCGATTTTGTCTTCTAATTAGGGTTCTGAAATTGGTATCTGTTCCTTCATCTCCTAATTAGTGATCGAGATTTTGTTTTTGTGCTTCTGAATTATTTAATTAGTGGATTGAATTTATGAATTTTGATGGATGGAAATTGGATTGAGATTGAGATTTGTGGATTTGAAATTGAGATTGAGATGGGATAAATTCATGTCTTCCAGGTGTTTGATAAAATGTCTAGGAGAGAAATCGAGATTGAGTTATGGTTAAATCCATGCCTACTAGGTGTTTGATAAAATAAATATTGTTGCCAATTACATGGCGATGTGGTGACTTTCTAGCATATATATATGTATTTTCATGTATTTGTCCATCATTTATTTTGCGAACAAGACCTTTTGCTTTGCAATGAAATGGCTGATGAGTCCTTGGAATATGAAAAAAAGCCCCCAAATTTAAAGAACTACAAATAGAGATTGACCTAACCATGATGAGGATAAGCAAATAGAGATTGAGTTTTATGGCGCATAACTACTGGAAAGGAAAATGGGCATGAACCATCCAGTGGATTGTGGTGGAGACCTCAACCTCCAATTGTATTGTCAAAAGTTGTGCATTGCTTTTGTAGTTTGGTAGGAATACATATATAATTAACCATTCCGGAATGGCTCACCGGAAAGGACTTGTGGATAATAGTCATAGGTCCCCGGTTCGAACCCCGAAATGGCCGCTCTTTATTTATCAATTCAAGGAATACATATATAATAGTAATTGACTTGTCACTTGGTGTGCTTTAATTTCTTGAAGCGTTCCTATGTCAATTTTTAGAGATGCAAGATGGACACTTGGCTAATATAATTAAAATTTCCATTTTTCAATTGTTCATAAGATCTCTAGATCGAGTATGTTGTTATACAATAATTACTAATTAAGATTGACAATTGCTAATTGGTTGAGATATGAGTTTCAAGTATTGCACCTTTAATTCAGTTAATTTATAATAGGTCTTCCACATTACATTACATATGTTCTTATTTTTCTGTAATTCTTATTCCAAGCAAGCCAAATAGTTAAAATTTTAAAACTCTTAACAATCTACAATTCAGTTAATATATAATAGGTCTTCCATTTTTTGTGGCATTAGTTGAATTGCTTATGAACTTTTTTCTCTTTATCCTTTTCTCCTTATACAGTGATTGTGAACTACTGATGTGCTGTCATAGGTAATTTAAGACTTAGCCTATTAGGTCAAAATGGAAGAGCAATGTGCCTACGCACAAAGATGCGGGTTCAAATCCCGTATAGGCTATCTATGTTTATCGCTTACAAGTACTATGTTTCTCTTCATGAATAAGAGTGTAAAGTGCAAAAATAAAATTGAAATGTGCACATTTAGAATACAAGTGTGCAAAAGTAAGATACACTTGTGCAACTGTGAAGTGCATTTGTGCAACTGTGAAGTGCATTTGTGCAACTGTGAAGTGTATTTGTGCAACTGTGAAGTGCTTTTGTGCAACTGTAAAGTGCAAATATAAGAACATAAAGTGTAAAAATAAAATTGTAATGTGCACATTTAAAATACAAATGTACGTAGGATACAATTGTGCAAATTTAAACTACAATTGTGCAAAAGTAAGATACAATTGTGCAAATTTAGAATACAATTGTGCAAAAGTAAGATCATAATGTACATGAATAAGACAAAAGATGTGTTTTTGAAATCGATGTTTTAATTTTGTTTTTTTTATTACTTTTGAGAGTTTGGGTTCACATCTCGCATAATTTAGGTTGATAGATGTGAGTTTGAAATCGATTTTTTTTACGTATAACAATTTCAAATTAAAGTGCATACTTAAGGTTAAAAAGTGCATATATTTAAGGTTAAAAAGTGCATAACTAAGATTATAATGTGCATGATTAACAATTTGTGATTGATGTGTTCTTGTTTATAATATAACCTATGTGGGATTCGAACCCACATCTTTGTGCATACGCACATCGCTCTACCAATTGAGCTAATAGGTCAAAAATATTCCATCATAGTTGTAAAAATCAAGCAAATAAGTAGCATTTTTCTTTTATAAACCAGGCATTAATAAACTCCGATTATCATTTCCAAAATAAAATAGAAAGGTGGCATCCGATTTCCCTAAAGCATCTTGTTAAACCCATGCAAGAAAACACGAGACTACAATTCATATATGGACTAGAATTCATTGAAATAGCAAAAAGAAACAACCATTAGAAACTTAGGCATAGTGCTTAATCTGCTACCAAGAGTTGTTGGCAAATACCATTAAAGATTCAACTCAATAGAGAATCATCAATGTCTAATTTGATTCATTTTCAATACAAGATATAAGGAATTTGCCAGCCAAGCTCCATTGCACTAGCTTTGTGAGATACCGAGAGTTGTTCAAACCGAACAAAAAAAAAATGTATACTAGAAAAGAACCTAGAATGAACCGTTGTTGGCCGGACACCCGAAATCAATAGATGCATAGATGGCCAGTGCATCATCAAAAGGTAATTGTGGGCCAAACAGAAGGCATCATCAAACATTTATGCAGACTAGTGAAAAAAACAAGCTAATTTTCCCTTTTGCTGATGAAAATCACAGTCCTTATGTGTACCCTTCACCAACTCAACACCTCCTTCAAGCAATGAACTCATCTGCGATCTTCTAGCATTTCCAGATGCAAGAAAGCAAACAGAAGGAAGAGATGGATCTATAACAGGTTCAACATGAAGGAATTTGAAGTCAAAAGCGTCAAAGGGACAATCACAGGAACCCAAGCAGCAGCACGCAAGCAGATCCAGAAAAAATGGGGAGGACCTAAACTACTTAAACAAGCAAAATCTCAAGGAAAACTAATGCTGTCTAATTCACAGCACTAAATTACACAATGAAAATATCATCAGTATGCATAAAGAAAAAGATATGCCCACTCTTTCAATAAAAACAAGTGACGCCGTCAATCGCAAGAGAAATGGAACAACATTTGCATCCATACGTAGAAATCAAGCAAGAACCCTAGATATACACAACTCTCATCAGGACAAGAACTCAGAAAATAGAAATCGCGGCACATCACAAGTCTCATCAAACCTCAAATTTGTTTCATTCACTAAAATCTCAGTGCAATTTGACAAAGAGGCATTTTAACAAACACCTTAGGTGCGATTAAGCAGAGAAAAAAGAGAAAGCTGGCATCCCTCCTAACTTGACCCTATCAGAAGATTTCAAAACACAAATTCCCATCTCATAGCTACGACATCAGAACATATCCCAACAGAAATCGCACAAATTAATCAAACATTACAATAAACAACAGCACGCATCCAATATAAAGGTTTATCAGACATCAAACCTCGCTCAAAACACGATTGAAGGAATAAAACGAAGGCAAGGCAATCATGAACTCGGGATCGAGCTAACAATGCGGTGAAATGGTTCAACATGTTTCAGATTCAGATAGAACAAGGAGCGGTAGATACAGAGAGAGATAGAGAAATGCTTACTTGAGAACCAGCGGCGGCCATGGCGGATTGGCGAGCACGAGCGAGTGCGACCAAGCGAGGGAGAGTGAGAGCGCGAGATCAAGCGAGCGAGGGATATTGCGAGCAGAGAGGGAGCGAGGGAGATCTGAGATGACGAAGAAGAATCACTCGCCGCTCCCTGTCCTACCTCCGCCTTCAATCAGTGAGCAATCAGAGAGAATTGGCGGCAGCAGCCATGCGGATTGGCGAGCGCGAGAAAGGGAGAGTGCGAGAACAAGCGAGCGAGAGAGATTGCGAGCAGAGAGGGATCGACGAAGATCTGAGATGATGAAGATGAATCACTCGCCGCTCCCTGACCTACCTCCGCCTTCAATCAGTGAGCAATCAAAGAGAGTGTGTTTCTATTTTTCCGGTTTAGCCTTTTTTTTATGAAACGGGTCCGGTTTGTTTTTTTTAAAACCAGCCAGCGTGTCCGGTTTTGCAATAAAAAAACAAAATTTTACACGTTAAGGTGTAAAATTGTCTTAGGGTGTAAAATTTGCTCAAGGTGTAAATTTTTGACAATTAGTATAAACCCGGACATGCGGGTCTGTTTAAAAAAAAACGGAAATTTCGCGAGGTACCCCTGGGGTATTGCAATTTTCGCGAGGTATACAACTTTTTTGCATATTTCGCATGGTGCCCTCGTGGTTTTCAATTTTTTCGCCTCGTGCCCTTCTAGGTTAAATCTAACCGTTTCTTTGATTTTCCGTTAGATTGCAATTAAAAAAAATTAAAGAAAAGAAAGGATGGAGAGCTGGAGAGCAAAGACAGCGAAGAGAGAGCCAGACAAAGAAGAGCGAAGCGACGAAAACCAGAGCGAAGCGAAACCAGTCCGAGCGCCGCCGCCAGTCCGAGCGCCGCCTCCAGTCCGAGCGCCGGCAAAGACGAAGGATGATGCACGAGGTGAAAGCGCCGCTGCCGAGGACGAAGGTTATCATGGGAGAAAAAGACGGAGTCGTTGTTCCTGAGAACGAAGGCGGTGGAGGCCCATTGCCTCGGCCGGCGACCGGAGTTGGAGGTGGAGGAGAAGAAGCTGGTGCAGTCGGCATATAGGTTAGCAATTTACAGAATTCATGGCATTAGGTTGAAATTGAAGCATTTGGGTTTTTTTTGTGATGTGGAATTTAGGGTTTAAGTTGAAATTGATGTATTTGGAATTGGGAATTTCGTTTCTCAATTGCAATCCGTTGCAATCCGATTTGTTAATAAAATTGCAATGCTTGTTAAGTTACTTACTGTCAACTGTAATGGTTGACACTTGACAGTAATTTCTTTGTATCCGGCACTTGCTTGAGAAAGGCATTTGCCTTGTATTCGGCACTTGGGCACATTCTTGGTCCATTTGCTCATTGCATCTTCAGATTCATTTAGAAATATCAGATTTGGTTATGAATTCTAGTGTGTGGCTTCCATTTTTTTTTTGTAATTTACCTATTGCTGAATGTATCGAATTTGGTTATGATTTGGTGCAATTTCTTCTGTAAGTTGAAGATAACGGAAGGAAATGCAATCTTACTAGGGAAGTTTGATCATTAAAATTGATTTGTCTATGAAATTATGAGGAGCTGGGGACATAGTTGAGGATTTAGAGCTCAATCTACTTTAGAATTTTTGTGAGCTCAACTGCTTTTGTGGCGTGTGCAAGACTTTTTACAATGTTTTAGGGAGTTTGCTTCTATGCGGACATTTTATTATGGAGTATCAAGTATGCTTTGGATATTAAAGTACTTGCGTTCTGTGTGAATGATTGTTGTGCAGCACTTGTTTTGATAATAAACATGATCTTTATACGGTGTTTATGAAGCTTAAGGTATAGTTTATAAACTACTAAAATCAAAGGGGTTGAAGTCTATATTGTCGGTGAGCTATTATATGTATTTCCGAATCTATCGGTCACTCTATTTTATCGGTCATTATTAGTTATATATCCAAAAATGATGATGTGTATTTTGAGCATGAATCATACTGCTTTCCCACAGACAGTGTGATTATAGGACAGCAAATAAGGATATTGGATGTTCTTTAGCTGCAGAAGGTGATTCCTAGGATCTTTTTCCTCTTCAAATCAGACTTTCAGTGATGTGGGAAACTGGTTTAGTAATTGTGATGATTTGTGAAATGGTTAGTTCTGTGGTTCATCTTCTTTCATTTGTAATATGCTAGTGGTCGGATCTGAAAAATTCAAGTATGTGCACACTCAAAAGTTTTTATATACCTTTTCTTTGCTGAAATTTACAAAGTTAATTTCTTGCTTTATTTATTTAAATTACGTAGAAAGTAAAATGTCTTTGTACAAATTGGATGTATACTGAAACAATGAGAAATATAAGCGAAGGGTATTCATTTGATTATGTGTTGTTTTTGTTCAGATCCAAGAATTTTTGTATCAGTTCATGGCTTATGGAAATGATGAACTGTATTTTTAACAAGACTGATGAAAAATCTATGTAATGAAGGGGGATAATGACTTCTGATGCTCTATTTGCAGTGATTGATACTCTTAAAACCCCTTGCAGCTTCTTATGTTTTATTAGTGTTGAGAGCAATAATAACAATACCTTACCTCTTCTTCTAAAAGGATGTTATGCTTCATATGCAGGAGGATGAACCTGAAATGACTTTCACCACTGAGATAAAGGAAAAAGGTTTGTTCATAAAAAGCTTTTAGCTTATTAGCTCAAAATGGGAGAGCAATGTGCTTGTGCACAAAGATGTGGGTTCGAATCCCGCATAGGCTTATTGAATTTATAAATCAATATTTATCTTCTTTGATCGAGACCATTACCTAGTCATGCAAAGCAAAGAGATGATTACATAAAACAAATTAAATATCTAGATTTCTGTATTAGCCTATGTGGGAGTTGAACCCACATCTTGTGCATAAGCACGTGCTCGACCATTTGAGCTAATAGGCTTCAAAACAAGTTTCAATGTAATTTTATGCCCTCTCATTTGTTATACCAAGACTAAATGTGTAATTCAACAAAGTGCAAATCCAAAACCTTAACTAATAAACTGATAAATAAAAGAAAGCATGTGGAATTTAGTAGAAGTTGCATTTAAAATGAAGATGAAGTTGCATTTTATTGTTTAATTCATGGTCATATCAGCTAGAGCGTTCTTAGCTAGTATTAGTTAGGTATATCATCTGGTGAAAGTTGGAAAAGAGAAGTGGTGAAAGGTGCACTACACACTAGTTAGGTATATTTGTTCCAAGGAAATTAATAATAACAGCAAAAACATGATGCAAAAACATAATAATAAGGCAAGGCATATATATAATTATCCAGAAGAAAGCAAAAACATGATGCAAAACACCAAGCTCTTGTCACACAATCCTTGTTTGCCAAAAATTCAAATATATGCCTTTATCAATTTAGAACAAAAAGTTATCTCATTCTTATCTTCCACAACCAAGCCAATAAGACTGATGCCAGATTAAAGCAAAGGCAGGCAATGAATTTGCATAACCAAAACCCAACATGAAAATTCTCTAATGCTTACTTTCATCACATAGAAATTTACAGAATCACATAACTCTAAATAATCTGTCAATCATGCCACATTAAACAGAAACCCTACACCCCAAAAAGACCCAAGCCCCCAAACCCTACACCTCAAAAAGACCCAAGCCCCCAAACCCTACAAGAAAACCCCAATTCATTGTAAGAAATAGGCTAATAGTTGAGAAACTTAAATTACCATCATAAGAAACAAACAATTTATGCTGACAGTAGGTTAATTCCAATTGAGTCAAATGAATGAACCTCTACAAAAACCCTAAATTGAGAAACAAACAATTTATGTTGAGAGTAGGTTAATTCCAATTCAACCCTAGCGCAGCAACAGGTATCGATTTCAACAGAAATTTCGATTTGGATATCTATCGATTTCGATATGCATCAAATTCAACCCTAGCGCAGCAACAAGTGCAGCAAACCCTAGCGCAGCATCAGGTGCAGCAACAGCAAAAGACAGGAAAAGTCTTACCTTTCTCGCGAGGGCGCAGCAATAGGTCCGAGTCCGAGCGAGGGTGCAGCCACCAGGTTCGAGTCCGAGCGAGGGCGCAGCCACCAGGTCCGAGTCCGAGGGAGGGTGCAGCCAGCTCTTCGCGTCGCTCTTCGCGTCTCTGCTGAGCTTCGTTTCTTTCTTTTTTTTTCTTTTTTTTTTATCTGAGCAAACTAACGGAAATAACAAAAAAAGTTAAAGTTAACCGACAAGGGCACGAGGCGAAATGGGTTAAAACCTCAGGGGTACCACGCGAATTTTGTAAAAACGTTGTATACCCGGCGAAATTTGCTATACCCAGGGGTACCTGGCGAAATTTCCGAAAAAAAAACCAGGTTGAACCGGCCTAAAAAACCCCTTCTTCAACGGCATTTCCCAACCTCATCTCTTTCTTAGACTTCACTTTCCCATGGCTCCCCTCGCCCTCTGCTTCTCGCTCGCTGCTCCAGACCCCTTTCCGATCGGTCTCGCCTCCCCTTACCATGGCGCCTCCCAGATCGTGCTCTTCGATCTCTAGTCAATTTGTACACATTTCACACGAAAAGATGATGCTCCCAAGATCTCCAGTGATGGAGCAGGTGCATCTGTCGGAGATTCTCGCGTCTCCAAACCCTAGCTCGCTGAAGCAGCGGTCCAATCGGAAGGATCGGGAATTACTGAAGGAGAACTTAGATCCGAATGGCTTGCCTTGTTCAGTTGTTCTTCCGATTCGGAAGTCAAGGTGAGGCTAATTGTGTCATTCGATATTTCGTTCGTGTCTTTGAAAAAATTGGGAACCTGAATGAAATGTTACTGTGAATATTCTGCCAGAGACATAGCAATTTAGTTATCGAATTTAATAAATTTGGTCAGTTTTCTATCTACTTTGTTAATCATAAATTAGGTTTTGTGGATTGAGATTCTGGTGAAGGTGTTAGGGTTTATTCTTTTTGGTAGTTCATTTACAGAATTAGATTCAATGGATTGAGGTTTTGTTGAAGATGTAAAACTCACCTACAGCTATTAGTAAATTATTGAGATTGAGATTGAGAGGAATTAGATTCAATGCAAACATTCTGTGGATTGAGATTGAGAGGAATCTATTAGTAAATTATTGGGATTTTCCTGTTGATTTTGGGTTGATTGAGATCCTATTGATGAATTGGTTATTGCTTTAATATTTTGTTACACAGTAGCTCATGAGTACAATTTCGGGTCTGCTATATGTTTTTGATGATCAATCTGTTGGACTTGACTGTGTTTCATATGAGGCTTTCATTGAGTCTGTTTTTGCTAGAGTTTTTTTTCCCTTATCACCGTCTCTTGGCATAAGTTTAAAACTAAGTTACCATGATCCTTGATTCTTTCTGCCAACTACTTCTGAAAAAATTGTAATTGATTTTAAGCCTATTAGCTCAAATAGTTGATTTTAAGCCTATTAGCTCAAATAGTAGAGCGATGTGCTCACGCACAAAGATGCGGATTCAAATCCCGCATAGGCGAGTTTCTTTACATGCATAGGCTGGTTTCTTTACACGCATAAGACAAGGATTATATGTTAATACATTAATTGCTTAGAATCAATAATAGAGAAAGGAGGAAATAACATAACAGGTTATGCAAAATCCTCATTTCATGACCATGGTTGAACGTCTTGGTAGTGCTTTAATGCAGGTGACACTTCACCCTTGCACAAACTCTCAATCACATATCTTCTTTCCAAGTGTTGTGATATTTTGACATTGTGCTTTCAAACTTAACATTTGTTTGAAATGGTTTGCAGGACCCGACAATGTTTATGTCTGATATATTACACTGCTAGTTTCTTTATGCTGTCAAGTGCTAAATACTAACTGGTGCAAGTAAAAACCAGCATTATGGTTCATTTCTGTTTGTGAATCATCGGACATGAGCGATGTCAAGTGCTAAATACTAACTGGTGCAAGTAAAAACCAGCATTAGGGTTCATTTCTATCTGTGAACCATCATACATGAGTGCATTAAAGTCAAAAAATATAGAAACTGTCTTGTTTGCATGCACAATTGAATTGATCCATCATTTCTGTGCAAGTAAAAACCAGAATTACTAACCAATACATCGGTGTATCATTTTGTGTTCTATATTCTACCTAGTTGATCCATCATTTTGTGTTCTATAGAAATTGTCTTTTTTTGCATGCACATTAAGGTTCCGTCTGCAAATATCCGAACTGGTGGCATTAATGGAATTGATAGTGATAGAACTAACCAGGATTCCACTCAGGTACTTGTTCTTTTTTAAGGTTTTTTAAAATAAATAAAGTAAAATTATAGTGCTCTATAATTTTGGTTTCAAAGTTAATGAATGTCATTCTTGCAGAAAAATGAGATCCCACGTCTTAACAAAGGTCCAGCTGCTGCTACCTGCCTACCCGTTTTCCCTTGGCTTGGACTCAAGTACAAATTGCTGCTAGAGTCTTCCACTCTTGCTTTTATCCTTCATTGTATTGTGTTTCACAAGGTTTAGTTTATACCACGAGCCTGCTTGTTGAATCTACTCCCTTTTTCTTATTCGATAAATGACTTTTGTATTTCTGTACATCTTTGCTGATACCTATCACAAAGGAACGTCTCACTGCTGAAGTTATTAAGGTTATTGCTTTCGTGTTGGATGAAAATTTGGCAAATCAACAACAGATGCATCTTATTTCTGGATTTTCAATTTTGGGATTTTTTCTGCAATCAGTTCCTCATCAACAGCTTAACTTAGAGACACTTTCAGCTTTACAACATCTGTTTAATGTTGTTGCCAACAGTAGTATGTTATATTTGCCCTTCTTGTTGGGCATGTCTCATATATGTTTTAGATCCATATCTCTTTCCTTGTGTCTATTAAATGCTTTCTTTTACTTTTTCTCATATGGAATGTATCTGTTTTCCTCCCCCTCAAGATTGTTAGAGTTCCTAGTTAGAAAAGTTTTTTTTTTTTTATATCCTATTGTGTGGGTACATACTGGTTTCAAGATTCAGCATGAATTATGTATGTTTTTTAGCCAACAGTTTGATAATGATCCGAGGCTTCTCAGTTTGTGTCGACTTCCACTCATTATTGATCTGATACGCCTCTTATATCTCTAGTTTTCCCTTTTCTTAGATTACATGAAAAATAAATTCATTGGAAGGTATCTTATTTCTCGACTGATGCTCAGTGACACTGCAAGAAACTGTTAAGACGAGAGTGTATCAGAAGAAGCACATGAACACTCAATGTCTGCACTTGCAAAAGAGACCAAGAAACTGTTAAGAAGAGAAACCTCTCTGTTTGTTCCAATTCTATCAAACATTCAAACTGAATAAAGATGTGATTTAAAGCCTATTAGCTCAAAATGGTAGAGCAACGTGTAACGTACAAAGATGCGGGTTCAAATCCCGGATAGGCTATCTATGTTTATCGCTTACAAGTAATATGTTTCTCTTCATGAATAAGAGTATAAGGTGCAAAAATAAAATTGTAATGTGCAAATATAAGAACATAAAGTACAAAAATAAAATTGTAATGTGCAAATTTAGAATACAAGTGTGCAAAAGTAAGATACAATTGTGCAGATTTAAACTACAATTGTGCAAAAGTAAGATACAAATTGTGCAGATTTAGAATATAGTTGTGCACATTTAGAATAAAAGTGTGCAAAAGTAAGATGCAATTGTGCAAATTTAGAACACAATTGTGAACATTTAGAATAATAGTATGCAAAAGTAAGATACATTTAAAATAGGGAAAACTAATTAAAATACCTCCACCCTTAGGGGAATGGTAAAAATATATCATCAACTTTCAAATGTAATAAAAATATCCCGACCTTTGAGGGTGGTGGTAATATATTACCCTGTATTTTCTCACGGGTTAAAAATGCTGATAAGACAACCTACGTGAATTTTTTTTTGACAAGACAACATACATGGAAGCCTTTTTTTTTACAAATTAGCACTAAAATTGGGGTTTCTTGATCGATTTCCTTATGAAAAATAAAACGATAACAAACTAAACCCGAAAAACGAAATTGATTCAACCAATCAACTAATCTGGTCAAAATTGCCTCAAATTAACACAACACGACTATTCCTAACACCAAACTGACAACAAAACTAAACCAACAACAACAACAACGAAGAGAGAAAAAAAAACACTTACCCACCCAAATCTATGAACGAATCAAAGGGGAAGAAGATGTGAGAGAGACATCTCAAGATAGTCGACCACGAGGGAGGAAGACTGACATTGAAGAGGAACTACGAGCTACCTAGAAGACCTGGAAGACAATTCAAGAGGCGACCACGGTTCACATAAGAAGATATGAGGGAGGAAAAGTTGTTGGGTATGAACCCAGTCCAACTCTTTATTTTTTTTCCTAAGGACACTGTTCAAGAAAACCCTTGTAAAAAATCCGCGTAGGCTGCCTTGTCAGCATTTTTTACTCGTGAAAAAACTTGTGGTAATATATTACAACTACCCGCAAAGGTCGGGATATTTTTATTACATTTGAAAGTTGAGGATATATTTTTACCACACCCCCAAATGTGGGGGTATTTTAATTAGTTTTCCCTTTAAAATAATATGAATATTCAGATGTGCATGAATAAAGTGCAGATGTGCAATCTGACCCTAGTGAAGTGGCAACTCAAGCAGATGATGTGCTAATGAATGTTTGTGCTAGGTCGAGAGATGCTGGTGATGTTGCGTCACAAGGAGATGAAGTGAACCCATGAAGTTGATCTTTTTTTTTTCTTTTTTTTTTTGCTTTAGTAGTTTTGCTATTAATGGACTTTATAATCCGAAAGAATTCCTTTCTGTCAAGGCATTTTGGTTTGCTAGCACAAACTGATGTTATTAATGCACATTAAGACGTTATCGTTTCACTATGTGATGTTAAATTTGCACAATGTATCCCTATTAATGTACTTTATAAATTTATAACAATTTCAAATTAAAGTGCATACTTAAGGTTAAGAAGTGCATAAATAAGATTATATTGTGCATGATTAACAATCTGCGAATGTTGTTGTCTATTATATAACCTATGTGGGATTTTGATGAGACCCGAGGACCGGATCGACCAAGGCTTGAGCTTTCGAACACTCTTTTTGTAGGGCTAAATTTTGGGATTTTTGGGAACTGAAAAGAAGGGATATGTGGAGCAAGATTCGCAGGCCTCTCACCCTTGAATCCCCTACACTCGATCTCAATCCTCTCGGAATCGCACTCCGAGGATCTCGACCCTTTGACACCTTCGCCTCTCACTAGGGTGTCACCCTCGGCCTCTCACCAAAGGGTTCGCTCTTAGCCTCTCACCAAGAACTCGATCCTTAACCCGAAATCATAGGAAGCTATTTAGTGGCTTAACCTTTAACTCAACTCAACTTGACTTGATTTAAAATGAAGTTCTTACAAGAAATATATAGGATGGAAATATACCCCCCAAGCATCGCTAATCGATGTGAGATTTATTTCAATAGAAATAAAAGCATGAAAATCGTTCAGATTTTAACTTCTGAAAAGATTGTCGAATTCGAGCATCTTCAAGGATGATTTAGGAGACGTATTCTTCATAGAAGTTGTAGCCGCTTAAAATAGCTTTCCAACAACTGCTCAACGGCTTCACTCGGAATTTTATGCTGCCGAAGAGAGCCAAAATACGACGGTGTCAACACGCAGTTTTCTCAAAAGAGGGTTGATGTTTGGCTCTAGCGACAAAGCTTTGTAAGATAAAGCCGTTGAACTCGTTGACAATTAGGATCACATCATCCTCCTCCCCTTGAAAAGGATTCGTCCTCGAATCCGTGATGGAAACGAGCGACTTCTTCGAACATGCTTCTTTTTCTTTGATCGGATCTTGAATCCCATCTTCTTCTTGAATCGTGAAAGGCAAGCAAAACAGAATGAACGGGGTCGCATCCAACCACTTAGTTGAGATGGAATTCAGAAAAATAGGTACCTTGGTTGGCGCTCGTTTCTCCTCCATGGAAAGCGCAACACTAGGAAGTTGGATGATTTCTTCATCATTGTTAAGCTTAGGCATGATCTTTGCAGTCTCAATCGGAACACCCTTGGACATGCCTTCTTTAACCTCAAGTGCTTCACCCATGAAGGTAGAGGATGTCGTCTTTGAAGAGGGAGGTGGGGCTGTTGTGGGCTTCGATAGCGTTGACCTCAATGTGTTGACGACTTTTCGCATTTCCCGTACTTGTTGCAGAGGGTCTTCCGCGAGCTTGCGGATCTCTTGCCATGGTGGTTCAACCTTCCTCTTACGCCGAGCCTCATCCTCTCGAGCCCTTCTCTTTCGATATCTCCTTCGAAGCTCTTGATCAACTACATCATATGTAGCATCATCCATGTCGCTCCAATGAAGGTACCCATCATCATAGGCTCGAATAGCCCATTGGATGTACTCTTCGGACAAAGGCTTGGAACTCGTCTTCTTGAACATTTTGACTAGGAAGAAACAACTCAGTTATCGAAGCTCGATGGAATCGAGTCGATTAGCTCTGATACCACTTGATGAGACCCGAGGACCGGATCGACCAAGGCTCGAGCTTTCGAACACTCTTTTTGTAGGGCTAAATTTTGGGATTTTTGGGAACTGAAAAGAAGGGATATGTGGAGCAAGATTTTCGAACACTCACCCTTGAATCCCCTACACTCGATCTCAATCCTCTCGGAATCGCACTCCGAGGGATATGTGGAGCAAGATTTTCGAACACTCACCCTTGACACCTTCGCCTCTCACTAGGGTGTCACCCTCGGCCTCTCACCAAAGGGTTCGCTCTTAGCCTCTCACCAAGAACTCGATCCTTAACCCGGAATCATAGGAAGCTATTTAGTGGCTTAACCTTTAACTCAACTCAACTCAACTTTATTTAAAATGAAGTTCTTACAAGAAATATATAGGATGGAAATATAGCCCCCATGCATCGCTAATCGATGTGGGATTTATTTCAATAGAAATAAAAGCATGAAAATCGTTCAGATTTTAACTTCTGAAAAGAATGTCTAATTCTAGCATCTTCAAGGATGATTTAGGAGACGTGTTCTTCATAGAAGTTGTAGCCGCTTAAAATAGCTTTCCAACAACTGCGCAACGGCTTCAATCGGAATTTTATGCTGCCCAAGAGAGCTAAAATACGACGGTGTCGCCACACAGTTTTCTCAAACGAGGGTTGATGTTTGGCTCTAGCGACAAAGCTTTGTAAGATAAAGCCGTTGAAGTCATTGACGATTAGGATCACATCATCTTGACGTGCTCGGACCTGGGCTCGAGCAAAAGGACCGGCGACGAGAGTTCCGAGAAGTCGGGAAGTTGTTGGCAGTTCTGGAGCAGCAGATTAGTCGGCAAAGAATGCCGATTTCCCGTCGATTGTCTAGGCTTTTGGAAACGTGCGAGTACTAATTTTGTAGATCTTGAAGTCGCGGTCGCGGATTGGGGCAGATCCCGTCAATCGTATGTCAGACGAAGCGGGAAACTGAGTTTTACCGAGACGTCACCTGTGCAGAGACGATTCCGAAATTGGGTTCGTTTGAGAGGTATTGAGGGCTGTTTTGGGAGTGACGTTTTGGGCAGGATTGAGGGTGATAATGGGGCTGTGGAAGGCCTTAGAATGGTGGTAAAGAAGGGGTATGGGGTTGAGGGATATGTGATGCAAGATCGCTCTCGGCCTCGCACCCCGAGTGTTTCCGACCCTTTGATTCCGTCGTCTCTCACTAAGGAATCTCCTTCAGCCTCTCACCGAAGGTTTTGTTCCCGGCCTCTCACCTAAGAACGAGATTCTTAACCCGAATCACTGGAAGCTAAAAGGCTTACTTTTTCTCAAATTTCAACTCCTCTTAAAATGAAAAGAGTTTACACACATATAGGAGTTTATTGTCATATGCATTTATTTGTAATTGATGTGGGATAAAGAAAAAGCTTCAAATTTCGTTCAGCTTAGAGCTGCTGCAAAGAACGAGATTTAGGACCATCTTCGGAGTAGAATTGGTGGGAGACGTCTTCAACAATGTTGTAGCCCTCGAAATCAGCTTTCCAACGAGTCCTCTTGCGCCTTCTTCGGACGAACACAACTCCAGTTAGAGCCAAAATAGCGAGCAGATGTCGGTTGATCAAGTTATAGGACTTTGATGTCTTCTTCTTCCGGAAATATAATGTCGTCCAAGGTAAGACCTTCCGAGGTTGCCTTGTCAAGGCTAAGATCACATGTTCATCCCTCCAAGCTAGATCCATCAACGGTGTCATATTCTCCTCCAGGTTCATCGACCAAGCTACCATCGTCTAGGATCACATCAGATTTGAACCCACATCTTTGTGCATACACACATCGCTCTACCAATTGGGCTAATAGGCCAAAAATCAAGCATAGGGATGTACTTGTTCATTGCAATGTTCTTGCACATATATAGAGAGAAATCTCACTATAGCACAAAGTGATGTTATTAACGCACATTTAGACGTTATTGTTGCACTATGTGATGTTAAATTTGCACATTGTATCACTATTAATGCACTTTATAAATTAATAACAATTTCAAATTAAAGTGCATACTTAAGGTTAAAAAGTGCATAAATAAGATTATATTGTGCATGATTAACAATTTGGAAATGTTGTTGTCTATTATATAACCTATGTGGGATTCGAACCCACATCTTTGTGCATACGCACATCGCTCTACCAATTGACCCAATAGGCCAAAAATCAAGCGTTCATGGTAAAGTTCTTGCACATAGATGGAGAAAAATCTCACTATAGCACAAACTAATGTTATTAATGCACATTTATACGTTATTGTTGCACTATGTGATGTTAAATTTGCACATTGTATCACTATTAATGCACTTTATAAATTTATAACAATTTCAAATCAAAGTGCATACTTAAGGTTAAAATGTGCATAAATAAGATTATATTGTGCATGATTAAGAATTTGGGAATGTTGTTGTCTATTATATAACCTATGTGGGATTCGAAATCACATCTTTGTGCGTATGCACATCGCTCTACCAATTGAGATAATAGGCCAAAAATCGAGCATAACGATGCACTTGTTGATGGTCAAGTTCATGCACATAGTTAGAGAAAAATCTCACTATTAGGAACAAATCAATGACAATACCTCTAGAGTCTTCCCCTGACAATAAGGGCTTGTGTTCTTACTAAACCAGAAGATCTTAGGTGATATAGAATCGTTCTGGAATCCACACTCACCTAATAAAGAAAAATCTCAGATAAGATACATGCTTATAGTTAGGAAAAACGAGAACCGTTCAGATGATGGTGCTCTTAAGCTGATGTCACAATAAAATGTGTGTTAAGTTTCAAGGACGAGCTGTTCAGATGAGGGTGCTCTTAAGCAAAGGATGGTGACCAACTCAAACAGTGACTACCAGTATTTGATGTTCTATTTCCTAATTCCCTTGCAAATATTGGAGGCCGATTTTCAATCCGTATCACTCAGAAAAGAAATGTAACATCTCTCGGAATTTGTGGTTCTCTTCAAGAAGGGGAAAGAAAGATGTCAAAAATTTCTCAATATCAGCTTTGACATCATCAGCACTTCCTATGACATTCATGAACTTATTCCTATCAGGAGCTAGCTTCATAGCAACCTGTGATTCCGAAATGCAAACCCATTAAATGAGTATTTGACCTATGAATTACACCCAAATTGATGATATAAAATAAGAAAATCCAAGTATTTTTAGTAAAGTAGTTGCTGTGAACCTGTGATATGCCTCAATATATCCATTACTTTCCATTCCTGAGAGCTAAGAAGTTAAACCAAATGGTTTTGTGTTTAGTTTATTAGAAGGTAGTGACTGCTCCCTGGAGTCCATGGCCGTCGGTGGAAGGACTCGCTTGATTCTTGCTTAGTCGCTTCCGACATGGCAGACGACGTCATAGAGCGATGCCGATAGTGAGAGGAGTAGGAGAATGGTGAGGGGCGCCGGGTCTGTGCGTGGAAACGAGCAGGAGAACGAGGCCACTTGAGCAAAGCAGCCGAAAAAGATGGAGATGCTGACGGCGAGGACGAGCAATTGTACATCATAGATTGAATTCCTATATCCCGTTCGCCATCGACACAGCACAGATTGAAGCCCTATCGGGCAACTGTATAGATCAACAAATCGGCATGCACAAATGAGCACAGAAGCCGGCAAGATCTGAGAGGGGAGGGACACCGGCAGGTGTGAGGAGGTGAGATCTGAGAGGGGAGGGACGGTGGGAGTGGTCGGAAGTAGTGGTGGCGGCAGTGAATGCAGTTTAGGGTTTCGGATGTTGACCAGCAGCGATGGTGATCGAGAGGGAGTGGTTTGAGAGCAAGGTGTGTGCCAGGTGAGAGGAGCTCCGAGGTCGGCATCGTCGCCGGATCAGAAGAGGGCGAGGCAAAGCAAACCGGCATCGATGGCGGGGAGGAGGGAGAGAGGAACGGAGGGGCACCATGGTTGACGTCTTCCTTCCTTCGCGAGAGCCATGCTGGGCGAGAAGCAAGAGAGGCCTTTTGGGCCTTTTTTTTTTAAAAAATAATGCGCGTGAGGGTGTCATACATTAAAGGGTAAATTACACATAACCACCCGTAAATTATGTTACTTTTCACATAATCATCCATAAAAACTTAAATTACAGTAAACCACCCATAAATTTGATTTGTTTTTATATGACCACCCACACATTAAACCTCTATTTGTTTTGTTTAAAATGACTAAAATACCCCTAATTCAAGCTTATTTGTTTGTACTTTGTAAAGAAAAGATGTTGCATGTATATAAGTACGTGTTTGGATTCCAATTGTATTATATTTATAATGTAAAATAGACAAGGTCGTCTTTGATAAAAAAAAAATTAAAGATAAATTAAGGGTGTGTTTGGATTCCATAATTTATTAATTATATATAATGTAATAGTTTTATCCCGATGCATGTGATTATTTGGTTAAATTACTATTTAACCTCATTTTTTTATGAGATTTTTAGTTCTACAACCAACTGCTCACATAAATCGAAGTAAATAATTGAATTATAATTAAAATGGAATGTAATTCAAACCCACCTTAAATACTCCAACCAGCATATATCTAAAAATGTGAAGAGTTGAGACTTGAAATAGCTCCTAACAGTCTCCTCTCCTTCAAAAGTTGAATAAGATAAGGATAAGCTCTAAAATAAAACAAGATTGTTGCTTTAAAGAAGGGTAAATTAGTTCATATCTTAAATTACAAACCATATCATTTAAAAAATAAGCCAAGCTTATACATATCATTTGACAAATTAGCCGAATATGAACAATTTTATTATAATTTATCCTTTTTTAAAAGGGTAATCGAATTATTTAACAAATGGGAAATCTTTTGAAAATAAATCATTGCATTAAATACAAATAAGCTTGAATTAAGGGTATTTTAATCTTTTTAAACAAAACAAATAGAGGTTTAATGGGTGGGTGGTCTTATGAAATGATAACTAATTTATGGGTGGTTTACTGTAATTTAAGTTTTTATGGGTGGTTATGTGAAAAGTATCATACAAAATTTTATACCTTAAGCAATTTTACACCCTAAGACAATTTTACATTTTAACTCTTCCATATATATATATATATGGAGTGGTTCCCTTGTGCACACCCCTTAGGGTGTATCTTGTGCACGAATCTGGATCGTCGATTGAGAGGAGATGGAAGGACATGATTAAAAGAGATTTTTTATTTTTTTTTATTAAAGTTGTGGGACCCACATGGGTAAAAAACACCCACTCTCCCTCCCACTCTCCTTTGCAATTCGTGAGACCAACACCCCTTTTTTATTCTTTTTTTTTCCTTTCCCCTTTGTCACGTTAAACCCAAGCCCCCTTTTTTTTATTTTTTATTTTTTTTTAAATACGAGTGATTGTTGGGGAACCCACCTGATTTATTTTGTTTTTAAAATTTGTTAATTCCACCGAATAATGTTTTACATCCTACCGAATAATGTTATGTTATCTTTTTTCTATCTCGTTAAAGATGAAAATTTATGTTATCTTTTTTCTATCTCGTTAAAGATGAAAATTTACCAATTCCACTGAATAATTTGCTACATTCTATTGAATAATTTTTTTTTGAATCAATTTCATATAAAAAAAAACTCAATTCCCTAAACAAAACTTATTATTTATACGAATAATACTTCATATTTCACCGAATAATGTTTCATATTTTATCTAAATGTCTCATAGTTAATGTGTTGCGTTAAAAAAAAATCTTATATAAATGAATAATCATTAGAAATTTACCAAACAAAAGCTTGTATTCTGCCGAATAATGTTTGATGGGTAACAAGTAAAATTAACCATCTCATATTTCCTAATAAAAATTGACAGTTTGCCTGAATAATCTTTTGAGATTCACCGAATAATCTTTGTATTACCCCCGAATAATCCATACTTCGTATAATCTTTTCTGAATTCTAAATAATTCCAAATAATATTCATATAATATTAAGCCCCTGTTCAAGCATCTCTTGTTCTCTGCATTGCCCTTCTGTATCGCCCTTCTTCCTTCGTCAAACCAATTGCTGAGGTGCCCTTTCTTCCAATTGCTTAGCCTTGAATTTGACTTCTCTCTATCTGTCCGACATCTCCTATTGATTGCCCCAAACCGAATGCTCTAACCAAAGGCAAAATTCAGAGGAGTTCAAGATCAATATCTCATTGGCAAATAATTCAATTTTTTCCAGAAAAAGCACAGGATTAGACATACATGAACAAAAGCCTTCGCCGCCGCACAGGAACCTTCGCCACCACCGCCGAGAATCTGCCGCCATCATCCCTTCCGACGTTCGTGGCTGCTCGGCTTCGAATTGAAGGAGATGGAGAATGAACGGCGGAGTCGGAGCCATAGATCCCTGGCCGGAGAAGAAAGAGGAGAAGCCAGAGAAATCCCGGTTTCCGAGTCGTCCGCCCCGCCAGACTTGCCTCCATCGTCCTTCATCGCCTCCACCGGCCAGATCTGCCGCCATCGTGCCGCCATCGCCACCACCGGCCAGATATGCTCGCCTCCTCCTTCCCTCCCCGCCGAATCGTCTCCTCTCCGCCTCGCCTGGCTCTCTTCCCCTCAGGAAAACAATTTGGATTTTAGGGATTTCGAGTCGTCCGCCCCGCCAGACTTGCCTCCATCGCCCTCCATCGCCTCCACCGGCCAGATCTACCGCCATCGTACCTCCATCGCCACCACCGGGCATATCTGCTCGCCTCCGCCTTCCCTCCCCGCCGAATCGTCTCCTCTCCGCCTCCCTTGGCTCTCTTCCCCTCTAGGAAAACAATTTGGAATTTAGGGATTTATTTTCCTAACCCAAAACGCGCTACACGCTCCCTTTATTGAGTTTTAGATTAATTATCAACATTTTTTTTAATTTTTTTTAAAACTCACGGTACACGTGGCAACATCCCATCTCTCCATTTTATTTCGATCAATGGTTCATATCTGTGCACAAAGTACATCCTAAGGCATGTGCACAACTTACCCTCTCTCTCTCTCTCTCTCTCTCTCTCTCTCTCTCTCTCTCTCTCTCTCTCTCTCTCTCTCTCTCTCTCTCTCTCTCTCTCTCTCTCTCTCTCTCTCTCTCTCTCTCTCTCTCTCTCTCTCTCTCTCTCTCTCTCTCTCTATATATATATATATATATATATATATATATATATATATATATATATATATATATAGAGAGAGAGAGAGAGAGAGAGAGAGAGAGAGAGAGAGAGAGAGGGTATAAAGTGCACAAGGTTTAGGACTTTAGGGTGTACCTTGTGCATAGACCTGAGCAGACATGGGCTAACTCGCCCGGCCCGCCCTGTAAAATATGCAGGCTTGGGTAAGGTAATTGGCCCAAGCGGGCCGATTCAGCCCGACCCGGTTGGCCCATAGGGCGGGCTTGGGCTAAGGGTTAAGCCCAAGCAGGCCGGTAGGCTCGGCCCGCCTATATATATTAATTATATTAATTTTTATATATTTGTATTAAAATACTACAGAGTATATGTATTGATTAATATCTAAACTTTTACATCTATTACTTTATAAATACTAATAGTTTTTACATCGCATATAAATTAAGAAATACAATAGTACTTAATATATTATTTTAAAAAAAATCATTGAAATGAACCTACATAAAGATTATAGTGTGTAATTTCAAATTTATGTAACTTGTATACATTTGTTTTGTATAAAATTTCAATCTTTTGAGACACTTAGCACATTTTTATAGTTTGAGATCAAACGTAAAAATAATATTTTACAAAATTATAATGGGCGGCCCGGTGGGCTACCTCGCCCGCCCATGTGGGCGGGCTTGGACAAGAGAGCCGGGCCTAGCCCAAGCCCGACCCGCTAAAATGGGCCAAAATATTCTCATAGGCCCGACCCAAGCCCAAGCCCGCCCATGCTCAGGTCTACTTGTGCACACATATGAGCCCTTGATCTAAATGGGATGGATGGTCAAGATCATGCCACGTTAATGTTTTTTTTTAAAAAAAAATGTGTGAAAAGAGGCCTAATTGCACTAGTAAGCGCGTGTACCTAACTAATTAAAACCCTAACCCATATTTTTTGCTTTTTCATTGTGGAGCGGCAAGGTACGACTTGAAGAAGAAGAGGATGCACCGAGAGGGATCGAGGACAGGGACGTGGGTGATGATGGAGGAGGGATGGTGGCGACGTCGGCAGACCGCCAACCCTCTTCATCCATATTCCTTGCTCTCAGATCGATCCCCTTTCACCAAACTTCTTAGGCCACTAGCTCCCCTCTCGCCGCTGCTGCTTACCGGTCGCCTCTCCACCAGCCCGTCTCCGGGAAAGGCCGCTGCTGCGCTTGCCTTAGGGAGGAAAGGGGCGATTAATTGCAAGAGGGGTTGAAGTCGGCGTCGAGCAATGAGTCTTCGATTCCTCGGGGTGGCGGTTTTTGTTCGGAGGTGAAGGCGCTGGTGTGAATCTTCTACTCCATTACCGTAGCCTTGACGATGAATATTCGAGTCCTCGGGGACCTGGAGCGGCTGGATCTAGAGGTTCTGAGTCTGGACGATGAATCTTCGACTCTTAGGGTTATGGATTCGGTTCACAAATTGATCAATTGTTGATTGAAAGCCGCCGCCTCTAGACTCTCTCCCTCTCTCTTCTCCATTGGGAGCGACGATTGATAGCCGAGCTTTCCGGCAAGGTGATGGATCTCGAAACCGCTGTGAAGGACGAAATACTCGGTGGTGGGTGGTGAAGACCGTCGGCGGGAGCTGGTCGGAGTCGAAGCGCGAGGAAGCGGCGTCGAGCAGCCATGGCGCCGGGAGCGGGAGTTTTGAATCGGGATGGAGGAAGAGGAAGACTCACGTGGGCCCACCTCTCTATTTTTGTTATATACTATTATACTATTTGTTCATTTGTTTAACCGGTTGGGATAATTAGCGGGTTTGGTTCGGTTCGGTTCGGTTCGGTTCGGGTTATCCGTTTATTTAGTTAACTAATTAGCGTAATTAAAAGGATTATATATATACAATATTATTTGAGGTTTTAAGAGATAAAATATTATTTTGGGAGAATTATAAGGGTTTGTTTATTAAATAAAAAGGGTTTGGATTTTAGAGAAATTGGAAAAGAATTTCAAGGTCGGAAAATGATTTAATAAATAAATTGGAAAAAGAATTTAGCGAGTATTTTCAAGGGTCGAAATCTTTAACTGGTTGGTTCGGATTTCAAAACGGTTTTGGAACTAACTTGGGAATTATACTTGTTCAATGACTAACTAGCATGATAATATGATCGTTTGACTAACGACATGATATGTGTGACTAATAGCATGATATTATAGTGACTATTAGAAGCGACTAAATGTTCGATACTTATGATGATGATGATATATATATCCTTATGGAAAGTATGAGTATAAAATGATAGTATGCGAATTTGACTAAGTATGATATGGAGGTTGTCATGAGCTGATGAGGATGATGTTATGATCGAATTGAGAAAGATGTTAATTTATGAGATATGATGAGACAATATGAGAATTGAAGATGAGATGATAATGTTAATAATGACAAGATGGTTGAGTTATCATATGTGTGTATCTTACATGTTTCATATGTGACTTGTGTGCTTTGTGTAAATTAGACTTAGACTTATTATGTTATTTATGGGATTACTAGGTGATCTCTGATATGTTGGATTGCTTGCCATTGCTGATCATTGTTGGATTCTGCGCTTCTCCAGGTAAGTTCTTTGAACTTACTCATGATGGGCGCTCTATGCACTGGGTGTTATATAGTAGGCTAGTGTTCATGCACCATACGACTTAGGATCTAAAATGGGAACCATATGACTTGCTATATGTCTTTGCTAGAAAACGGCCGTTATAGGTGTTTATTGGATGTGACCTTTTTCTCTATTCTTGTTATCTTAGTGGGGTTTATTATAGAAAGTTGCTTGCACTTGATGGGTGAGGTAGGCTTTTTGGTAATAAGTCTCCATAGGACTCTTAGAGCATTAGGCCTTATGTGGGTGTCGTTGTTTGCCTTCCCTTCATAGTTAGTAGGCTCCTTACGTAGGGACGGCCTGCACCGTGGGTGAGGAAGTTCCCTTTGAAGGGAGTTGCTAGAGGATTCGTTAGGAGCCTAGAGGGACATTCTATTTGGCATTTCTTGTAACTGCGCGCCTATTTATTTATGTCCACACTTAATTATTCGTATGCTTGTCTTTTTAAGTTCCGCTTTGCATTACGCATTTCATTTTAGGAATAGGATGCTTATTATATGCCTCTCGGAGTGTGTTTACACACGCGCATGAGTGACCTGATGATTGACCCAGATCCCCCTCATTTTTTTTAGATTCAGGTAACCGCTAGCCGCTATCTTTGCTTATATGGATGCTTGGCGGGTTCAGACTTTTGGCGTTAGATTGAGAGCTCGAGAGACCACTAGACTTCCTCTCTTTTACGTTGTTTTGTCCCGGCTCTACCGTGGAACCTTTGGGATTGTATTTTGTTTTAACTTCACTTATGCTGGTTGCATGCCTAAATGGATTTTCCGCGTTGTAGACTTAGGACAGGCACATGGGTTTACCTCGGGGTCTCCAACGGACCTTACGGATTTGGGTGCGAAATCCCACTTTAAACTACAAATCTTCGGTTTCAAACCTTCAACCTGTACTCGGAGCGCAAGATCCTAACGAGGGGTTTTATCCCTCGAAACGTAACTCGGGAATCATAATCCCGGGCCGTTACAAAGGTGGTATTAGAGCTGAGGTTGTGCAATCCGAGTACAATAGGTTGAGGAGGTTTTGAAAATCGCCCAATGTTTTCAATTGGTTTTTGAAAAATGTTTTAAAAGGGCAAAATGAATTTAATTGGAATTAAACCTAAAATGAATAAAAGGGAAACAATCTCGGGGGTAGAGACCAAAGCGATAGACATCCCTTATGGATGTAGAACTTGGGGCACGATTGGCAAAATACTAGCTTTTATTTACAGATGGGCCTAGAAGACTCCAAGGAACACCACGGAGGTTGGAGTGTTGAGTTAGGAGGCCGTGAGGTTTTTGCCCCCCGACCAGCCGTCCCTCGAAGGACGGCATAGATCGTCTCTATGCTTACGTTTATATATACATATATGCAATTGGGCCCGAGGGCGATCTTCCTCGAAGAGGATCCTATTAATCTTGTTGATTGCTTCCGTGATGAGTGCTATTGTGCTTATGATAGCGAACTAATCAATATTCCTTGACTTAAATCAAGTGTTGAATGACTGTGCAAACGGGATAGCGGGAGAAAGCCTTGTTCTTATGTAATCAGAATTCTTGTCTTGTCGGGATAACCCTTACATAATTCAAACCCCCAGATGGTTCTAACCTTGTCATCCGCCCCGCCAAAAAACCTAGGCATGTTAGCAAGGGTCGAGAAGCATCCGCTCTCCTGGTTTTGAGTCATGTTTTGTATTTCACCATCGATGCTTCTATCGAGTCTCGTATCTCCGATTGGGGTCTTTCACGGGAAATCTGGGTCGGTCAACTAATTACCTTCGCAAATCGTGTCGGATGTGAGGTTTACCTAAGTATGTTAGTTGGGGTGAGGTTTTAGATTGTTTCGAGATAGAAGTGAATTGTCTTATGGAGTCATCCCTTTCAATCCACGTAATGGTCAACCATGTCTTCTTGCCACAAGAGTCTAAACACGATTTCTACACTCATCTCAAAAACAATGTGAATGTCCTTGTCACCTACCCAGCGAGTCATACTAGCGTCCCACGGTGAAACGGGGTGGCGAGTCGGTGATTGTCCTTAGAGAATTCTTTCAAGTTATAATGATAACCTCCTTGTGATTTAATGACATGCTATATTGGTATAATTCAACATGACTTGCTTGGTACCTCGCATGGTTGCACTTATGAGTGGATGTATGTGTCGTATGTATTGAATTCCCATGATTATTGTCTCCCTATAAACTAGGTCCATGATAGTGTGGTCAACTCTCATTGCATGTTTAAAATGTGAATTGGATGACTTATCATCCCAGATTAACCTAATTGGACCTCATGGTTGTGTAGATGTTTAATGAATATTGCTAGTATCATATAGGACATATACCTCCCAGTTATAGGCCCTTATATGATTGTGTGACTGCCTAGTCTTACTATGCGAATATGGATGTATGTGAGGAGATAGTTGTTATACCAACCCTGCATGAATTGACCATACCGTTAGCATGATTTTTAGGGTACATCTTAGCATGCTTTACGCAATATTATAACTTGCTTATGTGTGTATCTAAATGAGTGATAAGTCGTGCATATGATATCCTGTGATGTTTGCTAGATCTTGCATAACTTATGCCATATATCTCCCATGTCAGTCTGTGCATACATGTTCTTAGTCTGTCAAGCATGATTGGTGAATGAAATGATAGGTTGCTAGCTTGTTCTGCACACATATAAAGATGATTATATGAACATGTTATGAATGCATAAACCGATATTTCTTGAGATTGGTGCATACTAGTGTGAAATAATGTGATGATATCTCTTGATTTTATGTGTTTGCGTTCCAAAATTACAAGGGAATCGTTGTAACTCTCGAGTTGGGATCTTGTCTCTGGTCTTGTCGTCTCTAGTCATGGTCCATGTCTGAACCCTTAGGGAAGTTGTGTTGTCCGCCCTTGTCTCTCCCCTATCTCCGTAACTTCTGACCTTGCGATCCTCCGATGAGCGTCGACATGCAAGAAGGGACCGATGACCAAGTGGCACCGGAGCGGCGCAGTGGAAGTGTGATGGGTCCATGACCCATAGGCCACAAGACAGACGTCGCCAAAGGTATACAAAGGACGGATATATCTCGAAGATGGTAGTTGCAGACGTGATTCTCTTAGATGACTCGAGGAAGGGTGTTCTTCATTCAAATCGTGAATTCTTCTATACCAATTGGAATGGGCATAGTGCAATAGGCCTGGAGCTGACATAAATGGGTGTGCGATGACTGATATGCTAAACTGGTGGCAAGTGATTGTCTAACTAACTTGTTTCTGTGATGGTGTGCCTCGATGCTTGATGTACTGATTTCCTAGTAAAAAGATTGTGGGTTATATATATATGGTAGTGCTTTCTTCTTGAGCTTGAGTCGCGAGATTCTTTGGTGAGACGGGTCGAAAACTGGTAGGTGGATTAAGGTCTTCGGATTGAGTCTTTGGTTGTGTGAGATGAGGTGCAGGAATGATGCATTAGTTTGTGTAAAGCCGAGTGAGTTGAGATGTGTTGAAGGTAGTGGTCTGTGAGTACAGATGAGCTTCCAGGTAGTTCTTAGGTGGAAAGCGGGGCTAGTATCTCGAGATTTTTAAGGAGATGTCCTAGTTGGAAGTG
Source organism: Persicaria tinctoria (assembly GCA_037127255.1). Classification (NCBI taxonomy): domain Eukaryota; kingdom Viridiplantae; phylum Streptophyta; class Magnoliopsida; order Caryophyllales; family Polygonaceae; genus Persicaria; species Persicaria tinctoria. The sequence goes on along the minus strand of JBANSL010000003.1, from coordinate 37,606,272 downwards.
TCGGTAGGTAGTGGGTGCGGGTGTGAGCGTTTAGGATATGAGGGTAGCGGTTGAGGTCTAGACTAGTTCCATGAGGGTGACCTTAAGAGTGGGTATGAGTATAGGCAATTGGTGTAGTTTTAGAGGTGGATGAGAGAGCTAGGAGTTTATCAGGAGGATTGTTGAGGGGAAGTGTTGCGAGGCGGGTTAGTATGTCCAGGGGATGAGTAGGCAAAATCAGTGGTTGGTCTTTGATGATATGCGCTGATGATGAGGGTCTTAGAAATTCGTGGTTGGGAGTAGCACGAGATGGATTTCTGCGTAAGAGTTGGTCGAGAGTGGTAGGTGTGAGATGACTAGTATGAGTTGGACTCTTAGAGGTGGATGGTTAGTGAGATTGGTTAGTGGAATCTCTTTGATTTTGTGCTTATGCTTGGTAGTTGTGTGCAGGTCCTTGGGGATATGATGCGATGAGCCTCGTTGATGTGATGATGTGCTAGATATGTTATGGTATGCGACCATCCTTGATATGTTATGTCCTACTATAAACGTGAGATATGATTGCTATTCTATATACGATGCATGATGATAGAAATGATAGAAGCTGAAATATTGAAATTTGATTCTGACTTGGAACCTAGGAAAAAAGTATGGGATTAGCCTTTAGAGGTGGGATGGTATGATGAACCGAGAAGTTGGAAATGATTTTGACTACCGTCGAACTTGAAATTTCAAATGGTGTTTCAAAGGAGACTAACTTGGATTTTAAGAAACTGATGTGACTCTAGTTTTCATTATAACACCCAACGAAGTGGATACAAGTATTTGAGTTATGATATGGCCAAAGAGTCGGAGTGAGGATGTAGTAGGGGCCCATATTACATTCTTACTACGGCCTATTGGGGATATTATGATCACGACAACGGTACTGTGAGGATCTCATAGGGGCACTTATGAGGTGTTCACGGGATCAATGACATGATCCTTGGACTCACCGATTTCAAACTTCCACCCCTGTTTTAAAATGATTTTAGTCTCGGGGACGAGACTTGTTTTTAGAGGTGGATGATGTAAAGGCTCGGATTTTCAAATCCTAATTTTTCGGAAAAAGAGAATTAAAAATGAAATTTAATCGGTTTAAAAACTCCTAGAGTGGATTCCGACCTGAATTTAAAATTTTGACGATCGATTTCATCCTTTCACCTTGAGAATTTTAAAATAATTATCGGATGACGATATCCTTGTCGATTTTAAAAAATCTAATTGATCGAGAGAGCGAGAGTCGGGGAAACTAACATTTGAGAACTAATTACGGGATTCAAATTTGCGTATTCGAGATTTATTTCCGGGTATTTGTTAACCAATTCAACACACTACTCTCACCAACTCCCTCACCTTGCTCTGCAAACTGAACCCATCCCCTGCCTACTTCACTCCGTCACCTTCACCATTCACCATCATCACTCACCCCTCTCCCTGTCAATTTCATTCGGCATCACCCTCCCCGCTCATTCCCCACGCCACCACCACCATTTCCATCCTCTAAGCTCTCATCACCACCACGTCTTCACCATCTCCGCACCACCATAGCCGTCTCAGTCATCGCCACCGTCGTCGACTACCACCGCAGCCGCTCCTTCCTTCCCCTGTTTTGCCGCAAGAAGCCAACCAAGCCCACCTCTTTCTCCTTCGTTCTCCTTCCACCCAAGGACCATCGGCAGCCTTCGACACCTCCTTGGAACTACCAGAAGCAGCCGGAGCCGCCCAGCACCGCCCAGGGACCACCGAAGCCGTTGTCGAGCCACCGAAGCTCCTTCCCCTATTCGAGCACGCTTCGTCGGTTCGGTAAGCCGTTCTCCTTCGTTTCCGATCCAAACCACTCTCGAGCCCTACCATCACGCTCACCCATGTCCGACGCAGGTCCGACGAGCCATCGCGAGCCTCCGACGACGCTCAGAACTCCGATCGAGAGCTCCGAAGTCGCGAACCTTCTCGGTGAGTCATCGTTTCTCCTCCCTCTGTTTTGAATTAAATCTGACTGGGTTTGGGCTGAGGGCTAGTGTCGGGTGTGTGTGAGCTGAGTGCGGGGTATCTGGTGGCGCGTGTGAACTCGGGCGGAGCTCCGGCGAGCATCGGCGAGTGTTGTGAGCGAGCTGAGCAGAGGCGGAGCTAGCAGGGGCGAGCGCGTTCGCAGTTAGCGAGCGAGGTCGAGCAGACCAGCGGGTGCGGGCTGATTGAGTCGGCGGGAGCTGGTCGGAGTCGAAGCGCGAGGAAGCGGCGTCGAGCAGCCATGGCGCCGGGAGCGGGAGTTTTGAATCGGGATGGAGGAAGAGGAAGACTCACGTGGGCCCACCTCTCTATTTTTGTTATATACTATTATACTATTTGTTCATTTGTTTAACCGGTTGGGATAATTAGCGGGTTTGGTTCGGTTCGGTTCGGTTCGGTTCGGGTTATCCGTTTATTTAGTTAACTAATTAGCGTAATTAAAAGGATTATATATATACAATATTATTTGAGGTTTTAAGAGATAAAATATTATTTTGGGAGAATTATAAGGGTTTGTTTATTAAATAAAAAGGGTTTGGATTTTAGAGAAATTGGAAAAGAATTTCAAGGTCGGAAAATGATTTAATAAATAAATTGGAAAAAGAATTTAGCGAGTATTTTCAAGGGTCGAAATCTTTAACTGGTTGGTTCGGATTTCAAAACGGTTTTGGAACTAACTTGGGAATTATACTTGTTCAATGACTAACTAGCATGATAATATGATCGTTTGACTAACGACATGATATGTGTGACTAATAGCATGATATTATAGTGACTATTAGAAGCGACTAAATGTTCGATACTTATGATGATGATGATATATATATCCTTATGGAAAGTATGAGTATAAAATGATAGTATGCGAATTTGACTAAGTATGATATGGAGGTTGTCATGAGCTGATGAGGATGATGTTATGATCGAATTGAGAAAGATGTTAATTTATGAGATATGATGAGACAATATGAGAATTGAAGATGAGATGATAATGTTAATAATGACAAGATGGTTGAGTTATCATATGTGTGTATCTTACATGTTTCATATGTGACTTGTGTGCTTTGTGTAAATTAGACTTAGACTTATTATGTTATTTATGGGATTACTAGGTGATCTCTGATATGTTGGATTGCTTGCCATTGCTGATCATTGTTGGATTCTGCGCTTCTCCAGGTAAGTTCTTTGAACTTACTCATGATGGGCGCTCTATGCACTGGGTGTTATATAGTAGGCTAGTGTTCATGCACCATACGACTTAGGATCTAAAATGGGAACCATATGACTTGCTATATGTCTTTGCTAGAAAACGGCCGTTATAGGTGTTTATTGGATGTGACCTTTTTCTCTATTCTTGTTATCTTAGTGGGGTTTATTATAGAAAGTTGCTTGCACTTGATGGGTGAGGTAGGCTTTTTGGTAATAAGTCTCCATAGGACTCTTAGAGCATTAGGCCTTATGTGGGTGTCGTTGTTTGCCTTCCCTTCATAGTTAGTAGGCTCCTTACGTAGGGACGGCCTGCACCGTGGGTGAGGAAGTTCCCTTTGAAGGGAGTTGCTAGAGGATTCGTTAGGAGCCTAGAGGGACATTCTATTTGGCATTTCTTGTAACTGCGCGCCTATTTATTTATGTCCACACTTAATTATTCGTATGCTTGTCTTTTTAAGTTCCGCTTTGCATTACGCATTTCATTTTAGGAATAGGATGCTTATTATATGCCTCTCGGAGTGTGTTTACACACGCGCATGAGTGACCTGATGATTGACCCAGATCCCCCTCATTTTTTTTAGATTCAGGTAACCGCTAGCCGCTATCTTTGCTTATATGGATGCTTGGCGGGTTCAGACTTTTGGCGTTAGATTGAGAGCTCGAGAGACCACTAGACTTCCTCTCTTTTACGTTGTTTTGTCCCGACTCTACCGTGGAACCTTTGGGATTGTATTTTGTTTTAACTTCACTTATGCTGGTTGCATGCCTAAATGGATTTTCCGCGTTGTAGACTTAGGACAGGCACAAGGGGTTTACCTCGGGGTCTCCAACGGACCTTACAGATTTGGGTGCGAAATCCCACTTTAAACTACAAATCTTCGGTTTCAAACCTTCAACCTGTACTCGGAGCGCAAGATCCTATCGAGGGGTTTTATCCCTCGAAACGTAACTCGGGAATCATAATCCCGGGCCGTTACAGTTTGCGCGGGAAATTGATATTTATTATTGAGGGTTGTTATACCGGTTATATATGGAAAATTGCCAAATATGATGGGCTGATTTTTATTTATCTAAATGATGCTTATACTTAGGTCATATATATATATATATATATATATATATATATATATATATATATATATATATATATGTTGCACTTAATGTTTCATTATATGAGTTGGTACATGATTTGATGATATGAACTTCCTTATGCTTATTTATTATTTCTTTTAGGATAGTTTATGAACTAAGTATGAGGTTGTTATATTAGTTAGATATTATCTTATAAGGGTACTTTATTTTGCAGTTTATGGTTAGAACAAAATACCCAGAAATGGATCATTTAAGGATTGATGATGATGAGACACGCCAGCGAGCTGAGGATCTAGCAGAGCGGGCTGAGAACGCCCGTTGGTATCACCAACCGAGCATGGAAGAGATCGACATGCATTTCTGGATGATTCAGGGGTTGTGAGTGGCCGATTGAGCCGCTTGCCCCCTACTACCCAACGCTGACAGGAGAGTTCCTAGCGACTCTTCGGATTCCACCTCCTCTACTATGGTCCACCACCCCACCAGTGAGAAGCTCTGTAAGTCTTTTCCACCCCTTTGCTTATACTTCTTTAACAGTGAGGACATTGTCCATTTTAAGTATGGGGTGGGATTAAAGACTATGTTTAGGATTTTATTGTTTTTTATTTTCTTCCGGAGTTTGTATTTTAATTTTTCGTTGCATGGTTTGTATCGGATTATTTAGGACATGTCACAACTCTGTATTGACTTTAGTGGCATATTTTGAATATCGTATTTGCATGGTTAAATTCTATATTATTCAAAAGATGCATTTTTAAAGAAGAGTTGTAAGGATATCGCCCAAGCTTGCCAAAATTTCAAAGAAAAGAGTCAGGGAAGGCAAGGCAACACTCGACGATGCAAATGATGGATTCGTTAGAGATATTGAACAAGATTGCCTAGAAAAGGGAAGTCTCAATGACGTGCGATTTTTTATGGTAAAAACCACAAAGGTGAGGTAAATTGATGTTGCTTTTGACATTATGCACAATAAGAGGATGGAGGATTATAAATTTTCATATATGCTCATTTTTCATACTTCTAGCCATACATTTACCCAATTGAAACACAAAAGCCCTATTATGAGCCTCATTTACCTATATATTATTATTGCTCCATATATGCCTTATATTGCCCATTTTTACCTTCTACCCTATCCGGGGATTATGTTGAAAATGGAAGCCATTTTATGGAGATATTATATGGTTTGTTGTGTTGTTATGTCATTATTGGAGTTTGGCAAGAAAAATTCAAAATTGTGGAAAATTTAATGAGTGAAAAATAATCCGGTCACCTCAGGAGATAAAGGTAGATCGACCCTGCTCGCTGAGATAATAGTTCAGTGAGATGGGACACACAGGCGAGGAGTCCAAAGCATTAAGTATCCATGGCCATTCATGACACCCATGTTTGCGACTCGCGAGAAGGCAGTGCTGAGATTAGAGAGGTAAAAACATTATTATTGACAAAAGTATTATGAAAGGTGAGAAATCTTATGAAGAAGGAATGTGGTAGAGAATATTTGGAAATAATCCATTTCCCCGGATTTAACACCACATGGCCAAAAATTGCCTACCTTTAGCCTTTTACCTATCTACTCCTTTTTGAGCTTAAATAAAATCCTCTTGATTATTGTTGCTTTGTCAAATAAAATTGTTTTTGTAGAAACCTCCTTTTGTGTGCAGAAATTGCTTTTCATTCACAGACACAGATTTGTAGGCACCAAGTACTTTTTCAAGGATGACAATTGAGTGTTGGGTAATATAACAATGAATCTATTATGTTGAGAGTCTTTGCAGGTTTCCCCTGAATGACCATCCAAGTTATTGCTTGGGGACAAGCAAGCTTAAGTATGGGGGTGGTTTGATGTCCACTAAAATAGCCATGTTTTTATACACATTTTAGCTCCTTATTCTATATACTTTGCATATTTCGGGTTGGGAATATGTTGAATTTATGTAATATATGCTTATTTTCAAGAAATAGAAGTCTACATAAGTTTTGGTTTAATATTACAGAATTTGGAGTCATTCCGGGACGAAACCAAGAAGAGAAGAAGAAAGCTGAGAGTTACTCGATTTCGAGGAGCCTTCCTCGACACCGACCAAAAAAGGACAGTAGACTTGATCGAGGAAATAAGAAGGAAAGAACTCGAGCTCGACTCCACTCGACATCGACTTACTTCCTCGATGTCGAGCAAGACCTGAAACCACACCCGAGCTCGAGGAAGGAAACCAGATCAAGAAGCTGAGAAGAAAGCAACTCAAGCTACGTTTTTACTCGATGTCGACATGTTTGCTCGACATCGACCAAACCCAGAAGCTACCCGAGTTCGAGAATACGAGGAGAAGTTGCTCGAGAAAGCCAAGTGAAGCCGAGATCGACAAGTCAACTCAATATCGACCAGATTGGTCGAAATTGACCAAAAAGTTCTCTGGGCCGCGAGACTGTTGGGCCTATCCGAAGTCGAGTTGATTTGCTTGGATGCGAAGGAGGTCCGAATCTATCAAGTCTTATCAAGATATATCAAAGGAGAGAAGATTATTCATTAAGGGTGATAATCTTTGCACCACCAAAAATTACTATTTACACCACAAAAGATTTTTTAACTTTTTTTTCATCAACCTGTACGCCTTAAGAGACAAAAGGCTATGGCTTATGAGTGGCATCCTTAAATTGTTTTTTTTTTATCACAACATCCTTAAATTGTTGAAAAAAAATTCACATAAGATGTAGGACTGGAGCCCGTAATAAATTGTTCTATAGGCTAAACTAAGTTAAAAAAATAATTATATAAATGCATTGACTTAACTTATAAAAGCACAAGTAACAATATTATTTTTAATCAATTGAAGTTTTTCTTATCAATCCATATAATATAGCAATATATGTTTAAAAAAAAAATTTACCCAATTTTGTTAGATACCGATATACTTTTATAAGATTTTACATAATTATTAAATATATATATTATATTATATCTCTTTAATTTTTACAAAATTTAACAATTATAAATTTGAAAGAATTAGATACTTTTGATTTATTTTAAAATTTTAGATTTATTAGAACGAGTGTTTATACAAAATTTATTTAAATTCAAAAATGAAAGAATATATATAAAATTGATATCTACTATTGATATAATAATTAAAAAAATATTTAAAGAAATTAATTAGTTGAATGGGTGTTAATATAAATTTTTATTAAATTTAAAAAATATGAAAGAATATATATAGTATAATGGTACTTAGAGGTTAATGTTTACTTACAAGTTTATTTTATAAGTTCTTTTTAATATCAAACGAATTAATATTAAAAATATCTCACAAAGTGCGAGTCTTAACTAGTACTCCGTATTATAGAAGTTACTAGTGAGTAGTGAGCATGCCCATGCGATGCACGGGACATGTTTTAGTCAGATTTTTTGCTTATTTAGTTAGTCGATACTTCCTCCGATCCACAAAGGATGTTGTTTGAATTTTTAACACATATTTTAAGGAGCTAAAAACTATATAATATATTAATTTTTTATTATTATTTTATAATCTAATACTTATTACCAACAAATATTAAGTTGTAAAAAAATAATTTAAAAAAAGTTGATATTTTATATAGTTTTTACCTCCTTAAAATACGTGTTAAAAAGTCAAACGATATCCTTTGTGGATTGGAGGTAGTATAATTTATTAGGTATGTCTGACCTGTTAAGTAAGTAAAATCGAATTTTGTAACCTCCCATCCTCCCAATAACGCCTCTTAAGTAAGTAAAATCGGATAAAATCTAGTAAAACCTTATATTTAAACATAGATATTTATCATATAATAAATAATTTCAATCTAAATCTGTTGGATAGAAATATTAAATTGATCGTTATTGATTTAATTCTTGCAATGTAATTGAGATTTATGTTAACATATTCTCATCTAGTAAAACCTTATTTTATTATTAAGATTTTATTTTATAAAAATGACACCATGGCGAGGGAACTGTACTACTTCTATATTAAATGAGAACCAATGACGAGGTGTCATCACCACATTAATGGTAGTATGAACTAGAAAAAATTTGCAAAATAGACACTTTATTTGGACGTTTTTGCAAAATGGTCGCGTATTTGGACAGTTTTGCAAAATGACCCCTATATATACCTAATTTCGCTTTGTACGGACAATTTTTCCTGTTTCCGAGAAAATCGATTTCCTCCTCTTTCCAACTCTCTCTTTGCTCGAAGTTTTTCATCTTGCGTTCCCTGGCTTGGTTCGTTGTTTGTTTTCCGGCTTGATTCGCTCGATTGTTCTTCCTTGCTTCGGTAAAGTTCGGAGTTTGCATCGTTTACTTCAATGTCGTCATCCAGTAGCTCAGGTATAAATTTTGGGGATTTTTGTGAAATTTGTCGTGCTAGGGTTTTGGATTAAGTTTGTTTATGTTGATTTTATTGTTTTTTCATTATAATATTGACAATCTATGGTTAAATCGATGCTTTATATGCATACTTATGTGCGTTTTTTTAGTAGTTTCCGTAGTTTATGGAAGTTGCATATGTAAATTCGTTGATTTGAACTATTTCTTTTCGTCAATTTTGCGGTGTGGCACTTTGTAAGTGCCTTTTTAGTGTTCTTCGTGTATGTGAATCTGTTTTCCATGCTTTCGATTGTTTGTGTTGATGATAGTGTACTTATCTGCTGCTATGTTCATGTGTCTGGGGCTGACACAGTCTATTTTTGTGTTAGTTTATTGTACTTCCAACAATGTCTGTGTTTGGATTTGGTATTTTGTGTTGTGTTTTGTGATGTTTATGTTATTTTACTATGTCTTTGTAACATTTTATTGTTATTGTTTATGGTTGTTTGTGTCATCACATATTCTGTTACTGTATATTTACATTATTCTGTATGTTGTTTCTTGCAGGAACTCAATCTTCTGATTCATCCACCTCTTATCCTGGTTCTGATGTAAGTTATTTTTTAGTTTGATGAGCAAGTTGTAGTTTTTTCTTAATCTGATGGTTGTTTTTGTGCTTAAGTGTCTGTTATTGATCAGGGTTTGGAATATTGCATTCCTGTTTCTGAGCAATTTCTTTGTAGATCCAACATATATTCATATCCTTCTGTCTGTGATCTGATCAAGGAGCATTTGTGTCCTTCTCACTACAATACTCTGCAAAAAAAGTTGCGTTGGATGAGTGCTGACGCAAGGCGCCAAAATGGTTATGAATTTTCAGCTTATGCATCAAATGGTGCCCCGTCAAGTACAAACACAAAAAGAGAATGAGTTATGGTTTAGAGTTGGTGGACATCTTGCACGTTTTTCAATTGCTGAGTTTCATGTTATTACAGGCCTTCCTTGTGAAGACCGTGTTTGTAATATCCCAAAGAAAGTGTCAATATTTGAATTTTTTGGGAAGAAGAAAATGACCCATGATGAGTTACTTGATCGTTTCATATCTGAGAAAAAGATGTCTAAGAAGAAGTTGATTATGGCAAAGTTGTTGCTGATTGAGAGGTTAATTGTTTATAGGAGGTCAGAAGTTGTAAGTGAAAAATTCTTATCTGTTGCGTGCAATGAGAAAGAGTTTGAAATATATCCTTGGGGTAGAGAGTCATACACCCGTTTGTTGAAGTCATTGAAGAGTTGTTCTGTTGCAGATCGGAATGAGGTTAGGGGTTCTTATCAAATGTATGGGTATTGTCTTGCATTCCAAGTATTGTGCTTTAGTTATTGCATGTCGTATGTCATCATTTTTTTGTCTGTGTCAGCACAACTTTAATGCTTATGTGAGCATTATTTAAATATTGTATTGTAGTGTCATAACGAGTTTTCTTTTGTAACAGGCTTGGATATTAGAAGCTTTTCCAGCTATCTCCGTTAATTTTGTCTGTAATTTTAAGATGCCTGATAGAGATCCATACTTGTTGCACTGGCAATGTGATTATAGCCAAGTATACGCTGAAGCTGAGAAGTTCTTTCATGGCGATTTGGTAATATTTTTATATTTTCTCTCTGAAATAACATTTTTATTTGATGCATCTTTGGGTTTTTATTCCGATACATGCGTTTTGTCCAACCTTCGTTGTTCCCTATTTAAGGGGAGTTTGCATGCACCGAAAGAACGACATTTGCTGGTGAAAAAGCTGATGCTGTAGTTGAGACAGTAGTTGATGCATCAGTTGAAGAAATAGTTTCTGGACCTGTTGATGCGACTTTGTATGAGAGTCGTCGTGTTCGTAAAAGGGCATATGAAGCTAAGTTTTCAAACAGGGCTCTCCAGGTTGAGGATGAAGAAGCTTATGTCTTGCAGAAACATGATGAAGGCGAGACCTCAAAGAAGAAGACACATGTGAAGAGAGGCAAGGCTGCTAGAAAGAAACAGGATGGTAAGTCCTTTGAAACTGCTTTTGAAGTTTTTCCTGAGGGGGATAAATAAGATGTAGGGACCTCAAAGAAGAGGAAATCTTCCACTGGAGGGATGGGTGGTAAAAAGAAACAGAAGGTGGAGTCCAGCGATACCTCTGAGGAACGGGTCTTCATGAGGAGGGGTCGTTCTGCAAGTCGTGTTCTATTCAATCCATACATTGCTTTAGACCGTAAAAAATCTGTCAAGAGTGATGTAAAGACGCCTCGACAGAAGGCTTCAACAGTGAGGACATGTGGTAGGCTTCAACAGAAGGCTGACACAGATTTGCATAAGGAGGTTGATGTGGTTGCTTCACCTTCCAAGAGATGTCGGTTGGGTAGTGATTCATGTGATTTATTAGAAGATGATGTCCCGCTGAATATTGTCTATCAACGAAGGTATAAGGTGAAGAAGAATGGTGGTGTGGGTAGTGGTAGGCCAGTATATGATAGTACTGTTGACAGGTCTTTTGTTATTCCTTCAGTTCCTGTTGTTGATACTGAGGGTTCCCATGGAGTGGAGCCCATAGATATTCATGTTGCAGTCTCTACATCTGATTGTAAAGTCAGTGTTGGTGATGACAAGGGTGAAGATTTTACTGCCGATACCCATTCACCCAAATCTTGTGGTGAAGTTCCTGTTTGCGACGACAAGGTTGATGTTTTGGCCGCTGACACCCATTCCCCTAAATCCGATAAATTGGATGCTTGTCAAACTGCGAGGTTATATGTTTTGGCCAAGCTTGCAGATGTCATTGATTGTGGTGACACCGTTGAAGGAGTTGAGACACCTTCTGGTGACAGTGATGGAGAGGGTGATGTACCGACCCCTTCTGTGCTGAGGTCACCCCGGGGGAGTGTTGAAGCACATGATTTTGTTGATGGGTGGCCTGTGCTTAGGCAAACATCTGCTGCTTGTGAAAATGAAGATGTTCGCATTTCAAGTGAGGAAGCTGACAAAATAGCAGTGTCATCAGAGAAAGTGGAAGATATTGAAGATGTTTCTCCTCAAATGGATGCTAACGATGATTCAACTTGTGAGTTGCCTCCAAAAACGCATGGTGATGCTTTTGCTTCTTCTCTCCCATCTCATCGTGACTGGGTGAAGGAGATTTATAGGAGGATTGAGAAGCTTGAAGAGTTCCTTAAAATTATGCATCTGTTGTCTGCGAGGGTTGATGCAATTGAAACAAAGATTGTTGAGTTGAATGGGAGCCTTCAAGTGTTTGGTGAGATGGCGAAGAGGTATGATGAGCTTGAGGTTAGGGTTGCTAATTATGAGGTTTTGTTTGAGAGGTTGCAGTCAAACCCTGTCAAGCCTGATGGTAAGGACACTTTTGCAAAAGTTGATGATGAAAGTGTTAGTGGTGCTAAGTGTCAGGACACACCTGTGAAGGCTGATGAGAAGCACATTGCTGGTAAGTCTGCGAGCTCTCCTGCGGTAGTTGTTGATGAAAACGCCATTGGTGGTAAGTGCCAGGGCACACCTGTGAAGGCTGATGATAAGCACATTGTTGGTAAGTCTGCGAGCTCTCATGCGATAGTTGATGGTGAACATGTCAGGGGTGGTAAGCCCCAGGACACACCTGTGAAGGCTGATGATAAGCACGTTCCTGGCAAGCCGGTCTGACGGCACTCCTGTGATAGGTGATGATGAACGTGTTAGTGGTGGTGAACCCCAGGCCACACCTGTGAAGGCTGTTGTTGAAGATGTGAACAAAATTTTGAATGATGTTGTGTCTGATCTTCAGCAGTCTTTCCCCGATGAGGAGTTAATGTTGAAATCATCTCCTGCTTCTGGTGAAGTTGTGCCCGTGTCTTTGCCATCGGTAAGTACTGAGGTTCCAGGAGTGGGTAAGGAGTCTCCACCTATTGTTGCTGACACCGAATTTAAGGTTCTTGGAGATGAGGTTGGGATTCCAGCAACTTCAGCTGAAGTGCCTCAATATACAAAGTGTGAAGGTGAAGGCGCTGGTGGTAAAGCTGTTGGAGTTACGGTTGACCCATCCATGGAAAAGTACATTTGTCTGTCCGACAATGATGATGACAATGGTGCAGGTGTTGATTGGGATTCGGTCGCCAAGGATCCTGCAATCCAAATCGAAGTTGACCAACTAAAGGCTTCCAATCTTATCCCATCAAACAATACATTCTTGTATGGTCCAGTTGAGGAAGTGAAGAAAGTGAGGATGCCAAAGCACGCCCCTAAGAAATCACTGATCAGCTCGGAAGATCATGAATTTATTTATGGACTCGTAAAGAAGCAAAGGTATGGTTTATTTTTATGTTTAGTATTTTGTATGAAATGATGTTGTTATTGTATTAGTTACAACATCTCATGCTATATATATATATATTTTTTTTTTTGCTTTGTGTAATCTTTGGCAGGAATTTTTCCGTTGCTGGTCCAATCTCAAGGTTTGATAGAAAGTTTTTCCAACACATTTTATTGAAGAATATGTGGTTTGATTGTCAGGTAATAACTGGTTGTATTTCTGCACTATATATATATATATATATATATATATATATATATATATATATATATATATATATATATATATATATATATATATATATATATATATATATATATATATATATATATATATATATATATATATATATATATATATATATATATATATATATTTGTGGATTAGATTTTATTGTATTAGTTGATTGTTGAATTCACTTTTTTATTACTTTGTTTAGCATCTAGAAGCAGGTTTGATTCACATTAGCAAGCGCATTCGTGAGGACCCTTCCAAGTATCGAGATGTTCTTGTTCTTGATTGGCTATTTTATCTAAAGTACCTTCCTGACTATGCTTCAAGTTATCGGGAAGACATAGCTCTTGAATCCAGCATCGAGGAGTATTTTGTCGGTACGTGCCCTGCTGATTATGGGAAGCCATGGGCATTTGTAAAGAAAATCTACACAATTTTCAACGTGATATACAAGCACTGGGTGGTGTTGGAGATTAAAATTGAGGATAGGGTAATCAGTGTGTTCGATTGCAATATCCCTGCTGTTAGGGAAGGTGTTCTTGAAGAACAATTGCAACCGTTTGCTAGTTGGCTCCCAATTCATTTGGCAAAGCCTGGGCTGTTTGAAAACTTCGATTCCTCTCCTTTCCAGCTATACATGGTTCCTGGTTTAATGCATGATTCTACCAGGTGGCTAAGTACGAAAATAGCGGTGACACTGATGTTAGTTTCAAGCAGTGTTGAGACTGTTGTTGTATTTTGCTAAACAATAGGTTAAATTTTGCACAAAAATTGATCTTTGTGAATTTTTGCCCATTATGATCCTATTTTTCCTTAATATAATTTTTGAATTTTTAAATATATATTTTCTTACGTTGCTGTCTTATTTTTGGTCATTTTACGAATTAAATTTCATACCATGGTTGATTGGCGAAAATTTGCTCAACATGATCATATTTCTGCTGAACAATAGGTTAAATTTTGCAAAACAATTGATCTTTGTGAATTTGCGCTCAATATGATCTTATTGTTCCTTAATATAATTTTTTAATCTTTAAATATATATTTTTTACGACGCTGCCTTTTTTTTGGTTATCGTTAGAATTAAATTGCATATCATGGTCGATTGCTGAAAATTTGCTCAACATGATCATATTTTTGTTGAACAATAGGCTAAATTTTGCACAACACTTGATCTTTGTGAATTTGTGCACAATATGATATTATTTTTTTCCTTAATATAATTTTTGAATTTTTAGATATATTTTTTTCATGATGTTGTCTTTTTTTTTTGCCATAATTAGAATTAAATTGCACACCATGGTCGATTTGTGGAAAATTTCTCAACATGATATTATTTTTGCTGAACAATAGGTTAAATTTTGCACAACAATAGGATTTGGACGAAATTGGTGGTTGGGTTATTTTAAACCTCAAGAGAGGAGACCGTGGCCCATTTCCTGATCAAAGAAGTTGGCCAAATTTAGTTACTTTATTTAAGGCGGTGTTCTTCATTGTTTCTTCAAGAGTCCAACGTCATTTCAACCCTTTCCACTCTCTTCCCCATTACCGTCTCTCCAAGTCTTTTCGTCGTCCTCCACACGCTCTTCCTCTTTCCAGAGTTTTCTTCACAAGGTGCGCCCTTTCTTATGTAGTTCTCTCCCTTTCGTTTTCCTGTAAACTTTATACAATCGGTTAGGGTTTTTACATTTTTCCAGCAAGTTTTATTTTCTTTTTTTCCTAATTTTAGATGAGTTTTTCATCATCTTTCAGTCGGTTAGGGTTTTGATTTCAGCAAGTTATATGAGTGTATATTTATTTTGTTTGTGTATGTTTTGTATCCTTAGATGGCACTTCCAACTACAACTCAAATTGGTTACCATTACACTGTCGGCTCTTTTGAAGTGGTAATCACACCAAGGCAGACGCTTGTGTATGGACCTAGCACACTGCACGTGGCTATTAATTCTGAAAGAATCCCTGAGCTGTTCCTGGACCATTTCACTGAGTGGAATGGGTTGGCGATGACTTATGAACAATGTGATCAGGTGTTACATGAAGCAGGGGTCACTGCTGTTGTTCGAACTCAAGTAGCCAACCTGATGTTAATGGATTATACTCACAGGTGGTTTTCAGGCGATGCTGAGTTCATTGAATATGGTCTCTGCCCAGATCTCATTATCGATATACGTTACATTGAAGACTCTGAAAATGACATGAGCTCTGATTCAAGCTCTCAAATCTGATATGAGCATCGACTCTGAAGAGGATGTGGATCCCCCAGCTTCTCCAGAAAATGCAGACCAAAATGGCAATTTACAAGAGCCACCTCAACCACAACAGGATTGGGACCAGTGCTCAATATGTCTTGATCAGATGCCGCCATCAATGCCTGTCATTCGGACACTGTGTGAACATTCATTCCACACAGGGTGTCTTTTAGAGTGGGCGTCGTATCAACCCATTTGTCCACTATGTCGATCACCCTTTTAGGCATATTTGTAATGTATATGTGCTTGGAAAAGACATTGTAGTTGCACCTATTTTGTGGTAGTTAATATAATGGAATGTACGGTATGAATGGAAGTTGGTGTCTGACACCTTTTTGTATCTAATTTCCATTCAAATCATACCAATGTATTTTGTAACTATTTGTCATAACTGGTGTTTGTAAATGTATAATATTAATGAAATTTGTGCACTGTTATATTTGTTTGTGTATGATACTGTGTTTTATTTGAGGAAGAAAGACCACCTGAACTTTGATGAATATGCTTATATATTATGTGTGGTGACAGTGGCCTAGTTTTTTTTGTTGTTGAAGTGTATATTTTGTGAAGAGGTTTTTAATGCCCAAAGTATTGTTGACATTTCTTGTCCAATTAGTTTAAAGTAATGGCGACACCATACTTGTTTTTTTTTTTATTTTGCATTGTGTGTGGTGACACTAGGTGTTTGGTGTCCCAAGTAGTGCTGACAGTGATATCAGTTACAATTAGTGGTGACACTGGTTCCCCCCCCCCCCCCTCCCCCGATATTGAAGTCTTGTATTCTATGATTTTTGAAGTGTACGTATTTGTATTTTTTTCTTTTTATAGTGTATGTGGTGGGCACTATGTGGTTGAGATGCAAAGTATTGGTGTCACTCATATTATATTCCAAGTAGTGATGACACAAGTGTTGTATTTTTTTTTTAAGTGTTTGGGGTGAAAGAGGAGTTTAATGCCCATATTATTGTTGACATTGTGGGTTATATTAGTTTGAATTTGTGGTGTCACCAGTTTGATCGTTTTTTATATTGAATTTCATGTGGTGACACTAGGTGTTTTAGACCCAAAGTAGTGCTGACACTGATACTAGTTACAAATAGTGGTAACCCTACACTTGTATTTTTTTTATTTTTGAAGTGTATGTGGTTTCCAGATGTGTTTAATGCACATAGTATTACACCAAACTTGTATTAGTTACAACTAGTGGTGATACCAGTATTGTATTCTATGATTTTGGGAGTGTATGTTGTGTAATTTATATTTGCTCAACAATAGATTATTTTTGCATCACACTTGAGACTTGTGAAATTTTGTCCATTATGATTCAATTTTATTTGTCAATATAATTTTATAGTTTCTTAATAGAGTGTTACACAACTTGGTCTTAATTTTCTCAATGATAGAATAAAGTTGCACAATGTGTGGGGTGATTGGTGTAATTTTGCTCAACATCACCTTATTTTTGCTCAATAGTAGTTTATAGTTGCACAACAATCGATCCTTTTGAAATATTCTCATAATGATTATATTTTTTGTCAATATAATTTTATAATTTTCCAATAATTTTGTTTTTGCATCATGTTATTATTTTTGCTCATCATCAGATTAAAATTTCACAACACCGGCTATTGGTGAAAATTTGCTAAACATGATCTTATTTTTTCTTATCAACAGATTAATTTTGCAGAAATCTTTAAAATTTTGATATTGCCTTCAACATAGCTGTTGGGCTTAGTTTAGAGATGTCCGGCCCATTTCCCGCTTATTTATACGGTGCGTAAACGTTGTTCAGATTGTCTGCAAGTCGTTTCATCTCCTTCTTCTTGTTCATCTTCATCCTCTCTCGTTCTCATTAAGATTTCTTCTTCTCAAGGTGCGATTCCGGTTGTGGTATGTACTCCTTTCTGTTTTCTTCCTTTAAAAAAAACGTTATCGATTATTTTGATGTACTGTTTCAGCAAATGTCTTATTGTTGTATTCTCCGATTTTTGTTGAACTTCCCCGTGGTTTTTAGTCTATTAGTATTCATATATTGGTGTTTGTCTTGCTTATTTCGTATTGCATTATATTATGTGGGTGTTGTGTGATTCTTATTGTCATTAAAAGTCATTAGTTAGGGTTTTTCCAGTTTTTCAGACATTTTTTCTCTTTTGTCTTTCTGAAATGTTTATTTTTTATTAATATCGATGTAATGTTTTATTTTTAAGTGAATGTCTAATAGATGAGTATATTTTGATTTTGTCTGTGTAGGTTTTCTCTCTTTCAATGGCATTCCCAACCTATACTGAACTAGATTACGACTACATTGTTGGTACTTATGAAGTTGAAATATCAGCATCTGAGTCATACTGGTATGGACCGGGTCTACTTGTTGTGTCCATCCACTCTGACAGCATTCCCTTAACATTCTATCATATGTCTACTTGGAATGGTATGCCTATGAGTCTAGCCCGCTGTAACGAAGTGCTACAGGATGCAGGAGTAACTGTTGAGGTTAGAAACCAGGTAGCCAATCAACTTCTAATGGATTACACTAGAAGTTGGTTTGACGCCGATGCTGATCTTGTTGAGTATGGTCTTTGCCCCAATATCACTATCAATGTACATTTTTATGACGACTCTTCATCTGATTCAAGCTATGAGTCCAACATAAACGACGACATTCATATGGAGGTTGACCAACCAGATCATCCAGCACATCCAGAGCCTATGGATGTTGACGGATTAAGGGAGATATATCACCTTGATCTTGATGATGATGAATGTACAATATGCCTCCTTCCAATGTTGGAGTCAGATCATGTTCTTCAAACGCCATGCCAACATCACTTTCATCCAAATTGTTTACGATCTTGGCTTTTAGTTCAAAACAATCGTCCTCTTTCCCGAGCAGAACTCTAGCTGTATATGATATAAGTGCAGTATGTAATTTTGTATGGTACTGATGTAACCTAAAATACATTTTATGAATGAAATTTGTCCTTGATCACATTTCTTTCTGATTTCTATTCAAATTATAGTAATCTTTGATATTTAAGTAGGACATTTGGTGTGACACTAGTTGGTCATATTGGTGGTTTCTGCTATTGAAGTTTATGGCTTGACATTTTCTGATATTGAAACTTATGTGTGTGACACTAGTTGGGTAAGTCCCAAAGTAGCGCTGACACTGATATTAGGTACAATTACTTGAGACCCTGGGCTTGTATTCTTTTTCTGATTTTCAAGTGTATGATGTTGCACGAATTGGCAAGTGTTCAAAGTCTTTTGTTACATTGTTTACATTGTTGGTTAGAGTTGTTGGATCTATTGGTGACACTATTCTTATAATTTTGGATGTTTTCTGGTTTTGAAGTTTTTGTGATGACACTAGGTGGATAAGGCCAAAAGTAGTGCTGACACGAGTTAGTTAATGTCCACCAACGATAACTGTATCTCAAATAACTGTAATCCGTTTTCAGTTTATAGTTTTACAGTTTTGACAGTTTTTTTTATAGTTACTCTGTAATGAACTGTCACAAATAACTGTTACAAGATGAAAACTGTCTAATTGTTGCCTATATATATCCATTTATCATTCTTTGTTATCCATTGGCGTCTGAAAACTGGTTTTAACAGAAATCAATATACCAGACCCTTTAACCACACTGCTAACACATCCCTCTCTAAAAAGATGAACTATGGTAACACTGTCGGGTTTTGCATGAGTTTCCATCAATTGATGGATGTGCTGGATGGTGTTGTTTACCGTGGTTATCACATGAATCTAGTTGATGAAGCATACGAGACTAACAAAGAGGCTCACAGGGCCGAGTTGTTGGAAGCCGTCGTGGTTCATTACAAATTATATGAGGAATCCCAAAGATCAATAATATCAACTGAACATCACATTCGGATTGCGTCCAAAGATGAAGACGGTGAAGCATTATCAAAGGTGATATTTTAAGATTTATCCATAAAAAAATTTTCCATACTGTGATTGAGTCTTGTATTTTATCTTTTATACAGATGGAAAGAGAACTGGGCAATCAACGACAGTTGTTTGAAGAGGCAAAGGACAATCTAATGGGGTGTGTTAATAAGGTTTTAGATGGAGAAATGGAAAGGAGGAAGAAGATTGATGACTTCTTAGGACTGTAGTTCTACTATATTAATAAGTGATAACATTGGTACTTATTTATATGTTGAATGTGTTTTTTTTTTTGTTATTTTAGTTTATATGTGTTCCATCCTAATGCTATGATGCAACATATTAATATCCTAATAATCATATAATTATTTTGTAATTTCCTTCCTCATATTTCAAATTATAAATTGTTACTGACGTTTTACGTCTATCTCTTGTGATACTACGGACACATTTGATTAGTTTGTGGATTGTTTTGGTAAAAGTAGTGCTGACACTGTTTAATTAAGTTTTCATGTTACTGGTAATTTGCTCAACATCATCTTAGTTTTGCTAAACAATAGTTTATAATAGCACAAAAAAATGAATAGAAATCACTAAATCAACTGTTTGAATAACATAGACCACTTGATTACCGGGGCAGAGAATTGTGCTGACACATTGAAGAACAGACACAACTGTTTAAAAGCAGTTATAGTTGTATGCATCTTGACAAATACTATCCATCAAAATAGCACAGGGACAACAAATGTCTTAACGGGTACGAGAAAACTGACCACGGGGACAACAACTGTCTTAATTGGTACGAGAAAACTGTTCAGAAGCAGAGTACATAACTGTCTACACCAAAATACATTCCAAAGTTTGCAAATAAAACACGAAATCGCGTTGTGGTTCTTCAACCAAGATTTAGTTTCTGTCTTTGAATTCCTTTTGAAGTCATTCTTGCATGGGATTTTGCTGTCTTCACAACATTTGCGTTCACTTCATTCAACTCTGAACATACTCTATCTGTCAGTTACTTCACCCCTAGCTTTGAAATATTCTTGAAATTGCCCTTTTCCAATCCACACTTGTACCCTCTCTCTGTCCCAAAGAAGGTCTCCATGTGGCGCATGAGGCATACCCCAGAATGTTGAACTTTCTCCTCTCCAGCCCATGGGATGGGGACTTTTGATGATGGTGCAGCTGACACTATTTCTGCCTTTGCTCGGAGTCCCTTATCTGTTAGATAAGCAATCAACATATCTCCCTGCATGGATTGAATTATAATTCATGTAATTTTAATTAAAAAATGAGTTGATATTTAAATGAAATTAAGACAAGGAAAGAAATATTAGATATCAGTAGTAAAACTTACCAAACATTCAAAGGGTGATGGGAAGGGGCTAATTGGATCAGCGCAAGATGGTGTGACATCAACAATTTGGACCACTTTGTTTTTAAAGTTGAAGACAACCATGACATAGTCTGTTGTTCGTTCAACCCCAAATACAATCTAATCAACATAATAAAAAACAAATAAACATTAGTGATTGGTCTTGTGAACTTTATTTATTTAATTGCAAGGGAGTACCATGTCTATATCCTTCAAAGAAAGGTGTGGTGACAATGACAATACAATATCAATGTGGAGGTTAAACCTCTGGAACTGTTCATCACAAGCTCCTAATGATACACTCTCTACATTAAACTGGATTAAGAATAGAAATTAGTAAAAAACAGACGAATTGTAATAACGGCTAACAATGGAGTGTAATTGAAAGATAAAATTGTAAAAATATTACAGTTTTGTTGATATTGACAAATAGTCTTGCTGGTGATTGAGCACTTTTATACTGTTCCTTGTGGTTGAGGATAGTTGTCCATGCATCAATAATGACACTAGACAAGTGGGTTTCATCCTCAAGCGTAGTCATGTCTGTTCTAACAATTTCAACAGACTTGTGCTTAAACAAAATTTCCCTGCAATGTCAATCATTTTGAAGATAGATTATATGAAAATAATCTTTTACTTGTAACTGAACATAAATTAAGAAAATTAAGTTTAAAATGAACTTACATGCTGTGAGGTGTTTTCATTGCTAAATAGGCTGAAACAGTGCGCTCAATTTCAGAGATAGGATCTGTAATGTCAACAACACGCGAGTAATATGGGCTTCTCAAAGATGCAGAAGGTTTATATGCTCTCCTTGTAGCTTCTTCTCATTTCATGTTATTAAGTTATTCTACAACATTTCCATCAACAATGTTGATCCGTGGTGACCTCCTTGGTGGCAAGGCAGTAGAGGGAATGCATTTTATTGTATCTCCCAAAGGGTTCACTGGTGGAGTATCAACTTTAAATTGAGTGGGTAGCGGATTAGGAGTTGCTTCAACACCCTGTTGTATTGGAGACTGGCCATGGCTGTCTGGGGGAGCCTGGGTTGTTTCATTAGCATTCTTCATTTCAACCGATGTGTTCAATGATATCCCTTCATCTTTCTTAAAAACAGGATCATCTAGAAATATATCAAAGGAAAATTCCCCGTCCACTTTGATATTTGATTTCATTTTTTTGCTTGTTCTGATATGCCATTTCGATCTGAGTAATGCAATCTAATAAAACAGGGTCTGCCCAGAATTTCTCTTGGGATTGGGTAAAATATGGGCTTACAGGGTCATTCATATTTGACATGTCAGCAGCATCCGTAGCCGTAGGAGCCTCAGAATTGACATTTTCCATCCCTAAAAGCTGGTTTGCTCCATGTAGAAGTCTTTTCACCTTGTCATCATGTTGTAGTTCAATCGGAACTTTTGTAGACCACTCAGCAAAATCCGAAATAGCATATGCAAGTGCAGAAGTCTTTTGAGCAAACAACTTTATCCAACTCTAGAAGATAACATCACATAAAAAATAAGAATAAAAAGTCATCAATAAATATCAGAACATTGCTATACTATACTAATATTACATTGAATTGGTTTAAATAATTCATATAGACCTCAACTGGGGGCGGCTGTTTTTCTGGAGCCGCAGGGTGACTGGTGCCTTCATCGTTTTCTGCAGTAGTGTGTGGACAAGTTGTAGATGGTACGTCTTGATGTTGAGGAACAACTTGGCGAGCCTGGACTAAGCCATATCCAAAGCCTCCAGTACTTATATCATCAGTTTCTCGTTTGCGCAAGATTTTGTAATTTATGCCAACGAAAACTGGGAAAGAACGAGTCATTCTTCTTAGCGCCGTGCTTGTGAATAATTTCACCCTATCCATGTAAAACAATTGACACACCAAGGGGATAAACATATATCAGTATAACGATGGAGGAGGGAATGCTGACATAAAGAATAATGTAGACATGTAGATAAAAGTAGGGGGGTGACATTTGTACTACCTAGACATGGTAAAGAAATTAAGTTAACATCAGAGCAAAGGTTTGAAAAAAATACTTACAACCAAGAATAATAGAGGCCCTCTGAAATGGCCATTCTTGTTCTTTTCCCAGCTTCTTTTTGCATCGACCAAACTTTCCAACACAAGAGCACACCAATTTAGGTCTTTCAGGTCACCCAATTCAGGAACTACTCTTATTAAACTATGGTTGGTCTGCCCGTTTTCTAGTGTATCAACCAAGATAGAGTCCAGTATAACAATAAAGTTCAGAAGGAATTGATCACCACAGTCAGTGTCAGCTATCAATTTTTCCATAACCATAGCTGTTGTTATATTGTCCTGGACATTAAATGTGGTTTTCCACTCTTGCACAAGACTGAAATTCTCTTTAGCTGATTTTCTTCCCACTAAAACTTTCCCCATTGGGAATCCCATTGTGATATGCACGTCTATTTCTGCAATTTCAAGTTCGCCTCCATTAGCCAACACCAAACAATACTTTATAGGGTCAAACTGATCCACTAACCAATATGAAAGAAGCAATGGTAGGGTAACAATATCCAAGTTGAACAAAAATCCAAAGCCAATATCCTCAATCAATTTCTTTTGCTTGGCATTCATTTTTTCAAGGACGACACTAGCAAGCGTGGGCTTGACCGTGATTTCAATGATGGGAGATTTTTTGTCTAGTGTTTCTCTCATTCCTCACAATCAGTTGCCTGTTTTCTGCGATAGGTTGTATGTCTGTGGTATCTGTTTGCTCATCAGATGTTATGATATGCACAGTTGGGTTTACATGTTGAACAACCATCTCATTAGGTGAATGGTTTTCCAACCTTGCAATTTCAATGGTCTCCACAGCAACAGTGCTAACAGGAAGATCAATCGCAGGGTGAACTTCTCTCTTACTGTTTTTTCTTACAAGTGGTTGCGAATCTTTGGATTCAAGTGATCTACAACCCTCCCCTACTTCGAAGGAATTACCAGGCTCAGTATCAACAGACAGTTCATCCTTGAAGGAAGGTGAATCTCTAGATA
Source organism: Persicaria tinctoria (assembly GCA_037127255.1). Taxonomy (NCBI): domain Eukaryota; kingdom Viridiplantae; phylum Streptophyta; class Magnoliopsida; order Caryophyllales; family Polygonaceae; genus Persicaria; species Persicaria tinctoria. The sequence continues at coordinate 37,582,495 of JBANSL010000003.1, read as the reverse complement.
AATCAACTACTGGAGGTTTAACTCCACATCGTTTTGATCTCTTCAAATTTCTATTTGGACTGTGTAGAACATGTGAATCACTTACACTCTGCGGATGTTTACCTATAGAATGAACACTTACAATCAATTTATACAAATATAATTGAAGAGATGACATTGTAAGAGACCGTAGTTTATGCCGAACAAATTCCCAAATTCTCTAATTCCCAAATTCAGCCTCCAGATTAATCACATTAACTTCAATTTATTACGCGAAAGTAATTGAAATACCAATGGTAGCTCTTGTAAGGCTGAATAACTGCTTGATTATAAACATTAAGTTCGATTGAATAAGTGCGATTTTCCTAATTTTCGTGAAAAACTAAGCCCTAAACAGGACTCGTTCTAATTTAAACTTTAATACACAGAAAACACGAAATCAAACCTTTCGGATCTGAAGGCATGTTGATGTATATGATAGATCTCCTCCTTACAAGCCTAAAATCAAGCCCCAAGAAATATCACAGAGAAATGGAGAGAGTAGATTTAGCTGGAAAATGAAACTAAACGAAGGTGATGGAGAATTTCTCGAACGTGAACAGCGTTTTACGCATTTACATTGTTTGCTTTTTATATTTTTTTTAGGAAAACCGTTTTTTTTTTTCCCAAAAATCGGGAATTTTGTGAGACTTTATTTATTTCTTATTAATTTATATATAATTCCATACCTTAAATTTGCTCAACATCGTATTATTCTTGCTCAACAATATTAATATTTGCACAACGCTTGACCCTTGTGAATTTGTTAGAACCATGTTCTTACCTTCTTTATATATGGTTTGATAGTTGCTTATTAAATTTTTGCTCATCAATAGAATAAAATTGCACGACATATTACGAATGGGGAAAAATTGCTCAACATCACCTTATTTTTGCTCAACGATAGTACATATATTGCACACAACGACACTTTGTTGGCAACAAGATCTTAGTTTTATCTAATTATGTTTTCATAGTTGCTTAACAGGTTATTGCTCAACCTGGTCTTATTTTTGCTCATCAATAGAATAAAATTGCACGACATATTACGAATGGGGAAAACTTGCTCAACATCACCTTATTTTTGCTCAACGATAGTACATATATTGCACACAACGACACTTTGTTTGCAACAAGATCTTAGTTTTATCTAATTATGTTTTCATAGTTGCTTAATAGGTTATTGCTCAACATGGTCTTATTTTTGCTCATCAATAGAATAAAATTGCACAACATATTATGATTGGGGAGAACTAGCTCAACATCACCTTATTTTTGCTCAACGATAGTTTATATATTGCACACAACGACACTTTGTTTGCAACAAGATCTTAGTTTTATCTAATTATGTTTTCATACTTGCTTAATAGGTTATTGGTCAACATGGTCTTATTTTTGCTCATCAATAGAATAAAATTGCACAACATATTATGATTAGGGAGAACTTGCTCAACATCACCTTATTTTTGCTCAACGATAGTACATATATTGCACAACAACACTTTGTTTGCAACAAGATCTTAGTTTTATCTAATTATGTTTTCATACTTGCTTAATAGGTTATTGCTCAACATGGTCTTATTTTTGTTCATCAATAGAATAAAATTTCACAACATATTATGATTGGGGAGAACTTGCTCAACATCACGTTATTTTTGCTCAACGATAGTATATATATTGCACACAACGACACTTTGTTTGCAACAAGATCTTAGTTTTATCTAATTATGTTTTCATAGTTGCTTAATAGGTTATTGCTCAACATGGTCTTATTTTTGCTCATCAATAGAATAAAATTGCACAACATATTATGATTGGGGAGAACTTGCTCAACATCACCTTATTTTTGCTCAAAGATAGTACATATATTGCACAAAACAACACTTTGTTTGCAACAAGATCGTATTTTTATCTATTTATGCTTTTATAGTTGTTTAATAGATTATTGCTCAACATGGTATTATTTTTGCTCATCAATAGAATAAAATTGCACAAGATCATATGGGTTGTAAATACTTGCCCGACATCATCTTATGTTTGCTCAACAATAGTTTATATTTGCACAACGACAACACTTTGTTAACTTTGTATTGTGTTTTGAGTGAACAACAATGATATAAAATTGAAATTTCTTCCGGACTGTTGGTAAAATTGCGCTGACATAGATGGAAAAGAGTATACAAATTTGTATTATTACATGGTAAAATCTAAAATTTTATTCTATAGTATAGAATTAATGTTTATTTGGAAACATAAATGTCATTCACAAATTTATAAACTGTAGTCTCTACTAACATTATACTTATATAATATTGATGACAGAAATTGTGCTGACAACCTTATTTTGAATGCTTCAACCTCCTCTTGTACTCTCCCAATGAAAGCTTTCTATTTGTAGGTGGTCTTCCTGCTCTCTTTCTTACCACTGGGGGGAAACGGTTGATAGATTTTATCACATCAGGGATGTTTCCTTCATCTTCATCCAACACTGGATATATTGTTTCTGCATATGCCATACACCAAGCGTCATTGCTGTAAAATTATGCAACAAAATCAGACACATTTGCTTTTATGTGTGTAATGGCTGCTAGAGCATGTACACAAGGTATTTTCTCGACATCAAATACTCTGCACGTACATGTCCTCGCTGATAGATCAACTATAGCTACAACTTCTTGACCATTGATCTCAAATTGTGCTTCATTCATCCTTTCTACTCTGCATATCCCAACTTGCGCTTGTGATTCTCTTATCAACTTAAGGATCTCAGGAGTTATTCTGTCTTGATTTTCCAGTGCTTTTTCTCTTTTGTCCAGGAACCATGATGTGAGCTTTTCTCTAGCAAACTCCACAAGTGCCACAATGGGATAATCCTTTTTGCCTTTGAAAACGGAGTTCAAGCTCTCAACATTGTTGGATGTCATCATGTTGTATTTATCACACTTTGAATGTGCTCTGGCCCATTTATCAAAACCTGCTGACACCAGATATTCTGATAGTTTTGGACATGTTGCTTCAATTTGTGCAAGGTGGTTGTTGAACTATTGGATAGTGTAACTCTCTGCTGCTTTTTTGAACATTTTCCCCAGCTCTTTTTGCCTGAACGTCGCTTTGATGTTTTGTTTCAAGTGCCAAATATATATGCAGTGTGTAGCTGTTGGGTAAACTAAAGATACAGCCCTTAAGATGCTAGCATGTCTATCAGAGACAAACACTAAGTCATTTGATGGAGGCACAACCTGCAACAGCTGATACATAAACCATTCCCAAGAGTTGTTGTTTTCGGAGTCAACAACACCAAAGGCAAGTGGAAAAATTTGTCTATTGGTATCTTGTGCAACTGCTCCAAGCAACGTTTCTCTGTATTCGCCAGTTAAGAATGTTCCATCAACAACAATAACCTGGTATATAAAGAAAAAAAAATACTTATGTTTTCGAAATTAACGAAATCGATGACAACAAAATTTGTGCTGCCACTGTTTAAGACATACCTTCTTTAAGAGGGGGAATGCTCTGATGCATTGTCCCATTAAAGCTATTGTCCCATTATTTCTCTCCATGAGCATATGGCAAAATGATGGTAAATCTGCATAATTTGATTCCGGTGTCCCCTTAACCATTTCGTGAGCTATTTTTGATGACTTCCATGCTCTCCAGTAGGTAATTTGCATCTTTTTTTTCCTGTTCTCATCTTATCCATTATCTGTGCTGGTCTGTATCCAGTGTCAACACTGTGTAATTATATTCAAATTAGAATAAATCATATATTAGAATGCAAGATTAAATATAAATACTATTTCTTAAAAAAAGTTCTCACCTTGATTCGATCATGCTTGCAATCACAGAAGATGAAGGCTGTTTGTAGTGTTTTGTCCTGAAATCCCATGTGCAGGTGTGCATGTCCACATATACTATTACCTCATATCAAGTTTGACCAAAAGTTTTGACATGCACTTTCCATTTGCATTTAGGATCTACACAATGAACCCTATAATACATTGTATCTGATTTTGCTACAAGAAAACCAAATATCTCGGTTATTGACAAGATCCCCAAAGCATGCTTAACTGCTTTCCTTGATGCAAAGCTTTTGCCTACGCAAATCAAGTTATGTGAATTGAGATTCACACTAGGCACAATAGAGCTATCAGCATCCCAATCTTCTAGTGTAGTTTCTCTCCTGTGTGCTGTAGAATAGAATGCTCTCCATATTTCATCTGCAGAATCTTCATCACTTGTAGTGTCACTGTTTAGAGAATTCATGTCATCTCCAGTATCTTCCAACAATACACCTTTCATCCTGGTGTCACTGATCAATGTCATGTTATTTTCCCCTGTAACAGTGTTGGTAATAGTTGGATTGCATGTCACCAACTATAAACTGTCAGTTGGGAATGGCTGTTGATCTTCAACTTGTTCACTACCTGATTTAATGCTGACACACAACTCCATAGCAAATTTAACATCATGTAGGTCGGACAACCTTAAAAACTCTTTTAAATCAGCATCACATTCAACAAGAAGTGGAGCTTTCAACATTTTGAAAGGGTGTAAATGATTGAATTTCAATTCTAATGCACTATCTATATTGAATATGTTGTGCACTTTTTCGGTTAAACCCTGTAATGATATTGACTCGTCAATCATAAACACCTTTGAAGTTGTGTCTCCAACAAAGTGTGGGCATGAATCATCAAACAACCATTTCCCACCACATACAACTGTAATAATGTGGGTTGCCATTGTAATATGCAGAGTAAGAATTTAAGAGGATAAATACATTTAAGTAATAACAAACACAATCTGATTAAAAACGATGACATGATCAACCAAAGTGAGTGAAATACACCTGTTATGAAAAAAATTCTTACAAAATTTGCACCTACGGTGCAAATTTTTTATGAGTCAAATACAATGCTGACATTAAAACTTTCAAGGTGTAATAAGGAATCTATAGATCATTGTATTGTCAAATGCAACAATAGATTTGCACCCCTTGTGAATTTTTTTTATGACTTAATTGCAGTTCTGACATGTCTCAATCAATGTTCAAAAACGATGATACGAGCAACCAAAGTGAGAAGAATACACCTGTTATGAAAAAAATTCTCACAAAATTTGCACCTTCGGTCCAAATTTTTTATGAGTAAAATAAAGTGGTGACATTAAAACTTTCAAAGTGTAATAAGGAATCTATAGATCATTGTATTGTCAAATGCAACAATAGATTTGCACCCCTTGTGCAATTTTTCTATGAATCACTTATAGTGCTGACATGGCTCAATCAATGTTCAAAAACGATGACACGAGCAACCAAAGTGAGTAGAATACACCTGCTATGAAAAAAATTCTTACAAAATTTGCACCTACGGTGCAAATTTTTTATGAGTCAAATACAGTGGTGATATTAAAACGTTCAAAGTGTAATAAGGAATCTATATATCATTGTATTGTCAAATGCAACAATAGATTTGCACCCCTTGTGCAATTTTTCTATGACTCACTTATAGTGCTGACATGGCTCAATCAATGTTCAAAAACGATGACACGGCTCAATCAATACACCTGTTATGAAAAAATCTTTCCATTCTTACAAGAGCAACCAAAAGTGAATTGACTACACCTGTTATTAAAAATATTCTTAACATGCACCCCCTGTGCAATTTAATTATGACTCAATTGTAGTGCTAACATGGCTCAATCAATGTTCAATAAGGAAGTGTAGTGATGACATTAGCAATCAAAGTCTAATAAGGAATCAATACTTCAAAATAGAGCTCGGATTCAGGTGTAGTGATGACATGAGCAATTAAAGTCTAACAGGGAAGGGATAATTCAATATAATGTTCAGATCAAAGTGTAGTGATGGCAAGAACACAATATTGGATTACATGAAACCAATATTTGATGTGACAGTTTGGAATCTATATGTTTAAATCAACAAAATGAATACAATACACCTGGTGTTAGAAGAATTATATAAAACTTGCACTTGTGGTGGAAAACTTCTATGATTAAGGTCTACTGATTAGTTGAAACAATCATAGTGAAATCACATCATAAGCAATCATAGTGATGACTTGAGCAATGTAAAATATTAACATACACAGATTCGATTTGAAACTTGAAGATTACACAAATACAGAAAAAAATTCTCATAAACATTAATTCATGCTTAAAAAATCAATCAATTTGTGCCTTTGGCGCAAATTTTGATGCATTCTATAACATTATTCATTTGATTCTACTGTATGTAAGACTCCATAACCTTAATCACTTGATGCATAAAAAATGAATAAAAGTTTTCGCAAAATGCACAGATTTTGATGCATTCAGTATCTGTTATCATTCTGTTCAACTATATTTCAATACTGTTATAGCATATATAAGCATATATAAACACAAATTTGACGGAATGTACATTAGCGATCAGTAATCGCAAAATTGAAGCAGAAATTTGCGCCGAAGGCGAAAATTGAAGAGGTAATCGCAAAACTGAAGCGTAGATAAACACAGACTAAAGTTGTAAACCAAAAAATTCTAGGAAATTTGCGCTTTCGGCGCAAATTTAAGCAGTAATCACAAAACTGAAGCAGTAATTGCAAAATTGAAGCTTAGATAAACACAGACTGAAGCAGTAATCGGAAAACTGAAGGAGGCATCCAAAAATTCTAGGAAATTTGCGCCTTCGGCGCATATTCCCGCCTTTGGCGCAAATTGTAATCGACTTCAAATTCTAGTAAAATTCAGTATCAACTTAAAATCATCTAAACTCTAGTATCAACTTAGAATCATCCAATTTCTTGTAAAATTTGCGCCTTTGGCGCAAATTGTAATCGACTTCAAAATTGTAATCGAATACTTTGCTTACCTGATTCTGTAGAATAGACTTCAAAATCGATCGCTTGGATGATGTCGGAATGGTAATCTGTGGGAAATCCTAGCAATCGCCGACGAGGAGGTCGGGAGGGAGAAAGAGAGAGCGTCCGGAGATGGAGAGCTAGAGGAGAGAGAAAAGCGGTTGTCGAGAGACGGTGAAGCCTTTTATTTAGGACATTTTGCAAAAATGTCCCAAAACGCGGATAATTCGCAAAATAAGCCCATTTTCGTGGCTATTTTGCAAAATCCCCCTATGAACTATCAGTCATAAACCAATATTCATACGAACTTTAAAAACTACCAAAAATAATATGAAATATCAGCCATGAACCAATATATTCTTTTCAATTATTATTTAGAATGTTGATAATTGGGTAAAATTATATAAAAATATCTAATAACACTTCATAATATATTCTTTTCATAATATCTTTTCTTAAACGTTTCATAATAGCATTAGATAATATTCTATCTTAACAATTCCATAATACATTCATTAGCTAAGTTAAATCATGAGTTATAAATTTTTAACTCTAGATATTTCATAATATTTTATCTTCAAGATGAACTCTATGATGATAATATATAGAGATTTTAACATAGATATAGGTTACATATTAATTTCATATTTTGAATTAAAACCATTTGTTATATAAAAAATAAAAATCAATTGAAAAAGGAAAAATGAGAGGATTAAGCTAGATATGACACATAAGCAAAAACACTTATGTTTTAAGAGTTTATATAGATATAGATAGATATATCTATATTATTATTTCTATAAATTTTATTTTCTTTATTATAATTGCTCAATTAATACCAATATATTAATAATCTACATTAATCTAATTAAATATATTTTCACATTTAAATAAAATTAAAATGTTATCATATATGATTCTTTTTAAATATATTCGACAAAACTTTGAATTTTCTCATATATAATTCTTTTTAATTTACATATATTCTTTTTATCTTAATTTATTGAGTATAAGGTCAAATATTTTTTAAATAATTATCCATTTGTACATTATATTTTAAATTATATATTTATAATTAAAATATAAAATACTTACAAATCATATAATTACTTTTACAAAAAGCTTGCTAATTTATTTTCCAAAAAATATTAATATCCTGCTCCTCTTGATTCACAACTCTGTGACTCAAGAGGAGAAGGGTAGTTTTATCTTTTAAAAAAAACAAAAACTTTGCGCCTCTAGATCCATAGAGCTATGACTCAAGAGGGGCAGGGTATCAAAAAAAAAATACCCTACGCCATAGGAGGCGCAGGTCTATGGTACAAGAGGCGCAAGAATTATAGTGAAAAATCGCTAAACGAAATTTGTGGTGAATATAGTAATTTTTTGGGTGTGAATAACAACCGCTTTCATTAATATTAAGAGATATTTAGATATTCCCTTTTAGATTAATGCTTTATCTTTAGAAAGTAGATATAGTTTGCTTTCATTGATTAACAATGATTAAGCCCTATAAATAAAGCACATGTGGCTGATTTCCATTCATTCAATTTTCAGAGAAGTAGTTACACATATAGTTTAGAAGTTCAAAGGTTTTAGGGTTTTGACATTCTACGAAAGTTTGAGTGCCGGGATTGTAAAGACTTTGAATTTATTTTATGCAAGTTTATTTTATATCAATTATGTCGATTGCTATGATGAGGCGCGAGTAGTCCACTTACTTCTAGGGTTGGGGTGAGCCCAACGAGAGCCATGTTGGTGGATTAGCGATTGCAAATGAAGGTACTTTATCGTTATCTTATTCTATTCCATGTGCTTAATCTTTGATTGAGAAATTAAAGAATTCATGTTGTGAAACTTGGGTAGTAACAAGGATTTTTATTCGGAAGTTTATAAATTCTAATTATGAAATGGAATAGATACAATTAGGGTTATTTATCGCGAGATTTATATTCCTATTTGTCAGATTGGGTGAAAGCCTTCTCCTTTATCGATGAAGTCACCATCTTTTATGATTATAATTCCGCTTTCATGATAATCATTGTTGCAAACCCCGATCTTAGAAGTTCTCTTTCATCCATCGTTTAGATTTGAAGTTTTGCATTCGTTTTTAGTTTCTGTCACTGCTCGATTTCAACCAAATCTGGTCGACGTCGACTTCTCACCTTCGATCAAGCAAGGATCCCCGTCGCTTCTGTCTCTGCAGGAACTCGATCTCGACCACAGTTCCTCGACTTCGACCAATTTGCTCGACATCGAGCAATCTTCTCGAGATCGACAAAAAACAGTAGCTGCCGCTTGCTCGGATTCGACTGCCTAGCTCCTGTCGACTAACCCTTAGTCGAGGTCGAGTACCCCTGAAGTCGACAACCACCTGTGAGATTCTTCCGCTGCCTAAGATCCGCTGACACGCTTCTTCGATGATCGATCCTGACTTCTCACTATTACATCAGGAGGAGGTCTTGTATTCATTTGCGTGGGCAGAATCCGATTTGATTTATTTTATTATATTTTAAACTCGATTTTCTCCTACAACATCCGTCATTCGCCATTGGAGCAACTGTGCAGCTGAGGTCCAACCAATTCCTCCGCCATCAAACTAATCCTACAATAAAAATGTTTCCGATCGAAAGAAAATCCCTAAAATTAAAATAATCAATGAAAAGCCTACTTACGTACGTCTCGCCTCCATAAAGCCCTCTCTGTAAAGTGATGAAGAAAGTAACTCACCGTAAAGCTCTCTCCACCGCATGTCGCCACCACCGACACCGCAACTCCAGGCTCGACTCGCCCGTAAAGCAGCACCAAGCACCACATAGCCCCGCTTTCGCGTCGCCTCGGCTCACCTACGTCTCACCCCCGCCCGCCTTCGCCTTGTTGGTTGCCTCAACGCCTACCTACGATGAATTTGCCTCCGCCTCTTCGGACTTAGCCGTCGCTCTCTTCAGCTCCAATGAAGAAGATACAAAATCTAATTTAGGGTTTTTATTTACCCAAAGCTACGCACTACACGCACCATGGGCAAAGTTTTAAAATACATTTCTACAATTGTTTTTTAAAATGCACAAAACACGTGGCATCATCTCGTCCATCCATTCCATTCACATCAATGGTACAAAATTGTGCACAAGGTACAAAATTGTGCACAAGGTGCACAATTCATCTATTCCCTATATATATATATATATATATATGTGTGATATTTGGATGGAAATTTTTATCTATCCAAAGTGGATTATAAGATATTCCATCTATCAAATTATACGAGTTAATGGTAAAATAAAATAATTATTTAATCTTTTTTTTAATTATATAGATTAGAACTATTTAATTATTTTTTATTGGATTTCTTTTTTTACGGGAGAAAGTTTTGCGAGACGCAAATATAATTAAAATTCACATTTATAAAGTAAAAGCTTTTTTTTCTCATCTACCATTAATTGAATCTCATGTAATTTAATAGATAATTAATTTTTAAAAATATTTTTTTATTAAATATATAGTATATCCTACGTATTTAATACGTTAGTTTACTAAAATACCTATGCACGGATGGATTGCGACTACATAATATTTTAATAAATTATTTTGGCCTCAAAAAATAATATGGATATAAATAAAATAACCCTTATTAAATAATTAATTTTGATATAAATAATTATTTCCACCAAAAAATAATCTAGATATAAATATATATTAAATTAATGACCTGCCCTTATGTTTATATATATAACGACTACTCAAGATAATTTATATGGATATGTACATTGTGAATAAGCATATTCATATCTATAGTAAATAATTTCAAACGTTGGCCTATTTGATTTGGCATTTTAGAATTAAAACCGGATAAGCAACTCCAAAGTTGTTTATTAGGAAAATCTTGTAAGATGCTTTGGCTAATAAAGGACTAGAGATAGATGGTAGCTTTCAAGTTTTTCTTTCAATTTCAGATTGTATTCCCTAGTGGTAAGGAATACAATCTGGAATTGAAAGAAAAACTTGAAAGCTACCATCTATCTCTAGTCCTTTATTAGCCAAAGCATCTTGTGCCTCACTACCATGAGGTCTGTAACGGCCCAGAATTATAATTTCTGGGTTACGTTTCAAGGGATAAAACCCCTTGTTCGGATCTTGCAATCCAGGTACGGGTCGAGGTTTCAAACTCATTTTAAGATTTGTAGAAAGAGGGATTTCAAACCCTAAACACCTCGAAGGGCCGTTGGGTACCCTTAACCTGTCCTAAGACTATGTCGCGGAAACCATTTCAAACGGAAGTAAAGCGGAAGTAAGGTACAGATACAAGTGCCACGGCGGAGCCGGGTCAAAACGGAGTCAAAAGTATAATCCAAAACAATATAATCAGAGTCTGGTGAAGTCTATAACTCCAGCGCTCACTCTCCGCCGATAAAATGACCCGCGCAATAAGCAAACAGCACCGATAGGATGAACATAAATAATTCCTAAAAAAATTGATTTGGAGCGGGATCAGATCGATGCCCACTTAACTCTGCATCCCAACCATAAGCACACATATACGCTATACCTAATAAAGATGCTCTAATGCAGTACGAAATTCAAACACACTAGCATGCTCCTAGTTCATAATAATGTGCAGAAATACTGTAAAGGGCCCAAGACAATGCCAAGTGGCATATCCCTCTCCTACCTCCACCCCTTCCGACAGGCGGAGACTGGCCAGCTCGTGAATGCATTCATTCATAATAGGGCGGCACGCATGCCTAACCCGCTCCACAATAAAGCCCGCAGGCATATCATAATATAAGGAAGTACTCGATTGACTCAGGGTACCCGATGAGGCTGGGCTACCCTATGACCCTAGCAAAGACTCTAGGACTATCACAGATAACGGCCGTTCTGTTTACATACACATAGAGAAATAGAATGCTCAACGATCAATGCAACCTAGCATGGTACTACATGGCATGCTGATCATAAATGCAACACCTAGTATATCATGCACCTATAGCAGGGAATAGCTCTATTCAATCTGAGTAAGCTCCGAAGAGACTTACCTGGAAGTGCAGAACAGCAAAAGGCAACAACTAGGTATACAGAAAGCCAACATGTCACAGATGATCACCTAACACATGTATAAGTAATATAAATAAGTCTACTACTAATGTTACCTAAGCATATAATATCATACACAAGTCATCCAATTTATTCACCAAGTTAGGCAAGGTAAATCAAGTCACTTTCCCAAGATTTTTCAAAGCTCTTCTAAAATCTCAAGTTAGATCAAATCAACATTCAAAACGCTTTCTCAAATCATCCAAAAATCCATTTATAAAACATTACCCTTTCATCAACGTATTTCATTATTTTTACCAAAACAAATCCGACAAAATTAAGGTATTGCCAAAATTCCTCTTTTAATTTTATTAAATCCATTTCCAACCTTTAAAACTTTTTCAAATCCAGGTCCAAATATTATACTTTAAATCTCAATAATAATATTATATATTATATTATCCCATTTATTTAATATATTCATAAGTCTTAAAATTCTTTCCTCAAATCAACATACATAACCCATTTTAATCAAATTAGGCCCAAATACATTTCCTTTATTAAAACAAAATCTCGGCCCATCAGAATAGGCCCAAAACCCATTCCTTCCATTTTCGGATCCAATAACCCAAATCCCAAACCCTTTTTAAAAGACTGAACCGGCCGGATTTATTTAAAGGGTGAACCGGCTTAAGAAAATAACAAAAGAAAGGAGGAAACCGGTTCACTGAACCCTTCTTCAACCCAAAGAACAGGGCCGCCACCACGGAAACAAGACGGAAGGAAGAAAGGAAGGCAGGGCTTCGCCGGCGTCCCGTCTCCGACCAAAACCTCGCCCAACCGAACATCGATTCCGAACAGAACCTACCCCAAAGAACTGGAACAAGAGGAAAGAGGAAGAAGGGAAAGAAAGCTCACCGAGGAGGTCGGATTCTTCACCGGAAAACGTCGTCGGAGTCGCGCCCGGCTTCGAAGGAGGCGAGGCTGTGTCTTTCTCGGCCTAGATTGAAGGTGAGAGTGAGAAAGGAGGAACTTTGCTCAGGATTTTCGATCGAAGGCGGGAGGGAGCTTACCGGCGGTTCGAATGGGAAGAACAGGGAAGGGAGGTGCTCGGGAAGGCATCGGCGCCGGCTTCTGCTCCTGGGCTTGCCGGAAACGTCGGGGAAGCAGTCGTTGCTGCTCGGACTCGAAGGAGGAGGTGCTGGTGGTGCTCGTTCTTGTCCGGTTGTGTTGGACGGGAGCGGCTCGTCGGAATCGATGCGGCTCCGTCGACAGGAGGAACTGCTTGTGGGTGTTGTTGGAAGTTTCCTGGAGGATTGCGGGTTGCAGCTGCACAGGACAGAGGAAGCGAGAGGGAGGAATTTGACTGGGTTTGTGAACGTGAAAGGGGGAGAGAGAGGAGAGCTATCCTCTGAATTCCTGGGGGATTTGTGGTTCGGATTGCAAATGAAAGGAGAAGGGTGTGTGTGGAGGTTAACTCAGAATAGAAAGGAGAGTTGGAGAAGGAACTACAGCTCAGCTGCTGCTGTCGACAAAGAGGCCAGAGGGAGGCCTTAGGAATCAACCAGGTGAAGGAGGAAGAAGACAAGAATTATGTGGTCCCCAAAATTAATTTGAATTACCCGGAATTAAATCCCGAAACCAGCTCGCTCGACCTTATCCGACCCAACTTAAAACGATTTACAAATTTCCAATTCCGAAATAAATAATGAACACCAAATATATTATGTTAAATTTTCACATATGGAAGCGGGATGAAGCATATTTTAAAATTTTAATTTATTAATGCCGGAACTTGTTTTAAGGATTTCAATTTCGATTTAGGAAATTAAGGACAAGTTTTTCTTGAAACATCCGAATTTTTATTTTATTTTATCTTATTATTTTTTCGTCTTAAATCCATTTATATTATTTATTGAAATTTATTATTTAAAAATCCGGGTCTTTACATCATCCACCTCTAAAAACAAGTCTCGTCCCCGAGACTAAAACCAAAATAAAGTAGGGGATGAAGTTTGAAATTGATGAGTCCAAGGACTATATCTAGAATCTTGTAATCATCTCGGCTGCGTCTTCCGGGATTCTCACAACATCCTAGTCACGGTCGTGACATCTCCAATTGGCCTTGACAAGTATGCGATAAGCGCCCCTATCACATACTCACTTCGACCTTTCGGAAGTACCACAACTCTAAAAGTTCTATAATATCATCACTAGGTCTTAGCAAACACCCTACAGGCGCCCCCATAAAATGCATGTATCCACTTTGTGAAATATCATAGAGCTGCCCGGGTTTGAAAATTCTCTAAAAGGGATTCCGCAATTGAAAATAAAGATTAACCTCGAAATCGTTGAAATTCTCGGTAACGTTTATCCTTTAAAACCCCAAGTAATTCATTTTCAAACCGCTCAAAATCTTCAAATAAGACGTTTAACCAAGCAACTTTACACCAACACACGTAAAATCCATTCGATCAAAATTTCGTCAAAACCTTCCAAACCCAAATCAGTTTACCGCATAACAATCAATCAAATTCAGAAGCTCGGAGGTGGAATCATCCACCTCTAAGGGCTAATCCCATATTCTCTTCCTAGTTTCCATAATCAAATCAATCTCCATTCAAACAAGATTCATACGCCATAACAGATGCATAACAGCTTAAACCAAACAATCTCCAACCATCACATCATACGACAAGTCTCAACCATGTACCCACACAGTGCCACAAGGTCACATCAAGCATCTCCAAATCATACTAAAGGTTATAATGTGCATCTCACAACACATCAAAATCATAACAACGTCTCGACATCACACCATAAATCATAAAAGGTATCTCACTATCGCATATCAACACCGCAATCATAGTAGGGTCAGTCACAACAAGGGATCTCATTTAACGCATAAATTCACATAGTCATCCTATCCAATTTCTATCCAGCATTATCATAACAGATTTATCACATCAAACATTTGTATTTGCAAGGTTAGCCACAGCGGAATTTCATCATAAGTCAATGAAACAAAACTAATTAGAACCACATCAATACAAACAAGGTCATGCCATTAAGATTCAACAAAAGGGAAGATCAAGCAGTATATCAACATCAAAATGTCAACATCCTCTCTAGATATCATCTCAAATCGTCACAACACCATATAACGATCATTTAGTCATTAGGCAGACATACACTATTACCTCATATATATACAAGTCATATTCATGCTCTAAGTCATATTCATCATTTAATATATCAATAATCATGCTTGCCAGCCATATAATAACACAATATTACCAAATAGTAACACAGTATTATCTCATGTATCCTATCACAACACATCCTATCATGCTTCTAACATAACATAATAGGATAGCAAGGCATCAAGAAATCACATAATCAAGAAATCCTCACATCATACCAGTCAAAATAAAACACAATCTCCACTCGCCCATCTCCATTCTTAAACCCAGACAAATCCTCTTCTAGACCCGCCAACCTCATCTTAGACAAAATTTCCCAAAGAAATCTCAATTCATCCCGATGCTCAAATCTCGCCCTCATTCCACCAAACTCTCACACACACCATCCACCTCTAAGAATCCAACTCCTATTTCTAACTCCACACCCGAGTACCCTCTCATTCCTTACACTTCCCACACTTCCCAAGATATCACCAGCATCATGCCTTGCAAAATTCCTAAAGCTCACTCAGTCTTACCTAAACCAACATCTCTCTCTTGCGACTTATCTCATAACATCCCCGATCATCCTAACCACTCAAGCTCTTTCACCACTCTTCTACCACGCTACCAACGACCTCACCCACAGGTTTAAGGAAGAAGCAATTATGAAAATCATCAACCATATGGTCTATATCACATCAGCTAGCATTTATAACCATAACAACATGGGTTCAACAAGTCTCGATTTACCATCATGCTCAATAATCATTGCAACATCATATATGAACGTAATCAAGTCTAGCTAGCATGTTGCATTATAACCTTATCAGATAAAATTCAGCCTTTCTAGCATATATAGTTCACATTTTACAGGCAAATGAATTCATATCATGCTTAGCAACTTAGAGTATCAACACGTCAAGACTTCATGACACATTAGAACTATAAGGCATCCAATCATATCATCATAGATTACAGACAACCAGGCAACAATCATCACCAAATCAGCACATCAACACATAAATCTCATTGCTAGGTCAGTGTCATATCATCAACAAATTTAGAAGGATTAGCAATTCGAACGAAGGACACTCCCGCCTACAAGTTCTATCGTACTCGGTAACCGCAATCCACAAAACGTGCCCGTCCTCCCGACGTTGTTGATCCTGAGGCCCGTGGGTTATGGGCCCACGCTTTCTTTGCGTTGCTCCATCGCTAACTAACTTCTTGTTTCCTTTTTCACGCGGTCGTTCGTCCAAGTATCGCAGAGGAGTCTAAGTTAGCAGAGAAAGGGGAGTGACAGGGACAGGAAACCCAATGTTCACTTCGGAAATACAGGCCAAGGCTAAAAGGATGACAAGACTGGAGACAAGACTCTGACCCAAGAATAGCAACGATGCCCTTATGGAAGTCTATTAGGTTATAATCGCGACAAGTAACACGAATTCATCATGGAGCATATCAATTTCACTAACCCACACTAACATGTACCTATCTCAAGGGAAAAGAACATGCGTATTCATTCCAAAAGACACAATCAAGTCCTACACGGATGCATGCGAGATAAACTAGTAGTATGTGATTCCATGGAAACAGATATGCTCAGCAACTTTAAACAGGATACGCGGGATTTATTGAGCATCACAATTATCACATATATGAACAATGCACGAGCTTGTATGCATCATACGAGAACATATAATAGCAACATAGTAACTACCTCATCTAACACAATGACCATATAACAGGTCAATCATGGCACGTAATCATATAACGAGATACATTTAGATATCATAGGTCCCACACGATACTAGCGATACATGATGTAATACAAGCATAGTCAAGAGTCATTAAGAGGAGCTCAACATAATATTCACGAAACATGAGGCATCATCAGAATAACAAGGAGGGCATCATTGGCGACATTTTATAATCATGTTAAGAGCGAACCATCATAGGGCACATATACAGTACAATAGTCATCACATCATAGAACAAGTGCAACAAGTGATCCTTTTAGTTAGTTATATTGGAAATCATAAGCCCTACCAGACACTACTAGCACTTATCGACTCGTGACCACAATCAAGGTAACTCGACTAAATTCATTCCAACATTCATTCGTCATGCATATGCGAAATAATACAACGTGGTGTGTGATCATGCGAGGTGCCAAATCATACATCTATGCCAGCACAAGAGGAATTCATAACGTAATAGGGAACACTATCGAGTGATAACATGTAGGCATGCTATGATTAACCATTACGAAAGGCAATCAATCATCGAATTCAACATCAATTATCTTGCATGAGTAAGACATGTTATGGTGATAGAAAGAGGGAAGAACCACACTATCAGGAACCTAGCTCGAGAAAGAATCAGCAACAACGTAGACAAGATACAAGTTCGCACAAGTCACAACCGATGACCATACATGATGCTAAAAGCTCAATATGACGTACGATAGATGCATGTAACTACTCATGACGACGAGTAAGAACTCACTCAATTATATTCCACGACATAGAAGCATGAGAAGAGTTAAACGATGCATAATACGAGTTTAAGTAATGGGCAATAGGATTAGGATACGGGGCATGAGTGCAGATCAACACATACTGGGATGAAACATGCATTTGTCAAGACTCAATTATACCACATATTCTCCATTCAACACAAGTAACACACAACAATATTATGTGCAAAATAATCAGCAATAGCTAATCTGGCAATTACAACTTATATGGGCATGCTATGAATTCTTGTCACAAAAGGAATAATAGGCATTGACAAGTCATCATCCAACCGGACAGAGATCCCTAAAGACAACCATTGACTTTTCCCAACCGACTCATCACCCCTCTTTCCCGTGGGACTCCGATACGACTCTTCATGGCAAAGAGACATTAGTTGATCATCATAAGAATAAGGAAGGACAGCCCCATAAACACCTTACTTCTGACTCAAAGTGACACCCAGAACTTCCAATACTCACTCAGACAACTTAACATAGCACCATGATTCCCGACACAATGTTTTTACCAACCCAATTCCCCGAGGAAGATATTGACATCCAGGAAAAGGCTAGATAGAACCGTCAAGGGGTTAACATAATGGAAGGGGTTATTCCACACAAGCTGGGTTTGACCAGACAGAAACAAGGGTACTCCCACTATCCCGTTTTCACAAATCAGTCAATACACATTTAATTGTTAGGCATACCAATCAGATATCTAGCATAGCAAACACTCAACACAGAATCAGTTAGTGACACTCATAATATCCTCCTTGGAGACTCCCAAACCAACCTGTAAAGAGCAAGCTAGTATTTTGCCTACCGTTCCCAACTACACCCAATAGGGGTGGTGTAGCGCCTTTACTACCCACTCGTGTCCTCGTTTAGTCGGTCTTTCTCTTTTATTACAAGTCGAGTTCATTACTTAGTCCAATTTAGGTTAGACATCTTAAATTCATTTTGCCCCTTTAAAACACGTTCAAAACCTTTAAAATTCATGGGCAGTTTTCCAAAACATACACTCGACCCTTTTGTACCCGAATTGCACAACCTCAGCTCTGATACCATCTTTGTAACGGCCCAGAATTATAATTTCTGGGTTACGTTTCAAGGGATAAAACCCCTTGTTCGGATCTTGCAATCCAGGTACGGGTCGAGGTTTCAAACTCATTTTAAGATTTGTAGAAAGAGGGATTTCAAACCCTAAACACCTCGAAGGGCCGTTGGGTACCCTTAACCTGTCCTAAGACTATGTCGCGGAAACCATTTCAAACGGAAGTAAAGCGGAAGTAAGGTACAGATACAAGTGCCACGGCGGAGCCGGGTCAAAACGGAGTCAAAAGTATAATCCAAAACAATATAATCAGAGTCTGGTGAAGTCTATAACTCCAGCGCTCACTCTCCGCCGATAAAATGACCCGCGCAATAAGCAAACAGCACCGATAGGATGAACATAAATAATTCCTAAAAAAATTGATTTGGAGCGGGATCAGATCGATGCCCACTTAACTCTGCATCCCAACCATAAGCACACATATACGCTATACCTAATAAAGATGCTCTAATGCAGTACGAAATTCAAACACACTAGCATGCTCCTAGTTCATAATAATGTGCAGAAATACTGTAAAGGGCCCAAGACAATGCCAAGTGGCATATCCCTCTCCTACCTCCACCCCTTCCGACAGGCGGAGACTGGCCAGCTCGTGAATGCATTCATTCATAATAGGGCGGCACGCATGCCTAACCCGCTCCACAATAAAGCCCGCAGGCATATCATAATATAAGGAAGTACTCGATTGACTCAGGGTACCCGATGAGGCTGGGCTACCCTATGACCCTAGCAAAGACTCTAGGACTATCACAGATAACGGCCGTTCTGTTTACATACACATAGAGAAATAGAATGCTCAACGATCAATGCAACCTAGCATGGTACTACATGGCATGCTGATCATAAATGCAACACCTAGTATATCATGCACCTATAGCAGGGAATAGCTCTATTCAATCTGAGTAAGCTCCGAAGAGACTTACCTGGAAGTGCAGAACAGCAAAAGGCAACAACTAGGTATACAGAAAGCCAACATGTCACAGATGATCACCTAACACATGTATAAGTAATATAAATAAGTCTACTACTAATGTTACCTAAGCATATAATATCATACACAAGTCATCCAATTTATTCACCAAGTTAGGCAAGGTAAATCAAGTCACTTTCCCAAGATTTTTCAAAGCTCTTCTAAAATCTCAAGTTAGATCAAATCAACATTTAAAACGCTTTCTCAAATCATCCAAAAATCCATTTATAAAACATTACCCTTTCATCAACGTATTTCATTATTTTTACCAAAACAAATCCGACAAAATTAAGGTATTGCCAAAATTCCTCTTTTAATTTTATTAAATCCATTTCCAACCTTTAAAACTTTTTCAAATCCAGGTCCAAATATTATACTTTAAATCTCAATAATAATATTATATATTATATTATCCCATTTATTTAATATATTCATAAGTCTTAAAATTCTTTCCTCAAATCAACATACATAACCCATTTTAATCAAATTAGGCCCAAATACATTTCCTTTATTAAAACAAAATCTCGGCCCATCAGAATAGGCCCAAAACCCATTCCTTCCATTTTCGGATCCAATAACCCAAATCCCAAACCCTTTTTAAAAGACTGAACCGGCCGGATTTATTTAAAGGGTGAACCGGCTTAAGAAAATAACAAAAGAAAGGAGGAAACCGGTTCACTGAACCCTTCTTCAACCCAAAGAACAGGGCCGCCACCACGGAAACAAGACGGAAGGAAGAAAGGAAGGCAGGGCTTCGCCGGCGTCCCGTCTCCGACCAAAACCTCGCCCAACCGAACATCGATTCCGAACAGAACCTACCCCAAAGAACTGGAACAAGAGGAAAGAGGAAGAAGGGAAAGAAAGCTCACCGAGGAGGTCGGATTCTTCACCGGAAAACGTCGTCGGAGTCGCGCCCGGCTTCGAAGGAGGCGAGGCTGTGTCTTTCTCGGCCTAGATTGAAGGTGAGAGTGAGAAAGGAGGAACTTTGCTCAGGATTTTCGATCGAAGGCGGGAGGGAGCTTACCGGCGGTTCGAATGGGAAGAACAGGGAAGGGAGGTGCTCGGGAAGGCATCGGCGCCGGCTTCTGCTCCTGGGCTTGCCGGAAACGTCGGGGAAGCAGTCGTTGCTGCTCGGACTCGAAGGAGGAGGTGCTGGTGGTGCTCGTTCTTGTCCGGTTGTGTTGGACGGGAGCGGCTCGTCGGAATCGATGCGGCTCCGTCGACAGGAGGAACTGCTTGTGGGTGTTGTTGGAAGTTTCCTGGAGGATTGCGGGTTGCAGCTGCACAGGACAGAGGAAGCGAGAGGGAGGAATTTGACTGGGTTTGTGAACGTGAAAGGGGGAGAGAGAGGAGAGCTATCCTCTGAATTCCTGGGGGATTTGTGGTTCGGATTGCAAATGAAAGGAGAAGGGTGTGTGTGGAGGTTAACTCAGAATAGAAAGGAGAGTTGGAGAAGGAACTACAGCTCAGCTGCTGCTGTCGACAAAGAGGCCAGAGGGAGGCCTTAGGAATCAACCAGGTGAAGGAGGAAGAAGACAAGAATTATGTGGTCCCCAAAATTAATTTGAATTACCCGGAATTAAATCCCGAAACCAGCTCGCTCGACCTTATCCGACCCAACTTAAAACGATTTACAAATTTCCAATTCCGAAATAAATAATGAACACCAAATATATTATGTTAAATTTTCACATATGGAAGCGGGATGAAGCATATTTTAAAATTTTAATTTATTAATGCCGGAACTTGTTTTAAGGATTTCAATTTCGATTTAGGAAATTAAGGACAAGTTTTTCTTGAAACATCCGAATTTTTATTTTATTTTATCTTATTATTTTTTCGTCTTAAATCCATTTATATTATTTATTGAAATTTATTATTTAAAAATCCGGGTCTTTACAAGGTCAATGGTTCAAATCCCACTATGAGCAATTTGTGCTTTATATAGTGGGTATTCATGCCTTGGTTTACCTTGGCATGGGTTAGCCTGTCTTGCGGCTTGCCGCTTGGCTTACCCGGCTCGAGTGCTTTGCAGGCTACTGCTCGGCCCGTGGAGGATTAGTCGATAACCTCAGAACCTCCACGTCATTAAAAAAAAAAAAAAAAATTCCAGATTGTATTCAGGCGCTCGGCCCTTTTGCTGGCACCTCTTCTTCTTCTGATTAACTAAATAATAAAGCAGGGGCTTGAGCCCCCATTTTAAACCAAAAAAAAAAAAGGAAAATCTTTTAAGATATTTGGATGGAAACGTCTATCTATCCAAACTGGTTTACAAGATATTCAATCTATCCAATTATATAGATTAGTACTATCTAATTATTTTTTATTTAACATTTTTTAATTATATAGATTAGAACTATCTAATTATTTTTTTATTATATTTCCTTTTTTATGGAATAAGGCTTTGCAAGATGCACTCACACCCCGACACATAGGCAGATTTACTCTCACATCACTACGCAAGCACCAACGCATCAGTTTTAGTATATGTATATAGATATGATATATATATATATATATATATATATATATATATATATATATATATATATATATATATATATATATATATATATATATAGGGTTTACTTCAAATGTAAAAAGTCTTTAAAGTGTAAAATATGCTTATTGTGTAAAATTTGCTAATAGGCCTAATTTAATTACTAATGGGCCTAATTTTATTAGTAGAATATCTGCCCCCCCTTGCCCATGCGTGTGCCCCCCTTGCCCCCCCTTCTCGGACCCGATACATATATATTTTTTTTAAAAAAAAATTTTAAATTTTTTTTTTTTTGGCCCAGAATTTTTTTTTTCGTGGTACCACTGGTAGAATTTTTTTTTCTCGGACCCGATACATATATATTAGTAGAATTTTTTTGCCCCCCCCCCCCTTGCACAGCAGAAAGTGTTACCACTGGTAACACTTTCTGTTGTGCAAGTATAACTTGCTTTTGTGCACATATAACATCTTATTGTGCAAATATAAGTTTATTTTGTGCAGACAAATAATTCATTATGGGGTAAATAGGTAAATGTGTCTATTTCAATTATAAAAATCTATAATTGAAATATGTTTAATTTATGGGTAAATTGGTAAATATGTCTAATTTTATGGATACATGCACTTTTTCCCGTTTTCGATACCTTTTGTGCAACTGTGAAGTGCATTTGTGAAACTGTGGAGTGCATTTGTGCAACTGTGAAGTGCATTTGTGCAACTGTAAAGTGCATTTGTGCAACTATAATTGTGCAAATTTAAAGTAGGATACAATTGTGCAAATTTAAACTACAATTGTGCAGAAGTAAGATACAATTGTGCAGATTAAGAATACAATTGTGCAAATGTAAGATCACAATGTGCATTAATAAGACAAAAGATGTGCTTTTGAAATCGATGTTTTAATTTTGTTTTTGTTTTTTTTTACTTTTGAGAGTTTGGGTTCACCTCTCGAATAATTTAGGTTGATAGATGTAAGTTTGAAACCGATTTTTTTACGTATACACTTTTAAAATTCAAGTGCATAAATAAGATTAAAATGTGCATAATTAAGGTTAAAAAGTGCATAAGTTAGATTATAATGTGCATGATTAACAATTTGCGATTGTTGCGCTCTTGTCTATTATGTAACCTATGTGGGATTTGAACCCACATCTTTTGTGCAAACGCACATTGCTCTACCAATTGAGCTAATAGGCTAAATTATGATTTTTATGCTAAAATAGAAGAAACTAATCGACCTAAAACATATTGCAATAAAATCCTAAAATTCAATTAGCTCATGATTCACAAACAATTTGACAATGCTATGAACATGAAATTAGCTCAAAATCAACCCACCAACACAACCATATTATCAATTTCAATCAATTTGACGTTTGGAAAAAAAGCCCCAAATTCCAAAGCATATCGCATTATAAAATTATAAAATCGAATTAGCTAATGATCTATAAACAATTTGACAATGATATGAACATGAAATTAGCTCAAAATCAACCCAACAACACAACCATATAATCAATTTCAATCAATTTGGCTTTTGGAAAAAAGCCCCAAATTCTAAAACATATCGCAACCTAAAATTCTAAAATTAAATTAGCTCATGATCCATAAACAATTTGACAATGATATGAACATGAAATTAGCTCAAAATCAACCCAACAACACAACCATATCATCAATTTCAATCAATTTGTCTTTTATCAAAAAGCCCCAAATTCCGCTCCTAAATCAAACCCTAGGTTTTCAATCTCAACCTAAATCATTCAAACAATCCAAATAACTGTAATAAACAAGTTTAGAGTTAGAAATCATACCAAATTCGAGTGGAAACAAGGAGAAAAATCGGGATTTCGAAGGTATTCCGAGCCAAAAGAACCGATTAGCGTTGTGGGGGAAGATGGCTCGGTGTGGGCTCGGCTGGGCACGAACCAAGGCGGTTCCGGGCTCGGGGGGTGCGCCTGAGGGAGGGGGTTCGAACTGGTCGGGGCTGGTGGCCGGAGGTGGCTCGTGGGTGGTGTGGGAGGCCGAAAACCGAACTGCTGGTGGCTTGACGCTTCTGCGATGAAAGGGCGCGTCTGGGCTCGAACCAAGCCAGTCCATGGCTCGGGGGTTGCGCACCGGGGGTGGGCTCGAGGGCGCCTGGTCGCTGGTGGCCGGAGGTGGCTCGAGGTGGGTGCGGGTGCGGGAGTCCGAGGGCTCGGGGTTGCGCGCGTATGTGTTGTGTTGATTTGAAAATTTTACACGTTAAGCAAATTTTACACGTTAAGGATATTTTACATTTTAAAGCTTCCCTATATATATATATATATATATATATATATATATATATATATATATATATATATATATATATATATATGTATGTATGTATGTATGTATGTATGTATGTATGTATGTATGTATGTATGTATGTATGTATGTATGTATGTATGTATGTATGTATGTATGTATGTATGTATGTATAATTATTTACGTACATAAATAATTCATATATATACAAATCTAGTTACCCACTAATTTACCCATAAATAATATATAAATATTATTTATTAAAATTTAATTTATTTAAATAATTTAATTTTCCACATTTCACATTATAAAATGTTAAGTAACTATCTTACGAACTTGACACATTAAAATAATAGGAATAAGAAATAATTCCGACTTTTATTTAATTGAATTCTAAAATTAAATAAACGGAAATACGAGGGTATTTCATATCCCCCCCCCCCCCCTAAAAAGAATTTTTGTCCCGAAACTTAAGTAGAGAACAAGTAAGGAAAACTCTCTCTCATATCCGCTTCGGTTTCCCATGTCATCGCCTCAGTTCCGCGCTTATACCAGAGCACCTGTGCCTACCTTCTGGAGAATCTCAAATGGTCTTACAAAGCGAGGGTCCAGCTTCCCACACATCCCAAAACAGAACAATCCTTTAGTCGGCGAGACCTTCAAAAATACCTTCTCACCGACCTGGAACTCTAGGTCTCTTCTCTTGTCGTCTGCATATGCCTTATGCCGACACTGAGTCGGCAACATGCACTGCCTGATCACCCCTACTTGCATGGTAGTCTCCTCTAGAAGCTCAGGCCCAAGAATGAGTGCATCTACTGCCTCATCCCAACATACTAGCAATCTGCACTTCCGCCCATACAGAGCCTCAAACATAGCCATCTTGATAGATGCATGCCAGCTATTGTTGTAACTGATTTCAATCAAACTCAAGCTGGTCTCCCACTCAGTTGGTCTATCCAAAACACATGCTTGCAACATGTCCTCTAGCCGTCTGAATAGTGCGTTCAGACTGGCCATCGGTCTGTGGATGAAAAAACGTATTAAAATTCAAGATCGTCCCTAGGCCTCCCTGAAGTTCTCTCCAAAACTTGGAGATAAATCTCCCGTTGCGGTTGGACACAATGGTCATCGGAATACCATGGAGTCGGACGATCTCTTTCATGCACACCCTTGCCAACTTCGGCACCTTCCACTCACTCCTGATTGCAATAAAATGCGCACATTTAGTGAGTCTATCCACTATCACCCAAATGGCATCCTTCTGCTCTTGGACTCGAGGTAAGCCTGCCACGAAGTCCACTAAGATATGCTCCCACTTCCACTCCGGCACCGGAAGCGGTTGTAATGTACCAGTAGGTCGTCGATGCTCAATCTTTACTTGGTGACACAACAAACATCTAGCCACGAACTCGAATACATCCTGCTTCATCCCTGGCCACCAATAACCACATCGGAGGTCTTTGTACATCTTGCTCGACCCCGGGTGTACAGAGTAAGCAGAAGAATGAGCATACCAGAGTATGGTCTACCTAAGCTCTTGAACATTGAGAACACAAATCTGCTTCCCAAACCATAAGGAGTCATCCTCTTGAACAATAATGATCGGATTTCTTGAACTATGCACCACCTCCCATGTTATATTTTTTCCCTGATTAATGGCATTGATAACAATTGACAAATCACTCTCCACTATGGCTTTCCGAATACCAAGCTCCACTGCCACCCTTATACCTGCATAAACTACAAACGCTTATGTTAGAATGACACTTATTGGGGGACAGTTATTCCTCAGGAGGCCTATTGAGGGGCAGTTCAATCTGAGGTTGGCAACCAAATTATTCCTCAGAATGCACCACATTAGAGGTTGGCAACCAAATTTGACTGAAGCATCTACATTAATTTTAACGCCACTTATTAGGGGGCAGTTCAATTTTTTTTTTCTCAGGAGGCCTAATAAGTTTTGGTAATTTGGTTTTCACCGGTTCCTTATTCCAACATGAACTCTTATCAATAGTTTGAATTAAGACATTGCCAATACTCTTATCAAAACTATTGCGAAAAATAATTCTGTTTCGCAGCTCCCAAATAGAATGTCATAAATGTCACAAGTCTGTAAAGTCTATATTAAGAGCCCTAGTATTAAGAATATTTTCGTAGACATCCCTTATAAAATTTGGTATCGTAAAACATTTTTTCAATTTAACACCTAGATTTTGAAAAAGGGATCTGGTTACCAAACAATTAAACAATATATGATTTGTATCTTCTATCTCAGAATTACAAAGAGAACATGTACCCGGAACTCTATTTATATATCTATTTAAACGAACAGTAGTAGGTAAAATATCTAAAATAATTTTCCAAATGACATTTTTAATAGGGGTGGGCACAAATCCCGCAAATCCCGGTCCCGTCCCGGAAAAATGATGCGGGACGGGACGCGGGACGACCCGGCGGGATCCCGCAAATCCCGTCCCGCACGCATATAATAATAATAATAATAATAATAATATGAAAGATTCATAATTCTTTGTAAACTCCTATAATAATAATAATAATAATAATAATAATAATAATAATAATAATAATAATAATGTAACACTATATATATAATATCAGGATATAAAGTATGTATTATAGTATATATAATAATAATAATAATAATAATAATAATAATAATAATAATAATAATAATAATAATAATAATAATAATAATAATAATAATAATAATAATAATAATAATGTAATACTACGTACTATATATATAATACGGAGTATTAGGATATAGAGTATGTATTATAGTATATATATATAGATGTATATATTACATACATACACACTATAATATATATTTCATACACACTGAAATACTATATAGTGTGTATATATACTACATACTGTAATTTAGTCATATATAGATATACACTACATCCTCCAATGTAAAACCATATATAAATTATATACATGTACACACATATATATGCGTAAGCATATATGGAAACCTGCAAAATATAAAAAAATTATACATATATATGTATTACGCCTTTGAGAATCGCACTATATTTATAAAAAAAAATTGAGTTTTTTTAATAATTTTTTTATTTGAGGGACAAGGCCCGTCCCGTCCCGGTCCCGTCCCGGTCCCGCTCCTGTCCCGCAAAAATTACGCGGGACGACCTCCGTCCCGTCCCGGTCCCGTCCCGTCCCGTCCCGCGCCCACGCCTAATTTTTAATACTCGGAGCAAGATTAAGTTTCGAAATCCAATCGGCTGAAATTATTTTTATATTCCTTGTATTAAAGAGAGAAAATGTGGATCTAACAGAAAAGTTCTCATTATTACTGTAAATCCAAATTAACTTATCAGAAATATCAGTTACTGAAATATGGATATTAGTTATCATACGGACAATATATGAGAAGGAAATATATTGTTCAATTTATCAATATCCAAGGAATTCGAATTTATAAGTAAATCACACACCTTTAAATTAGGGTCGTCATCATTCCTAAAACACTCAAGATATTGTGCATTTACCCAAATATCAGACGAGAAATGCTTAAATTAATTTTGATTTATATAAGACATTGTGCAAACCCACTACAATTAATGTTAGCTAAGAAAGCCCATAAATTAGAGATGAAAAATTGTAATCAATTAAGATATAACTAGTACGATCCCCGTGCCATGGCGCGATTTTTTTATAAATAATATTTAGATATAGATAAATCATAGACATTAGATTTAATTCAATATTTTTAATTAAACCCATTGATTAGTAAATGTGTTAAAAATAATAGAAAAAAATACACTTGGGTTAAAGAGATAAAGAGAAAAATAAATAATAAATAGTGAAAGATAAAAGTTTTTAATTAATCTCATTGATTAAAAAATGTAACATCAAATAATATTGGGAAATTAATATTATAATATTTTTTAAAAAAAAATAATATTAGAAAATATAGTTACCATAATAAATTGATATTATGTAAATAATATTTTCACAAATAACCTTGAAAATGGAGAGGACATGTGACATAAATTAATATAGTATATAAATATAGATAGTTAGTAAATGAATTTGAGTGAAGCCCAATAGTCATATAAGATTGAATTCAATGTTTTGAATTAATTTCAATAGTTAGTAAGATTAAAGATAAAAAAAGAATTAAAAAAAAAGAAGAAAAAAGGAGAATTAAAAAAAGGATTAAAGAGAAAAAAGAAAATCATAATTGGTCAAAACCCCTAAAATCTTTCTAATGTTGACACCTCGGCATAAATTAAGAGTTTATATAGATATAGATAGTTAGTAAGATTAAAGAAAAAAAACAGAAAAAAGAAAAAAAAAAGAATTAAAAAAAAAGATTAAAGAGAAAAAAAAAGAAAATCATAATTGGTCAAAATCCCTAAAATTCCTCTAATGTTGACATCTCAGTATAAACTCTTCTAAATTAAGAGTTTATATAGATATAGATATAGATATAGATTAACCCACTATATTCCACTGGGTCACACCATAAGTGAGGAGTAGAATAGCTGATCTCATTATTATTCACAGGAAAACAACAAAACGGTAAAGCATAAAGATCACGTATTTCACCAACAAAAATAAAGAGCACGTATTTTCGTCGCAACTGCCTTCGAAAAACTGGAGCTCGTGCATCTTTTCAAAGAAAATATAAATAGCCATCACCATCACATGGAAAAGGGCAAAGAAAATCTGTGCCTTTGAAAAACTGCAGCTCCTGAATTTTTTTCAAAGAGTTGATTGAAATAGTCTTCCATTTTTTTCAAAGAATTGATTGAAATAGTCATCATCTTCGCACAGAAAATCGGTGCAAATACTTTTCTCCAAGATATCTTTTCGTCCCACAAAAATATTTTATTTTAAAATTAATATTAAAACAAAATGTTTAACTTGGTACGTTTGGGATACCCGATTCTTCGCACGTGGGCTTAAGATCAAGAATCACGCCGTATATTTGCCCGATCTTGCAATGCTCTTCCAATATCTCCTGATTAACAAAATTAACTAAACTAATTAAGCAATAATTCTTAATGAAAGAAATTCAACAACTAATATCGATGGAAATAAATTAACTAGATTTCAACTAAAGAAATAGCAGCTAAAGGGAAAACAGGGAAACGCCGGACTAAAAACTCGCGAGCGCTGGAGGCGAGCGCGAGCAACTGCGAGCGAAGACTAGCGATCGAGAGCAGGGACAGCGAGAGAGAGCGTGCGTGAGATCGCGAGCGCGAAGCCTTGGAGCGAGGCGTTGGGGATGCGGGAGCGAAGACGTGCGAGCGGAGGGCCTTGCGCGCGCGGAGACGATGGAGCCACGCTCGTAGGGAGCGAGCCAGGATGCGGGTGTCACCAAGAACTGCCGAGTCTCTTCTTGCGATATGGCTCCAATATTCCAGGGGTTTTGTTTAATTATTTTGTTGATCAACGATGATCAAGGTGACGATGATGGTGATGGGTGCCGAAGGGGTGATAGAACACAAGAGCAATAAGACTTTTGGGATTGAAATCGAAGAACCATTTAATCCATAAAGGGGTTTCTCAATTCTATTCAATCTGATTTAATTCAAAGGGAACTACATTGTTTAAATAGAAAACTAACAACCAATTCTAATCGTGCAAGATAGAATTTAGGTTGATACAGATAGATTAAAATAACCTAAAGATAAAAGTAAACTGAATTAAGAAGATATAATTATAAAACTTAGGGGACAAGATATATCTAGAGGAGATATAATCTTTTACATTATTAATCTAATTGTATAAAATAACAACTAATTAATTAAAGACATAAAATAACTCGGCCCACTCGACCAAGGTCCACTTGACATAGGATGATCCACTCAACATAAATCTTGGGCCGAGTGTCCTATGTTGGCCGAGTGTAGTGTTGATCACGGGGGATGTTGACAAGTCTTCATGAGCTCTGTTTGTGGATGCAAGCTAATTTCTTGTGTCGATGGTGTAGACTTGAGCCAAATGATCCAGGGTGGCATGAACCCTTGCTCCATTGTTCCTTGGTAACGGACAAGAAGGGCTTTGGTTGCATCTTGAATTCTCTTGGCCCTTGCACGAGTGATAGGACCATCGAACGGAACCTTCATATTGTCCTCAATGTCACCATGAGTCATCGACAATTGCACTGCATCATTCTCCTCTACTTGATTTCGGTTTGTCCTCAAATCGTCGTCAGAGTCATCGTTACGCACGAACAAGGATAGATCAACGACGTTGAAGGTAGAATGAACACTATACTTATCGGTAGGGAGATCCAGCTTGTATGCATTAGGATCCATATTTTGAACCACTTGAAATGGTCCATCTCCCCTGGGGTCCAGCTTAGATTTCCGTTGTTGTGGAAACCTTTCCTTCCTGAGATGCAACCATACCAGATCACCAACGTTGAACTGCACATCCTTGCGATGCTTGCCCTTCGCGACCTTGTATTACACAATTTTCCTTTCCAACTGCGCCTTGGTACGCTCATGCAAGCATTTGAAGAAGTCCATTTGCTTAGCTGCATCCATGCTCTCCATTTCCTTGAGTGGCAGAGGCATCATGTCCAATGGGGTCAGTGGGTTTCGGCCATAAAAAACTTCGAAGGGGGTTTGCTTCGTTGTAGAGTGCCTAGACCTGTTATATGCAAATTCTAGAAATGGTAGGCATTCTTCCCACCTCCGGAGGTTAGTTCGCAACATGACTCTAAGGAGAGCCCCAAGAGTTCTATTTGTAACCTCAGTTTGGCCATCAGTTTGGGGGTGATAAGAAGTAGAGAAAAATAATTTTGTACCCAACTTAGATCATAAAGTTTTCAAAAAACAGCTTAAGAATTTAGAGTCACGATCAGAAACTATAGATAAAGGCAATCCATGTAAGCAAACAACATCTTTAAAGAATAAGTGTGCAACATGAATAACATCATCAATTTTGTGACATAGAATGAAATGAGCCATTTTTGAAAATCTGTCTACAACAACAAAGACAGAATCATGACCCTTAGAAGTTCTAGGCAATCCTACTATGAAATCCATAGATACATCTTCCCAGGGTGCATTTGCAATAGTTAAAGGTTGATATAGACAATTAGCATTAGATTTCGATTTAGCCTTAGCACATCCGACACAACGTTTGACAAATCTAAGCACATAATTAGACATTTTAGGCCAAAAGTAATGTTCCTTAAGTCCAACAGTGGTTTTTTCAAAACCCTCATGTCCCCTAGACTCATGAATTTCTCGAGTTAACAATCGTCGAATAGAAGAAGATGGGATACAAAGCTTGCCCATCTTAAACAAGTAACCATTATCAAGAAAATATGAATCAACTTCACATTTGGACACACATTGAGCATATATATGTTTAAATAAACCATCAAAATCATACAATTCCTTTATCAAAGCAAAATCCAAAACATGTGCATCCATATGGTTTAGGAGGACATTCCTGCGTGATAGCGCGTCAGCTACCACATTATTCTTCCCTTGTTGTGGTGAATCACATAGGAAAAGGTCTCCAGAAACTCCACCCATCGAGCAAGTCGCCTGCTGAGCACTACTTGTCCATTGAGGTACTTCAGAGCTTCTTGATCCGAATGAATCACAAACATCTTAGGCCAGAGGTAGTGTTGCCATGTCTGTAAGCAGCGAACCAGCGCGAACAACTGCTTGTCGTAGGTAGAATAGTTGAGCTCTACAGGGACCAACTTCTCACTGAAATAGGCAATGGGGCGTCTATTTTGAAGCAGAACTCCACCAATGCCAGTTCCAGAAGCATCACACTCGAGCTCGAACAATTGTTGGAAGTCGGGTAGTTGCAGCATTGGGGCATGGGTGAGGCGATCCTTAAGAGCGTCGAATGCCCTCTGATGTGCGTCAGTCCAGCGAAACGTCATATCCTTCTTGGTCAACTTATGGAGGGGGCGACAACAGTGCTGAAATCCTTGACGAAGCGTCGATAGAAGCCATCAAGACCTAGAAATGAGCGGACGTGTGTAAGAGTCTGGGGTTGAGACCACTCATGTATAGCGCAAACCTTCTCCTCATCTACCTTTAATCCAGATGCAGACACTACAAATCCAAGGAAAATGGTAGACTCGGATGCAAAAGAACATTTCTTTAAATTTGCATATAATTTCTCTTTTCTAAGACAATCAAATACCAATTTTAAATGACTAAGGTGATCATGCAGGTTCTTGCTATAGATTAATATATCGTCAAAATATACAACGACAAATTTCCCTATGTAACGTCTAAGCACATGGTTCATAAGCCTCATAAAAGTAGAAGGAGCATTTGTTAAACCAAAAGGCATTACTAACCATTCATATAAACCATACTTAGTTTTAAAAGCCGTTTTCCATTCATCTCCCTCTTTCATCCTAATTTGATGATATCCACTTCTGAGGTCAATTTGAGAGAAAATGCAAGCACCATGAAGTTCATCAAGCATATCATCTAAACGAGGAATAGGGTGACGATACTTAACCATTATTTGGTTGATTGCGTGACAATCAACACACATGTGCCAAGAGCCATCTTTCTTTGGAACCAAGATGACAGGAACGACACATGGGGAGAGTCTTTTGCGAACAAAGCCCTTATCCATCAACTCCATGACTTCGCGTTGCAGCTCCTTTGTTTCCTCAAGACTAGCTCTATAGGCGGCAAGATTAGGCAAGGCTAGGCCAGGGACGAAGTCAATCTGATGCTCAATCCCTCGAACAGGTGGAAATCCTTGTGGTAGATCAGCTGGAAGGACATGTAGATAATCCTTCAATAGAGCAGCAATAGGTGCAGGAATATGACTCAAATCCACAACATTTAGCAATACCTCTTTCATTACCAATAGGATGTGAGGTCGATGTGCATTCCAGATGACAGTCTCTTTCTATGTTTGAGAGACCAATGAGCGGTGTTCAACAGAGCCCTTGAGGGAAGAAGAAGAGGGCTGAGTCGATGTAGAAGAGGAGGGTGTTGGCGCTGAGGGGGCTGTGGGTGCGAGGTTAGGGGCCATGGGCGCGGCAGTGGTGGCCGCGGGGACGGTGGGTGCAGCCGAGCTCCCTTGGTGCTTCTCCTTCCTTGGGGCCTTCTTCTGAGCGTCCTGCTGTTGTTTCTTACGAACATGTTCCTTTAAAACAGCTTGAGGCGAAAGGGGTAGGAGAGTAACTCTCTTCCCATCAAAGGTGAAGGTATATGTATTCGCATGACCATCATGAATAACAGAACGATCATATAACCAAGGACGAGCTAGCAAGATATGACTACAATCTATTCGAGCAACATCACATAACACTTTATCATGATATGATCCAATATAAAATGAAACCAAACATTGTTTGGTGACCATTATATCAGATCCATTATCAGTTATGCGCCATTTAAACCATAGTGAGTAGCTCTAGGAGTAGTAGTTAAATGGAGGAAATCCATTACCTTTTCATTGATGAGATTATAGCAACTCCCATCGTCGATGATGACGCTTAAGGTAGCCTCGCGAACCACACACTTGGTTTGGAAGATGTTCTCCCTTTGATCAGCCATGGGAGACTCCTGAATATGTAGGACCCGTCGATTGACAAGGCAGAGAACTTTGTCGAACTCTGTGGTGTCGATCGCGGCTCCATTGTCGTCGCGCACGCGCAAGCCCCTGCGCTCGCACGTCTTCGCTCCCGCATCCTCAGTGCCTCGCTCTGAGGCTTCGCACTCGCGATCTCGCACACGCTCGCTCTCGTTGTCCCCGCTCTCGATTGCTAGTCTTCGCTCGCCGTTGCTCGCGCTCGCCTCCAACGCGCGCGCCCGGACTTCCCGACTCAGTTCTCGACTGCGATGGCACCTGCGCAAAACCAGCGCCCTCAGGAGCCTGTCGTCTACATGCCCATCTCGCACCCGATGAACCGGATCCGTCCTCGCGAGTTTTCACTCTTTTTTTTTATACAAGGCGAGGATTTGGGGATGGTCAACCGCGGTTGACCCATCGCCCAAGAGCCTCCAAACGTACTATGTCAGCAATCTCGTCATGAACGCGCTCCGCGATGAATGACGAAGAGAGACCAATATGCGTCAGTCTATCTGCAACCTGGTTCCCCTCGCGGAAGGTGTGCAAAAAGGAGACTCTCTCGAAAGCGCGACAGAAGCTTCGGGCATCCGATACCATCATCTCAATCTCCCAAGGACACCGCCAGATCCCCTTCATGACGTTGATCAGCGTCAAACAATCGCCATCCACCTCGAGGCGAGAAAATCCCCTCTTCGTAGCTTCCTGGAGTCCAAACAGAAGACCGAGGCACTCTGCTTGCACCACGGACAACCTACCGTGGCCTCGGGCACCACAAGAGAGAACCAACCCTTGACTATCACGAATAACAAATCCAGAGGCAGCAATGCCCGAACTAACCATAGCACCGTCAAAATTGAGTTTGACAAACTCGTCGGCAGGCTTTTTCCATTTTATAGTTTTCGGTTTTTTTGTTCTGTTTTGGTGGGTATTGACTCTTGTAGGGGGTGTGTCATCTTCTTGTTCCTCTGATTGTGATTTTCTCCAACTTATCATGTATTGTTTAATATTTTTTATCCATTCTTCTTTATTCCTAATGTCATTGTTATCAAATAAAATTTTGTTTCTCATTGAACAAATGCCCCAAAGGGAAAAGACAAGGGTCGATTTCTGTTCTGTTGAGATATTTGCGAAAATGTGTGTGATTATATTCTTGTAAGGTTTGTCTATTTTGTCTGTGTTTCGGATTATTTGCTCAATTTGTCTATCCATTCTTCCAATAAAGGCTAAAGACGTTTGACATTCGGTAAAGATGTGGGTAGCATCTTCACCATTGTAGTTACAAAGAGGGCACTCGAGTGGGACATGAATTCCTTTACTTTGTAATCTAACCTTCGTCAGGGTCCCATTTAGTAGGTTTTTCCAAAGAAATTTTTTAATTTTTGGCAGACAATCAATTTTCCAAATCCAACCGAGTGGATCAGGGTTGGTTCTTCTAGTTCTCGTGACATGGTCTAGAGCACTCACGGTTGAAAACCACCCATTTCTGCTTGGTTTCCAGTATAGTCTATCATCGATTTCATTTGTAGGGATATAAACTTCCAGGATTCTTTCGACGATGTCCACATGGAGGAAGTCTTTTAATTTGTCCTCATTCCAAGTTTTGTTTGGTTTTAAGAATTGGTCGATCGTTTCTTGTTCTTCAATATGGTCTATGGCACGGGTACTGTTTTCCCGTAGGTTTATGTCACAGTTTAGTCAGTTGTCCTTCCAGAACCTTATGGTTTTCTCATTTCCCAACTGCCAGATAAGACCTGAGCAGAATTCTTCTTTAGTTTCCATCAACTTCGCCCATTGCAATGACGTATTCTTTTTTCTTGTATAGTCCCAGATGCTCTCTTCCTTCAAGTATTTCTCTCTAAGTATTTTCACCCATTCATTTTGCGGTTCCGCAATTATTTTCCATAGGAGTTTCATTTGCAAGGCTCTGTTCATGTCTTTTGTCTTCTGAATTCCTAATCCACCTTCATTCTTCGGTCTGCATACTTTATCCTACCCGATAAGTGGTTTATATTGTGGGTCTTTGTTCCAGAAGAAACTTTTGTTATGTCTATCGAGGTCATTATGTATACTTGTAGGGAGCATGAAGTTCTGCATGACATAACTTGGTTTGGCAGCTAAATTAGTTTTGACTAGAATCGCTCGTCCTTGTTGAGTTAGTTCGTTTGCTCTCCATTTCATTAATTGGTTCTTTGACTTACCAACAACATCTTCAAACGTATTCTTGTTCACTCTGCCATTAATAATAGGGCAACCAAGATGTTTTTCTAAAGCAATTTGGCTAGTTATTTGTAAGCATGATTGAATTTGTTGTTTTTGGTTGTTTGTGATCCCTTTCGTCGATTGGAATGCTGGTTTTTGGAAATTAACTTTTTGGCCGGATATCGCACAATAATCATCGAGTTTAGTTTTCACTGTTTTTACATGCTTCCGGGGTTGCTTTGGAAAATATCATTATATCATTTGCGAAGGATAGAAATGGAAAATGAGGTCCATTTCTAGTTATCTTGAAACCTATGGTGTTCGAGGATTGTTCACATTGTCGTTGGAGCTTTCTATCAAGACTCTCAGCACCTAAGATAAAAAGGTAGGGAGATATCGGGTCGCCTTGTCTGAGTCCCCTGTGATACCACTTGATACGTTTGGGATACCCGATCCTTCGCCTGTGGGCTCAAGATCAAGAACCACGCCGTATATTTGCTTAGATCTTGGAATGCTCTTTGATATCTCCTAATTCGAACAAATTAAAACAAGTAATTAAAATTCTGAATAGCGACAGTTTAGGACTTAGACAAATTTCAGAAATCTTGACAAGGTAATAGCGACAGAAAAATAAGCGAAGATCAGCGAGGGAGAAGCGGGTTGGATGCGCGGACACTGGCGTCTCAGGAGCCTCACTCGCTGGGAGCGAAGGCCAGACGCGGACAGGGAAGCGCCTCGCTGGGCGCGCGAGAGCAAGGACGAGGGTGCGGGAGCGAGCGGTGGGGATGTGCGGGAGCGAGGGCGCTTGGGAGCGACCACGCTCGCTGTAGCGGAACTGCCCGCGGATGACGTCAAGGACTGGGCTTCTCGGAAGCGCTGGCGATGTCGAGTAGGGTGAGGGATGGCGTCAATCGATCTCGACAACAACAGTGATGGTGGTGTTTGGTTTGTGATTTCCGAAAATTCTCAAGACATAGAACAATGATAGTTTTGGGGATTGATAACCAAGAACCCTTTAATCCATAAAGGGGTTCTCAATTCTAATTCAATCTCATTAATTCAAAGTGCATAAACATGAATATATAGAAAAGCTATGGGAGATCTAACCAATCGTTCCTTGCAAAGGAAAGGGGTTTGGATAGATTAGTTCTATCTAAAGATAAATAAAATACTTCCTAAGATAAATATTTCCTAATAAGATAAATGTTCCATAACTTGGTGGCCAAGGATTATATCTAGAAGAGATATAATTAATTCCACCTTATTTATCTAATTGCATAAAATAATAACATAATTAAATAAACTAGATAATTGGCCCAAGCACAAGGAACTCGGCCCATGCACTCGACAACATCCTTTGGCCCACTCGACAATGGTGGTCTCGAGTGACATAAGGAAATGTCGAGTAAGGTTGGCTCATGGTGGGTGCAGACGAGTCTTCATGAGCTCCGTGTGTGGACGCAGGCTCACTTCTTGTGCTGGTGGTGTAACCTTGAGCCAAGTGATCCAGGGTGGCCTGAACCCTTCCTCTAAAGTTCCATGGTGACGGACAAGAAAGGCTTTAGTTGCAGTTTGAATCTTCTTAGCCCTTGCACGAGTGATAGGACCATCGAA
This sequence comes from Persicaria tinctoria, assembly GCA_037127255.1. NCBI lineage: Eukaryota > Viridiplantae > Streptophyta > Magnoliopsida > Caryophyllales > Polygonaceae > Persicaria > Persicaria tinctoria. The sequence goes on along the minus strand of JBANSL010000003.1, from coordinate 37,544,615 downwards.
TGGAACCTTCATGTTTATCTCAATGTCACCAGGAGTCATCGATATTTGAACGACATCATTCTCCTCCACTTGACTTCGATTTGTCCTCAAATCATCGTCAGAGTCATCGTCAGGTACAGACAAGGATAGATCGGTGACGTTGAATGTAGAACGGACGTTGTACTTATCGGCATGGAGATCCAGCTTGTATGCATTAGGACCCATCTTCTGAACCACTCTGAATGGTCCATCTCCCCTGGGGTCCAGCATAGATTTCCGTTGTTGCGGAAACCTTTCCTTCCTGAGATGCAGCCAGACCAGATCACCAACGTTGAACTGCACATCCTTGTGATGCTTGTCCTTCGCGGCCTTGTATTGCGCAGTCTTCCTCTCTAGCTGCGCCTTGGTACGCTCATGCAAGCTTTTGATGAAGTCCACTTGCTTAGCTGCATCCACTCTTTCCTTGTCCTTATATGGCCGAGGCATCATGTCCACTGGAGTTAAAGGATTTCGGCCATATACTACTTCGAAGGGGGTAAGTTTTGTTGCAGAGTGCCTAAACCTGTTATATGAAAATTATACAAATGGTAGGCATTCTTCCCACCTCCGGAGCTTAGTTCGCAGCATGACTCTAAGGAGAGCCCCAAGAGTTCTATTTGTGTCAGTTTGACCATCAGTTTGTGGGCGACAAGAAGTAGAAAATAGCAATTTGGTACCCAATTTAGACCATAGAGTTTTCCAAAAAGAGCTTAAGAATTTAGGATCACGGTCAGAAACTATAGATAATGGCAATCCATGTAAGCGAACAACATCTTTAAAGAATAAATGAGCAACATGAATAGCATCATTAGTTTTATGACATGGAATAAAATGAGCCATTTTGGAAAATCTGTCTACAACAACAAATATGGAATCATGACCCTTAGAAGTTCTAGGCAATCCTACAATAAAATCCATAGAAACATCTTCCCAGGGTGCATTAGCAATAGGCAAAGGTTGGTATAGACCATTAGCATTAGATTTCGATTTGGCCTTAGCAAATGTAACACAACTTTTGACAAATCTCAGCACATAATTAGACATTTTAGGCCAAAAGTAATGTTCCTTAAGTCCAGCTAAGGTTTTTTCGAAACCACCATCTCCCCTAGATTCATGAATTTCTTGAGTTAACAATCGGCGAATAGAAGAATATGGGATACAAAGCTTGCCCATCTTAAACAAATAACCATTATCAACAAAAAATGAATCAACTTCACCTTTGGACACACATTGAGCATAAATAGTCTTAAAACATGTGCATCCATATGGTTTAAGAGGATATACCTGCGTGATAGCGCGTCAGCTACCACATTATCCTTTCCCTTCTTGTGGTGAACCACATAGGAAAAGGTCCCTATAAACTCCACCCATCGAGCAAGACGCCTGCTGAGCACTGCTTGTCCTTTGAGGTACTTTAGAGCTTCATGATCCGAATGAATCACAAACTCCTTAGGCCAGAGATAATGTTGCCAAGTCTGTAAGCAGCGAACCAGTGAAAATAGCTCCTTGTCGTAGGTAGAATAGTTGAGCTCAGCGGAGCCCAACGTTTCGCTGAAGTAGGCGATGGGACGCTTGTTCTGCAGCAGGACCCCTCCAATGCCAGTGCCAGAAGCGTCACACTCGAGCTCAAAAGGTTGAGCAAAGTCAGGTAACTACAGCACTGGGGCGTGTGTCAGGTGATCCTTGAGGGCGTCGAAAGCCTTTTGATGTGAGTCAGTCCAGCGAAATGTCGCATCTTTCTTTGTTAGCTCATGTAGGGGGGCGGCAATCAGGCTGAAGTCTTTGACAAAGTGTCGATAGAAACAGCAAGGCCCAAGAATGAGCGGACATGAGTGGGTGTCTTCGACCTAGCCCACTCCTGAATAGCACGAATCTTTTCCTCATCCACCTTCAATCCAGATGCAGTCACTACAAAACCAAGAAAAATGGTAGACTCGGATGCAAAAGAACACTTCTTTAAATTGGCATATAATTTTTCTTTCCTAAGACAATCAAAAACCAATTTTAAGTGACTTAAGTGATCATGCATATTCTTACTATAGATTAAGATATCGTCAAAATAGACAACGACAAATTTACCTAAGTGTCTTCTAAGCACATGGTTCATAAGCCTCATAAAAGTAGAAGGTGCATTTGTTAATCCAAAAGGCATTACTAACCATTCATATAAGCCATACTTAGTTTTAAAAGCCGTTTTCCATTCATCTCCCTGTTTCATCCTAATTTGATGATATCCACTTCTAAGGTCAATTTTAGAAAAAATAGCAACACCATGAAGTTCATCAAGCATATCATCTAAACGAGGAATAGGGTGGCGATACTTAACCGTTATTTGGTTGATTGCACGACAATCAACACACATGCGCCAGGAGCCATCCTTCTTTGGAACCAAAATGACAAGCACGGCACAGGGAGATAGGCTTTCTCAAACAAAGCCCTTATCCATTAATTCTGTGACGTGGCGTTGCAGCTCCTTTGTTTCCTCAGGACTAGCTCTATAAGCGGCGCGATTAGGCAAGGCTGCCCCAAGCACAAAGTAAATCTGGTGCTCAATACCTCTAATAGGAGGCAAGCCTTGTGGTAGTTCAACTGGAAGCACATCTAGATAATCTTGCAGAAGTGCAGCAATAGGTGCAGGAATATGACTCAATTTAACATTAAGTAATACCCGTTTCATTACCAGAAGAATATGAGGTCGATGAGCATTCCAAGTGATGGTCCCTTTCTGAGGTTGAGAGACCAATGATCGACGTTCTACAGAGCCCTTAAGTGATGCAGAAGAGGGCTGAGTCGACCTTGAGTGGGGAGGAGGAGGCGCCAAGGGGGCTGCAGGTGCGGCTGGAGTGGCCGCGGGCGCTGCTGGTGGGGTCGGGGGCGCGGCAGTAGTGGCAGCGGGTGCGGCGTGTTTGGCCGAGAGTTCCTTGAGCTTCTCCTTCCTCTCAGCTTTCTTCTGGGCGTCCTGTTGTTGCTTCTTGCGAACCTGGTCCTTCAGAATAGTTTGTGGCGAAAGGGGTAAGAGAGTAACTCTCCTCCCGTCATAGGTGAAAGCATATGTATTTGCACGACCATCATGAAGAACAGAACGATCATATAACCAAGGACGTCCTAACAAGATATGACTACAATCCATGCGAGCAACATCACATAATATTTTATCATGATATGATCCAATAGAAAGAGAAACTAAACACTGTTTGGTAACCATTATATCAGATCCATCATCAGTGATACCATTTAATCCATAGTGAGTCGTTCTAGGAGTAGTAGTTAAATGGAGGAAATCCACTACCTTTTCATTGATGAGATTGCAGCAACTCCCACCGTCGAGGATAAGGTTTAAGGTAGCTTCGCGAACCACACATCTCGTGTGGAAGATGTTCTCCCTTTGATCAGCCATGGGAGACTCCTGAATGTGTAGGACCCGCCGGTTGACAAGGCAGAGCACGTTGTCATATTTTGATGTGTCGATCTCCTCAATAGGTTCAGACGGCTGGTCCTCCTCCACTTCACTCGAAATTACATGGTCCTCAGCAGTCTCCTCCTCATAGTAATGGTCTCCCAAATCATTGAGAAGAACTTTCCTTTTCTGAGGGCAATTGCGAGAGACATGCCCAGACCCACCACAAGTGAAGCAGCGGATATCTTTGTTGCGATCTGTAGAAGGGGCAGCAACTCTTCTAGTTTCAACCTGATAACCCTGTTGAGGTGAGTTGGAAACTCTCTTTTGCTGCATAGAAGGGTTAGAAGTAGAAGGTTTAGATTGACTAGAAGAGTTAAAGGGAACAAACCTGCGACCTTGAGAGGTCTGGTCAAATCGATTCCTCTGTTGCCGAATCTGCTGTTGCTGTTGTTCATACAGAAGCTGTGCTTTATGAGTCAAAGTGTTAATATCTCTAATGGAATGGATAGCTAAAGGATTTTTAATAGAAATATTAAGACCAGCAAGAAATTGAGTACACAAAGCATGTTCAGTAAGATAAACATTAGCCTGATGGGAGAGTCGTTCAAGCTCATCCCTGTAGTCATTAAGAGAGCGAGTTCCTTGTCGGCAGGACGCGAGCTGCATCCTCATAGACTCCGTGTATTCCTCAGGCACATGTCTCTTTTTCAGGAGATAGCGAAGTTGTGGACGCAGGCTCACTTCTTGTGCTGGTGGTGTAACCTTGAGCCAAGTGATCTAGGGTGGCCTGAACCCTTGCTCTAAAGTTCCATGGTGACGGATAAGAAAGGCTTTAGTTTCAGTTTGAATCTTCATAGCCCTTGCACGAGTGATAGGACCATCGAATGGAACCTTCATGTTGTCCTCAATGTCACCAAGAGTCATCGATATTTGAACGGCATCACCCTGTGAGGGCAAAAAGTCTCAGTTGGTTCGCCATTTACCAGAATGGTGAAAGAAACAGTTTGGATATATTCCTTTATCCAACCACAAAACTTTTGGCAGAAACCAAACTTTGACATAATCGCAAAAAGGAAGTCAGAGTTCACTCTATCGTAGGCTTTTTCCATGTCAAGTTTGAGTGCAATCCATCCATCATGTCCTTTCCTACTACGAAAGGAGTGAAATATTTCATGAGCAATGAGCACATTGTCTTGGATCGCTCTGTCCGATATAAAAGCTCCTTGTAATGGATGTATTATTTTTTCTAGAACATTTTTCATTATGTCGGCCAGGATTTTTGCAATTGCCTTATAAATAGTCGAGCATAGGCTAATGGGTCTATAATTATTAGTTGTTCTAGGGTTGTCACATTTCGGGATCAGCGTAATGAAAGTTTTGTTAATTTGCTTCAGCATTCTTCCAGAATGGAAAAAGCCTTTGATTGCTTTAATGATCGATGGACCAACTATGCCTCAGTAGTGTTGGTAAAATTCTGTTGTCATTCCATCAGGTCCTGGGGACTTGTCTTTTCCAATTGAAAAGAACGCCTTTATGACTTCTTGGTTAGTAATAGGTTTGGTGAGAAAGACATTCTCTTCCTCTGTAATTTCTATGTTTATTAGTTCTAGATATTCTTCTAGTAATCGGAGATTTATTCGCTCTTCGTGAAATCTTTTTTCGAAATCTTGTCTGATTTCTTTTCGGATGTTTTCCTCTCCAACTATTGTCGTTCCCTCTTGGGTTATGATTTCTCTTATGATTTTCCTGTTTCTGCGTCCGGTTGCCACTTTGTGGTGGTACCCTGAGTTTGTGTCAGCTAATCTCAGATGTTTTGTTTTCGCCCATTGGCGCCAGTACATTTTATGGTACTGTAAGATCTTATTCTTTTTGTTTATCAATTGCAATTGTTTGCTAGTGTTGTTGTTATGTTGCTTGTTGATATTGTTTCTTTGTAGATCTAAAAGTTTTTCCTCAATCTCCTTGAGTTGTCTGAAAATGTTTTCAAATGCAGTTTTGTTCCATTCTTTTGTCAATCTCTTGAGTAGTTGGGTTTTCTTTGTTACTTGGAACATATGGGAGCCTGCACAAGACCGTCTCCATGCTTGTGCAATGATGTTTCGATAATCCTTTCGTTGTTTCCACATTTTCTCAAATTTGAATGGCCTTGCTTTTATTTTCTGTAATGTGTTGAGTTCTATTTAAATTGCGCAGTGATCCGAGAAGGAGAAGGCGTAAATATTGTTAACGTCGGTTTTATTTTTCCTCCATGTGAATTTGTTTCAGATCATTGGAATGTCCAAAAGGTTACATTGGTTCTTGAAATATAGCAGTCTGCTAAATCTGTTGGGATTTGGAAGCGAGCCCCCCAGTTTTTCAGCAGAGCATTGAATCTCATTAAGGTCCCCCATTACTAAGACTGGGATGTCAGTCCTCTGAATATGGGCAATGCGTCTTGGCCAGAATTCGATCTTTTCGTTTTCTTGGGCAGGAGCATAAACAAAGCAACACGCCAATTTGATTCCTTTATTGGTATCTTCTATTATAAGGGTGGTGAATCGATCATCCGTTGTCATAATCTCAATTTTTCCGTTCACGAGCTGTTATTCTTTCCATAACACACAAAGACCACCTGATCTACCACGTGCCGGAGTCCAACAAATCGCGTCGAACCCGGGTTTTTTCCAAACTGCCTCTTGGGGTTGGGTTTCCGTTTTTGTTTCCATAAGAACCATAATCTGGATATTTTCAATTTTACAAAAGGTTTCTACCTCGGTCCATAGGTTTCTTTTTCCAATTCCGCAATAATTCCACGTACAAATTTTCATCATGGACTAATTATCTTGATACTTGTCAGTTTAACTGTTCGCATTTTCATTTTGTAGATTTTTTCAATCGATAAAAACCTTTCAGATTGAATACTCTTTTTTAGATTCATTTTGATGCATCCATGTGTTCTGCTAAGATTGGAGTTTTGTGACTGGGTTCCTTTTTCTTTCATTTTTTTCGTGGTTCTTACATTTATCATCTTGCCATCCCAAGTGATTTTACTTTTCTCCGATTTGCGTTCTTGTTGTGCTATATGCTCAAATCTAATTTTTCTATTTTTATAGTTGTAGGTTTTGATCAATGTCATCTTGTGTGTCCTAGAAGTTGTCAAAATAAAGATTTGGTCCAGATTTCTTTTGATTTTCTCTTGTTATTTTGAGGGTCTATTACTGCTGCACAGTCCACTAGAGTTTCCCATTCCATACTTCTGTTGATCCCTTCGTGCTTGAAAGTTGTTCATTCTCCTTTTATCTATTTCGCTGTCATTGTTCGCATTTGTTCCGCTGTCATTGTTCATAACGCGAGTTTTCACTCTAGCATTTCCCTGTTTTCCCTTTAGCCGCTATTTCTTTAGTTGAAATCTAGTTAATTTATTTCCATCGATATTAGTTGTTGAATTTATTAAGCTAAGAATTATTGCTTAATTAATTCATTAATTAGTTTAGGTAATTTTGTTAATTAGAAAATATTGGAAGAGCATTGCAAGATCGGGCAAATATACGGCGTTCTTCTTGATCTTGAGCTCACATGCGATGGATCGGGTATCCCAAACGTATCAAGTGGTACTAGAGCCATATGTTTCGCAAATTCTTGTCTTTTTCTTGATTTTAGTTACGATTTGATTCAATGAGTTGTGCTATCTGGGGCGATTGGGATGATGATCCCGATCCCTTGGATGAGTTCTTTGCTTTGGAACGAGCTCCACAACAACGCCGCCGCCGAGAGTTGCAGAGACGAGCTTTGCAACAACAACAAGCTTTAGAGCAACAACGAGAGGCTCAAAGGCGCCGCCTTTGGCTTCAACAGCAAGCGGAAATCATAAAGGAGAGGCGTCGACAACAACTTCAAGCTCGAATTACAACCGAACTTCATGCTAAACTAGATGCCTATTATGCCAGATCACATGCAAAGTTCGAATAGGAAGAGGCACAACGTAGAGCCTACCTAGATGCCAAATTAATGGCTTTATGCAAAGAGGCTGTGGAGGAATTGATGCCCAAGTTCATGATGGGCGTGAAGGAGCCTTCCGTTGGTTTTGTTTCCTAGAAAACAGCACAGCGCGCTGATTGTGTTTCGCCGATTCCCGTTGAATCCGACCTCAGAATTGAGTCAACTCAATCTTGTTGCGAAGTTGACTCGACGAGATTTCCAATGGTGGGTCACACACTGCCAGACTCTTCCGGAAAAACCTCTGAATCTACGCTGCAAGTGGACTGCAGTGCTGCACCAGATGTGGTAGTTGCTTCTGATGACAACGATGAGGATGTTTGAGACACTTCTCTTGAGTTAGCTATTGTACCTCTTGAGAAAGTTCCTAATGTTGAGAGTTCTGAAGTCTATAGGGTTATTGAGCCTAATGATATTGTTCCTCTTGATTGCTCAATGTTCCCTATGGGGGGTGTTGTTTTTTAGGTTTCTTTGCCTCAAATTCTGTTGGCGCCATCTCAAGTTGTTTGTCAAGGAAGTTACTTTTTGGTGGTTGCTCCTTCCCCTTTGAACATCAACGACTAGATTCGAGGATTAATCGAAGCTAAGAATGTGATAATGATGTGGATCAAGATGGCCTTCTATGGTTCAAACAATGATCTTGATCCAGGTGAGCTCTCAAGATCGATTCGAGGGCTATTGACGACAAAGAGTGTCGTCCTCAAGAGGAAAAAGAAGGCACCACCATGAATTGAAGAATAGATATTTTAGAATATATATTTTATTTAATTATTATTAGTTTTTAGGTTCTTTTCATATTTAGTAACTCATATGTTAGTTGGAGCTATTTATGGAATGTCTTATTTTTAGTAATACTTAGTTAGGTGAATAAAAGAGAAAAGGAAAGTTTATCTCTTCTAGATATTTTCCTTGATAACTAAGTAAGAATATTTATATATGATTTATTTATTAGTATTATTAGGATTTAATATTTATTTATCTAAGTCAAAACTCTATCTTTTGCAAAGATAGAATTGGCATGAGTTGTTATTTAAACCTTTTTCTACATTCAATAAAATTAGATTAGAATTAATATTGTTGAACTCTTTTTAGGATTAAAAAGGTTCTACAATTTTCCAATCCAAAGGCTATCATATTTTCTTATGTTCTTGAGTCAATCGGCAAACCCAAACCCTTTCCAATTCACTTGGCAACTCCACAAAAACAAAAGTTGTCCAGAAGACCGTCACTGGAACCATCAGAAACCATCGCCACACAAGAGGGAATCGGCACAGTGCTCGCGCCAGCCGCTGGCAGCAACCATTAAGATATTCGATTTGAATTTCATTTGAATAGTTTAATTAAAAAAAACAATTATTTAATTCAAACAAAAATAATTTCAGCAGCAGTTATTTAATTCAAACAAAAACCAATGGAATTTCATTTGAATCCTCATCAAAGCTCAAATCGATTCTGAATAGCTCAAGGGACAGTCAATTAGTGAAATAGAAAATGCATCAAAATTTAGCAAGAAAGCAAATAGTTAGTCTAATACCTGATGGTTGTTCGTACCATTCACGATCTTGTGATGATCATCTTTACACAGAAAAGTTTCTGATGTAAACCAAGTTCGAGTGAAGATTCCAAGGCTGTTTTTAGGTCGCTGCAAAGGAATGAGGAACATATTAAACACAATTTTTATATAGAGAATTTCGTTTAAAAAAAAAACTGAGGCTCCACAATGATTATGATCTAACTTACAACTTTTGAGAGTTTCAGCAGAGACAGAATCAGTTGGAGAATTTGGGAACATCCACTATGCCCGGAATTGAGAGTTTCAGCAACAAATTTATTCCTCGGAATTGAGAGTTTCAGCAATGTTTTACTGAAACAACCACAACAAAATACAAAAAGTTATGCCAAAACATAAAAGATCTTTTAACAACTCCGCAAGATTGGGACAAGACGATAACACATCAATCAAAGACTCACACGATACAGAAACATTTCGGCAAAGCAAGCAGAGAACAAAAAACTGAAACAGAACCTGCGGAAATCAACAGATCAAGAGCATTCGACCTTATTGATGGTGATGGCTCACTTTCCGTCTCTGCATTTTGAAAAAGAACCTATCCTCCTCCCCGTCGCTGTCTTGTTTCTTCCTTCCAGTCTCTACCTCACTTTCTCTCCTTACAAATAAAAAACTGAAACAGAACTTGTGAAAATCAACAGATCAAAAACTGAAACAAAACCTCACCTCCTTCCCGTCTCTGCCTCTCCGCACCCGTGCGCAACAGATCAACAATGGAAAATGAATGATCGGACTCGTCACTGTAATTTGATCAACACAGAGAGATTGATATTCAAATTTCCAAACAACGGAAAACGCAGAACGCGAATGAACATGAGTGGAAAAACTGAATCCCCTCAGGAAATCGATGAAATCGAGACCACCAAACGAGAACAAAATCGAGTGAAAACCAATGAATATAGACAACAAATTGGTTGCGGAGTGCGTACCTATTCACGGACGTCGTGGTCGATGGCGCAAGGAAGGCGGTGATGCTGAAATTGCCGGATGGAGATGCAGATTCAGAAGACGCCATTGGAGGCAGAGGATGGAGATGCAGATTCAGAAGAAGGTGCAGTAGTTCGGCCGAGAGATTATACTCATCCCGGAGTTCAATCGGCAAGGGTTCGAGGTTTGTCGTTGGGGCTGCGAGGTGCATAATCGGAGGACTGGGTAAGAAAATCGGCCCCGAGGTCGGTGGTTTGGGCTCCGTGGTCTGCACCGGTGGAGCCGTCTCCGGCCTTCGCCTCCACTCTATCGTATCCGCCTTCCTCCGCTGCCTCAACAACGCTAGTACCGGTAGTTCTGCCCCTCTACTGGATTGAAATCGAAGGAGGACGTCGAACGAGGAGATCGAATGACATATCCAAGTGAGGGAATGGTCGAGGAGTTTTGACAGCAATGATAGGGTCGAACCAAGCGAGGGAGTGGTCAACGAAGATGATGTCGAGATGAACCGATGGAGCGATGGAGAGATCCAGAGAACGCTGCAAGCGAGGTTTAGGGGAAGGGGGGCACATATTTAGGTAGTGGACTTTTAGCTAATTTGGAAGAGGTGGGAGACAATTAATTAATTTAATAAAAAATTTGCGCTGAAATTTTTAAAGGAAAAATTGCATGGATATACTAAAAAAAGTTCACCTTTTCAAAAATATCACTGCTATATAAAAAATAGCAAGGAGGGGGGGGGGGAATGCTACTTTTGCAAATAAAATGGTGACTTGAAGGACCAGTGAGAAGTGCGTGAGAGGCAAAAGAGAAAAGGAAATAAAGAGTGTTATCACAGCTGAGAAGTAAGGCCAAAAAAAAAAGAAAATTTAAATCATGAAGAATGGAAGAAGAGAGAGAGAGAGAGACCATTGAGAGAAAGAAATTGTTTTTGAGCCATTTGAAACTAATTTTTAGCCATTTTCATTTGTTAAGATTAAAAAATAAATTTATTTTTGAACTTAATTTAATTTTATCTATCTATAGACACCGGGTTCGTATGGTACGGGGTTAATAAACTAACTAAAATTATAAACAGGGTAAAATTTATAAATTGTTGGTAAAAGTAGCTAAAAATTTAAACAATAAGATAATCTCCGTATGGGGCGAAAAACAGTTTATTTGTAACAAGTGCAGTTTATTTGGTTTTTATTAGGGGTATTGTGGTACTTTAAAACCAAATAAGCACCATTTTCTAGCTTTTTTTAACACAATTTTTAACACGTTTTTGTTTATTTTGGTCATCCAAACAACCAAAAAAGCTATTTACAAAATAAACACCCACAAATGATTAATTTTTAGCTGTTTATATTTTTCAACATACACACCACCCACTTCATATATATTTATGAAAAAAAATATTTCGAAGTGAGATTATTTTCTGGACAGAAAGAGAAACAAGACTTACGTGCCAGTTAGTACGTTATTCTTGCCAGTAACGTCTATTTATATGCTAGTATAGGTATATCTCATGCCAACTATTTTGTCTCTAACAGATGAACCCAAGTCCGAATATAATAATTATCTTAACATCTATCACGGCAGTCAACACATGCCACTCAATACGGTCGTCATGCCACTAACATTTATTTACGTGCCAATATATGAATTTCTCGTGCCAACTCTCACGAAACCGATCGAGATACATAAGTACAAATAGAACAAGCAATGTCAGATCTGTACAAGTCCTAAAATCAACTAAAACCAACATACTCCTGTAGTTATAAAAACAACAATAGGGAGTTTTTTACGAGACCTAAAACCATAATTAAAAAAATAAGCAAATGTACGAGTCCTAACACAACAAAAAACATGCAGTTCTAAAACAAACAACAAACATGCACAACATTCCCTCCTTTAGTTCTAACAATAACTCACTTGTTTTTATATTTGAGATGCAAGCGTTTACATTAAAAGTTTCAGGTTACTAAAACAAATGCTAGGAATTACAAAATCCATGCCATTAGAGAAAAAATCCGTGCCAGTAAAGAAAAAATCTGTGTCTGTAAAGAAAAACGTAAGGAAATAACGTTTTCCAAAATATGGTCAAATATATGTGAAATTGATGTCTATGTATAGAGAAAAATGAATCTAGTATTGTGGTATTTTTTATTTTTTATTTTGAATGTCAAAAATTACAGATTATATATGTAAATTGGATCATGTCTCTTTGCTCTACAACTACTTTCTCTCTTTTACATGTGTCCTCCCTATAATGTAGTCCATCACGTCCCTTTCTTTTTTGCCCATTCTTTGTTCGACATTTGTCCCTCTCTTTAATTGATAGTTGAAACCCTCATGGCAATTTATTAGCTACAGTGGGTTACTTGAATTAAAAAAAGGGTAATTTACAAAAACCACCCCTTAAATATTGGTCTTTTGACTTAACCACCCTTTAAATTTGAAATTACAGTAAACCACCCCTTAAATGATACTCATCAACAAATCACCACCCTTGGTCTATTTTTTTTAAGTCATCCTTAAATATATTATATTTTAATATTTTTAAACTCAAAATTTATGTATAAATATATTTAAAATTTGAATTGGGGGGTTGGATTGTTATAGATATCAATTTTTAAAAAAACTTATAAATATAATTTAGAAATATCTTCCGGTTTATGTCTTAAAACAATTTTGTAAACATTATTTAAATTATTTTTTAAGTATAATATGATTATAAATAATAATTTCCATTTATAAAGTTAAAAATAATATTAAAATTATTTATTTATATTTTAAAAATTGCATTTCAATAATTAACCTTTGGAGAAAAATTATAAACAACCTTTAAAAAATAGGTTATTGGTCACAATTAAAATAATTAAACACATATTTTAAGTTGAAAAATGTTAAAAATATAATTTATTAAACGGAAACATAATGTAAATTGGTGATGGGTGGTGATTTGTTAATGGAAAGCATTTAAGGGGTGGTTTACTGTAATTTCAAATTTAAGGGGTGGTTAAGTGAAAAGACCAACATTTAAGGGGTGGTTTTCTGTAAATTTCCCTTAAAAAAATCGGGTGCAAATGTTTGGGTGAGTTGTAAAGTTGTGTAAATTTTTAAAGGGGGTGTGAGTTATGCAAGTGGGGGTTATTTTTGGTATATTTAGTAGTACAATTTACTCATTTTTAAAACAATCTATAAAACCCACTTGTGTTGATATGATTGAAAAGCCAATATTTTTTTTTTTTTTGGTGTGAATTGAAAAGCCAATATGGTTTCAAAAGAAAACATACATGTTGACTGCACACATCTCTAATAAAAAGAAATGTTGACCGCACATCTAGCAAAATAAGAAAAATTATTAAAAAAATCATTTATATTTCCTTGCATCCCAAGGACATGAGTGACATCAAGTTTTTTTTTTTTTTTTTTTTTTTTTGTCGAGGACACCAAAGGTCTAAAATGGAGTCTAAATATTGAGTATATACGACCCAAAAAATACTAATTGTATGGAGTATTATTGATGTAGTTCAATAAAATATGCTATTTTTTATTTATATGTACTTTTAAAATGATAAAAATTATATAAATTATCAACTTATTTTAATTAATTTTTAAAAATAACTTCATACTCCATTTATTTGATCAAATATATCAATTACTATTCATACACACTTTATTTTAGAATGATATAAACTATATTTTATATACTTTATTATTTTTTAAAAATAATTTCAAACATATGTTTGAAATTATATAAAATTTGTGCTTGAATATAAAATTGATATTTTATATAGTTTTTTTTTGTCATTCTAAAAAGGTATACATAAAAATTAAATGGTATAATTTGCGAAACAAGGGAGTATGAAATGATTTTAAAATCATAATAAAAAAAAGATGTATGAATAATAGCTATATGTTTTGCTAAATAGAGGGTGTAAATTTTACTCTCTCCGTTCAACAAAACATGACTTTTACTATATTCATACATATTTTTTAGAATGATAAAAATTATAGAAAAAAATAATAAAAATTTTCATATTTTATTGTTCGTAAATATAATACTATAATATGTTTTGCGGAATGGGGGAGTATAATATTTTTAAAATATATTTTTTTAATGATAAAATTTATAAACGTATAAATCATAAATTTATTTTTAAAATTCGTTTGTTAGAGTGGTAACGTTCTAACATGTGATAGTCAATTAGCTATAGACTAAAAGAGTAAAAGGTCCTATATTTTAACGAATAAAATGATTTTCAAATTTTAGAATAAAGATCCAATTTCTTTTCTTCCCTATAAATTCACATGTTGAAAATCAATCGTTTCCCACCCTCCCACTTCCACCCATCTTCACCACTCTCTTTCACCCTCTCTAATCAAAATCCCCTCTCAAATTCAAAATCCTTTCACTAAGCTACCAATATCAGTACGTCAGAAGAAGGGGAAACGTGGGCTTGGAATAGCGGAGTCATTCAATTCTATAATGCAGAAAATGTCAGGTTTTGGTTTCTTCTTCTCTTCTTTCAATCATCCATCTCTCAACTTCCTCTCAAACACCGTATTCTTGAGATGGTTAACTGCTTCCTTACACCTTGTTTTGCTTTTGGGTTTATTAGTTTCATGGGTGCTTCACAAATTCAAAAAGGGTAACCTCGTAGTCATAGATCATTCAAAGGACTCTAGAATTTTATACTACAGAACTACCCGCCTTTGTTGCGTGTTGCTTGTTCTTTATAATTTAGGTCTATGTTGTTTGAACTTCTTCTTTGGGGATAACACCGATTGGTCTGATCAAAATTTGGTGACCCTTTTAGATTTGGTGGTAAGATCATTAGTTTGGTTGGGTTTGTTCATTTACTTGCACACCCAGTTGCCTAAGTCAAAACTCTCAAGGTTCCCGATTTTGTTGAGGATTTGGTGGGGTTTCTACTTTACCATATCTAGTTACTGCCTTGTCATAGACTTAATTGACTGTAGGAAGGATAAAAAATTTCCAGCTCAATTTCTAGTGTCCGATTTCATCTATGTGATCTCGGGGTTTATCTTTTGTTATGCGGGTGCGTTTGGGAAGGTTGTGGAGAGAAACATTTCGTTAGAAGAGCCCCTTTTGAATGATGATGTTGTTGACTCCTTAAACAAGTCTAAGGGGAGTCATAGTGTATCTCTGTATTCAAGCGCTGGTTTTTTTAGTCTCTTGACATTCTCTTGGATAAACCCTGTAATTTCGGCTGGTTACAAGAAGATATTGGATCTTGAGGATGTTCCTGAAGTTGATGTAAGAGATAGTGTTAAAGGGTCCTTTCCTGTTTTCAAAAACAATCTTAATTGTGTTTGTGGTGGGAATTTCGACCAGTTGACATGTCTACAACTTTTGAAATCTCTTATCTGTACAACATGGGTAGAAATAGGAATCACGGGTTTCCTTGCACTCATATTCACTTTAGCAACCTATGTCGGTCCCTACCTCATTAATGACTTTGTTCAATACCTGAATGGAAGACGAGGATATAAGCATGAAGGGTACGTCTTAGTTTCCGCTTTTGTGGCTGCGAAAATTGTTGAGTGTTTTGGACAGAGGCACCGATACTTCAGGTTGCGACAAATAGGAATAAGGCTTAGGGCAACACTTATTACCACAATCTACAACAAGAGTTTGACCCTCTCTAGCCACTCAAAACAAGGTCACACTAGTGGGGAAATGATTAACATAATGGCTGTTGATGTTGAGCGAATCAGTCTTTTTTGTTGGTATATCCATGATCCGTGGCTAGCCCTCTTCCAAATTACCTTGGCATTGTTGATTTTGTATAGGAATCTGAGGTTGGCATCTGTTGCTTCTTTGGCTGCAATAGTAGTTGTGATGTTGATAAACTATCCGTTGTCAAGTGTTATTGAAAAGTTTCAAGATAAGTTGATGGATTCCAAGGATAAGAGGATGAAAGTGACATCTGAAATCCTAAAGAGTATGAGAATTCTGAAGCTTCAAGCGTGGGAAATGAAGTTTTTATCTAAGATTTCTCAACTCAGAAAATTTGAAGTTGGGTGGTTGAAGAAATATCTCTATACAGGTGCTGTGACTTCTTTTATCTTTTATTGTTCCCCCACATTCCTGTCGTTGGTTACCTTTGCTGCTTGCTTTTTTATGGGGATGCCTCTTGAAGCTGGGAAAGTTCTATCTGCGCTTGCAACTTTCAGGATACTATCCGAACCAATCTACAAATTACCGGAAATGGTATCTATGTTTATTCAGGCTAAAGTTTCCCTTGATCAAATCACATCATTTCTTCGCCTTGAAGACATGAAGCCTGATGCTGTAGAGAGGGTTCCCAGAGCTGACTCTGAAGTTGCAATTGAGATAATTGGAGGAAACTTCAGTTGGGATAGCTCAGCTTCAAATCCCACATTGAGAGATATCAATGTTAAAATATTTCATGGTATGAGAGTAGCTGTTTGTGGGACTGTTGGATCAGGAAAATCAAGCTTTCTTTCTTGTATATTGGGAGAAATCCCAAAGGTATCAGGAACTCTTAGAGTTAGTGGATCAGAGGCATATGTTGCTCAATCAGCTTGGATACAAAGTGGAAAGGTAGTTGATAATATTTTGTTTGGCAACGAAATGGACCAAGAAAGGTATGAAAGTGTACTCGACGCGTGCTCATTGAGAAAAGATCTTGAAGTTCTTTCCTTTGGTGACCAAACAGTTATAGGTGAGAGGGGAATCAATTTAAGTGGAGGTCAGAAGCAAAGAATTCAAATTGCTCGCGCTTTGTACCAAGACGCTTATATTTATCTACTCGATGATCCTTTTAGTGCAGTTGATGCTCACACTGGGACTCATCTCTTTAAGGTATGGCATGGTCAATTTTTATGTGTTTACATATGATCTTTTTGTGTCTATAAGTTCGTATAACACATGTTTAAGCAATCTTTTTTTCTTGTATATTTTACAACAATCAACAGAGTATATAAATTTTTTTTTCTAACTTGAATTACTGCATTTTTTTGGTTGACGCAAGAGGTTTGGAAATAAATAAAAATATAGCCTATTTCCTTTTTTAGGAATGGTTTTATGAAAAATAATCTATATTAAGGTTGGTTTGTGTTATTTACCATTATATATTTTGCTCTTGTTCGATTGTCAGGAATGCTTACTTGGTCATCTGAAATCAAAGACTGTAGTATATGTCACACACCAAGTGGAGTTCTTATCTGATGCAGATCTTATCTTGGTATGCTATTGTTGATTCTATAAATCTTCTTTTGTCTTTGTAATTTAATTAAGTATGTGGTTGACATAACCTTAACAATTGCTTCAAAATCTACAAGGTCATAAAAGATGGTCGAATATCACAAGCGGGCAAGTACAATGATATTCTTGCTTCTGGATCAGAGTTCATGGAACTTGTAGGGGCACATGAGAAAGCCTTGGCTGCAATTGATTCAGTTCAGGCCAAACCTTCAAATTCGGTAGCCATTGAGGAGAATGCTGATGTAAACGTTTTGCAGGGTTATAAAAACAACGACGAAGGTATATGTGAGCAGAAGGGACAACTTGTCCAAGAAGAAGAAAGAGTGAAGGGAAAAGTTGGTTTTGTGGTGTACTGGAAGTACATCACAACCGCTTTCGGAGGAGCTCTTGTACCCTTTATAGTGCTTGCACACATTTTCTTTCAAATTCTTCAAGTTGCAAGTAACTATTGGATGGCATGGGCGACTCCCGTCTCTGCGAATGATAAACCTGTTGTTAAAGCAACTACCCTCATTGGGGTCTTTGTTGTCTTTTCAGTTGGAAGTTCACTCTTTATCTTCTTCAGGGAGAGTTTTATTGCAATAAATGCATATAAGACAGCTACCATACTTTTCAATAACATGCATTTTTGCATTTTTCGTGCTCCAATGACATTCTTCGACGCCACCCCAAGTGGGCGAATCCTAAATAGGGTATGTAGTTTATTTTACCTTCCTGATTCTTTTTACATTCTTCTCTCCCAAATTTTTTTTTGGTGCTAAAGTGGATTATAACTTTGTTACAGGCTTCTACTGACCAAAGCGACGTGGATCAGATCATTGCGGATCGGCTTTGGGGTGTTATTTTTAACTTTATCGAACTTTTAGCAACTGTTGCTATAATGTCAGGGGTTGCCTGGCAGGTTTTCACCATTTTTATCCCCATTGCTTGTATCTGTTTCTATTACCAGGTAACTTGGAATGTTGTTTTTGTTATTATTGCTAAAAAAATTGTTATAACTCTCCATTTTGCCTTTTGTTTAATGATAACAAACTTTCTATATATGTTTTTACATATAATCTCCAAGTTACATTTTTCCCTTTACAGAAATATTATTTGCAAGCAGCGCGTGAGCTAACTCGGTTGGTTGGAGTATGCAAGGCTCCTATCATACAACATTTTGCTGAGACCATTGCTGGGGCAACAACTATTAGGGGCTTCAACCAACAATCTAGGTTCCAAGATACGTGTACAGAACTAATAGATGGGTTCAGCCGGACAAAGTTTCATCTTTCTGGTGCACAAGAATGGCTATGTTTTCGCCTTGACTGTTTGGCATCTCTGACATTTGCTTGCTCATTGATCTTTTTGATATCGATTCCTCCTGGAGTAATTGGCTCTGGTAATTTGATCTTCTATACATTAATTATGTACTGCAGAGTTAAAAATGTGTGAACAACATACAAACTAAGTGGTGTTTTACTTATGTCGCAGGCACTGCTGGGTTGGCAGTGACATACGGACTTAGTTTGAATTTGTTACAAATTTATGTGATATGGCTATTATGCGATGTGGAAAACAAAATCATCTCCGTGGAGAGAATTCTGCAGTACACCAATATTCCAAGTGAACCCCCGCTTTTGGTGGAAGTCAACAAGCCGGCTCCTTCATGGCCATCCCCTGGTGAAGTCAATATTCATCATCTTCAGGTGATTTTATTGCGATTAATTTTTGAAGTGGTTCTTCTTTAGTGTCATGTTAAAGTGTACACTTGTCATAATGCTCGAGAAACTCCGAACAGGTTCGGTATGCCCCACACTTGCCGCTTGTTTTACAAGGGATCACTTGCTCCTTCCATGGAGGGAAGAAGACTGGAATCGTGGGAAGAACAGGAAGTGGTAAATCAACCCTTATACTGGCACTCTTTCGGATAGTAGACCCTGCATCGGGGAGCATAATCATAGATGGTGTTGACATCTCCCTTATTGGTTTGCACGACCTCCGTTCTAGGCTAAGTATCATACCTCAGGACCCCGTCATGTTTGAGGGGACTATAAGAAACAACCTCGATCCTCTTGAAGAGTACATGGATGAACAGATATGGGATGTAAGTTATTTTTTCCGTTTTTCACTTGTTTTAGTTCGGAGGACATTCCGTTTGATTATGATTTAGTTCTTTTCACTCAACTAATGTGCCTCTGCATGATTGTTTTCAGGCTCTTGACAAATGCCAACTTGGTGACGAAATTCGAAAGAAGGAAGAAAAGTTAGATTCATTAGGTTTGTTGTCCAATTTAAATTCTCTTTTTTAGATATTTCATCAGACATGATTTCATTTGGTAGTGAATCTGCGTTGTGTGATTACAGTTGCAGAGAATGGGGAGAACTGGAGCATGGGACAAAGGCAGTTGGTGTGCCTTGGCCGCATGCTCCTCAAGAAGAGCAAAATACTGGTGCTCGATGAAGCAACAGCTTCTGTTGACACAGCCACTGATAATTTGATACAGCATACATTAAGGCATCACTTCTCAGAGTCCACAGTTTTGATCATTGCTCACCGAATTACATCTGTTCTCGATAGCGACATGGTTCTCGTTCTTAGTCAAGGTTTGTATTCCTGTTAGCTATTCGTTGCTTCCCTAAAAAATTATGTATCTGAACTGCATTTGGTTTCCCTTATCGGTTATATAGGTGCAGTAGAAGAATGTGATTCTCCGACAAGGTTGCTAGAAGACGAATCCTCATCGTTTGCCCAACTTGTTGCAGAATATTCATCCAGATCAAAATCCAGAGTCAGCATTAAGAAACTAGATAGACTATCCTAAATATTTGCTTTGCTAATGAGATGTTTAACAAATGCTTTGTTTTAGACTGAACTGCATTTGGTTTCCCTTATGTTCAAAGTCTTATGTTTAACAGATGCTTTGTTTTTTAAATTTAAAATTTTCAATTCGTGTAAACTCTTAAAACACTGTCAAAATTTCAGCCTTAAGGTTTCTCTTTGAGATTCATAAAATTTCGATAAAACCCGTCTTCTTCAATTGGCAGAATGAAGTTTGATCTCAAAAGGATGGGATAATAAACACTTTGCATAGTTACATGATTTATAGGCCGGTTCATTGTTGAAGTCATTCAATCAAGCATCTTCACATATCAGATTTTCGGAATCTACATTTGTATCCCCCTTCCACTACCTAGGCGAGTCTCGTTGTTGAAGGACAAGGCGGTGGTGCTGCTACCTCTTGCTCTGTCAAGAAATATATACCATGGACACATCCTTCCCTAGTTCTCTTGTGAACAATAAATTCAAATGAAAACAATCAAATCATGTTAGGGTTATTATCAATCCAAGCATAAGGTTCTTATATTCATCCATCACCGTGCTCAAAGCCAAATTTTAAATCTAGGGTTCGGAATCAACTAACTAATATAGAATGCTCAAAGCCCAATTTCAAAATTTTAGACACATACATAAAAATCAATAGCAACAAAACAAGCACATCAATGATATATTTTCAATCAAAGCAAGCAAGAACAAATCCTTGATTTATTTGTAATGGCCCTGGATTATGATTCCCGGGTTACGTTTCGAGGGATGGCCCTCGTTGGGATCTTGTACCCCGAGTACAGGTTAAATGTTTGAAATTCAAGATTAGTGTTTTCAAAGCGGGATTTCATACCCAAAACCGAAAGGATTGTTGGCATTCCTAGGGAAATCCCCTGTACCTGTCTTAAGTCTAAAGCGTGGAGAAAACCAATCATCATGCAAGCAGCAGAAATATAGCGTAATACAAGTGCGCCACAGCAGATCCGGGTCAAAATGGAGTATAAAACCTAAAATCCAAAATGATCATAAGTCCAGTGAAGTCAGCTGTCTCGGACACTCACTCTCCGCCATGCAAAAGGAACCGCTCAATCAGCCAAGTAGCATCAATAGTAATGAACATAACAGATACCTAAAAAAATTGATAGTGGGCGGGATTAGATAGATGCCCACTTAGGGTCTGTCCCTACAATAAGTACACATATACGCTATGCTTAATAATCACGCTTCTAGATGCAAGGCGGAAATATTAACATACTAGTATGCCCGTAATTCACAATTGCATAATAATAATGAAGGCCTTAGCACAGAATACCAAGTGGTATATCCCTCTCCCTAACCACGACCCCCTTCCCGATAGGATGAAGACTGGCCAGCTCGTGAATGCATTACATTCCATTAATGGGGTCAAGTCCGTATGGGTACCCAACCCCATATTGTATGCTTATCAATAATCATATATAATTCAAATTAACTATAAAATATGTAAAAATGCTCTAAATTAATATGCAACTCTATACTTAAAACATGACTAAAATATACCCTATCACCTAGATTGAGTTACTTGCGTCCTATATGTCGAGCCGAGAGTAGACATTTCTTTGACCTCTCAAGTGTGGTGAGTATGTCTAGTTAGTTAGGATTAGTTAGTAGTGTCTCTTTGATTGCATGCTTATGCTTGGCGGTTGTGTGTAGATCCTTGGTGATATGGTGTGATGAGCTTCGATGATATGATGACGTGCTAGATATTATGGTATGGCACTACCCTTGACGTGCTTTTGATCTGCTTCTTATATCAAGATTTTGATTTCTCCTCTATATCTATGATCCCTTATGATAAATGCAATAGATTGAATGTTGAAATATGATTCTAACTTGGAACCTAGGAAGAGAATATGGGATTAGCCCTTAAAGGTGGATAGTAGGATGATTTAGGAAATTTTGGGGATGTTTTGGCTAACATCGAAATTGAAGAATTTGGAAAGGCTTTTTCCAGTTGCTAACTTGGAAGTTTGAAGCCAATAAACCCAACCCGAGCTTTCATTATTCCGCCCGTTAAGTGGATACAAGCATATATTGGGGCACCTGTAGTTGCTTGCTAAGACCTTGTGGTGATGTTACGACGTTGAGTTATGATATGACCAAGGAGTCGAAGTATGATGTGGTAAGGGCCCATACCACATCCTTCTACGCTCTTTGGGGGTATTATGATCATGAATAGGATATTGTGAGTATCTCATGGAGGCACTTGTGAGGCACTTACAGGTTCGATGAATGGTCCCTGGACTCAGCTAATTCAACTCCATTCCCTACCTTGTTTTAGTTTTAGTCTCGGGGACGAGACTTGTTTTTAGAGGTGGAGGATGTAAAGGCTCGGAGTTTTAAATCCTAGTTTTTCAGAAAGAGTAAAATCCAAATGAATTTAAAAGCGGAATTTAACGGAAAACATTCTAATTCAGATTCGAACTCATAAAGAGGATTTCTACCTTGACCAAAATTTTTAGAACTAATATGGCAACTTCGTCTCTCGGTTTTCAAAATTCTAACCACAAAAAAAAGAGCGGGAATTGGGAAGCTAACACCGGAAACTAATTTTGGGATGCTCCTCGGGATTCGAGCTTGCAACGTCGAAACAAGATTTCCCGCCCTCATCCCGCATGCCTAGCAGAAATGCCCAAGCCCCAATCCCTAACCCATGTGAAGAGGAGAACATGCAAGGTTAAAGATCCTCTCTCTTTTTGGAAGAACACCCACATTCTTCTTTTCCCTTCTCACACCTTTGCTCCCCTCTTTTATGGAAAGAGACAAATCCCCTCTCTTATATTTAAATCTCATCCTCAACTACCAACTTTTAAAGATAAGTCCATAACATTATAAAAATTCAAACTTCACTCCAAGCCAAAATCCAAGCTAGAGACTTATCTTAAAGTGAGTGGAGAGAGTTAGGACTCTTCACTCCTCACAAACCTAAAAACCCTAAAACACTCTCCTCCCTTCTCCCTTGTGCCGCCGCCACCACCAAAACCCTCCACCATTACTCATCTGCCATTTCCCTTTCCCAAACACCACTCCCAAACACCAACATTCCACCTTGTCTCCTCTTCTCCCAATCTCGTCCTAAACTCTAACCACCACTCCATCACCTCCTCCTCCATCCACCTTGAGAACCAAGGATCCCAGTAGCAACTAGAACCTTCCAAGGAGTCCAAGGGAGATTTTGGAGACATTCAACAGCCCGGTGATCCAAGAACCAAGCCCCTAGAGGTCCCTTAGTATTGTTTTAGCTCAAGAAGGGTAAGATGATTCTTCTCCTCTTCTTTCACATCTAAACAACCAAAGGTTTCCCCTTTAACCCCCTACTGACTTTCCCATCCCACCCAACGCTTGAACTAGAAGAACCGGAGGAGAAATCACATCACAAGTCACACGGGAGAAGAAAAGTGAAGCAAGAAAGAGTTGGGTGAGAAATCTCATTGAATCCTTGAGTTCCGTGATTGATTTCTGGACTAACATGTCCCTGGGAGTTATAGCAAAAATTGGGAAAAAGGAGAGAGACTAACAACATCGAACGAGGCTAGAAACGGGGTCTGAATCCACGATTCAGTACTGTTTTCGCCGCCCCGAGCATTAACTCGCGGCCGGGAGGAAGAACATAGACCTAGGGTTCTTGATTGCGGTCGCGAGAGGTGATTTTGAGGCGGTGAGATGGGTTTCCGGGATGTCCTAGGAGGGGATCCTTGGTTTCGCGGGCACAAGACTTACTCTTGCGGTCGCGACACACCCCTTGCTCGCGGGGTGCTCGCTGGGACATCTCACGGTGGTGAGAGCCACCTTCACCACGGTGAGATGCCCCCCTGATCGATGGTTTTTAAAGTCATTTCTCGATGTTTTCGACAACCGTTTTTGCGATTCGTTTTCAAAGCTTTTGAGGGTTCAAGGACGGTCTTAATGACCTGATTTGGAGTTATGGGAAATGAACTTCATACGTATTTCTAGGTCAAGTATTCTCATCGATTAACTCTTTTTTTTAAAACGGTTTTCAGGACTAACTTGGGAAATTATGTGATCGATGACTAACTAGCATGTTGATATGATTGATTGACTAATATCATAGTTTGTGTGGACTAATAACATGATAGGATGACTAATGGCATGGTGTGATGTTAGAGTTATGTACCGTTTGACTTATTCCTTATGAACTATGTTGAATATGATGAACTTTTGAGATATAAGACTATGTGGACATATTATTGCGGGCTTATGAATGTGGCTGAATGGAATGGTGAGTATGATGTGGTCTGACGGAATGTGGCAATGTGATGAATGATTGAACTTGATAGAATGATGAGTGTGATGTGATTATGCTTCTATTGAATGATGTGTGCTTTGAGTGATTGGATGGTTAGATGTAGACTTATATGAATGTTCTGATATGGATCTAGGTGATATTGTCTTATTGTTCGTGCTACTTGATGGGATTCTATTTTTGTTTTTCTGCTAGCCAGGTAAGTCTCTTCGGAGCTTACTCAGATTGAATAGACCGCCCTGCTTTACGTGCATGATATACTAGGTGCTTGCATTCATGAACAAAATGTCATGGAGTATCATGCTAGTTTGCATTGAACATTGAGCATTCTATTTCTGTATGCGTATGTAAACAGAATGATCGTTATCTGTGAAGTATCTAGAGTCTTTTCCACAGTCATAGGACGTCCAGTCTCATCGGATCTCGTCATGAGTCGTTCGAGTCATGGCAACAACTTTATTACCACACTTTATTTATTATCCGCATTACTCTTATTTTCTCTATTAAGACCACATTCATATATGATTAATTGGTAAGCATGCAATATGGGGTTGGGTACCAATACGGAATTGATCCTATTAATGGAATGGAATGCATTCATGAGCTGAACAGTCTCCACCCTATCGGAAAGGGGGTGGTGTTTAGGAAGAGGGATATACCATTTGGTACTCTCTACTAAGGCCTTAATTATTATTATGCACTTGCGAATTAGGAGCATGCTAGTGTGTTAATATTTCTGCCTTGCATCTAGAAGCATGATTATTAGGCATAGCGTATGTGTGTACTTATTGTGGAGACAGAGCCAAAGTGGGCATATATCCGATCCCGTCCACTATCAATGTTTTGAGGTATCCATTATGTTTACTACTTTTGATGCTACCTGTCTTCATGAGAAGGCCCTTTTGCATGGCGAAGAGTGAGTGTTTGAGGCCGCTGACTTCACCAGACTTATGACTATTTTGGATTTTACATATTATACTCCGTTTTGACCTGGCTCTACCGTTACGCACTTGTATTACTCTATATTTCCGCTGATTGCATGATTTATTGGTTTTCCCACGCTCAAACTTAAGACATGTACATGGGATTTCCCTGGGTATTACAACCTTTACTCGGGGCGCAAGATCCCAATGAGGAGTTTTATCTCTCGAAACGTAACCCGTGAATCATAATCCCGGGCCGTTACACCCCATGACAAGGAAGTCACTAATAGGGTTTATCATTCTATTTGGTGATTCTCTAATATCATGGAGAATAAAGAAGCAATCCTATGTTGCTATGTCATCATCCCTATTAGAATATAGGGCAATGGCTATGACTTGATGCGAAGTCACTTGGCTTTTGAAGTTGCTAACTAATCTAGATGTAAAGGTAAAGCCAATTCAAATGATATGTGATAATCAATCAGCATTACACATTGCTAGGAATCCCATATTCCATGAACGAACCAATCACATTGAAGGATATTGTCATCTGGTTCATGAGAAAGTGATCAATCAAGATATCATCTTTGGTTATCATCCTACAAACTAGCAACCTGTTGCTGCCATCTTTACTAAAATATTACATTCTGAACAGAGTGAGAAGTTGCTGAACAAGCTAGGAGTCATAAAGTGGTTCAACACTCATAACTTGAGGGGGAGTGTTGAGGCAACTTAAGCTAGCAGCATATATGTTTGTAACCGAATTAGTCTGTATGACTTGTGCAATAAGTTAACCCATTTGTATGTTGTAAGCTTAGTATAAATAGAGAGTCTATGTACTTTGAACATCAACTTACAAAGCAAATGAAAATTTTTGGTTTTATGAGAGTTTTGCTTTTCCCCCTTCTCTTCATCGATCTGAGTGTTCTTGTGTGTTCTTCATCTCGATCTTGCTAAATCAACAGGTTTATCGTACTCTTCTCTTTTGTCTCAAACTCACACTAGTACAAATATAGGGGGTGGAGCACGGTAAGTTGGGTACGGTTTTTGACAACCGTGCTTATTTTTTTTATATTTTAAGCACAATTTTATATTAAAAGTGTGTTTCCAAGTTCCAACCCCAAATTCAACTAAAATCAACACGCTTTTCCATAAAACTATTCTAATTTATTTCTAAAAAAATATTTAGACCGGTTTTCGTGTAAAGCGTGCTTAAAAAAACTTATAACGAGCACAATTTAATTTTCAAAGCGTGTTTCCAAAACTAGATTTGACTAAAATAAACACGCTTTGCTATAAAACTGTTATCGTTTATTTCAGAAAAAATATTTAGACCGATTTTTGTGTAAAGCGTGCTTAAAAAAACTTAAAACGAACACGGTTTAATTTTCATAGCGTGTTCCCAAAACTAGATTTGAATAAAATAAACGCGCTTTGCTATAAAACCGTTCTCGTTTATTTCTAAAAAAAATATTTAGACCGGTTTTCATTTAAAGCGTGCTTAAAAAAACTTAAAACGAACACAATTTAATTTTCAAAGTGTGTTCCCAAAACCATATTTGACGAAAATAAACACGTTTTGCTATAAACCATTCTCGTTTATTTGGAAAAAAATATTTAGCTCGGTTTTCGTGTAAAGCGTGCTTAAAAAAATTACAACGAACACGTTTTAATTCTCAAAATGCGTTCCCAAAACCAAATTTAACTAAAACAAACATGTTATTTTTTTATAAAACCGTTCTCATTTATGTCTAAAAACTATTAAACCCGGTTTTCGTGTGAAGCGTGCTTAAAAATAAATTGAAGCGAACACGGTTTCATTTTACAAGTGTGTTCCCAAAACCAACTTTAAATAAAACCAACACACTTTTCTATAGAACCGTTCTCGTTTGTTTCTACAGGAATAATTAGCTCGGTTTTCATGTAAAGCGTGCTTAAAAAAATTAAAACGAACACAATTTTATAAGAAAAGTGTCTTCTCAAAACCAAATTTAACTAAAGGGAACACATTTTTCTTTTAAAGCGTTCTCATTTATTTTTATAAACCGTTCTCGAAAAAAAATATTCTTTTTTATATTTAGAGTTTTTTTTAGTAATTAGATTAAATAAATGCACAAAGTTACAACAAAATTCCGTAGCTCAAGTGGCACGCGTGTAAAGCGGATGAATTCCGTATGAGGGTGCAACAGGTCTTGGGTTCGATTCTTGGTTCGAGAGGTAAGGTATTGCATTGGACCAGTGTTGAGATGGATATCCGTTTGAGAGATATGAAATAGTATAAAAAGTGTGCACCATACTTTGAAATAAAGTGTGCTAAAATATATTTTTTAGTACGCTTCAATTGAAGCGTTCTTATAATTCGAGTAGAACGGATATTGGCCATATGATAATTTTAAGAACACTTCAATACAAAACCGTGCTTAAAATATGGGATCACGGTTAAATAATAAGTGTGCTTGTTTGGGAGCGCAGTACGAGAAGTGTGTTCTCATATATAAAAAAAGTGTGCTCTGATCCCCTTTTGTACTAGTGTCACGTGAATGTTTAACATCTTCGAATGCAGGAATTGTAAATCCAGGTTCTTTAATTTAAAAAACTGAAGTCCCAACTACTGCTGAACTGAAGATGCATTTAACATATGATTTTTCACATAGTTTCCATAGGAGATAAAGCAACCACAGTTGCTTTCTTACATATGATGGAAATTTTATTGTAATTTAAAATGTGTGATCACTTCAACTAGATAGAAATAATAATTAAGGGAGTAGGACATCTTTATTCATGCTTCTTCCTCTCCTGCAGGAAGATGCAAGCTAAAGCACACACCCACCAACCCCCAAAAACTCGGTTGATCGATGGCCCTTTGAAACATCTGCCTCAGAAAAAATAAGGCAAGGAAGAGACGAAAAAGAAGAAGGCGACGACGAAACATAAGGAAATTAAAAACTGTAGCAGCAGTGAACAATGGAATCAATGCAAGATAAGCATCATCAAACTCCCATGGAAGGGCTCTCTCTTGGGACCCAACGCTCGACAGAGAAGCTCCTCGAAGCGACATTCAGATTAGCAGAAGACAAAACGCTCTTGTCGAGAGCGCAAGCCTCCTTAGACTCCTCCTCGACAATGGTTTCGAGAACCCTTGCCAGCCTCCTGGTCAAGGAGACTACCTGTGGAGGTGCAACCTCCGACATGAACCTCGCTAAGTACCAGCTGGCCATCTATCTCCTCTTTGAATTGAAAGTGTAAGGCTAATTAACATGAATTAGAGAAGTAGGAGTAGATTTGGATGTAGGGTTTTGAGAGCTTGTATAAGGAGTACTTATAGGAGATGAAATCGATCAGCCCCGTTGAAGGAAAGAAGAGGTGAGAAGTAAGAGAGTTGTGTGCCGTGGAGTGTGCCAAGTGCTAGCTGCATCTGCCGACCCTCGACTTTTCGAATTGAATGGATGAGAGTGACATGCCCTCTCTGGAAAGTAGAGAGGGGAATGTGTACAAAGGAAGGATGAATGGGACTTAGATGAGGGAGGGGCCAACAGATCTAATGAGATCAAGAAGGATTTACCAATGCTTACAGGTTCCCTCTCCATGAAGGCAGCTGAATTGCTACCTTGTGTTTAATCCGATCTAATCTCTTATCGCATGTAGCCAAAGTACATGTAGATTGAGTAGCTGGAAAACGAGACCTTAGTTGGTATCCAAACTCATGAACTCATGACTGGCTGCAAATCTTGTAACGATTTTGAAAAGGAGAAAAGGGTGCTTTTCAATTCTTTCGAATTTTTTATTGGAATAAAAGTGCTAAGAGATTAATAAATACTAGGCAAAACTAATTAAAATACCCCCACCTTTGGGGGTATGGTAAAAATATATTCTCAACTTTCAAATATAATAAAAATATCCCGACTTTTGAGAGTAGAGGTAATATATTACCACGAGTTTTTTCACGAGTAAAAAATGACATAAGGCAGTCAATGTGGATTTTTTTTTATCAAGGGTTTTTTTTTTGAACGATTTTCTTAGAAAATAAATAAAAAAAAATTGGATCGGGTTCATACACAACGCCTTTTCTCCTGTGGAAATTGAGAAATCGAATTGGGGAAAAACAAGAACACAAAGAGAAAGAGAGATTTGGTGAATTGGAGCCTCAGCTCTTTCTCTCTGTTGCAACTGACTGAACAAATTTGAGAGCTGTTACAAGAGCAGTTGCTCAATTTATACATGAGGAGGTCACGTGATGGGCACGTGTGAACTAAAACTGAAATGAGAGGACGTAGCTTGGACGACGTCGTTATGAAGCGCGGGAATCTCTTCTTCCTCTAACACCCCCCTCAAGCTGATGGTGGTGAGAAGAATTCCTAAATCTGGCTTTCCTTTCAAATATCGAAGGGTATGTAAAGCAGCTTTCATGGTGTCGATTGTAGGACGTTGCATAAATTGACTCAGGAACTGCACAGAGAAGGCAATGTCAGGGAGGCTATTACTCAAGAAATTGAGTTTTCCCACAAGGCGCCTGTAGAGCATAGGATCATCCAAAGAGGGGCTATCTGAGTCGTGCAACTTCAATCCCACTTCAAGAGGAGCAGAAACTGGAGTAGAAGAATCACAATCGAATTCATGGATCATTTCCGAGAGGAACTTCTTCTGACTCATGATCAATCCTTGAGGAATTTTGATGAATTCAATTCCCAGAAAATAGTGCAGCTCTCCCAGGTCTTTAATCTTGAAAGTGTTATCCAAAAAACACTTGAGCTCCTTAATTGCAACCAAATCATTCCCAGTAAGCAATATGTCATCGACATAAATTGCAAGGTAAACCACTGAGGAACCAGCTCGTCTAGTAAAGAGAGAGTGATCATTCTCAGAATGAACATAACCCTGGGAGTGAAGTGAAACTGAGAGCTTCTCATACCATTGTCTAGAGGCTTGACGAAGACCATACAACGATTTGTTGAGTTTACAAACCAAGGTGGGATCAGAAACACCGAGACCCTGTGGAAGGCGCATGTAAACATCCTCATGAAGGTCACCGTGGAGAAACGCGTTGTTGACATCAAGTTGAAAGACATGCCAATGTTGTTTGAGAGCCACATAAACTAAGGCACGAACTGTAGTCATCTTGATGACTGGAGAAAAGGTTTCAGTAAAGTCGATTCCTTCCTTCTGTGTCCAACCTCTGATGACTAATCGAGCTTTGTGACGATCTAGTGTGTCGTCGGCCTTAAGTTTGATTTTAAAAACCCATTTGCAACTGATGGGTTTCTTTCCAGGAGGAAGTGGAACCAAATCCCATGTTCTGTTTAAATCCAAAGCAATAAACTCTTTTTCCATTGCCTCTTGCTAAACCTGATAGTTGGCTACTTCTGCATAGGAAGTAGGCTCTCTCATAGTGCTCAAAGTTGAAAGAAACCGATGTTCATCCTGGGATAAAACACTGGCACAAATGGACAAAGGGGAGTGGCAAGCAGAAGTGATAGTGTTTGAGCAAACAAAGTCAGACAAGTATGAAGGAGGAGCATGCACTCTAGTGGAACGTCTGACAGGAACAGGTGTGACAGTGGGAACTTGAGGTGTGGATGTAGCAATAGGTGTGGGAGAATTTGGTATTGTAGGGACTGGTGCAGGTGATGGATTAGTAATGTTAGGGATAGCCAAAGGGAAAGTGGCATCATGAATCCCAGGAACTGAATGAAAGGGGAAAACATGCTCATAGAAAACAACATTTCTAGAGATGATGACTTCTCTAGAATGAATGGTTAAAAGTTTGTAAGCTTTCTCTCCAAAAGGGAAACCCAAGAAAATACAGGCTTGAGACCTTGGCTGAAATTTGTCCCTCCCTTTGACATTTGTGGTGGCATAACACAAACAACCAAAAGGTTTCAACTGATCATAAAGAGGTGGTTTCAAACACAGTCTCTCATAGGGTGTGGTATTGTTCAACAGTTTGGATGGAAATCTGTTAATGAGATAGGTGGCCATCAAAACACACTCATCCCGGTATTTGATGGGTAATTTGGACTGAAAAAGCAAGGCACTGGAAGTCTCAAGAAGGTGTTTGTGTTTCCTCTCAACCACCCCATTTTGTTGAGGTGTATGGGCACAACTTGTTTGGTGAACAATGCCAAGGGAAGCAGAGAAAAATAAGGCTTGATTGCTTTAGCCAAGTTCAAAGGCATTGTCTGTTCTGATGATTT
Source organism: Persicaria tinctoria (assembly GCA_037127255.1). Classification (NCBI taxonomy): domain Eukaryota; kingdom Viridiplantae; phylum Streptophyta; class Magnoliopsida; order Caryophyllales; family Polygonaceae; genus Persicaria; species Persicaria tinctoria. The sequence continues at coordinate 37,513,259 of JBANSL010000003.1, read as the reverse complement.
TAGGGACAGCATCAAACTGAGTTTTGACCATGTGAACAAAACTCTCAATAAAGGAGAAAGCAATAGATTTTGTAGGTAACAATTGTGTCCAGGTACTCCTAGAGAAGTCATCAAAAATTGTAAGAAAGTATTTGTGGCTATTATATGTGGAGGTGTGGTAAGGTCCCCAAAGATCAATGTGCACCAAGTCAAAAGGTTTGCTTGTTTTGATGCTACTGTTAGGGAAAGGTAGACGATGCTGTCGACATTTATGACAGATATCACAAGAAATAGGTTGGGAAACAGCAAAATCATCACAACAATTCAACAATTTGAGTTTGTCAAAAGGAATGTGGCCAAGTCTCAAATGCCAAAGCATAGACAAATAAGAAGAGCAGGTAAAAACTTTACATTTATTCTCACTAGAATGCATGATAGAAGGTATAAGTGTTTGTGACTTGTTGTAAAGGAGATAAAGGCCTCCATGTTGTCTACCAAGAGCCACTGGCCTCTTCAGTGAAGGGGCCTGCAATAGGCATTCAGTGGGTGAGAAAGATGCATTGCCATCAATTTGAGAGGTAAGTTTGCTTATAGACAACAAATTGAATTTGAACTCAGGGACAAAGAAAACATGGTGAATGATCAAATCGGGCAATAAATGCACAAATCCATGATATTTGATAGTGATGAAAGTAGCATTAGGTGAGGTTATTTTGTAAGGTTGAGGAAGAGGAGATAGTTGGATAAAAGAGGATTCCACAAAACACATATGGTCTATTGCACCAGTGTCTAAGATCCAGGAATCACAGCATTTCTTTGAGTCAATTTGAGCACTTAAAGCCATGTATTTGAAATAGTTTGTGAGATGGTGAGTACCTACCATTGAGCAACCAGCCAGATCAACATTGTGTTGCTGTGAATGAGAGCCACCACCCTTAGTCAACATGCTCATAAGCTGTGCACATTGCTCGACTGTGAAACTTGGAATTGCAGACATCTAAGCAGCACCATCAGATTCTCCAGAAGCTTGAGCTACAACTGCCTTATCCTTAGGAGCCTTGGAATCAGAGGGATAGCCAATGAGTTTGTAACAAAACTCGACTTTGTGCCCAGTTTTCTTGCAATGAGTGCAGACATAAGGAGCACGTTTGACAGGCACAGTTCCTTCCTGCTTGCTTGATTTCTGATTCTGAGATTGACTGGAACCTTGCGCAGGAGAGGATGATTTCTGTCGCCGAGAGTACATCGCAGAGGAATCCCCAGCAAACTGAGTAATTGACTTGAAATCGCGTTGCTTCTCCTCCTGACTCAACAAGGAATAAGCTTCTGCAATTGAAGGACTCGGCTTCATCATCAAGATTTGTCCCCTAACGGAACTGTAACAATCATTGAGTCCCATCATGAGCTCAAGAAGCTTCTGATCTTCCTCATTTTTGCAAAATTCTTGACGAGCTCCACAAGAACAACGCGGAACTGTCTGCAAAGCTTTATGCTCGTCCCACAGCTTCTTAATCTTCATGTAATATGTCGCAAAATCATCGCTTCCTTGCGAGATTACACACAATTTCTTTCTAATTGCAAATCGCTGAATCAAATTCGATTGTTCAAACCTTTGAACAAGATCAATCCAGATTTCAGATACAGAATCACTATGAATAATACTTTCAGCAATTTCTTTATTCACAGCGTTCACCATCCAAGAAGCTACCATATCGTTACATCTCTGCCAATTTCTCAAATCATCACCAGCAACATCCGATTTCACAATTGATCCATCCACGAATCCGATTTTATTCTTAGCAGACAACGCAATCAACATGGATTTCTTCCAAGTTGCTAATCCAGTTCCATCAAAAACTCTCAAAACGAGAACCATACCTGAATTATCGGACGGATGCAGATACAAAGGATCATTCGGATCCATCCTTGGATCCATCCGATTCACCGCCTCCAAACGTTCTTCGATGTTCTCCATGAATCCGATGAACTCGATGAAGAAAAATGCGGAAGACGACAGAGATCAAGATCTAGAAATTGATCTTGTGCTCTGATACCATGTGGAAATTGAGAAATCGAATTGGGGAAAAACAAGAACACGGAGAGAAAGAGAGATTTGGTGAATTGGAGCCTCAGCTCTTTCTCTCTGTTGCAACTGACTGAACAAAGTTGAGAGCTGTTACAAGAGCAGTTGCTCTATTTATACATGAGGAGGTCACGTGATGGGCACATGTGAACTAAAATTGAAATGGGAGGACGTAGCTTGGACGAGCTCGTTCTGAAGCGCGGGAATCTCTTCTTCCTCCAACATCTCCTTCCTATTTTCTTCTATGGTCGCTTTTTAAACTGTCTTCTAGGTCTTCCGACAGGTAGCTCATGGTTCCTCTTCAATGACAGTTTTCCTCCCTCGTGGTCGCTTATCTTAAGTTGTCTCTCTCACATCTTCTTTCTCTTTGATTCGTTCACGGATTTGACTGAGTAAGTTTTTATCCCCTCTTCGTTGTTGTTGTCAGTGTTCTAAAAATCGCGCCTAGGCGCCGCCTAGGCGCTAGGCGGGACGGGACCTAGGAATTTTTAAGCCTAGGCGGACCTCTAGGCGGAAATTCATCCAGAAACCGCCTAGGCGGGACTAGGCGCCGCCTGGGCCCGCCTAGGCACCGCCTAGTTCAACGATTATTCAATTTGAGCTTTTAAGCATATGATTAGTTGACTTAGGGTTTTTTTAACCCCCATGTCGGGATCCATTTTCTTTTTAGTCGAACTTATAGTTTTGGATTTTAGGAGGTTTAGAGTTGTTAGTCAGACATGTACTTTTGCGTTTATTTACTTTAGTGTTAGTTAACTACTACAAATTTAGGTTTATGAGTGATATAATGGATTATTATGACATTATATGAATTATTGGCAAGTGTTATTTGTCAAAATATAAGGAAATAATCAAGTTTGTTCTAAGTCCGCCTAGGCGCCGCCTAGGCACCCGCCTAGCCGCCTAGGCGCTAGGCGGCCACCCGCCGCCTAGCGGCCGCCTAGCGCCTTTTAGAACATTGGTTGTTGTTGGTTTAGTTTTGTTGTCGGGTTGGTGTTAGGAATAGTCGTGTTGTGTTAATTTGAGGCAATTTTGACCGGATTAGTTGCTTTGTTGAATCAATTTCGTTTTTCGGGTTTATTTTTGTTGTCGGTTTATTTTTCTCCTAAGGAAACCGTTCAAGAAAACCCAGTTTTAGTGCTATATAATTTGTAAAAAAGATTCCCCGCTGGCTGCCTTGTTAAAATAAATCTGCGTAGGCTGTCTTGTCAGCATTTTTTACCCATGAGAAAACTCGTGGTAATATATTATCACTACCCTCAAAGGTCGGGATATTTTTATTACATTTGAAAGTTGGAATATATTTTTACCATACTCTCAAAGATGAGGGTATTTTAATTAGTTTTACCTAAATACTAGGTACGGATATATTTTTTTTTAAATCGGGAAGGGTATGAATATTTTTGGTGCATTTTTTTTGGAGACATTGCTTAATTGTGTCGGTGAAATTAATACTGTTATAATGCAGCAATTGCGACGTATAGTGTTGATATATGTAGCGTATATAAAAATTATGTAAACAGACAGATCAAGTATATATAATGTACTAAGATCTTAAGGGGTAATGTATTACCGTGAAACCCATGGTTTAGGCAAGCCTGTGGGCTATCGGACGTAGATGGATCCAGTCACTGACTGGATCATGTAGGCTGATCCAAGCCAGAAGTGAGTTATGTAATGCAGATTGGCCATAGACAACAAATATAAGCTTGGATCAAAGATAGACCCAAACCCATATTACTTGGCCCATTGGCGATCGAGTCCGGGGCTTCTTCCAGAGGCGGATTTATAATTTTTTTTGGGGTGGGCACAATTTATTAGGATAATTTTTATAAGAAATACTCCATCCGTTTATTAATAAGTGTCGTTTGACTTTTCGACACGTTTTTTAATGAGCTAAAAACTATATAAAATTTTAGAATTTTTATTAATGTTTTTTAAATAATTTTAAACTTATATTTTATAAGTTTAAAATAATATGTATAAAATTATATAAAAAATTAATTAAAAACTTTATATTTTATACTGTATAGTTTTAGCTCCTTAAAAAACGTGCTAAAAAGTCAAACTTTTTTACTTATTTCTGAACGGAGGTAGTAATTTTTTTTAAAGATATATGAAGAGAATACCGTAATTATTATTTAATTATAAAATACCAAATAATTTATAAGAATTTTAAAATAATGAAAAATAGATTGAGAAAATAAAAATATGTGACTAGTGGGATTTGAACCAAGGTTGATTGAGTTATATTTTAAATGGGGTGGACTCAACCACTAAGTTACTAAAGATACTTGTATCTTACCTTTCAGTTTTTTGACATAACATATATATTTTTTTTTTTTCCGGACCGGAGAGGGCGACGGCCTGGTGTCGCCCACCCTTGGATCCGCCCATGGCTTCTTCATGACCGAGCTTGAAAGGTTGGGTTTTTGGTTATGTAGCGACATATATATAAGGTCGCAATGTAACCGTAGCAGCTCACTTCTAGCTTCACTATTCAACCTCGGACGCGAGGGGGGGGGGGGGATCTAGGGTTTTTGGGTTGAAGGTTCTCTCTTCGAAGATTGAGAGAGAAGACGAAGTTGGAGTCTAGAGTCGAAAAAACCACCTTGCTTCATCTCTTGGGTCCTGTTATACATAAAATTTGCATCGATTCTTCCCCGTCGATTGATCTTCCTACATAGATTAGAAGGAGAAAAGGAGGTGGGGTTTGCTCCCCCGGAGGGGCCTCTGATGCTCAAGTCAGAAGGTGGCAGATGTGAGAAAAGTCACCACTAAACCCTAGTAAATCACCATTTTATATAATCTGAGTTAGGGTTTGATTAAGGTCACCTCACAAATGACGATTATGTCCTTGAATCTTTTATGGAATTACTTTTGCTCTATCAATTGCCCCTCGGGTTTCCTCATCACGATCTAGTGAAGAGGGAAGACGAATAATTCGATGTTCTTCAACTTGTTATGATCGAAGACCACCAATAATGCCTGCCCCTTGTATTCGTTGTATCCTGCAAGCTTTAGCATTCTCAAGCGAATAACACAAAATAATGTAGTTGGTTTGTTATTAACTAAACAACTGAAAGTTACTTCTCAAAATGATTAGATGAATTTTTTTGGCATAAATGAGAGACATTGTTATTTGATGACATTCTTGCTTAAATTTTCATTTATGATTGACAATTCGATAGTTTTCATTAAGGTTGAGCATTTTGCCTTAAATGACATTCTTATTGCTTGATTTTGACTTTTTCTGGCCCTTAACGGCGTTATTATGGCTTAAAATTGGCTTTAAGTGGTCGTAAGTGACGATTTTTTTGCCATAAGTGGCGATCCTTTGGCCTTGATTGGCGATCTATTGGCCTTGAGTGGCGATTTCTTGGCCATGAGTGGCGATTCGTTGGCCTTAAGTGGCGATTCGTTGGCCATGAGTGGCGATTCATTGGCCTTGAGTGGCGATTCGTTGATTGTTTTTTTTATGGCTTTGATAGAATTTTGTTCTATATATGGATGCACATATAAGCATTTCAAGAATTTATATGTCACCTATGCAATTAACCATGTAATATGATTGACCACATATTAGATTTTCAGCATATAAGTTCAAAAAAAAGAGGAGGAAACTTAGCTTGTGTGTATCCTATGCTTCTTCAAGTGGGGCCCCTTTGCTTCTAATAGGAAGCCTGACCAAAAATCTGTAATGTGCCAAATATGGAGGTCTGGGGAAAATTCTTGAGCTTTTGAGAGCTTGGCTTTTTTCTGATATTATCCTGAAAATACATGCTGGTTTGCAATTTCTGAGAACTCTTGGCCGAACTTGTAATTAAAATAAACCTTCATGAAATCGTCTTCTTCTTCGTAGGGTTTGTGGAGAGTGGCGACGCTGGAAATCGAAGCGGCATCCTCGGGCCTTCCCCAACGCTGCCAGCGCCATCGTCCCCACCGCCCTCATTGTTTTCCGACTTGGAAGGCGGGTCCCACCTCCTCCTCCACTTTCTCGTCCTGCTAGTGGCCTCCTCCTCGCCGACAACGAAGGATTCCGCGGGCGTGCCTAGCACATCAAAGCTGCTCTTGGATCGATAGGAGCTCGATGGAGACCTAACGACGATGGCATGGACGTGGCAAATCATATGGGAGTGGCGCTATGTAGTGGTTGGTGCTTGCGATTCCGACGGAGGCGGTTGCGTAGCGGCTGAGAGGGTAGTGTGTGGTTTCGGCAAATCCACTCACTTCGACCTCGATGTGGTGGCCGTGAGAGGAATCTGGATTGCCCCCATTACCAATTGAACATAGTGAGTCGAGAATCTGATGCTCGCGATGACTGGTGGAAAAAGAACCGCAAGCGACTCTCCCCTTCCTCGATCTCATGAGCTTGCAACTTGCGACCCGCCTCAACTATCTTTTCCCTGTCCGGCTCCAACCTGAAAGGCAGCGAGGAATCCCCGACGGGATGCTAAGGCGAAGACGACGCTTGCGACTACCATGATGGGGGATTTACGGCCTGTCAAAGTGCCTGAAATTGTTGATGTAGACGAAGGATCTCGGAGATGTGAGCATCAATCACCACAGACCATGGATTGGGGGAGCGGGCGGAATTTCGGTGATCGGTTGATTCACTATATGAAATCCAACCTACTGCCTCGTCCAATTCTCGATTTCACACCAAACTGTCTAATTTTTTCGATTGGGAGTTTCAATCATTTGGATTTTCAATCGAATTTCCCACAGACGACACTAAATATTATACATCAGATCTGCATCGATTCTTCCCCGTCGATCGATCTTCCTGCATAGATTAGAAGGAGAAGAAGAGACGGGGCTTGCTCCCCTCAGAGGATCCTCCGGCGCTCAAGTCAGAAGGTGTTGGCTGTGAGAGAACCGCCAATAAACCCTAGGAAATCACCATTATATATAATATGGATTAGGGTTTGATAAAGGTCACCTCGTAAATGATGATTATGCCACTGGATCTTTTATGGAATTACTTTTGCTTTATCAGGTCCATTGTCATTCGTTGTGTTGAAGCTTTGGAGGTTCCTGAAAGAGAAGCAATCTTCGCTTGTCTTCGATCGGTGTGTGGTTCAACAAGGATTTTTCTAGATCTCTTTTGTTTGTTTGTTTTTGTTTGGATCAATATATTGTTTGTGTACTCAATCCGGCTGTTGTGACCTCTTGTAATATTGCCTTATTTCGATAAGTGGACTTAGGAACCTTACTCTTGAGTAGACCTGGGCAAACGCGGGTAGGCCCGCCCGCCCGAATTAGCAGGCGGGCTTGGATATGGGGAAAAGCCCACGCGGACTGCTAGGTCCGGCCCGCGCCTGCAGCAGGTGCGGGATTGGACAAATTAATCAACCTGTTACGGGCCGCTAGGCCCATAACGGGTACCCGCCTTTTTTTAATTAAATTAATATATACATATATATATAATATTAAGTATTCAGTTTTAAATAAAATAAAAACAGTAGTGTAATATATAGTTACCTTTTGTTTTTAAATAAAATAAAAACAGTAGTGTAATATGTAGTATATTACTATGTATGTAACAAAAACAGTAACGGTATATATATAATAAAAATAATAGTTATTTATTTTTAAATAAAATAAAATAAAAACAGTGACTATTTATATAATATATATATATATAGTAAAAACCTAATTATAATAGATTTAATAAGAAAATTTGATTAGGTTTGCGGGTACCCGCGGACCACCCGCACCCGCATTCGCGGACGGAATTGGACACAACTTTCAACCTGTTAAGCGGGCTTAGTCCGGCCCGCGCCCGCAACAACGGGATAAAATCTCGGGTAAAGCCCGGCCCAAGTCCGGCCCGCGGCCGCGTTTGCCCATGTCTACTCTTGATGCCTCGAGGATGTAGGATAGCGAATCCTGCGAACAACTATTGTGTCTATTCTTGTTTGCTTCCTTGCATCGATATCACGATGCAAAAGTATATTTACAAGTCAATTTTAAGTCATTAAACATACATAGATAACCAGAAATAGTATAAAAAAATAGTATAATTTTTTACCTAACTAACACATAAATTATGGGCAGCACAACCAGAAATTATCCCAAATAACTAATATGTGATGGAAAGTTGAGTAGTAAAATACCCACATCTTGATCTGTCATTATATGTTCATCAGTGTCTTCTGCACATTCTGAACTTAGTATAACTTTGGAGTATATGATGGATACCTTTTACTCATTTCACATGTGCAATTAAAAGCAATACTAGTATATGATCACCTAAGCATAAAACCTTTCATGGCTGAATTACTAAATTTTCACAAAGACCCTATCATATTTGGGAAACCTAAAGAGTAAATATGTCCTTCCCAGTTGCTTCTTGCCAAAAGTGCCATTTCACTCTCAACAATCACGTAAATTTATCTAATCCAATTTTACCTATGCATAATCTTAGCTGCTTACTCGTGCACTATCATGTGCATATATGAATATTAGCCCAAAACCACACCTTTTTTTTAGATGAATTAAGGCTACCAACAAGATCAAATTTCTTAAAAAAAAGTCATGTTGAATCGAGAAACAACACCTATATACATGAAGTTTAGATTTCTAGACGAGTAAGCAAATGGCACTAGGCAATCTAGAACAATTTGAACATCATCATAAGAAGAGCCAAGGACATGATTTCAGCAAACGAAGAGAGCATCGACAAAATTCGTAGAAAAAATAGCAAAAAAAGAGAGATGAAATACCTTGACAAAGTAGCTTCCAGTCCTCAACTTCCTCCCACCAACATTTCTCAAAGATGCAGAGGTATGAAATGCAATGATCAATAGTTCAAAGATACAGAAATGACGGGCAAAAAAATAACCTTGGAGAAAAACAGTCATTACTAAAATCTGTACTAAGATCCTAGCTGCATATTAACATCCATAAAAGACACAGTTAGTCATGAGCAGATTCAAAGAACCAAACAATTTCCTACCACTCTAGATCTCAACGATGATCATTCCAAGTTAGTAAGCAAATCAACTCTGAATTGTTAATCCAGTATGCATCTAATTATCTAAGATAGATGTTATTTTAACCACACACACATATATCTTTAGTAGGTAAGCTAAAGATAAAAATATTAAAGACATTGTAGGGGCCCATCCTCCCTTCTCCAAAGGCTATTTAACAGCAAACAATTTTCAAAACTCATCTTAATTTAATTTCAGAGCATGTTCAAAGTAATAACTCAATTTCCATCTCAAATCAAATCGGGGAAGGCATGTAGCTTTTAGAGGACATCAAGAATATTATACTTAAGAAGAGAATAAGAAAGCTTTATCACAAATCTGTGCAAACTGTGAAGCAAGGAGTTATAACAGAAAACCTTTTATTTAGGCATTAATTAAATGAGACTAATTAAGCTACTAATAAGTGTACATGTGGATTTCAATAGCACATTTGTTGTTCCTCGTGTAAAAAAATCATTTGACATGCCAAAGAACCACAAATAGAAAAAAAAATTAAGTGCACATCTCAAGCCTAGATCAATACTTGTCATAGCATTATATACGAATGCTATGACCTGCCAAAAAAAGTCCAACATATACGACAACCATAGTCTAGTCCTACATATAAGACCAACATAAGTTTATTGATGAACAAACATTCATGGATTCAACATATGGCATGAATTGAAGATACCTGAAAACTTTTCCCAAGACCCGTCGTATGAGCCAAAATACATCCCAGTCCCTTGTCTCCGGCTCCGACTTTCCTGATGGGCTGTATAATATTTTCCTACAGAAAATGTATACCTGCAATCTACAACACGATACCTCATAGAAATTAACATTTTCTTAAACAAGGCATTCCTACAATAAAAAGATGATATCTAGTACAGATCCACCGGGAAGCAAATGCTAGATAGGCCACATAAAGACTTGAATTGTGTTTATGGGCAAAAAGCCTCACGATCTAATGAAACAACGTTGCCTCACTAATACATTCAGCTCCTATATGAAGTTTTGATTAATCTCCTCCATAAATCTATAATATCGAATACTCAGACCATGTACCTATAAAGCAAGTTTTGAGTATCATACAGTAGAACAGTATGCTAGAAATAAAGCCTAAGAAAATGTGCAAGAACAAGAAATTTTTTTTCCATTCATCTACACACACCTGTACCAGTATTTTCCACGTCTCCAGCATTTTCCTACTTTCCCTTTCCGGGGAAGCTTCGACAAGTAATACTCGATAAGATCTAAACTTGCTACACTCTAGCTGAAATCTAAAGCTCCCTGTACACCAAACTGTTTTTAGCTTCTTTAAACAGAAAAGTTCACTCTTGATACTCATCTTTCTTCAGCTCACGCCAAGCCAAGCATGGAGCTCTCAGTCCCAATTATGCATATTTCTCAACAACCTTAATAAACACTCTTATCGGCTGACCTGAGATAACAACACTGCTACTGGTAAGATCAGTGAAATGGAGGACGAGCATAAAGAAGATAACAAGACATGAGATAAATACGTTCTGAGCTGAAACAGATTTGCATTAATGTGCTTGAACCCAAACCAAGAAGATAGAAATGCTTGCCTTAATAGATACGGGTATCATGATGGAACATAGTAGTTCAAATCGTAAAGGGATTATTAGCAGCTTATACCAGGGGGCTTCCTTTGGATATAAAACATACCATTGCTGCCAGAAATAGAGAATAGTAAGAATGAACCCAAGATATTTCTGAACGAGTTTAAACAGAAGTACCACCAGAAAAAATCTAAAAAATGCAGTGACAGAAGGACATTAAGGAATTAAACGGAGGCAAGGTAAATGTAATGTTTTAAATGTCATCTTTGGTTTAATAAAGAATGATATATTAAACAGAAAACAAGACACACAGCACAGGTGCATCCTCTCATAGGAGTCAGTGGCATCTCCAATACAAAATGCATCCGCTAGAGAAATTTAACAATATCGACTGCAAAACGAATCAAGAATTCCTCGGATCGCTGTAATTCCGCAAGTGCACCCTTTCATAGGAGTTAGGGAATAAAGAAAAAGGCAAACTCTACTGAAATTGCCCAAGAAAATCCAGTACTACTGAAAATCCCAGTATACAATTCAAGGGAAACATGACAGAACCCACAAGTAACAAGCAATTAGATGCTTAATTTAACAGCAATTGATTTGAGAGAAAGGGGGAAAAAGAAATTGATACCTCATGGTCACCACCGCCGGTGGCAAACCTGAGATCGCCAGGCTGAATGTCTATAGAGAAGCAGACCCTCGTGTTTAATCCAATTGGGCTTCTCAGCAATCATTGCTATTCAACTAAGATTCCAATAAAACAATTGAAAATGCCTTGTAGGTTGAACAAGAAACCCTAGTCTCGATCTCAGGGGTTGAGGAAAGTCGTGATAATAATAATTCATAAGAAACTCACTTACAAATTGGGGTTGGGATGACTCAGATTCAAGAAGCAACGCTCTGAAACTCACAACTCCGTGAAGTCAAGAACAAGGGCGATGGCGATGGACGGAGCTGCGGAGGTTGATTAACGGCGAGGAGATTCGATGGCTCAAGAGCTCACCACAACCGGAGATGGCGGCGAAGGTGTCGAGGAGGAGGAAGTGCCGGATCGAGGGAGGACGAGCATGGAGAGAGCTCGGGAGGAGATCTAGGAGGCGAGCGATATGGAGAAGAAGATCGATCTGGGAACAGAAAAAGAGTCGGTTAAGGGTTTTAATTTTATTGCTCCTATAATTTACTTCGGTTCTTAAAGAACCCGCGGTAAACTTGTCGAATTTGAAAATTTGCCAAATTTACTGGTACTTTACTTCGGTTATCTTAAGAACAATTGTAACCTTGTAAAACTTGAAATTTTACTACACGAAAACACGGAACCGTGGTAAACTAACTATATCCAAAAGCAATTTTTCTACTAGTGTCTGCTTCGCCGATTGACCGGTTGAAGAGAGCTAGGGCACGTACTGTGTGTTTTCGCGAGAGAAGATGGTCGGGTTAGCACTGGGTTTTTTTTTTCCTTAATTGAATCAGATTTTAGTAATTCTACTCTTATTTTTTACTTTTTATTTTAATTTTAATTTGCGAAGATAAAACACTTACCATATTAATTTGAGAAGATAAAACACTTTTTATTTTTTATTTTAATTTTAATTTTTTTTACTTTTTTACCCTAAATTGGGCATAGACCACGGTTTCAATTGGATAAATACAACGGTTCTAACAACCATATTATTTGAGATGTGCTCTATATATATGACAATAGTTATTTATATATTCGTTGTCTTTGTAATTACAAAGACAACGTTTTTAATTGGACATAGACAACGGTTCTGTCAATCGTATTATTTGAGATGTTTCGATATCTATGACAACGGTTCTTCCTATATTCGTTGTCTTTATAACAATAGAGACAATGGTTTTAATTAGTCATAAATAACAGTTCTGTGAATCGTATTCTTTGAGATGTCCTCTATATCTATGACAACAGTTATTTGTATATCCATTGTCTTTGTACTTACAAAGACAACAGTTTCAATTGTACATAGACAACGGTTCTGTCAACCGTATTCTTTGACATGTCTTCCATATGTATGAAAACGGTTCTTTATATATACGTTGTCTTTGCAATTATAAAGACAATGGTTTTAATTGGACATAGACAACGGTTCTGTCAATCGTATTATTTGAGATGTTTCGATATCTATGACAACAGTTCTTCCTATATCTATGACAACAGTTCTTCCTATATTCGTTGTCTTTATAATAATAGAGACAACGGTTTTAATTAGTCATAGACAACGGTTCTGTCAACCGTATTCTTTGACATGTCTTCTATATGTATGACAACGGTTCTTTATATATACGTTGTCTTTGCAATTACAAAGACAACAATTTTAATTGGACACAGACAACGGTTCTGGCAATCGTATTATTTGAGATGTTTTGATAGCTATGACAACGGTTCTTCCTATATTCGTTGTCTTTATAATAATAGAGACAACGATTTTAATTAGTCATAGACAACAGTTCTGTCAATCGTATTCTTTGACATGTCTTCTATATGTATGACAACGGTTCTTTATATATACGTTGTCTTTGCAATTACAAAGACAACGGTTATAACTAATAACCGTTGTGCGTACCACAAAACTATAATTTCTGCCAATATAGACAACATTATTTCAAAAAACGTTGTCTATGCGGTGTTGTCTAAAACCATTTTTGTACTAGTGATACATCATATGTATAAGGTATGATTAAAGGATGAGAAATTAGAGGATTGGGCCTTAGCCCAATATCCGGCCCATGATCTCGGCAACTGGATCAATCTCGGTAGCTTATGGGGAGTGACACCGAGTGAAGCCTGCCTTGCATCTTCTGAAGGGTTGCGTTTTGGGAGATCGGTCTTAACCTAGCTATAAAAGCTCATATCCTTCGTTGGAGCTCTTCAGTTCAGCTTTCTCAATTCTCTCTCCTCACAAACGCTCTACTACGGTTTTCTAGGGTTTGGGTTCCTCTAGCTCTTGGCCGTTGGTTTGAGAGCGCTCGGAGAGGAAGGTTTCTATTGGCGTCTCTATGAAGGTGCTTAGAGCTTCGTCATCCTCCTGGTTGGCCGCTCTCCTGTGCCTTCTGAGATTTAGGGTTCTTGAAGATCGAATCATTCTTCGATCTTTGGTTTTTCCCATACAGGGGGACTTTCTCTCCTTCCTGTGTACTTCTCATTCACATGCATGTTAGATCTAGGGTTGTTCGCTGTTGTTGCTTGTATCATCCCTTGTACGAACTATCTATAATGAATTCGGTCAACTGTTCAGGCCCCGTGGATGTAGGCATTTTGCCGAACCACGTAAAATCGTTGTGTTCGTGTTCTTGCATGTGATTTCTTTTCTATCTGTCGTTTATCGTCCTTGATATTATTTCCTTCCGCTTCCAAAACCGATTTCTAGTTTGAATCTTAGATTTTACGGAACCTTAGATCCGATTTAACATTCCGCCAAAATAAGCAGAATTTGGTATATGCCCGATGTAGCAGAGAGAAGGACGGATATGACACATCACTCTCAAACACCAGGCCTAGTGGGAATCCAAGACGGTCAGCAAACAAAGCTGGCCGAACCAGAGGCCATCCACGTATAAGAGGAGTCCTCTTCCTAGCCTCTTAAAGGTCACGCATCATGCATGCCCACCTCCCACGAGTCCGAACAATCCTACCATGTGGTGTTGCCCTCAAGACACATATCTTCCTTTTCTCTATACAACTAGGATAATATATAAACCAAATATGGGCTATGAGGATGGCCTTTTGGAAGTCGAGAATCATAGAGAGAGAGAGAGCTAGAGAGAGAGCTTTGGCTAACAAATCATTAAGTTTGCGACTAAACGCCCATTTAAGCTCTGTGGCACATCATCCCTCATGCATCCGCGTTGAAATCAACTAAAGAGACTTCTAGGGGCCCTCACGTGAACTAGTTAACACCCATTCGCGAGCCCGTTAATCCACTCACTTCGTGACGCAGGTAAGTCATCTGCTCCGCGTGAGTACGTAGGACGAACCTCCTTAGGTAGACTAAAGGGGTTACTCATCTGTATAACCCCGACATGGGTCGCGACATTCCCCAGGGATGCCTCCATTCCCACTCGGGTAATGGTAAAATTGGGGGGGAGGGGAGGGGGGGTCATACCCATTAAATCTTGATTAATGGTTATTTATATACCCATCAAAGCATTCAAATTTTGTTTGATTCTCCATAATATATTTAATCTAACATTAACATTATTGAATGAAAATGCGATTAGAATTCAGTTATATACTCCCTCCGTTTCAAAATAAAAGTTGTTTGACTTTTTTACGCGCATTTTTATGAGATAAAAACTATATAAAATATTATTTTTTTAGTGAATTTTCTTGATAAGTTTATACTTGTGACTATTAAGTATGAAATTATTAAAAAAAAATTGATCAAAAAAATAATATTTTATAATGTTTTTATCTCCTAAAAAAACGTGCAGAAAAAGACAAACGACTTTTATTTTGAAACGGAGGGAGTACTAAGCTTAATTAAATTTCAAATAATTATAAAATTATCAATTTACAATTATTAGTTAGAAAACAATAAAACATATTTAAAATTTTTAATATACAATTTAAACTTCAACATAATCATAATTATATTTTTTTTTATCCAATTTTGAATATGAAGTTTCATGTGTCAATTTCAAATAATTAAGTTATTAAAATAAACATAAACCGTATATATATTGTCTTTGTGTAAAATCACATCATATTAAAAACTTACTTGATTTGAGAGAATATGAAATCAATCTCTCATTTTTATAATTATTTCAATGTTACTAAGTTTGATATTTAAATTTCAATAATTTTTACATTCAATCATATTTATAAATTAAATATATTAATTAAACAAAATATAAATAATTGGATGCATATATAACCAGTTTTGAGGTTTTAATAGATACTCATTAAATATTTAATTAATCAAGTTTTAATGAGTATATACTCGATTTCACATTCATGTTGTCCTCAATGTCACCAGGAGTCATCGACATTTGCACTGCATCAACTATTATTTCACTTCCTATGGATCCTAGATACAACCGAGAAGATCTTTCCTTCTTCTAAGCACTCGAAGCCTCACCCGCTTCTATCTAATCAACTCAGATCCCTTAGTCCTACATACAACTTAGAAGAACAACCCTTCTCTCAACCTGTAGCCTCACCCGCTACTATCTAGTCAACCCAAGCTCTCGTGAAATAATAACCTAGAGAATACGTTTCAGTAGATGTATACTCTTAGTATAACACTTTAGACTTGTACAATGAAGCTCTAGAAACTCTCAAAAGATAAAGCAAGAACAACAATGGAGAAAGAGAGAATCAAAGGCGGATGATTGCAATGGAGAACGCTTTGCTTGAATGCTCGAGTGTGTTCTTTTCTTCTCCGCTTGCACCGTCTCTTTTATAGGCTACAAGGGCTGGACTGATTTTTGAATGTTTGAATTTGAATTGCCAAAATCTTTTCTTTCCACAAAATCATCCCACAATCTTCAACATATCTTCATATCATCTATTGCCTTAAATAGAAAATTTCAGCACTTTCTAAAAGATTTTAATTTTCGGCCACCAAATCTTCCATAAACTGCATAAAAAATCTCAACAAACCTTTAAATCAAATATATGTTATAAAATATGCACATAAAAATCTTTAACAAATAAATATATAAAATATTTGACGTATCAAGTTCGTCTAGTTTGCCCTTGATGTCAAGACCTTGAAACCAAAGTCTTGTTTTGTCTTTCATCAATCTTTCTCAAAGACAGTAGATTAGCTCTCAAGATCTTACAAATTTTACAATCAAGGTGGAGTCTTCACTGGTTACTATGACTTTTTTTTCTAAAAAATATATTTGGGTCTGCGGCTGAATAAAATCTTGAACTCTTTTTCTTATTGTCCAATAATCACTCGCACCATATGACAATCCACACAGGTTGAATGAGAATGATGGGCGGGTGCATACTTAAATATGCGAGATGGCCGATGGGTGATGAAATGATGAATTTAACCCATAGTCCGACTTTGTACTGAACTTGCATATGTTATATCTTCCCTCACAGTTTATAGGCATCTTGTGGGGCTCCATGTTTTCGATAAGTGGATGATGATGTGAGTGATCTCTCCCACCTAATGTACCTACAGAGAAAGTTCAGTGTTCATAATACTGATCCTGCAATTAATTTGTTCATAATACACTTTAGTTTTTATGAGATGCGTTGTAGAAATCGCGTACGTTGTTATTTTATGTGTTAAAATCAGTGATCACCTCTCTAACAAACAAAGCCGCTTCAAGATCTCGATGTTACTGCACTAAAGAGTCGCTGGACTTGAATTGATAAGACATCAATGTTTCAGATCAATAGATAAGCTAATGTAGTACTACCCAAGACTAGCACAGGAGAATAAATAAGTGTTCTAGCTGCACATAAAAACATGCTCTGATTGTATCAAATTAAGCTGTCGGTTCTCGCTGGGAGGCGTCTGAAGAAGTTCATCGGCATTGAAGGGAGCTGGCTGTGTAGCTTCGGATGCCTAAGAGCATAGAATGCGCATCCGGTTGCAAGCAGTTTGGTAGGCATGACATACAACACAACAGAGGCCCCCAAGCAGAACATCATAAACAAAGCAGTGGCCCTCGGGTCTCTCCAATTGAGCAGCGATTCGAGCCTCTCTCCTTGCGTCGCCAAATCCCCAGTCACCGTCTGCACTCTCCCTGCAATCCCCCTGAGCCTGTCATACCTCACCTTCACAACCTCCTCAGCAGCCCTGGACGGAAATGAATCGAACTCCTCATCCAACTCATCTTGCCGGACTTTGTCGGCATAACACAGCTGAACGTCTGTGTGAGGCGGGTTTCTCGGCCTCTTCCCATACTTCCACAAACCGGTCACGAAGAGGCCGAAGAAGAAACATGGCAAGACGAACCTCGGATACACAATCAGCATCAAAACAAGGACATGGGTCACAACTGTGACAACAGGCCTCTTCCAACTGCAGAGATGATCGTACAATTCGATCATACGGCCTAAGTTAGCGCACACCCTTCGTATTCTTTGGCAGTTTGCTCTGCTTCTGCGTGTGCTCCACGAGTGCGAACCCACATTCAGCATGCTGTGCACAACCTCCTTCCTCAAGGGTGGCTCAGAACGCGCGAGCCTCAACGAAAGCACCTCGGTGGCTTGGTACCTTAGATAATCAAGCTGATAGATAGACAGCGGTTGGAGGTAGTGCATTCTTGGAAGAATAGGCTGGCAGTAGCTCTGCAGCAGATTGAAAAGCGACGTACAGCTGAATCTTACCGTGAGTTGGATCTCTCCCATCTTCTTCAATCCCTGAGGCTGTAGGACTACCAAAGGATATGAAAACGCGTAGATTCGATCAGTCTCAAGACTCGACAATCTGATCCTTATCTTGCCAATGTTCGAGTCCCTTGCTCCACCGTTCTCTTGCAGATGGCAGTTATCAAAGACTCCAACCGCAACGACAGTGCAAGGATCGAACACCTCCCAAGTGTATTGCTCATTCCACTGAGGCGAAGAGCTGTCTATGATCGTCCTTGTACGAACCCACTTCTCACCGTACTTAGCCACACAATAGGCATCTGTCGTCCCTCTCCCGTCCCTCTTTTTCATCGGTGGGAGCCCAGTGGCGTTGAGTATCCCGAGCTCGAGCACACCAATTCCCGGCCTCCACAGCTGCTTCACTGTTGGCCTAAGATCGCTGCTGTAGTGAGTGGATTCGTCGAGGACATGGTACCCGCCATCCAAAGACATCCTTAGGTGAATCTTGCTGTTGATTCTCGATTCCGTCACATCTCCTCCTGCTTCGCTAGCTGCTCCATCATGCCTCTCCAGGCAATACCACCTTGCATCCACTGGCTTGCTCACAAGCCGCCTCTCGAGCATCTTCAGATGGATCTCGCACCTCCCCAACACCTCGTCCTTGTCTTCGACGCTCAGCACAAGCTTACTGTCGAATGGCTCCGCAGCCACAAACAGCATATCTTCATTCCACATTGGATTGAGGTTCCTGCTTTGCGAGATCTTAGTCCTCATCACGACGTTCCCCAACGCGCCTTTCACGAACACCTCAGGCCTTCTGGTTTTGTCTTTTGTCTCCAAGTCCTGAGCCTGAATCACATTCACCCTCAGATACCACAGCTTCGGCGACAAGTACACTTTGGACCTTGTATTCATCAGTCCGCCAGGGCTAACCCCAGCTGCATCCGAGTGCCACGCCTCAGGGAACGCCTCGTCTGCCTGAGTTCCCATCCATATAGCCACCATCAAGTCTCCTAACACGCAGCCTCCCACCGGTGGCCCCTCCAGCTTGTACCACTGTGGAGCCAAGGGGCTGTCCGGAGGGACCCTCTTTGGAGCCTCATTCACATCATAGACCAACCTCCCCATGAATGAGTCAGCGTCCTCAGGACACTTTCTCCTCAAGACAATGTCGAGAAACGACGAGTAAATCCGGTCCTTGGAGAAGGCGAACACGTGGTTCCACTCCGGGTTTGGCTTCTTGTGCACAACTTTGGTGGTTCCCTTGTAGTTTCCGAGCCTCACCTCGACGAAGGAGTCGCAGGCGTCGGGGCTGTTCTCGGGGAGGAAGAGGTCCCTTGCCTTGACAACTCTTACATACAAGTAGTGCATTTGCTCCACTAGACCGAAGGCGCTCCCCACTGACCCCGACGCTGCGGGGATCTTCGGAGAAGTCATCTTGAGTGCGAAATCTTCACCGATTTGGTGATGGTTTGGGTCTAATTGTCTTCTCATTGTTCGAGCTCGGACTGCTGGACGGGTTTAATTTGAGATCATCAAAATGTAGGCAAAAAAAATAAAAATAAAAAGACTTGATCAAGCAAACAAATGAAATAAACTTCATTCAGATGAACAAATTAATACCTGGAAAAAATCGCGATGAATGGAAAGAAATGAAAATGCTGATGAGCTGAGTTTGGAGAGATATATGAAAAGCTTAGAGTGGATAGAAATGGGAGATGGTGAGAGATCTTTGCAGAAATAGGAAGGAATCTGCAGTTAAAGAAAAAGGGGGAAGGAAAAGGAATGGGGGGAAATGGGGATTTGGCGCGCACTACTGCTTCGGAAACCCATTTTTACCACCCACCCACAAGCAATAAGGTAAACGTGCAAGGAAACCCGCCTTGAATTTCTGATTCCATTTGCAACCGATTCTAATTGGGTTTTCATGTTTTTTATTGAGAAAATTTGCTAAAATATCATCCTATGCTAATTTGCTAAAAATAAATTAAGGAATTAACATCCTTAATTTATTTTTTAGCCTTGCTAACACCTGTTCAAAAAAATTTGTGGTCGTTGGCGTTATCCTCTATCTCCTCTCTCTATCGTCTTGCCCGATCCCCTTTCTCTTTCATTCTCGCTCTCTTTCTCCCTCAACCTCCGATGGCTCCGTTCGGACTGTTCCCATGGCAACTTGCTCGCCCTCTCCCTCTCTGTCTGAGACACAAATTCCTCAAAACTCAAAATCGATTTGGCAGCAGGGTGCGGTACTGATTCCTCTCAATTCCAACCCTAATTCTTCAAAACTCAAAACCGAATCCCCCAATTTCCTCCCGAAATCACCTTTAATCATGTCGATGAATGGTTCCCGGCGCAAAGCACCTGCCTCCTCCAGCGCTATGTAGAGTGGCTGGATGCGATGACGAGGGAGGGAAGGAAGGCGATGGCGAGATCCGCTTCCATGGCTGCTTCCTTGCCGGAATTGAAGGCCGAGGTAGGGCGAGGGCTGACGAGGGGTGTGCGATGATGAAATCGCTAGCGATGTAGAGCGGATGGATGCGATGACGAGGGAGGGAAGGAAGGCGATGGCGAGATCCTGGCGATTGCGATGTAGAGCGGCTGGATGCGATGACGATGACAGCAATCGAGGTTGGAGGAGCGGAGCATGACGATTGCGAGGCCTCCGGCGGCTTCATAATGAAGGCGGACGATTTGATGCTATTCCTCCTCTGCCTAAATCTCCGACTAGGTAGGCGATTGCGGGGCCTCCTTCCTCCTCTGTCTGTCTCGCCATAAAAAACAGGTTTCCTTCCCCTCTTTTCAATTTAGGGTGATTGCTTGAATGAATTTCTTATTAATTGAGTTGATTGTAGATAGCAATTTCGGTAAAAACAAGTCAATGGGATTTCAAATTCAATTTGATGAACTGGCCATTTCTTGATGTGTATATATAGCTTGAATTGTGTTGCTGATTCTTATTTATGCAACGTACTGGAGGTTCAACCACATCATTCTTATGTAATGCACTTGTGAGTTGATTTTAAACGTTAGTGGTGATAAGCAACACTATTTCACCCACTACACTTATCTATTCAATGGCATTGTGGACATTAATTTAGCTACTGATATTTTTAGGTTGATGATTTTTTTTATTATCCAAAAGTAGTCTCTTACTGCTTTGCTTGAGCTTCCTGCTTTTAATAAGATTCAATGTTTATTCATAGGACAAGATTGTGGAGCCACGGCGTCTGCCATTGATTCCGGGGATGGAGGCAGTGAAGAAAGCAACTTTGGAAGCAGGGACGTTTGGCTTGCAGTCACTGGGTGCTATCCTCTGGTGCCTTGTTGCCGCTGTGCTTCTGTCACGAGGGAATGAATTTTGCTGTCATACTTAAGTGTGACATTTTGTGAGGGTTAATGAATTTCCGCAATATTCTAATTATGAGCATATCACTCTCCTCTACTGCTTAAGAATTGGCCTTTTATCGAAGTTATATATGCAAAGGGTCTCATGATTTTAGAAATGAGTGATGAGAATGATCTGTACCGTTAATGGTTGCAGTGGGATTATGGCCAGTTACAGTGAAGGTTCTTCGAATCTGTGTTTGACTTGTTTTCTCGTATAGGCAAATTACAGGGTTAGAGTAAAGGCTGTATAATGAGATTAACCAAAGCTGAGACCTTTTTGTGCAGTTTACTCTGCTTCTACTGACTTTTATGCTTTGATACATGAATCATTTAGCTGGTTTGTTGTTCTTTTCTTCTGTGCATATTTCCTTTATGACTAGAGGATCCAAATGCAGCTCTTTTTGTTTTTCTAAAATAAAGGAATATGACAGTTTAGAACATCAATTTCATTTTTCTGGATAGACTCAAGATATACATTGCAAAAACCAAGACCTTTAAGGGACTAAGTGCCTGTTTGTTTGAAATTATGAAAATGGAAAGATGTCATCAATGAAGTTTAATCGCATTTTATGCCCTTGTGTCATTAATTGTACAAAAATGTCACCATAAAAAATGGTATCAAATAATTACATTAGGAAAATTTCATCAAAACACTACTTTGAAAAAATATGGCATCACGGTAAAAAAAATATCATCAAAAATTGACATAAAAAAGTGTCATCAGTAGTCAGCAGAAAAAAAAAAATGGCATCAAAACACTTTTTAATGCCATTTTTTTCAAACCTTGATGGCATCAATAGTCAACGTGACATCACACTAAACAAAAAATGTCATCAAAGTTTGAAAAATGATATCACACTAAACAAAAAATAGAATCGATGAAAATAAATCGATATAGAATTGATTAAATTGAAAAAAAAGTGGCATCAAACGATTTGATTAAAAAAATGGCATCAAATAATTACATTAGAAAAAATGTCATCAAAACACTGCTTTTAAAAAGTTGCATAACATTAAAGAAAAAAATGTCATCAAAACATTACTTTGAAAAAATATGGCATCACGGTAAAAATATCATCAAAAAATTGACATAAAAAAAGTGTCATCAGTAGTCAACGGTAAAAAAAAAAGCATCAATGGTCAATGTGGCATCACAGTAAATAAAAAAATGTCATCAAGGTTTGAAAAAAGTGGTATTAAAAAAGTGTCATCAATCAATTTTATTAGAAAAGTGACATCAATACGAAAATAAAATGTAATAAAAAAATGGCATCAAAGCGGCAAAAAATGGCATCATATAAAAAATGGCATCAAAAAAAGTGGCATCATTGGTTAAAAAAAAAAAAAAAAAAAAATTACGGTCAACGTTGACCGGTCAACGGTCAACGCTGACTGGTCAACGGTCAAACAGGTTGACCGTTGACCTTAATAGGCAATTTGAGAAGGGTGCTAGGTTAATTAATTAATTTTGTTTGGGTGCTAGTTAGCTAATTAGATATTCATAATATGTTAGTTGCCAAAATAACCCTTTTTTATTTCCCATTTAATAAATCAAGAAAGGTATGGTAATGTCATTACTTAGCAAGTGCCACAAATTGAAGTTTTTTTAATTCATTTCATGAGGTGAATCTTTTAGAAATTACTACAGCATTTACTCGCTAAATAATTTCATGACGTTTGCCATTAAAAATAATTTTTTATTTTCAAAATAGTAAAAAAAAAAATTAGCAAAATAGCCAAGAAACAAACTTATTTGAGAATTAGCCAAATCTAGCCCAGCTAGTTAAAAATACGGATCATTCGTCTGGTACCCGGGAGGTAAGGCTTTTTCACATGGTTAGGGATGGCAATTTCACCCGCATCCGACCCGAACCCGAATCACCCGACCCGAAAAAGTGGGTGAAAACCCGAAAAAAAGCGGGTGAAAAGTGGATGTGGGTGAAGTGGATATGGGTGGTGGGTCGGGTGGGGTGAAGTTTTTCTCCACCCGCACCCGACCCACCACCCGCCACTCGACCCGACCCGTATAAAAATATATATATTTTTTATATAAAAAATATAAAAAAAAAATATATGCACTTTTGTAAACCCTAATTTCCCTTCGCAAAGTTTCCAACTTCCCTTCATCCTCTCGTGTTTTAGACTACTTATTTTAAGGCTTATTGTATGTGTTTAAAACTACTTATTTTCCTTATGTTTTAGACTTATGATATGTGTTTAAGACTTGTGACACGTGTTGTTTAAAACTTATTGTATGTGTGTAAGACTTATGTATGTGTTTAAGACTTATTTAAGACTTAAATGTGTAAGATAATCATATTTTATACGGTGTGTTGTGTACCAAATTGTTTGGAATTCAATTACATGCATTTAGGGAAAATCACCCACATTTCACCCATATCTCAACCATTTCACCCAATCACCCGATGGATATGGGTGAAGTGGATATGGGTGGGGTGATGGGTGGGAAAATGGGTCACCCATGGTGAGTCGGGTGAAATGGGGGTCCATCCACCCACCACCCGACCCATTGCCATCCCTACACATGGTGTATCAAAGTTTTACAAATTTCGTCTGGTACAACTAAATTTTTGTTTTTTTCCGTGTCGTAACCCTGGGTTAAAATTGTTAACATTTTCCGTTAAATAACTTTTTAAAAAAAGACCTATATTGAATTTGTGTGTTGTTTGACGACTTCCTCATGACTTTGGACGATTTCCTCTTGGCTTGTCTGAGGGAGACCAAGAACGCCGACGAGAAAAGAGCCCTCGACGAAAGGAGACGCTGACGAAGGGAGCACCTGGTGATTCCGGTGGCCGGAGTAAGTTTTCTTTCCTCCCTCCTCGACTGATTATGGGATTTAGGGTTTTTGTTTTCAAATTGGGGATTTTGATTGGGTCGGACTGGAGATGGAGGCTCTTGGAGTTAGGGTTTGGGATTAGATTTAGGGATCAATTTGATGTGAATCTCATTTCATTTGTGTCATGTTGAGTTGTTTCATACCTATTTTGAATTGGGTTTAGGGATTAGATTTCGAATTGAGGGTTTAGATTTCGAATTAGTGATAATGAGTTGTTTCATATCTATTCTACTGACATGATTGCTCGCAATCGCATCTATGAGTTTCATTTCCTTGACATTTGCATCAGTAGCCAAGTAGATCGAAATGAGTAGGGGATTACCGTTTCTTAGTCAAGAGCAAGCAGGGCATTTGATTATTTTTATGGGTGTAAGCCCATTCAAGATAGAACTAGCCAACTTAGGTGTTCATTCACCATTGACTATTTTAGACAGTGCAGAGTGTCAGTTGTCAATAGATTCATTAATCAAGATTACATGTGAAGATTTCCGAGTCTCGTCTGTCCTCGATCGAATATCAGCTTTTCATGGCTTGGTCTACGTAGTTCGGTACAAATCCCACTTCGAGAAAGACTAATAAAGCTTAATCGGGACCAGCCTAAGATCGATCCTAACACTCCGAACCGTTCTTTTAAACGTTTGCCTTGAACCTTTATTTATAAGGAGGTCCTCCTCCTTACTAATTTCCTCTTCTCTATCGATGTAGAATGTCCATTTGTATGTCAATACGTATGTAAATATATATGTTGTGTCTTTTAGAAGCCATTTCCACCTCGTTTCTCCACTTTGTCGATTTTGGAATCACTTTGTGTATATAGATACACATGCAAACATATATCCTATGGCTTGGAAGTCATTTGCACCCATATATTTATATGTACTAGCTAGGTATATATTGAGGCCGGCGCTGGTGTGCTCTAGCCAATCTTGTAAAGCTATATGTTCACAAGTCACAACCCATCCGATACAACAACAAAGATATCATAATTATGTAAACAATAAGAATATAATACATGCATAATATATTCTGAGGTTTGCACATCTTTCTGTTTTTTTCCTTCTTTTCTTTTCTTAGGCCTGCTTTGGTTCTTGGCCACATGATTACCTATTGATTGTGGTTTGTTCTCAGACATATCGAGGACATTGAAACTCACTGTTGGTAAGCATCTTTTTATTTATAGTATGTTTGTTTTTACTATCATATCAAATTGATGATTATCCATGTCTCAATAAAACCAGCTTAAGAAAAATTAGAAAACGAGACAGGATTAAAACCCACATAATTGGAAAGCAAGGATAAACCAACAGATGACGTGAGCCTTGACGGTGAGCTGATCTTTCAAAAGGCATTGATTATTGTAGGGAATGATACACCAATGAAAAACTAAACTCCCATGATATTCATCATAATAGTCATGGAGCCTCATATATTCCGTAGGTGGTTTAAGCCTTAAAGATTAAGAAAAGCTAAAGTGACTTAGACTTGATCAAGGATTCAATGCAAGATTAATGTTCAATTCTAAATATACAATTATACACCCCTTCTAGTATCCTTAGCAGATGCACCCCTCGAGTTAAATCTTAGTGTTTCAGGATTGATATTTTATATGTTATGACTACATATTTTAGATATTTTATAATACAAGTGCCAAGCTTTACCTATATGAAACTCTAGTCAAGATGCTAGCCCAGAACTCGTGAAATTCGAATATACAATTTAAAGTGAATCATATACACAAAGCAAAATAAATCTTTGAAAGTACGATATTTACAATAAACAAAATAGAGATGAGAGTGAACGGCAAGAGATCAAAGGAGGTTACCCGGTGGACAAAGGAGGTGAAATTGGAGAGCGGGGTGT
Source organism: Persicaria tinctoria (assembly GCA_037127255.1). Taxonomy (NCBI): domain Eukaryota; kingdom Viridiplantae; phylum Streptophyta; class Magnoliopsida; order Caryophyllales; family Polygonaceae; genus Persicaria; species Persicaria tinctoria. The sequence goes on along the minus strand of JBANSL010000003.1, from coordinate 37,487,233 downwards.
AGATGGGTGGCCATAAAATAATTCCAGCATTTTGACCTCACTTGGCTAAAACAATTTTTCCCATCAACTTGTGCTTGTACTGGAAAAACCAAAGTCACAAATAGTCATTAGGAGAGGAAACCAATATTTTGAAAATCAGATTAAACAAATAAAACTAAAAGGCTAAAGCACTTTAAAATTGCAGAAAGCAATATATATGAGAGAACCACTTTGGGAACCTTCATCGTAGCTTGAGAAAAATCTGTGGTTGCTACTTGCTAGACAGATTTGAAATACAAAACATTACCTTTGATATTGCAAATTATAAAACCGAACGTCGCCTTGGGGATGTGGGCTCATATGTTTTTGGCGAGGCAGATGATGAAAGAATTGGAGGGGAGCCAAGAGGTGTGAATCGAGGTGTGCTCATTTGTGATGCTAGGAAGAGACCTACTGATACACGAATCCTACCTTTTGCTATTATAGATAAGAATAGAGATATAAAAAGAAAGATGTAAGAGTTATAAAGGTATACCATAGCAGGATAACTTTGAATCCATGCCTAAATTATATTGCAACATATGTATCATCGAAATCATGAGTTACTGCAATAGTAGTCCCTGGTTATGAGACTTGACTCAGAAATGACGAAAATGCAAAAGGTCTCTTTTGTAAACTACCTTGCTTGGCTTCAAGAATGCACTCGGTGTTCAAATATCTACAAGTGGAAAAAGAATCCCTGAACTGTGAACTTTCTGCCGTGTATGCTATGGTTGGCCTTGATGTGAAAGAAACTCTACAAATAAAAGAATGCAGTCTTCGGAAACATAAATTGGTGAAATAGAATTAGGGCTAGCTTAGATAAATCTATCCAATTAACTATCCAACTGGAATAGAAATTTATTTCCCGACTTTACCTTTTTGATGCTAACATGCTGGATTGGTAAGGGAAGTAACTAATTTACACACAATTTTAGCACCAAGCACGTAATCAAGCATCTTTAATGGAGTTACAAGTGATGATTGCTCCTCTGTGCGGCCAAACAAGCAAGCAAGAAATAGTAAGCAGAAAATCTACACACATTTGAGCACCAATTCTCATGTTGGAAAAACTATATGAATCTAATTAAGTTACTAATTCATCCAGATGCAGAAATCACAAGGAGAGAAAAGAGGCTTTTAAGTTTGATTCATTGACCTACCAAATGTTGCTGAATGAAATTGAGGCCAAGTAAAAACCTACTTCCCTACAAGCATGTAAAACTAACAGATCAGAAAGAATCCTACAAAGCTCAGAAATGTAGAAGCAACTGATCATGCGTGAAGCTCTTGAAACATCACAAATAGACTCTTTCTCAATGGACATTTCTGATCGAAAAGCTATCACCTTAATAGTTAGAAAGTATTGTGAAAAATTACAAAGCAATAATTCTAAAAGTTTATCAGGAAAAAATAATATTACCTCACTAAGCAAATGTAATCTATAATTCGCATATATCAACTTTTTCCTGAGAAGTGAATCTCTATTAATGTAAATGACAAAAAGGAAGTGATAACTTGTTTTCCAACCACCAAGAGTTGATGAAAGCTTATATAGTTAAAATTCAAGTAGGAATACTCTCACAATTTGGGATAAAGCGTACTATAAAAGCATCGGTAAGAGGTATGGTAAATTAAAAGTGGGTAAGTAAATATGTTATTGATAAGTTCATGCTGTCATAAAAATATATATACTTATCTGCTAGGATTCAGGAACTGTTTGTAAAAGCCAATGGTTAAAATTGGCTCGAACGCATAGGATATTGCTTACCACTACTGGGTTTGACTTTTTTTGCTTTCCCTCCTTGTTATCTGCTTGCAGGTGCTAGACATGAAATTTTGTTGATCCTATAAATACCAAAAAAAAAAAAAAAGGGTTCAATCAGCATTCAAGATGACAACCTGGCTAGCTTTCTGATATCCTAACAGGCTTATGTCGATCAATAGGGCAAAATTGGATGGTAAAATAGTACTCCATAATGAATTTAGAAACTCGAAGAAACCATGAATTATAATTCTTTAATTAACATAAACAATATAAGACCTGTTCTTGAAAACCTAGGGTATTTGTATTGGCGTCTGTAGATTGCTGGGATATTACAGGTAGGGGTCAGCTGAAGCTAGAAATTTATCCATGCCCGGGGTAGGTGCTACCTGTGTATTGAAAACTGAATCCATAAGCGGACAAGGTGCACAGGGACCCCTAAGACAATAAATCAACATGTTGAGAGTTTGAGGACCCTTTACTGCCAATAGAATCTGTACATAAATAAAAATTGTAAAAACTCTTAAGAAACCATAGTACAAACTATTCAACATTTCATATCTCCACAGTTAAGAACAACCGTAAGCAACAAGAACATTCCAAGAATGATCTGCAAGGACTGTTTAATCTATTAAGTATCCCTATGCATGTGGTAAGATCAGTATTAAACCTGAGCAAATTTTATGTCTGCTCTATCAAAGGAATACAATCTACTAAACCCCCAACTCTAGCATGAATCCATGATCTATATTATATAATAATGGAGGAAGCACAACTAACTTCATTTACTTAATAATGGAGGAAGCACAACTAACTTCATTTACTTCATACATTTTGGCCATTCTACAGCTAGAACCTGGATCAAAAGGATTATTTTCTGTCTGTAATATGTTCCTATTTGACATATATTCATACATTTTGGTCACAAAATGGAATTTAAATAATGCTTTTTTGCTGCCTCTTCCTTGGCATCTCGTGCTTTGTTTTCTTAGCTTCAAACCCTTAAACTTTCTTTGGTTTTGGCCCTTTTGGGGGGTAATGTCTGACAACAATTGGTTGGCTGTTTTTCATATATGAGGCAGAGTATTGTGGAATCTTTTGGCCGAGCAGCTTGCTTGATTGCACCCATGAGTATAATATCTTACCCCAAGAAGTGTTGAGATAATACGTTTGGGATAAATAAGTTTTCTACAAACATGTGTTTTTACTCTAAATTGCTAAGCTAGTGTACTCTGTTTTCTTTTAAGTTTCCATTTTATCCCTCGGTTTATAATTTTGTTAAGAATTATTAAATTGTTGTATTTATGCCCATCTAAATAAATGATTTATGATTAATACCTCTCCCACCATCTTCCTAATGTGGGTTTTATGTCGAATGCTGTTTACAGCAACACCGGCCCATGAATCCATGATGTTATGAGGGCACCTAGGCGTGATCGAGCATGGCATGGAATCCTTATGAATCCAGCAAGGTTAGACCCTAATCCTTAAAAGTCTTAAGATTATGCAATTAATAACTGGGACCTTGTGCTTCTGTTTTTCTCTTCTTCTTTTTATATACTTTTTTTTTATTGCTGAGTATCTTATCAATTATACTTTAGTTTGTTATCTTTCATCTCAATCTTGATCTAGGGGGACACTTGAGAGGTTATTGCTATTATGATCCTTAAACTTGATTTTTTAGGAATTGTATGGTGCTGTTGAACATACTTAACTATCTAGGGGACTCGACCCTACCCTCGGGGTTGGGCTGTTAATCCTCGTTGTTGGGTGGGCCATTGGCCTTTGAAGTCCTACAAAAAAAAAACTTTAGCATGTGAGTACAGCATTGCCATGAAACACCTTAAATCCTTGAAATATGTATTCATATTCTGCATAGACAACTTATGATTTACATTGGATACTTTCCTGGAACATTATCAGTTTTAAAACATTTAGCAGGAGGTTCAGGCATTAGGCATACAGATATCTAAACAATGCTGCTTGTAGTTTGAATTTGACAGTATGTATTGCTTTTATTGATTCAAAGCCCTAATAAATATGTTCATGGTATTCACCTTGATGATTTCAAGGCTCAAGATCCTATGGAGCTTAGCTACTCTGATTTTGCTTTCCTCTCTATACATTGTGTATGCACACCGTTGTCTTCAAGTAATCTAATTTAATTCTTTTGCCCGCAGGCTGCAGCTAGTACACACCATTACCATGGATTTTGTTTTCCTCTCTATACTTGTTGCTTCTGGCAGTGTGGAGTTACAACAAACAATAGATGCAGAACTTTCGGCTCTAGTATTTCAGTTGATAAATGCCATGGGTAGTGGAATGCACTCTCAGGTTGTATTAAATGAAAGAAGATATGTATATTCTGAACTCATTTTTCTTTATTCTCGAATAAATCTCTCGTTGGAGCATGTAATCACTTTTTAGCCTACACTTAGCCCCTGTTTATTTAATAATTAAAACTACTGAGATGCTTGAATACATGGTGTTTTTTTTAGACACACTTTGCCTTATTTTGGGGAATTAGTGTTTGCCTCTCAATAGGTACCTGAGTAGTTCACATCCTTTTTGACCCATTTTTACGTTCACGGTGCTTTTTTGTCCTGCTACAACTGGATGCCCAATGGGGAGAGATTTATTGTCCCGCTCCCCGTCGGGCATCCGGTTGTAGCATGCTACATCTGGATATGGTCGATTGTTCGCATTATTAACAGGGATTTATGGATTCATATATTAATTTTAGCTGGTGGGGAAAAAAAAATATGCATAGACAGCGGTTTTTTAGAAAAACCGATGTCTTTTAGCGAAAAATTAATTAAAAAAAAAAGAAAGAAGAATGATAGCGGTTTTTTTTAAAAAAAACCGCTATCCTTGTAATTATAACGCGGTTTTCCAAAAAACCGCGGTCTTCTAGATTTTTAAAAATAAAAAATAAAAAACAAGTTTAACAGCGCTTTTTACTAAAAACCGCTGTCCTTCCCATTTTAACAGCGCTTTTGATTTTCCGCTCTTACCGGTACTAATAGCGCTTTGATTAACATCACATCAATAAGCGCTGTCCTTCCCTGTAAAAAACCGCTCTTAATGAGTACTTTTGTACTAGTTTGTCCTTGTCAAAATAACATATATAGAACTGATGCCATCGCACTCTTCTTGATAATGTGATGAAAAACGTCACAAACAAATCAGGGAGCTGAGCCAAACAGCGGCAAAGCAGGAAGAGTAATAAAACCAACAAAGAGCAAACACAGAAACAAAAACAATTGACAGTGAAGATGGTATAAAAAAAATGCTGAGTTTTCGTGTCTTGAAACTTCAACCTATTTATTGCATTCGATCAAACTTCATCCAACGTAAGACATTGCAAAACATGCTCCATAGTCTCCTACTCTATATGACGATAAAAGGACATTTTTTACCCACAATAGGATATGAACAAGAATCATGTATTATTTATAATGCACTTAAAGAAAAAATGTCATTTTCATAAGAAATTAAAAACCTCATTGTCGAATGTCGATGTATCCATTTTCATTTAATCTATTCAAATCCTTTCAGTACGGAAAGAAGGTAGAATACATTTGTGATACTATTGTTAAAGATGAGAGACAAACAGAGCAATTGGAAAGCATATATAGAGAAACTAATGAAATACCATGATTCCATAAGTAAGACCCTGGATTCCAACATTGGCAATGGAGGCACCGACGAGCTCCAAAGTTCCCAAATGCCCAGCAAACATGAGAGTGACAAAGCTGAGCATGTAGTTGAATATCGACACGACAATGGAAGCACCGGAGAGTATTCATAGCAGTCTGGACTACCACCAGGCAACCAGCCTCGGTAACCACCTATCCGCGGCCACAGACTTCTGCTCCAAGAAGTCCTCGATCAAGCCAGATGAGAGGTCCTGGAAACGAACATCGGAATCCAGCACCAATAGAAGAGGCTCATGTGAATCGGGATATATATGGGGATTGAGAGTGAAAAGTGAAGGTCACGTGTTGAGTGGGGTGTTTGTGTTCTGTGCGGCATTTCGTCTAACAGGTTTGGTGCGTGCGGGTGGTTGGCTGATGTGTTGCGGCCGTTGAAAGCAACTACCGGCTAACTATCTTTCAACTCACTCGGGATGGTATCAAATGGAGTGAGATGGATAGTGTGAGTAGATACATACACACAAAGAGATGGGATGGTGTCAATTGGAATCAGAATTTAGATAGATACTATTGAATGTGAGGAGTAGATGCAGAGAGAGAGAGGGGTGTAAACTTGCCCTCTAGCTTTGACCTTCCAACAGTTGACCAGCTGGAAATCATCAGGCGAGTTCAAATGAACAAAATCCAAGGGACTTTTACATAAACACCCCAAACAACTATTAACATACCTATGACATGGTGAAGGACATTTGTGATTTCTACACTGAAGCTTCGTTCCACATACCTAAAATTAAGAACCTTGCAAATTCAGAATATGCAACACCGAATCACGTAAAAAATAAATTACAAGAAATGTAAAGGCACACGGCTTGCCTCTGAACAGGGAGGACAGTCCCCGTCATAGCAACGTCGCCTGCAAGCATGGTGCCCATAGTCCCGTTCTTTCAATCATTTCCCAGCATTAGGAGATATTCAGGAGTTAGCTGAGATCCGACTGGTGCCACAGGCCCCATCATATGTTCAGCTGGAGGATGATCAATTCCATAACTTCAAGAGAAAAGTGAAATCATTAGATAACACAGAGTGAGAGTTGACTTCTTCCCCAGTCACATGTGTCCATGATTCCTTGGGTGAACATGATCCAAAAACCTCGCAAATCGGCATCAATGTGGCAGCCAGCTGCAGAACCTGAGGAGGGGGAGAATATGAGATCATTCCTAACCATGACCCACATTCCTTAACATAACACAACTTTCAAATCTTCAAAACAAAATTTGTCTTATAATTTAAGAGCTAAGAGATTGAGCAAAGTAGGAATTATCTAGATTTGAGCTGGTAAAAAAAGTGCTGGAGTTGCATAGTCCTACTTCAAAACTACTGCTAGAAATCTCACAACAGCCCACTACCTACCTATAAAAATTTCACATCCTCAAGGATTCTAGATTTTTAGATTTGATTAAATATAAAAAAAGGGCAAATTATCAATGAAGATAAAATAGTCCTACAAAAGAAGAGACTATTACATGCATGTAATTCAGCCACTAACATACAACTTATAACTTCTAAGATTTCATAATACATCAGGATAGATAAGAGGCTCATACCAACCCATGCAACGAGAATATCTGAATACAATCAATAGTTGGTATTCGAATGAGCAGAATAGCATGGTTAGTCGGGAGCCTCAAAGAGCTAAAACCAGAACCCCCAAATTATTTAATAAATCGCTTCCCAACTCATAGATCGGTAAATCAAACCCACTAAAGCAAATACAACCAATAATTCAGCGGCTAAAATCAATGAAATTCCTGCTAATTGCTGAAGAAATCCAAGTTCTCACCTTGCAAAGAGGATTATTACGTGTTGAACTAATGCCATTATGGCCAAGAAGTGCAGCCTTCATTCAGCCTGTTTAGGGTTCTTGTTCCAAGCCCTGCGTTTAGGAACAATTGAACTTCCCATAGGTTGCTACAAATGGTCATATCCCTTTAGCCTTCTGTTTAGGGTTTTTGTTCCAATGCCTTAAATTCATGAACAATTGGACCTCATACATGTGGCTGGAAATGATCAAAGCAACTGTTACAGAACTCGAACTACTAACAATTTGTTCATTAGGAGAAGTTAAAGGAAACTAAAATTCCCTTGTTGATTATTAGAAGGAACTCAAATCCTGGTTCATCTATAAAAAATTGACAAAATAAAGCAAGGTTAAGGGTTCGATTTATAGCAGTAAACTTTCTAGTTTAATTCAAACACCTACAATGTCGTTTTTATGGCAGTCTTTTCTTTCAGCTACAAAATTGGGGGATGTACAGTACTACAATTGTATCAGGGTTGATGGGAATAAATTACCTGACTAACTCGCATGAATGCATCTAGATGAGTCAGAGTCAAGGACCGAGGATGATGAGTAGTAACATCCCGAGTGTTCCATTGGGCAAACCTGGCCAGAGGATGATTTCAAAGAAGCATCTTTTGCAGCTGAAGAACTTCTTGTTGTTGTTCTGGAGGTTGTGTACTCAACTGCTCGGCCAAAATAAGTCAAATTAAACATAGCAATTAAACTACTTCGATATCCACAAATCCTAAAAAACTCGACAATGCTGAAATATATCAAACATTTCAAACAGAAATTTAGAAAACGCAAATACAACACACAAAACGGGAGAATCGGTTGAATAAAATGCGAAATAGGAAAGAGGCAATCGAGAAACCAAAAAACAACACTGAAATTGAGAAATTGCGGAACGGAAAGAGGCAATCGGTGAGCAGGTAAGAACTACTTACAATGGCGATCAGTGAGGCGATTGCGCGAACAAATCCCTACAAATTTTGATTCATCCTCTCGCACCCTTGTCTTCTATAGACCTGAAAATAAGAAATCGAAAATAGGAAAGGAAGCCTCTAAATCAGAGGACTGGAACTGAAGGTGAAGAATCGAGGCATCGACGGAAGGCATCGAAATGTTGAATACACCATACAAGCAGTGGTGGCGAAGCCGGCGAACACTCCGACGAGATGTGATTTCCGAAGAAGAATCTGCTAAATGAGAGAGACGCGGCTGGGGGAGAGTAATTAGATGAAATTACATAAAGGGCCATCGAAACAAAAAAATAAACATTTTTAAATGCAAACTTTTGGGGGTAAAATAGTAAAGGGCACAGAAAATGATCCGGGCCGAACATAATTTTAGAAAAATACTGGCCCACATCTCACCTCAGATTGCTGCTAATACGTAACAGTAATTTGGGCCTCAGTTGAATTTTGGGCCGTAGATAACTATAACTCCAAAGGTCCAGATTAAAAGTTGCCTACACGTTTATAGTAGTAAAGATTATATGTATAAGGTGCGGTAAAGACCCAAAACGATTCCCGGTTTGATTTGTATACACGTCATATCATAATATGATTCGATTTCTTATATAACTTTCTCTCGGGGTTTAATTTATATAGCGGAACATCCCTATTAATTTATTCTATTAAGATCGTATAATCTCCTTTTGATTGAATCATTTTTTTAAATAATTAGCCCTATTTTTAGAGCATCGTCAACATGAGATAAAATCTCACAGCTTAGAAGTTAGAAGGTTACACCCATAAAAATTGTCAATGGTGAATGAACCCCTAAGGCTGTTAGTTCTATCTTAAATGGGATATTTGTATTTATTATTACTGTTGCTTTCCACAGAGCAATCACCTTGGTTCACACTGGCTGAATTTAGTGTTTACCCAATTCCAATTGCTCTTTATCTTATCAAGAACATACTGAATGGGCTATTTAGCACAAGTGTTTTGCACAGGATTATTCCTAAGAAACGGTAATTCCCTACTCTGCTTGCTCTTGACTATTTTTGTTTGATGACAAATTCTGTGGTTGAATCTCTACAAGATGTTTTAAAAGTGAAATACTTTGTTCCCTTACATATTTTCTTTAGGAAGGATTAAAAGATCTTCTTTCAATATGGATAAATGCTTTTACTTTGGAAGATCAATTTGATCTTCTCAGTCTCCTTAATTACTAAGTTTGTTGTCAATTTGTCATGTAATACTTGCAAGCCTATTAGCTACAAAGGTAGAACAACGTGTTAATACACATGGATGAGGGTTCAAATCCTTCATAGACTATATTTTAGTGAGTAACAAGAACATTAATTCTTGATTCGACTAAACTGAACAAGAGATTTTGATGCTTGAATTATGAAACAGATTTTTGTCTCATTCGGACTACAACAAATTGAACCGAACTTAGTTTTTTTTACATAATGAAAGGAGACAACTTCCTCTTACATCTAATAATCAAAGTGCATTGTACTAATGTACTCATTATTACATATGCAATGTTGAGCAACAAGCCAACACCTACAAGCTACAAGAGAGTTTTTTATTCTACAAATGAGATATATTATTAATAAAATCATGAGACATAAATTTGATCTTTCCATCAAGGTTGAGATTAATTAGCATATGCGGGAATTGAGCCCGCATCTTTATGCGTATGCAGAACACTCTACCATTTGAGCTAATATTTTTTTTTTTTTTGATCAGATAAGAATTCGGTTGGAAAACCTAACCGATTGCATCCAAACGGATGAGATCATAAAGATCTGGGTATTGTTCCAGTGCCTGCCCGTTAATAGAACGACCAAGGTGTGCAACCTTGTCTGCCGCCCTATTACCCTCACGGGGCACAAAGGAATAGGAGATATCAAAAAAAGATAACAGAATCCCTTTGATATCACCCATAATTAATTCTATTTCCCAGGGACAAGTCCCGCTGTTCTGTAAGCAGTTTATTATTGTTTGCGAATCTCCTTCAACAATTAATCTACTGTATTTGTTATTTCTAGCACTGAGAACTCCATCTCTTAGAGCAATAGTTTCAGCCATAATCGGACTCTGAGTTCCAATATTTCTGCTCCCTATACTTACCACATTTCCATCCGAGTTCCGAATTATAAAACCAGTCGAAGCTTCCCCCAGATTATTAACTGCACCATCGAAATTAAGTTTCAAGACACCCTTTACAGGTTTTTTCCATTTCACATTTTTCCTACTAACCTTTCCTTTCTTTCCCTTAATCCCCGTTGCGTCACTATAATGCTCTTCTTTATCCTCCTTCTCTGCCTTTTCCCATCCTTCTTTTACGGCTTTGATAAAAGCATTTATCTCTAGATGCGTTGGCGTATTAGCTTCCTTAAAAATTCTTTTATTCCTAAAATACCAGATAGACCACCACTTTATAGCCATATCTTCCTTCTTTTTATTTGTTAGCATTTCCCCCAATTTTGTCATTATAACACTTCCCTTACATGAGGTTGCATTAATGCTATTTATTATTCTAGAACATTTGGCAGTCTGTAATATACTATTCTGGCCAAATGGGCATTTAGCAAATAGGTGAATTTCATCCTCACCATTAGCCCCACAAAAACAACACTCGTTAGGGATAGGCGTCCCCCTTTTACTTAACCGATCTCTAGTTGGTAACCCATTTTGGGCTATTTTCCATAAAAAGTTCTTAATCTTTGGAATTGTGTTTATCTTCCAGATCCATTTAGTTGGATCATCGCTAAAAGACTCTTGGTTAGTGAGCAATCGAACTGCACTAGCTGTGGTGTACCATCCCTGTTTATCATATCTCCAATACAACCTATCCGTTATATTATGAATGGGAAGAGGTATGCTCTGTATTTTTTCCGCCCACTGCTTCTCGACGACATTGCATAGCTTATCCTTGTTCCACACACCATTCTGAATGAATTCACTTACTCGGACATCTTCATTTTCTACATGAATGCATCCATCACACTCCATCAGAGGTTTTTCCGAAATCCATGAGTCTTTCCAGAATTTTACAGTTTCTCCATCCCCTATACTCCAAACCAAACCTTTTTTGAATTTATTTATCAGCATAGCAGCGTGTCTCCATTGCCATGAAGAATTATTCTGCCTGGTGTAATTTAAAACGTCCGTCTGTTTTAAATATTTATATCTAATAATTTGCACCCATATGTTATTTGGTTCCGCTAAGGTTTTCCATAATAACTTCATCTGTAACGCCTCATTCATTATTCCAGTTTTTCTTATGTTATGGCCTCCTTTACTTTTTGGCCTACAAACCTTATCCCAACCAATAAGAGGTTTATATTGCAGATCTTTGTTCCAGAAAAAATTTCGGTTAATACGGTCAAGCTCATCATGTATACATGCCGGGAGCATAAAACTTTGCATCGCATATAACGGTTTTGACGTCAAGTTTGAATTGATCAAGTTCGATCTCCCTTGCTGAGACAATACCATTTGAGCTAATATGTTTAGTAAGAGATAATTAAGAGTATATAAATACTTGTAAATTGTAACCTATATGTGGCAATGGAAAGATAGAAACCATACCTGAACATGTAACATGTTCCTCCAAGAACCTCCTCTCAACATCAACCATTCCATTTTCTTCTTTTTTTCTCATCAATAACATCAACAATCGTTCTCACTCTAAGATTCTTCCATTTTCAAATTTATGTCCATGGTGCACTATGAACTTCAAACTACTGATCTTGTTATTATCTTAAAAACTTCAAACTAGGACATTTATTGTTGAAACTTGAGCTTAGAACCAAGGAAATTAAACTGCTTAATGACTAGCAACGAATAAATGGTATCCAACATCCATATGATCCTTGAAACTGTAAAAAAAAACCCAATAAACACATCTGCAATAAAAAAAATTGAACCCTAAAATTGATTCCCTAATTCGAAATAAAATCCATAAACCCTTAATTCAAAAATAAGTGTGAAATAGCTCAACATATGACACAAAAGGAATGAGATTCATATAAAATTGATCCCTCAACCCCTCAATTTGAAAACCCCCAATTCAAAAAAAAAAACCTAAATACCCAATCCCTAAGCAAAGTCTCTATTGATGTTCCACAATCCCTAATCAAAGGTTTTATTGAATTTCAACAATCCCTAATGAAAATTGCAAACACAAATACCTAATCCTCTCACACTCGAACCATAAATTTCACAAAGAGAACAACCAAATCAAAGTTTCACACTCGAATCCCTAATACGTAGAAATTGCAGTTTTGGTTCAACAATCTCTAATGAGAATCGTTGTATAACTATGACTTACCTCCAGATTTGTTAGAATTAACTAATAGGGGGACGACGCGAAATTGATACAAACCTCAGGCGTACCATGCGAATTTAGCAAAAAATTTGTGCATCGTGCGAAATACGCAATACCACAGGGGTACCAAGCGAAATTTTCATTAAAAATAATATTATAGTCGTTGTTTAAAACATTGACTTTGTTTTGTTTTTTTTTCAGTTTACTATCGAAAGAGGTAAAAAAGCGTATATATATAAACTCCAACTTTTTTGGGGGATATGCCTTCTCTTTTTCAAATAGAAATTAGGGGTGTGCAGAAAAATCCGACACGACTGATACGATACGAAAACACGAAGATACGATAAGAAAAAACACGATACGAAAAGGATACGACACGAACCGCTAAAATTATAGAATTAGCGTGTCGGATACGGATTGGCCTTTTCTAATTATCGGGTACACGACACGACACGATTTTTTTTTTACAATTAAACTGTAAATATGTAATATAAATAAAAGAGTTTCTTAAAATTTAATGATATTGAATTAGCACAGTTGGTTGAGGCGTTTTGTGGTTTGCATGTAGGTAGGGGTTCGATTCTCAATAGCGTACACACCGCCATTTTTATTTTTTTTAAAATACTGTTTTTTTATATAAATGGTTCGTATCGTGTTACACGGGTATCCGACACGAAACCATTTCGTGTTTTCATGTCGTATATCCGGTACTTATCGTGTCGTGTTCGGATCGGCCTTTTTTATCGTTATCGGTTTCGTGTATGCGACATACCGTATCGTGGCGTGTCGGTACCCGGTTGTGCACATCCCTAATAGAAATTAAGAGGGTGGTTATGATTTGGATTTTTTTGGGGATATGCCTTCGCATTTTAAGCTCTTTTGCAATAAATTGGAAATTAAAAAAATAAAATTACAAAGTCGTTGTTTTAAACAACAAATTTGTTATTTTATTATTTTTTAGTAGTTGGAATAGAGTCACTGTATCAAACAGTGACTTATCCCTACTTTGGTTAACTCCCAAATAAGTTTGGTTTTTTGGCTATTTCGCTAATTTTTCCCCATTTTGAAAAAAAAAATTCCCCTAAAAAGAACTTATATGTATCTATTCTTTTAAAAATAGAGTGAAAACTTGTCATGTGATTGATTATAAACAATGACCCACCGATATCTTCCAACCATCCAAAGGTACATCCTTTCAGTTTCGAAAACACATTCAATTACATTCTCATTCCTATTCTATAGGCATTCTTTCTTTTCTTTAAGTTTTGGGACGAAGCTTATTTTAAGTGGGGAGGAATGAAATACTCCAAAGTATTTTTGAGGATTTCGTTTCAAGTAAATAATTTTTTTTTTATAAAAGTTCTTTTATTTTGAACTTAGTAAAGATTTTTCAAAGTAAATGTCTATAAAGTTTGTAACTGTTTTTGGTACATTTTATTTTTAATTCTAATTCATTTAATTGAACTTTTATAAATAAGTTATTTATTTTGAGTTCTATTATTTTAAGGCAAATGTTCATATTTTTCTTCAAATACAGAGGGATTTATAAATATCACTTATTTTAATATACGTAAAGTATTTAATATAAGGTTTTGGTAAAATATTGTTACATAAGATATAAAATGTATTTAAGTTAAATGTTTGGTTATTTTTGTTATTTTGTTTATGTGGAATTTTAAAATAAAATTTCGGATACACATATACGTATTTATGAATATGTAAAGGGCTTAAATCAGTTTTCTTTTAGTTAGGGTGAGCCAAATCGGACCAAGAAAAAGAAAAAGCTCGAACCAGGTTCACTGAACCCTTCTTCTTCCTCTTCCACGTTCAAACTCACTGTAAAACCAAGCTGAAATTGCACCTCCTTAAATCTAGCCGGATCTTACCGTTTTTGTTTCTAGAACGTTATCTATCCATTGATAATTAATGTTAAACTGTTCTTCTAGAATGTTCCATATCCCCAAATTCAAAGTTCATCCAAATCCGCTTAATTCAGGCTGAGTCTCATGAAATTGAGGATTGGGATAAGGTCGGAGATGATTATCTAGTTGATTTAAGGATTTATTTTAATTCAATCTGTCTCTTAATCTCCTCCCCCCTATGTATCCTTTTCGGGATCCCTTTCCAAGCACACCGCCAACATTTCTCTCCATATATGAGCCCTCAAACTAGTTCATTGTGTTCTACATATCTTAATCTACAATCTTCTTCACAAAGACATCCCAATTCAGAAATCCCAATTTTTTAATTCGACTTCACCGGAGCCGCCTCGTCTGCCTTCGTTCGTCGCTGCCGAAGCAACAATGTATAAGCCCTTGGAGGAGCACCTAGCAAGCAAGAGCAGAAAACTGCCACCCACGTCCGCCGCCATGGGTCGTAACACCGCCAGTAGATTGTCGAAGTTCTGCCAGAGTGTCACCGGGAAATAGCTGTTGGAGTGTTATGTCAAGCTGATTATTGAAGTAGGTTAATTGTATAAAACCTCCCATGCTTTCGGTTTATGCCCCTATTTCAGCCTATTTAGTTAATTTTAGGGGAAAAAACCCACACTTCTCGGGGTTGTTTTAAATGCTTCAATCTCTTTAATCCGTAGTGTTTCATCAATCTGTATACATTTACGAAGGAATTCAAGTCCACCAAATTGTTCAAGTCAAAGCTTGTGACTTCAACCAAGACAAGTGACTTTCCGAGCCTTTTTGCTCACTTGTGTCTTTCGTGTCTATAGTTGTTTCTTTCCGTTGGTTGCTTGCCAAGTTAATTAACATAAATTGTGATTCCCGTGCTTGTCTAATTTATTGAACCAATAGTTTGAATTTAGAAAGTATAATTGGGGTAATGTTATTATTTGATTTCATTATAAAATAATTACATAGATACCCACCTTTTTATTAAAGCATGATTTATATTCTTATTCTTTCATCCTCATTGGTTAGAAAAGGGATATGTTTATTTGAGGTATCCATCTTGTTTATTCGTATTCATTTGTGATCACCTACGATGTCTTAAGTAAATAGTAACAATGTGAGGATTGTATGTTGCAATTGGAACTCAATTGAATCAGGATCAATTCAAAGTAAAATGTATCAATCAATGTAAAGAAATGTGAACCGTATATGTTGTAACGTTAAAGTGTCGTGGTAGAGTTAGGTCGGGGTCGTTATTCCTCGGTCTGAAGTTTTCATAAAACTAATAAACTTCCATGCAAGGTGATACACAACCAAAGAGGTTTTAGGTCGTTATCCACTATAGACAGAGTGGGACTGGTAGTATTCGATAAAAAAAGATAAAAGACGTAAAATGCATAGCATGTGAGTACATGAGTGAAGATTAATATATACTTAACAAACGTGGTTTGAACTAGGTATTGGGGGCCACAAGATCAACCCTTAATTGACGGTCTCAGCCCGCGGTTTAAAAAACACTCCGGAAGAGTCCTACTCTCTGGGTCAATTTTGGGCCACACCGAGTACCTTTTGAGTCAATACTTAGTTTAGACATTATAATAATAAATAATGTATTAATAACGTAATGGGTAGTAATCATAACTTACTCCAAGTTATATCAATTCCATCCATAATCGGGATATGGTTCCTAACACATCTTTTCTTACTCAACCCTTTAGGTTTATCCGTATCATAGGAGGGTCGGGTCTCAAATAAGCCAGCTCACCTAAAATACTTGAATCTCATTTGGATTTAATTTATCATCATTTTATGGTCACTTGAATCCAAAGTTATCTTTACTCTCATGCTGTCAGTTGCTTGTTCTCGCAAACTAACATTCATTTGTTTAGATCGTTGGTGTCCTTCATTTCAATTGGATGCCAGGCCGATTTTTCACAAGTTTAGGATAAAGCCCTACAAGGTTGAAGATTGGAAATGTGAGTCGAAATTGTCTTCAAATGTTTTCGTATTTTACTACAGTATTGGTACAACCGTACAAGAGTGTCTCTATCATAAATGTATAAAAGTTGTCTTTTATTTGTTACTGAAAATTTATAACGATATTGTTGTACATTTATTTATTTATTGGTTTTATTTAAAATCTTTCACTATCTATTTATCATCTTGTTTGTGGGAGCATGGTTGCATGTCTCTATAAGATTAATGTGGTTACAAAGACATTAAAATCCAAGTAATCAATGACGTTATAGCATTCCCTTGGGTTATAAGAGGGGGTGTTCCAAATAAATCTCATCTCAAGGTTTGCAAAGCTCTACTTTTTATATTTACAAATATGTTGTTTCTCTTTTCTTCCATCTCCTAATTTGTATGAACTATATCATATTATGTAGAGTTATCAAACATCTTCACAACTTATTAAAAATAATAGTTTGATTTAATATTTATCTTACACACGTAACATAACCAATCAGTTTTAAAACATAAATTTGATATGAATTTTGACTTATAAATGTAAGGGTAATTTGCTAAACTAACCCTAATCTTCGAAAGGTTTGCAAGGTTAACTCGATCCGAATTTTTTTTTACAGAAAACCGGATCAGAGGTAACATGTGTACTCGCTAGCCCGTTGCAAAGGAGAGAGAGAGGGAAGAGAGAAGGAAGGGGATCGGAGGCGGGCGAGAAGGGAAGGAGAAGAAAGGGGATCGAGGTGAGGTAAAAGCAGAGGCATTTCCCTTGACGGTGGATTGCTCGAGGCAAGGGGCAGGTGGAGGCATCTCCCTCGAGGCGAGGCGCATTTTCGTTCAAGAGATTTGAGCATTGGAGATCCTCGTTCTTTAATCTGCAAAAAACCTCAAAAGATTTGAACATTTTCGTTGGGTTTTGTGGGTTGCGATGAAAGAGGGGGCTGGGTTGATTAATATCTAAACGAAGCTGGGCTCGGAATCGATGGTGAAGTGGTCAGATCTGAACGAAGGGGCTAGGAGGGTCAGACTTTCAGAGGCCTGCTTCTGTTCATATTCTCTGTCGTCGATCAATTAGGCTCTCAGGTTCGTACTTCTCTTCACCTCTTCAATGATTAGGGTTTGCATAATCTCTATAAGACTTAATCCATATGAGCTTTATGGAGAGTTGGATTACTAATTCATTTGTTATCTATTTGCTGTTGATTTGCTTAATCAATTCGTTGTTCAATTGTTATCTATTTGTTGTTCATTTGTTATCTATTTGCTCTGGATGATCTCGAGAGCCCTCCGATATGATTTTGTACATATTCTCTATTGATTTGCTTAATCAATTCAAACTACAATAATAATCTGAAATAGTTTAATCCAACTAAGCATATTTTGGGTGTTAATGGGGACCCTTATAAATTGGGATTGGTGATTGCTAAACACTCATAGGAGTACCAATGATCGGTAGTTTATATCAAATGCTTATCCACTTTGGTATGAACCACTACAATATAAATTTTCAAAGAGATGGTAGAAGATGAGATTAACAATATTCAGATGGATCAAGGTGTGAGACGGAGGTGGACAAGATGAGATTAACAAATATGTCAAGATGATGTACATGACATGTATTACCTTTGACATGATAGTTGATAGTGTTGACATGATAGTGCTCTAAGATTATGAGACATTCAATCTCTTTATTATTATTTTCTGA
This sequence comes from Persicaria tinctoria, assembly GCA_037127255.1. Lineage (NCBI taxonomy): Eukaryota > Viridiplantae > Streptophyta > Magnoliopsida > Caryophyllales > Polygonaceae > Persicaria > Persicaria tinctoria. The sequence continues at coordinate 37,469,088 of JBANSL010000003.1, read as the reverse complement.
ACATTTTGTTGCTGTCTTCGCAGCTCTCGCGAAGGAATTCTTGCTGAAGGAATTCTCGTTGAAGGAATTCTGAACATTTTGTTGTTGTTTAAACATTTACATACCTATTGCTTTATCTATTGAATCATTTGAGAAGAAAATGACTAATTAGTTGAAGTATGATTGCATTTCCATAATCACCACATTCTCCTTCAACCACTCAATATAACAATCATAGTATATACACACAAAGCTATGTTTTGATGTGTAAAAACTAATTGTAATGGTTGTCAATTAGAATATGGTATACCTTTCCTTTGTCCTTTTACATTGTTTGACTAATTGATGGTAGGATGGATTTGATTTCATTGTCTTTTCTTTTCTTATCTTATATTGTAGTAGTTTTAACAAAGGAAACCCACAAAGTTGTGTTTATGTTGTTTATTATTCATAATTGCTATTGTCATGTATAATTTAGGCCAATTTATATGCATGTGGTAGTTGTGTAAAAGAAGAGGTAAAGTATTAGCAAACAACAATATACACTACAAAAAAAATTGCTTTAGAAACGGCTCAATTCCGTCGCAAAAGGTAGGTTTGTCGTCGCAATAAAAAAATTGCGACGGTTTTGCGACGGCAAATCGTCGGCCACTAGCCCTAGGGTAGGAAATACTCGTTTGCGACGGCAGATACCGTCGCAAAACAAGTATCTAAGTTCCAGACTTGACCTTCTTATCCTGCTGAATCTTCTAACCAATCTGATACTAAGAGTCGAACTCCAACTCCAACAAACTTGTTTGATGAACACTTGATGCATGCTATAATAGAAAACCAAATGCTTTTTAAGGAAACATGTTAAATATAGACACACGTCAAATATATGCTAGTGCTATCCATCTAGATTGAAAGGAATGACTACAAGTCTATAATGGCTTTCAACTACACTAATCAGCAAGAAAATGTAGCTACAAATTGTGATAACTAGGTACAATTAAAACCTAACTACAAGATACCAAACACCATGCACATTCCATGGAGGTAGTTAACTCAAAGATACCAAAGTCTAATAAGGTACCTCAAACTCCATTTGGATCCGGTGGTTTTGTCCAAGCTTTTTTCTCTCCTATCGTCGACATCAACTTAACTTATGCACTCAGAGTTTACTCAATCTGACTTGAGAGTTTTCTAATCCTACAATTCAAAATTTTAACATAAGAAATTATATTATAGCATAATAAAAGCAATGAGATGAAATGACCAACATTCAAGCACCCTAAACTTATTTCAAGTTGCGTCCCAAGCAAAGAAACATACGAGGAAATAGCCATTAATAAACAAAGAAATGAACAATATTTATCAATAAAATAATAAAACAACACTTGTACACTCATTTTTAAGAAAGGAATAGATTGGGGTAGATAATACGATGAACTATCAATCACTGATTTCAAATCCGAACAACACCCTGAAACGGGCTTTCAGGTGATGCACTTAAACATCGACCCCTTCCTTGTTAGTTAAGGCATAACACATGCTCATTGTCTATACAAATCACCTAAAACAATAGCTCATAAATTCCAATTGGCAATAGCTTTAAAAAGTTCAAAGAAACACTACAAGAATTTCAGCTCCTTTACATGTATATACTTTTGAACATTTTCCATAGCCCAAGAAAAGGTTAAGGCCATCATATATAGATAAAAATTAAGTTTGTCACATATGTTAAGAGGAGAACTTCTATTTTTAGATTAAAACAGCTAATTGATGAATCCACTTATGTAACAAAGAGAATAAGAGATGAAGAACTCACCATTTTCTAAAGCTCTAGGCCCTGCCCTCCAAAATGACTAGATTAAATATACAACTAATTTTACAAGTATTCAGCTCAAATGAGGTTGAAGTGCAAGTAAGAAAAATAAACAAAGAAGAAATGGAAATAAAACCAAATAATGCAAAAATATATCAGGGACAAAATTTCAGAGAAACAAATGAGAAATGGTCATGTTGTAGAAATTACCTGGAATGGTATAATATGCTTTGCTGGCTGTTTAATTTCTGAGCAACTAAAACAACCAGAAGAGTTCCAGACAGTAACAACTCCCCACATCTACATGTTAAGAAAGAAATTCAGCAGAGACCTATGAAAGGAAAGTTATTACCAAAATGTATACATACATCAAAAGATTAGCAATACATACCGGGGATATAAAGCTATTCGTTTTAGAGACCTCTCCATTTGGAAGCTTCGGTAAAAGAGGACATTCATTTGCATATGGTAAATATCTGACATTTCAGAAGACAGTGAGACAAAAATCACTAACATAAACCATGCCCAAAAGTAAATAATAGAATGTCGGTGATGATGGACTCACTGTTGAACACTATAAATCTCCAAATAATTAAATAATGATACGAATTAATACATATAAATATAATCATCTTCCCAATAAGAAACAAAATAAAGAAAAAAGTAAAAAAAAAACGAAAAGTAGGAAGACATGTAAAGCATCCAGAGTCACTCCTTGTGCTCCTAGTTCACATTCTAGAAATTTCAGCATTGTTTGTAAAAGATAAAAATGAGCAAGTTATGGAATACTTGAACAAAATCCATGGATAGTAAAGAAAAGATGAGAAAAAATTGGAAAGAGAGAGAGATGGAAAAGGAAATTTGGAAACATAAAACAACTTTTCTCACTCTTGAAGGCCCCCAATCTGACCATAGAATGAAAATTTACTGATTTTTAGTATTGTACTTGGGAGGGACATGTCTCAGTATTAAAAAAATGCAAAGAAACAAAAAAGGATAACAAATAATCACACCAAGATTTACCCATTTCCTTTACCACAGGTTTATGCAAGTCCTCCATTTCACCCTTGTACTCTTCCTATTACGGTACTACACTACAAATCTTTGAATTTACCTTTTTTTTTCAAACATCTCCACATAGTAAAACACGCAGGTTGTTTCCCACATTGCATTGCAAGTGTATGCTCACTACTAGAATACTGTCAATACACATCACCGGATTTAAGTCTGTCAAAAAACAACAGATGTGAAAAATAATCTATTACATTAGTAATTTTTGTTGTGATGTATAAACGAGTTTATAGAACTGTCAGACATTTAGACAGATGTGAAAGTATTGGTTCTGAAAAATCTAAAATACGCGCGGATTTAAATTTTCTAAGTTTGGATGAGCGGGATTGAAACATATAAAGAAATTGGAGGGATTTCAAAATTTGAGGAAAAATATAACACTTGTAAAATTTTCCATCTATTCACATTCATTCACTCACTAGATCTGATAACACTTGCAAAATTTTCCCCCTCTCTCCCAAAATTTCCCTCTCTCCACATTCACAGATCCTCTCTTCTGTAACCCAATCTTCTGGATGCCCTCTCCACCGCCGGCGTCACCACCACCGCCACCTCTCCTTTCTCCCAACTTTAATCCTCCGCCACTTCTCCTCTTCCTCCTCCCCATAGATCTGAACACCCAAACCTAACAACTAATCCTCCTGTCACTTCTCTTGCACACAGATCTGAGAAAGTGAGAAGCACCGGCCACCTCTTTCTCCGGCCTCTTCAGTAAAGCGAAATTCTTTTCATTTCCCTCACTCCTCCGACTCTGTGCTCCGACTCCTCGGCGACTGTGTTTCCTCGCCGACTCCTCACCCGTCGACCTCGCTATCGCCTCACCAACTTCCATTGCAGACACCTCGCAGAGTCGCAGACTCCTCACCCGCCGCGACCACCATCGTCGACTCCTCTTCGCGGCCATCCTCTTCAACACCATCCACCTCGCTGCCGTCCTCTTCCTGAAGAAAATCCCTAATAAGAGCCTCCTCATCCCAGGTAAACAAAACCCCTAACTTTTAGATCTTTCAAAAACCCTAATTTGTAGCTTTCAGATCTTTCAATAACCCTAATTTGTAGCTTCCCTCTTCTTATTAGACCCCTATTTTGCATCTTTCAGTTTCAATGGAAGCGTTAGCACACCCCTATTTTGCATCTCCAGGTTTTACCCTTCTTCCTCTTCACTTTACCAGGGATCAACTAGGGTTAGATGTGTTAAATGGTTTCCAGTTTCTGATTTGGAAATATATGGTTCTTGGATTGCGATTTTTTTTTTTGTAGATCTAGGGTTTGTTGTTGTTCTTCTTGAAATAAATCGATTACTCTGTATATGTTACCTTCACTTTACCGGATGTTTTAAGTTCTCCAATTTTTAATATTATATTTGACATCTATGTTATATATGTAATTGTTTGTATCTTATTTGATACAAGTGTCATATCGATCATCATTAGGATGTATCTTAATTCGTAAGTTGATCGTTATCCCAATCACTCTGAATGCACTTGGTCTATTCTTGACAAGATTCGATGAGCATATGATCATTCTAATACCTGATCTTTTGATCCAATAATCTGCTATTGTGTGAAATTTTAGGACCTTAGGCTTTTAGTTGAAAATGAGCTCCCTGAGTATGATTGCTGTCAGACAGGTAAAGAGCGAGACATGAGTCTTTCTTAGCTACTAACAAGTAGTTAAAGCGAAATGTAACCAAGTACCATTTACTGATTTGAGTACTTTTGCAGTGAATGAGGAAGCTTGCTAATACATATGGGATGTGCAAAGTTGTGGAGAATTGATTAAAAATTGTAGCTTTTCTGTTTCATAGACTGTTATACTACTTGTTAGAAGTTTCATAGATTTTGTGATCAATCTTATGGCATATGCATAATCTGCTAAGCATAAGTCAGATGAACTTGAAAAAAAAATGTTGTTTTAATTGAACCTGCTGGTTCCTGGCATTGCGTGTTTATTAAGACTCATTCAGATCACACACAAATATTCATTGAAGGTTTTCATGTATTGTTCATACCGTTCCCGGCCTCCTTTGGAGCCTTGGAGGCATCATTTTTTCCTGTTTCGTACCGATCTTTTCAGCCAATACATGTTGTCAATCTGTTATTCATCCCTAAGTCTTTTTTTTCCTTCCAGTTTTGGTGTTTCATTGCCATGGTTGCTACTTTGAGCTCCCTGGGTTTTATAACGCTATTAGATAACCTTTCGTGTATAGCTCTCCTTGGTTTTAGATGTCTCCAGTTAGTTTACTCCAGCTCTTTTGAATTCCATATTGAGTGCTTGTGATCAATCTATCACAAAGAGAGAGTTGCTTGAGCAAGTTCCTTAATGGAAAGAGCCTGACCAGACAAGTCTGATTCGGTTAAAAAGTAATCGGTGTGTTTTAAGTTATAGTAACAAGTCTGAAATTATCATCCTTCTTAATTTGTCTTTAGTTCTTTGTTTCCGTTCTTCATTTATTTGCATTTCATTGATGTTGTGTTGCATAATATGAGTGTATACTTCTTTTGTAGCAAAGAGAATGATGGAAACATATCAGTAATGAGTTGAAGCATCAGCAAAAGTCAGGTAACGGTCTTGCTTTTAGCTATAAATTGGATTCTTATAACCAAAGTATACTATGCTTTGTCAATTTTTTTAAATATATTATTATTTCTTATTGTAGAAGTTGTGAACGAGAAGTTCAACCAAAGGCAAAACAAATCCAGGAGGTAGAGTTCTTGGAACCGTTTGTTTGGCTTGGTTGTGATCAAATCTGTGGCAGATCTTCTGACTCCAGGTCCTCTGTGATCTTCAGCTCTTGTTGTTCACTTTGTCGTGCCTTGTCCACCATGTTTTCCAAGCAAGTTTGCACATATAGAATCTATTAACTTTGTGCTGATGAATCTTACTTAACTGGCATTTAATCTTGTGTTTTTTGTTGGCGTTTAAGAAGTTTCAAACTTTGCACATAAATCTTTTATATCTATTTGTCTATATATATATATTCGATCTGATTTAGTGCTAGGAGCTTTATTCAGCAACTGATCTCTGAATGTGGTATGATTGTTATGACTATTACTGGATTAAGATGTTTAACGTTGCTGGAGAATTGTATGAGTCTTTGTACGTAAATGTGGATATTGTAGCTAGTTTAAGTGTTCATTTGATGCTGACAAGTTCTAACTAGTTTGCCTAAACAACTTGGATCTTCTTTATCTTAGGATTTTGATGCTTAAATGGGTTGTGTTCACCTTGTACTTCTTTATATTTCTACTAGGCAAACTTGATCAGAACAACGGCTCTGAATTTGCTCTGAATTATTTACATGATGCTGGAATTCAGTGGAGAGCAGCATCTCCAGTCATGGTATTTAATGGTTTCATCTATTTTTTTCCGTAGTTTGTATCCTAGAAATGACCTGGGAAATGTAATTTTGGATAATATATGTGTACAAGGTTGAAGAGATGCACTCTTAAAACCGCTCACGTGTGTTTAGGCATTATTTCATATCTGCTCTTCATACTTTTCATTGTGGTCAAATGTGTCTAGACATTGGAGTAGTGGCAACCGAAGTGGCAATAGAAGGTCTGAACGAGTGGAAGAAGCAACGAACGACGAATAGGAAGATCGTTGCATACTTGCATCTTGGCCTCGATATGCAATCGAAGAGTGACGAAGCTCTACAAACGAAGGTTTACATCAATGGTGGACATCGACTCGGCTACAACCCGATGAGTCCCTATAGACGTCGAAATTCAGGGAGTTCAATAGCCTATCCATTCATCATCCCTGCATTATTCGTTGTTTGTTAGATTAGCTTTTGGTTCTTGTGTCGTTCTTGTATGGTTGGACCTCTTAGGAATTTTTATGCTTTTGTTTTTTTCCCTTTAGAGGAACCTCTGGAGCCGGGATTACCTTGAACCTCGTAAACATATTGTTGTGCCCTCTTTGTTTAGGTTCAATTGGTTTGGGTACTTTAAAGTACCCATCATTTGTGCAGTTTTATTTTATATCGAGCAAAGGGTGTTGTGTATCAAACGAAAAAGTATCGAATTATAAATGAACAGTGTACTGTTGTGCCTTAACAGCTATGAAATCGAACCATTTCATAAAATGGATGTTAGTATCATTATAGACATCGTCTGAATAATTTAAATGAATGTGTAACATATATTTTTACATCACAAAGTTAATATAAATTAATATATATTGCTAACAACAACCTCGTTATAAAAATCTAAAAAGATGTCCATATCATATTAATACATTAGTTATTTACATATTTCATATGATAGATTATTTTAAAACAATAAAGAATTACAAATTATATATATGAAATTAATATACACAAAATCAATATAATAGAAAAGATGTCTATTTTGTTTTAATACATTAATTATTTTAAAAATAGTGATGTAAATGTAAAATTTAGGCTTGATATGGACATCTTCAAAAGTTTATAAATGAAAAATAATGAGACTTTAACAACAAGTAAACATGTCAAAAATAAATTTGAGGGGTTGATATATATCTGTATTCAAAATAAAACAGATGTTTTAACCAAGAAAAGACATCGGCTTAAAACCGATGTTTAAAAGTTGATCTTTTACTACACGCACAAAGAGGTCGGAATTTTTTTTGAAAGACATCAGTTCACAACAGATGTCTAATTGCATTTTTCTAGTAGTGGCTTACTGGAATAACTGCAAGAATCAGAGGTAAATGAAGTTGACATGTGAACTTGTAAAAGAGAACCAAATAATAGAAGAGGCCAAACACCTATATGGACATAGTCGATTAAGTTAAGTGGTTGTGTTCGTCATCTTTGAAGATTAGATTTCCTATAACCTGAATTTTCCCCAAGATATGTTTAAACCTTAATTCTTCACAAAAATTATCAAAAGCAGTTCATAAATTATCAATGAGATGATATTTGTTTTGTAATGTAACAACCACACTAAGCAACCTTTTCATTCCAAATTAGCAAAGTACATTCCATGCCCTCTTTTAGCCACTTGGACTTATCTCCAACATCTCCTTATTTAATAAAATATTCCGCATATGACGTTTCCAAACCATAAATTACTCAACGACTACAACAATCTTCAAACCCACATGTTATAATAGGTTGTTACATTACAAAACAAATTACCAAATCCATGAATGTCCACTTTGTAACGGCCCAAATAATTTCCTAAAATCTTTTTTCCCACACTTACTCTCCACCTGAGTCTAGTAAGGAAAAAGGAGATAGAAAAATATTCAGGTTACGTTTAGAGGGAGGGCTTACCCCTCTTCCCGATCTTAGCAATCCAAGTACGAGTTATATATTTCTTATGTTAAATTATAAACCTATTAAGTCTTAAGAAGTAAGCAATGCAATTCAAGAAAAAATGGGATTTCAAACCCTCAAAACGTTCAAATAATCCAAACATGATTTTTTACTTTCACACGAGAACCTGTCCTAATTCAACTAGTCGAAACTAATAAAGGAACAATACGAGTTTAAATCAAAGTAGATACAAAACATTTCTAAATGACAACCTTAACCAAAACAATTGTAAATCCAAGTTGTAATAGCTGCGAAGTCTTCTTAACACTCTCGTCCCATGAGAAAACCCCGCCATAGAAGCGATCAACAAGCAAAGGGAGCGGGTACCTGACACTATCCACGAAGTCAGGCCCGGTAATCGCCTGCGGGTCCTCTGACCGCGCTGAGGCCATATAACATGCCTATACCTAAATAAAGGATGACTAATGCAGTACAATATTTAAATCACATAAGCATGCTTTGACAGTTAATTATAATATGCAGAAAAACTGTAAAGGGCCCAAGGCAATGCCAAGTGGTATATCCCTCTCCTACCTCTGCACCCCTTCCCGTTAGTGCAGAGACTGGCCAGTTCGGTGCTATAGCGTAGCAATTTCCTCGTGGTGGTGCACAAACCACGACATCATCATATCATATCATCTCATCGCTTGCCCGATGGTGCTGGGCTATCATATCGACTCGATTGACTCAGGGCAACCCGATGGGGCTGGGCTACCCTATGAACCTAGCAAAGACTCTAGGACTATCACAGATAACGGCCGTTCTGTTTCAAACACACATAGTAACCATATGCTCAGTTCAATGCAATCCTAGCATGATGCTACATGGCATGCTTTAATATGCAACAAAACTACACATCACATGACACATCAGGCAGGAGGTCCAGGTTGTTGAGTAAGTCCCGTAGGATACTTACGTGGAGTCTTCACATCCAACTAACCAGCAAACAAGTCACTAGATACTCGTCCATCGGCCAACAAGCCACTCAGAAAATCATCCAATCACACTAGCAAGTAATAAGCAAGGAACAACTCATCAATACATATTTAATTAGCACACAATCAGACTTTCAAGTCAACACAAGATTCAACAATATTTCATTCCAATAATCTGGCATTCTCATCATTCTCGATTAACCTTGTTCCAATCAAGTACGAATCCTAGTCCAAAGCCTTACAAATACCGTCATTCAAAACATCTTACTTCACATCAAGCTCGGGTTTTCCTAAACCATTTTCTCAAGCAAACCATCAATTATCAAATACTCGAATACACAAGATAACTCTAAGTTCTCAAAATCCATGATTAACAAGTCTTCTTTATCAAAACTCGCATAATAGATCATGCTCAAGAAGTAACCAAGCTAAGTTGATATTTTAAGAAATCATTTATAATTTAAATTACAAGAACTACTCTACAATCAAGCTCAAAAGTACAAGAGTGTAATAGTTTGTAGAACATCTTTTATATAATCTCACTAACCAAATTCATACACAATAAGCACAACACTTAGATGTATAACAAGTTCTTATACTCTTTCTTATATTGTACTATATAATTTTACTAATCTTGGCCATTCATAGCTAATCACTTGGTTTCTAAAAGGATAAATCATATCATGTTCTCACCTTATTGCATACACCAAGTTATCTAATTAGTGTACCAATTTTAGTTCAACACACGAGTCAGATTACAGTACACCCTTAAAATCGATATGAGGGTGATTTACTTGATTACACAAAAGAATCAGTGAATAATATATAGATTACAGTACACCCTTAAAATCAGTGATTTACTTGATTACAACACACGAGTCAATCACGGTTATAATTAGGGCATAAAACTCAGTGATCATTTCCTCGAAAGTAAAGGCTATATAAGGGATACTAGTAACATACAACACTATGGGAGTGCATATAAGTAGCATGTAACAATACACACGACAACAACTCATACTAAGCCCAAAATAATCATGTGAAATATAGCAGGAGCATGAGAGATGGGTAAAAGGGAATAATATGACCATGAAGCAATTATGACTATCTACCGTTATACCAATGTCATGATATGCATATACGTATCAACATGAGCAGGAATATTACATGTAACTAAATGTACTGTCATATCAAGTCATGGATTGCTCAAGTGTGGTTATCATCAAAATCCGATAACAATTTTCAAGGGTGACATACTACAAGAGAATAACACGTATATATCACAGGATCATCACGTAAATTTATATGGCTATCATGGCATGTGAACATGCGATGTGTAAGGTCCTTAAAGCATGATAATCATAGAGTTATAGAATAAGTTAAGGAGAGACAACGATGAGAGATACACATATAAGCAAGACGTTAACCACATATATAAGGCATAAAATCATAACATAGCTAACTCAATAACATTTAACAAGTATAATCAGACACGGATCAAAGGAGCATGTGACGAGAAGACGCAAGAAGTATGACAAATCTACCACAAAACCGCATTAGAATTAGTAAAGGTATGATGTAGACGGGACATACAAGCACAACATTACTAATTCAATTATATCTAACATTCTTAAGCATTCCAAAGGACAATCGGTAGCAAAAGGAAGAATGAAGAGACTATCATGAATCTATGATTCAGAGTAATAAACAATAACATATATGACGCATAAAATCAGGTAGTTCACAAGTCATGGACCCTATATGACACTAGTAACATCAAATAGGCATATGAGCACATAAACATATGATTATACATATCAACAATTGTCCTTTGGAATGCTTAAGCATTCCAAAGGACAATCGGTAGCAAAAGGAAGAATGAAGAGACTATCATGAATCTATGATTCAGAGTAATAAACAATAACATATATCACGCATAAAATCAGGTAGTTCACAAGTCATGGACCCTATATGACACTAGTAACATCAAATAGGCATATGAGCACATAAACATATGATTATATATATCAACGTGGATCTAGATAAAACAAGTATATAACGCAATCGCACATCAAAACATGAAACATAACGAGACTACGATTATAACCAAATAAGAGTTTCTCAAGGCAACAACGACTCATCCCCACTGACTCCACAATCCATTCTGAAAAGAATCTTAGTTGTTTCTTAGGGAGGCGATATACCTTGGGGCTGACACCGGCCATAAGTAAGACATTCAAACGAAATTCCCGAGTGAGCAAATATGGGAAAAGACTCTTGGTACAAAGGATGAGATCCAACTGATTTTTAAGAGTCACCCATAAAGACCTTTTTTTGTGTTGTACTTCCTCAAGACAATTAGCTCTCCAACTTATATATACCCATCCGCAACAGACAAGGTCCATATGGTTTAGAACGTAGATAACCAACATGAAAGAAGGAGATGAACGAGGGAGAATCAAAGCGACGACAAAATAAATTAAGAGCAATGAATCCCTGAAATGGAAAGGGCAACCTTCATAATTCAAGACTCTTGTTAACAACCTAAGAATGGAATACCTGGAAATGAGTCATATTGCCATTCTAAAACCCTAACTATTAAGGGCGACACGAGTAAATGGCAATCAAGTTGAAATCGAGGAATAAGATGGTGAGAAAGCATACTCTACAACAAAACGAAAGATAATGGCAATCAGGCACAACAAACAAATACGGCAAGGTAAGAGGACTCATCAAGTGAGAGGACAACATCTACTCATTAAAGTTCAAACTAACGAATTAGATAACCAAGATGAGATTGATAGAAAGAGAGACAAAGAGTTGCATGACATTTCATCGAGTTTCTCAACGATCGCAAAGAAAACTTCACCAAGAATCCATGGAGGTTAATCAACAAATTGAGCTTACTATCTCATCGAGTCTCACAATTAACAAGTTAGCTCGAGTATTCATCTATTCGTTATTTCAACCTATACTAGTCAAGTTGTATAAGTCTCTTTCCCTAAATACATAGACAAGCAAGAATAACATCGTCTTATTGGGATAAGGGACATGTAAGACATCAATTATACAAGTCAGACAATTATAGGATATCGAGTAGTCACATAAGCGAAACATCATAAATAGTTATCCACATCCATACGAACAAGATACAGGGGTATGACATATCTTCACAAAATTTCATAGAGTCGCAACATATAAACAATAACACGTCGAGAGTAGGAGCCACGACGTCATATTAATCACATAGGTCCTATTTTTATGAATAAGCGAGTTATGTCTATTCATTGATTCACAAACCTTTTAGTCGAGTTGTATACACATAAAAGCATGTAAAGCATCAGCTAAATAGATCATGGGATAATATCATATCAAAGCATCTCAAATAAGCACATCAGCGATGCATTTTGTGATCCCTACAAGTATTCCATAGGCGTCCCCATGAAATACTTGTATCACAATGTTCTCACTAGATCCGATCAAGTACTTCACAAGCGTCCCTGTAAAATACTTGTGTCGACTATATGAAAACATTATCATGTAAGCATAATCAACAATTTATATCAAGAATTTGAATTCCATAAATATTTCTTATCAACTCAACCATAGAGTCTCATATTCAGAATATCACGACTCTCAAATCAACAAACATGATTTCTCAATCCTCAAACCGATAAATCTTTCCATCAACTATAGTAAGGCTCTCAAGTCCGAGCTCATAAGGTTTTAACTAAACAGTACGAAACATCAGCCAAAACCATGTAAATTCTTGTAATCTCATCTCATGTCTTCATCAAACCAAGGGTCAAAAGACACACAACAATTGTCATCATAAGTCATATAAGTAACAAAACAAGTATGCATAAGTCAAGCACATCAACTAGCAACCATAAGATCTTAATTATTAAAACTGTAAACTTCCCCATAAATCAAAGTCTTCAATCTGATGCTATAAGCTTTCCAATTAACGAGTGTGCAACATCAGCTCCATCTATATATATTTTCATAATCTAATCTCATATCCATCTCAACCAATGAGTCAAAAGGCAATAAACAATTGCTATCATCAATGATAAAAGAAGACAATGACTGATAAGAGCATCAAATAGAGGTTGTGAAGAGAAAATAAGAGAACAATGCAAGTGAACAGAATGGACATGCCCTAACAGCCAACATCAATAACCAATGACCCACACACTCTTCCTTTTAAGTGAAAATCATTTAACAACCCATACACTAATCTCAATTCTATGCTCGTAGGGAACAATCTATCACTAGAATTACCCGATCGAACCCCGACCCTTACCTCTCAGGGTGATTATCTTATTTATCCATATTAGATTCATTTTGCCCTTGAAAAACATTCAAAAATCATAGAAAACAATTTGGGCTATTTTATTTACAAAACTCAAAATCTCCATTTTGTTTTACAACTCATTTGTACTCGGATTGCACAACCTGACTCTGATAACAACTTTGTAACGGCCCAAATAATTTCCTAAATCCTATTTTCCCACACTTACTCTCCACCTGAGTCTAGTAAGGAAAAAGGAGATAGAAAAATATTCAGGTTACGTTTAGAGGGAGGGCTTACCCCTCTTCCCGATCTTAGCAATCCAAGTACGAGTTGTATATTGCTTATGTTAAATTATAACCCTATTAAGTCTTAAGAAGTAAGCAATGCAATTCAAGAAAAAATGGGATTTCAAACCCTCAAAATGTTCAAATAATCCAAACATGATTTTTTACTTTCACACGAGAACCTGTCCTAATTCAACTAGTCGAAAATAATAAAGGAACAATACGAGTTTAAATCAAAGTAAATACAAAACATTTCTAAATGACAACCTTAACCAAAACAATTGTAAATCCAAGTTGTAATAGCTGCGAAGTCTTCTTAACACTCTCGTCCCATGAGAAAACTCCGCCATAGAAGCGATCAACAAGCAAAAGGGAGTGGGTACCTGACACTATCCACGAAGTTAGGCCCGGTAATCGCCTGTGGGTCCTCTGACCGCGTTGAGGCCATATAACATGCCTATACCTAAATAAAGGATGACTAATGCAGTACAATATTTAAATCACATAAGCATGCTTTGACAGTTATAATATGCAGAAAAACTGTAAAGGGCCCAAGGCAATTCTGCACCCCTTCCCGTTAGTGCAGAGACTGGCCAGTTCGGTGCTATAGCATAGCAATTTCCTCGTGGTGGTGCACAAACCATGACATCATCATATCATATCATCTCATCGCTTGCCCGATTGTGCTGGGCTATCATATCGACTCGATTGACTCAGGGCAACCCGATGGGGCTGGGCTACCCTATGACCCTAACAAAGACTCTATGACTATCACAGATAACGACCGTTCTGTTTCAAACACACATAGTAACCATATGCTCAGTTCAATGCAATCCTAGCATGATGCTACATGGCATGCTTTAATATGCAACAAAACTACACATCACATGACACATCAGGCAGGAGGTCCAAGTTGTTGAGTAAGTCCCGTAGGATACTTACCTGGAGTCTTCACATCCAACTAACCAGCAAACAAGTCACTAGATACTCGTCCAACGGCCAACAAGCCACTCAGAAAATCATCCAATCACACTAGCAAGTAATAAGCAAGGAACAACTCATCAATACATATTTAATTAGCACACAATCAGACTTTCAAGTCAACACAAGTTTCAACAATATTTCATTCAAATAATCTGGCATTCTCATCATTCTCGATTAACCTTGTTCCAATCAAGTACGAATCCTAATCCAAAGCCTTACAAATACCGTCATTCAAAACATCTTACTTCACATCAAGCTCGGGTTTTCCTAAACCATTTTCTCAAGTAAACCATCAATTATCAAATACTCGAATACACAAGATAACTCTAAGTTCTCAAAATCCATGATTAACAAGTCTTCTTTATCAAAACTCGCATAATAGATCATGTTCAAGAAGTAACCAAGCTAAGTTGATATTTTAAGAAATCATTTATAATTTAAATTACAAGAACTAATCTACAATCAAGCTCAAAAGTACAAGAGTGTAATAGTTTGTAGAACATCTTTTATATAATCTCACTAACCAAATTCATACACAATAAGCACAACACTTAGATGTATAACAAGTTCTTATACTCTTTCTTATATTGTACTATATAATTTTACTAATCTTGGCCATTCATAGCTAATCACTTGGTTTCTAAAAGGATAAATCATATCATGTTCTCACCTTATTGCATACACCAAGTTATCTAATTAGTATACCAATTTTAGTTTAACACACGAGTCAGATTACAGTACACCCTTAAAATCGATATGAGGGTGATTTACTTGATTACACAAAACCAATATATATATATATATATATATATATATATATATATATATATATATATATATATTATTTACTTGATCAAACAAAAGAATCAGCGAATCACCATGGCAATTGGCAAACCCAGCTAATCAACAACAGTAATACCACTTCAATTACTCGATTCAAAGTCAATTTTAAAACTACCCCAGTCTAATCAAAGGAAGATCCAAGATTTTATACCCCGTATATCAACGACGCTAGCGAAGGTTTGGGGCTCCTTTTTCGAACTCGGGGCTGTTGGGTTCGGATCTCACATCTGCAACAGTGAGGCTCGACACGGGAAGGTGGGGGCTCGCTTCTGGCAACAGGATCGTCTCCGGCATGGGTAGCCCAAGGCGTCGTCGATGGAAGCGGCTCAGCGTTGGGGATGAGGAGCTGAAGAGCTTTGTGCGAGGGAACCCGGATTCAGCCTTGGCAAGTCGGACTCGGTAGTGGTAGCGCCAGAGGCGAGGCCAGAGAGAACAGAGACCAGGTCGGCGGCGTGGATCCGAGAAGGAAGAATGGGAGAGAGGATCGGAGGAGAGGGGGAAGCACTTCGGTGTTGGCGCTCGGAATCAGTCCGTACCCGGCGATAGGGTGAGCGAACAGGGGCAGCGTTCGCCATCGGTAGCTACTCGTGACCACCAGGTCGGCGTCGACTTCGGTCCCAAGCGCAGCTCCTGTGCGTTGCTGGCTCCGACAGAAGGGATGAGGACAAGAGAGGGAGCGCTCGTGAGGGAAAGGCCTAGATTGAGAGATGAGAGACAAAATCTGAGGAAGAAGGAGGCAATTCGAGTGGGAGGGGAGGCCATGAGAAGTCGGAGAAACACGCAGCGGAAGAGGAAGGCCGCTCAGATCTGAGGAAGTGAGTGAACAGAAGTGGAGGCTGAATTGTGCACAACAAAGTTTTTATACGGGTTCTTTAGGGTTAGCTCTAAGGAAAATACGAAAAGGTTCCTCTATTTTTGGATTTTATAAATATTACCACATTAAATTACAGAATTCAACCGTTAAATTCTATTTGCAATAGGAATGACCTGAAAATTGTTGTACTCACTATTAAGAACAATATATATTTCTTAACTCAAAACCGAAGGTATATATATTCAGAAATTTAATATTGAAATTAAATCATAGTTTATAAAATAATATTTTAAAATTT
The DNA here is from genome assembly GCA_037127255.1 of Persicaria tinctoria. Taxonomy (NCBI): domain Eukaryota; kingdom Viridiplantae; phylum Streptophyta; class Magnoliopsida; order Caryophyllales; family Polygonaceae; genus Persicaria; species Persicaria tinctoria. Next base: position 37,452,468 of record JBANSL010000003.1, on the reverse strand, counting down.
CGGGTCTTTACATCATCCACCTCTAAAAACAAGTCTCGTCCTCGAGACTAAAATCATTTTTAAAAAGCAGAAAAAAAATACATTTCGAAAACTCCAATTAGCTCTTCCTATGTCAGTCAACCAGATTCTCAAGGATTCAAGAAGCAATTTATCCACCTCTAAAAACTAATCTCATATTCCACTCCCTAAGTTCATTTCTTTTGATCGGGCTCAACATTAAACTCAAGTATCATCATATCGAGAATATCATCATAGTGAATTTCATCAGATCTCAACATTCAAGCTCAAGATATCAACATATCAGAATTTATTATACTATAAAATCACATCGTCAACATATCACATCATGAGTAGATCTTAAAACCATAGAAATATGCACTTGCTATAAACTAGAAAGGAAACAATCATCATATTCACACAAATCACCAACCCAAATGGGCACATTCAGCATCATGACGAGCATGGAATCGGACAAATGAAATGTGCCCCTCTAGTCAATCTAAACGACACACTCTTGATCACACTATAAACAATTATACAAGGATAACGCAAAGCCTAAGTTGCGAACGAATGAGAGAGACACTAAAGGATAACTCGACTAACTCTTGACACGAAGATAGATTCGGGCGGTATCTGGTAAGACCGAACACGAGAATTTTGCCGATGCCCATGGGAAACCCTTAAGGTTGCGATCATATTACTCAATTATCATGTAACACATGCATCAAGTCATATAACACACAACATTGTAATCTTACACACTAACATGAACCTATCTCAGAAGGCAATGCTAATATGATTCCAGTGTCAGCGTTGTAACATGTGGTAACGTTCGTGGGAAATAATCTAACATTATCAGAGCAATATCAATACCCGAAATTATCAAATCCAACCCTCACCAGCAAGAAATATCACCTATAATGACTAGAAAATGCAATTAAAGCACAGCATTCATATATTCACAAGATAGATCTAACATATCTGTCACTCGAATATAACTAGATTGACTCAGTACATGGCCGAGAGAATCCTATATGCCACTAGGTGTAAGAGAACTAAACAAAACATGTAAGGAATAGTGTCAATCATGTCTTAAAGTCACGACATAAATATCATATAGTTTACTAGGAAAAAGAAAAAAAAACGTGTAAGTGTGTGCTTCATGCAATTGTGTCACCAAGGCATGCATCGACACATATTTTATACCACTATAAACTCAACGTGGTAGATACTACAATACCAACAATTCCTAAGCAAGATATGGTAAGTAAAAGACATTCACGTGCAATTTAAACTATAGGGGTGGGCATACGAGCATGCGAGGCACAAAACTATTAGTGCATACATAACAAGACATCATGTGGTAAGTAAAAGTAGCATGTGCAATACTTTGGCCTACCCATGGTACTATCCATATAAAATAGAGTAGGATGGTGTCAAAAGGCAACCAGATAGCTCTAATGATAGCATTCAAAGTGTGTAAGCAGTCATCATTTCATAAGATCATATAACAAGGCTAACGTACAACATAGGTATACCACAAAAACCCTATTAAATGAGCGATCAAACAAATAATGTAAATAGTTCAAATAATATCATATCATTGATACAACATTTCTACATACTATTGATAACATATGACGATGGGTAATTACATGAAAATACACCTTAATAACAAACGACACGACACATAATTGGTCAAACCATCCATATCATAAGAGTGATCATACAAATAATATAGGGAGTGCAATAAATCACATAACCATTTTCTCAACTACTTTAATTTCCAAATAGTATTAATAATATATGGTAAGATGTAAGCATGCGAAGTTATGGTCTACTATCTAACATGGCGATACACAACAAGTCAAAACAATTATATAACCACACAACATTAAAATACATGAAGTATAATGGAAAACGATGAGAACAAAATGGTGAGGACTAAACATGCATACATATATATAGAGTATAAGGATACGGGTATGCATACCAACTAAGGTTCAGATAGAAATGACACGACCGAGCTACCATGAGTCATGCAGTACTAGTAGTCAATCACGGTTATAATTAGGGCATAAAACTCAGTGATCATTTCCTCGAAAGTAAAGGCTATATAAGGGATACTAGTAACATACAACACTATGGGAGTGCATATAAGTGGCATGTAACAATACACACGACAACAACTCATACTAAGCCCAAAATAATCATGTGAAATATAGCAGGAGCATGAGAGATGGGTAAAAGGGAATAATATGACCATGAAGCAATTATGACTATCTACCGTTATACCAATGTCATGATATGCATATACGTATCAACATGAGCAGGAATATTACATGTAACTAAATGTACTGTCATATCAAGTCATGGATTGCTCAAGTGTGGTTATCATCAAAATCCGATAACAATTTTCAAGGGTGACATACTACAAGAGAATAACACATATATATCACAGGATCATCACGTAAATTTATATGGCTATCATGGCATGTGAACATGCGATGTGTAAGGTCCTTAATGCATGATAATCATAGAGTTATAGAATAAGTTAAGGAGAGATAACGATGAGAGATACACATCTAAGCAAGACGTTAACCACATATATAAGGCATAAAATCATAACATAGCTAACTCAATAACATTTAACAAGTATAAGCAGACACGGATCAAAGGAGCATGTGACGAGAAGACGCAAGAAGTATGACAAATCTACCACAAAACCGCATTAGAATTAGTAAAGGTATGATGTAGACGGGACATACAAGCACAACATTACTAATTCAATTATATCTAACATTCTTAAGCATTCCAAAGGACAATCGGTAGCAAAAGGAAGAATGAAGAGACTATCATGAATCTATGATTCAGAGTAATAAACAATAACATATATGACGCATAAAATCAGGTAGTTCAAAAGTCATGGACCCTATATGACACTAGTAACATCAAATAGGCATATGAGCACATAAACATATGATTATACATATCAACAATTGTCCTTTGGAATGCTTAAGCATTCCAAAGGACAATCGGTAGCAAAAGGAAGAATGAAGAGACTATCATGAATCTATGATTCAGAGTAATAAACAATAACATATATCACGCATAAAATCAGGTAGTTCACAAGTTATGGACCCTATATGACACTAGTAACATCAAATAGGCATATGAGCACATAAACATATGATTATATATATCAACGTGGATCTAGATAAAACAAGTATATAACGCAATCGCACATCAAAACATGAAACATAACGAGACTACAATTATAACCAAATAAGAGTTTCTCAAGGCAACAACGACTCATCCCCACTGACTCCACAATCCATTCTGAAAAGAATCTTAGTTGTTTCTTAGGGAGGCGATATACCGTGGGGCTGACACCGGCCATAAGTAAGACATTCAAACGAAATTCCCGAGTGAGCAAATATGTGAAAAGACTCTTGGTACAAAGGATGAGATCCAACTGATTTTTAAGAGTCACCCATAAAGACCTTTTTTTGTGTTGTACTTCCTCAAGACAATTAGCTCTCCAACTTATATATACCCATCCGCAACAGACAAGGTCCATATGGTTTAGAACGTAGATAACCAACATGAAAGAAGGAGATGAACGAGGGAGAATCAAAGCGACGACAAAATAAATTAAGAGCAATGAATCCCTGAAATGGAAAGGGCAACCTTCATAATTCAAGACTCTTGTTAACAACCTAAGAATGGAATACCTGGAAATGAGTCATATTGCCATTCTAAAACCCTAACTATTAAGGGCAACACGAGTAAATGGCAATCAAGTTGAAATCGAGGAATAAGATGGTGAGAAAGCATACTCTACAACAAAACGAAAGATAATGGCAATCAGGCACAACAAACAAATACGGCAAGGTAAGAGGACTCATCAAGTGAGAGGACAACATCTACTCATTAAAGTTCAAACTAACGAATTAGATAACCAAGATGAGATTGATAGAAAGAGAGACAAAGAGTTGCATGACATTTCATCGAGTTTCTCAACGATCGCAAAGAAAACTTCACCAAGAATCCATGGAGGTTAATCAACAAATTGAGCTTACTATCTCATCGAGTCTCACAATTAACAAGTTAGCTCGAGTATTCATCTATTCGTTATTTCAACCTATACTAGTCAAGTTGTATAAGTCTCTTTCCCTAAATACATAGACAAGCAAGAATAACATCGTCTTATTGAGATAAGGGACATGTAAGACATCAATTATACAAGTCAGACAATTATAGGATATCGAGTAGTCACATAAGCGAAACATCATAAATAGTTATCCACATCCATACGAACAAGATACAGGGGTATGACATATCTTCACAAAATTTCATAGAGTCGCAACATATAAACAATAACACGTCGAGAGTAGGAGCCACGACGTCATATTAATCACATAGGTCCTATTTTTATGAATAAGCGAGTTATGTCTATTCATTGATTCACAAACCTTTTAGTCGAGTTGTATACACATAAAAGCATGTAAAGCATCAGCTAAATAGATCATGGGATAATATCATATCAAAGCATCTCAAATAAGCACATCAGCGATGCATTTTGTGATCCCTACAAGTATTCCATAGGCGTCCCCATGAAATACTTGTATCACAATGTTCTCACTAGATCCGATCAAGTACTTCACAAGCGTCCCTGTAAAATACTTGTGTCGACTATATGAAAACATTATCATGTAAGCATAATCAACAATTTATATCAAGAATTTGAATTCCATAAATATTTCTTATCAACTCAACCATAGAGTCTCATATTCAGAATATCACGACTCTCAAATCAACAAACATGATTTCTCAATCCTCAAACCGATAAATCTTTCCATCAACTATAGTAAGGCTCTCAAGTCCGAGCTCATAAGGTTTTAACTAAACAGTACGAAACATCAGCCAAAACCATGTAAATTCTTGTAATCTCATCTCATGTCTTCATCAAACCAAGGGTCAAAAGACACACAACAATTGTCATCATAAGTCATATAAGTAACAAAACAAGTATGCATAAGTCAAGCACATCAACTAGCAACCATAAGATCTTAATTATTAAAACTGTAAACTTCCCCATAAATCAAAGTCTTCAATCTGATGCTATAAGCTTTCCAATTAACGAGTGTGCAACATCAGCTCCATCTATATATATTTTCATAATCTAATCTCATATCCATCTCAACCAATGAGTCAAAAGGCAATAAACAATTGCTATCATCAATGATAAAAGAAGACAATGACTGATAAGAGCATCAAATAGAGGTTGTGAAGAGAAAATAAGAGAACAATGCAAGTGAACAGAATGGACATGCCCTAACAGCCAACATCAATAACCAATGACCCACACACTCTTCCTTTTAAGTGAAAATCATTTAACAACCCATACACTAATCTCAATTCTATGCTCGTAGGGAACAATCTATCACTAGAATTACCCGATCGAACCCCGACCCTTACCTCTCAGGGTGATTATCTTATTTATCCATATTAGATTCATTTTGCCCTTGAAAAACATTCAAAAATCATAGAAAACAATTTGGGCTATTTTATTTACAAAACTCAAAATCTCCATTTTGTTTTACAACTCATTTGTACTCGGATTGCACAACCTGACTCTGATAACAACTTTGTAACGGCCCAAATAATTTCCTAAATCCTATTTTCCCACACTTACTCTCCACCTGAGTCTAGTAAGGAAAAAGGAGATAGAAAAATATTCAGGTTACGTTTAGAGGGAGGGCTTACCCCTCTTCCCGATCTTAGCAATCCAAGTACGAGTTGTATATTGCTTATGTTAAATTATAACCCTATTAAGTCTTAAGAAGTAAGCAATGCAATTCAAGAAAAAATGGGATTTCAAACCCTCAAAATGTTCAAATAATCCAAACATGATTTTTTACTTTCACACGAGAACCTGTCCTAATTCAACTAGTCGAAAATAATAAAGGAACAATACGAGTTTAAATCAAAGTAAATACAAAACATTTCTAAATGACAACCTTAACCAAAACAATTGTAAATCCAAGTTGTAATAGCTGCGAAGTCTTCTTAACACTCTCGTCCCATGAGAAAACTCCGCCATAGAAGCGATCAACAAGCAAAAGGGAGTGGGTACCTCACACTATCCACGAAGTTAGGCCCGGTAATCGCCTGTGGGTCCTCTGACCGCGTTGAGGCCATATAACATGCCTATACCTAAATAAAGGATGACTAATGCAGTACAATATTTAAATCACATAAGCATGCTTTGACAGTTATAATATGCAGAAAAACTGTAAAGGGCCCAAGGCAATTCTGCACCCCTTCCCGTTAGTGCAGAGACTGGCCAGTTCGGTGCTATAGCATAGCAATTTCCTCGTGGTGGTGCACAAACCATGACATCATCATATCATATCATCTCATCGCTTGCCCGATTGTGCTGGGCTATCATATCGACTCGATTGACTCAGGGCAACCCGATGGGGCTGGGCTACCCTATGACCCTAACAAAGACTCTATGACTATCACAGATAACGACCGTTCTGTTTCAAACACACATAGTAACCATATGCTCAGTTCAATGCAATCCTAGCATGATGCTACATGGCATGCTTTAATATGCAACAAAACTACACATCACATGACACATCAGGCAGGAGGTCCAGGTTGTTGAGTAAGTCCCGTAGGATACTTACCTGGAGTCTTCACATCCAACTAACCAGCAAACAAGTCACTAGATACTCGTCCAACGGCCAACAAGCCACTCAGAAAATCATCCAATCACACTAGCAAGTAATAAGCAAGGAACAACTCATCAATACATATTTAATTAGCACACAATCAGACTTTCAAGTCACCACAAGTTTCAACAATATTTCATTCAAATAATCTGGCATTCTCATCATTCTCGATTAACCTTGTTCCAATCAAGTACGAATCCTAGTCCAAAGCCTTACAAATACCGTCATTCAAAACATCTTACTTCACATCAAGCTCGGGTTTTCCTAAACCATTTTCTCAAGTAAACCATCAATTATCAAATACTCGAATACACAAGATAACTCTAAGTTCTCAAAATCCATGATTAACAAGTCTTCTTTATCAAAACTCGCATAATAGATCATGCTCAAGAAGTAACCAAGCTAAGTTGATATTTTAAGAAATCATTTATAATTTAAATTACAAGAACTAATCTACAATCAAGCTCAAAAGTACAAGAGTGTAATAGTTTGTAGAACATCTTTTATATAATCTCACTAACCAAATTCATACACAATAAGCACAACACTTAGATGTATAACAAGTTCTTATACTCTTTCTTATATTGTACTATATAATTTTACTAATCTTGGCCATTCATAGCTAATCACTTGGTTTCTAAAAGGATAAATCATATCATGTTCTCACCTTATTGCATACACCAAGTTATCTAATTAGTATACCAATTTTAGTTTAACACACGAGTCAGATTACAGTACACCCTTAAAATCGATATGAGGGTTATTTACTTGATTACACAAAACCAATATATATATATATATATATATATATTATTTACTTGATCAAACAAAAGAATCAGCGAATCACCATGGCAATTGGCAAACCCAGCTAATCAACAACAGTAATACCACTTCAATTACTCGATTCAAAGTCAATTTTAAAACTACCCCAGTTTAATCAAAGGAAGATCCAAGATTTTATACCCCATATATCAACGACGCTAGCGAAGGTTTGGGGCTCCTTTTTCGAACTCGGGGCTGTTGGGTTCGGATCTCACATCTGCAACAGTGAGGCTCGACACGGGAAGGTGGGGGCTCGCTTCTGGCAACAGGATCGTCTCCGGCATGGGTAGCCCAAGGCGTCGTCGATGGAAGCGGCTCAGCGTTGGGGATGAGGAGCTGAAGAGCTTTGTGCGAGGGAACCCAGATTCAGCCTTGGCAAGTCGGACTCGGTAGTGGTAGCGCCAGAGGCGAGGCCAGAGAGAACAGAGACCAGGTCGGCGGCGTGGATCCGAGAAGGAAGAATGGGAGAGAGGATCGGAGGAGAGGGGGAAGCACTTCGGTATTGGCGCTCGGCATCAGTCCGTACCCGGCGATAGGGTGAGCGAACAGGGGCAGCGTTCGCCATCGGTAGCTACTCGTGACCACCAGGTCGGCGTCGACTTCGGTCCCAAGTGCAGCTCCTGTGCGTTGCTGGCTCCGACAGAAGGGATGAGGACAAGAGAGGGAGCGCTCGTGAGGGAAAGGCCTAGATTGAGAGATGAGAGACAAAATCTGAGGGAGAAGGAGGCAATTCGAGTGGGAGGGGAGGCCATGAGAAGTCGGAGAAACACGCAGCGAAAGAGGAAGGCCGCTCAAATCTGAGGAAGTGAGTGAACAGAAGTGGAGGCTGAATTGTGCACAACAAAGTTTTTATACGGGTTCTTTAGGGTTAGCTCTAAGGAAAATACGAAAAGGTTCCTCTATTTTTGGATTTTATAAATATTACCACATTAAATTACAGAATTCAACCATTAAATTCTATTTGCAATAGGAATGACCTGAAAATTGTTGTACTCACTATTAAGAACAATAGATATTTCTTAACTCAAAACCGAAGGTATATATATTCAGAAATTTAATATTAAAATTAAATCATAGTTTATAAAATAATATTTTAAAATTTCGGGTCTTTACATCATCCACCTCTAAAAACAAGTCTCGTCCTCGAGACTAAAATCATTTTTAAAAAGCAGAAAAAAAATACATTTCGAAAACTCCAATTAGCTCTTCCTATGTCAGTCAACCAGATTCTCAAGGATTCAAGAAGCAATTTATCCACCTTTAAAAACTAATCTCATATTCCACTCCCTAAGTTCATTTCTTTTGATCGGGCTCAACATTAAACTCAAGTATCATCATATCGAGAATATCATCATAGTGAATTTCATCAGATCTCAACATTCAAGCTCAAGATATCAACATATCAGAATTTATTATACTATAAAATCACATCGTCAACATATCACATCATGAGTAGATCTTAAAACTATAGAAATATGCACTTTCTATAAACTAGAAAGGAAACAATCATCATATTCACACAAATCACCAACCCAAATGGGCACATTCAGCATCATGACGAGCATGGAATCGGACAAATGAAATGTGCCCCTCTAGTCAATCTAAACGATACACTCTTGATCACACTATAAACAATTATACAAGGATAACGCAAAGCCTAAGTTGCGAACGAATGAGAGAGACACTAAAGGATAACTCGACTAACTCTTGACACGAAGATAGATTCGGGCGGTATCTGGTAAGACCGAACACGAGAATTTTGCCGATGCCCATGGGAAACCCTTAAGGTTGCGATCATATTACTCAATTATCATGTAACACATGCATCAAGTCATATAACACACAACATAGTAATCTTACACACTAACATGAACCTATCTCAGAAGGCAATGCTAATATGATTTCAGTGTCAGCGTTGTAACATGTGGTAACGTTCGTGGGAAATAATCTAACATTATCAGAGCAATATCAATACCCAAAATTATCAAATCCAACCCTCACCAGCAAGAAATATCACCTATAATGACTAGAAAATGCAATTAAAGCACAACATTCATATATTCACAAGATAGATCTAACATATCTGTCACTCGAATATAACTAGATTTACTCAGTACATGGCCGAGAGAATCCTATATGCCACTAGGTGTAAGAGAACTAAACAAAACATGTAAGGAATAGTGTCAATCATGTCTTAAAGTCACGACAGAAATATCATATAGTTTACTAGGAAAAAGAAAAAAAAAAGTGTAAGTGTGTGCTTCATGCAATTGTGTCACCAAGGCATGCATCGACACATATTTTATACCACTATAAACTCAACGTTGTAGATACTACAATACCAACAATTCCTAAGCAAGATATGGTAAGTAAAAGACATGCACGTGCAATTTAAAATATAGGGGTGGGCATACGAGCATGCGAGGCTCAAAACTATTAGTGCATTCATAACAAGACATCATGTGGTAAGTAAAAGTAGCATGTGCAATACTTTGGCCTACCCATGGTACTATCCATATAAAATAGAGTAGGATTGTGTCAAAAGGCAACCAGATAGCTCTAATGATAGCATTCAAAGTGTGTAAGCAGTCATCATTTCATAAGATCATATAACAAGGCTAACGTACAACATAGGTATACCACAAAAACCCTATTAAATGAGCGATCAAACAGATAATGTAAATAGTTCAAATAATATCATATCATTGATGCAAAATTTCTACATACTATTGATAACACATGACGATGGGTAATTACATGAAAATACACCTTAACAACAAACGAGACGACACATAATTGGTCAAACCATCCATATCATAAGAGTGATCATACAAATAATATAGGGAGTGCAATAAATCACATAATCATTTTCTCAACTACTTAATTTCCAAATAGTATTAATAATATATGGTAAGACGTAAGCATGCGAAGTTATGGTCTACTATCTAACATGACGATACACAACAAGTCAAAACAGTTATATAACCACGCAACATTAAAATACATGAAGTATAATGGAAAACGATGAGAACAAAATGGTGAGGACTAAACATGCATACATATATATAGAGTATAACGATACGGGTATGCATACCAACTAAGGTTCAGATAGAAATGACACGACCGAGCTACCACGAGTCATGCAGTACTAGTAGTCAATCACGGTTATAATTAGGGTATAAAACTAAGTGATCATTTCCTCGAAAGTAAAGGCTATATAAGGGATAGTAGTAGCATACAACAATATGGGAGTGCATATAAGTAGCATGTAACAATACACACGACAACAACTCATACTAAGCCCAAAATAATCATGTGAAATATAGCAGGAGCATGAGAGATGGGTAAAAGGGAATAATATGACCATGAAGCAATTGTGACTATCTACCGTTATACCAACGTCATGATATGCATATATGTATCAACATGAGCATGAATATTACATGTAACTAAATGTACTGTCATATCAAGTCATGGATTGCTCAAGTGTGGTTATCATCAAAATCCGATAACAGTTTTCAAGGGTGACATACTACAAGAGAATAACACGTATATATCACAGGATCATCACGTAAATTTATATGGCTATCATGGTATGTGAACATGCGATGTGTAAGGTCCTTAAAGCATGATAATCATAGAGTTATAGAATAAGTTAAGGAGAGACAACGATGAGAGATACACATCTAAGCAAGACGTTAACCACATATATAAGGCATAAAATCATAACATAGCTAACTCAATAACATTTAACAAGTATAATCAGACACGGATCAAAGGAGCATGTGACGAGAAGACGCAAGAAGTATGACAAATCTACCACAAAACCGCAATAGAATTAGTAAACGCATGATGTAGACGGGACATACAAGCACAACATAACTAATTCAATTATATCTAACATTCTTAAGCATTCCAAAGGACAATCGGTAGCAAAAGGAAGAATGAAGAGACTATCATGAATCTATGATTCAGAGTAATAAACAATAACATATATGACGCATAAAATCAGGTAGTTCACAAGTCATGGACCCTATATGACACTAGTAACATCAAATAGGCATATGAGCACATAAACATATGATTATACATATCAACGTGGATCTAGATAAAACAAGTATATAGCGCAATCGCACATCAAAACATGAAACATAACGAGACTACGATTATAACCAAACAAGAGTTTCTCAGGGCAACAACGACTCTGAAATACCCCAAATTATCTTTGGGTATTTCTTTTTAAGTAAATATAATTTTGGTAATAAAAGGTACATATTCTATTTTGAACTTAGAAATATTTGTTTTAAATTGAATATATATAAAGTGTTATAACTAGTTTAAAGATACTTCATCTTTTGTGAATATATAGTAAATAAATAAGTTTTTAAGTCATATTACTTTGAGACAAAGTAATAGACTTTCTTCAAAAAAAATAAGGAAGGAATCATAATTATAATTTATTTAAAATATTTAATATAACGTTTTAGAAAAATAATGTTGCACAAAATAAAATGTATTACAATCAATGGTTTGGTATTTTATTATTATTATTATTATTATTATTATTATTATTTAATGGGTGTGGAATTTTAATAAATAAAATTCCAAAGTGTAGACATATGTGTTTATAAATAGAAATAGGGCTAAACCGGTTTTCTTTGGGTTCACGTGAGCTGAACCAGCAAAACAAAAACAAAACCGGACCGGCCCTGAACCGTTGTCTTCAACCTCCCGCTTGCCCCGTTCACTGTTGAAATTTGTGATTTTTGACCTCCTTAAATCTCGCTCGAATCTTAACGTTTTTGCTTCTAGAATGTTGTCCGAGACCTATCATATCTATATCTTTAACTAATTGGTGATTTCGAATCCAGAACGAGCTCGAACGAGTTTATCCCAAATTCGGAGTTTTATCCATTCCGCCCAAATTATGGTATATTTTATCAGATTAACCACCTAGACAGCTTCTAGAAAGATATTTACAGTCTGTTTGGCACTTGGTTTTTTTAGGGGAGGGAAAGGGTGAGAAATTGGAAAAGAGAAAGGAAGGGGAAGGAAGGGGAGGGATTTCACTTTCCCATCAAATTCCATCGTTTTGATGGTGTGTGAAATCCCATCAAATTGAGCAGTTACCCACCTTTGTGATCCTTTCCCTTCCCCTTGATTGTCCACCCAAACACTAATTTTATTTTCCCCTCACTTCCCTTCCTAAAAATCCCACCAAATCCCACCTTCCAAACAGGGTGTTAGTTATCCCTATGGATTCGATTCTATCCAAATCGCCTCCGTTTGAAATCGACTATAAATATAGGGGTTCGGTGTTCATTGAAATTCATTCCGTAGAGAAGAGAACCAAGCTTCTAGCCTATTCCATTGGGTTCTAAACATCTCTAAAAACAATCCTCTTCACAAGTTTTTCACAAAAACATTCCGAATTCAAAAAACCCCATTTCGATTCATCACACCGGGGCTCCGCTTCTTTGATGTCGACTGCCATCTTACCACCACGAAAGCCGCCAGTGGTCACCACCGACGGACTCGCCACGCCACCACGGTCATGTAGCCGCTGTCAGCCTGCGCCGCCGAGCCCTAGGTTGTCACCGAGAGCCCGCCGAAGGTCCGACGTTGTCGAGCGTTTCTGCACAGGGGTTGTCTACTTGTGACGGGAGGGAGGAGGAAGAAACATAATTACGTAAAGCCTCCCATACTTTCTATTCTTTCCAAACAATGCTCTTTTCAGTTTTTAAAATTTTCAGATTCTAACCCATACTTGTATGTGGGCATAAATCGCTTTCCAATTCCGTTAAATCGCAGAGACTCGTCAACCCATACGGCCATACGAAGATTTCGATTCGAGATAAAAGTATTCAAACACGCACTTGCGATTTCAATTCAGGCAAGTGACTTTCCGAGCTTTTCCGCTCATTTCGGTGCCTTCGTGTCTTGTTGTTTTCTTTCCTTAAAATGCTTGCCAAATTAATTAAAATAAATTGCAATTCACCTGTTTGTGTGATTTATTTACCGTTCAATTTGAGTTTGGCAAGTTTAATTGGGTGACCTTAAACTAAGATAATAATAATATAGTTACCCACCGTTTATTTAAAGCATGATTTATTTTTATCCTTTCATGCTAATTGGTTAGGAATGGAACATGCCTTTTTCTTTGATGTTTCCATCCTTTTATTTTAATTGCTCTTATTTCATTTGGTATCCATGTTACCTATGAATAACATGGGTTATTTTGTGTTGTGTGATCACCTAGGTTGTTAAGTAAAAGTAAATAGTAATAATGTGAGGATTGTGTGTTATTATGGGAACTAAATTGAATCAAGATCAATGCAAGTAAAACATATCAAATCAATGTAAAGCAGTGTGAACCGTAATGTGTGAAGTCAAGTGAAAGTGATGTTGTAGAGTCAGGTCGGGGCCGTTACTCCTCGGCCTAAAGGTTTCATGAAACTAACACATTTCCGTAGAGAAATGTTACACTACCTCCGGTAGTAGGCTGCTATCTGCTGGTGAGAGCGGGGCCGATATCATAATATAACGAACAATGTGTGATGTGAAATATTCAATTCATACTAAGAGTGGTAAACGTGTAAAGCATATATATAAACCTGTGTTTAAGCTACTCAATGTGAGGAAGTGAGTGAAGTGTGTTGTATCAATCTGTTTTAAGCTACTCAATGTGAGGAAAGTGAGCGAAGTGTGATATATATACATCTTCCTAACATAGTAAGTACAAAGCTTTATAGTGATCACAATTAATTCAAGCTATATCATATTCCATCTGAAATCGGAGTATGGTTCCTAAGAGTGCTTGTCGCTCGCATCTTTTGTTACTCAATCCTACTGGATTATCCGTGTCACATGAGTCGTGTCTTAAAATGTTAAGCCTTCACATAAAATATTCTTAATAATCGCATTTGGGTTTAGATTCATACCGTATTATGGTCACTGAGCTTGAGTCCAAAGTTGTCCCAGTTTTCGAGCCGTCATTTGCTAGGTCTTGCGAAGTAACCGTCCTATATTTGGATGGCTGGTGTCCTTCATTCCGGATGCCAGACCAGTTTTCGCAGGTTTAGGTCGAGTCTCAGAAGAGAAAAGAAGTTGAGAAGATATTTAAGTTACTTTTAACATTGTATTTAAATTTTAAAATTCCTAGATATGTTGTATAAGAGTTTTATTGTTTTATTTTATTTAAAAGTCTTCCACTGTATTGTTCTCAATTTGTAATTAAATCCTCAATTTGAGAGGACATGTTAATAAAGAATTATTTTTATATTTCAAGTCTTCCGCTATTTAATTGTATTTTATTTATGTATTTAATATTATCATCTTGTTTATGGGAGCATGGTTGCATGTCCCTATAAGCCTAAGGTGGTTACAACGACATTAACGTACGAGTAATCACTGGCGCTGTGGCATTCCCTTGGGTTATAAAAGGGGGTGTTACAGAAGGTGGTATCAGAGCGAGGTTTTTCTACAACGTTTTGAACATCGAAAAGTATTTTCTAAATGATTTCGAAAAAAGTGAATTTAAAAAAAAAAATTTATTCAGACCTTTTCTTAAAAGTATGTGGTATAGTTTTTATTTTTCTAAAGTGAAAAGCAACATATAATGAATAAATAAAATTTTTGATATTTGCGTCTCAAAAAAAAAATCTACTATGTAAAACTCAAGTTTTTCAAAACCCTGGTAAATGTTTCCTTTTTTTTATAATGCGGGTCATGAATTGCAACATATAATAGTAAAATATTTATTTAGAAATAGTTTTAAAGATGTAAGTCAAAATTACCAATTCTTTTAAGATAAAGTTTATTCAGTTATATATTGGTATTATGTTAGGTATTTTCAAAGTGTATTTAAAAAAAAATTAATTAAGCGTAAATTTTTCTTTTCGGGTTTTGGCTGTAGAATCTAAGTGTTAAACATATGTTAGGATATTTTAAAAGAATTTCATGTTCTTAGATGTTCATTGTTGTAAGTATGTGTTCATCTCCAATATATTTTTAGATATTTAAAACTATATATATATATTTTATGTGTTTAAGTGTTTAAAGGTTATATATTTTAAGTACTCCGTATTCAAAGAAATTATTTGATCATGAGTGTATTGTGACAACCATATGTCAATGTTTTTACCAAACTTTTCAAAGCAACAATTTTACGATTCTATACAAATCTTAAAGTGATGGAAAATAGTGCTAAATTTGTAAGTGCTTTTGAAGTTAATAGGTAACGTTTTGTGAAAGATTTAAGTGGTTCAAATTGCAATATCTCAACTCAAACTTCTCGAGATCGACTTTAAACTACCTTAAAGAACCTCAAGTGATATGTCCTTAGCATCTACGTGCCCTGGTAATCTACCACTATAAGCATACGCGATGGATACCTTATATAAATTAATACAAGCGTTCAATGTGCGTGGTACGATCAATGTGAGATTCTCAAAATTTCAATAGCGAAGAGGTGAATTCATCGTGACTCATCGTGGTGCATCGTGTGTGCCGTGAAGGACCTTCTATCCCATGTGAAGAGATAAAACTTTAATCATTCAATGTGTTCCTCCGTTCATGCCTTAATGACGATTCCATAGCTTCTCTATCCGAACTAGGTGTAATGTCTTGATGACATTATTTCGTTAATGTTCCGAACTCTCATTGTTCAATGTCTGAGATTGTACAAAAGTAAAATACAATCAAACTATATAATAAAAGAATAAATTTGATATCATGCTCGCTTTCGGGAGGAAGACAAGACACCGGACAACGTGTTATTCAGCGAACACAAAAGAGATCCAAGAAGAACCCGTTTCATACGGAGCACTCGTTACACTTGAATAGGATATCAGTTCTGCCTATAGTGGCTGCCTTTGAAACCACCGCGGACCATTTGGTAACCTGGAAAAGGAAGCCAAGTGGGGTTGAGAAGAAAGCCAATGGTAGTCTAGAATACAATGTTCATTGTGTGATAAGAGTTGACTAACTTGCGCTAATGTCTAACATATCGTCGTACATAATTTTTGTAAAACAACTCCGTCGTATGTGGTTAACCCTAAGGTGAGAGGTAATTGTAATAGAAATAACTCTCAGACTTTAGCAATGATGAGTTCGGTGGACAACTAATTACGTTAGATGTAATTGAGTTGTTTTGCTCTTAAGCAAAGAGATCGATATATATCGATGTACGTTATTACTCCTAATTCCATAGATATCAAGTTCGATCCCCCTAAACCACTCAAAGTATATCGTTCCTAAGCTTCATATCCGTGGTAGTTCAAGTAGTGGAAGACACAGAGCTTCATATCCGTGGACCGTGGTAGTTCCAGTAGTTGAAGACAATGTGCAAAGAGAGCTAATGATGTCATTCCTTCTCTATCTATAGAGATTCATTCACATTCCATTCTAAGCTTTTGCTCGTTAATCTTAGTATCTTAAGTGATCAATGTTAAAACATCGCAATGCCGTATTCTCATTCCTTTATACCTCTTCTCCCTACTTCTTTTTGTTTTCTAAGTTTCGGGACGAAACTTACTTTTAAGGGGGGAGATATTAAATACCCCAAATTATCTTTGGGTATTTCTTTTTAAGTAAATATAATTTTGGTAATAAAAGGTACATATTCTATTTTGAACTTAGAAATATTTGTTTTAAATTGAATATATATAAAGTGTTATAACTAGTTTAAAGATACTTCATCTTATGTGAATATATAGTAAATAAATAAGTTTTTAAGTTATATTACTTTGAGACAAAGTAATAGACTTTCTTCAAAAAAAATAAGGAAGGATTCATAATTATAATTTATTTAAAATATTTAATATAACGTTTTAGAAAAATAATGTTGCACAAAATAAAATGTATTACAATCAAAGGTTTGGTATTTATTATTATTATTATTATTATTATTATTATTATTATTATTATTATTATTATTATTATTATTATTATTATTATTTAATGGGTGTGGAATTTTAATAAATAAAATTCCAAAGTGTAGACATATGTGTTTATAAATAGAAATAGGGCTAAACCGGTTTTCTTTGGGTTCACGTGAGCCGAACCAGCAAAACAAAAACAAAATCGGACCGGCCCTGAACCGTTGTCTTCAACCTCCCGCTTGCCCCGTTCACCGTTGAAATTTGTGATTTTTGACCTCCTTAAATCTCGCTCGAATCTTAACGTTTTTGCTTCTAGAATGTTGCCCGAGACCTATCATATCTATATCTTTAACTAATTGGTGATTTCGAATCCAGAACGAGCTCGAACGAGTTTATCCCAAATTCGGAGTTTTATCCATTCCGCCCAAATTATGGTATATTTTATCAGATTAACCACCTAGACAGCTTCTAGAAAGATATTTAGTTATCCTTATGGATTCGATTCTATCCAAATCGCCTCCGTTTGAAATCGACTATAAATATAGGGGTTCGGTGTTCATTGAAATTCATTCCGTAGAGAAGAGATCCAAGCTTCTAGCCTATTCCATTGGGTTCTAAACATCTCTAAAAACAATCCTCTTCACAAGTTTTTCAAAAAAACATTCCGAATTCAAAAAACCCCATTTCGATTCATCACACCGGGGCTCCGCTTCTTTGATGTCGACTGCCATCTTACCACCACCAAAGCCGCCAGTGGTCACCACCGACGGACTTGCCACGCCACCACGGTCATGTAGCCGCTGTCAGCCTGCGCCGCCGAGCCCTAGGTTGTCACCGAGAGCCCGCCGAAGGTCCGACGTTGTCGAGCGTTTCTGCACAGGGGCTGTCTACTTGTGACGGGAGGGAGGAGGAAGAAACATAATTACGTAAAGCCTCCCATACTTTCTATTCTTTCCAAACAATGCTCTTTTCAGTTTTTAAAATTTTCAGATTCTAACCCATACTTGTATGTGGGCATAAATCGCTTTCCAATTCCGTTAAATCGCAGAGACTCGTCAACCCATACGGCCATACGAAGATTTCGATTCGAGATAAAAGTATTCAAACACGCACTTGCGATTTCAATTCAGGCAAGTGACTTTCCGAGCTTTTCCGCTCATTTCGGTGCCTTCGTGTCTTGTTGTTTTCTTTCCTTAAAATGCTTGCCAAATTAATTAAAATAAATTGCAATTCACCTGTTTGTGTGATTTATTTACCGTTCAATTTGAGTTTGGCAAGTTTAATTGGGTGACCTTAAACTAAGATAATAATAATATAGTTACCCACCGTTTATTTAAAGCATGATTTATTTTTATCCTTTCATGCTAATTGGTTAGGAATGGAACATGCCTTTTTCTTTGATGTTTCCATCCTTTTATTTTAATTGCTCTTATTTCATTTGGTATCCATGTTACCTATGAATAACATGGGTTATTTTGTGTTGTGTGATCACCTAGGTTGTTAAGTAAAAGTAAATAGTAATAATGTGAGGATTGTGTGTTATGATGGGAACTAAATTGAACCAAGATCAATGCAAGTAAAACATATCAAATCAATGTAAAGCAGTGTGAACCGTAATGTGTGAAGTCAAGTGAAAGTGATGTTGTAGAGTCAGGTCGGGGCCGTTACTCCTCGGTCTAAAGGTTTCATGAAACTAACACATTTCCGTAGAGAAATGTTACACTACCTCCGGTAGTAGGCTGCTATCTGCTAGTGAGAGCGGGGCCGGTATCATAATATAATGAACAATGTGTGATGTGAAATATTCAATTCATACTAAGAGTGGTAAACGTGTAAAGCATATATATAAACCCGTGTTTAAGCTACTCAATGTGAGGAGGTGAGTGAAGTGTGCTGTATCAATCTGTTTTAAGCTACTCAACGTGAGGAAAGTGAGCGAAGTGTGATATATATACATCTTCCTAACATAGTAAGTACAAAGCTTTATAGTGATCACAATTAATTCAAGCTATATCATATTCCATCTGAAATCGGAGTATGGCTTCTAAGAGTGCTTGTCGCTCGCATCTTTTGTTACTCAATCCTACTGGATTATCCGTGTCACATGAGTCGTGTCTTAAAATGTTAAGGCTTCACATAAAATATTCTTAATAATCGCATTTGGGTTTAGATTCATACCGTATTATGGTCACTGAGCTTGAGTCCAAAGTTGTCCCAGTTTTCGAGCCGTCATTTGCTAGTTCTTGCGAACTAACCGTCCTATATTTGGATGCCAGACCAGTTTTCGCAGGTTTAGGTCGAGTCTCAGAAGAGAAAAGAAGTTGAGAAGATATTTAAGTTACTTTTAACATTGTATTTAAATTTTAAAAGTCCTAGATATGTTGTATAAGAGTTTTATTGTTTTATTTTATTTAAAAGTCTTCCACTGTATTGTTCTCAATTTGTAATTAAATCCTCAATTTGAGAGGACATGTTAATAAAGAATTATTTTTATATTTCAAGTCTTCCGCTATTTAATTGTATTTTATTTATGTATTTAATATTATCATCTTGTTTATGGGAGCATGGTTGCATGTCCCTATAAGCCTAAGGTGGTTACAGAGACATTAAAGTCCGAGTAATCACTGGCGCTGTGACATTCCCTTGGGTTATAAAAGGGGGTGTTACAGACTCATCCCCACTAACTCCACAATCCATTCTGAAAAGAATCTTAGTTGTTTCTTAGGGAGGCGATATACCTTGGGGCTGACACCGGCCATAAGTAAGACATTCAAACGAAATTCCCGAGTGAACAAATATGTCAAAAGACTCTTGGTACAAAGGATGAGATCCAACTGATTTTAAGAGTCACCCATAAAGACCACTTTTTGTGGTGTACTTCCTCAAGACAATTAACTCTCCAACTTATATATACCCGTCCGCAACAGACAAGGTCCATATGGTTTAGAACGTAGATAACCAACATGAAAGAAGGAGATGAACGAGGGAGAATCAAAGCGACAACAAAATAAATTAAGAGCAATGAATCCCTGAAATGGAAAGGGCAACCTTCATAATTCAAGACTCTTGTTAACAACCTAAGAATGAAATACCTGGAAATGAGTCATATTGCCATTCCAAAACCCTAACTATTAAGGGCAACACGAGTAAATGACAATCAAGTTGAAATCGAGGAATAAGATGGTGAGAAAGCATACTCTACAACAAAAGGAAAGATGATGGAAATCAGGCACAACAAACAAATACGGCAAGGTAAGAGGACTCATCAAGTGAGAGGACAACATCTACTCATTAAAGTTCAAACTAACGAATTAGATAACCAATATGATATTGATAGAAAGAGAGACAAAGAGTTGCATGACATTTCATCGAGTTTCTCAACGATCGCAAAGAAAACTTCACCAAGAATCCATGGAGGTTAATCAACAAATTGAGCTTACTATCTCATCGAGTCTCACAATTAACAACTTAGCTCGAGTATTCATCTATTCGTTATTTCAACCTGTACTAGTCAAGTTGTATAAGTCTCTTTCCCTAAATACGTAGACAAGCAAGAATAACATCGTCTTATTGGGATAAGGGACATGTAAGGCATCAATTATACAAGTCAGACAATTATAGGATATCGAGTAGTCACATAAGCAAAACATCATAAATAGTTATCCACATCCATACGAACAAGATATAGGGGTATGACATATCTTCACAAAATTTCAAAGAGTCGCAACATATAAACAATAACACGTCGAGAGTAGGAGCCACGATGTCATATTAATCACATAGGTCCTATTTTTATGAATAACCGAGTTATGTCTATTCATTGATTCACAAACCTTTTAGTCAAGTTGTATACACATAAAAAGCATGTAAAGCATCAGCTAAATAGATCATGGGATAATATCATATCAAAGCATCTCAAATAAGCACATCAGCGATGCATTTTGTGATCCCTACAAGTATTCCATAGGCGTCCCCATGAAATACTTGTATAAGTATCACAAAATCATCACAACGTTCTCACTAGATCCGATCAAGTACTTCACAAGCGTCCCTGTAAAATACTTGTGTCGACTATATGAAAACATTATCATGCAAGCATAATCAACAATTTATATCAAGAATTTGAATTCCATAAATATTTCTTATCAACTCAACCATAGAGTCTCATATTCAGAATATCACGACTCTCAAATCAACAAACATGATTTCTCAATCCTCAAACCGATAAATCTTTCCATCAACTATAGTAAGGCTCTCAAGTCCGAGCTCATAAGGTTTTAACTAAATAGTACGAAACATCAGCCAAAACCATGTAAATTCTCATAATCTCATCTCATGTCTTCATCAAACCAAGGGTCAAAAGACACACAACAATTGTCATCATAATCATATAAGTAACAAAACAAGTATGCATAAGTCAAGCACATCAACTAGCAACCATAAGATCTTAAGTATTAAAACTATAAACTTCCCCATAAATCAAAGTCTTCAATCTGATGCTATAAGCTTTCCAATTAACGAGTGTGCAACATCAACTCCATCTATATATATTTTCATAATCTAATCTCATATCCATCTCAACCAATGAGTCAAAAGGCAATGAACAATTGCTATCATCAATGATACAAAGAAGACAATGATTGATAAGAGCATCAAATAGAGGTTGTGAAGAGGAAATAAGAGAACAATGCAAGTGAACAGAATGGACATGCCCTAACAGGCAACATCAACAACCAATGACTCACACACTCTTCCTTTCAAGTGAAAATCATTTAACAACCCATACACTAATCTCAATTCTATGCTCGTAGGGAACAATTTATCGCTAGAATTACCCGATCGAACCCCGATCCTTACCTCTCAGGGTGATTATCTTATTTATCCATATTAGATTCATTTTGCCCTTGAAAAACATTCAAAAATCATAGAAAACAATTTGGGCTATTTTATTTACAAAACTCAAAATCTCCATTTTGTTTTACAACTCATTTGTACTCGGATTGCACAACCTGGCTCTGATACCAACTTTGTAACGGCCCAAATAATTTCCTAAATCCTCTTTTCCCACACTTACTCTCCACCTGAGTCTAGTAAGGAAAAAGGAGATAGAAAAATATTCAGGTTACGTTTAGAGGGAGGGCTTACCCCTCTTCCCGATCTTAGCAATCCAAGTACGAGTTGTATATTGCTTATGTTAAATTATAACCCTATTAAGTCTTAAGAAGTATGCAATGCAATTCAAGAAAAAATGGGATTTCAAACCCTCAAAACGTTCAAATAATCCAAACATGATTTTTTACTTTCACACGAAAACATGTCCTAATTCAACTAGTCGAAACTAATAAAGGAACAATACGAGTTTAAATCAAAGTAAATACAAAACATTTCTAAATGACAACCTTAACCAAAACAATTGTAAATCCAAGTTGTAATAGCTGCGAAGTCTTCTTAACACTCTCGTCCCATGAGAAAACCTTGCCATAGAAGCGATCAACAAGCAAAAGGGAGCGGGTACCTGACACTATCCACGAAGTCAGGCCCGGTAATCGCCTGCGGGTCCTCTGACCGCGCTGAGGCCATATAACATGCCTATACCTAAAAAAAGGATGACTAATGCAGTACAATATTTAAATCACAAAAGCATGCTTTGATAGTTGTAATATGCAGAAAAACTGTAAAGGGCCCAAGGCAATGCAAAGTGGCATATCCCTCTCCTACCTCTGCACCACTTCCCGTTAGTGCAGAGACTGGCCAGTTCGGTGCTATAGCATAGCAATTTCCTCGTGGTGGTGCACAAACCACGACATCATCATATCATATCATCTCATCGCTTGCCCGATAGTGCTGGGCTATCATATCGACTCGATTGACTCAGGGCAACCCGATGGGGCTGGGCTACCCTATGACCCTAGCAAAGACTCTAGGACTATCACAGATAAAGGCCGTTCTGTTTCAAACACACATAGTAACCATATGCCCAGTTCAATGCAATCCTAGCATGATGCTACATGGCATGCTTTAATATGCAATAAAACTACACATCACATGACACATCAGGGAGGAGGTCCAGGTTGTTGAGTAAGTCCCATAGGATACTTACCTGGAGTCTTCACATCCAACTAACCAGCAAACAAGTCACTAGATACTCGTCCATCGGCCAACAAGCCACTCAAAAAATCATCCAATCACACTAGCAAGTAATAAGCAAGGAACAACTCATCAATACATATTTAATTAGCACACAATCAGACTTTCAAGTCAACACAAGATTCAACAATATTTCATTCAAATAATCTGGCATTCTCATCATTCTCGATTAACCTTGTTCCAATCAAGTACGAATCCTAGTCCAAAGCCTAACAAATACCGTCATTCAAAACATCTTACTTCACATCAAGCTCGGGTTTTCCTAAACAATTTTCTCAAGTAAACCATCAATTATCAAATACTCGAATACACAAGATAACTCTAAGTTCTCTTAATCCATGATTAACAAGTCTTCTTTGTCAAAACTCGCATAATAGATCACGCTCAAGAAGTAACCAAGCTAAGTTGATATTTTAAGAAATCATTTATAATTTAAATTATAAGAACTACTGTACAATCAAGCTCAAAAGTACAAGAGTGTAATAGTTTGTAGAACATCGTTTATATAATCTCACTAACCAAATTCATACACAATAAGCACAACACTTAGATGTATAACAAGTTCTTATACTCTTTCTTATATTGTACTATATAATTTTACTAATCTTGGCCATTCATAGCTAATCACTTGGTTTCTAAAAGGATAAATCATATCATGTTCTCACCTTATTGCATACACCAACTTATCTAATTAGTGTACCAATTTTAGTTTAACACACGAGTCAGATTACAGTACACCCTTAAAATCGATATGAGGGTGATTTACTTGATTACACAAAACCAATATATATTATTTACTTGATCAAACAAAAGAATCAGTGAATCACCATGGCAATTGGCAAACCCAGCTAATCAACAACATTAATACCACTTCAATTACTCGATTCAAAGACAATTTTAAAACTACCCCAGTTTAATCAAAGGAAGATCCAAGATTTTATACCCCGTATATCAACGACGCTAGCGAAGGTTTGGGGCTCTTTTTTCGAACTCGGGGGTGTTGGGTTCAGATCTCACATCTACAACAGTGAGGCTCGACACGGGAAGGTGGGGGCTCGCTTCTGGAAACAGGATCGTCTCCAGCATGGGTGGCCCAAGGCGTCGTCGATGGAAGTGGCTCAGCGTCGGGGATGAGGAGGTGAAGAGATTTGTGCGAGGGAACCCGGATTCAGCCTTTGCAAGTCGGACTCGTCAGTGGTAGCGCCAGAGGCGAGGCCAGAGAGAACATAGACCAGGTCGGCAGCGTGGATCCGAGAAGGAAGAATGGGAGAGAGGATCGGAGGAGAGGGGGAAGCGCTTCGGTGTTGGCGCTCGGCATAAGTCCGTACCCGGCGAGAGGGTGAGTGAACAGGGGCATCGTTCGCCATCGGTAGCTACTCGTGACCACCAGGTCGGCGTCGACTTCGGTCCCAGGCGCAGCTCCTGTGCGTTGCTGGCTCCGACAGAAGGGATGAGGACAAGAGAGGGAGCGCTCGTGAGGGACATGCCTAGATTGAGAGAGGAGAGACAAAATCTGAGGGAGAAGGAGGCTATTCGAGTGGGAGGGGTGGCCATGGGAGGTCGGACAAACACGTAGCGGAAGAGGTGTTGTGAACTGAATCTGCCATGTTTTACAGTAACTTTTATATCGATTTATGTATACATTGCATTCATTTGGGCTAAGATAATACAGAATCTATGTAGTTTATGTTTATTTGCCAAATTATGGAATCTACACCAGTTTTTGTTTAATTCGCAGAAATCGAGGCGTTTTACAACAATTCTACAGAAGGTCGGAAAAGCTCGGAAAACCACTACAGAAGTCCAAGGTCAAAGCAGCGGAACCAGTCAAGTCGAGCCGAGGAACCAGAGTACTCGATCTCGAGTAGACCTTACTCGACCTAGACGAGCATGTCCGAGCAGCCTTGTCGACAGAGCCTGATCGAGAAAGCCAGACCAACCCGGCTCCGGACCCTACTCGATCTCGACAAGCCCTAGTCGAGATCGACGAAGCCCAGACACCACACTCGGAGTCGACGAGGAGAGAAGTTGCCCGACAAGCCGAGGACGAAGCCGAGGACGACCAGGCGGCACTCGCTGCCAGCGACTCGACTCGCTGCAGCGAACCGCTCGCTGCCGCGGAAAAACTCGCTGCCAGCGGGATGCACCAAGCCGACGGAGAAGCCAACTTGCTGCAGCGGAAGAGGCAACTCGCGGAAGCGGAAAGGAAGAACCCAACTCGATGTCGATGAGCCTTGTCGACACTAGTACAAACAGAGTCATCAATGACGTTTGAAAAACGCCATGAAAATCATTTTATGGCGTTTTTGAACACCATCCTCGAACGCCGTTGAAACCGACGTCGTGCTTTCTGAAATAATTTCACGGCGTTTTCAAAACGCCATGAAAATATTTTCCATGGCGTTTAATAAACGCCATGGAAAAGGACTAGGATCACAACAAGACCTTTCACGGCGTTTCAAAAACGCCATAAAAAACTATCTATGGCATTTGAAAAACGCCATAGAAAACACTTTTTATAGCATTTTTGAAACGCCATAGATATGGGCATTTATGACGTTTTTTAAACGCCATGAAACATCTTTATATTATTTTAAAAAATTTATAACGTTTCATAAACGCTATAAAAACCATAATTAGTGACATTTATAAAACGTCATAAATAAGAAGCCACAAAATATTGTTTTCTATGACACTTTCAAAACGCCATAGAAGTAATGATTCTTTTTTAAAAATTTATATACCAATACATGCTAGCCATGCTAGCCCATGCCTGCCTTTCACATTTGTCAAACACATGTAGGCCACATACATCACAAAGGCAAATCTACTATATATTATGCACATCTAGTGAAATGCTCTTACAAAATTGGCCTAACAGTACAATTTTGACCATTACATAGATCCAGATCAGATGCACAGTTTTGATCATTCTAGGTACAAAATGGATCTTTTAGAGTAAGTTTATAATCTTCATTTCCAAAAGCTCGGATAAAGAGGAGGCTTAGCGGCTTCGACTGACTTCATGTTCCTGTTTAGAGGGCAAGGAGGAAAGTATAAGCCATGTTAAGCTATAAATTAAACTACTTGATCTCCTTTGTAACTATAATGCCGCCCAAGTGTAAGGAAAAAAATACAACAATGAGTTATAATGTTCCAGAAAACATCACCGAATCAGTGGTATAACAAGAATAAGCAACGCTGTTTTGCAATTAGCCTAAGGTAATAAACGGTAGATCAAACTTCTCTAACTCCAAGAAACCTAGGATTTAAGTATTTAAAATCAGTTCATCTTCAAGGAGAAAAATCATGCAACTACAACCATAAACTAGACATGATATAAAGATACAAGCTTAGCAGGCGATCTAACACTCGAGCAACAGATCGCACTCAGAGATGATTTGTAATCTGTAAGCCATTACTTGTAGTGGAAAACGAGCAAGGAAGAAAACAGGGAGAAAAAACAGATTCTGTTGGAGAAGTTTCTCCTATACAGTAGTGTGTATTCCCTTATGCTTATGTACACTGGAAACTCAGCAGACAAATAATTCAACAAACAAAGAAAAATTCCATAAACCTTAACCCCTAGTCATGAACATGAAAATTATAATATGTAGTCATTGGATCCATTTTTTTTTTTGAGAAAAATTCAGCAAACAAAGATAATTAAGTCATTACTATGAAGCCTAGTATCAGCAGCGACTAAATTCAGCAAACAAAGAAATGATCTCAAACTAGATCAAAACTAATCCAAGTAATCATATCAAGAGTAAAACTAGCAATTTCAAGACTATCTAGGAGTCATTACAAGAAAATATACAAATATACTAGACAAAAAAACAGTGGTTACCTGATCCATGACAATGTATTTGATTGGCCAAGCTATTGTGCTACCAATTGAATCTGCAAGGTTTGTAAATTCAGGCTCATAACGATAAAATTCAGCACATTCTACCAACACTTCTTCAATTGCAACCCTATAACAATCTGGTCCAAGTATGTAGCCATGCACAACTGCTTTAGGATCTACGGCTGAAATTGATCCTTTTGCCACTTCTTCTCCATTCCCATTCCAATTGATCAACTTGCATTTGTCATTGATTGAAGGTTGATGTGTGCTTCCCTGTTTTGACTATAAAGTATGTCACATTAAAGAGAGTTATCCAAATCCAAACTTATAGAATTATTCATATAAAAAATAATATGCACCTGTGGAGTTGTAGTAGGTGTTGGACTTGCACTTTCAATTGCACCACTTTGGACTTTGTTCTATGAATTTAACAAAATATCACTAAGCATCGGCATATGATTATAAAAAAATAGATAAAAGAACAAGGAAAATATGTACATGAATATATACCTTCGAAATTTCAGGTGCATCTTCCCCGCTTTCATCATCATCATTATCATCATCATCATCCAACATAATTCCAAATTTGGAAGCTAATGCAGCCTCTATTTTTTACACCTCATTGTCATTTTGTTTAGTCTTGCCTCCATTTTTGCATATTTCAACTCCCTTTGTGATTGAGCATACAATTTGGTTTTTGTAGCCCCTGCTGCAAGACCTCTAATACGACCGGGGTATTCCTTACCAAGTACTTGAGTCAAAATCTCCTCCCCGTTATCATTTGATGGTATCTCCTCCATTTTCTTTTTTATTGCATCCTTCAACAATAAAATACACAAAACATAGTTAAATGTAATTATTCGAAATAAGTACGATCAAGGGAGGTCATATTACATACAATTTTGGTTGTGTTAGCCTCACTAGTCTTTTTCTTTGACACGTGTGCTTCAATCCATAGTGCTGGCTTGGTCAAAGGCTTGTCTGGGTGTAGTTTGTTCTGCACATGGATGGTCATAAAAGTAACTGAACAAAAAAACTATATGTACAAAAACATGAATTCCAAGCTGAAAAGATGACTAAAAAACTCATATTTCCACTTACATACTCATCTTCCTTACGACTATACCCTTTACGACTCAATGTGTGGACCAAAGTCTGTTTTGACCTTATTTCTCTCATTTTAAAACTTTTTTCCTACATGAATATATGTAATTCATGTTATGCTTGAATAAACAATATAGTGTAAAATAAAAGTTATCCATTTTTATGTGATTACTTACATGCCATTTCTCCATCATTCGACTTTTAACAAATTGGTCCCATTCTTGTGAGGACACATCATGAGGCCTTATGTTAGCAAGTTGACTTGTTCTCTCTACATTAGTTGACCTTGATTCCATGATTTTTCTTATCTGAGTTGAAAGTTCAGATTTCCAAGACCTCCAAAGTTTCCCCATTTATTGCATGACGAATAGCTTAAAGCACACATCCACCAAGTATTTTTGCTGCAACATTTTCAATCCATCAGCAAAATGTAGCAAATTGAAGCAAGTTTCATAAATATGTAAGTCTCATGCTTAGTTTATAAACCAACCTAGAGCATAAAACCAATGGGTAAAATAAGTGCAAATGTTGATAACTAAAATTACCATTAGAAGTGTCCATAGAGTTTCCCTTGTTTGAGCATTAACTTTATGCCAATTGTCAATATTAATTGACACTTGCTCCCGAACTATCACCCCCATAGTGGATGAGAACTTCACAGATACATCCCCAACCGGCTGCCCTCTCGCATTCCACTCTACTAGTTTTTTCTCCTTTGCCCCTGTTGCCATAACCTGCAAACACGTCCTACCTCTCCCTTTCCTCCCATTTTGCGACACATTGGCTGTTTTTTCACTTTGCAAAGAACTACCCCTAGTCTGAGCAGGGACCGAGTCATCCCTACCTCTCTTTCTATCACTGATTTTCTGTAAACCATGAAAACAGATGTTTAGAAGTAAAAAGAAAACATGTGTTATAGAGTATATGATAATAACAAAGTTATTCCATCATACCTCACTCATTTACGCTAATTGGTCAATTGGAAAATGTTCAAGTCCCCTGCAAAGTCTTTAAGAGAAACATGTCATTTATATAAACATTTACAAAGTCACAATATTCAGCCACATATACACTAAGCATACAACAACCATATATTATAGCACAATATAAGATTACAAAAGATTACACAACAAAGTTAACTTTTATCATTATCACAAGAGTTTACATCAAGTGCAGAAACATCTAAAGGTGCGTAAGATGTAAAAACAGACTCATCAAACATTTCTAAGTCATGAAAGCCTCGCGGAGGAGCCTTTAACACCACATACCAACTAGACTTTTCAGTTTCCCTAGAATAGAAGACTTGTTTTGCATGAGATGCTAAAATGAATGGATCTTTCTTCATTAAGTTATCCCGAAGGTTAACTAAGGTAAACCCATCCTCCTTTTTGACACCATTTACAATGTTTGCCCAATCACATCGAAAAACAGCCATCCGAAAAGTATAGAAATCTAACACCAAAATGTCTCTTATGACCCCATAATAATTCAGATTAGTATCTGCTTCAACATGGACACCATAGTCAGCTGTTGAGACATTTGCATCCATTGTGTGGAAACGTTTTCCATTTATTATGAAACCAGTATGCGACATTGCATAAAATCTAGGACCTTTCACAAGCAACCTCAAGGTATTCGTTGAATGCCCCTCTACAATCGCTTCAGACATAATCTGTAAGTGACACATCAACATCAGTTAACCCTTTCATCAACTGTTGTTGTAGACATGTAGATAAGAACGAACAACAAAGCTGTAGTTTTTCAAACCTTGGCTCGTAACCAACTGACGAATGTCTCTAAATGAGTTTTCTCTAACAAGTTGATATCATTAATTAGATGCGGATCTGAGAGAATTAATTCTTCTTTGTGAATCCTATTCAAAGAAGTGTGTTAATCTATATATCATTAATGTGAAATATATGTATCAATAACCAGTATATACACCGTACTTACTCTATATATGGTTCAATTACAGCACTATTAAGCAATACACACAGATGAACAAGTCTGTGATCAGAATCTGATAGGAGCACCGAACGCCCCTTTAAAAGTGGAGACCCTTCTTCAATTGTTTCATCTTCAACTCCTTCATTGCGTTTCCCTTTAGAACTAATTGCATCTACTTGCTTCATGTAGCGACCACAAAACCTTAAACACTCATTAACTAAGTAATTTTCAGCTATAGAACCTTTTGGTTTTGCCCGATTTCTAACATATTCCTTCAATACTTTCATATGTCTGACAAGTTAAAAGAAAAATAGATAAAAAAAAAGTTAATGAAGTCTGAAAAGATGTCTTAAAATGAGGATTACTTATGTGGGATAAAAAAATCTAATGAGTTACCTCTCAAAAGGGTACATCCACCTAAAATGGACAGGACCACATAATTTTGCCTCCCTTCCAATATGAATACAAAGGTGGATCATAATGTCAAAAAATGATGGAGGAAAATATCTCTCCAACAAACATAAAGTCATTATGATATCCTCTTCCAACTCTTCCAACCTTTTTATGCTCAACACTCTTTGACACAACTCATTGAAAAATGTAGATAAACGCCATAATGCTTTTCTTAGGCCTTCAGGCAAAAGCCCTCGTAATGCCACAGCCAAAACTTGTTGCATTAAAACATGATGGTCATGAGACTTGAGACCAAGTAACTTGCACTCTTCCAACTTGACACAATTGCTAATATTGCTACAATACCCATCGGGAAATTTCTGAAGGAACAACTTACGACAGAACTAGATTTTCTCAGCCTTGGTTAATGTGTAAGGTGCAGATGGTAGCTCTAACATAGCATGCCTATCTTCCAAAGGCACGTCCTCCATCAGTTCTAGCAGTTCAATATCTCTACGAGACTCGTCTTCAATTTTTGACTTTCCATTGACATCTAATATGGTAGACAAGACACTTTCACAGACATTCTTTTCGATATGCATGACGTCAAGATTGTGACGTAAAGGAAGTACCTAAAATTCAGCAAGAATCATCATTTAGGTAAAGGATTCTAGGGAACCTAAAAACATATCGAAATACATACATAAAACAAGGGATCAAACCCATACTAACCTCCCAATAGGGCAAGTCAAAAAAAATTGACTTCTTTTTCAACTGTTTCGCAGGATCTCCTTTCTTGTATTGTTGCTTCTTTTTTTTCTTCCCAAAATTATTTTTGAAACCACGCAAGGCACGCACAACAACCAATCCATTAAAAATCTTTGGCCGCCTTCTTTTTTCTTTTGTTCCATCAAACCACTTATGCTTAGAGCGAAAAGGATGGGTTTGAGGAAGAAATGTTCTATGACAAGTATAAACTGTCTTGTTGGCCAGAGGTAACCATTTTGATTTTGTTTCAGGACCACAAACTGGACATGCAAACTCCCCTTTTGTACTTAATCCAGATAGATTACCATATGCCGGAAAGTTATTTATCGTCCACAAAAGCACAGCTTTGAGGCTGAACCTTTCCCTCTGAAATGCATCATAAATCTCTACACCAAAAGCCCATAACTCCATAAAATCATCTATAAGTGGCTGCAAATAAACATCTATTTCATTTCCTGGTTGTTTTTTCCCGGGAATAAGCAAACTTAGCATCAAATTTTCTGCAGACATGCAAACATTTGGAGGCAGATTATAGATGACTAAAATCACGGGCCATATACTATGTGTTGAGCTTAGAGAGTTATAAGGGTTAAACCCATCAGTGGCTAATCCAAATCTCAGGTTTCTTGGATCAGCAACAAAACTTGGCCATTTCTGATCTATGGTGCGCCATTGAACCGAGTCGACTGGATGACGCATCATGGCATCTTGACTATGATGAGTAGAGTGCCAAGTTAGTAGCTCACTAGTATATTCGGAAAGAAACATCCTTTTAATCCTTGGAATGATGGGAAAATAACGCAAGACCTTTGCTGAAACTCCCTCTTCAATTCGACTGGTCCTTGGATTCACTTTCCACCTCGAAGCATTACATTCAGGGCATGTATCAAGATTTTCTTTGTCTTTGCCTCTAAATAAGCAGCAATCATTAATACATGCATCGATCTTCTCATACCCTAAATCAAATCCCTTCAAAAACTTTTTAATTGCGGAGAGAGTTTCTGGAAAAGTATTGACTTCTGGAAGCATGTCCTTAATTACTTCAAGGAGTTCATCAAATGCTCCATCAGCAATGCCATTAGAGGCTTTGAATTTATAAAAGATGAGGGTGGCTGACAGCTTTGTATACTTTTTCTTACATCCAAGATATAGAGGGACTTCTGCCTCTTCCACTTTGTTTTTGTAATCATCAGTAGTAACATTCATTCTCGGACTTCCAACTCCATCAAAAAAGCTAGCATCTTTGTACATTTGAAGCACTTCTGGAAGCTCATAGTCCACATCAACGGGATCAACACATTCACCGTCTACAACTCCTGCCGATGGAACCTCTTCACCATGTGCACACCAAATATCATAATCAGGATCAATGCCATATTGCAACAAATGTATCTCCAAGTCCTCATCAGATTGTCGGCTAAGGTTACGACAAATTGCACAAGGGCATATAACCATTTCTGGATTCCTCCCACACCTCTTTGAATGTAAGACAAATTGTTTAACCCCTTCTCGATACCCATGACTGTTTTATCTAGTTTTACCCAACTTTTATCCATGCTAAAGGAGAAACGAATCTTGGATCTCCTAACCTAATAAAATAGTAGGGTATTTTTTCAACAAAGTATGAAATGGAAATGCTTTAACCCAACGAGTAAAGGAACAAAAAAAATAGAAATGCTATAACCCAACAATGAAACAAAATGAAACACATCTCAAGTGATCTGATTACCCAGCTTTCGGTCACAACATTTATAAGCTCTTACCAGCTTTTCATACATAGTGAATATTTTAAATAGTTTTATGACTTAATTACCTTATTGATAAAACATAGAAGTTATTTACTTATTGACTTTTTTCATAATCAGCTAATATTGTAGATAGCTTTTCATACACAGTCAATTCTTTTTTATTACCTTATGAATTAATAAAGAAAAGAAGTCATATGTACAAAAGTGTTTTGACCTTTTTTGACAACTACATGCAAAACAAAGAGTAAAGTTATAATCTTTATTGCATACCAACAATGTTCTACAATGTGAACCATGAAGAACAACAAATAAGCGTAAAGGTTATCAATGCAAATAACCGGAAAAACACTAAAACTCAAGAAATAGATCATACCTACTGTAAAAGCTTACCAAAAAGAATACCCTTACCTTAGAGATAAAAGATCCACACACTTCAGGAGCTCATTACCATCCAGTTACCACGTAATCCTATGAATCATAAAGAAACAGATCAGAAATTCATTTTTTAATACATATATAGTTAAAAATTCTAATTATTTGCAGCTCAAGAGGGATCACATGGTTTTGATAGTGCACATACAATCCAAAACAAAGTTGAAAGACATAAGAATTGTTAGAGATGTGCCTAGGGAAGCCAGACTAATTAGGTTAAAGAGAAAGAAATAGTTAACTCAACATTTTTCATCACGAGAACATGATACTAGGCCTTAAGACCTCATTTTAACCGGAAATAGTAGTCTTTTGTTAAACTCCAAACCTTCATTCTACTAAGCACAACTAAAATATTAGCAAAAGGGATTGTGCCTCGTATTTCTCTTTGATATAAATACCTTGAACTCGTAGCAATTGATCTTGACAATTAATTTTTAAAGAAACGTGATAGAAAGTTCAATCCCACATTGACACATCCAAATTAACCCTATGGTGTTTTGTTAAATGGATATCTTAATTTATTTTTACCCTCCTACCCAGACAGTTCAATTTCAAGGTATTTTTTACACTCCTACACAGACAATTCAAAAGTTGAATCAAAGGTCCCAAGGCTTCCGGGTTATTCCAATTTCCAAGTACTTGGGTATGAGCACATTACAAGGTCAATCTCTCTTTAACAAAATGAATATCTTGTTTCAATTTTACACTCCTACACAGACACAATGTAAGCCATAATTGCACAAAATTAACCACAAAATAGCAAAATGAATATACCTTGCCCGAAGAAAATTTAGGGTTTTAGTTGGACTCGGTTGCTTGGGACTTTGGGGCTTTCTAGGGACGAAGAAGAAACCATGGCAGAGCAGCAACCATGGCGGAGCAGTAACCACAGCGACCAGAGACCACGGCGAGCAGCGACCTCAACGAGCAGCGAACCGCCGAGCAGCGACCATGGCGAGCGCGCAGCAACCTCGACGAGCAGCGACCACGACACCGAACCGGCCAACAGAGAACGACGGAGGAACAGAGGGGTGGAGGCTACTAACGCCGGACGAACTGAACGGAGAAACGAAGGGGTTGGGCGAGGGACGTCGGAGGATTTCAATTTTGGGCGAACAGAGAGAAGAAGAAGGCTAGGGATTCCCGACTGATTTTTTGACGGGAGAGTGGCTATTTCATTTTTAGGGGAATTTGATTTCCTTTTACAAATTTTCACTCTCATTTTTGCGCGAAATTACAAATTTTCGCTTAAACTTAGCGCGAAATTTTTTTTGCCCAATAGAGCACATAAGCATAGCATTTCTAAAAGCCATATTTTACTTATTATTTTATGGCGTTTTGCAAACGCCATAAAATATAACTATTACGGCGTTTATTAAACGCCATTGAATAATATCATCCTAAACATACCCTTCGCCCCGTATTTATGGCGTTTATAAATGCTATAATATTTTATGGCGTTTTAAAAACGCCATGAAATAATACCACTTTATAAAATGATGGCGTTTTTGTTTTAAAACGCCATTAAATATACTTTTAACGACATTTTGTGAAAAACGTCATTGTTTAAATGTCATTAATGAGTGCATTTGTACTAGTGCGAGGTCGACGACGCCCAAGAGCCTTGTCCGAGCCTTGTCGAGCACACCTACCCGAGGAAGCCCAGTCGGCAAGACCACCCTGGTCGAGATCGACAAGGCTTTGTCGAGGTCGACGAGCACTGTGAACCAAGCCCGAGCCACATCGAGCAAGATCTAGCCGAGGAGTCCAGTCGACGAACCATCCTTGTCGAGGTCGACGAGCCGTGGTCGAAGTCGAGTAGAGCCGATTCCAGAAACTTCTCGACGAAGACCTGTCCGCGTAGACTTGGGATTCCTTGGGGCCGAAGGAGGAAGATTCTATCCGATTTCATCAAGTCTATCCATGGGAGGCAAGATCTATCAACATCATGAAGACTTACCCTATTTAGTTTTATCTTTTCCTTTTAGATTTATTTCCATAAAACAATTTATTTATCCTTTCAAGTTTTAGATATAATTTTAGATAGAGATAGATATTTCTTTCCTAGATTAGCTAGGGAAAGAAGACTATAAATAAGGCCCTAGGGGGCTCATTTTTATCAATTCCATATCACAATTCAAATTCGGAGAGAAACAAGTAGTTCCACAGATACAGTTTAGGAGTTCTAAGGTTTTTAAGGTTTTGGCTTTCTGCGAAAGTTGATTGCCGAGATTGTAAAGGCTTTTGAATATAGTTTTATGCAAGTCATTTCTTTTCATTCAATGTATGTTATTGCGATGAGGCGTGAGTAGTCCACCCACTTCTGGGGATGGGGTGAGCCCGACGGTGGCCATGTGAGGCGATGCGATAAAGGTCAGATCTTTTTGTGCAATTCATCTTCTATCCATATGAGCATGATTCTTTTGCGAGAGTTGAAGGTGATCCTTGTTTGTGTTATTGAAGCGAAAGTGATCTTAATGCAAATTGGATTAATTATGTGAATAAGGGTTAGTAACAATTAGGGTTTATGCGAAAGCCTCTATTTACCTATTTGTTAATGACGAAAGTTATTTGATGGAAAGCATGATCTTTTATGCCTTTATGTGTTACTTTGCATGGTTAAACCTTGGCTTTGGAAGTCCTTTTTATATTGAATTTATTTCGTCGGAAATTCTGAGTTTTGGTTCGAAAATTTGCCTTTTAAAGTTTATGTCTTTTACTGTACTCGACATAGAGGAGACCTTTGTCGATCTCGAGTAAGCCGTGGTCGAGATCGAGTAGGGTTCGTCTTAGTCGAGTTGGTTTTCTTCTGTCTTTTGTCGATTTTCAGTTTCTGTTTCTGCTTTTCTTGTCGATCTCGAGTTGGTGTTGTCGAGATCGAGTACACTTGTCTTCGTCGAGTTGTTTTGTTTTCGACTTTGAAGTTGCTGTCTTTGCTAGTTGTGGTCGATCTCGAGTAGGAGTTTGTCGAGATCGACGAGCCTCTGCCTTTGCTTTGTCTTTTCTTGCCTTTGCTTTGTTCTTTGCTTTTGTTTGTTATTTTCTGCTTTTATTTCTGTTCCTTTCCTTGCTTCTGTGTTTCTGTCCTTCTGCTGCCTTGTCTGTGAGAATTTACAGCTACCTGAGAACTGCTGACGTGCTTCCTCGTGGATTCGATCCTGACTATTCTCTTACTACAACGGGAGGAAGTCTTGTATTTATTTTCTGAGACAGGGAAGTCAGTCTGAACTCTATTTTACATTTATTTCATACTTGACCATCCTCCTGCTAACAACAAGAGGAAGGCCGCTCAGATCTGAGGAAGTGAGTGAACAGAAGTGGAGGCTGAATTGTGCACAACAAAGTTTTTATACGGGTTCTTTAGGGTTAGCTCTAAGGAAAATACGAAAAGGTTCCTCTATTTTTGGATTTTATAAATATTACCACATTAAATTACAGAATTCAACCATTAAATTCTATTTGCAATAGGAATGACCTGAAAATTGTTTTACTCACTATTTAGAACAATAGATATTTCTTAACTCAAAACCTAAGGTATATATATTAAGAAATTTTGTATTGAAATTAAATCATAGTTTATAAAATAATATTTTAAAATTTCGGGTCTTTACAAATGTCTCCCCAATTGCATTGCTTTGTTTACTTCATTGCAGTTTGAAAACTATATACAAGTTTAGGTCCCTAAAACACTCGGTTACAGAATTAGATAGTTTTTAACGTAATCTATCAAAATTTTTCATTAAGAAATATGTACAAAGTATGTGCAAATTTAGTATAAAGAGTACCAGAGTTTGATTAACAGCCCTAGTAAGGTTCTAGAAGTTCATGGTTCACCGCAGCTCTGAGATAGCTTGAATAAGGGTCGACGGCAAGGTGTTGGCGACAAACCTAAACATAGTAACACTGATAAAGAAGATAAAGAGGATGAAGTGCTTGAATCCCTTAAAGGACTTTAAAATCAACAAGAGCGAGAAGGAGATGAACGACTCACCGATCTGAAATACAAATCGAATCGGCGGCGATGGAGCCTTATTGGAGCTCAGATGAGAAAGATGTCCAGATCTGAGAGGGACGAGGAGGACGATGTCGTCTGCGAGCTCAACATGAAGAGAGAAGGAGGACGAGGCCCGCCTTGCTCGACATCGGATTCGTGGCTGGTCGTCGGGCTAAATGGCTTAGCGGGTCCAGCAAGGCAAGAAGAGGCTAGCGGCGGAGAGGAAGCTCTAGGCGCCGGTGGTGGAGATGTGGGCTGGGATCCGGGCAGGGGCGACTCGGACTTGCCTGAATCCAACCTCGAGACACTTGGATCTGGGTGGCAGGGCATGGGACGGTTGCAATGATGGGGGCGATTTGTGCAACGCTGATGTGGTGAGGAAAAGAATGGATGTGAAGAGGGTCAAGTTTTGGAAGAGGGAAAAGGAACAATGAATCTTGCACTAGTAGATCTGGAAGAAGCTCAACGAAAGCGAAGGAAGTGGCGGAAGATAAAGGTGGAGTTTTAGGGTTTCAATGAGTTAAATAAAAGGGATATATTACTGATTAGCGATGGCAACATCCACCCGTCGCAAAAGGTAGGAAAGGATACGGCTGTCGACGCACTGCCGTACCAAAAACTCCACATTTTTGACGGGGAATCCTTGCCGTTTCTAAAGTTTGGTAGCAAAAGCAATTTTTTTTGTAGTGATATATCATCACAATGTTAGCCTATTAACTCAAATGGAAGAGTGATGTATGATTACATTTCCATAATCACCACATTCTCCTTCAGTCACTCAATATAACAATCATAGACTCACAGTATATACACACAAAGCTATGTTTTGATGTGTCCAAACTATGCTGCGTTTTATTGTAATGGTTGTCAATTAGAATATGGTATACCTTTCCTTTCCCTTGTACATTGTTTGACTAATTGATGGTATGATGGATTTGATTTCATTGTCTTATCTTATCTTATCTTATATTGTGGTAGTTTTAATAAAGGAAACCCACAAAGCTGTGTTTATGTTATTTATTATTCAGAATTGCTATTGTCATGTTACTCATGTATAATTTAGCAAACTTGTGACCTTTTCAGATGTCATGTAAAACAATTCAGATGCCATGTAAAACAATTGATCGACGTGTCATGTAAAACAGTGATGTGAATATTATTCAATGGATAACAAAATTGTAGTGTGATGTTTTATATTCCTAGGACATGCTTTTTGTCATTTAAAGTTTCTATCAATAATGAAGCCATTTTATGAAGTTGTCTTACAAGTAATGTATAGTGATTATCTACCAATCAGTTAAACAAAAATGGTACATCATCAAATAGGCTATGACATAAACTGAAATTGAGCAAAGCTGGGCTACAATCTCCATCAACATTAACTTGCTAAATCCAATTTCGACAAGCATATAACTTAAATGATTCATGAATAATAAGCCTATGTGGGAATTGAACCCACATCTTTGTGTATGATAACAATGCTCTCTCATTGAGCAAATAGGCTATATGTGAAGAATATTTATGTCAAAACATGTCTAACATGGCCATTACTTGAACTTATTAATCATTATTCACTTGATATATCAAGATTTTTATTCACTATTCTAAAAATGACATTTTTTAAGGGATGCTAGAAGCTACGAACCGACTGTCAATGCATGAAAGTGTTCTTTTAGCGTGCGAGAATGAAGGATTGGGATATGGGTCCTCAACTAAGGCTCTTATGAGGGATTTATAAATCTACTGAATAAAACGGCAAAAAAGAAAGGTTCTAGCAGCCAAGTACAAACTGGAAGCAACATTGATTCAAGTATTGCCAATTGCTAGAAAGACTAATTGTAGCATTCATTTAGAAATCCTACGCTAAAACATACTGCTCAACACTTTATTTAAATTTTTTCCCCGTAAAACTAGAAGCACAAGTCAGTACGAAGCAAACATCTGTAGAGCACTTTACCATTAAATCTCACATCAATAATCACATCCTATGCATCAAACAAAATTCAGCAGAT
This sequence comes from Persicaria tinctoria, assembly GCA_037127255.1. NCBI lineage: Eukaryota > Viridiplantae > Streptophyta > Magnoliopsida > Caryophyllales > Polygonaceae > Persicaria > Persicaria tinctoria. The sequence goes on along the minus strand of JBANSL010000003.1, from coordinate 37,412,627 downwards.
AAGCAATTCATTCCATAGAAACTGAAGAAGGGATATGCAAATCCAAAAAGCTGAACAGAAATCACCCAAATAGAAACTGAAGGATTCTACCAATTGATGTTCTATGTAATTGGTGAACCCAAGCCACAAGAAGCTCACAATTTACAAACTTAATTTAGCACTGAATTCAAACTTATTCAAATCAAAAGAGGAAGGAAAAGTGCATACCTGCACATTCTTCATATATATTTTCAGGAAGTAAGAAATCCTTTTGGGAGTGGAGCTTGGGAAGAGCATTCGCTCGACCAGTCAACATCCTTTAAAGGCACAAAACCGGCAATAAAATATAATGTATACCAATACATAAATTTCAAGTACATCAACCCTAATCTACATTGAAATTACAACAAAATTACGAAGAAAGTTTCCCGCTAGCTTTCAAATTGAATCTAAATATTTTGAAACTAATTAAAGCATTACATTTGCTTTCCATCACCGATCGCCAGAAATTGAATGAACAAACTCTCATCAAAGCAGAGACAATATCATTAACTAATTTGGTTCGATTTCTACACTCTAATCTACCAATTTCATGATTTTCTCCCGATATGACTTCAATTCATAAACAACAGTTCCATTCTCCCTGAAAAGAGAAAACTCTTATTCAATCGCAAATAACACTAGAACATAGTGGTCGAATAATAGAAATTAGACACATGAATTCGAGCATTGCGACACCATTTTTCATCAAATAAAACTAGATAATCGAAATAAAATGAAAAGAAGAGGGAAAACAAACAACAATAATACAAAGGTTGAACCCGGAGGAATTGTGGGAGGGTATGGTCGATTCAATGTCTCGATGTCCTCTGCCCCTGCCTAGAAAAGGCCGTCGCCGTCATGGCGGCCACCGGCGCCGGCATTTCCCGCCTCTCCATTGACCTCGCTACCAGATTCCCCTCTGATGCCCTCCGTCCTCCGCCTCCGTCTCTCCCGCGTTGATTCCGCCAACATTCAAGGTCGCTCCCTTCCTTCTTCCTCCTTGTGGACTCGACCCCTCCACTCTCAATCTCTCTCTGATTTTTCTCCCATCGATCCATCGATTTTCCATGCCCTCTCTCCCTCAACCGGCTAACCTGTAAGTTACCAGGATAAATTTTAGGAGGAGGTTTAGCCTTTGCAAATTATTTGAATAGCGGGTTATGGATGTAAAGATTTTTGGGTTTATGGGTAGTTTGTGCAATTCCCTCAAAATGTAAAAAAAATTAAAATTAGTTATTCATTGACCATTATGATTAACAACATTCCGTCAATTAGTAATTCCTTGATAATTATGCACTTTGACTAAAGAAACATTTTGAAATATATTAATTAGCACATATTTCTAAGATTTGTTTTTACTGGAATTACTAATTTATCCATAAGAAATGATAACTGTTTAAACTAATCAATACGAATTTATTTCATAAGTATGTAAATAATATATATAACAGTGATTGTTTAGTAAATAGATATAGATTATTGTTTAGCCTTTATTTAAAACAATTGAAATGAACTTAAATTAATTTAGCTGAGGTGAGATTTAAAAAAAAAACAATTACGCACATATAAAATCTAGGTTTTTTTCTTAGAGTTAATGATTGTCGAAAAAAAACTACTACCCTAGATAGGAAAATTCAGGTTATTATCATGGATTTTAAATTTGAGTCATTAAATATTATTTGAGTATTTGAGATAGTTTTAAAACTTTACCATAACTCGGCCATTCCAAAAGTTCATTACCACACACCATTAATCTGGAGCGAAATCCTCTGTCCCCCCTCCTTGTCCCCCTCTCCCGTCCCCCCCTCACACAACCCAATTTAAAAAAAAAAAAGAAATTAAAAAATAATTAAAATTAAATAGTAAAAGAAAAAGAAAATAGAAAGATGGTGAGGAGGGACAGTAGAAGAGGACACGGACGGGGACAGACGATTTGGACCCCATTAATCTAGGGTTTTATAAGATCTGGGATACAAATAAATATTTAATAATATTAAATGAAATTTATTATTACTTTAATCATAATATTCAAGTAATTTAATTTTGAAATTCAGTGTGCCTTGAAGGTGCAAAAATGATGCTAGGACATATACTAAAATCCATATATAATATCCCATGAGGCGTAATATGATTAGTTTCGAAAAAACATTTGTCGCCAATTTTTATTATTAAAATAAGAGGGAATTTGGTGAAAAAGCCCTTTAAGCATATTTGGTTAGCTAGATAGGTCCATTAATTGTTTTTTTAGCATGCTTAGCCCATTAATTATTTTTTTAGCTTGCTTAGCCCTCTTGACCGGTCAACGGTCAACGTTGACCGTTGACCGGTCAACCCATTTTGATGCCAACTTTTTTTTTTTTTTATTTGATGCCAACTTTTTTTTTTTTTGATGCCAACTTTTTTTTTTTAGTGATGCCATATTTTACCGTTTTGATGCCAACATTTTGTGGTGACAATTTTATATAATTGATGGCATAAGAGCTTAAAACGTGGAATCAAAATATTGTCACCTTATTGTCACTTTTCTAATGAAATGATTGGATGACTTTTTTTAATGCCACTTTTTTAAAACATTGATGACATTTTTTGTGATGTCATATTTTACCGTTTTGATGCCAAAATTTTATTACATTTTATTTTCAATCTGATGCCACTTTTCTAATTAAATTATTGGATGACACTTTTTTTAAACTTTGATGAAATTTTTTGTTTACTCTAATGTCACGTTGACCATTGATGCCATTTTGAAAAATTTGTATCACATTAAAGAAAAAATGTCATCAAAAATACTGCTTTGAAAAAATATCATCAAAAATATGGCATCACGGTAAAAAAAATATTATCAAAAAATTGACATAAAAAAAGTGGCATCAAAGTGAAAATAAAATATAGTAAAATTTTGGCATCAAAACGGTATAATATGGCATCACTAAAAAAAAAAGTTGGCATAAAAAAAAAAAAGTTGGCATCAAAAAAAAAAAAAAAAAGTTGGCATCAAAAAAAAAAAAAAAGAAGTTGGCATCAAAATGGGTTGGTTAATGTTGACCGGTCAACGGTCAACCGTTTACCGGTCAATGGTCAAACGGTTGACTATTGACCAACCCACCCTATTGGGAATGGGGTTAGGGCAAAACTAATTAAATTGATTTATGGGCTAGGTGACTAATTGCATATTTAAAAAAGGCTCAATACCAAAATCGCCCTTAAAATAATGTGTTATCATATAAACTATATAGAAAAACATTTGCGCCAGTTTTGGAGAGAGAACCCCTTTATAGTAATTATATTCACCCCCTCTCTCATTCCTTTTATCAACTGTTAAATTGTATGAAACTTCCATTAGACCCGGCTGTTTTTATTGAAATTGTATGCCCCTAACTTGTCTTCAACCCTTGAATTGGTAAATAAAGAGCGGTCATCCGCGTTTGAATCAGGACCTATATGGGTACTGCCCACAAATCCTTTCCGGTGAACCATTCCATAACGGTTAACTGGTCTTCAATCAACCCATTGATACCCAAAGCTACAACCTACGGTCCACCTTAAGCTTTTCTCTGTTTCATTTAGATAATGAATTTAAATTCGCCATTGTTGCTTATGATGATTAAGAGACCACTGTGTGACGTATAGTAGGTATCTTACACTTTTTTGGAGATATATTCCATTTGCAAATAATAATTTTACACACAGAAAATTTGAATAATATTAGCTCCCTTTCTTTTTAATTTGAGAAAGTCGATGCCCTCTCGCCCTCTCTTCTTCCCCATGTGTTGAATTTCTCTTTAGATGCCTGCTTGTATCGATTCAAATTTTGCTTGAAAATTTGGGATTTTTTCGTGAATTCGAACAAATTGTAGCTCTATCTTGCCTTCTTTTGACGTGCTTATGATATGTGAAGCTTCAATTGTTTGATTTTCATGGTCAATTTTGAGAAATTTGATATGTTTTATGAATTAAAGGTATGGAGGTCGATTTCAATCTTAGACCTAAGAATCTGTGCATTTGTGGCTTGAATAGGGTATGGAGATCAATGAAATTGAGAACCTTAACCTAGAATCGGTGAAATCTCATTCCTAATTTGATTTCTTACGGTTGAATTATAAGGGGTTGTGATTTGAAAAAAAAAACAAATTTGGATCTTCATTGAAGTCGTTTGAGGCTCTATAGATCACACCAAACCTGTTGTTGGGTGGTTCCATGGTCAACATTGTGTTTAGCACATGGAGTTAGCATCACTATCACCCATGGTCATCAACGGTGGACGGACGACACCTGCATAGTGTAGGTTGATGAAGGTCATGTATTAATAATAAAAAAGTGGGACTTAATGGTAATTCCATACAATTAAACATCTAATAGACGAAATGAGGGAAGGGGTGGTTAATTGCTAACGGAATTACCGGTGGTTTTCTGGAATTATGAGGGTAAAGGGTAGTTTAGTGGAATGTGGTGTATACAAGGGGACGGTGGTTCCTCCGATTTACCCTTGTTTTAAAGAAAAAATTTGCAAAATAGGCACTATATTTGGACGTATTTGCAAAATGGTCGCGTTTTTTGACAATTTAGCAAAATGGCCACTATATATACTTATTTTCGCTTTGTACGGACATTTTTTTCTTGTTTCTCAGAAATCCGATTTCCTCCTCTTTCGAACTCTCTCTTTGCTCGAAGTTTTTCGTCGTGCGTTTTTCGGCTTGGTTCATCGTGCGTTCTCCGGCTTGGTGCGTTTTCCAGCTTGGTTCGGTCGATTGTTCTTTCTTGCTTCGCTAAAGTTCGGAGTTTTCGTCGTTTGCTTCAATGTCGTCATCCAGCGGCTCAGGTATCAATTTCGCTTCTTTTTGCGAACTTTGTCGTGCTAGGGTTTTGGATTAAGTTTGTTTATGTTGATTTTATTGTTTTTGCATTTTAATTTTGACAATCTATGGTTAAATCCATGCTTGATATGCATACTTATGTGCGCTTTTTAGTAGTTTCCGTAGTTTATGCGAGTTCCTTATGTAAATGCGTTGATTTTAACTGTTTCTTTTCGTCAATTTTGTGGTGTGACACTTTGTAAGTGCTTTTTTAGTGTTCTTCGTGTATTTCAATCTGTTTTCCATGCTTTCGATTGTTTGTGTTGATGATAGTGTACTTATCTGTTGTTATGTTCATGTGTATGGTGGCTGACACTGTCTGTTTTTATATATTATTGTGTTAGTTTATTGTAGTTCCAACAACGTGTGTCTTTGGATTTGGTATTTTGTGTTCTGTTTGTGATGTTTGTGTTCTTTTACTATGTCTTGGTGACATTTTATTGTTATTGTTTATGGTTATTTGCGTCATCACAGATTCTGTTAATGTATATTTACATTGTTCTATATGTTGTTTCTTGTAGGAGCTCAATCTTCTGATTCATCCACCTCTTATACTGGTTCTGATGTAAGTTATTTTAGTTTTCCATTTGGAATTATTTTTTTGATGAGCAAGTTGTAATTTTTTCTTAATCTGATGTTTGTTTTTGTGCTTAATTGTCTGTGATTAATCAGGGTTTGGAATATTGCATTCCTATTTTTGAGCAATTTCATTGTAGATCCAACATATATTCATATCCTTCTGTTTGTGATCTGATTAAGGAGCATTTGTGTCCTTCTTACTACAATACTCTGGAAAAAAGTTGCCTTGGATGGGTGCTGACGCAAGGCAACAAAATGGTTACCAATTTTCAGCTTATGCATCAAATGGTGCTCCGTCAAGTACAAACACAAAAAGAGAATGGGTTGTGGTTTAGAGTTGGTGGACATCTTGCACGTTTTTCAATTGTCGAGTTTCATGTGATTACAAGCCTTCCTTGTGAAGATCGTGTTTGTAATATCCCAAAGAAAGTGTCAATATTTGAATTTTTTGGGCAGAAGAAAATGACTCAGGATGAGTTACTTGATCGTTTCATATATGAGAAAAAGAAGTCCAAGAGGAAGTTGATTATGGAAAAGTTGTTGCTGATTGAGAGGTTAATTATTTATAGGAGGTCAGCAGTTGTAAGTGCACAATTCTTATCTCTTGCGTGCAATGAGAAAGAGTTTGAATTACATCCTTGGGGTAGAGAGTCATACACCCGTTTGTTGAAGTCATTGAAGAGTTCTTCTGTTGTAGATCGAAATGGGGTTAGGGGTTCTTATCAAATGTATGGGTATTGCCTTGCATTCCAAGTATTGTGCTTTAGTGTTTGCATGTCTTATGTCATCATTTTTTTTGTCTGTGTCAGCACAACTTTATTTTTTATGTGAGCATTATTTAAATATTGTTTTGTAGTGTCATAACGAGTTTTTTTTGTACCAAGCTTGGATATTAGAAGCTTTCCCAGCTATCTCCTTTAATTTTGATTGTAATTTTAAGATGCCTAATAGAGATCCATACTCGTTGCACTGGAAATGTGATTATAGCCATGTATACGCCGAAGCTGAGAAGTTCTTTCATGGCGATTTGGTAATAATTTTATATTTTCTCTCTTTAAGAACATTTTTATTTGATTCATCTTTGGGTTTTTATTCTGATACATGCATTTTGTCCAGACTCCGTTGTTCCCTATTTATGGGGAGTTTGCACGCCACGAAGGGATGGGGTTTGCTGATAAAAAAGCTGATGTTGTAGTTGATGCAGTAGTTGATGCATCAGTTGAAGAAATAGTTTTTGGACCTGTTGATGCGACTTTGTATGAGAGTCGTCGTGTTCGTAGAAGGGCATATGAAGCTAAGTTTTCAAACAAGGCTCTCCAGGTTGAGGATGAAGAAGCTAATGTCTTGTAGAAACATGTTGAAGGAGAGACCTCAAAGAAGAAGACACCTGTGAAGAGAGGCAAGGCTGCTAGAAAGAAACAGGATGGTAAGTCCTTTGAAACTGCTTTTGATGTTTTCCCTGAGGAGGATAAAGAAGATATAGGGACCTCAAAGAAGAGGAAATCTTCCAATGGAGGGATGTGTGGTAAAAAGAAAAAGAAGGTGGCGTCCAGCGATACCTATGAGGAACGGGTTCCCCTAAACAGGGGTCGTTCTGCAAGTCGTGTTCTATTCAATCCATACATTGCTTTAGACCGTAAAAAATCTGTCAAGAGTGATGTAAAGACGCTTAGACAGAAGGCTTCAGCAGTTAGGACAGGTGGTAGAGTTATTCCTTCTAAGGAGGTGAAGAGAGTTACTACTGACACAGATTTGCATAAGGATGTTGATGTGGTTGCTTCCCCTTCCAAGAGATGTCAGTTGGGTACTGATTCATGTGATCTATTAGACGATGATGTCCTGCTGAATATTGTCTTTCAGCGGAGGTATAAGATGAAGAAGAACGGCGGTGTAGGTAGTGGGAGACCGTTATATGATAGTGCTGCTGACATGTCATCTGTTCTTTCTCCAATTCCTGTTGTTGATAATGAGGGTGGCCATGGAGTGGGGACTATAGATATTCATGTTGCAGTCTCTAAATATGATGGTGAAGTGAGTGTTGGTGATGACAAGGTTGATAATTTTACTACTCACACCCATTCTTCCAAATCTTGTGCTGAAGTCCGTGTTTGCGATGACAAGGTTGATGTTTTTACCGCTGACACCCATTCGCCTAAATCTGATAAATTGGATGCTCATCATACTTCGAGGATTTATGTTTTGGCCGATCTTGTAGATGTGATTGATTGTGGTGACACCGTTGAAGGAGTTGAGACACCTTCTGATGACAGCGATGGAGAGGGTGATGTAACGATGCCTTCTGTGCAGAGGTCACCCATGGGGAGTGTTGAAGCACATGATTTTGTTGATGGGAGGTCTGTGTTTGGGCAAACATCTGCTGCTTGTGAAAATGAAGAAATTCACGTTTCAAGTGTTGAAGCTGGCAAAATAGCAGTGTCAGCAGAGAAAGTGGAAGGTATTGAAGATGTTTCTCCTCAAATGGATGCCAACAATGATTCAAATTGTGAGTTGCCTCCAAAAACACATGGTGATGCTTTTGCTACTTCTCTCCCCTCTCATCATGACTTGGTGAAGGAGATTTTTAGGAGGATTGAGAAGCTTGAAGAGGTCCCTAAATTTATGCATCTGTTGTCTGCGAGGGTTGATGCAATTGAAATAAAGATTGCGAAGTTGACTGGGAGCCTTCAAGTTTTTGGTGAGATGTTGAAGAGGTACGATGAGCTTGAGGTTAGGGTTGCTAATTATGAGGCTTTGTTTGAGAGGTTGTAGTCAAATCATGTCAAGCCTGATGATAAGCACATCCCTGGTAAGTCTGAGGGCACTTTTGCAAAAGTTGATGATGAATGTGTCAGTGGTGGTAAGTGCCAGGGCACACCTGTGAAGGGTGATGATAAGCACATTGCTGGTAAGTTTGAGGGCACTCATGCGATAGTTGATGGTGAACATGTCAGTGGTGGTAAGTCCCAGGGCACACCTGTGAAAGTTGATGATAAGCATGTTCCTAGTAAGTCTAAGGGCACTCATGCGAAAGGTGATGATGAACGTGTCAGTGGTGGTAAGCCCCAGGTCATACCTGTGAAGGCTGTTGTTGAAGATGTGAAATTTTTTTTTGAATGATGTTGTGTCTGACCTTCAGCAGTCTTTCCCTGATGAGGAGTTAATGTTAAAATCATCTCCTGCTTCAGTTAAAGTTGTGCATGTGTCTTTGCCATCAGTAAGTGATGAGGTTCCAGGAGTGGGTAAGGAGTCTCCACCTGTTGTTGCTGACAATGAATTTAAGGTTGTTGGAGATGAGATTGGAATTCCAGCAACTTCTGCTGAAGTGCTTCAATCTACAAAGTATGAAGGCGAAGGTGCAGGTGGTAAAGTTGCTGGAGTTAGGGTTGACCCATCCCTGGAAAAGTACATTTGTCTGTCTGACAATGATGATGATAAGGGTGCATGTGTTGATTGGGATTCGGTCGCCAAGGATCCTACAATTAAAATCGAAGTTGACCAACTAAAGGCTTCCAATCTTATCCCATCAACCAGTACATTCCTGTATGGTCCAGTTGAGCGGGAGAAGAAAGTGAGGATGTCAAAGCATGCCCCTAAGAAGTCATTGATCAGCTCGGAAGATCATGAATTTATTTATGGACTTGTAAAGAAGCAAATGTATGGTTTATTTTTATGTTTAGTATTTGGTATGAAATGGTGTTGTTATTGTATTAGTTACAGCATCTCATGCTAGATATATTTTTATTCGTTTTGTGTAACCTTTGGTAGGAATTTTTCTGTTGCTGGTCCAATCTCAAGGTTTGACAAAAAGTTTTTCCAGCACATTCTAGTGAAGGATATGTGGCTTGATTGTCAGGTAATAACTGCTTGTATTTTTGGAGTATATATATGTGTGTGGATTGGATTTTATTGTATTAGTTGATTGTTGAATTCACTTTTTTACTACTTTGTTTAGCATCTAGAAGCAGATTTGATTCACATTAGGAGGCGCATTTCTGAGGACCCTGTCAAGTATCGAGATGTTCTTGTTCTTGATTGGCTATTTTACCTAAAGTACCTGCCTGATTATGCTTCAAGTTATCGGGAAGACATACCTCTTGAAGTCAACACTGAGGATTATTTTGTCGGTACGTGCCCTGCTGATTATGGGAAGCCATGAGTATCTGTAAAGAAAATCTACACAATTTTCAACGTGATAAACAAGCACTGGGTGGCGTTGGAGATTAAAATTGAGGATAGGGTAATCAACTTGTTCGATTGCAATGTCCCTGCTGTTAGGGAAGGTGTTCATGAAGAACAATTGCAACCGTTTGCTATTTGGCTGCCAATTCATTTGGCAAAGGCTGTGCTATTTGAAAACTTTGATTCCTCTCCTTTCCAGCTAAACATGGTTCCTGGGTTAATGCATGATTCTACTGGGTATGTATTTGTTATCTTGTTTTGTTTATTGGTTACGTTAAGATACTTGTTATTTATGTTCTTACATTACATTGTTTCTTTTTTTTGTCTACAGGGCTTCATATGAGTGTATGTTTATTTTGTTTGTGTATGTTTTGTATCCTTAGATGACACTTCCAACTGCAACCCAAATGGGGTACCATTACACTGTCGGCTCCTTTGAAGTTGTTATCACACCAAGGTCGACGCCTGTGTATGGACCTACCCAACTGCACGTGACTATTCATTCTGATAGAATCCCTGAGCTGTTCCTAGACCATTTCTCTTATTGGAATGGGTTGCCAACGGCTTATGCACAATGTGATCAGGTGTTAAGTGAAGCAGGGGTCACTGTTGTGGTTCAGACTCAAGTAGCCAACCTGATGTTAATGGATTATACTCACAGTTGGGTTGCGCGCGACGCTGAGTTCATTGAATATGGTCTCTGCCCAGACCTCATTATGGATGTACGTTACATTGAAGACTCTGAATCTAAGATAAGTTCTGATTCAAGCTCTCAATCTGATATGAGCATCGACTCTGAACAGTATGTGGATCCTTCAGCTTCTCCAGCAAATGCAGAACAAAATGGCAATTTACAAGAGTCACATGAACCGGAACAGGATTGGGATCAATGCACAATATGTCTTGATCAGATGCTGCCATCAATGCCTGTCATTCGGACACCGTGTGACCATTCCTTCCACCGATGGTGTCTCCTAGAGTGGGTGTCAATTCAACTCATTTGTCCACTTTGTCGATCAGCTTTTTAGCCATATGTGTAATGTATATCTGTTTGGAAAAGACATTGTAGTTGCACCTATTTTGTGGTAGTTAATTTAAGGAAATGTATGGTATGAATGGAAGTTTGTGTCTGACAATATTTTGTATCTGATTTCCATTCAAATCATACCAATGTATTTAGTAACTATTTGTGGTACCTGGTGTATGTAAATGCATAATTTTAATGAAATTTGCTTACTATTATATTTGTTTGTGATTTCCATTATATCATATTTTTCCTGATGTGTGAGTATGATATTGTGTTTTATTTGGCGAAGAAAGACCATCTGAACTTTGATGAATTTGCTCATATATCCTGTGTGGATTTGAAATACATATAAAACTTAATTTTCCCAAAATCCTGCACAGTTGTGCATTCCAAAATATTAGTTACAAGTAGTGGTGACAGTGGCCTAGTTTTTTTTGATGTTGAAGTGTATGTTTTATGAAGAGGTTTTTAATGCCCAACGTATTGTTGACATTTTTTGTCCGATTAGTTTGAAGTAATGGTGACACCATACTTGTATTTTTTGATTTTGCATTGTATGTGGTGACACTATGCGGCTGTTGTCCAAAGTAGTGCTGACAGTGATATCAGTTACAATTAGTGGTGACACTAGCTTCTTTTTTTTTTTTTTTGATATTGAAGTGTATCTGGTGTGAAGAGGTTTTTAATGCCTAAAGTATTGTTGACATTTTTTGTCTGATTAGTTTGAAGTAATGGTGACACCATACTTGTATTTTTTTTATTTTGCATTGTATGTGGTGACACTATGTGGTTGTTATCTAAAGTAGTGCTGACAGTGATATCAGTTACAATTAGTGGTGACACTGGCCTTTTTTTTTATATTGAAGTCTATGTGGTGGCAAGAGGTGTTTAATGCCCATATTATTGTTGACATTGTTGGTTATATTAGTTTGCAGTAGCAGTGTCACCAGTTTGATGGTTTCTGATATTGAATTTTATGTGGTGACACTAGGTGGTTTAGACCCAAAGTAGTGCTGACACTGATACTAGTTACAAATAGTGGTAAGACTAGACTTGTATATTTTTGTTTTTTATAGTGTATGTGGTGACACTGATATTATTTACAAGTAGTGGTGACACGGGCGTTGTATTTTTTGATTTTAAAGTGTATGGGGGTGGCAAGAAGTGTTTAATGCACATAGTATTGTTGACATTGTTGGTTATATTAGTTTGAAGTAGTGGTGTCACCAGTTGGTTGTTTTCTGATATTGAAGTGTACGTGGGGACACTAGGTGGTTGATACCCAAAGTAGTGTTGACACTGATAGTAGCTACGAACAGTGTTGACACCAGACGTGGTGACACTATGTGGTTGAGGACCAAAGTACTGCTGACACTAAAATTAGTTACCACTAGTGGTGATACCAGTCTTGTATTCTACGATTTTGAAGTTTATGTTGTGATATTTATATTTGCTCAACAATAGGTTATTTTGGCATTATACTTGAGACTTGTGAAATTTTGCCCAATATGATTCTATTTTCTTTCTCAATATAATTTTATAGTTTCTCAATAGAGTATTACACAACATGGTCTTATTTTTCTCATTGATAGAATAAAGTTGCACAACATGTGGGGGGATTGGTGTAATTTTGCTCAACATCACATTATTTTTGCTCAATAGTAGTTTTTAGTTGCACAACAATCGAACCTTTTGAAATATTCTCATCATGATTATATTTTTTGTCAATATAATTTTATACTTTTCCAATAATTTTGTTTGCCCATTATGGTATTATTTTTGCTCATCATTAGATTAAAAGTTTATAACACTGGCGATTAGTGAAAATTTGCTAAACATGATCTTATTTTTGCTTATCAATAGATTATTTATTCACAAATGTTTATATTTTTTAAATTGCCTTCAACATAGCCGTTGGGCTTAGTTTATAGAGGCCCGGCCCATTGCTCGTTTATTTATACGTTGCTTGAACGATGTTCAGATTGTTTACAAGTCCTTTCATCTCCCTCTAGTTGTTCATCCTCATCCACTCTCGTTCCCATTGAGATTTTCTCTTCTCAAGGTGCGATTCCGTTTCTGGTATGTATGCCTTTTTGTTTCCTTCCTCTGTAAAAAAACGTAATCGGTTATTTTGATGTACTGTTTCAGCAAATTTTTTATTGTTGTATTTTGCGATTTTCGTTTATCTTTCCCTTACCTTTCAGTCTTTTGAAACCCATATATTGTTGTTTGTCTTGCTTAGTTCGTATTACGTTATTTTCTCTGTGTGTTGTTTGTTTCTTACTGTAAATAAAAGTTATAAGTTAGGGTTGATCCAATTTTTCAGATATTTTATCTTTCTTTGTGTTCCTGATATGTTTATTTTCTATTAATATCGCTGCAATGTTTTATTTTTAAGTGATTGTCTAATATATGATTGTATCTTGATTTTGTCTTTGTAGGTTTTCTCTCTTTCAATGGCATTTCCAACTTATACTGAAGTAGAATATGACTACAGGGTTGGTACTTATGAAGTGGAAATATCAGGAATTGAGTCATACTGGTATGGACCGAGTCAACTTGTCGTGTCCATCCATTCTGACAGCATTCCTTTAACTTTTTATCATGGTTCGGCTTGGAATGGTATGCCAATTAGTCTAGCCCGCTGCAACGAAGTGTTACATGATGCAGGAGTCACGGATGTTGTTAGAAGTTAGGTAGACAATCGGCTTCTAATGGAATTCACTAGAAGTTGGTTTCCAGCCGACGCTGACTTTATTGAGTATGGTCTGTGCCCGAACATCACTGTCAATGTACATTTCTTTGCTGACTCTTCGTCCAATTCAAACTCTGAATCTGACATAAACGATGACATTCATATGGAGGTTGACTAACTAGATCATCCAACACGTCCAGAGCATATGGAGGTTGATCGTTTAAGGGAGATATATCACCTTGATCTTGACGAAGACGAATGTACAATATGTATGCTTCTGATATTGGCGTCAAATCCCGTTCTTGAACCGCCATGCCAACATTTCTTCCATCCAAGTTGTTTGCGATCTTGGCTTAGAGTTCAAAGCAATTGTCCTCTTTGTCCATCAGAAATCTAGCAGCAGGTCTATTGCAAAATCTAAGTATTTATCATTTAGTACCTTGTTGTATCTGATTTCAATTTGTATGATATCAGTGTATTTTTGTAACTTTTTGTGGTACTGAATGTAACCTAATATATATTTTATGAATGAAGTTTGTTCTTGATCATATTTGTTTCTTATTTCAATTCAAATCATAATAATCGTTGATATTTAAGTAGGACATTTATTGTGACACTATGTGATCATATTGGTGGTTTCTGCTATTGAAGTGTATGGGTTGATATTTTCTGTTATTGAAGCTTATGTGTTGACACTAGTTGGGTAAGTCCCAACGTAGCGCTGACACTGAGATTAGGTACAATTACTTAAGACCCTAGGCTTGTATTTTTTTTTTGTTATTTTGAAGTGTATGCTGTTGCACGAATTGACAAGGGCCCAAAGTCTTTTGTTACATTTTTTGTTAGAGTAGTTGGAAGTATTTGTGACACTATTCTTATAATTTTGTCTGATTTCTGTTTTTGAAGTTTTTGTGGTAACACTAGGTGGATAAGGCCGAAAGTAGTGCTCACACGAGTTAGTTAATGTCCACCAAGGATAACTGTAACTCAAATAACTGTAATCCGTTTTCAATTTATAGTTTTACAGTTTTGACAGTTTTTTTTATAGTTAATCTGTAATGAACCAACCCAAATAACTGTTACAAGAATGAAAACTGTCTAATTATTGCCTATATATATCCATAAATCATTCTTTGCTGTACATTGGTGTCTGAAAACTGATTTCAACAGAAATCAGTATACTAGAACTTTTAATCACACTGCTAACAGATCCCTCTCCAAAAAGACGAACTATCGAAACACTGTTGGGTTTTGCACAAGTTTCCATCAATTGATGGACGTGCTTGATGGTGTTGGTTACCGTGGGTATCACATGAATCTAGTTGATGAAGCATGCGAGGCTAACAAAGAGGCGTGCATGGCCGAGTTGGTGGAAGTCGTTGTGGTTCATTATAGATTATATGAGGAATGACAAAGATCAATAATAGCAACTGAACATCATATTCGGATTGCATCCAAAGATGAAGACGGTGAAGCACTATCAAAGGTGATATTTGAAGTTTTATCCATAAATTTTTTTTCCATACTGTGATTGAGTCTTGTATTTTATCTTTTATGTAGATGGAAGGAGAACTGGGCAACAAAAGACAGATGTTTGAAGAGGCAAAGGACAACCTCATGGAGTGCGTTAAAGAGGTTTTAGATGCAGAAATGGAAAGGAGGAAGAAGATTGATGACTTCTTAGGACTGTAGTTCTACTATATTAATAATTCATAATATTGGTACTTATTTATATGTTGAATGTATTTTTTTTTTGTTTTTTTTAGTTTCTATGTGTTCCATGCTAATGATATGATGCAACATATTAATATCATAATAATCATATAACTATTTTGTAATTTCCCACCTCATATTTCATATTATAAAGTGTTACTGAAGTTTTATGTATATCTCTTGTGATACTGCAGACACATTGATTAGTTTGTGGATTGTTTTGGTAAACTTAGTGCTGACACTGTTTAACTAATGTTTTATGTTATTGGAAATTTGCTCAACATCATCTTAGTTTTGCTAAACAATAGTTTATAATTGCACAACAAACGAATGGATATCATCAAATCAACTGATTGAATAAAATAGACCACTTGTAAACACAAAACACATACTTGATTACTAGGGGAGAGAATTGTGCTGACACATAGAAGAGCAAACACAACTGTTTAGAAGTAGTTATAGTTGTATGCATCTTGACAAATACTATCCACCTTAAAACCATAGGGACAACAACTGTCTTAATGGTTACGAGAAAACTATTCAGAAGCAGAGTACACAACTGTCTACACCAAAATACATTCCAAAGTTTGCAAATAAAACATGAAATTGCGTTGTAGTTGTTCAACCAATATTTACTTTCTGGCCCTGAATCCCTTTTGAAGTCATTCTTGCATGGGATTTCGCTGCCTTCACAACATCTGCGTTCACTTCTTTCAACTCTGAATATACTATATCTGTCAGGTACTTCACCCCTAGCTTTGAAATATTCTTGAAATTGCCCTTTTCCAATCCACACTTGTACCCTCTCTCTCTGCCCTTAAGAAGGTGTCCATGTGATGCATGAGGCATACCCCAGAATGTTGAACTTTCTCCTCTCCAGCCCATGTGATGGGGATGTTTGATGTTGGTGCAGTTGACACTATTTATGCCTTTGCTCTAAGCCCCTTATCTGTTACATAAGCAATTAGCATATTTCCCTGCATGGATTGAATTATAAATCATGTAATTTTAATTGTAAACTGAGGTGATATTTAAATGAAATTAAGACAAGTAAAGAAATATTAGATATCAGTAATAAAACTTACCAAACATTCGAAAGGTGATGGGAAGGCGCTAGTTGGATCAGTGCAAGATGGGGTGACATCAACAATTTGCACCACTTTTTTTTTAAAGTTGTAGACAACCATGACATAGAACGCTTCTCGTTCAACCCCAAATACAATCTAATCAACATAATAAAAAACAAATAAACATTAGTGATTGATCTTGTTAACTTTTATTCAGTATTTAGAGAACTTTATTCAGGTGATTTCAAGGGAGTACCATGTCTATATCTTTCAAAGAAATGTGTGGTGACAATGACAATACAATATCAATGTGGAGGTTAAACCTCTGAAACTGTTCATCACAAGCTCCTGATGATACACTCTCTACATTAAACTGGATCAAGAATAGAAATTAGTAAAAAAAACAGACCCACTTTAATAATGACAAACAATGGAGTGTAATTGAAGGATTAAGTTGTAAAAATATTATAGATTTGTTGATATTGACAAATAGTCTTGTTGGTGTCTGAGCACTTTTGTATTGCTCTTTGTTGTTGAGAATTGTTGTCCATGCATCAATAACAACACTAGACAAGTGGGTTTCATCTTCCAGCGTACCCATGTCTCTTCTAACGACTTCAACAGACTTGTGTTTAAACAAAACCTCCCTGCAATGTGAATCATTATGAAGATGGATTAAATGAAAATAATCTTTTACTTGTAACTAAACATACATTAAGTAAATTAAGATAAAAATTAACTTACGTGTTGTGAGTTGTTTTCATTGCTAAATAGGCTGAAACAGTGCGCTAAATTTCAGATATAGGATCATTAATGTCAACAACACGCGAATAATATGGGTTTCTCAAAGATGCAGAAGGTTTATGTGCTCTCCTTGCAGCTTCTTCTCTCTTCATGTCATTAAGTTGTTGTGCAGCATTTCCATCAACTGCGTTGACCCGTGGTTACCGCCTTGGTGGCAAGGCAGCTGGGGACTTGCATTTTCTTTTACCTCCCAAAGGGTTCACTGGTGGAGTATCAGTTTTAAATTGAATGGGTAGTGGATTGGGAGTAACTTGAACATCATGTTGCATTGAAGACTGACCATGGCCGTCGGGGGGAGTCTGGGTTGCTTCATTAGCATTCTTGATTTCAACTGCTGTGTTCAGTGATGTCGCTTTATCGTTCTTAAAAATAGGATCATCTAGAAATAGATCAAAGAAAAATTCCCCGTCTCCTTTGATATTTGATTTCAAATTTTGCTTTTTCTGATATGCCATTTCAGTCTGAGTAATGCAATCTAAGAAAGGAGGGTCTGACCATAATTTCTCTTGGGAGTCGGTAAAATATGTGTTTTGAGTATCATTCATATTTGACCTGTCAGCAGCATCTGTAGCAGGCTCAGAGGTGACATTTTCCATCCCTAGAAGCTGGTTTGCTCCATGTAGAGGTCTTTTCACCTTGTCATCATGTTGTAGTTCAGGCGGGACATTTGTAGACCACTCAGCAAAATTGGAAATAGCAGATGCAAGAACAGAAATCTTTTGAGCAAACAATTTTATCCAACTCTAGAAGATAACAACACATAAAAAATAAGAACAAAAAATCATAAGTAAATATCAAAACATTGTTAAACTGTACTAATATTTGATTGAATTGGTTTAAAAAATTCATATAAACCTCAATTGGGGGTGGCTGTTTGTCTGGATCAGCAGAGTCACTTGTGCCTTCATCGTTTTGTGCAGTAGTGTGCGGACAAGCTGAAGATGGTATGTCTTGATGGTGAGCAACAGCTTGGCGAGCTTGGACTAAGCCATAACCAAAGCCTCCAGTACTTATATCATCAGTTTCTC
The DNA here is from genome assembly GCA_037127255.1 of Persicaria tinctoria. Lineage (NCBI taxonomy): Eukaryota > Viridiplantae > Streptophyta > Magnoliopsida > Caryophyllales > Polygonaceae > Persicaria > Persicaria tinctoria. The sequence continues at coordinate 37,394,661 of JBANSL010000003.1, read as the reverse complement.
GTTTGCGCAAGATTTTGTAATTCATGCCAATGAAAACTGGGAAAGAACGAGTCATTCTTCTGAGTGTTGTGCTTGTGAATAATTTCACCCTATCTATATATATAAAACAACTAGCACACTAACGGGATAAACATATGTCAGTATAATGATGGAGCGGGGAATGCCGACATGAAGAATATTGTAGACATGGAGGTAAAAGTAGGCGGGGCTGGCATTTGTACTACCGACATGGTAAAGAAATTAAGACAACATCAGAGCAAAGGTTTGAAAAAAATACTTACGACCAAGAATAAAAGAGGTCATCTGAAATGGACATTCTTGTTCTTTTCCCAGCTTTTCTTTGCATCAACTAAACTTTCCAACACAAGACCACACCAATTTAGGTCTTTCAGGTCACCTAATTCAGGAACTACTCTTATTAAACTATGGTTGCCATGTCCGTTTCCTAGTGTATCAACCAAAATAGAGTCCAATATAACAATAAAGTTCAGAAGAAATTGATCACCACAATCAGTGTCAGCTATCAATTTTTCCATAATCATAGTTGTCGTTATATTATCATAGACATCAAATATGGTTTTCCAATCTTGCACAAGACTCAAATTCTCCTTAGCTGATTTTCTTCCAACTAAAACCTTCCCCATTGGGAATCCCATTGTGATATGCACATCTATTTCTGCAATTTCAAGTTCTCCTCCATTAGCTAACACCAAGCAACACTTGTTAGGATCAAACCGATCCACTAACCAATACGAAAGAAGTAGTGGTAGGGCAACAATATCCAAATTGAACAAAAATCCAAAGTCAATATCTTCAATTAACCTCTTTTGCTTCACATTCATTTTTTTCAATGATGTCACCAGCAAGCGCGGGCTAGACCGTGATTTCAGTGATGGGAGATTTTTCTGTCTCGTGTTCCTCTCGTTCCTAAGAATCAGCTGCATACTTTCTGTGGTTGGTTGTATGTCTGTGGCATCCGTTTGCTCATCAAATGTGATGAGATGCACAATTTGGTTTACATGTTGAACAACCGTCTCATTAGGTGAATGGTTATCCTACCTTGCAATTTCAGTGGTTTCCATAGCAACATTGCTAACAGGAAGATCAGCCATTGTTTCCATAGCAACATTGCTAATAGGAAGTTCAGTCACATGACGAACTTCTTTCTTACTGTTTTTTCTAACAAGCGGTTGCGAATCTTTTGATTCAAGTGACCGACATCCCTCCCCTGCTTCACAGGCTTTGCCAAGCACAATATCAACAAACAGTTCATCCTTGAAAGGAGGTGAATCCCTAGATAAATCAACTACCGGAGATTTAACTCCAGATGTTTTTGATCTCTTCGAATTTCTATTTGGACTGTGTAGAACAGGTGAATCACTTACACTCTGCGAACGTTTACCTATAGAATGAACACTTACAATCAATTTCTACAAATATAATGGAAGCAATGATCTTGTAAGAGGTACAGTAGTTTATGCTGTATAAATCCCCAAATTGAACCTCCAGATCAATCACATTAACTACAATTTATAATGCGAAAGTAATTGTAATAGAAACGGTAGCTCTTGTAAGGCTGAATAACCGCTTGATTATAAACATTCAAATCTCCTGAATAAGTGCCATTTTCTAATTTTTCGTGAAAAACTAAGCCCTAAACAGTACTCGTTCTAATTTAAACTTTAATACACAGAAAATACGAAATCAAACCTTTCGGATCTGAAGACATGTTGATGTATATGATAGATCTCCTCCTCACAAGCCTACAATCAAGCCTTAACAAATCTCGCAGAGAAATAGACAGAGTATATTTAGCTGGACAATGAAACAAAACGAAGGTGATGGACAACTTCTTGAACGTGAAAAGCGTATTAGACATTTACATTGTTTGCTTTTTATATATTTTTTTTAGGAAAACTGTTTTTCTTTTCTTTTTCTTTTTGGATAAAATTGGGAATTGTGTAATACTTTACTTATTTCTTATTATTTAACATATAATTCCATACCTGAAATTTGCTCAACATCATTTTATTCTTGCTCAACAATAGTTTATATTTGCACAACAATCGACATTTGTGAATTTGTTAGAACCATGATCTTACCTTCTTTATATATGTTTTGATAGTTGCTTAATAAAATTTTGCTCAACATTGTTTTATTTTTTCTCATCAACAGAATAAAATTGCACAACATCGTATGACTGGTGAAAACTTGATCAACATCATCTTATTTTTGCTCAACAATAGTTTATATTTGCACAACAACAATAGTTTGTTTGCAACAAGATCTTATTTTGTCTATTTATGTTTTCATAGTTGCTAAATGGATTATTGCTCAACATGGTCTTATTTGTGCTCATCAATAGAATAAAATTGCACAACATATTACGATTGGGGAAAACTGGCTCAACATCACCTTATTTTTGCTCACCGATAGTTTAATGTTGCACATCATCAATAGTTTGTTTGCGATAAGATCTGATTTTATCTATTAATGTTTTCATAGTTGCTCAATAGATTTTTGCTCAACATGGTCTTATTTGTGCTCATCAATAGAATAAAATGTAAAGGCTTGGATTTTTAAATCATAATTTTTACGGAAAAAGAGAATCAAAAATGAAATTAAGTCTGGTTTAAAACTCGTTTAGCGGATTCCGACCAGAATAAAAAAAATTGGCAAATAATTTCCGATGTTTTACCTCGAAAATTCAAAATAATTATTGAATGGTGATATCCCCTTCTGTTTTAAAAATCTAATTGATCGAGAATGCGAGAGTCGGGAAAACTAACATTCAGGAACTAATTACGAGATTCAAAATTCGCGTATTGGGAATTATTTCGGGTATTGGTTTTAACCAATTTCACACTCAATCTCACACCCACTCCCTCTCCATACCCTGTAACCCGAACCCATCCCTCTTCGGTTCACCTGCCCACCTACACCTTGTCTTCACTTCACGCCATCGTCATCCTCTTCATCCGACTTCACCATCGCCGTTACCTTTCACCATCACTTTCTCCCTCACCATCAGTGATCTCACCATCGCCACCCACACCACCTCCCTGTCCCCCGTCTTCGGCAGCAACAGTCTCGACCACCGCCACGCCTGAGCACCGCCAGTGGCACCCGAAACTCTCCGTTCTCTGTTTTCCCGAGCCCAGAACCGGCACCACCTGCCTCCACCTCCGCGTTCCTCGATGAGCAGCAACAGTTGCAGGCCGAGCCACTTATTCTGACGTCCACCACTGCCCCGAAGCCGCCCAGGAACTTCCAGCGCCGCCACCGAAGCCTCTTCCCCTGTTCGAGCGCGCTTCGCCAGTTCAGTAAGCCGTTCTCCTCCGTCTTCGATCGGAATCGTCCTCGGGCTTCACCATCACACTCACCCATGTCCAACGCAGGTCCGAAGAGCCATCAAAAACCTCCGACGATGCCCAGAACTCCGATCGAGAGCTCCGAAGTCGCGAAATCACCTCAGTGAGCTTCCACAATTTCCTTCCTTCCTCGATTCTAATTCGTGCTTTATTCAATGTTTCGATTAGTCGAGAGTGAGTGAGAGCTGAGTGCGGGACGATTGGGTTAGCTCGAGAGCTCCGACGAGCTCGAGAAGTGCCGTGAGCGCGAGAGTCGAGGGCGGGCGAGCGTCGAGAGCGAGCGAGCGTCGAGCATCAAGCGAGGAACGAGCAGAGGAGGTCGAGACGAGGCGGAGATGGGCGCCGAACAACATCGAAGAAGGAGGTCGGGAGGCGGAGCTTGGCGCCGGCGGGAGTGAGCACATCCATGGCGGCTCCTCCATTTGAAATCGGGAAGAAGAGAAGCCAGTGTGGCTCCTATGGGCCCCCCTTTTCAATTTGTATTTTAGTAATTAAACCGGGTGGGATTATTTATATGGGTTCGGTTCGGTCGGTTCGGGTTATCTGTTTATTATTTAACTAATTAGCGGTATTTGAATCAGTATGCAATATTATTTGAGGTTTTAAGAGATATAATATTATTTCGGGAGATTTATAAATGATTTGTTTTATCGAATACAAACGGGTTGGAATTATTTCATAAATGATGTAGAAATACTTTATATGGGCGTTTTATTAAATGGTGTTTTAAAATATAAAATAAAATCATTGGGATTTAGAAATAAATTATTAAGACTCGTCGATTTAAAAAGAGAATTTGGAAAAGAATTTCAAGGTCGGAAAATGATTTAATAAATAATAGAAAAAGGGAATTTTGCTAACACTTTCAAGGGTCGGGATTCTAACGTGGATAGGATGCTTATTATATGCCTCTTAGAGTGTGTTTACACACGCGCATGAGTGACCTGATGATTGACCCAGATCCCCCTCTTTTTTTAGATTCAGGTACCCATTTCACTCGTTGATTTCGTGTTGTTATGACGGGGTCCATTTATATGGCGGAGAGTGAGTGTTGAACTATGACTTCACCAGATTTACACTATTATGGATTTCTTCCTACTTATACTTTGTTTGACCCGGCCTTGCCGCGGAACTGGTTGTATCATTTTCAGCACTTATGTCCTTTGCATGATAAAATGTTTTCCGCGTTGTAGACTTAGGACAGGTAAAGGTGTTTACCCCGGGGTCTCCAACGGACTTTCAGGATTTGGGTGCGAAATCCCGCTTTAAACTACAAATCTTCGGTTTCAAACCTTCAACCTGTGCTCGTAGCGCAAGATCCTAACGAGGGGTTTTATCCCTCGAAACGTAACTCGGGAGTCATAATCCAGGGCCGTTACAAAGGTGGTATCAGAGCTTAGGTTTTGCAATCCGAGTACAATAGGTTGAAGAGGTTTTGAAAATCGCCCAATGATTTCAAATGGTTTCAGGAAATATTTTTAAAAAGGGCAAAATGAATTTAATTGCAATTAAACCTAAAATGAAAAAAATGGAAACAATCTCGGGGGTAGAGACCAAAGCGATAGACATCCCTTATGGATGTAGAACTCGGGATACGGTAGGCAAAATACTAGCTTTTATTTACAGATGAGCCTAGAAGACTCCAAGGAGAACCACGAAGGTTGGAGTGTCAAGTTAGGAGGCCGTGAGGTTCTTGCCCCTCCGGTCAGCTGTCCCTCGAAGGACGGCATAGATCGTCTCGATGCTTACATTATATATACATATAAGCAATTGGGCCCGAGGGCGATCCTCCTCGAAGAGGATCATATTAATCTTGTTGATTGCTTTCGTGTTGATTGCTATTGTACTTAGGATAGCGAACTAATCAGAATGCCTTAACGGGAACATGTAAATGATTGTATGTGCAAACGGGATAGCGGGAGAAAGACTTGTTCTTATGTAATCAGAATTCTTGTCTTGTCGGGATAGCCCTTACATAATTCAAACCCCCTGATGGTTCTGACTCTGTCATCCGCCCCACCAAAACACCTAGGCATGTTAGCAAGGGTCGAGAAGCATCCGCTCTCCCCGTTTTGAGTCATGTTTTTCATTTCACCATCGATGCTTCTATCGAGTCTCGTACCTCCGGTTGGGGTCTTCCACGGGAAATTAGGGTCGGTCAACTAATTACCTTCGGAAATCGTGTTGGATATGAGGGTTACCTGAGTATGTTAGTGGGGGTGAGGATTTAGATTGTTTCGAGATAGAAGTGAGTTGTTTTATGGAGTCACCCTTTCAATCCTCGTAATGGTCAACCATGTCTTCTTGCCACAAGAGTCTAAACACGAGTTCTACCCACCCCTCTCGAAAATGGTGTGAATGTCCTTGTGTCCTACCCAGCGAGTCATATTAGCATGAAAAGGTTCCTCCCAGCTGACACAAGAAAGAGCATTCTTAATTCAAATCATGGACTCTTCTATACTAATCAGAATTAATGTTGTGTGATAGGCCAAGAACTGACATAATTGAATGTGTGATGACGGATGTGCTGAACTAGTAGCAATGATTGCATGACTAACTTGGTTCTATGATGATGTGCCATGGTGCTTGGTATACTAACTTGCTTATGAGTAGGGTATGGGTTATAAGTGTGGTGGTGCTTTATTTTCTTAGGCATGACTCGAGAGATTCTTCGGTAAGCTAGGTCGGAAAGTGGCAGGTGGATTGAGATTTTCAGATTGGGTCTTTGGTTGTGTGAGATAGGGTGCGGGAATGATGCGTTAGTTTGAGTAGAGCCGAGTGAGTTGGGATGTGTTGAAGATAGTGGTCCGTGAGTATAGAAGAGCTTCGAGGTAGGTCTTAGGTGGGGAGTGAGGCTAGTATGTTGAGATTTTGAGGGAGATGTCCTAGCTAGAAGTGTCGATAGGTAGTGGGTGCGCGGTGTCGAGGATGATCGATTAAGGCACGTCTGAGGAATCGTAGAATATGGGACTAGGTGATGTGTGTTGTGTGTGGGAGCGATTTCGGTAAGGGATGAGGTTGAGGAATTGCCAAGGAAGAGTAGTTTGAGGTTGCTTGGGAAATTATCGATCGAGGATATTAGGTTGTTCACATCAGGGTTGTTCGTATGATGAGTATTTGGGGTTGTTTAGATAGGATTGGTAATGCTTGAGGAAATTATGAGTGAAATATTTCTAGATTGTTGTTGGAGGATTTTGGCATAGGGAATGAATCGGGATTTATGAGTATAGGTTATTGTGACTATTGAGGTATTTGAGGATGTGAAATGAATCTTTGAGGAAAGGTTGGTAGTTAGGCAAGGATGTAGTTGAGATTCCTAGTAAGACTGTTATGAGTATGGATTTGGGAATCAGGCAAAGCAGAAGATATTGAGGATGCTAAAGGATAAGAGATTTTAGAAGGTTGGTGAAGGAGTGGTAACTTGAGTGGTTCAGGTTTCGTGAGTTCTGGAATGGGATGAGTAGGTAAAATCATTGGTTGGTCTTTGAGGATAGGCGTTGGTGATGAGGGTCTTGGTAATTCGTGGTTGGGAGTAGCACGAGATGGATTTCTGCATTAGAGTTGGTCGAGAGGGACATGTGTAAGATGATTAGTATGAGTTGGATTCTTAGAGGTGGATAGTTGGTGAGAGTGGTCAGTGGTGCGTGGAATATGATCAGGTTATCAAGGTGATTCGAGATATCTCTTTGGGGGATGATGTTCAGGCGGAGTCTTGAGAGCCTAGAAAGAGTAAGCGAGATTGTTAAGAGGTGTCTAGATCAATCGCGAGGGCGGTTTAGTTGAGGATATGGAATTTCTTTTAGAGGGTAAAAATGGGACTAATAGAGGACCCCTAGGGCAAGGACGTATTATATATAGATTTTTGGTAGTAGATCTTGTTGTTCAGCTTGTCAAAATGAGGGAATTTTGTGATTTGGGAACTCCAAGAGATAGTTTTAAATGGTCGAATGGAAGGTATGACTTGAGATCGGTATGTCAAAGTAGATTGACCCTTAGATGGCTTGTTGGCATAGAAGTTGGAATACCTAGTAGTTGGTTTGGGAAATTGGCCTTGATTGCGGGTAGTTATGGGGCTAAAAAGGTTGTATGTGAGCGGGATGCAATGGTGACTAGATCTAGTAGTGAATTGAGTTGGTAGACCTCGTTGAATTTGATCTTAATGCAAGAGTTGATGGGTAGTGGTCGTGTCTTGTCATGGTTGATAGTTATAGACATGTTCTCTTGAGGATGTGATCTAGCGTATGCTTTACGTGGGGCCGAATGTGGTGCGAATTCTATGTTGTAGACGATGTTGATGCTATGATGTACGGTCGTTGACAATAGTGAACTGTTAGTACTAACATAGTTATCTCCTAAACTCGATGGAATGCTAATGTACATAAGTACTTGTTGGCCTCTGATGCGATGACGCTTGGCAGTAGCATGAGTATGATGCGCTTAGCTAATTGATATGATGTGCTTATTTGCTTCATATGACGTGCTTATCTGATTGATATGGTGTGTAACTTATGTGAGATGATGTGATAAATCCTAACATGAATGATACGATGCTAGATATGTTATGGTATGCGACTATCCTTGATGTGTTATGTCATGCTATAAACGTGAGATATGATTGTTATTCAATATACGATGCTTGAGGTTAGAAATGTTAGCAGCTGGATTATTGAAATTTGATTTTTGACTTGGAACCTAGGAAGAAAGTATGAGATTAACCCTTAGAGTTGGATGATAGGATGAACTGAGAAGTTGGAAATGATTTTGACTATCGTCGAACTTGAAATTTTGAATGATGTTCAAGAGAGACTAACTTAACTTTTAAGAAACTAATGTGACTCTAGTTTTCATTATAACGCCCCATGAAGTGGATACAAGTATTTGAGTTATGATATGGCCAAAGAGTCGAAGTATGGATGTGGTAGGGGCCCATATAACATTCTTACTACGGTCTATTGGGGATATTATGATCACGACAACGGTACTGTGAGGATCTCATAGGGGCACTTATGAGGTATTCACGGGATCAATGACATGATCCTTGGACTCACCGATTTCAAACTTCCTCCAATGTTATAAAATGATTTTAGTCTCGGGGACGAGACTTGTTTTTAGAGGTGGATGATGTAAAGGCTCGGATTTTCAAATCCTAATTTTTACGGAAAAAGAGAATTAAAAATGAAATTAAATCTGTTTTAAAACTCGTTTAGCGGATTCCGACCAGAATAAAAAAATTTGGCAAATAATTTCCGTCGTTTTACCTCGAAAATTCAAAATAATTATTGAATGGTGATATCCCCTTCTGTTTTAAAAATCTAATTGATCGAGAATGCGAGAGTCGAGAAAACTAACATTCAGGAACTAATTACGAGATTCAAAATTCGCGTATTGGGAATTATTTCGGGTATTGGTTTTAACCAATTTCACACTCAATCTCACACCCACTCCCTCTCCATACCCTGTAACCCGAACCCATCCCTCTTCGGTTCACCTGCCCACCTACACCTTGTCTTCACTTCACGCAATCGTCATCCTCTTCATCCGACTTCACCATCGCCATTACCTTTCACCATCACTTTCTCCCTCACCATCACTGCTCTCACCATCGCCACCCACACCACCTCCCTGTCCCCCGTCTTCGGCAGCAGCAGTCTCGACCACCGCCACGCCTAAGCACCGCCAGTGGCACTCGAAGCTCTTCGTTCTCTGTTTTTCCGATCCCAGAACCAGCACCACCTGCCTCCACCTCCGCGTTCCTCGATGAGCAGCAACAGCAGCAGGCCGAGCCACTTATTCCGACGTCCACCACTGCCCCGAAGCCGCCCAGGAATTTCCAGCGCCGCCACTGAAGCCCCTTCCCCTGTTCGAGCGCACTTCGCCAGTTCGGTAAGCTGTCCTCCTCCGTCTTCGATCGGAATCGTCCTCGAGCTTCACCATCACACTCACCCATGTCCAACGCAGGTTCGAAGAGCCATCAAAAGCCTCCGACGATGCCCAGAACTCCGATCGAGAGCTCCAAAGTCGCGAAATCACCTCGGTGAGCTTCCACCATTTCCTTCCTTACTCGATTCGAATTCGTGATTTATTCAATGTTTCGATTAGTCGGGAGTGAGTGAGAGCTGAGTGCGGGACGATTGGGTTAGCTCGAGAGCTCCGACGAGCTCGAGAAGGGCCATGAGCGCGAGAGTCGAGGGCGGGCGAGCGTCGAGAGCAAGCGAGGAGCGAGCAGAGGAGGCCGAGACGAGGCGGAGCTGGGCGCCGAACAACATCGAAGAAGGAGGCCGGGAGGCGGAGCTTGGCGCCGGCGGGAGTGAGCACATCCATGGCGGCTCCTCCATTTGAAATCGGGAAGAAGAGAAGCCAGTGTGGCTCCTGTGGGCCCCCCTTTTCAATTTGTATTTTAGTAATTAAACCGGGTGGGATTATTTATATGGGTTCGGTTCGGTCGGTTCGGGTTATCCGTTTATTATTTAACTAATTAGCGGTATTTGAATCAGTATGCAATATTATTTGAGGTTTTAAGAGATATAATATTATTTCAGGAGATTTATAAAGGATTGGTTTTATCGAATACAAACGGGTTGGAACTATTTCATAAAGGATTTAGAAATACTTTATAAGGGCGTTTTATTAAATGGTGTTTTAAAATATAACATAAAATCATTGGGATTTAGAAATAAATTATTAAGACTCGTCGATTTAAAAAGAGAATTTGGAAAAGAATTTCAAGGTCGAAAAATGATTTAATAAATAATAGAAAAAGAGAATTTTGCTAACACTTTCAAGGGTCGGGATTCTAACGTGGATTTGACACAGATTTGAATCTAAACTTAGGAAGAAGACTTATTCGATGATTAACTAGCATGATAATATGAGTGTTTGACTAACGACATGATATGTTTGACTAATAGCATGACTTGCGGTGATTTACTATATGAGATTAAATGTTAGATGTTATGATGTCGATATATATCTGTATGCCAAGTGTGAGTATGAAACGGTAATATGTGAAATTGGCTAAGTATGATATGGAGGTTGTCATGAGCTGATGAGGATGATGTTATGATCGAATTGAGAAATATGTTAATTTATGAGATATGATGAGACAATATGAGAATTGAAGATGAGATGATAATGTTAATAATGACAAGATGGTTAAGTTATCATATGTGTGTATCTTACATGTTTCATATGTGACTTGTGTGCTTCTTCAGGTAAGTTCTTTGGACTTACTCATGATGGGCGCTCTATGCATTGGGTGTTATATAGTAGGCTAGTGTCCATGCACCATACGACTTAGAATCACGCTTAGGAGCTAAAATGAAAATCATATGATTGCTATATGTCCTTGCAAGAGAACGGTCGTTATCTGTGATAGTCCTAGAGTCTTTGCTAGGGTCATAGGGTAGCCCAGCCTCATCGGGTATCCTGAGTTAATCGAGTCTATATGAGCATGATATGATAGCCCAGCACCATCGGGCAAGCGATGAGATGATATGATATGATGATGTCGTGGTTTGTGCACCACCACGAGGAAATTGATATGCTATAGCACCGAACTGGCCAGTCTCCGCCCTATCGGAAGGGGGGTGGAGGTAGGAAAGGGACATGCCACTTGGCATTCGGTGTGGATCCATTTATCGCTTCCTGCATTATATTAAACTGTCAGTATATATGTATATGTGATTTAATTTCCGCATTGCATTACACATTTCATCTTAGGGATATGATGCTTATTATATGCCTCCTAGAGTGTGTTTACACACGCGCATGAGTGACCTGATGATTGACCAAGATCCCCCTCTTTTTTTTAGATTCAGGTACCCGTTTCACTCCTTGATTTCGTGCTGTTATGACGGGGTCCATTCATATGGCGGAGAGTAAGTGTTGAACTATGACTTCACCAGATTTACACTTTTTGGGATTTTTTCCTACTTATACTTTGTTTGACCCGGCCTTGCCGTGTAACTGGTTGTATCATTTTCAGCACTTATGTCCTTTGCATGATAAAATGTTTTCCGCGTTGTAGACTTAGGACAGGTACAGGGGTTTACCCCGGGGTCTCCAACGGACTTTCAGGATTTGGGTGCGAAATCCCGCTTTAAACTACAAATCTTTGGTTTCAAACCTTCAACCTGTGCTCGGAGCGCAAGATCCTAACGAGGGGTTTAAAATTGCACAACATATTCCGATTGCACAAAAAATTGCACAACATATTACGATTGGGGAAAAATGGCTCAACATTACCTTCTTTTCGCTCAACGATAGTTTAAAGTTACACAACATCAATAGTTTGTTTGCGATAAGATCTGATTTTATCTATTTATGTTTTCATAGTTGCTCAACAGATTTTTGCTCAACATGGTCTTATTTTTTATCATCAATAGAATAAAATTGCACAACATATTATGATTGGGGGAAACTTGCTCAACATCACCTTAATTTTGCTCACCGATAGTTTATAATTGCACAACATCAATAGTTGGTTGGCGATAATATCTTATTGTATCTATTTATGTTTTCATAGTTGCTCAATAGATTATTGCTCAACATGGTCTTATTTTTGCTCATCAATAGAATAAAATTGCACAGCATATTATGATTTGGGAAAACTTGCTCAACATCATCTTACTTTTGCTCAATGATAGTTTATATATTGCACAACAACAACACTTTGTTTGCAACATGATCTTATTACTAGGGGGTAACATTTCATGCGCACCGATGGCAAAATTGCGCCGACATAGATGGAAAAGAATATACAAACTTGTATTATTACATGATAAAATATAAAATTTTATTCTATAATATTGAATTAATGTTTATTTTGAAACATAAATGTCATTCACAAATGTCTAAACTGTATTATTTCCTAACATTACTTTTATATAATACCGATGACAGAAATTATACTGACAACCTTATTTCGAATGCTTCAACCTCCTTTTGTACTCTCCCAATGAAAGCTGTCTATTTGTAGGTGGTCTTCCTACTCTCTTTCTTACTACTAGGGGCTAACATTTGATAGATTTGATCACATCAGGGATGTTCCCTTGATCTTCTACCAACACTCGATATATTATTTCTGCATATGCCATACTCCAAGCATCATTATTGTAAATTTTTACAACAAAATCAGACACATTTGCCTTTATGTGTGTAATGGCTGCTAGAGCATGTACACAAGGTATTTTCTCGACATCAAATACTCTGCACGTACATGTCCTCCCTGATAGATCAACTATAGCTACAGCTCCGTGACCTTTGATCTCAAATAATTGTGATACATTCATCCTTTCTACTCTGCAAAACCCAACTTGCTCTTGTGATTTCCTTATTATCTTAAGGATTTCAGGAGTTATTCTGTCTTGGTTTCCTAGTGCTTTCTCTCTTCTTTCCTCGAACCATGATGGTAGCTTTTCTCTAGCAAACTCCATAAGTGCCACACTGGGATAATCATTTTTGCCTTTGAAAACGGAGTTCAAGCTTTCAGCATTGTTGGATGTCATCATGTTGTATCTATTACACTTTGCATGTCCACCAAGGATAGTTGTAACCCAAATAACTGTAATCCATTTTCAGTTTATAGTTTTACTGTTTTGACAGTTTTTTTTATAGTTAGTATGTAATGAATCGACCCAAATAACTGTTACAAGAATGAAAACTGTCTAATTATTGCCTATATATCCATAAATCCTTCTTTGTTGTACATTGGTGTCTGAAAACTGATTTTAACAGAAATTACTATACTATAACTTTTAATCACACTCCTAACACATCCCTCTCCAAAAAGATGAATTATGGAAACACTGTTGGGTTTTGCACAAGTTTCCATCAATTGATGGATGTGCTTGATGGTGTTGTTTACCGCGGGTATCACATGAATCTAGTTGATGAAGCATGCGAGACTAACAAAGAGGCTCGCAGGGCCGAGTTGGTGGAAGCCGTTGTGGTTCATTATACATTTTTTTTTTGTTTTTTTAGTTTTTATGTGTTCCATGCTAATGATATGATGCAACATATTAATATCATAATAATAATATAACTATTTTGTAATTTCCCACCTCATATTTCATATTATAAAGTGTTACTGAAGTTTTATGTATATCTCTTGTGATACTGCGGACACATTGATTAGTTTGTGGATTGTTTTGGTAAAATTAGTGCTGACACTGTTTAACTAAGGTTTTATGTTATTGGAAATTTGCTCAACATCATCTTAGTTTTGCTAAACAAAAGTTTATAATTGCACAACAAACGAATAAATATCATCAAATCAACTGACTGAATAAAATAGACCACTTGTAAACACAAAACACATACTTGATTACTAGGGGAGAGAATTGTGCTGACACATAGAAGAGCAAGCACAACTGTTTAGAAGTAGTTATAGTTGTATGCATCTTGACAAATACTATCCACCTTAAAACCATAGGGACAACAACTGTCTTAATGGTTACGAGAAAACTATTCAGAAGCAGAGTACACAACTGTCTACACCAAAATACATTCCAAAGTTTGCAAATAAAACATGAAATTGTGTTGTAGTTGTTCAACCAAGATTTAGTTTCTGGCCCTGAATCCCTTTTGAAGTCATTCTTGCATGAGATTTCGCTGCCTTCACAACATCCGTGTTCACTTCATTCAACTCTGAACATACTATATCTGTCAGGTACTTCACCCCTAGCTTTGAAATATTCTTGAAATTGCCCTTTTCCAATCCACACTTGTACCCTCTCTCTGCCCTGAAGAAGGTCTCCATGTGACGCATGAGGCATACCCCAGAATGTTGAACATTCTCCTCTCCAGCCCATGTGATGGGGACGTATGATGTTGGTGCAGTTGACACTATTTCTGCCTTTGCTCTAAGCCCCTTATCAGTTACATAAGCAATTAGCATATCTCCCTGCATGTATTGAATTATAAATCATGTAATTTTAATTGTAAACTGAGGTGATATTTAAATGAAATTAAGACAAGTAAAGAAATATTAGATATCAGTAATAAAACTTACCGAACATTCGAAAGGTGATGGGAAGGCGCTAGTTGGATCAGTGCAAGATGGGGTGACATCAACAATTTGCACCACTTTGTTTTTAAAGTTGAAGACAACCATGACATAGAACGCTTCTCGTTCAACCCCAAATACAATCTAATCAACATAATAAAAAACAAATAAACATTAGTGATTGATCTTGTTAACTTTTATTCAGTATTTAGGGAACTTTATTCAGGTGATTTCAAGGGAGTACCATGTCTATATCTTTCAAAGAAATGTGTGGTGACAATGACAATACAGTATCAATGTGGTGGTTAAACCTCTGAAACTGTTCATCACAAACTCCTGATGATACACTCTCTACATTAAACTGGATCAAGAATAGAAATTAGTAAAAAAAAAAACAGACCCATTTTAATAATGACAAACAATGGAGTGTAATTGAAGGATGAATTTGTAAAAATATTATAGATTTGTTGATATTGACAAATAGGCTTGCTGGTTTCTGAGCACTTTTGTATTGCTCTTTGTTGTTGAGAATTGCTGTCCATGCATCAATAACAACACTAGACAAGTGGGTTTCATCTTCCAGCGTACCCATGTCTCTTCTAACGACTTCAACAGACTTGTGTTTAAACAAAACCTCCCTGCAATGTGAATCATTATGAAGATGGATTAAATGAAAATAATCTTTTACTTGTAACTGAACATACATTAAGTAAATTAAGATAAAAATTAACTTACGTGTTGTGAGTTGTTTTCATTGCTAAATAGGCTGAATTAGTGCACTCAATTTCAGAGATAGGATCTTTAATGTCCACAACACGCGAATAATATGTGCTTCTCAAAGATGCATAAGGTTTATGTGCTCTCCTTGCACCTTCTTCTCTCTTCATGTCATTAAGTTGTTCTGCAGCATTCCCATCAACTGCGTTGACCCGTGGTGACCTCCTTGGTGGCAAGGCAGCTGGGGACTTGCATTTTCTTTTACCTCCCAACGGGTTCACTAGTGGAGTATCAGTTTTAAATTGAGTGGGTAGTGGATTGGGAGTAGCTTGAACATCATGTTGCATTGAAGACTGACCATGACCGTCGGGGGGAGTCTGGGTTGCTTCATTAGCATTCTTGATTTCAACTGCTGTGTTCAGTGATGTCTCTTTATCGTTCTTAAAAATAGGATCATCTAGAAACAGATTAAAGAAAAATTCCCCATCTCCTTTGATATTTGATTTCATTTTTTTCTTTTTCTGAAATGCCATTTCAATATGAGTAATGCAATCTAAGAAAGCAGGGTCTGACCAGAATTTCTCTTGGGAGTCGGTAAAATATGTGTTTTGAGTATCATTCATATTTGACCTGTCACCAGCATTGTAGCAGGCTCACAGGTGACATTTTCCATCCCTAGAAGCTGGTTTACTCCATGTAGAAGTCTTTTCACCTTGTCATCATGTTGTAGTTCAGGTGGGACATTTGTAGACCACTCAGCAAAATTGGAAATAGCAAATGAAAGAACAGAAATCTTTTGAGCAAATAACTTTATCCAACTCTAGAAGATAACAACACATAAAAAATAAGAATAAAAAATCATTAGTAAATATCAAAACATTGTTAAACTGTACTAATATTAGATTGAATTGGTTTGAAAAATTCATATAAACCTCAATTGGGGGTGGCTGTTTGTCTGGATCAGCAGGGTGACTGGTGCCTTCATCGTTTTGTGCAGTAGTGTGCGGACAAGCTGAAGATGGTATGTCTTGATGGCGAGCAACAACTTGGCGAGCTTGGACTAAGCAACAGCCAAAGCCTCCAGTACTTATATCATCAGTTTCTCGTTTGCGGAAGATGTTGTAATTCATGCCAATGAAAACTGGGAAAGAACGAGTCATTCTTCTGAGTGTAGTGCTTGTGAATAATTTCACTCTATCCATATAAAACAACTGGCACACTAACGGGATAAACATATGTCAGTATAATGATGGAGCAGGGAATGCTGACATGAAGAATATTGTAGACATGGAGGTAAAAGTAGGCGGGGCTGGCATTTGTACTACCGACATGGTAAAGAAATTAAGACAACATCAGAGCAAAGGTTCAAAAAAAATACTTACGACCAAGAATAAAAGAGGTCCTCTGAAATGGTCATTCTTGTTCTTTTCCCAGCTTTTCTTTGCATCAACTAACCTTTCCAACATGAGACCACACCAATTTAGGTCTTTCAGGTCACCTAATTCAGGAACTACTCTTATTAAACTATGGTTGCCATGTCCGTTTCCTAGTGTATCAACCAAAATAGAGTCCAATAGAATAATAAAGTTCAGAAGAAATTGATCACTACAATCAGTGTCAGCTATCAATTTTTCCATAATCATAGTTGTCATTATATTATCATGGACATCAAATGTGGTTTTCCAATCTTGCACAAGATTGAAATTCTCCTTAGCTGATTTTCTTCCAACTAAAACCTTCCCCATTGGGAATCCCATTGTGATATGCACGTCTATTTCTGCAATTTCAAGTTCTCCTCCATTAGCTAACACCAAGCAACACTTGTTAGGATCAAACTGATCCACTAACCAATACGAAAGAAGTAGTGGTAGGGCAACAATATCCAAATTGAACAAAAATCCAAAGCCAATATCTTCAATTAACTTCTTTTGCTTCGCATTCATATTTTTCAATGATGTCACCAGCAAGCGCGGGCTAGACCGTGATTTCAGTGACGGGAGATTTTTTTGTCTAGTGTTCCTCTCGTTCCTAACAATCAGCTGCATGTTTTCTGTGGTTGGTTGTATGCCTGTGGCATCCGTTTGCTCATCAGATGTGATGAGATGCATAATTGGGTTTACATGTTGAACAACCGTCTCATTAGGCGAATGGTTATCCAACCTTGCAATTTCAATGGTTTCCATAGCAATATTGCTAACAGGAAGATCAGCCATTGTTTCCACAGCAACATTGCTAACAGGAAGTTCAGTCACATGGCGAACTTCTTTCTTACTGTTTTTTCTAACAAGCGGTTGCGAATCTTTTGATTCAAGTGACCGACATCCCTCCCCTGCTTCATAGGCTTTGCCAAGCACAATATCAACAAAAAGTTCATCCTTGAAAGGAGGTGAATCCCTAGATAAATCAATTACCGGAGGTTTAACTCCAGATGTTTTTTTCTCTTTGAATTTCTATTTAGACTGTGTAGAACAGGTGAATCACTTACACTCTGCGGACATTTACCTATAGAATGAACACTTACAATCAATTTCTACAAATATAATGGAAGCAATGACATTGTAAGAGACAGTAGTTTATGCCGTATAAATTCCCAAATTGGACCTCCAGATCAATCACATTAACTACAATTTATAATGCGAAAGTCATTGTAATAGCAATGGTAGCTCTTGTAAGGCTGAATAACCGCTTAACTATAAACATTCAAATCTCCTGAATAAGTGACATTTTCTAATTTTTCGTGAAAAACTAAGCCCTAAACAGTACTCGTTCTAATTTAAACTTTAATACACAGAAAATACGAAATCAAACCTTTCGGATCTGAAGAGATGTTGATGTATATGATAGATCTCCTCCTCACAAGCCTACAATCAAGCCTTAACAAATCTCGCAGAGAAATAGACAAAGTATATTTAGCTGGACAATGAAACAAAACGAAGGTGATGGAGAACATCTCGAACGTGAAAAGCGTATTAGACATTTACATTGTTTGCTTTTTATATTTTTTTTAGGAAAACCGTTTTTTTTTTGCATAAAATCGGGAATTGTGTAATACTTTACTTATTTCTTATTATTTAACATATCATTCCATACCTGAAATTTGCTCAACATCATTTTATTCTTGTTCAACAATAGTTTATATTTGCACAACAATCGACATTTGTGAATTTGTTAGAACCATGATCTTACCTTCTTTATATATGTTTTGATAGTTTCTTAATAAATTTTTGCTCAACATTGTTTTATTTTTTCTCATCAACAGAATAAAACTGCACAACATCGTATGATTGGTGAAAATTGCTCAACATCATCTTATTTTTGCTCAACAATAGTTTATATTTGCACAACAACGTACAATAGTTTGTTTGCAACAAGATCTTATTTTGTATATTTATGTTTTCATAGTTGCTAAATAGATTATTACTCAACATGGTCTTATTTATGCTCATCAATAGAATAAAATTGCACAACATATTACGATTGGGGAAAACTGGCTCAACATCACCTTATTTTTGATCACCGATAGTTTAATGTTGCACAACATCGATAGTTTGTTTGCGATAAGATATGATTTTATCTATTAATGTTTTCATAGTTGCTCAATAGATTTTTGCTTAAAATGGTCTTATT
Organism: Persicaria tinctoria; assembly: GCA_037127255.1. NCBI lineage: Eukaryota > Viridiplantae > Streptophyta > Magnoliopsida > Caryophyllales > Polygonaceae > Persicaria > Persicaria tinctoria. Next base: position 37,375,941 of record JBANSL010000003.1, on the reverse strand, counting down.
TGTGCTCATCAATAGAATAAAACTGCACAACATTTTACGATTGGGGAAAACTGGCTCAACATCTCCTTATTTTTGCTCAGCGATAGTTTAAAGTTGCACAACATCAATAGTTTGTTTGTGATAAGATCTGATTTTATCTATTTATGTTTTCATAGTTGCTCAATAGATTTTTGCTCAACATGGTCTTATTTTTTATCATCAATAGGATAAAATTGCACAACATATTATGATTGGGGGAAACTTGCTCAACATCACCTTAATTTTACTCACTGATAGTTTATATTTGCACAACATTAATAGTTGGTTGGCGATAAGATCTTATTGTATCTATTTATGTTTTCATAGTTGCTCAATAGATTATTGCTCAACATGGTCTTATTTTTGCTCATCAATAGAATAAAATTGCACAACATATTATGATTTGGGAAAACTTGCTCAACATCATCTTACTTTTGCTCAATGATAGTTTATATATTGCACAACAACAACACTTTGTTTGCAACATGATCTTATTACTAGGGGTTAACATTTCATGCGCATCGATGGCAAAATTGCGCTGACATAGATGGAAAAGAATATACAAACTTGTATTATTACATGATAAAATATAAAATTTTATTCTATAATATTGAATTAATGTTTATTTTGAAACATAAATGTCATTCACAAATGTCTAAACTGTATTATTTCCTAACATTACTTTTATATAATACCGATGACAGAAATTGTGCTGACAACCTTATTTCGAATGCTTCAACCTCCTCTTGTACTCTCCCAATGAAAGCTTTCTATTTGTAGGTGGTCTTCCTGCTCTCTTTCTTACTACTAGGGGGTAACATTTGATAGATTTGATCACATCAGGGATGTTCCCTTCATCTTCTACCAACACTGGATATATTGTTTCTGCATATGCCATATGCCAAGCATCATTGCTGTAAAATTTTGCAATAAAATCAGACACTTTTGCCTTTATGTGTGTAATGGCTGCGAGAGCATGTACACAAGGTATTTTCTCGACATCAAATACTCTGCACGTACATGTCCTCGCTGATAGATCAACTATAGCTACAGCTCCGTGACCTTTGATCTCAAATTGTGATACATTCATCCTTTCTACTCTGCAAAACCCAACTTGCTCTTATGATTTCCCTTATTATCTTAAGGATTTCAGGAGTTATTCTGTCTTGGGGTCCTAGTTCTTTCTCTCTTCTTTCCTCGAACCATGATGGTAGCTTTTCTCTAGCAAACTCCATAAGTGCCACAATGGTATAATCCTTTTTGCCTTTGAAAACGGAGTTCAAGCTTTCAGCATTGTTGGATGTCATCATGTTGTATCTATTACACTTTGCATGTGCTCTGGTCCATTTATCAAAACCTGCTGACACCAGATATTCTGACAGTTTTGGACAGGTTGCTTGTATTTGTGCAAGGTAGTTGTTGAACTCTTGGATAGTGTAACTATCTGCTGCTTTTTTGAACATTTTCCCCAGTTCTTTTTTCCTGAATGTTGCTTTGATGTTTTGTTTTAAGTGCCACATACATATGCAGTGTGTAGCTGTTGGGTAAACTAAAGATATAGCCCTTGAAATGCTAGCATGTCTATCAGAGACAAACACTAAGTCATTTGATGGAGGCACAACCTGCAGCAGCCGATACATAAACCATTCCCAAGAGCTATTGTTTTCGGAGTCAACAATACCAAAGGCAAGTGGAAAAATACGTCTATTTGCATCTTGTGCAACTGCTCCAAGCAACGTTCCTCTGTATTGCCCAGTTAGAAATGTGCCATCAATAAAAACAACCTGGTATATAAAGAAACGAAATAACTCATGTTATTGAATTTAAGGAAATCAATGACGATAGAATTTGCGCTGACACTATTTAAGGCATACCTTCTTTAAGAGGGGGGAATGCTCTGATGCACTGTCCAAAGGAGAGGAACAAGTACTGAAACCTGTCTTATTTGTCTTTTGAAAATAATGCTATAGTCCCATTGTTTCTCTACATGAGCATATGGAAAAATGATGGTAAATCTGCATCATTTGATTCTTGTGTCCCCTTAACCATTTCATGAGCAATTTTTGATGACTTCCTTGCTCTCCAGTAGGTAATTGGCATCTTTTTTTCTGTTCTCATCTTATCCATTATCTGTGCTGGTTTGTATCCAACGTCAACACTATGTAATTATATTCAAATTATAATAAATCATATATTAAAAAGCAAGATTAAATATAAATATTATTTCTTACAAAATTTTCTCACATTGATTCGATGATGCTTGCAACCACAAAGGATGAAGGATGTTTGCCGTGTTTTGTTTTGAAATCCCACGTGCAGGTGTGCATGTCAACATATACTATAACCTCATGCCAAGTTGGACCAAAAGTTTTGACATGCACTTTCCATTTGTAGTTAGGATCCACACAATGCACCCTATAATACTTTAAACACTACTAGAATTGTGTTCATAGACATCGGATGATTCACATCGGTCGGAAAAACGCCTGATATTAAAAATCTATTTAACATCGGTTTGTAAATTTGTGATGTCAATAAAAATAAAAACATCAGTCTTTTTTATCGACCAATGTTAAAAACACAATTTAAAAATTTTGGAAAAGCGCGAATTTAAAATTTTGATCACTCACTCATCGTCATCCTCTCTTTCCTATCTATTCTTTTTCGATCTCATGCCCTCAGATCAGAGCTCATTTTCCTTCATTTTCAGATCTAGCTATTTTTTTCTCCCATTTTCACTGTGATCCTTGAAAGATCAAGATCTAAACACTCCACCAATGGAGAAAAAGTAATAACGGAGATGAATTTGAAGAGGAGCTAGCACGATGGCAGCCTTGACTTGAAATCTCCGGCAACTGATGTCGCGTCCATGGCGGTGGCTCCCATCTTCTCTCTCGCAGGTTCTCTTTCGCTCTCTTGGTAAGTGAATTTACTTTTAGCTGAAACTATGAAATTGGGGGTTTAGGGATGATAGGGTTTTTGAGTTCGGATGCAACAATGGCAAGTACGAATATAGGGTTTTCGAGTTCGAATGCAACAATGGCAACAATGGAAATTGGGGATTCATGGGTTTAGGGTTGATAGGGTTTTCGAGTCCTAATCAAAACATTGATTTTTTTTTCGAGTCCTAATCAAAACAATGGAAATTGGGGATTCATGTTTCATTTGTGTTTGGTCAAATTTAATGGTGTTGAAGTAGGAATAAGGTTGAACAGGTTTGGGTTTGGATTGGAATTTGATTCTTGATTTATCTTGTTTTGTTTTTCTCCTGGAATGAGTTTCTTGATACTTGTGTGAGAGTAGAAATTAGCCCTCGTAAGGCAGAATTCTATTGGTTGTTTTCACTTTTCAGAGATGTTATATGTTTCATGATGAATGAAAATTTGTTCCTTTAGATAATTAAATATGCTGGGAGAATATCTCATATGGTGGTACATAAAATACTCTAAAACATCAATGCTATTTTTTCAGTGGTTCAACCAGGATAAGATCATTGCAGTCCCTCAGCTCATCTATCATTTCACAAGACTACTGGCATGCTTTCTTCAATAGTAGATCATCTCAAAGTGCGTTGCATAGGAGGGTATCTCGTTTTGTTGTTAGAGCTGATGCTGTAAGTATTCTATATTCACTATCCTACAATGCAAATTGATTTCAATTGTGTGATATTAAATAATTCAACATTTCAATTATCCTCTTGTTTTTTGTCTCCAAAACTCCCATTGATAATTTATCCAAGTTTCATGTATCCAAGAATGTTTATTTCAAATTTTATTTTCCCCTATACAAGCATATAATAAACATAAGTGTTTCACAGTCAATTAATCGCTTGTACTAAAATTTTCTTATGAGGTTGGAGGGAAGAAAAAGACATTGATTGTGGGGACTCGAGCAAATTCTGAGCTTCTTACTTCTTCACGGTGGTGTCTAGAAAAGCATTTTGATTTAGACACACCTTCGGAATTCTAGGCTCGTAAAGTATTACAAGTGTGACTGAAGCCTTGGATTGATCAAAGAGCAGATGTTTCTGCAGTGTCTAAAATATACTATAATATAGTGGTGATATATCATTTATCGTCATTATCATTTTCTTTTTTGTCATCTCTATGAACTAATAAGGTGTATTTTTTTTAAAGGATTTAGATATTAGATGAACGTGCATATAGTTATCAACTCTGGTGTTTTTATCTTTTATTCTGCTACATACTATGGGATTCAATGATTCATCTCTGAGCATCTTTAAAAAAAATTGTTGTAACCCCCACTTTTATGCAATTCTGACTTATATGACTTGAATTATATTTCCAGTTGTATCTTTATAAAAACAACGTGCCTTGTGATTTGACTTCTAGCATAAGGAGTACTTATGCCTTTTTAGTTTCTATTGTTTCAGTGTGCACTTGCATGAATTTGATCATATAACTTTCGTGTGCAGGACTTTTATTCCATTCTCAGAGTGTCAAAAAACGCCAGTAAATCAGAAATAAAGAGTGGTGAGCAGTAGTCACTTGAATTTGTCAGCTTGTGGAAGTTTATAATATGCATTTTCAACCAAATTAGAGTAGAAAACAAATCTGAAATAGTTTGAGCAAAGGAGTGGCTTAATGCTATTGTTTCCACTCATTGCAGACCAAGGGTCACTAGCATTTTGGCTAGGTTTCTCTTCCCCAATGGTTCATATGATCTTGGGAGTCCTGTCTTTCTCTAGCTAATGAGTTTAGATGGACTTACTTGGATTTTAGTTTCATGGCTACAGGTCACAACCATTCCCTGTAAACGATATGTCATTCAATGGTCAAGTGTAGAAGTGTGATACTTTTTTCAGAGGTAGTTCTCCTAGCTAAGAGATTTGGCTTCTGATGCAAGCTAAGGGCCAATAGGGTTAGACCATTTTTTTCATATCAAGTGTGTGTAACAGGTTCCCGTCTTGGTGAGAGGGGGTTTCAAAGGCTCATTGCAAGACCAGAAACCTCTAATGATACTTTCTCTTTTTCCACAGTGGTCCTTTTTTTCCTTGTGCTATATTGGAAGTTAGTCTTCTTCTATTAATAGACTAATTGAATTTATAGTAGTTGTACTACAGCTTAGCTAATATGAGCCACACCCTACCTTTAAAATTAATTCTATAGAGTCGGGTACTTATCTGATCAGAATATTTCACTTCTAAATAGGTTATTGTGAATTAAGGCACATCTTAGCTATTATTGTCCATGTTAAGTAGCGTTTATTTTGGTGCATTCATTTTAGAGCAGTCTGTCATTAACTATATAGTTTATATGTGTGTTCCTCCATGACTAGTCAAATTTGGTCATTCATAGTTTCTGTAAATGATCGTTTGAGCTCAAGGCCTTTCACTGAATCCCAAGATATTAGTCAACATGCTTTCTGTTTTCGCTATTGAATATATTCATTGGATTCCTAGTGCTATGGGTTTTGATCTTATGATGCCTCAATGAAAACTGCAACCTATAACCCATGAAAGAAAACCAGTACTTCTTTCCCGTTTAGAGATGGCTATGGTTAGTTTCTTATCTATATATTTCAGGTTATAATAAGAGAAGTTAGATACATGTTTTCCCTTTTCAAAAATTCTCATTTCTTTGCATTTGGGAATAAACTGAATGCAGGCATGTCATGCTCGTATTGCAGCCCCTAAAGCACAACTCGGCTTGCTCGAATTGTCACTTGGAATTATTCTTGGAATGGGAGGTCTGAAAGAGTTCTGTTGTCTCTCTTCTTCTTTTTTTCCCCTCATCTTTGTTAAGTCTACATTTTCCTTGTTGCATTGGATTGCAAACTGAATGAGGATGTTGAATTGGGAACACAACGCCTCCCAAGGCTTGTTGGGGTTCAGAAGGTCGTTGAAATGATGCTGGTAAGTCTTTCTTTCGGTGGATTTTTTTTGTAGTCACCCTGAGACATAGTTCCCTTTTGGCATGATAACGTATCACAATTTGACATCTCTATAATATCTATATCTTAACTATGTGCCTGCACTTGATTTCCAGACTTGGAGATTAGCATCAGTTCTAAGCATGTTAAATCAGACAATTTTTTTCCTTTCTTTTTTCAAAATCTCCTTTACATGGGAAGAGTTGGTCATGTGCCTTTAGACCCTTTGTTATTTTTCATAAAGGTTAAATTATTGGAATTGCCTAACTTATTGAGGCAAAGCTCAAGCATCATTTCTATCCTAGAACAGTTATTTATGGTTGTAACATTTTATCTACAACCGTGAAATTATGGTTTGATATGTAGCTGCTCTATTGCATAGAGCTTACCTAGTTCTTTTTCATCTTCTCTTGAATACCTTTTCTAGACTTCAAAGCCAATCACATAAGAATGAGGTTGCGAGCTTGGTCTAATAGATGTCGTTGTTGCCCCTGGAGAGTTGCTGAAGGTATCTCGGGTATGGGCTTTAGACATTGCTGGGAGGCACAAACCTTGGAAACGTTCTCTTCATCGGAATGAAAAGATTGGGTTCATATCTAAAGCAAAAAAGATCATTATAACAGCTAGGAAATAGGCAAATAAGACGGAAAGAAACATGTCTCAGCACCAAGCTTGCCTTGTTGGGAGGCATAAAGGTATTTAGATTGAGTAAAACTCTTTTTTAGCTATGATCCCTTGTTTCTCTAATTAACATCACTGATCTGGAATCTGCTTTCGTACTACCTTGGCTATTTTATTCACTCTTGCAGCAGTAATTATTCCATATCTCATAATCAATGGTTTTCATTTTATTTACTTAGCTTACCGCTGCTTTAAACCCATCACGTTATTAAGTTTGAATTCAGTATATTCTTTTAAATGTGATAATGTCAGGGTAAACCTTAAATGCCATGGCTGCTCATCCATAAGAGCCGAAATAGTGTCTGGGAAACCACTATAGAGAGGTGTTTGTGTGCTTCAACCACTAGAATAAGAATAGAAACAAGGTAATCCTCCTCTTGAGAGTGGGATGTGTAATTAATTCAATCACTGATGAGGTGTTTGTGTGCTTCAACCAATCTACAATATAAGACATTTTTCGGGAGTCACTTTTTTTGTCTCCTATTAAGTGTATTATGTAAAGCTTAGAATCCGACTATTGATGTATTTTGTTTTGTATTTATCCTTGTTGTCATCTTGTATTCAACTCTATTTTCATTATTTAATGTATTGGTTATGGTCTTTTCATTGTTTAGTTTTCTGTTTGCTGAAACACATCGAACTTGAGAGCGAAAAGTGATGTCTATGTTTGTAAATACGCCGACCATTATGATACAGATCGATTTCTAAACCCAGCATATATGAAAATTATAAAAAAAATAGATGTGTATATCTAGCAATTACATCGTTAAAAATATATAAAATGATGTTGTAAATAATAAAAACATCGTTTTCAAAGAAAAAACCGATTTGAAAATATATAAATAACATTGACTTTAAAAATATTCAATATGGTATAGTATAGTCATATAAAATAATATCACAAATTACAAATGAAAAAAGAGTATTCATAAATTGAATAATACATAACCGATGTGTGTAGCAATGTAAGATATCGGGTTTAAAAAAAATAGCGATGTTAATTTGAAATATTGTATTACCTTACATGCCTGGAAATGGCTAGAAATGAAAAATAATAATGGTTTAACATTCGATGAATCAATCAAAAAATAATTATATCCATGTATTTAAGTCATTATTAAAAAGAAAAACGATGTTATAAATTATTAAAGACATCGGTTATAAACCAATGTGGTAAAGTTGGGATCTTTAACACCACCCACTAACACGTTGATTTTTTTTTTTGATTAACATCGGTTCATACCCGATGTCTATGAACAGAATTCTGGTAGTGTTTGTATCTAATTTTGCCACACGAAAACCAAATATCTTGGTTATTGACAAGATTCCCAAAGCATTCTTAACTGCTTTCCTTGATTCAATGCTCTTGCCTTTGCAAATCAAGTTTTGTGAATTCAGATTCACACTAGCCATAGTAGAGCTATCAGCATCCCAATCTTCTAGTGTAGTTTCTCTCTTGTGGGCTGTAGAATATAATGTTCTCCATATTTCATCTGCAGAATCTTCATCACTTGCAGTATCACTATTTATTGAATTCATGTCATCTCCAGTATCTTCTAACAATACACCTTTCATCCTGGTTTCACCGATCAATGTCATGCTATTATCCCATGAGACAATGTTGATTATATTTGGATTGCATGTCACCAACTGTAAACTGTCAGCTGAGAATTCATGTTGATCTTCTTGTTCACTAACTGTTTTAATGCTGACACACAACTCAACAACAAATTTAACATCCTATAGTTCGGACAACCTTAAAAAATCTTTCAAATCAGCATCACATTCAACAAGAAGCGGAGCTCTCAAGAATTTGAAAGGGTGTAAATGATTGAATTCTAATTCAAATGCACTGTCTATATTGAATCTGGTGTGCACTTTTTCGGTTAAACCTTGTAATGTTATTGACTCATCAATCATAAACACCTTTGAAGTAGTGTCTCCAACAAAGGTTGGACATGAATCATCAAACAACCATTTCCCACCATATACAACTGTAATAATGTGCATTGCCATTGTAATCTGCAAAGTATGAATTTAAGAGGATAAATACATTGTAGCAGTAACAAACATAATCTGATTAAAATGATGACATGCCATTGTGATGCCATGATCAATCAAAGTCTAATAAGGAATGGATACTTCAATATATTGTGCAGATTCAAGTGTAGTGATGACATCAGCAATCAGAGTCTAATAAGGAATGGATAAGTCAATATATTGTCCAGATTAAAGTGTAGTTATGACATGAACATAATATTGGATGACATGAACACAATATTGGGTGTAACAGTTTGGAATCTATATCTTTAAATCAACTAAATCAATACAATACACCTGTTATGAGAAAAATTCTATAAAACTTGCTCTTCTAGTGGAAAACTTCTATGATTTAAGTCTGGTGATTACTTCTACAATCATAGTGAAATCACATCGTAAGCAATCATAGTGATGACTTGGGCAATGTAAAATATTATCAAGCATAAATAAGCATAAACATACAAAGGTTCGATTGTAAACTTGAAGATTACAAATATATAGCAAAAAATGATTATAAACCGTAATTCATGCTTAAAAAATCAATCAAAATTTAACATTATTCATTCGATTCTACTATATGTGTGACTCCGTAACCTTAATCACTTGATGCATAAAAAATGAATCAAAGTTTTCGCAAAAAGGCACAGATTTTGATGCATTCAATAGCAGTAATCATTCGGTTCAACTTTATTTTCATATAGGTATAGCATATATAAGCATAGATCATTATAGTGTCAAATGCTGTAACACCCGGCCCTCGGGGCTACTCGGCACGCAACCCGAGTTGGGTCCCCATGAGCTAATTGTGCCGAAAGACATAATGATCTTACAACGAGGGACATGAAAGTTAGAAATAATCATGAACAAGCACCCTAAATGCAGAAAGTCATCTAGCACGGAAGTCCGACACAAACACAATCTAACCAAGTGGGTCCAACACCTAAAGTCATGTAAATATGCAATAATAACAGTGTTCCATATCATTCCTAGTAGAAAATATAACGCATATATCACAACCAGTCTAACATGCCCAAATCCCATGCACACAACCATTCCTATGCACGACTCGGACCCTTGTGATCATCATCTCTCGCCGACTCTAACGTTTAGCTGGTACTTGAATCTGTATAATAACAACGATGAAAAGAATCACTATCCAATCGATAATATATAACCGAGGCAGTAAATACTATGAAGTACGCAGTGCGCACCACACTCGATTCACAACAAAGAATCCATAGTTGTACCACACCCAAGCACACTTACATAACTGCATCAATCCACAAAGAAGTGTCTTGTTCACAAAGCTTAGACACTAACCACACGAATTGTCATAACCACAAAGAATGGCCATTACTCACGAAGAAGTACCCGTAATCACAAAGCTTGGGTACTAACCACATAGAATCGGTAAATAAATGCGCGTAAATAGCTAACGCAATGCAAACAAATCCATATATACTGATTAAGTCCAGAAGACTCACCTTCGGCTGATACCAATCGTCCACAAAATACTTATAAACGTCACCCCACTCAATGAACACAATCACCTAATAATCAATCAATTAAATTTACGTAAATCTTAACCATTCCCCACATAAAATCACAACATTATATTTAACCAAAGAAAACATACAAGATTATATAATAAGATGCTAATTTAATCACCTAATCATACACTGTTCATACCCTTGAAGCATCCAATTTATAAAACCGATCATCATATATGTGTGTACGGTACACAGTGTACCTCCCTCCACTGCCATGACCCCAATCGATCATACCCTTCACAATTAAATTAATTACTTGAATCATGAAACTTTTCCCCATTTCCCTTAAGTCCTATATATATCAAACAGCACACTTGGTTGCCCCATCACACCCAAGATTTCCTAATTAAGCACCAATTGCCTATTTCACATCTATGCATCGCCTTCCCCACCAGTTCAAACCTCCATTCATCGTCTCCCCTATACCAGTTTCAAGATACAGCAGTTACCCAAAATCCTATGATCTCTCACACAATTTTCCTAAATTAAGCAAAGGACCCTGATTAACTCAAAAGAGCGACACCCACTAACCTCGACCGGAATCAGTTTCTCGCCATAGAAGTTTGACCTCCGGTTACAGGCCGAGGTTGTCCCCAATGTTTCTAGGCGTTAATCGCTACGTTGCAATGTCGGTGGTCCTGTCGAGCGTACCCGATCTTCTTCATGTACGATTTATCCCTTGCACTCTCGATGGAACCGTCTCCTCTACCCTCGCCCTCACTCTCCTTCTCTCTGATTAATTTCCCGTATTCCCCAAAACCCTAAAGACTAAAACAAAAATAAGTTAAAACTAGACAAATGCAGTTTAGGATCACACGGCCCAATTCCCCTCTCTATTTAATCCAATTAGCTTTAAAATAACCTCCTAATAAAATAAAATACCACATCCGGATCATTATATCATTACCCCCTTAAGAGAATTTCATTTCGAAACTATCTCAAAAGTCACAGGGACTGCACAAAACACACAAGACATTGTCATGAAACTACGCCCATATGTTCTAGACTTGATGAGTTTAACAATTCACCTCTCCTATACCAGAGTTTCGTCATCGAAACTATCAGAAGGTATATCGTCAACATTAAGTATAACAATTATGCATTTAACATGCATCACACAACATTAAATCAAGTCAAATATAATCAAATAAGCACCGATTATATATAAAACACATAAGCCAACCCAACTCACCTAATCAAGGCCACTCGTCTCAAAGTCAGTCCTCAACCTTAGATATATATTAGGATAACCTATTTGGATGCTCTCCTTCATCTCCCAAGTACTCTCCCCTGCAGAGCGATTTCCCCACTGAATCAACAATAATGACACACTCCGTCTCCTCAGCTGTTTGACTCGACGATCTAGAATGCGAATCGGAGTCTCCACAAAAGTGTGATCTGGCTGAATCCCCAGTCCTTTATAATCCAACACATGACTAGGGTCTGGAACATACTGCCTCAGTTGTGATACATGGTATACTCGGTGTACTCGATCAAGCGATGGGGGCAACGCCAATCGGTAGGCAAGCTCACCTACCCGCTTTAAAATCTCAAACGGACCAACGTACCTGGGACTCAACTTGCTTTTGATACCAAACCTCCGAACGCCCCTTGTTAGAGAAACCCTAAGCCACACATGCGCTCCCACCTCAAACTCTAGATCACGCTTCCGGCGATCTGCATACTTCCGCTGACGATCCTGAGCTACTCGAATGTGCTCCCTGATCTGAGCAACTCTGTCTATGGTATCCTGAACAATTTGCTGGCGGATCCCAACAGAGTGGTGAACGACATCGACGACCATATAGAAGCTCAAATGGTGCCATCTGAATTGAAGCATGCCAACTGTTGTTGTAAGCAAACTCAACCATAGGAAGATGATCGACCCATTGTCCACCCCAATCAAGCACACAAGCCCTGAGCATATCTTCTAAGGTCTGGATGGTCCTCTCACTCTGACCGTCTGTCTGCGGGTGATATGCTGTAGAGAAATGCAACTGCGTTCCTAGAGCTTTGTGTACTTGTCTCCAAAATTGCGAAGTAAATCGGCCATCCTGGTCTAACACTATGGTGCGAGGGACCCCATGCAATCTCACAATTTGTCGAATAAATACATCAACAAGCCGATTAACCGACCAATCCTCTCTGATAGGAATGAAATGAGCTGACTTTGTCAACCTATCCACTATAACCCAAATAGAATCAACTCATCTACTGCCTCTCAGTCCAGAAATGAAATCCATTGAGATGTCCTCCCACTTCTACTCGAGAATAGGCAATGAACGCGTCAATCCACTAGGCCTACTGTGCTCTATCTTGACCTGCTGACAGGTCTGACAACGAGCTACAAATTTTACAATATCAGCCTTCATAGGCTTCCACCAGTACTGTCTCTTCAAATCTTGATACATCTTGCCTGAACCTGGATGGATGGAATAAAGAGTATTATGTGCCTCAGTCAAGATCCGTTGACAAATATCTCCCATATCTGGCACACAGATACGTCCTCTAAAACACAACAGTCCATCTGGTCAGTCGGAAAACTCTATAGTGCTCCCATCTGCCATAAGATGCCGGATATCTCGAATGCTCCCACAAGCTTGTTGACCCTCTTTGATCTCATCAAGCAGACTCGACCTCATCTCCATCCCTGTCAACTGACCCTGAACCCTCTGCATCCAAACCTCGATGCCTGCTCGGTGTAAGTCTCGTTGTAATTCTGGAATACATGTCAATCGTGATACAATCGCCTCCTGCTTGGTTTTCCTACTAAGCGCATCAGCCACCACATTGGCTCTACCAAGATGGTACTCAATCTCAAGATCATAATCCTTGATCAACTCCAGCCACCTCCGTTGTCTCATATTAAGCTCTCGTTGAGTGAATATGTACTTGAGACTTTTGTGATCATACATAATCTTACAAGAACTCCCATAGAGATAATGACGCCAAATCTTTAGAGCATGCACTACTGCTGCCAACTCTAAGTCATGAGTAGGGTAGTTCAACTCCGAAGGCTTTAGTTGCCGTGTGGCATAAGCAATCACCTTATTCCCCTGAGTCAACACACAACCCAACCCCGTGTTTGAGGCATCTGTGAAGACCACAAACCCCTCCGTACCTTGTGGTAATGACAAGATTGGTGCAGAGGTCAATCTCTGCTTCAACAGATCGAAGCTTGTCCGACAATCCTCCATCCATACAAAAGGATGATCCTTCCTCAAAATTTGTGTCAATGGTCTAGCAATACTAGAAAATCCCTGAACAAATCTGAGGTAATACCCGACTAAACCCAAAAAGCTATGAACTTCCTTCACTCTCCGGGGCGGAGTCCTGTCAATGATGGCCTCAATCTTTGTTGGGTCTACCGTGACACCCTCTGCTGATATGATATGCCCAAGAAAACCCACCTCATGCATCCAGAACTCGCAGTTGTTGTACTTAGCATACAACTTTTGTTCCCTCAATACTCCCAAAACCTGCCTCAAGTGATTCTCATGCTCCTCTATACTTCTAGAATAGATCAAAATATCGTCAATAAACACCACAACGAATCTGTCTAACTGCTCTAGAAAGATGCGGTTCATCAACTCCATGAATACTGCAGGTGCATTAGTCAGCACAAACGGCATGACCACAAACTCATAATGTTCATACCTCGTCCTGAATGCAGTCTTTGGAATATCCTCCGGCCTAATCCTCAATTGATGGTATCCTGATCTCAAATCAATCTTTGAGAATACCACAGAGCCATGCAATTGGTCGAACAGGTCGTCAATCCGCAGCAGCGGGTACTTATTCTTGATAGTTATCCTATTTAATTCCCTATAATCAATGCATAATCTCAAAGATCCATCTTTCTTCCTCACGAAGAGGACCGGAGCGCCCCATGGTGAAGCACTAGGGCGAATATACCCTTTCTCTGCTAACTCCTCTAACTGAGCCTTCAACTCTGACATCTCTATTGGTGCCATTCTGTAAGGTACACGATAAATCGGTTGAGTTCCTGGCTCAAGTTCAATCATAAAATCAACTTCTCGCCTTGGTGGCAAACCTGGCAATTCTTCTAGAAAAACATCGATAAACTCCTTCACAATCGGAACGTCCTCTAACTTCGGTCGACCCTTCTCGCCCTGCACCGCATAGCACCAATATCCCACACAACCCTGACTAAGAAGCTTAACAGCTGTCACTGCACTAATAACTTCTCCGTTCTTCTTAGGGTCATTACCTAAGATTTGATGCTCACTACCATCCTCAGATGTCAAAGTTATCGTCCGCGACCTCAAATCAATCACAGCACCAAAGCGTAACATCCAGTCCAACCCCAAGATATCCTCATTTGTCATGATAGATATGACGATGAAATTAGCAGGACACACACGCCCACCAAATTGGATAGGACACCCTAAAATCTCACGACTACCCGATACCCTAAACCCATCAGGATAAGCAACAGAAAAAGGAGAGCATGGAGTAGTCACTAGTCCTAAACGATCTACACAGGAAGCAGCAATGAAACAATGTGTCGCACCCGTGTCAAATAAAATCTCAAGAGGTTGAGAGTGAATAAAGATAGTACATGTGGCAGTTGGCGCGAAGGCATCATCATCATGACGCATCTGAAACACACGTGCTGGTGCTGAACTCGACCCGTGGCCCCCAACGTATGATCCTTGACCTTGTTCACCGGAACTAGATGATGATCCTCGTCCTAAACCACCATAACTCCTTCCTCCTCTCCCACCACGTCCTCCGCCGCCGCGTCCCTGACCCTAATAAAGCATAGTCTGCTGATACTGTGGAGGTCTAGGACCGGGAAGTGTTGTTCGCGGTGGGGGTGTTGATACTGATAAACTACGAGAACAATAAGCACGACGATGACCCATCCCCCCACAACCGAAGAACTTGGTCCTGACATGGGGACAATGACTCTGAATATGTCCGATTTCTCGGCAACCATAACAAACTCGCAGAAGTCCGGATCCTGCCTGGGTACCCAAACTTGCTAATGCCTCTACTAGCTCCTGGCATGGGCACAATAGGTGGCCTAACTTGCCCTCCAAATCCTCTACTAGTATCGCCTCCACCCTGCCCATACTGAATCCTCGGGCGCTTCCCATCTCTCTAGTTATCCATAGCAGTTCAACGACAATCTTCATCATATCTCACCACCAAATCCCCTTAAGCTGCTACAGTTTCTAATCCGAACTAACATGCGGAGGCGTGCGGTTAGCTAGAAGCTGAACTCCGTGCTTCTCTGAAGTCACTAGATCAGCAACAAACATCAATTCTCGCTTAAACTTATTCACGGCTTGTGCAATAGTTAAGCTAGGGTCATACCCTGCAGCAAAAAAGGCTCTCTCCCTAGATTCTCTCATCCCCGGAGGACAATATTCAACAATCATCAACCTCTTAAACTCTGCATATGATCTCTCTACCATCCCTGGTCGAATAACACGCCACTTATCAAATGCATCCCCTTGAAGCAACCCAGCAGCTAATCGAAGTTGAACATCAATAGGAGCTTCAATAGCCTCGAACACTCCCTCTACCTACCTAAACCAAAGCTCAACATCCTCATCAGATGACCCTGAAAAGTGGGGTGGTCCACGACGTGTAAACTCCTTACCCCAGTCATCGGGTCTAGGTATAGCTAGTCCTTGTCCTTCCGCTACAAGGTTTGTTGGCCCAACTGGTAACTGAGCATCAAGTGGTACAACTGGTGGTACCACTGCAGGGCCCGGACCAGCCCTCGCATCTAGCATCTCACGCATCATCGTACGCATCGTCTCCTGCATCGTGGTTTGCATCTGAGCAATAAGAGCAGCAGCATCTACTACGGGAGGACCTACTGGGACCTCAGGTGCCTCTCTCTCAGCCTCAACCCTAGGCCCGACTCCTCCACGAGCTCTACCTCTCCCTCGACCTTTACCCCTCATGCCAACTCTGGCTCGGGGATTAACCATACCGAAAAAGAATAACAGGGAAAATAAATATAAATCCCCTCAACATATGGTAGACCTTTATTCCTTAATAACAACACCCATGCATCCCAGTCTCTTATATCTAATTGCACTAACTAAGTCATTAGAAATAATAGTAGCACAATTAAACACACTTGGTAGAAAAAGAAAGGTACTTGTCAAACGAGAGATGATCAACACTTGTGCATCTACCCATTTCCCCAATGCTTGATTTTAAACAAATATTTACCAAAATAAAAATAAAAATTGAACTACTTTTGGACTTCCGTTGTTCTTATCGTAACGTCACTATGTCTCTCGTTGTCAGCCTCGCTCTGATACCAATTTGTAACACCCGGACCTCGGGGCTCGGGGCTATTCGGCACACAACCCGAGCTGGGTCCCCATGAGCTAATTGTGCCGAAAGACATAATAATCTTACAACGAGGGACATGAAGGTTAGAAATAATCATGAACAAGCACCCTAAATGCAGAAAGTCATCTAGCACGGAAGTCCGACACAAACACAATCTAACCAAGTGGGTCCAACACCTAAAGTCAAGTAAATATGCAATAATAACAGTGTTCCATATCATTCCTAGTAGAAAATATAACGCATATATCACAACCAGTCTAACATGCCCAAATCACATGCACACAACCATTCCTATGCATGACTCGGACCCTTGTGATCATCATCTCTCTCCGATTCTAACGTTTAGCTGGTACCTGAATCTATATAATAACAACGACGAAAAGAATCACTATCCAATCGATAATATATAACCGAGGCAGTAAATACTATGAAGTACGCAGTGCGCCCCACACTTGATTCACAACAAAGAATCCATAGTTGTACCACACCCAAGCACACTTACATAACTGCATCAATCCACAAAGAAGTGTCTTGTTCACAAAGCTTAGACACTAACCACACGAATTGCCATGACCACAAAGAATGGCCATTACTCACGAAGAAGTACCCGTAATCACAAAGCTTGGGTACTAACCACATAGAATCGGTAAATAAATACGCGTAAATAGCTAACGCAATGCAAACAAATGCATAGTGAGTAAGTCCAGAAGACTTACCTCCGGCTGATAGCAATCGTCCACAAAATACTTATAATTAAACTTCACACCACTCAATCAACACAATCACCTAATAATCAATCAATTAAATTTACGTAAATCTCAAAACCATTCCCCACATAAAATCACAACATTATATTTAACCAAAGAAAACATACAAGATTATATAATAAGATGCTAATTTAATCACCTAATCATACACTGTTCATACCCTTGAAACATCCTATTTATAAAACCGATCATCATATATGTGTGTACGGTACACAGTGTACCTCCCTCCACTGCCATGACCCCAATCGATCATACCCTTCACAATTAAATTAATTACTTGAATCATGAAACTTTTCCCCATTTCCCTTAAGTCCTATATATATCAAACAAACAGCACACTTGGTTGGCCCCATCACACCCAAGATTTCCTAATTAAGCACCAATTCCCTATTTCACATCTATGCATCGCCTTCTCCACCAGTTCAAACCTCCATTCATCGCCTCCCCTATACCAGTTTCAAGATACCGCAGTTACCCAAAATCCTATGATCTCTCACATAATTTTCCTAAATTAAGCCAAGGGCCCTGATTAACTCAAAAGAGCGACACCCACTAACCTCGACCGGAATCAGTTTCTCGCCATAGAAGTTTGACCTCCGGTTGCAGGCTGAGGTTGTCCCCAATCCTTCTAGGCATTAATCGCTACGTTGCAATGTCGGTGGTCCTCTTGAGCGTACCGATCTTCTTCATGTACGATTTATCCCTTGCACTCTCGACGGAACCGTCTCCTCTACCCTCGCCCTCACTCTCCTTCTCTCTGATTAATTTCCCGTATTCCCCAAAACCTAAAGACTAAAACAAAAATAAGTTAAAACTAGACAAATGCAGTTTAGGATCACACGGCCCAATTCCCCTCTCTCTTTAATCCAATTAGTTTTAAAATAACCTCCTAATAAAATAAAATACCACATCCGGATCATTATATCATTACCCCCTTAAGAGAATTTCGTCCCGAAACTATCTCAAAAGTCACAGGGACTGCACAAAACACACAAGACATTGTCATGAAACTACGCCCCTACGTTCTAGACTTGATGAGTTTAACGAATGCAACAAAGGATTAGCACCCCCTGTGCAATTTTTCTATGACTCAAGTGGAGTGCTGACATGGCTCAATCAAAGTTCAATAAGGATGTGTAGTGATGACATGAGCAATCAAAGTCTAATAACGAATGGATACTTCAATATATTGCGCAGACTCAAATGTAGTGATGATATGAGCAATCAAAGTCTAATAAGGAATGAATAATTCAATATATTGTCCAGATTCAAGTGTAGTAATGACATAAACACAATATTGGATGACATAAACACAATATTTGATGTAACAGTTTGGAATCTATATCTTTAAATCAACTAAATGAATACAATACACATGCTATGAGAAAAATTCTATAAAACTTGCACTTCTGGTGGAAAACTTCTATGATTCAAATTCGATTGAACAATCATAGTGAAATCACATCGTAAACAATCATTCTGATGACTTGAGCAATGTAAAATATTAACAAGCAAAAATAAGCATAAACATACACAAATTCGATTGGAAACTTGAAGATTACACATATATAGCAAAAAATGATCATAAACAGTAATTCATGCTTAAAAAATCAATCAAAATTTGCGCCAAGGCGCAAATTTTGATGCATTCTATAACATTATTCATTCGATTCTACTTATGTGTGACTCTATAACCTTAATCACTTGATGCATAAAAAATGAATCAAAGTTTTCGCAAAAGGCACAGATTTTGATGCATTCAATAGCAGTAATCATTCGGTTCAACTATATTTTCATATAGGTATAGCATATATATAAGCATAAATAAACACATATTTGACGTAATTTATATTTGTAATCACACGATTCAAATCACTAATCCAAAAATCGAAGCAAATTTGCGCTTTTGGCGCAAATTGAAGCAACAATCCAAAAACTGAAGTAGTAATCCAAAAAATTCAAGGAAATTTGCACCAAAGGCGCAAATTTAATATGATTCTTCAGTATAATTGAGAATCAACTTAGAATCGTCAAAATTCTAGTAAAATTTGCACCTTTGGCGCAAATTTTCGGTGAATTCATGGTAGCTTTTGTCATAAATTGTAATTGAATACTTTGCTTACCTGATTCTTTAGAAGAGACTTCGCAATCGATCGTTTTGATGAGGTCGGAGTGGTAATTTGTCGGAAAACCTGGCAATCGCCGTTGAGCAGGTCGAGAGGGAGAAAGAGAGAGCGTGCCGAGAGGGAGAGCTGGAGGAGAGAGAAAGGCGCGTGGGAGAGAAGGAGGAGGCTTTTATTTAAGACATTTTACAAAATTGTCCCAAAATGTGGATATTTCACAAATTATGCCTATTTTCGTGACTATTTTGCAAAATTTCCTGTTTTAAATAGCTTAACAACTTCTCTTATCAACCATAAGGTAAAGCTGGGCCTCAAACTAGAGCTGATGGACTTCCAAGTATAAAACCTGGGTGAGGAGCCCTGAATACCGAAACAATTGGGCTTTTATGTAATGGGCCCGCCTTTATGAAGATGATCCTAAGAGATGGTCAACAAAACATATACCGAGAAATCTACAAGTATCATATAAGGAGTACATATAACTGACATCATGTTGACCCACCTTGTTCCAAATTATTACTATCCACGTTAATATGATAAAAAATGGCTTTTTTTTAAATAGAGGGAAAAGAATTAAGAAACAACTATCATTAACGAAGATAACACCATCCTAGAGCGTCCTTTCGGACGAGACCCTGAAGAATCGGATCAGCAAGCAGAAGATCATCGGAAGGGATATTGTAAGCGAGGTGCACGACCCTATCGGCAACAACATTAGATTCCCTGAAAATATAACGAATGGAAATAGAATTAAAGGACGAAACCATAAACCGAGTGTCAGATTGAAGGAGCTCGATGTTCCAAGGGTATAGCTCTAATCACCAAGTAGGGAATTGACAGCAGTGGCGGATCCAGGAATTTTGGTAAGGGGGGGCTGAAGTTTTTTTTCCAAGAAATGACAGTTTAAAATGCTCGAGTCTAAAAGTTGTTCCTATATACACCATTGACACATTTGATACTCCTTATTTGTTGAATAGCGCTAAAAACGACACTATATTGTTTTGCGGATTCAGGAACCTACATCACCAACTGTAATGTAAGTATACCCGAGCAAACGACACTATGTTGTATCTACTTCGATCCCAAAAAAAATAGTTGTTGGGGTAATGAACAAGCTGCTTGATGTTGTCTACTTAGAAGAAGAAAAAAACGACATTTGTTGAATTTTAATTAACACTACCTCCGTTCAGCAAAACTTGTCGTTTACTATTCACGTACGTTTTTTTAGAATGATAAAAACTATATAAAATATTCATTTTTTTAATTTTTTTTTAACCATTTCGTACATTTTTTTAACAAGTTTGTACTTATTAATAATAACTATGAAATTGTTTAAATTTTTTTTTAAAAAAATAAATATTTTATATAGTTTTTATTATTCTAAAAAGGCGTACGTGAATAGGAAACGACCTGTTTTGCCAAACGGAGGTTGTATTGTATTAGTTATTATAAGTATTGATTATAAGGAAAAAAGAGGTTGGTGTTTTTTTTAAAAAAAAAGAAGAGATGCAACATTTAAAAAAAACAGATGCAACATAAGGGGGAAAGCAGTAGGATTCGAACCGGAGATCTCATGCTCCCCACATTAAACTTGTCCGATGTCCTTTCCACTGAGCCAACATGTCATTGCGATAATATTTGACTTCACTTCAATATATTACTAAATTAACAGATATATAAAAATATACATATACCCCCATTTTGGCCAGCGGGGGGCTTCAGCCATCCCGAGCCCCCCACAGATCCGCCCCTGACACCATGCAAGTTATCACCCTCAGTTAGAAGGTTTTGAATACCCATTTGTTTTGCCCGAAGCACCCCATTCCTAAGAGCAAGGTCTTTTGCAAACACACATGAATTATTATTACAATGGCCATAGTCGGCAGCGACAACTTCTGCTTTTGAATTCCTAATAACAAATCTGAAAGCAGCATCCCTAGAGACCAGAGCCCAAGAGTGAGCCATCAAAGTCAAGTTTGTAAGAAGTCGAAGGCAGTCTAACCCAACGATTTCCTGGGCGCATCCGGAAGGAAGGAATCAGTTGCAATGATTCAAATTACTTAACGGTTTCCTGGGCGCATCCGGAAGGCCTCCCCTGCAATGATTCAAATTACTTAACGGTTTCCTGGGCGCATCCGGAAGGAAGGAATCAGTTGCAAGATCGAAACGAGATGCCTCTAACCATGTCTGCTTGGAAGTAAGCATATGAATATGAATTTGTTTAATAGTGACGTGTACAGTGTTGCCAAACACCAATTAGTTTCGAAAGAACCAAAGTGCCCACTAGGTATATAGAACCAGTCATATAACTTGTCCTTGCTAGATGTCAAGTAGAAGTTGTTTAGAACCGTGCTAGGGCGTTGTTCATCGAAGCTACTGATTTGCGTAGTTTGGATGTGACTAGTATTGCTGCAAAGGACCCTTTTGCTAAGAGGACGTACAGTCGAGTAGAAGATGTTGGGTTGATTCAAATTGAGAGTCACAGAAAACGCATCCCATAGGCATATTGATGTGAGATCGTTGTAGGCGATCTTTGGTAAGTAAGCTATCCATAGCCAGTTTCCATAAGAAATGTTTAAGCTTTGGAAGCACATTCAAATCCCAAATCCAGTGACACTGGAAATGTAAATTCTAAGCATCGTTAGGGATCAGCGCAGTGACTGATTTTGTAGAAAACCATCCAGAGGAGTCTGGTCCCCAATATAGACGGTCAGTCATGTTTGTAAAGGGTAAGGGTATATTACTAATATGAGTAGTAACTGTTGGATGTAGTAGACCGGAAAGGTCAACAGAGAGTATAGGAAAATTACAAGTTTTATTCGGAGAAATGAAACGACTGACCTTCCATGCGAGTTTTTCAGGGGTAAAAAGCACGTCCGATTGAAGAGCAAGTGCCTCCTCGAAAGCCCAGTTATCGGATCAGAAGTTAATGTCTCTACCGTCTGATAAAAATGGTCATTTGGATGAACATGAGAGGTACTAATAATTTAAATTATGAGAATTGCATTTTTTTTAGAATCGATAAAAGATGTATGAATCTAGATATTCTGAAATAGAAATAGGGGAAGAAAAAAATTATGACTCTATTAGGCATAATCACTGGTTTTTCAGATCTTTTTATTTTTATATTATATAGTTTTAAATAAAATAAATATAAGAATTAAGTTTAATTAGCTTTTGGAATTGTAGTTTTTCAGTAGTTATTCACCCAATCTTTTTTGGTTTTTGCCTTTTTATATGCACAAATTTTCATAAGCTATCTTATCAACTAAGTTTACCAAACATCATTCTAACTTATAATTAACTTATATTTAACACAGGTTTCAGCTACCCCATCCTACCCCTTTACCAATGATAGTCCACATGAAAAATAATGGAAGTGGAACTTATCTAATATCCCAAGTAAGTGAATTTTATGAGCTAAACAAACAAGGCCTACATAAAATATCAACTTTTTAAAAAAATAACATTATACTCATTAGTTATTAGTAATAAGCATAAAATAATATAAATATAAACATATATAATATTATTTTAATTGTTTAAAAATATATATGAATATTAAAGTAATATGTTTTCAAAATGGAGGGGTTATTACATTTATATTGTTCCTTTTTTATTTGATTTAATTATATACACTTTGGTTGATCTATAAATATGAAGAAACTAGGAGTACAAGTTGACATTAAAAAATATGGGAGAAGAATATTTAAAGAGGGGAGGGCCATCTTTCTAATGCAATTATAAAGAATTGATGAAGATGGATGGGGATGCAATCAACCAGATTTGGTGGGTCGCAGCAGACAAACACAAGACCTGCCAACTGTATTTATTATACATGTTACTTCCATTCACATATATATTACTATATACAATATCATTTTCTTATATTTTATATTCAAGTAACTTTATTATATACTTAATGAATTATTCTGTATAGAATGAAAGAAATTGAAAAAGAAAAAAATAGCGTTAATTGTTTGAATGGGAGAAAAATTTAGACGGACCTGGGTCATGGTACAGATTTTACCATACCAACCGTATCAACATACTTAGTCGGTAATTGAAAATTTTGATAATCAATATATCGGTACTGATAAGTCTTGGTACGGTATATAGTATACGATCTTGAAATACCATGATACTGTGGTACCGAAGAAAACCTATTTTTTTATTAAAAAAAATCCCTTACCTGCATGGTATGTATGTACAGGGGCGGCCGCAGGGGGGCGGGCGCCCCTCCCCTCTAAAGCAAAAATAAATAAAAAAAAATTTATAATTTTAGATTTATTCCGTAATATTAATACAAAAATGTGAAATAGAACACAAAACTTGTTATAAAGAAAATAAAATGTTAGAAAATATAAAAGACTTATATTTCCAAACGGAAATAGATTTATTCCGTATTATAAGTCTTTTTTGTGTTCTATTTCACATTGCCTTTTTTTTATATAAAAAAAAGGCAATGTGAAATAGAACACAAAAATGTGAATAATAAAAGACTTATATTTCCAAATGGAAATATTTCCAACAAGGTCGATAAAAAAAAAGGCAATTTCATCTTACGTTATACTATTTCCGTTTGGAAATATAAGTCTTTTATTATTCACGCATATTTTTTTAGGATGATAAAAAATATATAAAATATCAATTTTTTTTAATATCATAAAAAATTAATAAAAAAAATTGATATTTTATATAGTTTTTATTATCTTAAAAAAACGTGCGTAAATTATATTATAGATAATGGAGGGAGTAATGAATAAATGGGCATGTCAAACGCACAGGCCCAAATTAATTAATCTGGTTCATGAAAATGCCAATATTAGATTACCCTTTAGGTGTATATGCTATGTTTCTCATCAAAAATTTGGATTGTAGCAGTTATTAGAAGTTTTTTTTTTTTTTTTGATTCAAAGCAGTTATTAGAAGTAAAATTTAGGCATTTAGTGATTCTTATCTAAACGTTCCAAGAGATAATGATTAGAAACTCCAGTTGAATAACAATGCATGTGACAATGTACCCCTCCAACTAAAATAACTTAAAATAAATTGTGATTGAACTAATCAATTGATTAAAATATTATTAGATTGTAAATAAACCAATAATAATATGAACATCATATGACCTGATGGTTGCACAACTCTTTTTTAGACATTGATTCCATAACTAACTAAACAAACTCTATATTGTTTAATAATGTATACATTATTAGGAAGAAAATGGTAGTATGCATTGCACTTGAATTGGATCGAGTCGCTTCCCCCATTCAATTGCTAATGTTGGGTTAATTGGGGCCCACTTTCACCTCTATTTTTTATTCTTATTTTTGTAATTCTTCATGGAGCTGACAAAATTGACATGCATGCATCTTCTCTTTTCTCACTTTCTAGGTTGGAACTTGGAAGTGATGGTAATTTGTAAGATTGTATGTATGTTTGAAACTCGTCCAACAATCCATACTTTGTGTTCAATATATGTTTTATTTCCAAACTTATTGAATTGGTTTTTTTTTTATGTAATCGAAAATCCATTACTATAATAATTCACTACGCCAGATTGATCTCGCTCGACGGAGTTAAAAACGTTTGTCGCCTGAATCGGGTTCGGGCGACGAACTTACTATGGCCCGTCGCCAGCACGTTGGGAGGTCCAAATCGCCTCCAACCCATGTTCTGACGACCAGAAAAATTGAATGTTCGTATGCTGAATTTGACTCAAGCGACGAATGAAATCCAGGCGGCGAATATTGCTCATTCTCGGTCGCCCGAATAGGTATCCAAATGACAACTGTCAGAATGAGACTTTGTAGCGACGGAGATTAAATTAGTCCGTCGCCTGAACGTTGGACTTTTTCAAAAGTAAAGTAATAAAGTTCGGTTGGTGACGAATATTAAATACTGTTCATTCAGGAGACGGACATATAATTATTTCCGTCGCCTGAAAAGTGTGGTAGTTGACCCCATATTTATTACTATTCACTCAGGAGACAAAGATATATATATATATATATATGTCCGTTGCCTGAATGTGTTTTCTGTAACAAACAATTAAAATCGAATGTACTGTGCAATAATGTCATTATTCTCTTCATCCTTTCTCCTAAAATAACCCTAGAGGCTCGAAAACCCTTCCCCCAATTCACAATTTTCACATATCCATTGAAGGTATGTATAATTTTTTTGTTGTTGAATATATGCATATATATTGTTTGTGTGGATTGATGATGAGCTTATCTTTTTTAATGGAGTTTGGATGGTAAAAAAGTTGTTTGAAAGGAGTTTATGAGGGGAAAGAGTTGTGTATGTATATATGGAGTTGAAATTGAGGTTAAATGGAGTTTATGTTATGAATGGACTATGTATGTGAATGGATTGTTTATGTGCAAATTTTTTTTAGAAAGAGATGTACAATGAGATAGATGATGAGAATGAAATTTGTATTTGAGTTTATGATGAAAATAGAATTTAGAATGTTATGATTGAAAATTGATTTTAAATTGAGTTTGGGGTATGAATGGATTGTGTATGTGAATGGATTGTTTATGTGCAATTTTATTTGAGAATGTGGTGTAGAATGAGATAGATGATGAGAATGGATTGTTTATGTGATGAATTCATATGAATGGATTGATAATGATAGGACGATAATGGGCGATAAAAGTTGGATGCAACTCCCTCACGCTCACATGGAGTATCAAAAAGGAATATTTATGTTTATACAGAATCTTAGAGATAATGCGAATGGAATGACTCATTTCCTATGTCCGTGTCGGAGATGCCTCAACAATTAATGGGTCACTATAAATGAAATACACAGTGATTTGGCCCACTTGGGGATGTGGCCTAGTTATACTGTTTGGGACAAGCATGTCGAAGCCCCAATTGATAGGACAATTGAGCAACGACGAATGCAGATCCTGGAGGAAGGGGAATCTTCATCCGTTGATGGTCCTGCTATGAACATTCTTCACGATGCTTTTCCGTTTCATGTCGGATATGAGGCGCACTCTGTTGTCGACGATCCTCCATTCCAATATGTTGTTGACGATGATTACGAGAAATATAATAGGCTTGTAGAGGCAGCAAAGATGCCATTGTATGAGCACAACGATATGACTGTTCTGGATGCCTGTCTGGATGCAATGCAGATGAAGCCAGAGTTTGGGTGGACAGATAGGAGCATGGACGCCATGTGAGCACACATTGCTTGCATGTTGCCGAAAGGACATAAACATCCAACTGATGGAGCGACGATGAAGAGTGTGATTAGGGACCTTGCATTTGGGTACGAGCTGATTGACGCTTGTGAGTATAAATGTGTGCTATTTCACAAACAATATGCAGATCTCGAAGCGTGCCCCAAGTGCAACACACCTAAGGGGTATACTAGGGAGGGTAGGAAATGCAAAGTTCCCAGGAAGGTTCTCCGGTACTTTCCCTTAACCCCTAGACTAAAGAGATTGTTCATGGAGCCGAACATTGCAAAGGCTATGTGATGGCATGGTGAGCGGGTGAGAGATGCAGAATGGTTGAAACACCCACCAGATGGTGAGGCATGGAAAGAATTCAACAAAACCTACCCGCATTTCTCTGAAGACGTGAGGAATGTGAGACTTGCACTTGCATCCGATGGATTCAATCCATTTGGGAATCAGTCAACCCTCCATAGCACATGGCCTGTCATAGTCATGCCATACAACTTGCCTCCGTTAATGTGCATGAAGAAGGAATTCAACATGTTAGCGTTGTTGATTCCGGAACCGAAGTCTCCAGGAAAGTGTCTTAGTGTGTTCATGCAGCCGTTGATCGATGAGCTTCGACACTTATGGGGAACTGGAGTATATACTGTTGATCGATACTCAAGGTCAACTTTCACGATGAAAGCAGCAGTGTTGTCGACTATAAGGGACTTTCCTGGCTTGGGGATGTTGGCTGGAGCTGCGACGAAGGGGTATAAAGCCTGCCCTATTTGATTGGATGGTACTGCTGCAATGCATGAACAGGGGAGAATGGTTTACGATGGGCACCGTAGATGGCTTCCACCAAACCACCCATGGCGAACCGATTGTATGGCGTTCAATGGAAGTGAAGAACAGAGAACACGTCCTTATGCTTGGAGCGGGAAGCAAATTCTTGCACAGATCGATAGGTACGAGAACTAACTCTCTTTTCACTCTCTTTTCCCTTTTCATTAGTTTCTTCCATGTCTTTCTCATTATGTTTCCATCTGTTTCAACAGGATCAACTTCCTCGTCCTCAGCTCGCACCCTGCTTTCAAGGCCCCATGCAGTGTGACTAACAGAATGTGTTGGACCAACAAGTTGAGTCATGGAGATTGCCGTATTGGCGTCACATTAGAGTCAGACATGTACTCGATGTTATGCACATCGAGAATAACGTCTTCGACAACATCATCGGCACTACTCTTAACATAGAAGGGAAGACAGAGGATTGTCCCAAAGCTCGAGCCGCATTGCAACAGAGAGGGGTGCGGAGAAGCCAAGCACAGAAGAGAGATGGAACACTCCCGCATGTGTCATTCCTGGTGAAACGGGAGGACATACCAGATATATTCGAATGGTTCGGTGCAGCGAAGTACCCCCATAGGTACGCTGGATCTTTGCACAGCAAGGTCAAAATTGCAGAGAGAAAGTTCCATGACCTAAAGACCCATGACATTCATGTTATGTTTCAGCATCTTCTTCCCATTGTTGTCCGTGCATACCTGTCGTTGGGTGTTGCCAAAACTTTGGTTGTGCTAGCGAAATGGTTTCGGAAATTGTGTGCCAGAGATGCGAGGAAGGAGGATGTTCGCCAGATGGAGGATGAGATAGTTCAGATTCTTTGCAGACTGGAGATGATTTATCCCCCACACTTTTTCACAATCATGGTACACCTTCTAGTTCACCTACCGCAACAAGTGCTAGAAACTGGACCAGTGCATTACACCTGGATGTACCCAATAGAAAGGTATGATACTTATAGATTAAATTCATCTCACAATTTCACGTCCATTATACCTGCATTAAACTTCTTCCTTTGTTTTTAAGGAAACTTGGCAAATATAAGGCTCAAGTGAAGAACTACTGTTAACAGGAAGGAAGTATTTCAGAGCATTACGTTTTAAACGAGGCAATAACATACTGCAGCATGTATCTTGGGGGTCGAGATGAGAGCAGTGAAGGGACGAATGCTATGGAGGAGTTGAGCTATGATATTTCTTTCGTTTCAAGTCTCGTGCGTCCTCACGGTGAAATCATGAGAGAAAGGTTAGGAAAACCTGTGATTGCAGAGGCTCACTGGCATGTTTTAACCAACTGCAAGGAAGTTGAGTTCTACTTGACATTGCATGAGAATCTGTATAGTGAGGCTTATCCAGAGTATGAAGAAAGGGATCATAGAAGAGATTTTCTCAGTTATTTCTACCCATCGGTAAGAACGAACGTGATGTTTCATTGAAGAAATTGCATGTTTTTTTTCCCAAAATTGAACTCTAATTTGCACAGAGATGGAGACACCTTCTTGAAACCGGAGATTCTGAACTTAGCAAAGGGGCCACTACAATGCAAACTGTATTGGGCCTGTTCTGTCAATGGGGTGAAGTTTGTGGCATGGGACAAAGACAAAGATTTGAGAACACAAAATTCAGGGGGGATGGTGGAAACTTTAGATGCTAAGTACTATGGGGTACTTGAACAAGTGGTGGACTAATATACACTAATTGTATGCCAGTTGTGTTTTTTAAATGCAAGTGGTTTGACACTGACCCTGAAAATAATGGAAGCACCAAGGTAGATATGGGTTTGCTCTCTGTGGACACGAACAACAGTTGGTATGAGGATTCCCCGTTTTGTCGTGTACGCTCGGCGAGGCAAGTGTTTTATGTGGATGATCCAAAGGCGGGTAATGGTTGGAAAGTAGTTAACGTGATGTCCCATAGAAGCGTGTATGATCCTCAAACTCTAGCAACTCGCGGAGATGATCTTACCAATGAGGTGGAAGAAGATTATCAGGAGATTGGCCAGTGATCTATTTCGAAAATTTCAACCTCGCCGTTGATCTTGAAATGGAGGTAGAAGAAGAAGAAGAGGATGATGATGAAGATGAAGAAGAAGATGAAAAAGAGCACGAAGAGGATGACGAAGATGAAGATGACGAAGGTTGATAATGTCTTCGGACTCCATAAATCGTAGATTGTAATCGTTGTTTTTGTGAGACATGGCGGTTATTTTTGTACGTGTATGACATGGTTGGTATCATGACTTGTGAGAGTATTTTTTTGGTGCAATTTTTCATTAAATTAAGGGAAACAGGGCAATAGCACATGCAAAGTGCTCTTTTTAAAAAAATCTGCATATTTTTCAGGCGACAGAAAAATTAATTTCTCGTCGCCTAAGAGTATTCAGCAGACGAATTTATTAATAGTACATCTCCCCAATGAAAAAGTGAACTTCTGTAACATTTTGGCTCGAATAAAATTTCATTTCCCCCCTTTATTTTCACCAAAATTTGAATTTCCACCAAATTTTCAAGCGACGGACAAATTAATTCCTCGTCGCATGAGAGTATTCAGCAGACGAACTTATTACTAGTAAGTCTCCTCAATGAAAAGTGAATTTCTATAACATTTTGGCTCGAATAAAATTTTATTTTCACCAAAATTTGAATTTCCGCCAAATTTTCAGGAGACAAATTTTTTTATAATAAATGTCCGTCGCCTAAACGTGTATGATGTTAATAGACTCGGACTCCTTCCCTAACCCTTAGCCCCAAATCAATTTCTCAAAAAAGCTCTCTCTCTCTCTCTCCACCTCTCCTCAGTTGTCTGAAAACCCTAATTCCAATCACTCCCCATGCCTCCTAAATCCCGCCCTTTGAAGGGGAAGAAAAGGCCATCCTCGTCCACTCCGGCCCCGATTCCTCCACCTTTTCAATTACAAGAGCCCTCATCCTCGCCCTCGAACTCAGCGGCTTCAGCGCCTCCGGCCCCGACTCTTCCACTCCCTCTGCAAACCCCCACTCCCACTCCCTCTCCAAACCCGACCCCGACTCTCACTCCCACTCACTCTCCAAACCCGACCCCGAATCCCACTCCCACTCCCTCTCCAAACCCGGCCCCGACTGCTCCTGCCTCAGCGACTCCTACTCCCTCTCCCACTCCCTCTGCAAACCCGGTGCCACCTCCTCTCCTGTCTCTGTCCAATGGCAACCCTGGGCCACCCACGACCATTGTCGGCGCCAATCCAGTAGATGCGTCGTCAGCAGAGGCCCCTCGCTCCATCCGTTGGTCGTGGTTAGCATCTCTTTCCCCCTCTCTCAGATTCTGTAACATTGTATAAGGATTTAGGATTTCAATTGTGTAAGGATTTAGGATTTAGGGTTTCAATTGTATTAGATTTAGGGTTTCAATTAGATTTAGGGTTTCTATTGAAAGAGTTAGGGTTTCAATTAATTTACCAGTGAACTTGTCAAATTGATTGAAAGAGTTAGGATTAAATTGATTGACAAACTTAGGAATGAAAGACTTAGGGTTAAATTGATTGAAATACTTAGGGTTAAATCGATTAAAAAGACTGAATTTGATATGTTCTCATGAATTTTAGGTAAATATCGTACCATCAAGAGTCACAAAACCGCACTCCTCAAGGGGGCAGCGGGGAAGAAGCTGAAGATCGAGTGGTCCTGCTTCTACAAGGGGCCTGGCCTCAAGCAACTGCATGACATCATTATCCGAGACATTGGGTGTGCTATCAGGGACAAAGTGCCGATGCTTGCATCAACATGGACCAAACTAACAAAGGAGCAACAGTCCCCCGTAAGGGATTACTTGCAGGTGGTTTAATTTTTTTATTATCTTTTACCTAAGTACTTATATTAGTTATATTGCTTATATGTTGATTGTTATTATGGATGAATGATGTGTTGATTGTGTTGAGATATATATTTACATTTTGATCAAGTGTACAAAGGGTGAGGTTACATAGTATTGTGGTACACCTTATTGTATAGGATCATAGCTCATATAACCGATTTTGTCTTACATATAAACTCATGAGCAATGTAACAGTGGACAACAATTTACAGATTCATTTTCTGATCAATTCACACAATGGTTTTTTCTCTTCCTAAGCTTGTCTTCTAGCTCGACATTCGTCCAATTTTGCAGTTCCTTGCTAGTATTTGACAGATTCTTATTCTGTATGAATGATGTTCGAAATTTGAGATCTTTTCACTTCTTTTCACTTCTTTTGGGGGTTGAATCAGTACAGTAGATTATGCGTTGATTGTTATTCTGATATGGATTTTCTGATATGGCAACACTTGTTCTTCATTTGAGTTCATGTTTTTTCGATATATATTTTGTGATATGAGTTCATTTGTCTAGACATTTGTGTAGATTCATTTGTCTACATTTTCTGATATGGATTTTCTGTATTCAGTTCATTTGTATTGAGTTCATTTCTCTAGATTTTCTGATATGGATGTGTAGATGTACTATGAGATTGACCCTGCAGTTGACATATACGTGGACAAGAAGAGCGGAGAAGCATATGGGGCCTGGAAATATGACTGTCAACAACACTTCCTGGAGTGAGTTGGGAGGGGGGGGGGGGGGGGGAGGACATAACACTTGATTTTGTCGCGCGCCCTAAGAAGTGGCGGTTCTTGGTCAGTGACTTCACAGATGAAGCGAGAATGGTAATTTCTAATTTATTCACTAACTTGTTTTTTTTATTCGTTGTTGATCTTATTGTTTAACACTTGTGAATGTTGTTCTTTTTACAGGCCCTGTGTGAGCGAAACAAGCAAAATAGGACCAAGAAACCGAACCCCATGAATCATCACAATGGGTCCAAGCCCCAGAGCTTCCGAGCAGAAGAGCTCATTGTCAAGGAAAAGCATCCGGCGACATGGGTTCAGACAACCATAGAAGCCTACGAGAGGTGTCCGGCTGTGCAGGATGGATTGGTATATCCCCCTCAAACACCATCTAATTTTTTACCTAATTTATTTTTCTGTTTTTCTGTAATTGTTTTATATTTTTTTTGTGATTTACCTAATTACTAAACCTATTACGTTTTCAATCCCACTCAGCTCTTTTTCTATTTTTTTTTATTTTTTTTTTAGTGTTGTTACTCTTATTTCAGTTTTGAGTAATATAAGTACTTAGGTAAAACTTTATAATAATGATATAAATACTTGGGTAATATAAGTACTTAGGTAATATAAGTGCCTTTTCACAATCGTGGTACTCTTTGCAAGTTATACTTAACTTGCAAAGAGTACCATGACTGGTTATTTCTATCTTCTGGAGTTTCGCTTCTCAATAAGCATTCTTTTGTGTTAGCATTCTCATATCTCCCTCGTGAATATGTTGACCTTCTGATTTTTCTTCCATTGCTTCCTAACTTGCAAAGTTGTTATGCTCTTGTGTGTATTTTACCTAAGTACTTTCTGTAATTTTACCGGTGAGTAGTCCACCCACTTCTGGGGTTGGGGTGAGCCCGACGGTGGCCATGTGAGGCGATGCGATAAAGGTCAGATCTTTTTGTGCAATTCATCTTCTATCCCTATGAGCATGATTCTTTTGCGAGAGTTGAAGGTGATCCTTGTTTGTGTTATTGAAGCGAAAGTGATCTTAATGCAACTTGGATTAATTATGTGAAAAAGGGTTAGTAATAATTAGGGTTTATGCGAAAGCCTCTATATGCCTATTTGTTAATGACGAAAGTTATTTGATGGAAAGCATGATATTTTGTGCCTTTATGTGTTACTTTGCATGGTTATCATTGTGGTGTTGAAACCCTGGCCTTGGAAGTCTTTTAGCATATTGAGTTTATTTCTGTCAAAAATCTGAGTTCTGTGTTTATTTCTGCAAATTTAAGTTTCTGCAATTCTTGTCGACATAGAGGAGACCTTTGTCGAAATCGAGTACTGCTTTGTCGATCTCGAGTAGGAGCTGGTCTAGGTCGAGTTGGTTTTCTTCTGTTTTCATCGATTTTCACTTTCTGTTTTATGTGTCGAGTAACTGTGGTCGATCTCGAGTTGACTCTTGTCGAGAACGACGAGCCCTTTGCTTTGCTTTTATTTGCTGCTTTGCTTTGTCTTTTCTTTTCTGTCTTCGTCTAGTTCATTGCTTTTGTTTGTTATTTTCTGCTTTTATTTGTCTTTCTTTCCTTGTTTCTGTGTTTCTGTCTTTCTGCTGCTTTGCCTGTGAGAATTTACAGTTACCTGAGAACTGCTGACGTGCTTCCTCGTGGATTCGATCCTGAATATTCTCTTACTACAACGGGAGGAAGTCTTGTATTTATTTGTTGAGACAGGGAAGTCAGTCTGAACTCTATTTTATATTTATTTCGTACTTGACCATCCTCCTACAACAACAAATTGGCGCCGTTGCCGGGGAAGCAATCATTCGCGCCTTAGGTAGTCAGTTCTCACTGTTTCTTTGAGTTACTTTTCAGGTGTATGCGCCGTTCTGGTCAAACACCTGAGTTTGACGCCTTAGACGAACCGGAACGCCTATTTCACATCCGAGCTAAACTACAAAGAGCCATGGCAGCTGCGGAGACACAGGAACAGCTGGTCGCTAGGCTTACTAGGGAATTGGCCGCAAAGGATACTGCTATCGCCGCTAAGGATGCTGCTATCGCCGCTGAGAGAGCAGCAAGGGAACAAGCACAGACTGAGTTTGCCCAATATCCAACCACGGCAGAGGACTACATGCACCCAACTCTCGTCGTGCCTGAATCGGCGATTCTAATCCCTGATAACTCTTTTGAAATTCGCACTCAATTTCTTATAGAGCTTAAAAATAATGGCTTCTATGGTAGATTTAATGAGTGTCCTCTTGAACATATTACAAACTTTTCTGACATGTGCCGTACTATTACTGAAGGTACAACCCTGGAATATGTCAAGATGAAATCTTTTCGCTGGTCTCTCGCTGGGCCTGCACTGAAATGGCTGGAAGGGCTGAAAGCAAGATCACTCACAACCTGGGCCCAAGTAGAGCAAGAGTTTCTGAACAAATTCTTCCCACCCGCCAAAACAGCACATCTCCGCTAGAGAATCATCGCATTCAAACAGAAGCAAGGGGGACCGCTGGCAAAGGCGTGGGAGCGCTACAAGGAACTTCTGCGATCTTTCCTTACTCATGGACAGCCACCCTACGTCATTCAGGAGATCTTCTTCAACTCTCTTGATCAAGTCACTAAGGACAGAATCAACCATTATACTCGCTATGAGTATCTGACAATGCCGCCAAGTGACGCATGGGGTGTGCTAGAGAAGCTCACTAACTACGACAACAAGTATGGGTCTACTGGAACCTATGAAGAGAACCCATACGCCAGGCCAGCACCATCCATGCCTCTCTATGAGCCACCTAAGGAGATTGATCCTGATGTAAGGGAGCAATACTACAGAGACCAGAATAAGAAGCTCATCAAGCAAGTAAAGTATCTCTCTGTCAACCAGCCTTGCATTGAATGCGGATCGCAAAGGCACACCACTCCTGAGTTCCCACACGCAGAACAAGTCAGGATGGCAGAGCATCATGAGGATGTAGCTTACGCAGGGGGTCCCAGTCGCTACATAGGGGACCAAAGGTTTCAGCAACCACAATGGAACCAAGGTGTCCCTAGGAATCCCCCGCCCTACAGAGCTCCAGGACATCCGGAAAGGGAGCAGAAAAAGGATGATATACAGACAGTCCTGGAGGAAATACGGAGGAACCACTCAGAAACTAGGCAATCTTTCAACACCGTCTATACTCAGATGCAAGGTGTCAACTCTAGGCTTGGGGAAATTGATATCTGGCGGAAATCAGTTGATACACAGATTGGTCAGCTAGCAGCAGAAATCCCCAAACAATCAGGGTCACTTCCAGGATCTTCAGAACCAAATCCTAAGGGAAAGACTGGACACATCGCTGCTATAAAACTCAGAAGCGGCCATCAACTGCAAGAGCCAGAGGTCGGAAAGCAGCAGAACGACGAGGAACAGCAAGTCGATCTCGACAAAGCAGTGGTCGATCTCGACGAAGGCCTCGTCGACCTCGAGAAGAACCTGCAAAAATCTTCGTCTGCACCGCACAGCAACTCGACTACGCCCAACCTGGTCGATATCGACAAGACTCTAGTCGATGTCGAGGAGCCTCTGGTCGACATAGAGCAACCTGCAGCACCTCCGATGTCTGTTCTGGCTCCGAATCAGAAAAAGAAGCTGCCTTTTCCCACAAAATCTCTAAAGGACCCGGCAGAAAAGAAATTCCAGCGCTTCATCAAGATGCTTCAGAAACTCAACGTCACTATCCCCTTCAAAGAAGCTCTCAATGAAATGCCATCCTATGTCAAGTTCCTGAAGGAGATTCTGAGCAAAAAGCGATCAATGGCTGAAATCACAGAGGAGTGCAGCCATCTGGACATATTGGAGAAGAGGCCGGATCCAGGTAAGTTTGCTATAACTATTGGATTTGATCCATACAAAATGAATGCCCTATGTGATCTTGGAGCTAGTGTGAGTATAATACCTTTAACGATTTGGTCCAAAATTAAGATAGGTGCCCTAGATCCTGTGGATGCTAGACTTTACATGGCCAACAACACGGTGGTCATTCCAACAGGCATGGTGGATAATGTGCCAGTACAAGTAGGTAAATTCTTTGTCCCTGCTGATTTTCTAGTTGTTGATATGCAAGAAGATCCTGCTTGTCCAATTATTCTAGGAAGACCATTCTTGGCGACGGTGGATGCCAACATAAGCGTAAGGAAAGGAGTGCTCACCTTCAACATCAGCGATGAGGTAATTGAGTATTCCTTTAATAAAACTGAAAGGCATACAGGTCCAATGGAAGAGGTCAAATCTATCTCAGCTGGCTACATCACCTGCGGGGAACCCAAGGTCAGAAATATGACCCCTGAGGAGCTGGAAAAGAGGGACATGGAGGCCCAGGTGGAGGAGATTATGGCAATCCTCAAGGAGAACACAGAGAATCCAATCGACACAGACCAAGGTAAGTCGTTGTGGATGAATTATTTTTCGGATGCCTTGACAGGGACTAAGTATGGGGTCAAGATCGACCAAGACTCCTCGACATCGAGGACCCTAGTCGACGTCGACCAGACCAAGGAGACTCCACCAGCACCAGCATCGTCGGGCAGCGAACCAGACAAACCAGGCTCGTCGATCTAGACTAGACTTGTCGAGGTCGACCACCACTCGACGGCCTCGGCTTCATCTCCCTCGACGCTGACTCCACCAGACGGCCAGAGCTCGTCGATCTCGACCACCCTTGTCGATGTAGACCACCACTCGGAGAGCCCAGTCCCTGCTTCCTCGACGCTGAGACCACCAGAGCAAGGATCCTCGTCGATCTCGACTAAGCTTGTTGAGATCGACCACCACCCGACTCCACCAGAGCCCTCTTCCTCGACGCTGCAGCCACCGGGAGCGGAGCCCTACTCGAGTTCGAGTAGGCTACTCGAGGTCGACAAGCCTTCTTCGTCGACTTCTGCCCCTTCGACCAGACCACCACCAGAAACTGCAGACTCGTCGAGATCGACCAAACACAGTGGTCCCCGATTCCGTCTCTGCGAAGGTAAGTCAAGGTATGGATCTTTCTTCTCCTATTTCCATTAAAGATTTATCTATACATGGGAGAGGTCTGCCTTGGTATGTGCGATTGTGCAGGATATCCAATGATGAGCCTAAGGAGTATGAAGTTGGAGACAAGCTCTATGTCTCTAAATCAAAAGATCATTGGTTTCCCAACAAATTCAACAAGAAGCGGATGGGACCTTTCGTGGTGAACAAGATCCATTCTGGAGGATTACAGCCGATGGACAAAAATGGAGTCCTATTTGAGGCCCAAGCCACATGGGCCCTGCAGATGCCACCTTGAGCATTAATGGAAAGTCGGCCTAGCGACTATAAAATCTAGAGCATGTACATAGACTTTTTAGGACTTTTTTGAGACTTTGTTTTTTGTTTTTGGATTTGAACATTTCTTTGGTTTTTGTTGTTTCTATTATGGGTATATGTCTTCTACTTTTCAGGTCAATGGATAGAACCAAGTCTTACTCGGCCTAGGAGGTGCTCCATTCGATATTTAGAGAAATCTGCACATCTGTCTTGTGAGTTTCTTTCTTTACCCTTGTTTTTATACAGTGAGGACACTGTAATGTTTAAGTATGGGGTGGGGGAAGGGCTTACTTCATGCATATTGATCATATTTGACATTACTTGTGCATATTTAAAATTTATTTCTTGAATTGCTACATGGCTATTTTGGAATGCATTATTGATTTATGTGCTTATATGCATGTTTTCCAAAATTTGAGAAAAATGACCCCCATTGAAATTTTTGGTTAATGTCATGGATGCTTATATTGAACTCAACGATGCAAAATTAGATTCATTAGAGATATAGCATGAAATTGCCTAGTAAAGGGAAGTCACAATGAAGTGCATTATTTCTTGAAAACCATGAAATGAGGTAAAATTTGAAATTGCTTTTGACATGTTGCATGATAAGATGATGGAGGCCTTTATATTTCCATATAATGCTCATATTGTTATAATCCTAGCCCTACCCATGCTTATGCATCACAAAAGCCATATTATGCCTTATTTCAAATATTGCTCCACATGATCTAAAAATTGCCATTCTTTACCTTATCCGGGGATTATGTTGAGAATGATGTTACATTATGGAGATACATTATATGGTTGTTGTGATTATTATCATTATTGGAGTTTGGAAGGAAATTGTTTGAAATGTATGGAAAATTTAATGAGTGAAAGAAAATCCAATCACCTCAGGAGATAAAGGTAGATTGACCCTGCTCTCTGAGATAATAGTTTGGAGAGATGTGACACATTGTGAGGAGTCCAAAGCACTAAGTATCCGGGGCCATTCATGACACCCATGTTTGCGACTCGCGAGAAGGCAGTGCTGAGGTTAGAGAGGTAAAAGCATTATTATGAATAAAAGCATTATGAAAGGTGATGAATCAAATGGAGAAGGAATGCGGAAATTCAGTTTGGAAAGTACTCCATTTCCCCGGATCAAAAGCACAACATTGCCAAAAATTGCCCACCTTTAGCCTTTTACCATTCTACTCCTTATTTGAGCTTAAATTAAAGTCTTCTTGATTATTAAT
The DNA here is from genome assembly GCA_037127255.1 of Persicaria tinctoria. Lineage (NCBI taxonomy): Eukaryota > Viridiplantae > Streptophyta > Magnoliopsida > Caryophyllales > Polygonaceae > Persicaria > Persicaria tinctoria. The sequence goes on along the minus strand of JBANSL010000003.1, from coordinate 37,337,359 downwards.
GCTTTGTCATATAAATTGTTTATACATAACCCTTCTTTTGTGAGTAGATGTTGCTTTTACATATTTGCACATGCATGAATTTGAGACACTAGTACCTTTTCGAGGATGGTAATTAATTGCAGGGTTATATGAGAATGAATCTAATATGTTGAGAGTTTTGAATTCTTCCCCTGAATGACAATTAAAAGTATTGCTTGAGGACAAGCAAGCTTAAGTATGGGGTGTTTGTTGTGAGCTGAATCTGCCATGTTTTAGAGTAACTTTTATATCGATTTCTGCATACATTACATTCATTTGGGCTAAGATAGTACAGAACCTATGTAGTTTATGTTTATTTGCCAAATTATGGAATCTACACCAGTTTCTGTTTAAATTGCAGATTTCGAGGCGTTTTACAGCAATTCTACAGAAAGTCAGAAAAGCTCAGAAAACCACTACAGAAGTCCAAGGTCAAGGAAGCAGTGGAACCAGTCGAATCGAGCCGAGGAACCAGACTACTCGATCTCGAGTAGACCTTACTCGATCTAGACGAGCGTAGCCGAGCAACCTTGGTCGAGCAAGCCTGATCGAGGGAGCTGAGTCAACCCGACTTCCGGAGCCAACTCGATCTCGACAAACCCTAGTCGAGATCGACTACGCCTCCGTGCCACACCCGGAGTCGACGAGACGAGAAGCTGCCCGAGAAGCCGAGCGCACCTTACTCGATCTCGACAAGCCTTGGTCGAGATCGACAAGCCACCCAGAGCAACTCCGAGACCTTGCCGAGGAGGAGTCCTCGACACCACCACAGAGAGCCATCCTCGACCAACTCTACTCGATCTCGACGAACGCTTGTCGAGATCGACGAGCCCCTGAGTCCAGATCCGAGCTTGCCGAGTAGAGCCACCCGAGGAGACCTAGTCGATGACCTAATCCTACTCAAGGTCAACGAAGGCTACTCGAGGTCGACGAGCGTCAGGAGCTAAGTCCGAGCCACGTCGTGCAGAGCTAGCCGGGAAGTCCAGTCGACGATCAATCCTACTCGATGTCGACGAAGCCTTGTCGAGGTCGAGTAGACCCGAGTCCAGAAACGTGTCATCGAGAGCTGTCCTAGTCGACTTGGGATTCCTTGGGCACGAAGGAAGTCGAGCTGGCCGAAGATCTATCCGATTCCATCAAGTCTATCCACGGGAGACAAGATCTATCAACATCATGAAGACTTACCTAGTTTAGAATTATCCTTTCCTTGTTGATTTATTTCCTTAAAGCAATTTATTTATCTTTAAAGCTTTAGATATAATTTTAGATATAGATAGGAGATTCTATCCTTGATTAGCAAGGGTTAGAAGCCTATAAATAAGGCCCATGGGGCTCAGTTTTATTCATTCCAATTCACACACAATTAGTTAGTTCCTCAGAGAAGTTTAGGAGTTTTAAGGTTTTTAGGGTTTTGGCTTTCTGCGAAAGTTGATTGCCAGGATTGTAAAGGCTTTGAATATAGTTTTATGCCAGTTATTTCTTTTCATTCAATGTCTGCGATTGCAATGAGGCGTGAGTAGTCCACCCACTTCTGGGGCTGGGGTGAGCCCGACGGTGGCCATGTGAGGCGATGTGATAAAGGTCAGATCTTTTTGTGCAATTCATCTTCTATCCCTATGAGCATGATTCTTTTGCGAGAGTTGAAGGTGATCCTTGTTTGTATTATTGAAGCAAAATTGATCTTAATGCAACTTGGATTAATTATGTGAAAAAGGGTTAGTAACAATTAAGGTTTATGCGAAAGCCTCTATATGCCTATTTGTTAATGACGAAAGTTATTTGATGGAAAGCATGATCTTTTGTGCCTTTATGTGTTACTTTGCATGGTTATCGTTGTGCTGTTGAAACCCTGGCCTTGGAAGTCTTTTAGCATATTGGGTTTATTTCTGTCAAAAATCTGAGTTCTGTGTTTAATTATGCAAATTTAAGTTTCTGCAATTCTTGTCGACATAATGGAGACCTTTGTCGAGATCGAGTACTGCTTTGTCGATCTCGAGTAGGAGCTGGTCTAGGTCGAGTTGGTTTTCTTCTGTTTTCATCGATTTTCACTTTCTGTTTTCTGTGTCGAGTAACTGTGGTCGATCTCGAGTTGACTCTTGTCGAGATCGACGAGCCCTTTGCTTTGCTTTTATTTGCTGCTTTTCTTTGTCTTTTCTTTTCTGTCTTCGTTTAGTTCATTGCTTTTGTTTGTTATTTTCTGCTTTTATTTGTCTTTCTTTCCTTGTTTCTGTGTTTCTGTCTTTTTGCTGCTTTGCCTGTGAGAATTTACGGCTACCTGAGAACTACTGACGTGCTTCCTCGTGGATTTGATCCTGACTATTCTCCTACTACAACGGGAGGAAGTCTTGTATTTATTTGCTGAGACATGGAAGTCAGTCTAAACTCTATTTTATATTTATTTCATACTTGACCATCCTCCTCCAACAACATGTTGTCTGGATATTCTTCACATACTTTTGGTATGTTGGACAAGCTTTAGGGTATGGATTACAAGGTTTTTAAATTGATGTTTTGAATTACTTGTGATTGTGTGTTGTTGTTGAGTATGTTGTTGTTGAGTGATTGTGTGTTGTTGTTGTTGTTGAGAAAATTCATTTTGAACAGGAGCACAAAATGTGCTAGTAGGTACATTTCAACAGGGGGACCTGCCTTACTAAATTTTAATTTTTTAAAATCAAAAGAATTCAGCCGACGAACAAACAATATTACATCGTCTTATTAATATAAAAAATAATAATTTCAACTCTTTCAGGCGACGGAATTATATCAAACTCTCGTCTTCAGAACACTCTAGCTACGGACATACAACTGAGAACGCATCTTTGGACTTCACGCAGGAGACGAAATCATTCTATATCCATCTCCTGAAACTATCTAGGCGACGACACATAAAGGAGAGGGTCGTCGCCTGGATTCTTTCATAGCATTTCATCACTTATATGCAAAGACTCCGGCGACGAACCTATGAAACCAAACTCATTGCCTGAGTATTATTTGGCGGGCTTGGATGGCCCTTGGCCTCTGACTACATCATGAGTCGACGGGTCACCGTTACCGTCGCCTAAGTTATCTCCACCGACAAGCATACAGATGCTCGTCGACTGAATATTGAAGGGATGAAAGTCACCAGACCACAACTCAGGCGACGGAAGTTCGTCACCTGAGATATTAGAGGGGGGAAACCCCATTTCAGGCGACGACCATCGTCCGTCGCCTGAAACGCCTTCTGGCGTAGTGATTATTAATTCAGTATTGGAACTATGTCAAGTTACTCGACGGGTTGTGTAATTATAAAATATAAGTATATATTATACTCCATCGGTTAAGAAAAACATGTCGTTTTAAGAGTAAAATCTTGTTAATAAAAACATGTCGTTTTAGGTATTTTGGTCTCCACTTTCCAAAATTACCTTTGTAATGATTATGGATTTTTTTAATTGTAGTTTTCACGAAAGTGGAAAAGTAAAGTAATAATTAAGGATATAAGTGTATTTTTGTTTGCTTTTTAAAAAAATATGTAAATGTCTAAAATGACATGTTTTAATTAACGGAGTGATTACATATAGTACGAAATCAAAACTAGTGATTTTTAACAGTATGGACATTGGCAAGCCCAAATACCTTTATCAATACTATGTCCACAGTAAAAAAGAAAAAAACTAAGAGGACAAACAAGAAGATTTTATGAAAAAGATTAAAAAAATGAGCTTTTAGTGCTAAAATCGAGGCAACACTACATCAGTGTTCTAAAAATCGCGCCTAGGCGTCGCCTAGGCACCGCCTGGGCGCTAGACGGGAGGCCACCTAGGAATTTTTACGCCTAGGCGGGCCTCTAGGCGGATTTCCGCCTAGACACTGTCTTGTCCCGCCTAGGCGCCGCCTAGACCCCGCCTAATCCCGCCTAACTCGACGATTATTCAATTTTAGCTTCTAGACATGTGAATAGCCGACTTAGGGTTTTTTTATCCCATAAGTCGGGATGTATTTGCTTTTGAGTCGAATCTATGGTTTTGGATTTTAGGAGGCTTAGAGTCGCTAGTCGGACACGTATTTTTGCGTTTATTCACTTTAGTGTTAGTTAAGGACCACAAATTTGGGTTTATAAGTGATATTATAGATTATTATTGCATTATATGAATTATTGATATGTGTTAAAATATAAAGAAACAATCATGTTTGTTCTAAGTCCGCCTAGGTGCCGCCTAGGCACCCGCCTAGCCGCCTAGGCGCTAGGCGGCTACCCACCGCCTAGCGACCGCCTAGCGCCTTTTAGAACATTGCACTACATAATCATTTTTTTTTACAGTAGGCAAAAATTTCGATGTACTAACGACATCCATGATCATCTCGCAAGATGATGTTCTGTAACTCACAACAACAAGCACTCAAAATAAAATCACAATTAAGCTGGGATTTGGCAATAAAATCAGCTGCACCGTTGGCCTCTCTATAGCAATGCTGAAAATTAATGCTCTCAAAATTTCTTCTAAATGAAAGGATCTCTTGGACAATTTGAGTGACCTCCCATGGACTATTGTTCGCATGATTGATGGCATTGATGATGATCGCACAATCACTCTCAAGTATCAATCTACGGATCCCCATCTCCGCTGCCAATCTTATACCTGTATAAACAGCAAGAGCTTCTGCCAAAATAACCGAACCCATCCTAGCATTACATTTATGTATCCAAATAACCTGACCATCATTATTCCTCACAACACAACCAATCTGTGGTTGAGTATCACTTTTCACCGAAGCATCAACATTGATCTTAACTACATCTATTGGAGGACATTTCCACATCATTTTTCAGGGGGCCTAGCACGTTTAGGTAATGTAGTTATAATCTGACCTTTATTCCAACAAGAGATATTATCAATAGCTCGAGTTATTGCATAGATCATACTTGTATCAGAAGAATTGCGAAAAATAATTCTATTTCTGAGCTCCCAAATTGAATGCCATAAATGGCATAAATCTATAAAATCTAGATTAAGAGCCCTAGTATTAAGAATATTTTCTTGAACAGCACTTGTTAAATTTGGCGTAATGAAACATTTGTTCAACTTAACACCCAGATTTTGAATAAGGGATTTTGTAATTTGACAATTAAACAATAAATGATTTGTATCTTCAATATCAGAATTACAAAGAGAACAAGTATTAGGAACTCTACTTATATATCTATTTAACCGGACAGTCGTGGGCAAGATATCTAAGAAAATTTTCCAAATAAATTTTTTAATATTCAGAGGGATATTAAGTTTCCAAACCCAATCTACTGGAATTTTCGTCGGATTCCTAGTTTTATAAAGCGAGGAAGTGGATTTAACAGAGAATTTGCCATTATTACTGTAAATCCAAATTAACTTATCTGGAATATCAGTTACAGGAATATGGATATTAGTAATTGCTTGAAATATATGAGAAGGAAATATAGAATTTAACTTATTAGTATCCCAAGAGTTGGTATTTGTAAATAAATCGCATACTTTTAAATTAGGATCACGATCATTCCGAAACCTATGAAGATATTGCGCATCTACCCAAATGTCAGACCATACATTAATGGTTTTTCCATTACCAACTAACCAAAGCAATCCTTTAGAGAAAAGATCCCTAATATTAAAAAGCCTACCAAATTGCCAAGAAGTTTTAAATCTACCCCTTTCCATAAGAGATTCTGTCGAGAGATATTTACTCGTAATTACCTTAGACCAAATATTATCTTGATCAGCCATGATTCTCCACAGAAGTTTCATTTGCATGCCGATATTAATTTGCTCAGCCGATTTAAAACCTAACCCACCATCTTTTTTAGGAGTGCACAGATGTTCCCAGCTAATTAGAGGATGATAGTTATCAGATTGAGTTTTATTCCAAAAGAAATTTTTGTTGATCTGATCAATTTTTTGTAGAACTCATTTTGGAAGAAGAAATGATTGCATTAAATAATTTATTTTAGAATTTAAATTGGCTTGAATTAGTACCGATCTACCGGCTTGAGAGAGAGAGCGTTAGATTTCCACTTGGACAACTGCTTTTTAAGACTATTAATCGCCTCATCAAACAAGACATTGCTAACCCTACCACTAATAACTGGAATACCTAGATATTTTTCCATAGACTTTGTAACTGGAATATTTAGCTATTGAGCAAGGGAATGGGCTTTACTGACAGGAATATTTTTAGAAACTTGTAAAGAACTTTTATTATAATTTATAGTTAATCCAGACATATTGGAGAAAGTATTTAGAAGATTTCTAATCGTATGAAGACTTAAATCGTCAGCTCGTCCAAAAATTAGGGTGTCATCTGCAAAGGAAAGAAATGGAATAGGATCACTATTATTTGAAAGTTTAATTCCAATCAAAGGGTCACATTCCAAAGATTCTTGTTGCAACATTCTCCCTAATAGTTCCATAACCAATAGAAAAATATATGGTGCAAGAGGATATCCTTGTCGAATTCCCCTATGAGTATGAAATGTGCGGCCCGACAAATTATTTACTAAAACTGAAAAGCTAGTGTTAGTTAGGCATGTCATAACCCAATCAATCCACCTAGAATCAAAACCAAATTTATTTAGAATAATGCGAATAAAACTCCAGCTTATTTTGTCATAAGCTTTCTCCATATCTAACTTTAATGCCATCCACCCAGCTTTACCTTTTTTGTTATGAAAAGAGTGGAAAACCTCATGAACTATTAGTATATTATCTTGAATATTTCTACCTTTTACAAAAGCTCATTGAAAAGGATTAATAATATGTGGTAATATAGGCTTCAAACGGTTAGCCAAAATTTTCAAAATAACCTTATAAATAGTATTGCGCAGACTAATCGGACGGTAATGGTTAATATTACTAGGCGTATCATTTTTAGGAATAAGTGCAATAAAGGTTGAATTTACTTCATTGAGTAGCACGCCAGAATGAAAAAAGGATTTAAGAGCTTTGCAAACTAATTTACCGACAATATCCCAATATTTTTATAGAACTCTGGTGGAAAACCATCAGGACCTGGAGACTTATCATCTGTCATTGAAAAAAGGGTATCCTTAACTTCTTCATCTGAAACATGTTGTGTCAAAATTCTATTTTCAGATTCAGTAATGGTCTGATCAATTAAATTTAGGAAATATGAATTACTACTAACCGGTGCGTTATTTGAAATAAAACTTTCAGCCAATTCAGTCGTAATTTCATCTCTAATTTGATCCTCATCCTCAATCACTAAACCATCTTTATTTGTAAAATTACGAGTGATATTTTTAGAATTTCTTATTTTAGATACTGATTGGTAATATTTAGTATTTCTATCTCCAAATCTTAAAAAAAATTGATTTTGCTCGTTGTTTCCAAAATGTATTATTAAAGTCCATAAGAGCTTCCCGTTTACTTAACAACCTATTACGCCTAATATTTATGGTATCATTTGAATTCCCACTAATTTGTTGTGTTTGAAGTAACAAAAGCTGATCTTCAATATCTTTTATCTGTCGGAAATTGTTATTTGGGTGAGACTTACACCAGATCTTTGTATTTTTTTTAAGCAGTTTCTGTTTTTGTAAAAGTGTAAACATAAACGACCCATGCAGCTTATTCTGCTACATAATCATTTCTTAAAATTTAATTTTTGGTAGTTTCCTGTATTTTTTTCTAAAATAAAAATATTTTTAATACTCCTTCCGTCCAACAATATATGAGTTTTTAGAGGTAAATTTTTGTCCAACAATAGATGGGCTTTTAGGTTTTCTAGGTAAAAAGTTGTAATGATTTGTATTGATTTGTGTGTTGTTGACTTTTTAAAATAATTTAATTGGTTAAAATGTGTAGTGGGTGTTAAAAAATAATACTACCTCCGTCTCAAAATTCACGTCGTTTGACTTTTTGGCACGCTTTTTAATGTGTTAAAAACTCTATGAAATATAATTTTTTTTTTCAAAATTTTTAAAATAATTTCAAACTTATTAGTAATAAGTTTCAAATTATTTTAAAAATTTTGAAAAAAAATAAATATTTCATAGAGTTTTTAACACATTAAAAAGCGTGCCAAAAAGTCAAACGACATCAATTTTGAGACGGAGGGAGTAAAATTTATGAAAAAGTTAGTGCAATGATGATGTTTTTTTAAAAGTATGGTGTTTTATTAAAATTTGTGCAAAATGCTAAAAGACTATGTATTTTAGGACGGAGGGAGTATAATTTTATTTGATGTACATATAGATAGCTAATTTTTATATGTTTTAGTATAAAGCATGTTGAATTCTTTCTTCATACACATTAACGAATGCAAATTACATAACATGTATTGTGTGGAGTTCCTGATGTTCCAAAATGATTGAAACCGTCAATTGCTAGCTAGTGTGAGCTGCACATTTCTCACATCACTGGTAAATTTAATAAAAATTCTCTCAAATTCTCGCTATGTTTCCCATGTTTCAACCAATCATCATCTTTCATCCTCTCACCATGCCACAACATTTTCTTTGCAGGGTGTGATGGCATCATGACATGTACAATTGTTTCAATTTGAGAGTCAACAAGTAAAGAAGACTTTTCTTGTAACCTTGCAAGTATTTCTACCTTCTTGTGGAATCCATCTTAAGTGTGACAAATGGGACAAACATCCTCCTTTGCATAAATTTTATTAAACAACACACAATTATACTCACGAGCATTAATAGTCTAAAAATTCGGGTTGTTATCCTACAAACCTTTTTCATCCTTCCAAGATCAGAAGGATAGTTGTACGTGTTCAAGAGGAAGAATATATCTAATGTGAGTACAAAGGTCTTGCATGCTTTTATTTCAGAACCCATTGGTGACTTTCATCTTCAATGCCTTCAAGACAATACCCAAAAGGCCAGAACAATCTTTGTGCTTCCAAAATACAATGTGGTCCTACTTCTCGCATCCAAAATGATAAGAAAAACGATCATGCCAAATATATATCCATAACGAGACCATCACTAGAACAATACCTCATTTGCTCCTGGATTTGTCTTCAAAGCTCATCAATTCTTGATTCATTTGACACTTCATCGTATTGTCTCATATGGTAAAATTGGGTCATATACCATATATAGTCAAGTGCGAATACAATTGTGGAATGATAACTAGAAGTCGGTTGTTCTTACATGCAAGTTGACGAGCGGTGAACCGGTCGTTGATTCTTGCCAAAGATAAATAACCAATACTCAGCACTAGTATAGCAAATAAGTACAGGTGTCATCCCATAGAGAGCGTGTATTTAGTATGATTTCCTGTTAACTTTGCAAAATAACGAGAGAAATAGCAAAGTAGAGACAAGTAACAAAGCAAGTGATTGTGGTGAATGCACTTGTAAGTAATAACACGTGAGTGAATGGAAGTGGTTTCATCTGTTTATCTCAAGATGGTTGGTTACCTTGTTCCTCGATTCTTCTTGTTACTCTAGTGACTGGTTTATGTATGCATAGAATGCGTATTACTCTTAATTGGGGGTCGAGCACCACTAGGTCCCGGTCTCCTAGCACTTCAGCAATAAAACTGGCAGTTTATAGCGATGCTTATCTAGTCTCACCTTAGACATCGCTCACACCGAGAGCACTATTCCTCAAGTGTCGATCTCCTTACACAACCCTGCTTCCCAACCTGTTCCTCAGGACATGTTTCCTACTATAGGTTTGACCCGCGATAGCAGAGGCGGTCGAAACCCTAGATAGATGCAACTCAGTTTAGGTGATCAATCAAGACAAAACAACAACATAATAACAATATAAAACGAAAGGAAATGGAAATAATATTAATAGATAGAACCTGGATAACCACACCAATGTCTTGACAAGTAGATGACTAGAAGATTAACCTAGCATGGCTATCTTCATGCAAAATATAAAAGAAAAGAGAACTTTGGGATTCCGCTCCGTAAGGGAGGCAGATCCCTCTCAAAGAGAAGAGAGAATGATTGTGTGTTCAATGAATGAAAAATCCCAAGTCCAGAGGTCTATTTGTAGGGGTATAATGAGCCTTGAAATATGAGAATCGGACCACAGATGGATCAAAAATCATATCCAGCTGCAGGCGCCGATAAAAGCGGCAGGCGTCGATATAGTATCCGTCAAAATCCAAAATCTACTAGGTGATCCGCTGGCTCCCGATGGCATCCGCTGTCACCCGTTGGCAATGGTTCCCAGTGGACATAGGTTGACTTGTGCTCGCGGAAGGGGTGATCTATGTGCCGAGGTCGGCGGGCACCGATGACCGATCATACTTTTTCAGATTCTTTAACTCTATCTTGTAACGCACTTTTTGGAGTCATCGTTCATCTGATGGATCCATATGAATATGCGTTGGAAAGCTCTTTTCGAGGGATATGACTCTCATGAAGATGTCAAACTTTGATTCGAAGTGCCTGAATTCCAAAAGTTGAGGTTTCTCCACTTTCTTCGTTTTGGCTCGTTCTTTAGCTTCTTGATTTGGCTTTTAACGCTTCCTTGGCTTGTTCCTTTCTCTTTGGGGTTTCTTCCTTAGCTCTGTCAAGCTCCATTTGATCCATGATTTCTCCATCATTCGATGCTCGGATCTATTTTCTGCAAATAAATACTGAAAATGCGTAGATTCCGACTTTTTTCACATTAGAGACAATGTATACAGTTTATACTAAAAACCTATCTAAATGCAACCTAAATATAACAAAAATGACTTTAAAAGACTACACAAATCATGCCTTATCACAAACACTGCATAAACAATAGTGATGAGTCTTCCCTTAAGATATATCTCTGATCCAATTCATGAAATAATAAATTCCATCAAGGTATATTGGATTGGTACGCTTATACTACATCGAACTCTTAACTTGCGTCCAAATCTTATCTGTGTTCCTACCAATATCAAGAGAAAAACCAAACATAAGAGGTAGAGATAAATTTCCAATTTATATAAACATTCAATTTATTCAAACTGCAACAAATCTAGCCAACCTTCCAAATTTATTCAAACATCAACCTCAAGATGTGTGTGTGCGAGCACTCGCGCCCGCATGTGTGCAGGCGGAGCTAGGGGGCCTAGGGTTACATGCCCCTCTTCTCATTTGAGGAACTACCTAAGTGTATTCTTCTCGTCAATAACTTCGTTTTGATATATAATACGCTATAATCCGACATCTGAGTACAAAGTTTTGAATATTTAAAATTAGAGACATATATATTAATCACTTCAATTTTATTTTAATAGACTATTAGCCTTTATATTTTACTTAAATTAACATTAACATACTATAATTCATCTCGAGAGCTTCGAAACGAGAAGTTATAATAAGCATTTCGAGAACTAGATAAGAAGTTACGCAAGTTAAATTTTTTATATGAAGTTATACATCATTATTTGTTAAGAGTGTAACAAGTTACATATTGACTAGAATTGTTATTCGAGATGAATGAGTCTAATATTGCTTGATTATATTTAGCTTGTTTAGAAATGATTCAAGTTTGAGTCTAGTATATAGTTGGGCTTGAGCTCATATTCAGTTTGTTTAGTAAATGATCAGACTCGAGCTATGTTTTTCAAGTATTATGTAACTTTACTCGCTTTTGACACGATAACTAAAAGGAAATTTTGTAAATTTCATAAAATTCGCGCTATTTGAACTTAAATTAGGCCGAGTTGAGCTTTAAACTATACATGTGTAATTGTGCCCCCCTCTACAGTTTTTCTGGCTTTGCCACTGTATGTATGAGAGACAAACAAGAATCAAAGTTCACTAAATACCAGAAAGCTAGTGTCAAATATCTACCGCATCTCTAAGATTGGAATATTCAACCACACCACAAAATAAGAACAAATATCATATTGAAATACAATTAATTACAAATGTAATATTGAAATACAATTAATAAAGTTGTATTCAACCACACCACACAAAAAAGAACAAATTTCATAGTGAAATATTAATATTAACCCGCACAATAAGAACAATTGTCATATTGAATTACATTTAAACCTTGACCTTGAGCAACAAGCTTGCTGCTTCTTGTGTGTCTATGCAGGTTGGGAGTGGCCTCTGCTTCTCATCTCTCGCTCGGTGGAATCCCCTGCACCTGCTTCTGCTCTGGCGTTTGTTCCCATGGGACGTGTTGTTGTACACTCACTCATATCCACACTAAACTTGTATCAAATATTGGCGCACAAGCCTTATGTTTTGATCTCAACAGATCGCTTAGGCCCTCAGAGGCTATGAGAATCTAACCATTTACTTATCCTTTTACTTATAAATTTGAGAATGTACTTGTAATCCATATCCTCAGTTTTGCCTGCAAGGATTGGAACCATTGTTGCTTGTCGGCTTGTTACTCGATGTTTCCCTGCAGTTGATATTCTCCTTTTGTAGAGTCTCCATTCTACTGTAACCGTTTCTTTTCTCAGTTAACCACCTCGGTTTTTGTTTTGTGTTGGCTACTTATGACCTTTGTTTGCATTTATCTCCTTAATTAAGACTTGCTTTGGGCTTCCTAATGGAGTTCAAGTGCATTTATGTTGATCTTCAGCTTTGATGTATGAGTGATTACATCTTATTCTTGAGACCTTTGATGCACTCCATCTTATATTTTTCAAACGGTTACACATTCAAATTGGTTTATCATGAATATCTGCTCTTGGAATTGTCGAGGAATCAAACGGAGAAATTTATGGACTGATACAAAACTTTTCTGTCGCAACAATTACATAAATGTCTTAGCACTCCTGGAAACAAAAACAAACAAACCACCTCCTGACCATATATGGAAAAAGTACGGTTTCAACAACATTGCCTTCGATCCGGCCATTGGTTTCTCTTGTGGTATTTGCGTACTGTGGAAGGACGTTCCGGTTTCTGAAGACAAAATCATGCTGATTAAGATATAGAACAGACTAATCCACATAAATTATCATGAGCACAGTATATATAAATCAAACTTCGGCCTTCGTCTTGGTTTATGCTCCTCTTGATAAAAAAAAATCAAACGATTTCTTTTGGGAGTCTATTTCGCAGTGTACGGATCAGATTATTTTTCCCTTTTGTATTTTGGGTGATCTCAATGAAACTGTTGTACCAGAAGACAAGTTAGGTGGCATTCCACCAGCACAACACCGGTTCAGGAGATTACATAAAGTCAGATATGACCTCCACCTACATGATGTCCCTACTCATGGGGGTACATATACGTGGAAAAAAAATAAACCTGGCTCTCCGAACAACAGTTTCACTAAACTTGACTGTTTGATTGCTTAAAATTAGATTATATCAAATTATGATGGCCTAAGGTTCAAAATCCACCCATTCACTACCTCTGATCATGCACCAATTTCGATCGACCTGCGGGTTATTACACATATTAATTAGGCACCCTTTCCGCTTTGAGTTGGCCTGGACAACTAAACCAGATATCTTGCCAAGAAATGGCATACTTCGGGTTCCAATATGTTCAAATTGGTGAAGCACACTTCGTTGCTCAAATATCTTGCCAAGAAATGGCATAAGCATACTTTCAACAATATTCACAAACATGTTTTCTAAACTGATGAGGAGCTAATGTGTTTACAACATACCCTACTTATTTACCCCAACACTTCCAACTTCGAGCTACATAGGTGCCTTCTAAACAAAACAGAGAGAATGTTGGACTTCCAGAGAGGGTATTGGAGCCAAAGGGCGAAGGTTAAACATATTAAACTAAAATATACAAATTTTGTTTATTTTCACAATGTCGCTTTGGCTAAGTGCGGTAAGAAAATAATCAAGTACTTTGTTAGGAGGAAAATCAAGTATGAAATATAAATCTCAAATTCGACTCCCTGATCTCCGCAAATCAATTACAAGATTTCCTCCCGCTGTAGTAGAAGGTAGTCAGGATCGATCCACGCGGAAACGTGTCAGCGCCCGCCTTTTCAGTTCTAAATCTCAGCAGAAAATCAACCAAACAAACAGAAATAACAGAGAAAAGCGAAAACATAACAAAAATCAGAAACTTTGGTCGATATCGACCCCAGTAACTCGATATCGACTTATGAAATCGACCAACAGAACTCAATATCGACTAGAACAGAAACTTAAAATCCGAAATTTGTGAAATAAAATCGATAAACTAAAATACTTCCAAGATCAGGGTTTCAACACCACAACGATAACTATGTAAAATAACACATAAAGGCATAAAGGATCATGATTTTCATTAAACAACTTTCGTTATTAACAAATAGGAATATAGAGACTTTCGCATAAACCCTAATTGTTACTAACCCTTTTTCACATAATTAATCCAAGTTGTATTAAGATCACTTTCGCTTCAATAAAACAAACAAGGATCACCTTCAACTTTCGCAAAAGAATCATGCTAATAGGGATAGAAGACGAATTTGCATCAAAAGATTGTACCTTTACCGCATCACCTTACACGGCTACCGCCGGGCTCACCCCGACCCTAAAAGTTGGGTGACTACTCGCTCTTCATCATAAAGAAAGACATCAATAATAAAAAGAAACTAAATTGCATTAAATAAACTCAAACAAGACTTACAACCGAATAAAGCCAACTCCGCTATCGCTTCACAAACTCCACTCGGCCCCAAGACTCTCTCTCTACTCCTACTCGACTTCTCTCTCTATTGTGGCTTTGCTTGGATTGAATGAATGAATAAAATCAAGCCACTAATGCCTTATTTATATTGTTCATTCCAAGCTAATCTTGGAAAGAAACTCTATATATATCTAAATCTATCTCCATTGGACTTTGGATAGAACTTTGATTTGAACTCGGAATGGCTCGAAATCGGCCACTGTGACTCCACTCAATATCGACCTCGCCTGGTCGATATCGACCTTCAACTTTCTCAGCTTCACTTTCTTGACTCGATTTCGGCCTCCAAGATGAATATCGACCACTTGTGACTCGATATCGACCAACATAGGTCGATATCGACCTTCATCTTTCCTCTTTAGCTTCTCTGGTTGATTCCTGGGTCTTGCTCGATTTTTTGTCAACTCTATGGACTTGATGTGGTCGATATAGACCTGCTCTTTCCATAGTCGATTTTGGCTTTTCTGGTGAATATCGAGTGGCTTACTCGATATCGACGTGGCATGGTCGATATTGACCTATGTGTGTCGACTCAATTTTCTTGTTTCCAGCTCGATTTGTCCTAGTTCGGCTACTCCTTGACCTCGGACTTTCTGCAGTTGCCTTCGAGCTTTTCCTTCTTTCTCTGAACTGTTGTAAATTGCCTCGATTTCTGGAAAATTAAACAGAAACTGGTGTAGACTCCATAATTTGGCAAATAAGTATAAACTACATAGATTATGAACTATTCTAGCCCGAAAGTATGAAATGCATGCAGAAATTGATATAAAAGTAAGTATAAAACATGGTGAATTAGGCTCACAACATACTTAACAACGGAATTGGGCCTAAGACTGACAGAACACAATTCGATCCAGGACGAATTTTCATCTAATTTCGCCTCTAGGTTCAAAACTTCTTACAACCATGACCACTCCTCCAACAACGACCTTCAAGTCTTTAGTACTGAAATCTCCTATGTAGACAATCAGATGTTATCGGCCCTTGTTTCAAATGGTGAAATTAAGACTGCTCTGTTCTCTAACAAAGCTGATAAGACGCCAGATCCGGACGGTATGCCAGCTGGTTTTTATCAGACCTATTGGGACATAGTAGACCCTTCAATTATCCAGGTTGTTAAATGTTTTTCCCTCTCGGGCAAGTTGTTACGACCGGTCAATCACACCTTCATCACGTTGATCCAAAAACAAGATAATCCTGAACCGGTCAACAATTTTCGGCCTATAAGCATGTGCTCTGCAATTTATAAACTTTTATCTAAGGTTATAACGAACATGCTCTCTAAAGTCTTTGATAAACTCATTCATCCGCTTCAAAGCGCCTTCACTAAAGAAAGGTCGATTCAAGACCACATTTTAATTGTTCATGAAATTTTTCACTCTTTTAGGATTTCCAAAGCAAAAGAAGTTTTTGTGGCAATGAAACTAGATATGGAAAAAGCCTATGATAGGGTCGATTGGCCCTTCCTTTTTTCTGTCATGACCAAATTCGGCTTCGACCAAAAATTTATTCTTTGGATAAAGGAATGTGTCCAAACTATTTCATACTCGGTGCTTATAAATGATGAGCCTTCTACACCACTTATTCCCTCTATAGGTTTACGTTAGGGTGACCCTCCGTCCCCCTTTTTGTTTATCCTCACTGCTGAGGTTTTAGCCAGAACTCTGCAGTTACAGGCAACTAAATCCAAAGATCTTGATTTTTCCTTCGGCCGGGAGAAGCTTAAGGTTCCTTTTCTTGCTTTCGCGGACGATATTATGTTGTTTGGAAAAGCAAACCAATCAACATGTATTAAACGTTCTAAGACGATTCAACGGTTCTGTTAAATATCGGTACAAAAAGTTAATTTACATAAATCTAGCTTCCAGGTCTCACCCAACACTTTTGCAATGGCTATCCAAACGGTCACGTCTAATTTGGTCAAATCGCGGTCTAACAACTTGGTAAAGTTTTTGGGATGTCCTATCATTAACGGTCGGGTCAACCATGATACTTTCGTTGACGTTGTCCTAAAAACTAAGAAACAGTTGACTAAGTGGAAAGCATCTTCCCTCTCGGCCGAGGGTCATAAGGTTCTTATCAAAGCCAATTTAAGTGCACATTCGTTATTTATTATGCAAGCATTCGTCATATTGGCGTCTATTTTACATGAGCTGGACAAAGTTTACATGCAATTCATTTGGAATAAAGATGCCACTTCGACCCCCTTATCAGCTAGAATCAAATTTACTTTGATACTCTCTTGGGAGGGCTTGGTCTTTACAAAGTTGAGACAATGAATTCAGTGCTACAAATGTAGTTATTGTGGAAAATTATTTCTTAACTAGAGAACATTGGGGTTAGGGTTGTATCACATAAATATTTAAAAGGATCCCAACTGATGAAGTATGTAAAGACGGGAAATAATTCGTGGCAATGGTCCAAATTAACCTCGATTAGGCAATTATTTCAGACAAGCCTTCACTGGTCTATTGGCTATGGAAAATTTGTTAACTTTTGGTTTGATAATTGGGCCTTAAAAACACCTCTTGCAAATTGTGCTCTCCGACCTCTTGATGAGATCTCATCTAAGTGGACAGTTGATTATTTCATCACCAGTAGTAACAATTGGGATATTACTAAGCTTAACACATAATTACAAGGGTTGCTAACACCAACCACCATTTCTCACATATCCAATATCAAGTTGCATGTCCATGATTTCTTGGACTACCTATTTTGGGGTCCTAGTAAAAGTGGATGATGTTCTACTAACTCAGCTGTCAAGTTAATTCCGAATCACACGGATGATCCGAACCTTTTTTTGTAATTGGATTTGGATGCTTAACATTCCCTATTAGATCCAGCATTTTCTTTGAAAAGTTTCGCGAGATCGATTACCTTTTTCTAAGAGGTTGCAAAGATCTCATATTGGCGTTCCCTCGGGTTGTAGTTTATTCGGATGTACCATTGAGTCTACCTTCCACCTGTTTATGGAATGCCCGACTACTCGCTCATTTCTCGCAAATCTTGATATTGGTCTCTCAACTACTATTTTAGTTGAAGTCAACACCAAACAAAATGTTGTTCTTCAATCCATATTTACTGCATGCGGGCAATTAAATATGAATAAACTTGCCTACACTTGGTGGGCACTGTAGTTTTTAGAAACCATCTTGTTTTCCAGCATATCACTACCATGACGATTCAAGCCATTGCTGCTCTCTATCAGTCTACCTCTCTTACTTGCTCTGCTGCTACGGACACTTCGTCAAAAAACTACTTCTAGGCTGGCTGCGGCTATCCCATCGACTCGTACTAGCCATCCTCACCCTTGCAGGAAAAATCCAAAGCGCCTTGAGACTTAAAAAAAGCCTTCTTAGGGCTTTTGGAAATTGAATTTTGATGGATCATATGGCCTTCCAGATACTACCTCCTTTGGATTCGTTATTCGCGATCACAAGGGCATCATTATTTCCCTAGGCACGGGTCCCTACGATAATAGTTCTACGATTGATGCCAAGCCTATGGGCCTTCGCATGTGACGATGCCATAGAAAATAGGCTATATAATAAACACGGAATATTATGTCAGAATTGGGTCACCTAACGCAAAAGGACGGTCGGTCCCACCATTTACGCATCGCGAGCAAAGTATCCAACCGGACCCAAAGAACTAGGCTCAGCACCCCCTATATCTATTAAACTTTATCTCCGTCGCGACTCAAAGCCGGTATAGGAACAAGAGCTAATTCTCCCTCGTACCTCGATTAGCTTCCGAAGACCTAGCAAGCAGCTCGCTGGCTCAAGCACCTCGCTTGTAATGGCTCCACGTATATTGCCTATGCCCCTAAGCATGTGGGCATGCGCTACACGTGTCCTATGACGAATCACGAGGTTGCCAGCCAGCTGTTCGCTTGATTCCCCTATAAATACCCCCATCCGATCACAGAGAAAGGGATCCGATTCCGAAGATAAGAAAGACGTAAGAGCTCTGATTATCTCCCGAACTTAAATCCCTCAGAGTTGAGTTCCAGAGATCCTCGGTCGGAGAAGAACGTTCCCTGAGATAACAACCCCGCCAAACTTCCTCCATAGTCGACGATTAAACAGTAAAACACATTTCATCGCTTGGATAAATAAGCTTACAATCTAATCATCATCCTACCAGGCTAAGGCTTGTAGGTATTTTAAAAGCATTATATCTTCACAAGTGAGGTAATAAGTATAGGCGAAATCTCATGAACGCTTCATTAGCGCTGTTTGTGGGAACCTTTCACGACGAGAGGTTCCGCGTAGCAATACGCTCCTTTATATTACTATTTTTCCATTCCTTTTATTTCGTCCTTTCTTACCACTCTATCCTTTTTATTATAAATAATGTATAAATTAATAATCGCGTTAATTTTTTAAAAGACTAATATGTTTCCTTGCAGGAATCATGAACTTCACCCTCTTCGGAGAGGAGTTTGGGAAACAACACCATGACAACGAGGAAGCAAACGACATCAACCTCAACACCATCCCCAACGAGGAAGCCCTACACAGCGGCAACGAGGGCGCCAATCAACAACCAACATGGGACACTACGCTACCCCCTCCGTTCGCTCCCTACGGGATGTGGGGCGGCTGCCCCCCACACCAATTCTTCCTGAGAAGCTACCCACAAAGCATGTACTTTAACCAATAGGCGAATGGTATGCCTTTCTAATAGGCGAACGGGGTGCCACTCCAACATGACCCCCGTACCTACTATCAACAACAAGGACCAGTGCCCATAACGGTCAACCATTTCCTCAACCCCGCTGGTGGCCCTCTCAACCCTGATCTAGAACCACCGAGAGTATCAATAGTGTCGACCGATATGGCAGGGCCCAAAACGCGTCTTCCCGTTCAAACTCCCCTGAAGCACCTGAACCAACTCGAAAAGGTGAGCCGACCTTTCCCTCAACCTTTAGCAGACAAATACGCGAGGCACCAGTCCCCAAGAGGTGGAGGGATATCTCCATCGCCAAGTACAAAGGAGATACCGATCCCAACGATCACCTCAACCAATTCACTACGGCAATGGGAATGAACTAAGACAATGACGCTATATTTTGCCGCAAATTTCCATCCACGCTGAGTGGGGTCGCTTTAACATGGTTCACAAATCTCGCCCGATCATCTATCAACAACATTGCGCAACTGTCAGGGACATTCGTCGCTCATTTTGGCAGCGCTCGCATAAGAAAGAGAACCATGTTGGACCTCAATTCCATCAAGCAAGGCGCGACCGAGTCCTTAGGAAATTTTTTTAGCAGATTCACTAATATGGTGGTACAAATCCCAAGATTCAACCAAGAGTCCGCAAGCACGATACTAATGGGAAATTTTACTGAAGGAGATTTCAAAATTTGCCTATTTCTAAAAGATCCGGCCAACTACGATGTGTTGAGAAAACTCGTTACCAAGCAGATCCACGCTATGGAAGCTGCGAGCTCCAGCTCACAACCTGTTGAGTATAAGCCTTTGTTTCGTCAGTCGTCTTACCACCGGCCACCAAACAAGCAACAAGGAAGGGAAACCTTTAGGGATCAGCAACCTCGTAATCCTTTCTGGTAGTATGCAGCCATCCCGCTGCGCCCTCTAATCGAAGAAGTACAGTACAACCAAAGATCAGGACCAAATCCACTAGGGACTCCAACCAATATGATGATGGCTCATACTGACCATATTTCACCCCCGGTTTATGGGACCCCACCAGCTCTTCCCCAAAAGGAGACACCGCTTCAAATTTGCGCCCCACTAGTAAATCCTGGTAATCCAGCAGCGATAACACAACAACAACATCCTCCCGAGGTCCCTCCCCGACAGTATAAGCCGCCTAACGCACCGCCAAGACCCTACAATTCCCAGTATGCCACTAGGGGAAGAGGTAGGGGAACTTACCCCCAGAACAGGAGAGGAAGGAATGACGGCAGAGGAGGAGGATACCGACATCCTCCCAGGGACATAAGGAATGCCTCTGCAACAAGATCTTCGTCCAACCGGCCTAAGCATTCCAACTGGGATCGCCCGAAGCCTCCTCCTACGGAGGGGTTCATCAACACCATAGCGGGAGGACCCGCGTCATCTGGCACCAGTAGTAAAGAAAGGAATAACTATGAAAGAGAAGCTAGACGCCGCTCGTCGGAGGCCAGCATTAAACAAGCATCGCTACTCGGGAAAACTGATCTTCTTTTCTGGAGACGAGGTTGAAGTGGCTGGAACGATTGAGTTGGCCCTGACACTAGGCACCGTGCCGAATAGGAGAACCCACATGATTTAGTTCACGATGGTTTAACTACCATCCATCTACAACGCTATCATGGGTCGTGTAAGTCTATTCAAATCCCAAATAGCATGATCTATATATCATTTTAGTGTCAAGTTTCCATGCGTTGATGGAAAGGTGGGCGAAGCACGAGGGCAGCAGGCCAAAAGTAGGGTCTGTTACTTATCCTCGCTGAGAAAGGGCCACAACCGAATATTTGCAATAAAAGAAAAGGCTCAGGGATCTCTGAAAGAAGAATCCCACGACGAGCGTGAACATGAGGCCACATCTGAACGACAAGAGGCGGATTTAGAGGTTCGACCAGAGAAGATAGCTGATAAAATCATGGAAGAGATCCCTGAGCCTTTTCTTTCCTTTTCGAAACAAGTCTGATGTCTTGTACCACGGCCACATCTTGACTGGCCCCGCTTTGGAGCACCTCAATGATTTGTTACAAGGATTGCGAGATGTTTTCGCATGGTCACCACATGACTTAAAAGGGCTTCCCCGAGAGATCGCGGAACATTCCCTGAGATGGGTTTATTCGAGAAATTAAAATAAGAAGTACACAAGCTTCTACAAGATGGGTTTATTCGAGAAATTAACCTAGCTATCAAATATGGTATTACTCAGAAAAAGCAGTGGCAAGTGGAGGATGTGCGTAGATTTTAAAGATTTGAACAAGGCATGCCCAAAGGATAGTTATCCTTTGCCGTCCATCGACGAGCTGGTAGACACCACGGCAGGACATGCCAACTTAAGCTTTCTAGACGCATATTCCGGTTACAATCAGATTAAGATGAGTCATCGCGACGAAAAGAGCACCACTTTTCATCACAAACCAGGGAAATTTTGCTATAAAGTGATGCCATTTGAACTAAAAAATGCTGGAGCCACTTTTCAGTGATTGATAGAGTGAGTATTTGCTTCCCAGATTGGAAGAAACGTTGCGGTTTACGTCGATGATATTGTGATAAAAAACATTGCGATGGAGGACAATTGCAAGGATTAACAAGAAACCATCGATATTCTGAGAAGAAATCGTGTATGCTTAAATCTGGAAAAGTATGTTTTTTGGAGTTGATTCCAAAGTACAAACCATCATTGACATGACTCCTCCAAAGACGCTAAACGACATCCAAAAGTTGAATGGGTCCGTCAACTAACTAACCAGATTCTGTTCACGATTATCCGATCATTCGCGCCTCTTTTTTGAGCAGCTAAAAAAGAAGGTTCCGGTTGAGTGGACTATCATTATGGATAAGGCTTTCAAAAGCATGAAAGATTATCTAGCCACTTTGCCAACTTTTCACTTTCCACGCGAGCACGAAACTTTATAGTTATACCTCGCTGTCGAATCCACCGCCATTAGCGCGGTATTAACAAGGGAATCCAAGTTTCCTATTTACTTTTCCAACCGCGTATTACAACCCGCAGAATCCCGGTATACTCCGATAGAAAAGATGGCTCTGTCCGTGGTCTTCGCGGTGCGAAGATTAAGGCCCTGTTTCCAAGCCCATACCATTGAAGTACTATCTGACCTGCCGCTCCATCAGATTCTTCATTCGCCGTCTCTTTCCGGAAGAATGGTCAAGTGGGCAGTGGAACTTTCTGAATTCAATATTCATTTTAAACCCAGGAAATCTCGTTTGGCCCAGGCGTTGGCCGATTTCGTTATCGAGGCCGTCTTTATAGATTCCCAAGATCGCGATGGAGGGGACTGGGTAATTAACGTTGATGGATCAGTATCGGACGAGGGGTGTGGAGCAGGAGTCAACATCACCAATCCAATGGGAGAGATAACCGATTTATCCTTCCAGTTATTATTTCAAGCCACCAAAAATGAAGCATAGTATGAAGCCTTGATCGCAGGTATCGAGAAGGCTCTGGTTAACGGGGCAAGACAAGTTCAAATTTTCACAGATTCAGAGATGATCGCCTTACAAGTTAAGGGGGAATAAGAAGCAAAGACCAGGATGTTGCCCGAGTACTTGGCCCGTGTAAAGACACTCACTACCGCCTTCGGGAAGTGTTCTATCATTTCCATTCCTCGCGAGCAAAATGAGTGCGCCGACACATTGGCCAGAATGGGAGCCACGTTGCCTCTAGGATTAAGTGATCGCATCATAATCGAGCAGAGACATGCCCGAGGAATCCATCAGGGGGTATTCAGAATATCAAACCTCGGAGATCGGCGTATACCCCTCCTGGAATACATAACTGAAGAAGAAACTACAGGCGAGGTACATGGCAGCTAAAGTATCAGAAGGAGAGCGGCCCATTTCCGAGTCAGGGATGACTGACTCTACAAAAGAGGTTTCAACCTCCCAGACCTCTTGTGCGTCTCAGGCCAGGAAGGCTTTAACTTGTGCAAGAATTGCACGCAGGCATCTGCGGCAACCACCAGGGATGGAGAGCCGTAGCATCTAAAATCACACACCTTGACTATTATTGGCCCACCCTTAGAGGAGACACGGAAATTGTCATCCATATATGTGATCCTTGTCAGCGACACGCATCCCTCAATCACCGCCCCCCTCATCCGCTGAAAACCATCTCCGCCCCGTGTCCATTCGCAATGTTGGGAATGGATATTTTCGGTCCTTTCCCGACGGCACCAGGCCAGCTACGTTTCATCATTGCGATAGTAGACTACTTCACGAAGTGGGTGGAAGCGGAGGCCATGGCCACCATCACAGCGGAAAAAGTACGCAAATTCCTATGGAAAAATATGGTTTGCTGATTCGGGGTCCCTCAAGCTATCATCCCAGATCACGGGCCCCAATTTGATTGTGAGGGAATTCGTGATTTCTGCGCCGGCCTCCATACAAACCTCTAATTCTCATCAGTGGCATATCCACAATCCAACGGACAAGCCGAAACCACGAATCACCAAATCCTCAATGCTTTGAGAAAGAGGTTGGGAACGGCAAAAAGAAAATGGGCCGAGATCCTGCCCCTGGTTTTATGGATGTATAGAACTTCAGCTAAGAGCCCCACCGGAGAAACAACATTCACAATGGCTTTTGGGGTGGATGCGGTCATACCAGTGGAACTCCTAATTCCTTCGGCTAAAATAGTCGATTTCAGCAAAGAGACCAACGACGAGGCCCTTGAGTTAGAACTCCATTTATGAGAAGAAAGAAGGGATACCGCTTGTCTAAAAGCAAATGAGTATCAACGTCGCCTGACAGAAGGATACAACAAGCGTGTTTTTGTACGACCCCTGCAAAAGGGAGACATGGTCCTACGATAGGCGACGACGGGGGGAAAGCTTGAACCCAATTGAGAAGGTCCATACGACATCCATAAAGAAGTAGGCAGAGGTTCTTTCAAACTTCAACATTCGGAAGGCGCGATACTCGCAAAATCATGGAATACAAAAAGAATCTCAAAGCATATTTTGCGTAAAAAGCTAGACATATTAGAAACTCAGGTGACTTAGATTTTCTATGTATAGGGGCCACTAGGGTTCCAAATTGGGTACACCTCTTCATATATGTAAATGAAAGTTCCGAACCCAAGAAACGTTGTCAATTCCGATAAATTTAGCAATCACGTGTCCTTCGAACACGGGGATGTGCAAACAAGCCTCCAAGGAGAATAAATTTAGCGATCGCGTACACTTTGAGTACGGATACACATGCAAGTAAGGCTCCAAGGAGAATAAATTTTGCAATTACGTGTCCTTCGAACACGGGGATGTGCAAGTAAGCCTCCAAGGAGAACAAATTTAGCAATCACGTGTCCTTCGAACACTGGGATGTGCAAGCAAGCTTCTAAGGAGAATAAATTTAGTGATCGCGTACACTTTGAGTACGGATACGCATGAAAGTAAGCCTCCAAGGAGAATAAATTTAGCAATCACGTGTCCTTCGATCACGGGGATGTGCAAGTAAGCCTCCAAGGAGAATAAATTTAGCAATCACATGTCGTTCGAACACGGAGATGTGCAAGCAAGCCTCCAAGGAGAATAAATTTAGCGATCGCGCACACTTTGAGTACGGATACGCATGCAAGTAAGCCTATAAGGAGAATAAATTTAGTGATCGCGTACACTTTGAGTACGGATACGCATGCAAGTAATCCTCCAAGGAGAATAAATTTAGCAATCATGTGTCCTTCGAACACGGGGATGTGCAAGTAAGCCTCCAAGGAGAATAAATTTAGCAATCACACGTCCTTCGAATACGGGGATGTGCAAGCAAGCCTCCAAGGAGAATAAATTAAGCGATCACGTACACTTTGAGTACGGATACGCATGCAAGTAAGTCTCGAAGGAGAATAAATTTAGCGATCGCGTACACTCTTGGTACGGATACTCATGCAAGAAAGCATCCAATGAGAATAAAACTAAGCGGTTTAATTTGCGATCGCGTACTAAATTTGCCATGAGATTCACAAGGTTTAGGGGCATCCCCATGCACGGCGTTTTATTCGCAAAAAAATCACAACTTCACTTGCTTCGATCTTTGCGTCCCTATCCTTCCACGGCACACAGGACGCCCTGTTTACTGTCCCCCGTGATCATGAGCCGATCACATAAACGTCCCTTTATAAAGAAGATACATTCTAGGAGCATTCCATCAACTCACTTTCTTTACTCCCATTTTCTCTCTCTCTCTCTCTCTATGAGTACATCAAACCATGCGGTTTGGTCATTTTCCGAGCCCATCCGTTTCCTAGAACAGTTGCATCGCTTATCCCTTCCACTGCGTTTCAAAGATGAATTTCATCCAAACCTTCCCAGGAACATTTTCCTATCAACCCGAATTCTGCGGGATTTTTCTATGGAAGTTACTCGTGGAGATTATAGGCTTCTTGACTTGAGCAGCGGATGGAACGATTTTGCTTGCTCACATAGTATCGATCTCAGTTCCTCCATCACCTTTATTCACAAGGGAGGTGTTCGCTTCGAGGTTCATATCCTAGATGAGGTAGGGGACGAAGTAGATGCAGAAAGGGCTCCTTCTCACTCAGAAGGTCCACTTCCGAATGGATCTCGCTTAAGCCAAGGCAGGACTCGAATCATCCCGGCCAAGCCTCGGAGGAGGTAAATTTAGAATGCTCATAGAAAGTTTCTAGTTTTCTTCTCCTTCGAAGTGGAACTTCGTAGAAGTAAGTTTAGTTGCCATCACTCTATTTACGAATTATGTGTACAAGTTTCTATAACATCTGGAGGATTAACAAGAACGTTACGTTTTGCCTTACCTTTATGTTCGATTCAGTTTTGTTCGAAGTATGACATCAGACAATCGTTAAAAAAACCCGCTAAGATCAGACCCTGAAAACGAGTGCGGTGTTAACACGCATATAGGCCAACGTACAACCAAAACATCAAAAAGGATAACACAACACACTTAAACACAACTTATTCACTCGCTTCTAGAACGATTATTGTGAAACGATTACTCCCCTCATACTTAGAGATAATAAGAGACCCCCCGATGCGTAAACCGCTGTCCACAACAAAAGCACGCCAACCTTCGGTAAGGATGTTGCGACCCTGGCTATCTCAAAATATATGTGATGTACTTTTAAAAATTGGTTGTAAGTTGACACTATATGCAATATTTCAATTTTATTCAATATTATGTGTATGTACAAATTATTTAGATATTTCGTAATATATATATATATATATATATATATATATATATATATATATATATATATATATATATATTGTGCTTTTTTATTATTAAGAATTGGAAATATATTTAGGAATATTCAATTTGTTTAAATAGTAATGTGCGCTATTATATATCTACTGTACAGATTGATCGAATTTGATAAAATAGGGACGATCGTACATGGATGTATGATATGTACTTGTCGAATCATAGAGGATTAAAGCCCGAATACTTCCAAGGGGTGGATAAGTTTATAAATTTTGCTTGTGCTCAAACTTATTATGTTGATGAAGGTAAGATAATATGTCCATGTCGGAGATGTCAGAATTGTTATTTCGAGAAAGTAGATGATGTGAAGGAGCATATATACCGCCGTGGATTTATGTTTGGTTATTATCGTTGGACGGCGCATGACGAATCTATTGCACATCCAAACCATGAGGAAATGGTAGGGGGCAACCAGTGGGCTATGTATGATCAGTTAACTGCAGAACAGAGGATGGTGTTCGATGTTGTTGGGCCAAAAATTGTTCCTCCTACATGGTTTAGCCCCTATAATGTCGATGGTGTTCCGAAAAATGGAGTTGATGTTGAATTCCAACCAGCTGAAGTTAATGAGGTCGATAGAATGAGCGAAGATCCGGTTGCAGTCGAGGAGGATATTAATCTCCTGTCCACGCGATTTCAAGATGTGCTAAGAGCAGCTGATGAACCTGTGTTTCCTGGGTGTATTACACATACACAGTTGTCCTTTGTGAGCCGACTTATGAGCTTGAAGTGTGAATATAATGTTCCTCAATGCCTCTTCAATGGGTTCGTGCAATTGTATGATGTAGGGTTGCCTGATGCCCACAAGATTCCCACCATTTACTATGAAACTGAGAAGATAGTCCGAAATTTGGGTCTACCGGTAGAAAGAATAGCCATGTGTCCCAACGGTTGTATGTTGTATTGGAAGAATGATGTCAATGAAGATTCATGTAAGTTCTGTGGTCATGCAAGATATATCGTGGGTGCTTCAGGGAAGCGCAAGCCACATAAAGTTTTATTCCACTTGCCTCTAATTCCGAGGCTACAGAGACTATATGCTTATGACGTGACATCCAGCAACATGACTTGGCATGGAGAACATGTAAGAGAGGAGGGAATCATGTGCCATCCTTCAGATGGAGATGCATGGAGGAGGTTGGACATGAAGCATCCTGATTTTGCTTGTGAGCCTCGTAATGTTCGTTTGGGTTTATGCACGGATGGTTTTGCTACTTTCAACAAATCTGGTCAGAATTATTCATGTTGGCCAGTGATTGTCACTCCTTACAATCATCCACCTCATTTGTGCATGAGAAACGAGCACATGTTCATGTCGTTGATAGTGCCAGGTCCTCGAAACCCGAAGAAGTTGATTGATATTTGCCTCCAACCTCTTATTGACGATTTGATGCAGTTGTGGGATGTCGGTGTCATCACCTACGATGCCTCGAGGAGGGAAAACTTTCTTATGCGTGCAACTTTACTTTGGACTATCAGTGTTTTCCTTGCATATGCTATGTTCTCTGGATGGAGCACAACACGACATTTGGCTTATCTGATTTGCATTGAATCAGGGTCTAATGCTTTTCGCCTTCAAAATGCTAGGAAGGCTTGTTGGTTTGATTGTCATCGGAAGTTTTTAGAGATTGATCACCCCTTCCGTATGAACAAGATGGACTTCTACAGAGGACACGTGGAAACAAGATTGCCACCTCCATTGCTATCAGGGGAGCAAATATGGGAGCGGGTTCGTGATTTCCCAACGGTCATGGGGGATCCCTTCTACCAGTCGGATGACTATGGCATTTCTCATAAGTGGACAAAACAAAGCATTTTTTGGAGACTTCTATATTGGAAGGACCTTGTAGTCCGACACAATCTCGATGTTATGCATATTGAGAAAAAATGTGTTTGGCAATGTTTTCAACACTTTGATGGATATCCCTGGGAAGACAAAAGATAACTTGAATGCCCGAAAGGACCATCGGCTATATTGTCATCGACCTGAGTTGGAGGTAGCTGATGATTAAAATGGTGCGAAACCTAAAGCAATATATACTTTGGCAAGAGAGGCGAAGAGAAAGGTGGGTCAATGGTTGAGGAACGTCAAATTTCCCGATGGCTATGCTCAGTGTTCTAAAAATCGCGCCTAGGCGCCGCCTGGGCACCGCCTAGGCGCTAGGCGGGACGGGACCTAGGAATTTTTAAGCCTAGGCGGACCTCTAGGCGGAAATTCGTCCAGGAACCGCCTAGTCCCGCCTAGGCACCGCCTGGTCCCGCCTAGGCGCCGCCTGGGCCCGACTAGTCCCGCCTAGGCGCCGCCTGGGCCCGCCTAGGCACCGCCTAGTCCAACGATTATTCAATTTTCGCTTCTAAGCATATGATTAGTTGACTTAGGGTTTTTTTATCCCCATGCCGGGATGCATTTTCTTTTCAATCGAACTTATAGTTTTGGATTTTAGAAGGTTTAGATTTGTTAGTCAGACATGTACTTTTGCATTTATTTACTTTAGTGATAGTTAACTACTACAAATTTGGGTTTATGAGTGATATTATGGATTATTATTACATTATATGAATTATTGACAAGTGTTATTCGTCAAAATATAAGGAAATAATCAAGTTTGTTCTAAGTCCGCCTAGGCACCCGCCTAGGCGCCGCCTAGGCACCCGCCTAACCGCCTAGGCGCTAGGCGGCCACCCACCACCTAGCGGCCGCCTAGCGCCTTTTAGAACATTGGCTATGCTTCCAATATAAGCGGATGTGTTCAGAGTGACGATTGTAATCTAAGTGGGATGAAGAGCCACGATTGTCAGGTGTTTATGGAGAGACTCTTGCCGATTGCTTTCAAAGAGTTATTGCATCCATCCATTTGGGGTCCTTTAACTGAGTATTTTCTTCCAGACAATTTATTCGTCGAGCTTGTCAGTTTCTCTCATGAAGCAGCTTAATTCCATGATTCCTCTGTTGGTCTGCAAGTTGGAGCGTATCTTCCCGCCATCCTTTTTTGACTCGATGGAGCATCTCATTTTCCATTTTCCCTATGAGGCCCAAATGGGTGGTCCGGTTCATTATCGATGGATGTATCCATTCGAGAGATCTTTATTTCAGCAAAAAAGGAAGATTGTCCAAAAGAGTAATGTAGAAGGGTCTATTGTGATGGCGTACTTACGAGAAGAGATAGCTTATTTCTCCGTCCACTACTTCCCTTCACATGTTTCTTCCAAGTTAAGGTGACCCGCGAGAAACGACGGTGATGGAGGTGACGGTTGTGCCTTCTCTATTTTCAATTATCCGGGCGGGGGTAGTGGGAAGTAGACAATAAGGTGGTTGACCAAAGAGGACGAGTGGAGGGCCGCACACACATACGTGTTACTTAACTGTCCAGATGTCCAACCATACATTGAGTAAGGAAACCTAATCACACATACATTTTATTTGCGATATATTGTCCTTAATGTTACATTATTCACTACTTTACTACGGTGCAGGCTATTTGAAAGTGCAATGGGGGATATTGTTGGAGATGAGATCATTGAAAACGAATTCGCGGATTGGTTTAAGAATTACGTATGTTCATCTTTCCAGAAATCTTAATTATATTTCTTTGTATACATATAGCATATCTTCATGTTCAATTATTTTTTCATGTAGGTCGCAGACAAAGGAAACGAAATTGGGCCAACAGATCTCTTGTGGAGTTTGTCTTGGGGTCCTAATGTGCAAGGAGTTTCTTGGCCACGATACTTTGTCAACGGCTATAAGTTCCATACTGTAGACCATGGTGTTAGGAAATCTACAATAAACAGTGGGGTTTGTGTTCGAGGGACCAACCACGCAACAAATGAATCGGGTTTCTTTGGGATACTTGAAGAAATCATCGAGCTTGAGTACCCAAGTGCACTTGGGCATCCGCTGAAGGTTGTCTTGTTCAAGTGCCGATGGTGTGATCCAACGACACTAATGTCATCCTCAAGCGGAAGAAGAAGGCTCCACCTTGGGAGTCGTTAAAGAAACGGCGTTAATAAAAAATTATACATAATAAAACAATTAACTCCGTTTCTTTAATGAGTCCCAAGGTGGAGCCTTCTTCTTCCGCTTGAGGATTGTTTTAAGCCTAATCTGCCATGTTTTACTGTAACTTTTATATCGATTTCTGCGTGCATTTCATTCATTTGGGCTAAGATAGTACATAATCCATGTAGTTTATGTTTATTTGCCAAATTATGGAATCTACACCAGTTTCTGTTTAATTCGCAGAATTCGAGGCGTTTTACAGCAATTCTAAGGAAGATCGGAAAAGCTCGGAAATCCACTACAGAAGTCCAAGGTCAAAGCAGCAACGGAACCAGTCGAATCGAGCCGAGAACCCAGGCTACTCGATCTCGAGTAGACCTTACTCGATCTCGAGGAGCATGTCCGAGCACTGCCTTGTCGACCAAGAGCAGTGTCGAGAGCCAGACCAACCCAGCTCCGGAAGTCTACTCGATCTCGACAAGACCCTAGTCGAGATCGACGAAGACCAGTGCCACACCCGGAGTCGACAAGGAGAGAAGCTGACCGAGAAGCCGAGGACGAGGATGCCGAGCAACCCTACTCGATCTCGACAAGCTTTAGTCGAGATCGACAAGCGCCACAACGCCAGTCCGAGTCCGTGCCGAGGAGAAGCTCCTCGACCAGAGAAGGCCGCACCCTAGTCGATCTCGAGGAGCCCTAGTCGAGATCGACGACGCCCAGAGCCCAGATCCGAGCTTGTCGAGCACACCTACCCGAGAAGACCCAGTCGATGAACATCCCTACTCGATCTCGAAAAGGAGTAGTCGAGATCGACGAGCACCGTCAACCAAGTCTGAGCCTGTCGAGCAGAGCTAGCCGGGAAGTCCAGTCGACGAAGAATTCTGGTCGAGATCGACAAGCCTTTGTCGAGGTCGAGTAGGCCAGATTCCAGAAACGCGTCGTCGAGAGCTGTCATAGTCGAGCTGGGATTCCTTGGGGCCGAAGGAGGAAGATTCTATCCAAATTTCATCTATGGAAGGAGATCTATCAAGACATGAAGACTTACCTATTTAGATTTATCTTTTCCCTTTTAGATTTATTTCCTTAAAGCATTTTATTTGTCTTTTAGCAAAGTAGATATAGATTTAGGTATAGATAGATGATTATTTCCTTGATTAGCGGGGTTTGATCACTATAAATAAGGCCCTAGGGGCTCAGTTTTATTCATTCAATTAGAGAGACAATTAGTTAGTTACATAAAGAGAAGAGATTGTAAGTTGGAGTTTATTTTATGCAAGTTAGTTCTTTTCATCAATCAATGTCGGGGATTGCGATGAGGCGTGAGTAGTCCTCCCACTTCTGGGGCTGGGGTGAGCCCGACGGTGGCCATGTGAGGCGATGCGGTAAAGGTCAGATCTTTTTGTGCAATTCATCTTCTATCCCTATGAGCATGATTCTTTTACGAGAGTTGAAGGTGATCCTTGTTTGTATTATTGAAGCGAAAGTAATCTTAATGCAACTTGGATTAATTATGTGAAAAAGGGTTAGTAACAATTAGGGTTTATGCGAAAGCCTCTATATGCCTATTTGTTAATAACGAAAGTTATTTGATGGAAAGCATGATCTTTTATGCCTTTACATGTTACTTTGCATGGTTATCGTTGTGGTGTTGATACCCTTGCTTTGGAAGTCTTTTATATATTGATTTATTTCTGTCAAAAATCTGAGTTCTGTGTTGAAATTTGCAATTTAAAGTTTCTGTCCCCCAGTCGACATAGAGTAGAGCTTGTCGAGATCGGGTACAGCCTAGTCGATCTCGAGTAGGAACTGGTCTAGGTCGAGTTGAGTTTTCTGCTCCTGTTGTCGATTTTCAAGTTTCTGTCGATTTGTTGGTAGTCGATCTCGAGTAGCTGTTGGTCGAGATCGAGTACGCCTTTGTGCTTGCTTTACTTTCTGCTTTGCTTTGTCTTTTCTGTCTTCGTTTAGTTCATTGCTTTTGTTTGTTATTTTCCGTTTCTTTCCTTGCTTCTGTGTTTCTGTCTTTCTGCTATTTTGTCTGTGAGATCTGTAGCGACCTAAGAACTGCTGACGTGCTTCCTCGTGGATTCGATCCTGATTTTCTCTTACTACAATAGGAGGAAGTCTTGTATTTATTTGCTGAGACAGGTAAGTCAGTTTGATCTTTATTTTATATTTATTTCATACTTGACCATCCTCCTGCAACAACAAATTGCTGCCGTTGCCGGGGAAGCAATCATTCGCGCCTTAGGTAGTCAGTTCTCACTTTTCTCTTGAGTGAATTCGCAGGTGTATGCGCCGTTCTGGTATCCCACCTGAGTTTGACGCCTTAGACGAACCGGAACGCCTCCTACACATCAGAGCTAGACTGCAAAGAGCCATGGCAGCAGCTGAAACACAGGTGCAGCTGATACAGAGGCTTACCAGGGAATTAGCCGCTAAGGATGCTGCTATCGCCACTGAGAAAGCAGCAAGGGAACAAGCATAGGCTGAGCTTGCCCAATATCCAACCACGGCAAAGGACTACATGCACCCAACTCTCGTCGTGCCTGAATCGGCGATTCTAATCCCTGATAACTCTTTTGAAATTCGCACTCAATTTCTTATAGAGCTTAAAAATAATGCCTTTCATAAAAGATTTAATGAGTGTCCTCTTGAACATATTACAAAATTTTCTGACATGTGCCGTACTCTTGCTGAAGGTACAACCCTGGAATATGTCAAGATGAAATCTTTTCGCTGGTCTCTCGCTTGGCCTGCACCGAAATGGCTGGAAGGGCTAAAAGCAAGATCACTCACAACCTGGGCCCAAGTAGAGCAAGAGTTTCTGAACAAATTCTTCCCACCCGCCAAAACAGCACATCTCCGCCAGAGAATCACCGCCTTCAAATAGAAGCAAGGGGAACCGCTGGCAAAGGCATGGGAGCGCTACAAGGAACTTCTGCGATCTTGCCCTACTCATGGACAGCCACCCTACGTCATTGAGGGGATCTTCTTCAACTCTCTTGATCAAGTCACTAAGGACAGAATCAACCATTATACTCGCTATGAGTATCTGATAATGCCGCCAAGTGACGCATGGGGTGTGCTAGAGAAGCTCACTAACTACGACAACAAGTATGGGTATGCTGCAACCTATGAAGAGAACCCAGACGCCAGGCCAGCACCATCCATGCCCCTCTATGAGCCACCTAAGGAGATTGATCCTGATGTTAGGGAGCAGTACTACAGAGACCAGAATAAGAAGCTCATCAAACAACTAAAGTATCTCTCTGTCAACCAGCCTTGTATTGAATGCGGATCGCAAAGGCACACCACTCCTGAGTGCCCACACGCAGAGCAAGACAGGATGGCAGAGCATCATGAGGAGTTAGCTTACGCAGGGGGTCCCAATCGCTACATGGGGGACCAAAGGTTTCAGCAACCACAATGGAACCAAGGTGTCCCTAGGAACCCCCCGTCCTACAGAGCTCCAGGACATCCGGAAAGGGACCATAAAAAGGATGATATACAGACAGTCCTGGAGGAAATACGGAGGAACCACTCAGAAACTAGGCAATCCTTCAACTCAGTCTATACTCAGATGCAAGGTGTCAACTCTAGGTTTGGGGAGATTGATATATGGCGAAAATCAGTTGATACACAGATTGGTCAGCTAGCAGCAGGAATCCCCAGACAGTCAAGTTCCCTCCCTGGATCTTCAGAACCAAATCCTAAGGGAAAGAATGGACATATCGCTGTTGTAAAACTCAGAAGAGACCATCAATTGCAAGAGCCAGAGGCCGGAAAGCAACAGAACAACGGAGAACAGCTGGTCGACCAGAGCCTACTCGATGTCGAGGAAGGTCCACTCGATGTCGAGGAGAAGCTTCAGAAACCTTCGTCTACGCCGAACAGCAACTCGACTACACCCAACCTGGTCGAGATCGACAAGGGCCTAGTCGATGTCGAGGAGCCCTTAGTCGACATAGAGCAACCTGCAGCACCTCCGACATCTGTTCTGGCTCCAAATCAGAAAAAGAAGCTGCCTTTCCCCACAAAATCTCTAAAGGACCCGGCAGAAAAGAAATTTCAGCGCTTCATCAAGATGCTTCAGAAACTCAACGTCACCATCCCCTTCACAGAAGCTCTCAATGAAATGCCATCTTATGTCAAGTTCCTGAAGGAGATTTTGAGCAAAAAGCGATCAATGGCTGAAATTACAGAGGAATGCAGCCACTTGGACATATTGGAGAAGAGGCCGGATCCAGGTAAGTTTGCTATAACTATTGGATTTGGTCAATACAAAATTAATGCTTTATGTGATCTTGGAGCTAGTGTGAGTATAATGCCTTTAACGATTTGGTCCAAGATTAAGATAGGTGCCCTAGAGCCTGTGGATGCTAGACTTTACATGGCCAACAACACGGTGGTCATTCCAACAGGCATGGTGGACAATGTGCCAGTACAAGTAGGTAAATTCTTTGTCCCTGCTGATTTTCTAGTTGTTGATATGCAAGAGGATCCTGCTTGTCCAACTATTCTAGGAAGGCCCTTCTTGGCGACAGTGGATGCCAATATAAGCGTAAGGAAAGGAATGCTCACCTTCAACATCAGCGATGAGGTAATTGAGTATTCCTTTAATAAAACAGAAAGGCATACAGGTCCAATGGAAGAGGTCAAATCTATCTCAGCTGGCTACATCACCTGCGGGGAACCTAAGGTCAGAAATATGACCCCTGAGGAGCTGGAAAAGAGGGACATGGAGGCCCAGGTGGAGGAGATAATGGCAATCCTCAAAGAGAACACAGAGAATCCAATCGACACAGATCAATGTAAGTCGTTATGGATTAATTATTTTTCGGATGCCTTGACAAGAACTAAGTATGGGGTCAAGATCGACCAAGACTCCTCGACATCGAGGACCCTAGTCGACCTCGACCAAACCAAGGAGCCTCCACCCGCACCAGCATCGTCGAGCAGCAACACTGAAGGGCCAGGCTCGTCGAGATCGAGTAGCCTTGTCGAGATCGACAAGACTTGCCCTACATCGACTTCGCCATCCCCGACTCTGACTTGACCAGACGAACCAGTGTCCTCGATCTCGACAAGTCTGGTCGAGATCGACTACCACCCGACTCCACCAGATCCTTCTTCCTCGACGCTACAGCAACCAGGAGGAGAACCCTACTCGAGATCGAGTAGGCCACTCGAGGTCGACAAGCCCTCTTCTTCATCGATTTCCGCTTCCTCGAGAGCACCACCACCAGAACCAGCATCCTCGTCGAGATCGACTACGCTAGTTGAGATCGACCAAGATCCTCGGGCACCTGCTTCCTCGACGCTGCAGCCACCAGGAGCAGAAAACTACTCGACATCGAGTAGCCTTGTCGAGATCGACAAGCCATCTTCTTCGTCGACTTCTGCATCCTCGAGCAGACCACCACCAGAAACTGCAGACTCGTCGAGATCGACTAGCCTTAGTCGAGATCGACCAAACTCTGTGGTTCCCGATTCCGTCTCTGCGAAGGTAAGCCAAGGTATGGATCTTTATTCTCCTATTTCCATTAAAGATTTATCTATACATGGGAGAGGTTTGCCTTGGTATGCGCGCTTATGTAGGATATCCAATGATGAGCCCAAGGAGTATGAAGTTGGAGACAAGCTCTATGTCTCTAAATCAAAGGATCATTGGTTTCCCAACAAATTCAACAAGAAGCGGATGGGACCGTTCCTGGTGAACAAGATCCATTCTGGAGGATTAAAACTGATGGACAAGAATGGAGTCTTATTTGAAGCCCAAGCTACATGGGCCCTGCAGATGCCACCTTGAGCATAAATGGAAAGTCGGCCTAGCGACTATAAAATCTAGAGCTTGTACATAGACTTTTTAGGACTTTTGAGGCTTTGTTGTTTTTGTTTTGGTTTTGAAACACTTTTAGTTTGCTATTGTGGGTATATGTCTTCTACACTTTTCAGGTCCATGGATAGAAGCAAGTAACAATCAAACTCGGCCAGGAGGTGCTTCCATTCGAAATTTAGAGGCCCTGCACACCTGTCCTGTGAGTTTCTTTCTTTACCCTTGTTTTTATACAGTGAGGACACTGTAATGTTTAAGTATGGGGTGGGGGAAGGGCTTACTTTATGCATATTTGATTTATTTGACATTACTTGTGCATTATTTCTTAGAATTTCTACATGGCTATTTTCGAATGCATTATTGATTTATGTGCTTATATGCATGTCATGGAAGCTTATATTGAACTCGACGATGCAAAATTAGATTCATTAGAGATATAACATGAAATTGCCTAGTAAAGGGAAGTCACAATGAAGTGCATATTTATTGAAAACCATAAAAGGAGGTAAAATTTGAAGTTGCTTTTGACATGTTGCATAATGCTCACATTGTTTATAATCCTAAGCCTTACCCATGCTTATGCATCAAAAAAGCCATATTATGCCTTATTTCATATATTGCTCCACATGTTCTAAAATATTGTCATTCTTTACCTTATCCGGGGATTATGTTGAGAATGATGTTACATTATGGAGATGTCATATGGTGTTTTGTGATTATTATCATTATTGGAGTTTGGAAGGAAATTGTTTGAAATGTATGGAAAATTTAATGAGTGAAAGAAAATCCAATCACCTCAGGAGATAAAGGTAGATTGACCCTGCTCTCTGAGATAATAGTTTGGAGAGATGGGACACATTGTGAGGAGTCCAAAGCACTAAATATCCGGGGCCATTCATGACACCCATGTTTGCGACTCGCGAGAAGGCAGTGCCGAGGTTAGAGAGGTAAAAGCATTATTGAGAAAAAGCATTATGAAAGGTGATGAATCATATGAGAAAGAATGTGGTATGAAAGTTTGGAAATACTCCATTTCCCCGGATCATTAGCACCACATTGCAAAAAATTGCCCACCTTTAGCCTTTTACCAATCTACTCCTTATTTGAGCTTAAATTAAAGTCCTCTTGATTATTAATGCTTTGTCACTTATGAATGTTTGTGCATAACCCTCCTTTTGTGAGTAGATGTTTCTTTTATATATTTGCACATGCATGGATCTGCGACACAAGTACCTTTTCAAGGATGGTAATTGATTGTAGGGACATATGAGATTGAATCTAAGATGTTGAGAGTTTTGATTTCTTCCCCTAAATGACAAATAGAAGTATTGCTTGAGGACAAGCAAGCTTAAGTATGGGGTGTTTGTTGTAAGCCTAATCTGCCATGTTTTACTGTAACTTTTATATCGATTTCTGCGTGCATTTCATTCATTTGGGCTAAGATAGTACATAATCCATGTAGTTTATGTTTATTTGCCAAATTATGGAATCTACACCAGTTTCTGTTTAATTCGCAGAATTCGAGGCGTTTTACAGCAATTCTAAGGAAGATCGGAAAAGCTCGGAAATCCACTACAGAAGTCCAAGGTCAAAGCAGCAACGGAACCAGTCGAATCGAGCCGAGAACCCAGGCTACTCGATCTCGAGTAGACCTTACTCGATCTCGAGGAGCATGTCCGAGCACTGCCTTGTCGACCAAGAGCAGTGTCGAGAGCCAGACCAACCCAGCTCCGGAAGTCTACTCGATCTCGACAAGACCCTAGTCGAGATCGACGAAGACCAGTGCCACACCCGGAGTCGACAAGGAGAGAAGCTGACCGAGAAGCCGAGGACGAGGATGCCGAGCAACCCTGCTCGATCTCAACAAGCTTTAGTCGAGATCGACAAGCGCCACAACGCCAGTCCGAGTCCGTGCCGAGGAGAAGCTGCTCGACCAGAGAAGGCCACACCCTAGTCGATCTTGAGGAGCCCTAGTCGAGATCGACGACGCCCAGAGCCCAGATCCGAGCTTGTCGAGCACACTTACCCGAGAAGACCCAATCGGTGAACATCCCTACTCGATCTCGACAAGGAGTAGTCGAGATCGACGAGCACCGGGAACCAAGTCCGAGCCTGTCGAGCAGAGCTAGCCGGGAAGTCCAGTCGACGAAGAATTCTGGTCGAGATCGACAAGCCTTTGTCGAGGTCGAGTAGGCCAGATTCCAGAAACGCGTCGTCGAGAGCTGTCCTAGTCGAGCTGGGATTCCTTGGGGCCGAAGGAGGAAGATTCTATCCAAATTTGATCTATGGAAGGAGTCTATCAAGACATGAAGACTTACCTATTTAGATTTATCTTTTCCCTTTTAGATTTATTTCCTTAAAATATTTTCTTTATCTTTTAGCAAAGTAGATATAGATTTAGATATAGATAGATGATTATTTCCTTGATTAGCGGGGTTTGATCATTATAAATAAGGCCCTAGGGGCTCAGTTTTATTCATTCAATTAGAGAGACAATTAGTTAGTTACATAAAGAGAAGAGATTGTAAGTTGGAGTTTATTTTATGCAAGTTAGTTCTTTTCATCAATCAATGTATGCGATTGCGATGAGGCGTGAGTAGTCCACCCACATCTGGGGCTGGGGTGAGCCCGACGGTGGCCATGTGAGGCGATGCGGTAAAGGTCAGATCTTTTTGTGCAATTCATCTTCTATCCCTATGAGCATGAATCTTTTGCGAGAGTTGAAGGTGATCCTTGTTTGTATTATTGAAGCGAAAGTGATCTTAATGCAACTTGGATTAATTATGTGAAAAAGGGTTAGTAACAATTAGGGTTTATGCGAAAGCCTCTATATGCCTATTTGTTAATAACGAAAGTTATTTGATGGAAAGCATGATCTTTTATCCCTTTACATGTTACTTTGCATGGTTATCGTTGTGGTGTTGATACCTTGGCTTTGGAAGTCTTTTATATATTGATTTATTTCTGTCGAAAATCTGAGTTCTGTGTTGAAATTTGCAATTTAAAGTTTCTGTCCCCCAGTCGACATAGAGTAGAGCTTGTCGAGATCGAGTACAGCCTAGTCGATCTCGAGTAGGAACTGGTCTAGGTCGAGTTGAGTTTTCTGCTCCTGTTGTCGATTTTCAAGTTTCTGTCGATTTGTTGGTAGTCGATCTCAAGTAGTGTTGGTCGAGATCGAGTAAGCCTTTGTACTTGCTTTACTTTCTGCTTTGCTTTGTCTTTTCTGTCTTCATTTAGTTCATTGCTTTTGTTTGTTATTTTCTGTTTCTTTCCTTGCTTCTGTGTTTCTGTCTTTCTGCTATTCTGTCTGTGAGATCTGTAGCGACCTAATAACTGCTGACATGCTTCCTCGTGGATTCGTTCCTGATTTTCTCTTACTACAACGGGAGGAAGTCTTGTATTTATTTGCTGAGACTGGGAAGTCAGTCTGATCTTTATTTTATATTTATTTCATACTTGATCATCCTCCTACAACAACAAGGATGACATCAGACACGAGGAACACAAATACATCCAGTATACCAGTTCGTTGAAATCAATCAAAAGAAATTGTATAGAAGGTATGAGCCCTTCGTCCTCGCGCAACAAGTTGTGCAAGTGTACTATGTTCAATATCCAGTGGCCTCACGTGATCGGATGGATTAGTGGCATGTGTGCAAGACACGACCTCAAAATCGGATAGAGCAGCGATGGGTATCCACAGGTGCAGCCTTCATGGATGCTTATCAGTCCGATGAAGTCATCACCCCGGAAATCTCTATTGGCATAGGAGTGAACAACTCACCAACAGCCTTGCGAGAACCTTCTGGTGTGTACGAAATCTGGGATGACAGAGATCATGTTGGAGTTGATGATGTCAAGGGCGAGGTTCCTTTTGCAGACGAAGAGGACGATTGTGAGGCCTCCAAGCGGTCAAGAAGGTTCTGACTAACCCCAGGAATTAAGCTAGCTGTTCATGCCAAGGTAAAATTAGTTGACCATAATTCTGGCCGAATATGGATTTGTACGTACCTCCCTTTCCGACCTTCGGATTCGTGTGCTTGTTTTCTGACAGGTCTTTAATTCATAGCATAAACTGCCTGATTAAGAATGGAGATAATATTGTGTACATTTGGCCTATGAGGAAATCGAACCCCCATCTTTGTGTCACACACACCGCTCTTCCATTGAGCTAATAGGCCTACAAACAATTTCAACTCGAACTATCTTTTTCATTGATTCATTGACTATGTCTACTGTGTTTAATTATATCAACTTCAACTATCTTTTTCAACTTCAACTGCATATGTCAATTGTATGACCAGCCAATTTCACCAACAGAGAGCCATATTGGCCCTCATCACACATATCAGACTTCAAATGTCTGATTCATGTTGTCTCTTCACATATCAGACTTTATGTACAAAACATTGACACTCACTACACTGATGACACTCGCATCTATTGAGATTTCAATTGGCACTCTTTATTCCACTGCTAAAGCATTGATTTCTAGATTGTTTCAATTGTGGAATTCAATTTATATACACTGATCCCTCACTACTAACGCATTGATTTCAACTTTAGATTTCTAGATCACTCACTGCCAAAGCATATGTTGAGATTTCAACTATATACAGTCACTGATTACTCACTGATAACCGACAGATCAGTAAATAGAGGCACAACCATATAAATTGAAATCTGATCAAGAAAACCGCCTCCAATCGATAGGGAAACACAAACAGAAACTACAAATAGAGGGTGATTGGATCAAGACAACCCTAAATGAAAACCACATTAAAATCCACTCGTTTTGGAAAAAAACTGAGCAACTAGAAAAAATTGGAATACAGAAATTACCAATAGAGAGCGAGGAGATGACTGACGACCCGTTCGCACCAGCGACTTCGCACAATCACTTGAGATGGACGCACTTGAGATGCACCCATTTACTTCGCACAATCTCCACTCATTGTGAGCCCAAATTGTAATATAATTCAATTTCATTTTTTTTATTCCTTCAGAATTGTGAGAGGGAATGTAAAATTTGTAGAGGGAAAGTAAAAACTTTAGAGGGAAATCCAAAATTTCAGAAAATTTTATCCAAACCCTAACTCTCTCCTTTCATTCTAATCGCCTCCAATCCAAACCATCACTCTCTCTTCTCACTTCTCCTCTCTCCTCTCTGAATCCAATCGACGCCCTCTCCTCTCTGAATCCAATTGAAACCCTGATAAATCGCCTCCAATCATCCGAGGAGGAGGACCAAGGAGATCAACTCGGAGTACTGTAGTCGCGAGATCGCCACTGGCTCCAGCCCGACAAAAGACGAAGCCTCAAGCGGCGCCCTCTCCCCCAGTTGCCCTCTCTCCACCGCTAACCGCTCCATCCCCATCCATACCCTCTCCTACCCGATCATCCCCTTAGAGACCAACTCCCAAAGCCCCACCTCCCTCGGTTGCCCTCTCTCCACCGACGACCGCTCCATCCCTAGCCGTACCCTCTCCAAACCCTAACCCTCCTACCCGGTCATCCCCCCGGAAACCAACTCCCAAAGCCCCACCTCCCCCGACTTCCCTTTCTCCACCGGCGACCGCTGCATCCCCAACTGTACCCTCTCCGAACCCTAACCCTCCTACTCGGTCATCATCCCGGAGAGCTCAATCTACTGGCCGCACCACATCGATCTTCTCTCCTCCCACTAAGCCCTTCCCCACTAGGTAAATCTCATACCAAACCACGGTCATGGCTTCAACCCACCCGCCCTCCCCACTAGTGTCGTCTCCTTCCTAATCGGTGAGCACCCGACCTTCTGCGGGCCTCCGAACCCAACGCCTCTCAGCCTTTCCACTCCACGTCTTCTATACACGCCGAGGCCTCAACCCAATCTCAACATGAAGTGGTGTCGAACATAAATGAAGCGGATGCATCTTCAGCTTCAGGGAAGACTACATGTTCTGATAACCAGAACGACTCCAAAGGAAATGACGAAGAAACTGAGGAAGGAAATGAGGAGGAGTATGGACGGTGGAACAGACAAGTCTACATTGAGCCGGTTAATGGAACGTAAGATCCCTTTTAGTTCCTTATCTGATTTTGTACAAGTTGTTTTAATTTCATAGACTGCAATTTGTGAAAGTTCCTTTATTTATGAAATCTGATGTTGATGTTAGATTTATTTTGTACAAGTTGTTTTAATTTCATAGATTGCAAGTTCCTTTATTTTGTACAAGTTGTTTTAAAAAATCTTATGTTGATGCTGGAGATATCCAAGGCATTGAAATCTGATTATGTTTCATGCGTGGTTATACTTTCTATTTCTGATGTTAATTCAAATGGATTTCGTTTCTGTTTCATGTGTGGTTAGTTCAAATGATCATGATGTTACATTATAAAGCAAGTAGTTTCTGTTTCGTGTACTTGAATTTCTTGCTTCAAAGTGAAGAGAGATAGTTTATGTTATTTTCAATTTATTCATGTGTGGTTAATTCTG
This sequence comes from Persicaria tinctoria, assembly GCA_037127255.1. NCBI lineage: Eukaryota > Viridiplantae > Streptophyta > Magnoliopsida > Caryophyllales > Polygonaceae > Persicaria > Persicaria tinctoria. The sequence continues at coordinate 37,294,471 of JBANSL010000003.1, read as the reverse complement.
TTGAGAGGAGGGAAATCGAGATTGCAAATAGAATGTAAATAAAATAAAGCAAACCGATTGGATCCCATCAAATAATGTTCAAGACTCCCTCCCGATGTAGCAAAAGGAAGTCATGTTCGATCCTCGAGGAAGCGTGTCAGCGTGACGTGCTCGGACCCGGGATCAAGCAAAAGGACCGGCGACGAGAGTTCCAAGAAGTCTGGAAATTGTGGCAAGCTTCTGAGGCAACAAATCAGTATTCAAAGATTTCCGATTTCCCGTCGATTGGGTTGGCTTCTGGGGATGTCCAAGTACTACTTTTGTATATCTTAAAGTCGTGGTCGTGGATTAGGGAAGATCTCGTCAATTGGATGTCAGACAAAGCGGGAAATCGCGTTTTACCGAAACGTCGCCTGTGCACAGACGATTCCAAACGGGGCTTATTTGAGAGGGGTTGAGGGGCTGCTTTGGAGTGACGTTTTAGGGGTGGTTTGAGGGTGATAATGGGGCTGTGGAAGGCCTTAGAATGGTGGCACAGTAGAGGATGGGAATTGAGGGATATGTGATGCAAGAACGCTCTCGGCCTCGCACTCCGAGCTCTCTCCAACACTCGATCTTCCACACTCTCGGCCTCGCACTCCGAGTGTTTCCGACCCTTTTATTCCGTCGTCTCTCACTAAGGAACCTCCTTCAGCCTCTCACCGAAGGTTTTGTTCCCGGCCTCTTACCTAAGAACGAGATTCTTAACCCGAATCACATGAAGCTAAAAGGCTTACTTTTTCTCAAATTCAACTTAATTTTAAATGAAAAGTGTTTACACATATATATAGGAGTTTATTGGCATCTCCATGTGTTTTAATTGATATGGGATAAAAAAAAGACTTCAAATTTTCGTTCAGCTTAGAGCTGCTGCAAAGAACGAGATATTTGACCATTTTTGTAGTAGAACTGGTGGAGGACATCTGTTGTGAGCCTAATTAGGCGTGTCTTTATACATACTTCAGTTCCATATTCTTTACATTTTGCATATTTCGGGTTGGGAACATGTCGAATTTATGTAGTTTATGCATAATTGTCAGAAATGGAGATCTACATAAATTTCTGTTTAATATCGCAGAATATGGAACCATTTCGGAAGAAAAACAAGAAAGCAAGAATCGAAGGCAAAGCTACTCGATATCAACTAGGCTTAGTCGATCTCGACAAGACTTGCCTAGGCACCAGCCATCATCGAGGAGCCTGTGTCAAGAAACAGAAGACAGGGAACTCGAGCCCTACTCGACATCGAGTACAGCTACTCGAGGTCGACAAAGAGGGGAGCCAGGACCCAGTCTCGAGGAGAAGGCTACCCGACCTGACCAGGAGGCCGACAACCCTACTCGACCTCGACAAAATCTTGTCGAGATCGACGAGCCTCCCAGCGCCTGCCCGAGCCCATGCCGAGGAGAAGCTGCTCGACCAGAGAAGGCCACACCCTATTCGACCTCGATGAGCCCTTGTCGACATCGACGAGCTCCGAGTCCAGATCCGAGCCTGTCGAGTAGAGCCACCCGAGAAGACCTAGTCGACCTAGCTAGTCTACTCGACCTCGACGAGCCCTTGTCGACATCGACGAGCACCGTGAACCAAGTCCGAGTCTGTCGAGCGCCAGCTAGCTGAGACGACAAGCCAAGCCCAGTCGACCAAGAAGTCTACTCGAGGTCGACAAAGCCCTTGTCGAGATCGACCACGAGTCCAGAAGCCGTGTGACGCGGTTTGACGAATCCTACTCGACTTGGGATTGCTTGGGCGCGAAGATTGCTGATTCTATCCTAAAATATCAAGATCTACCATGAAGAAGAAGAGTTCTATCCATTGAAGACACTTTAGATATATTTCCTATTTTAGATTTAATTCCTTTATGTCTTTTATTTATCATTAAAGTTTTAGATAAAGTTTTAGATACAGATATAGATATTCTATCCTTGAGTAGCAAGGATTAGAGGCCTATAAATAAAGCTCATGGGGCTCAGTTTTATTCATTAAAATTCAGTCAGAGACAAGTAGTTCCACAGAGACAGTTTAGGAGTTCGAAGGTTTTAGGGTTTTGGCATTCGACGAGAGTTGGACTGCCGGGATTGTAAAGTCTTTGAATTTAGTTTAATGCAAGTTGTTTTCTTTCAATCAATGATGTCTGCGATTGCAATGAAGCGCGAGTAGTCCACCCACTTCTAGGGTTGGGGCGAGCCCGACGATAGCCATGCATAATTGAGGTAAAGATCCAACCTTTATCATGTTTTGAGCATTTCCTACTTGTTGATGTGTTTATTGCCCGTCTAATGGAGATCCATGCTAACAACTTGGATTATAAACATAAAATCGGTAGAGACAATTAGGGTTTCTTGAGAGAGTTGTGTAATTGTTGGAAAAGGCGAAAGCTTAATCCTTTAATGCGATTCACATGATTATCTGTTTAGTCCTGCCTTATGCATGTTTGGTTATCGTTGTTGCAAACCCCAATCTTGGAAGTTCTTTTACATTAAGTTTAGTCAAAACCCCAAAAGCCTTTGGATTTATTTTATTTCGTTTTCTCCCTGCCCTCGTCGATCTCGACCAAACCCTGGTCGACCTCGACCACTGATTCTCGACCCAGAGTCGTCGTAGCTTACTTGTGCAGGAACTCGACCAGACCAACTCGACCTAGACGAAGGCTACTCGATATCGAGTAGAGCCTTGTCGAGATCGACCACCGTTGCCGAGTTGCTGTGCCCTGTTCGACTGTCCGAGCTTCTGTCGACTAACCCTTGGTCGAGCTCGAGGACCCTGTTGTCGACTTCTGTCCGTGAGATTACATACTCGATTTCCTCCTACAACAAATTGGTGCCGTGACACGCTTCCTCGTGGATCGATCCTAACTTCCCGCTGCTGCATCAGGAGGAGGTCTTGTAATTATTTGCGTGGGCAGAATCTGGTTTGAATTATTTTATTATATTTCATACTCGATTTCCTCCTACAACAAATTGGTGCCGTTGCCGTGGAAGCTATCATTCGCGCCTTAGGTAGTCAGTTCTCACGTTCTCTTTGAGTTACTTTGTAGGTTTATGCGTCGTTCTGGTCAAACACCTGAGTTTGACGCCTTAGACGAACCAGAACGCCTTTTTCACATCAGGGCTAAACTTCAAAGAGCCATGGCGGCCGCTGAAACACAGGAACAACTGATCACAAGGCTTACCGCAGAGCTAGCCGCAAAGGATACTGCTATAGCCACTAAAGATGCTACTATCGCCGTTGAGAAAGCACCAACGGAGCAAGTAGAAGCTGAGCTTGCCCAATATCCAACCACTGCAGAGGATTATATGCATCCCACTCTCGTCGTGCCTGAATCGGCGATTCTAATCCCAGAAAACTCTTTTGAAATTCGCACTCAATTTCTTATAGAACTTAAAAACAATGCTTTTTATGGAAAATTTAATGAGTGTCCTCTTGAACATATTACCAATTTTGATGACATGTGCCGTACTCTTGCTGAAGGTACAACTCTGGAATATGTCAAGATGAAAGCTTTCCGCTGGTCGCTGGCTGGTCCTGCACTGAAGTGGCTTGAAGGGCTGAAGCCAAGATCTCTCACCACATGAGCCCAAGTAGAGCAAGAGTTTCTGAACAAATACTTCCCACCCGCCAAAACAGCACTTCTCCGTCAGAAAATCACCGCCTTCAAACAGAAGCCAGGGGAACCGCTGGCAAAGGCATGGGAACGCTACAAAGAGCTGCTGCGATCTTGCCCTACTCATGGATAGCCACCCTACGTCATTCAGGAGATCTTCTTCAACTCTCTTGATCAAGTCACTAAGGACCGAATTAGCCACTATACTCACTATGAGTATCTGACGATGCCACCAAGTGACGCATGGGGTGTGCTAGAAAAGCTCACTAACTACGACAACAAATATGGGGCTCCTACAAACTATGAGGAGAACTCCTACGCCAGGCCAGCACCATTTATGCCACTCTATGAGCCAGCGAAGGAGATCGACCCAGATGTCAGGGAGCAGTTCTACAGAGACCAGAATCGGAAACTTCTCAAACAAGTCAAATACCTATCTGTCAATCAGCCTTGCATCGAATGCGGATCGCAGCGGCACACCACTACTGACTGCCCACACACAGAGCAAGTCAGAATGGCAGAGACACACGAGGAGGCAGCCTACGCAGGGGGTCCAAATCGATACATGGGAGATGAAAGGTTCTATCAACCACAGTAAAACCAAGGTCCTCCGAGGAACCCCCCACCCTACAGAGCTCCAGGACATCCAGAGAGGGATCAAAAGAAAGATGATCTGCAACTGATCCTTGAGGAGATGCGCTGAAATAAGGGTACCATCAACAACTAGTTCCAGAGCATCACCACCAAATTTGGAGAATTGGACATCTGGAAAAGGGGAATTGAGACTCAGATGGGACAAATCGCCGCGCAGATCCCACGACCGTCCGGCAAGCTCCCTGGGCAAACAGAACCAAATCCTAAGGGGAAAACCGGACATGTTGCGGCTATCAAACTCAGGAGTGGATATCAACTACACGATCCAGATGCCGGGAAACAGCAAAGCAACGCAGAGCAGCAACCCGGGACAGAGCAGAGCCAACTCGATCTCGAGGAGGTTGTACTCGACATCGACAAGCCCGTACTCGACCAAGACCAGAAGCTGAGCACGGACTCCGCTGCGCAGACCAGCAACCCGAAGTCGACAACCCAGGTCGAGGTCGACAAGCCTCTAGCCGATGTCGATAACCCCCTGGTCGATGTCGAGGAGCAGAAAACCGAGGTCGACGACTCTGCAGCATCTCCGACAACTGATCTGGCTCCGAAGCAGAAAAAGTCACTGCCTTTCCCTTCAAAAACACAGAAAGATCCCACTGCAGGTAGGTTTACCAGATTTGTTTCTATTCCTTTTACAGAAGGAATAGAAATAAATGTTTCTATTCCTTTTACAGAAGCCCTACAAGAGATGCCTGGATATGTCAAGTTTCTGAAGGAAATCCTGAGCAAGAAGCGGTCCATCTCAGAGATCGCAGGCGAATGCAAAGTACTCCACTTCCCTGAAAAGAGGCATGACCCTGGTAAGTTTTCTGTTACTGTGGGTTTTGGACAATATAAATATGATTCTCTATGCGATTTAGGAGCAAGTGTGAGCATCATGCCTTTATCAATCTGGTGGAAGGTCAAGATAGGATGCATTGAACCTGTGGATGCCAAATTATACATGGCAAACAATACAGTGGTCATCCCTACAGGTATAGTTGAGAACGTCCCTGTCCAGGTTGGTAAATTCTTTGTTCCAGCAGATTTCCTTATTATTGACTGTGCTGAAGATCCTACTAGCCCTATTATTCTTGGTAGACCATTCTTAGCTACTGCAGATGCCAGGATTAGTGTTAAGAATCGCTCGCTCACCTTCACCATAGGCGATGAGGTTTTGGATTTCTCTTTTAGCCCTGCAAAAGAGGAAATTTCTTAGTTGGAGGTGAAAAGCAGCAGCATCGACGGGACCAAACAAACAACGGAGGAAGGAGCTAACTCTGTACTCGAGATCGACGAGCTCTCCTCGATCTCGACAAGCGCTCTCCTCGAGCTCAACAAGCCTTTGTCGACCTCGACCACCACTGCTGAGCCAGAACTTTGCCAGGAGCCTAAGTATAGGGTCCCTGTACTCGATCTCGACCAGCAGTACTCGACATCGAGTAGACCCAAGCCCAAAAATTTTTGTTTTGGGTCTGAACAGGTAAGTTCAGGTATGAATTCTACTCCCCCTCAGTCCATAAATAAAATTTTTGATGATTTAAGAGGAAATAAAACACCGTGGCGAGAGAACCTGCAGAAACTGAGGGCTACAAAGAAGAAGAAGAAAGAGAAGGGAGATGATGCAAGCAAACACCTGTCAGCTGAGCTTGCATACTACCATCAGGACCTAAATGATCCAGGAGAAGGGCCAAGCATGAGCGGGCCCCACAATAATGGTCCTTGAGCACAAACGGAGAAGTCGGCCTAGCGACTCTAAAATCTAGAGCATGTATATAGACTTTATGAATTTTTGGGACTTTTTGGATTTTTTTTGGTTTTTGTTTTTGTTTTTGGGTTTTATGTCTTTAGAATACTTCATGTGGATAGTCTTTGTTTTGGCGTGCAATCTAACACTTTTAGGTCGGCAAAGCATATAAGGATCGCGAAAAGTGGAATAAGAAGTCCCTGAAAACCAGTCAGAATCGACGAAGGCCAAGTCGACGACGACGAGGAGGAGAAGCCAGAAGTTACTCGACCTCGAGTAGACGTACTCGACCTCGACAAAGCCCAGAAACTCCTCGACTTCAGAATCCACTAGACGCAAATGAGCCTACTCGAGATCGAGTAAACTGTACTCGATGTCGACTAGCCACCTACTCGACATGCCCAGTTCCACCTTCCTCGATGCATTATCCTGTGAGTTCCTTCCTTTACTCTTGTTTTTATTTGATTTTATACAGTGAGGACACTGTAAATTTTAAGTACGGGGTGGGGGAAGGGCTTACTTTGTGCATATTTGATCATATTTGATATTTTGCATGTTTTATTTCTTTGAATTACTACATGGCTATTTTGGAATACATTAATGCTTTATGTGCCTATATGCATGTTTTCCAAAATTTGAGAAAAATGACCCCCATTGAATTTTTTTTGAATAAAGTCATGGAAGCTTTAATTGAACTCGACGATGCAAAATTGGATTCATTAGGAATATAGCATGAAATTGCCTAGTAAAGGGAAGTCATAATAAAATGCATATTTTCTTGAAAACCATGAAAGGAGGTAAAATTTGAAATTGCTTTTGACACGTTGCATGATAAGATGATGGAGGACTTTATATTTCCATATAATTCTCATATTGTTTATATCCTAGCCTTACCTATGCTTATGCATCACAAAAGCCATAATATGCCTTATTTCAAATATTGCTCCACATGATCTAAATATTTCCATTCTTTACCTTATCCGGGGATTATATTGAGAATGGTGTTTGTGTTGTTAATTATCATTATTGGAGTTTGGAAGGAAAGTGTTTGAAATATATGGAAAATTTAACGAGTGAAAGAAAATCCAATCACCTGAAGAGATAAAGGTAGATTGACCCTACTCTTTGAGATCATAGTTTGGAGAGATGGGACACATTGTGAGGAGTCCAAAGCACTAAGTATCCGGGGCCATTCATGACACCCATGTTTGTGACTCGCGAGAAGGCAATGCTGAGGTTAGAGAGGTAAAAGCATTATTGAGAAAAGAAATATGAAAGGTGATGAATTATATGGAGAAAGAATGTGGAATGAAACTCAAGTTTGGAGATGATCCATTTCCCCGGATCAAAAGTACTACATTGCCAAGAATTGCCCACCTTTAGCCTTTTACCAATTCTACTCCTTATTTGAGCTTAAATTGAAGTCTTCTTGATTATCAATGCTTTGTCATATAAATTGTTTATGCATAACCCTCCTTTTGTGAGTAGATGTTGCTTTTATATATTTGCACATGCATGGATCTGTGACATTAGTACCTTTTCGATGATGGTAATTGACTGCAGGGATATATATAAAAATGAATCTAAGATGTTGAGAGTTTTGATTTCTTCCCCTGAATGACAATTAAAAGTATTGCTTGAGGACAAGCAAGCTTAAGTATGGGGTGTTTGTTGTGAGCCTAATTAGTCGTGTCTTTATACATACTTCAGTTCCATATTCTTTACATTTTGCATATTTCGGGTTGGGAACATGTCGAATTTATGTAGTTTATGCATAATTGTCAGAAATGGAGATCTACATAAATTTCTGTTTAATATCGCAGAATATGGAACCATTTCGGAAGAAAACCAAGAAAGCGAGAATCGGAGGCAAAGCCACTCGATATCGACTAGGCTTAGTCGATCTCGACAAGACTTGCCTACGCACCAGCCATCATCGAGGAGCCTGTGTCAAGAAACAGAAGACAAGGAACCCGAGCCCTACTCGACATCGAGTACAGCTACTCAAGGTCGACAAAGAGGGGAGCCAGGACCCAGACTCGAGGAGAAGGCTACCCGACCTGACTAGGAGGCCGACAACCCTACTCGACCTCGACGAAATCTTGTCGAGATCGACGAGCCTCCCAGCGCCTGCACGAGCCCATGTCGAGGAGAAGCTGCTCGACTAAAGTTCAGACTGACTTCCTTGTCTCAGCAAATAAATACAAGACTTCCTCCCGTTGTAGTAAGAGAATAGTCAGGATCGAATCCACGAGGAAGCACGTCAGCAGTTCTCAGGTAGCTGTAAATTCTCACAGACAAGGCGAATCAGCAAGTAAAAGCAAAGCAAAGGGCTCGTCGATCTCGACCAACAGCTACTCGAGATCGACCACAGCAGTCGACAACAGAAACTCAGAAAGTGAAAATCACAGCAGACAGGCAAACCCGGCAAGGGCAACTCGATCTCGACCAAGTCAACTCGAGATCGACAAAGGCAACTCAAGACAGAAACTTCGGAAATCGACGACAGAAGAACAACAGTACTCGACCTAGACCAAGCTAACTCGATATCGAGTACAGCCTTACTCGAGATCGACAAGAAGTTCCTCTGTATCGAGTTAAAATGCAGAAAACTTAAAAAGACGTAAATTGCAAATGCTCAAACCCAAACTCAGATTTTTGATGAAAATAAACTCAATATACTAAAAGACTTCCAAAGCCAGGGTATCAACACCACAACGATAACCATGCAAAGTAACACATAAAGGCATAAAAGATCATGCTTTCCATCAAATAACTTTCGTCATTAACAAATAGGCAAATAGAAGCTTTCGCATAAACCCTAATTGTTACTAACCCTTTTTCACATAATTAACCCAAGTTGCATTAAGATCACTTTCGCTTCAATAACACAAACAAGGATCACCTTCAACTCCCGCAAAAGAATCATGCTCATAGGGATAGAAGATGAATTGCACAAAAGATCTGACCTTTATCGCATATCCTCACATGGCCACCGTCGGGCTCACCCCAGCCCCAGAAGTGGGTGGACTACTCACGCCTCATTGCAATCGCAGACATTGATTGATGAAAAGAACTAACTTGCATTAAACTATATTCAAAGCCTTTACAATCCCGGCAATCAACTTTCGCAGAAAGCCAAAACCCTAAAACCTTAGAACTCCCTAAACTGTGTTTGTGGAACTACTTGTCTCTCTGAAATTGAATTGATGAAAAACCAGCCCCAAGGGCCTTATTTATAGGCTTCTAGTCCTTGCTAATCAAGGATAGAACCTCCTATCTATATCTAAAATTATATCTAAAACTTTAAAGGGTAAATAAATTGATAAAAGGATATAAATCAACTAAGGAAAAGATAAATCTAACTAAGGTAAGTCTTCATGAGTCGATAGATTCCCTTCCATGGATAGAATTGATCAACTTTGGATAGATCTCTTCGGCCATTCTCAGATTTCTTCGCGCCCAAGGATTCCCAAGTCTACTCGGACCGCTCACGTCGACGTGTTTCTGGGAACTGGTCTACTCGACATCGACAAGGGTCTAGTCGCCATCGACTAGGACTCGTCGTCTCGGCTAACTGGTGCTCGATGTGGATCGGACTTAGCTCCTGGCGCTCGTCGACCTCGAGTAACCCTTGTCGATGTCGAGTAGGAATGGGTCATCGACTAGGTCTCCTCGAGAGGCTCTACTCGGCAAGCTCGGATCTGGACTCAGGGGCTCGTCGATGTCGACTAGGGCTTGTCGAGATCGAGTAGAGTGGTGATCGTCTGGTCGAGCAGGCTTCTCCTCGGCATGGACTCGGACTGGCACTGGGTGGCTTGTCGATCTCGACAAAGGTTCGTCGAGATCGAGTAGGGTGCGCTCGGCTTCTCGTCCAGTTCTCTCCTCGACTCCTGGTGTGGCACTGAGGCGTAGTCGATCTCGACTAGGGTTTGTCGAGATCGAGTTGGCTCCGGACGTCGGGTTGACTCAGCTCTCTCGATCAGGCTTGCTCGACCAAGGTTGCTCGGACATGCTCGTCGAGATCGAGTAAGGTCTACTCGAGATCGAGTAGTCTGGTTCCTCGGCTCGATTCGACTGGTTCCGTTGCTGCTTTGACTTTGGACTTCTGTAGTTGTTTTCCGAGCTTTTCCGACCTTCTGTAGAATTGCTGTAAAATGCCTCGAATTCTGCGATTTAAACAGAAACTGGTGTAGATTCCATAATTTGGCATATAAACATAAACTACATAGGTTCTGTACTATCTTAGCCCAAATGAATAAAATGCATGCAGAAATCGATATAAAAGTTACTGTAAAACATGGCAGATTCAGCTCACAACAAAAACCCCATACTTAAGCTTGCTTGTCCTCAAGCAATACTTTTAATTGTCATTCAGGGGAAGAAATCAAAACTCTCAACATATCAGATTCATTCTCATATAACCCTGCAATCAATTACCATCCTTGAAAAGGTACTAGTGTCACAAATTCATGCATGTGCAAATATACAAAAGCAACATCTACTCACAAAAGCAGGGTTATGCAAAACATAATTCATGTGACAAAGCATTGATAATCAAGAAGACTTTAATTTAAGCTCATGAAGGAGTAGATTTGGTAAAAGGCTAAAGGTGGGCAATATTTTGCAATGTGGTGCTAATGATCTGGGGAAATGGAGTATTTCCAAATTTTCATAACACATTCCTTCTCCATAACATTCATCACCTTTCATAATGTTTTTCTCAATAATAATGCTTTTACCTCTCTGACCTCAGCACTGCCTTCTCGCGAGTCGCAAACATGGGTGTCATGAATGGCCCCGGATACTTAGTGCTTTGGACTCCTCACAATGTGTCCCATCTCTCCAAACTATTATCTTAGAGAGCAGGGTCAATCTACCTTTATCTCCTGAGGTGATTGGATTTTCTTTCACTCATTAAATTTTCCATATATTTCAAACAATTTCCTTCCAAACTCCGATAATGATAAAAACAACACAACAACCATATAACAATCTCCATAATGTAACATCATTCTCAACATAATCCCCGGATGAGGTAAAGAATGGCAAATATTTAGATCATGTGGAGCAATAATTGAAATAAGGCATATTATGGCTTTTGTGATGCATAAGCATAGGTAAGGCTAGGATTATAACAATATGAGCATTATATGGAAATATAAAGTCCTCCATCATATTATCATGCAATATGTCAAAAGCAATTTCAAATTTTACCTCCTTTCATGGTTTTCAAGAAATAATGCACTTCATTGTGACTTCCCTTTACTAGGCAATTTCATGTTATATCTCTAATGAATCCAATTTTGCATCGTCGAGTTCAATAAAGCTTCCATGACATTTATCAAAAATTTCAAATGGGGGTCATTTTTCTCAAATTTTTGGAAAACATGCATATAAGCACATAAATCAATAATGCATTCCAAAATAGCCATGTAGCAATTCAAAGAAATAAATTTTAAATATGCACAAGTAATGTCAAATATGATCAATATGCATGAAGTAAGCCCTTCCCCCACCCCATACTTAAACATTACAGTGTCCTCACTGTATAAAAACAAGGGTAAATAAAGAAACTCACAAGACAGATGTGCAGATTTCTCTAAATATCGAATGGAGCACCTCCCAGGCCGAGTAAGACTTGGTTCTATCCATTGACCTGAAAAGTAGAAGACATATACCCATAATAGCAAAAATAAAAGTGTTCAAACCCAAAACAAAAACAACAAAGTCTCAAAAAAGTCCTAAAAAGTCTATGTACATTCTCTAGATTTTATAGTCGCTAGGCCGACTTTTCCATTTAGCTCAAGGTGGCATTTGCAGGGCCCATGTGGCTTGGGCCTCAAATAGGACTCCATTTTTGTCCATCAGCTGTAATCCTCCAGAATGGATCTTGTTTACCGCGAAAGGTCCCATCCGCTTCTTGTTGAATTTGTTGGGAAACCAATGATCCTTTGATTTAGAGACATAGAGCTTGTCTCCAACTTCATACTCCTTAGGCTCATCATTGGAAATCCTACACAATCGCACATACCAAGGCAGATCTCTCCCATGTATAGATAAATCTTTAATGGAAATAGGAGAAGAAAGATCCATACCTTGGCTTACCTTCGTAGAGACGGAATCGGGGACCAATGTGTTTGGTCGATCTCGACTAGGACTAGTCGATCTCGACGAGTCTGCAGGTTCTGGTGGTGGTCTGCTCGCAGATTCAGAAGTCGATGAAGGGCATGGCTCGTCGACCTCAAGTAGACTACTCGACCTCGACAAGGATTCTGCTCCTGGTGGTTTGCTCATCGAGGAAGGCGGATCTGGTGGCGCCAGGCGGTGGTCGATCTCGACAAGTCTTATCGAGATCGACGAGGCTGGTCCGTCTGGTAGTCTCAGCGTCGAGGAAGCAGGAGTCGAGTCAGCAGAGGGCTTGTCGATCTCGACAAGGGTGGTCAATGTCGACGAGGATCCTGGTTCTGGTGGTGGTGCGCTCGAGGAAGCCGAAGTCGATGAAGAAGACGGCTTGTCGATCTCGACAAGGCTACTCGATGTCGAGTAGGCCTTTCCTCCTGGTGGCTGCAGCGTCGAGGAAGCAGGGTCTGGGCTCCCCGAGTGGTGGTCGACCTCGACGAGCCTACTCGAGGTCGAGTAGGGTTCTGCCTTCGTCTGGCTGCTCGACGAGGCCGGTGTTGGTCGAGTCTCCTTGGTCTGGTCGAGATCGACTAGGGTTCTACTCGATGTCGAGGAGCCTTGGTCGATCTTGACCCCATACTTAGCTCCTGTCAAGGCATCCGAAAAATAATTAATCCACAACGACTTACCTTGGTCTGTGTCGATTGGATTCTCTGTGTTTTCCTTGAGGATTGCCATGATTTCCTCCACCTGGGCCTCCATGTCCCTCTTTTCTATTTCCTCAGGGGTCATATTTCTGACCTTGGGTTCCCCGCAGGTGATGTAGCCAGTTGAGATAGATTTGACCTCTTCCATTGGACCTGTATGCCTTTTAGTTTTATTAAAGGAATATTCAATTACCTCATCGCTGATGTTGAAGGTGAGCACTCCTTTCCTTACGCTTATGTTGGCATCCACCGTCGCCAAGAATGGTCTTCCTAAGATAATTGGACAAGCAGGATCTTCTTGCATATCAACAACTAGAAAATCAGTAGGGACAAAGAATTTACCTACTTGTACTGGGACGTTGTCCACCATGCCTGTTGGAATGACCACCGTGTTGTTGGCCATGTAAAGTCTAGCATCCACAGGCTCCAGGGCACCTATCTTAATCTTGGACCAAATCATTAAAGGCATTATACTCACACTAGCTCCAAGATCACATAGGGCATTAATTTTGTATGGACCAAATCCAATAGTTATAGCAAACTTACTTGGATCCGGCCTCTTCTCCAGTATTTCCAAATGGCTGCACTCCTCTGTGATTTCCGCCATCGATCGCTTTTTGCTCAGGATCTCCTTCAGGAACTTGACATAAGATGGCATTTCATTGAGAGCTTCTGTAAAGGGGATGGTGACGTTGAGTTTCTGAAGCATCTTGATGAAGCGCTGAAATTTCTTTTCTACCGGGTCCTTTAGAGATTTTGTGGGGAAAGGCAGCTTCTTTTTCTGATTCGGAGCCAGAACAGATGTCGGAGGTGCTGCAGGCTGCTCTATGTCGACCAGAGGCTCCTCAACATCGACTACAGTCTTGTCGATATCGACCAGGCTGGGCTAAGTCGAGTTGTTTTTCGGCGCATACGAGGATTCTGGAAGTTTCTCCTCGAGGTCGAGTAGGCCTTTATCGAGATCGACTAGGCTTTTGTCGACATCGACTAGATGTTCCTCGTTGTTCTGTTGCTTTCCGACCTCTGGCTCTTGTAATTGATGGCCGCTTCTGAGTTTTACAGCAGCGATATGTCTAGTCTTTCTCTTAGAATTTGGTTCTGAAGATCCTGGGAGCGAACCTGACTGTCTGGGAATTCCTGCTGCCAGCTGACCAATCTGTGTATCAACTGATTTCCGCCAGATATCAATTTCCCCAAGCCTAGAGTTGACACCTTGCATCTCAGTATAGACGGAGTTGAAGGATTGCCTAGTTTCTGAGTGATTCCTCCGTATTTCCTCCAGGACTGTCTGTATATCATCCTTTTTCTGATCCCTTTCCGGATGTCCTGGAGCTCTGTAGGGCGGGGGGTTCCTAGGGACACCTTGGTTCCATTGTGGTTGCTGAAACCTTTGGGCCCAGGTTGTGAGTGATCTTGCTTTTAGCCCTTCCAGCCATTTCAGTGCAGGCCCAGCGAGAGACCAGCGAAAAGATTTCATCTTGACATATTCCAGAGTTGTACCTTCAGCAATAGTACGGCACATGTCAGAAAAGTTTGTAATATGTTCAAGAGGACACTCATTAAATCTACCATAAAAGGCATTATTTTTAAGCTCTATAAGAAATTGAGTGCGAATTTCAAAAGAGTTATCAGGGATTAGAATCGCCGATTCAGGCACGACGAGAGTTGGATGCATGTAGTCCTCTGCCGTGGTTGGATATTGGGCAAGCTCAGCCTGTGCTTGTTCCCTTGCTGCTTTCTCAGCGGCGATAGCAGCATCCTTAGCGGCGATAGAAGTATCCTTTGCGGCCAATTCCCTGGTAAGCCTAGCGACCAGTTGTTCCTGTGTCTCTGCAGCTGCCATGGCTCTTTGTAGTTTAGCTCTGATGTGAAATAGGCGTTCCGGTTCGTCTAAGGCGTCAAACTCAGGTGTTTGACCAGAACGGCGCATACACCTGAAAAGTAACTCAAAGAAACAGTGAGAACTGACTACCTAAGGCGCGATTGATTGCCTCCCCGGCAACGGCGCCAATTTGTTATTGCAAGAGGATGGTCAAGTATAAAATAAATATAAAATAAAGTTCAGACTGACTTCCCTGTCTCAGCAAATAAATACAAGACTTCCTCTCGTTGTAGTAAGAGAATAGTCAGGATCGAATCCACGAGGAAGCACGTCAGCAGTTCTCAGGTAGCTATAAATTCTCACAGACAAGGCAGCAGAAAGACAGAAATAAAAGCAAAACAGAAACAAAGACAGTAAACTAAAAGAAAGAACAAAGCGAATCAGCAAGTAAAATCAAAGCAAAGGGCTCGTCGATCTCGACCAACAGCTACTCGAGATCGACCACAGCAGTCGACAACAGAAACTCAGAAAGTGAAAATCACAGCAGACAGGCAAACCCGACAAGGGCAACTCGATCTCGACCAAGTAAACTCGAGATCGACAAGGGCAAGTCAAGACAAAAACTTCAGAAATCGATGACAGAAGAACAACAGTACTCGACCTACACCAAGCTAACTCGATATTGAGTACAGCCTTACTCGAGATCGACAAGAAGTTCCTCTATATCGAGTTAAAATGCAGAAAACATAAAAAGACATAAATTGCAAATGCTCAAATCCAAACTCAGATTTTTGATGAAAATAAACTCAATATACTAAAAGACTTCCAAAGCCAGGGTATCAACACCACAACGATAACCATGCAAAGTAACACATAAAGGCATAAAAGATCATGCTTTCCATCAAATAACTTTCGTCATTAACAAATAGGCAAATAGAGGCTTTCGCATAAACCCTAATTGTTACTAATTAACCCTTTTTCACATAATTAACCCAAGTTGCATTAAGATCACTTTCGCTTCAATAACACAAACAAGGATCACCTTCAACTCCCGCAAAAGAATCATGCTCATAGGGATAGAAGATGAATTGCACAAAAGATCTGACCTTTATCGCATCTCCTCACATGGCCACCGTCGGGCTCACCCCATCCCCAGAAGTGGGTGGACTACTCACGCCTCATTGCAATCGCAGACATTGATTGATGAAAAGAACTAACTTGCATTAAACTATATTCAAAGCCTTTACAATCCCGGCAATCAACTTTTGCAGAAAGCCAAAACCCTAAAACCTTAGAACTCCCTAAACTGTATTTGTGGAACTACTTGTCTCTCTGAAATTGAATTGATGAAAAACCAGCCCCAAGGGCCTTATTTATAGGCTTCTAGTCCTTGCTAATCAAGGATAGAATCTCCTATCTATATCTAAAATTATATCTAAAACTTTAAAGGGTAAATAAATTGATAAAAGGATATATATCAACTAAGGAAAAGATAAATCTAACTAAGGTAAGTCTTCATGAGTCGATAGATTCCCTTCCATGGATAGAATTGATCAACTTTGGATAGATCTCTTCGGCCATTCTTGGATTTCTTCGTGCCCAAGGATTCCCAAGTCTACTCGGACTGCTCACGTCGACGTGTTTCTGGAAACTGGTCTACTCGACATCGACAAGGGTCTAGTCGACATCGACTAGGACTCGTCGTCTCGGCTAACTGGTGCTCGATGTGGCTCGGACTTGGCTCCTGGCGCCCGTCGACCTCGAGTAACCCTTGTCGATGTCGAGTAGGAATGGGTCATCGACAAGCTCGGATCTGGACTCAGGGGCTCGTCGATCTCGACTAGGGCTTGTCGAGATCGAGTAGAGTGGTGAACGTCTGGTCGAGCAGGCTTCTCCTCGGCATGGACTCGGACTGGCACTGGGTGGCTTGTCGATCTCGACAAAGGTTCGTCGAGATCGAGTAGGGTGCGCTCGGCTTCTCGTCCAGTTCTCTCCTCGACGCCTGGTGTGGCACTGAGGCGTAGTCGATCTCGACTAGGGTTTGTCGAGATCGAGTTGGCTCCGGACGTCGGGTTGACTCAGCTCTCTCGATCAGGCTTGCTCGACCAAGGTTGCTCGGACATGCTCGTCGAGATCGAGTAAGGTCTACTCGAGATCGAGTAGTCTGGTTCCTCGGCTCGATTCGACTGGTTCCGTTGCTGCTTTGACTTTGGACTTCTGTAGTTGTTTCGAGCTTTTCCGACCTTCTGTAGAATTGCTGTAAAATGCCTCGAATTCTGCGATTTAAACAGAAACTGGTGTAGATTCCATAATTTGGCATATAAACATAAACTACATAGGTTCTGTACTATCATAGCCCAAATGAATGAAATGCATGCAGAAATCGATATAAAAGTTACTGTAAACCATGGCAGATTCAGCTCACAACAACGAGCCTTTATCGACATCGACGAGCTCCGAGTCCACATCCGAGCCTGTCGAGTAGAGCCACCCGAGAAGACCTAGTCGACCTAGCCAGTCTACTCGACCTCGACGAGCCCTTGTCGACATCGACGAGCACCGTGAACCAAGTCTGAGTCTGTCGAGCGCCAGCTAGCCGAGACGACAAGCCAAGCCCAGTCGACCAAGAAGTCTACTCGAGGTCGACAAAGCCCTTGTCGAGATCGACCACGAGTCCAGAAGCCGGGTGACGCGGTTTGACGAATCCTACTCGACTTGGGATTGCTTGGGCGCGAAGATTGCTGATTCTATCCGAAAATATCAAGATCTACCATGAAGAAGAAGAGTTCTATCCATTGAAGACACTTTAGATATATTTCCTATTTTAGATTTAATTCCTTTATGTCTTTTATTTATCATTAAAGTTTTAGATAAAGTTTTAGATATAGATATAGATATTCTATCCTTGAGTAGCAAGGATTAGAGGCCTATAAATAAAGCCCATGGGGCTCAGTTTTATTCATTAAAATTCAGCCAGAGACAAGTAGTTCCACAGAGACAGTTTAGGAGTTCGAAGGTTTTAGGGTTTTGGCATTCGACGAGAGTTGGACTGCCGGGATTGTAAAGTCTTTGAATTTAGTTTAATGCAAGTTGTTTTCTTTCAATCAATGATGTCTGCGATTGCGATGAAGCGGGAGTAGTCCACCCACTTCTAGGGTTGGGGCGAGCCCGACGATAGCCATGCATAATTGAGGTAAAGATCCAACCTTTATCATGTTTTGAGCATTTCCTACTTGTTGATGTGTTTATTGCCCGTCTAATGGAGATCCATGCTAACAACTTGGATTATAAACATAAAATCGGTAGAGACAATTAGGGTTTCTTGAGAGAGTTGTCTAATTGTTGGAAAAGGCGAAAGATTAATCCTTTAATGCGATTCACATGATTATCTGTTTGGTCCTGCCTTATGCATATTTGGTTATCGTTGTTGCAAACCCCAATCTTGGAAGTTCTTTTACATTAAGTTTAGTCCAAACCCCAAAAGCCTTTGCATTTATTTTATTTCGTTTTCTCCCTGCCCTCGTCGATCTCGACCAAACCCTGGTCGACCTCGACCACTGATTCTCGACCCAGAGTCGCCGTAGCTTACTTGTGCAGGAACTCGACCAGACCAACTCGACCTAGACGAAGGCTACTCGATATCGAGTAGAGCCTTGTCGAGATCGACCACCGTTGCCGAGCTGCTGTGCCCTGTTCGACCGTCCGAGCTTCTGTCGACTAACCCTTGGTCGAGCTCGAGGACCCTGTTGTCGACTGCTGTCCGTGAGATTACACCACTGCCTAGGATCCGCTGACACGCTTCCTCGTGGATCGATCCTGACTTCCCGCTGCTGCATCAGGAGGAGGTCTTGTAATTATTTGCGTGGGCAGAATCTGGTTTGAATTATTTTATTATATTTCATACTAGATTTCCTCCTACAACAACATCTTCAACAATGTCGTAGCCTACGAAATCAGCTTTCCAACGAGTCCTCTTGCGTCTTCGTCGGATGAACACAACTCCAGTTAGAGCCAAAATAGCAAGTAGATGTCGGTTCATCAAGTTATAAGACTTTGATGCCTTCTTCTTTCGAAAATATGATGTCGTCCAAGGTAAGAGCTTCCAATGCTGCATTGCCAAGGCTAAGATCACATGTTCATCCCTCCAAGATCCATCAACGGTGTCATATTCTCCTCCAGGTTCATCGACCAAGCTACCATCGTCGAGGATCACATCATCCTCCCTCCCTTTAAAAGGATTCGACCTCGAATCCGGTGGGTCGCCTAGCAAACATGTATTTGCACGAATCCCAAGAAAACTGATAGAAGAAGCATCAACGAACACTTGACAAATCAAAACATTACTAAAAGAGTAAGAAACACCACTCCGCTGGGTAACTCGGCTAACATCCTGCAAACGCACTACTAGTTGATTCCCAAGGTCCTTTGAGGGCCCTAACTTCAATGGCTCTACAACCTTCCAAGCATTTTCCTTGTCTCGCTTGCAGTATTCCCTAGTAACCAAATTAGCTATATAAGATGAGGACAACAAAAATAAATTACTAGGAAGCATAATAAGTACCCAAACTCGACTCCCCTGTATAACATCTCGTCTATCGTAAGAATCGTCAACCTTAGGTAAAAATTGTCTCCCTACGGGGGAATAAGTGTCCATCTTCCTCTTCCTTGTAGCTTCATATAACTCTCCAACAAGTTCCGGTGTGATCCCTAGTTCCTTCTCCTTTACAAGGGGTTCGATGACCTCCAGTTTGGAGCTAGGTGAGTGGTCCTCATAAACACCACTAGACTTGGGTCTAACAACATGTGTTGTAGGGATCGGTGTGGCCATAGGGAGAAAATTTATAGAGGTGGCGAACAATGTCTTTGTTCGTTGTGAATTAAGGCCAGAAGGATACTTGGTGGTGCTATCTCGACTAGAGCAATGTCGAGAAGAAGGAGCAATGATAGTCTTCTTAAAAACTTTCTCATAGACATGAGTAGCATGGTTCAAAGCATCAACAACATGGGTATGGCGAGAGCGCAAGACAAATTCCGCCACATCCGAATTAAGCCCAGCAAGAAACTTAGCAAGTATATAAGCCTCATCATACCTTGTCCCAGAACATTGCATGAGAGCATGAAGATTTTTGTAGTAATCATCAGGAGAGCGAGGACCATGTCTTAGCGTCTCAATCCGTAGCAATGATGTCTGAACGTCAAACTCTTTTCCACGCCTAGCTCGGTGGTGCTCTCTAGAAAGAGTCCTCTCAAAGCATGTATATGAATCACGTCGAGGCTTATGGTGCACGTGATGACTTCCACTATGTCCTTTTCGGTCTCGTCCCAATTGATGAGGATCATTATTTATGTTGACGTCACTAACCTTGTTCTTTGGTGTAGGAGGCAGGTGTCGTAGGATCTCAGCCACATCATCCTCCATCCATCCAATCCGGGTTGCTAGCGCCTTGATCGTAGTGGTACCTCCTCCACCATGCACCATACTAGGTTGGCCTAAATGATGTGACATCATACAAAACAAGCAAACAAGTTAAGTTAGAGAAAATGTAAATCTCTATCTCCCTTTGGTGGACACTCACACTCTCTCACACACTCCGCTTGTGTGTTTAAAGTTTTTGTCTCACTGTAATGTACCCCAGAAAAGAAAGAGACTCGAGAACCTGCAAAATGAGCAAACAATAGATATGATATCAGTTAGTAGCAATAGATATCCTCGGTGTTTGGCTCTCCGCTCCTTACTCTAGATGGTACCCTCCTCTCACTCACCTTTTCCAACACCACTTAGTGCTGCTCTCACCTCTCCTTTTTCTATTGCAATAGGCAACACTCTCAACTCTCTTTTCCCAGTGCAGGGGCATGACGCTCAAGAACCTGAATAATCGCTAGCGGCAACTAGCACCAGCAATAGTAACCAACACCTGAAATCCACCAGGAGAAATAGCAAGCCACGAGTAGTGCTCGTGCCAAAATGATCAATAGCACCCAACGAAACACCAGTACATAATACCAAGAACAAATAAGCTGAATGAGCAATCTTCGAGTACTCAACAAGGGCCTTTCGACGAGTATTTACCAAAACCCGCTATGGTCACTAGGTAATGCAAAACAAGTAATTTAGTCCGAATGAAGGAATGAGATTGCCATGTTAGAGACACAAGGTTTGTATGAGCTCAAAAAGGGAGGTAAGTAATGGCTAGGCTCAGTCGAAAGACAATACTTTGGAAAGTAATGAATCACGTACTACCCAACCATACATTGAAGGTACTCAATGAAATGCCCACTAATTTTACCAATTCTCAACTCCCAGTTATCGAGAACCCAACAAACTGTAGAGTCTTAAACAACAAGTAGATAACCACTCATGCACAATTCCTTCCATGCGATTATAGAAGAATTTCCCCACTTCTTTTTTTAGCTCGGCCTCTATTTTTTTTTTTTGGGTTTCTTTAAAAACCTAATGAACAAAAATTTAATGGCACCCCTTAAGAAATTCATCAGACAACTTTACAACTCATGGAAACCGAAAGGCAACAACCCCTTTTATAAGTAAATGGGAGTAGCCAAATAGGCCATTCAATAACTTCACCAAGTTCACAAAGCTTTATGTGATCCGAGCTCTTCCGACGCATGCTAAATGTTTCAGTCATAAAATGGGCTATATTAGTCCGATGGAGGTTCATGAGTACTTGTTAGAAAGATAATTCGAAGGATACATCTTTTATGAAGACGAAAGTGCCGAAATCATCCAAAAACAGGTCCGAAATCAGCAATAGTTCAACAGTCCGAAATCTGGACAGTTTTCCCGGGGCATTGAATGATGTCGGAATAGATGAGATGTTTCGAAGGGTCTTCATTCAAGGGAACTTGATGATTTTCTACACTTTATGAGGACAACCAACCCTTCATTTTCCAACAAGAGGCTGGCCAAATTTATCCATCAATTTCCGAGAAACTTTTCATCTTTTCCGCCTTTAATTCGTTACTAAATTGTTGTTGTTTTATGCCTATAAAATGGCTAAACCTTTTCCATGAGAAATAAGATTTGAGTTGAGAATTTTTGGAAAAAGTGTGTGTGTCTTGTTGATTTGGTGAGATGCCATTTTGACACCCCATTCCGGAGTGAGAGGCCGAGGAATGGTTCTGTTTGTTTAACTCTTTCCGGTGAGATGCTTGTTAGAGTTGTTCAAACAAAGGCTTGATTTCTCGGGAGTGAGATGCCGACGAGTGAGAGAGCGAGTTTGGTAAATCTATGGGTGAGATGCTCATAGATTTAGCCACCCATATCTTGTTTTTATTTTCCCATAAATCTAGAAAAAAATCCAAATAAAAGAATCACGTGTGTCAAATTTTGTTCTCGTGCTCGGTTGAAGCTTTGTAACTTGTTGGATCGATCCTTTGGGTCGCACCATTTGGTATCAGAGCTAATCCATCAAGTTCACAAAGTTTTCAATCACTTTCATCCACATCCCTCTTCAGAGCCGTCGCGGTTGCAACCATTGAAGTGCACTACGCAGATCCAACGTACAGGGGCGTATCGTACCTTTTTGGAAAAGCAATGCAGATTGGAGAGTCTTCGCGGGATCAACCATCAAGATATTTTACGTAGATCCAATGTACAGTGGCATAACATTTCTTTTTGGAAGGCAACGCAAGATTCGAAGACGATTCTTTTTCAAAGGTAGGGAGGATGATATGATCCGAGCTCTTCCGACGCATGCTCAATGTTTCAGTCATAAAATTGGCTATATTAATCCGATGGAGGTCCATGAGTACTTGTTCGAAAGCTAATTTGAAGGGCTACATCTTTTATGAAGACCAAAGTACCGAAATCATCCAAGAACAGGTCCGAAATCAGCAATAGTTCAACAGTCCGAAATCTGGACAGTTTTCCCGGGGCATTGAATGATGTTGGAATATATGAGATGTATCGAAGGGTCTTCATTCAAGGGAACTTGATGATTTTCTACACTTTATGAGGACAACCAACCCTTCATTTTCCACCATGAGGCTGGCCAAATTTCTCCATCAATTTCCGAGAAACTTTTCATCTTTTCCGCCTTTAATTCGTTACTAAATTGTTTTGTTTTATGCCTATAAAATGGCTAAACCTTTTCCATGAGAAATAAGATTTGAGTTGAGAATTTTTGGAAAATGTGTGTGTGTCTTGTTGATTTGGTGAGATGCCATTTTGACACCCCATCCGGAGTGAGAGGCCGAGGAATGGTTCCGTTTGTTTAACTCTTTCCGGTGAGATGCTTGTTAGAGTTGTTCAAACAAAGGCTTGATTGCTCGGGAGTGAGATGCCGACGAGTGAGAGAGCGAGTTTGGTAAATCTATGGGTGAGATTCTCATAGATTTAGTCATCCATATCTTGTTTTTATTTTCCCATAAATCTAGAAAAAATCCAAATAAAATAGTCACATGTGTCAAATTTTGTTCTCGTGCTCGGTTGAAGCTTTGTAACTAATTGGATCGATCCATTGGGTCACATCATTGCGGATCCTAGGCAGCGGAGGAATCTCACGGCAGAAGTCAACAACAGATTACCCGATCTCGACTAGGGTTAGTCGACAGAAGATCGGACAAGTCGAAACAAGCAAGCAGCAGCTCCCGGGTTTTACTCGATATCGAGTAAATTTCTTCGATGTCGAGGAAACTTTGGTCGACGTCGGGTACCTGCAAAAACTAGAAGCTACAGCGATCTTTGTCTATCGAATGTCAGAAGTCGATGTCGACTAGTTTTGGTCGAGATCGAGGAAGGCATACACTTTAAAACGAAATAAAATAAAGAACAAGGATTTTCGAGATAAACTATGTATGAAAGAAAACTTCCAAGATAGGGGTTTGCAACGACAATAACCAAGCATGCATAAGGCAAGATAAATAACAGTAATCATGCAAATCGCATCGAAGGATCAAGCTTTCGCCTTTTCCAACAATTAGATAACTCTTTCAAGAAATCCTAATTGTATCTACCGAATTTAGGTTTACAATCAAAGTTGTTAGCATGGATCCCCATTGAATGGGTAATAAACACATAAAAGATAGTAAATGCTCAAAACATGATAAAAGTCGTATCTTTACCTCAAACACGCATGGCTATCATCGGGCTCACCCCAACCCTAGAAGTAGGTGGACTACTCACGCCTCATCGCAATCGCAGACATCGTTGATTGAAAAGAAATAACTTGCATTAAACTAAATTCAAAGTCTTTGCAATCCCGGCACTCCAACTTTCATTGAACGCCAAAACCCTAAAACCTTTGAACTCCTAAACTTCTCTGTGGAACTACTTCTCTAGCTTCTGAATTCAATGAATAAAACTCAGCCCTATAGGCTTTATTTATAGGCTTCCAATCCTTGCTAATCAAGGAAAGAAAGTATATCTAATTTCTAAAGATAAAACTTTAATAAAAGGGAACATTTATCTTAAAAGGAAATATATCTAAAATATCTAAATATCTTCATGTGGTAGGTAAATCTCTTTTCCTTGGCAAGATCTTGATAAATTCGGATAGATTTGGACTTCCTTCGAGCCCAAGCAAGCCAACTCATCTCGGATTAGCCCAACAACATCGAGGAATTTCCTTGACATCAAGGAAAATATGTCGTCGACTTTGCTGGCCTGGTTTTCTCGAGCAACCTCTTCCCGACTTGGCTCGGACATGTGGTCCTAGCTTGGTCGATATCGAGGAATTTCCTCGATATCGAGGAGTTCTGTCGTCGGTCTCGGCTTGTCTGGCTAACTCGAGTAGCCTCTCCTCGGATCCTCGATCGGGTGTTGCTGCTGGGTTTAGTCGATATCGAGGAATTTCCTCGACGTCGAGTAAACTTGTCACTCGAGTTGTCTTGCTCCTCTTCTCGGCTTCTCAATCAGCTCTTCTCAACCAGGCTTTGCTCACACTTCTTTGTCGATATCGATGAGTTTTCCTCGAAATCGAGTAACTCATGCCTTCCGTTTTCTCTTCTTGGTTTTGTCCCAAAATGGCTCCAAATTATGTAATATTAAACTAAAACTTATGTAGACCTCTATTTCTTGCAAATAAGCATATATTACATAATTTCGACATATTCCCAGCCCGAAATATGCAAAGTGTATAGAATAAGGAGCTAAAATGTGCATTTCAACATGGCTATTTTAGTGGACATCAAATTCAAATGGATAGACGTTCTGTTTCATGTGTGAAAGTTCATGTAGTTATGAAATTTGATTTGCATCGAATGACATATCCAAATTCAAATGATCATGATGTTACATTATAAAGCAAGTAGTTTCTGTTTCGTGTGCTTGAATTTCTTGCTTCAAAGTGAAGAGAGATAATTTATGTTATTTTCAATTTATTCGCGTGTGGTTAATTCAAATGGATAGATGTTATGTTTCATGTGTGAAAGTTCTTGTAGTTATGAAATTTGATTTTCGTCGAATGACATATCCAATATAATGAACAGAAACCATTCAAATCTTTGTATCTGATAGATGGTTTTGAATTTGATCATGATGGTAGATTATAAATCAATTGTCAATTACATTCCCATTTTTTGTTATTTGTCCTTTATGAAGCTTTGAGATTAGATTATAAATGAAGGGTCTACTACATATCCAATATAATGCATAGAAACTCTTTGAATCTTAGTGTCTAATACATTCCTAATTTTTTTTTGATATGTACCTTATGAAGCTTTGATGCAAGCAATCCTATGTTTGGAGTCCTCACACGGGTTATTCACTCCCATTTTGATGGCCCCTACATACGGTGGAGAGATGTTCCTGCCACCACCTTGGAGTTATGGTGGGAAATGTTCAAGGTATAAAACAATTCAATAAGAATTTAACTTTGATTAATTAGATGTATGTCTGAATAAATAATGCCCCTAGTTAATATGTTTGTTCAATATATTTCGGCACGAGCAACTTGGGATGAAACTGTATTCCCATAGTCAGAAGTTCGCAAAGCATTCAACACTAAGGGAGGGCATCACCTAAGGAACGTCTTCGGGAAGGCTCGCACGGGGAGAACAAAGAAAAAGCCTTCGTGGGTGAAGCAAGTCATATGGGTCAAAATGTGTGAGAGATGGAAAAAGGAGGACATATTTCTACACCAATATGAGGTGAACAAGCAAAACAGAGCTGTAGCAATAGAGAAGGGCACACCAATTTTCAGTGGTGGTTCGGTTTCCACAACTGTAATCAAGAAGCGACTGGTATGCACACCTTAGCTCTCCTTTGACATTATTTTGTTTACCATTTACTCTCTATTCAGTGTATATGTCTATTTAATTAAACTAATACAATTTTTTCCAAAGAGGGAGGAGCTTGGAAAAGATCACACACCAAAGGAAACATTTGAATGGTGTTATAGAAAAAAAGATGGTTCTTGGGCGGGCGCTCAGTGCCAAGAAACTGTGGTAAGTTAGTATTTGAAGTTACCCTTTAACTACTTAATGCCTTTGATTATGTGATGTGCATGATTTGAACTGGGACTTTTATGCCTTAGAAATTCAAATGTGCATTCAACTGTTCTTCATTCTGGTATTGGTTATGTGAAGTGGTCTTTTATATCTTGCTTTTGGTATTGGGTATGGATTGGTTTTGGTTTTGGTTTTGGTGTTCTTTACTCATGTGTTGGGATCTGTAGTTTTAATTTCTATATCTTGCTTTTGGTATTGGTTATGGATCTGTTGTTACAAGTGTTTATGTGTTGTGGTCTTTTATATCTTGTTTTTGGTATTGGTTACGGATTGGTTTTGGTTTTGGTGTTCTTCACTCTTGTGTTGTGATCTGTTATAATTTATGTATTAGTTTTGGTTTTTCCCTAGCTTTTTCTTCTGTTCATATGCTGAGTTCCTATGTTCATTTACTTTTATTTCTTTTCTTTTCCTATGTCTAGTTCGGTTCCTATGTTCATTTCTTTCCATTTTTCTATTGTTGGGATCTTGTATTTTCAGTTTTTGGTTTTGCTGTTCTGAGCTTGCTTTTTGGTTTTCATTTTTGTTTTTGTGTTCTAAGTTGTTGAAATTCATTTTCTTTCCACTTCTATGACAAGTATGACCAGTTGCTTGAGGATGAAATCTTAGATGATGAAGCTGTCTCAGAGGATAGATCCCATTCGGTTGACACGAACGCTCTTTTGCTCAAGGCAACAGGTGGTGCGAAGAAAGGTCGGGTTGTGGGCATGGGATCTGAGTCTCAACCTATCCTGCAGTCAGCAGATTGCACACAAACTGGTGCCCAGAGTTCTACAGCTGGTGTTAGTGGCAGTTTGAAGGAGTACATGATGTCTGAACTGTCGACCATCAAGGAAGACTTGAGGAAAGAAATGGCGGATTTGGGGGATCAAGTGCAGACACATGTGGCCACGAACCTCAGAGAAGAAATGTCTTCCTTTGGAGATCAAGTGCAGACACATGTGCAGTATGTGGTGGTGGTTTGGACTGTTTTATTTTGGTTAACAAAACTGTTGGGAGGTATATATTTTGGATTGTCGAACTATGTGGACAAGCTTGGTACGTACGTGTGTGTACGTACGTGTATGTCGTAGAAAAGTTATGTGGACAAGCTAGCTAAAACTGTGGACAAGCTAGGTAGGACAATTATGTGAATGGTGTTTCGTTTTGGTTATGCACATGCAGTAACTATGACATTATGATTTAATCATATCTTCCATATCATATATGCAATGCATAAAAATATGGGAATAAAAAATGTGAAATAAAATTACAAATTAAATGGAACCCATCAATCACGACTTTAGCCTCAAAAGTAGCAATGATACGAGACCTAGCGTTAGCAACAACCCTAGCAACAACATTAACAACCATAGCAACAACCCCAGCAACAACATTACCAACGAAATAAGCAACGAAAGTAGCAACCACAATAGCCATGGAATCAACCACGGCATTAGCCACGACCCAGCCACGGAATCAGACACGCATCCAGACCGATGGCCTATTTGCAGCAACGAAACCATCAACGAAATTGGCAACGACCGTAGCAACAAATTCAACAATGGCCTCATTCTGAAGCTGAATTCGTTGCCTCATCCACGACATTTAAATGTCCATAACTAGCAACGGAATTAGCCACGACCTGACAATTAGTTGCTAAATGCATTGCTAAACAGCCGTTGCTATTAGTCACGAGGCATATAGCTATAGAAGGCCTACCCGTGGCTATTTCCGTGGCTAAACCGGTTAGCCAAGGCCATTTGTGGCCAATGCCGTTGCCATTTTCCGTAGCTATTTCCTGCGTTTTTAGTAGTGTATATATATATATATATATATATATATATATATATATATATATATATATATATATATATATATATATATATATATATATATATATATATTCCACCCGTTGAGTAAAAATATGCCATGTTATTATTTTTTCATATTTTTTAAGAAAAACAAATAGAAATACACTTAGCATCATTAACAGTCTCATGACTAGATGCTACTGTTTTGGAGAGATTGAGATGATTATATCTGACTGTCTCCTTTTTTTCCACCGATTTTAGGACTTTGAGATTCATTATATTTTTAGGGAAGGTAATTGTGCCACTGATCGACTTTCTCATCTTTCATATCCTTTCTCTGGTATATCTCTACCTTCTGACGCTGCCCATCCTCCGGGATGCCCTTTGCTAGTTACTTCCTGCAACTACCAAATTCCTTTATGTTAAAAAAAAACTAGAAATACACTTATATCTTTAACAATGAATTTATTTTTCATGTACTTTTTTAAAACTAAAACTAACAATTCTCTAATTATTATAAGTGTAATTTTGTAAAGTGAGCATTAAAATACCTGAAATGACATCATTTTATTAACATAATTCACTATTTAAAATGACATATTTTGTTTAACGGATAAAATATTTTCATCTTATTGATTAATATGATTTTATTACATTGAATTAGTTTCCAAAAATATAGAGGTTAGACCGAGATGGAAAACATTCAAATGAAGGATACATGACCTTAAACCCTAGCCTTATTAATTATAAACATTGAAATATAAATTCTCATATGAAAATGTACTAGTATAGATTCCTTCCATTGTGCGGAGAATATGTTGATACAATACTATAAACAATCCAGATATATTCCAATAAAAAATAATAATAATTTTTCCATCAAAATATAATATAGATATAAATAAAATTATTTCGACGGATTATATATAATATAAATATCTTTTATTTAGATTTTCTCAAAATATAAATAAAATTCACATTTATAAGGTAAATTTTTTTTTTTTCATCTCTTATCATTTAATAAGTAGATGATTTTTAGAATATTTTAATATTATTTTTATTATTAAATATGCAGTATATCTTTATTACAATAGTTTACTAAAATATCTATACACCAATGGATTGTGGCTACATATTATGACAACATAATATTTTAATAATATATTTTGGCTCCAAAATAAATAATATAGATATAAATAAAATAGCAATTTTAAATAATTAATTTAGATATAAATAATTCTTTTCACCAAAAAATCTCTAGATATCAATTAATATTTTTTATAAGTATGGTTTGGAATACTTTTGATTTATATTTGTATCAATTAGCTAATATATATACATATGTGTATGTGTGTATGTGTATGTGTAGAGAGAGAGAGTGTGTGTCTGTGTGTATAATGGGAGATTGAAAGGTATCTCACAGGTAATATATATATATATATATATATATATATATATATATATATATATATATATATATATATATATATATATATATATATATATATATATATATATATATAAAATTAGGTAAGAATTCGAAGGTCAGACAGGTATGACTCTTCGAGAGGCCGACAAAGTCGGCAGACGGCGAACTGTCGAATAAAACACCTCAACAACAGAAATACAGATAAAGTGAAATGAAACAAGAAAAAATAAACTCTACAAACAAAACGCCCCCTAAAGACCAGCACCTAAAAGGCTGAGGAAGCCACCAAAGAACGAAGCCAAGCACCACCGAACTGTAGCACCGTGGGCCAGCGGTACAGCAGGACTCTAACGTGTGGGTAGTGTAGACGAACTCCAAGGAAACTATATCCCGGATACGGAGTCGCCCTGAGCCGCTGAGCGCACCACCTCGACCAAAGCCAGACCCGACAAACCGCTAAAAACGTCGGAAGCAGAGTCGCAAACTGCTCGAACAAACCTCTAAAAAAATGTCACCTACAAAAACATCGACAAGCC
This sequence comes from Persicaria tinctoria, assembly GCA_037127255.1. Classification (NCBI taxonomy): domain Eukaryota; kingdom Viridiplantae; phylum Streptophyta; class Magnoliopsida; order Caryophyllales; family Polygonaceae; genus Persicaria; species Persicaria tinctoria. The sequence continues at coordinate 37,264,596 of JBANSL010000003.1, read as the reverse complement.
CTTAAGGGATTTACTCAAAACCCTTTCGGGTGGGTATTGCACTCAAGCCCTTTCGGGATTTAGATAGAGCCTTTTCGGGCCAATAATCATTATTATTATTTTTATAATAATTATTTATTATATTAATATAAAACCATTTCCGCAAAATTGAGTCCGAAGGACCCAAACTTGGGCCCGAAGGACCCAATCTTTAGGCCCAAGCCAAAATACTTGGGCCCAAAGGACTTGCACCCGGGCCAATCAGACATCAATCCATGCATGGAGGAACTACACAGTGCCAAGACTGTCGGCAAGCACAACGTCGACCAAGCAGAGGGCGAAGGGGGGAGCAGCACCGACACCCACGACCCGCCGACGACGGCACTAGGCCCAGCCCTCGCTGGCAGCAGCGAGAGGTTGACACAAAAGGATAATCGGCAAGAACCCACCGGCGAGAGAGAGGGAAACGCCGGGAGGAGCAAGCCAGTGATTGGAAGGAGGGAAACTCAAGGAGAGGCATCGACTCCCCGATTGGAGAGGAGGATGGAGGGGTGGGAAGGAGGAGACTTAAGCCAAGGGGAAGAGGGAGGCAGCGAAAAGCGATCCACCGCCAAACCATCAACCCCGAGACCCAGAACGTCCAGAAATAGATTGACGAGAAAGCGTAGCCGGGCACCCGAAAGAGAGCACCGACAGGCCTCTGGACTCGGAAAGGAAGTGCTCCGACAGTCCGATCGGCAAAAGGGAGACCCACCACGCCACACCGCATCGAGGTAAGAGAATCAACAGCACAATTGAACCCAAACAACCAAACTAGACAAGAGGAAGAAGGATTGACACAATAACCACACAAAACCCCCAATTACCATGGGCATCTCACGAAGGAGTGTAGACAAAGTAGAAACCCTCTAACAATTGCAACAAAAATTCACAATCAAGTGATGGATCAAAGGGCGGAAGCCCTGGTTTCACAAAGAGGCATAAAAGCCTTCTTTCACAAAGAGAGAGAGAGAGAGAGAGAGAGAGAGAGAGGCTCTGAGCAAAGTTTTTACTCTCTTTTCGTTATCTTGTATCTCATAGGTAATATGACTAAGAAGATAATTTATGTATTGGCCGGTAACTTATACAATTTTTTATAGAATTTTTTTGCAAAATAGGCACTTTATATTATTTGGACGTTTTTAAAAAATGGTCGCGTGTTTGGACAATTTAGCAAAATGGCCCCTATATATACATATTTTCGCTTTTTACGGACAGTTTTTCCTGTTTCCGAGAAAATCGATTTCCTCCTCTTTCGAACTCTCTCTTTGCTCGAAGTTTTTCATCTTGCGTTCCCTGGCTTTGTTCGTTGTTCGTTTTCCGGCTTGGTGCTTTTTCCGGCTTGATTCGCTCAATTGTTCTTCCTTGCTTCGCTAAAGTTCGGAGTTTTCGTCGTTTACTTCAATGTCGTCATCCAGCAGCTCAGGTATAAATTTGGGGGATTTTTGCGAAATTTGTCGTGCTAGGGTTTTGGATTAAGTTTTTTTATGTTGATTTTATTGTTTTTTCATTATAATATTGACAATCTATGGTTAAATCGATGCTTTATATGCATACTTATGTGCATTTTTTAGTAGTTTCCGTAGTTTATGCAAGTTGCATATGTAAATTCGTTGATTTTAACTGTTTCTTTTCGTCAATTTTGCGGTGTGGCACTTTGTAAGTGCCTTTTAGTGTTCTTCGTGTATGTGAATCTGTTTTCCATGCTTTGGATTGTTTGTGTTGATGGTAGTGTACTTATCTGCTGCTATGTTCATGTGTATGGGGCTGACACTGTCTGTTTTTGTGTTAGTTTATTGTAGTTCCAACAATGTCTGTGTTTGGATTTGGTATTTTGTGTTGTGTTTATGTTATTTTACTATGTCTTTGTAACATTTTATTGTTATTGTTTATGGTTGTTTGTGTCATCACAGATTCTGTTACTGTATATTTACATTGTTCTGTATGTTGTTTTTTGCAGGAGCTCAATCTTCTGATTCATCCACCTCTTATCCTGGTTCTGATGCAAGTTTTTTTTTGATGAGCAAGTTGTAGTTTTTTCTTAATCTGATGGTTGTTTTTGTGCTTAATTGTCTGTTATTGATTAGGGTTTGGAATATTGCATGCATGTTTCTGAGCGATTTCGTTGTAGATCCAACATATATTCATATCCTTCTGTATGTGATCTGATCAAGGAGCATTTGTGTCCTTCTCACTACAATACTCTGCTAAAAAGTTGCCTTGGATGGGTGTTGACGCAAGGCACCAAAATGGTTACCAATTTTCAGCTTATGCATCAAATGGTGCTCCGTCAAGTACAAACACAAAAAGAGAATGAGTTGTGGTTTAAAGTTGGTGGACATCTTGCACGTTTTTCAATTGCTGAGTTTCATGTCATTACAGGCCTTCATTGTGAAGACCGTGTTTGTAATATCCCAAAGAAAGTGTCAATATTTGAATTTTTTGGGCAGAAGAAAATGACTCATGATGAGTTACTTGATCGTTTCATATCTGAGAAAAAGAAGTCTAAGAAGAATTTTATTATGGAAAAATTGTTGCAGATTGAGAGGTTAATTGTATATAGGAGGTCAGCAGTTGTAAGTGCACAATTCTTATATCTTGCGTGCAACGAGAAGGAGTTTGAAGTATATCCTTGGGGTAGAGAGTCATACACCCGTTTGTTGAAGTCATTGAAGAGTTCTTCTGTTGTAGATCGGAATGGGGTTAGGGGTTCTTATCAAATGTATGGGTATTGCCTTGCATTCCAGGTATTGTGCTTTAGTTTTTGCATGTCTTATGTCATCATTTTTTTGTCTGTGTCAGCACAACTTTAATGCTTATGTGAGCATTATTTAAATATTATTTTGTAGTGTCATAACGAGTTTTGTTTTGTAACAGACTTGTATATTAGAAGCTTTCCCAGCTATCTCTGTTAATTTTGACTGTAATTTTAAGATGCCTGATAGAGATCCATACTTGTTGCACTGGCAATGTGATTATAGCCAAGTATACGCTGAAGATGAGATGTTCTTTCATGGCGATTTAGTAATAATTTTATATTTTCTCTCAGTAATAACATTTTTATTTGATGCATCTTTGGGTTTTTATTCTGATACATGCATTTTGTCCAGACTCCGTTGTTCCCTATTTATGGGGAGTTTGCACGCACCGAAAGGATGGCGTTTGCTAATGAAAAAGCTGATGTTGTAGTTGATCCAGTAGTTGATGCACCAGTTGAAGAAATAGTTTATGGACCTGGTGATGGGACTTTGTATGAGAGTCGTCGTGTTCGTAGAAGGGCATATGAAGCTAAGTTTTCAAACAGGGCTCTCCAGGTTGAGGATGAAGAAGCTAATGTCTTGCAGAAACATGATGAAGGCGAGACCTCAAAGAAGAAGACACATGTGAAGAGAGGCAAGGCTGCTAGAAAGAAACAGGATGGTAAGTCCTTTGAAATTGCTTTTGAAGTTTTCCCTGAGGGGGATAAAGAAGATGTAGGGACCTCAAAGAAGAGGAAATCTTCCACTAGAGGGATGGGTGGTAAAAAGAAACAGAAGGTGGAGTCCAGCAATATCTCTGAGGAACGTGTTCTCCTGAGGAGGGGTCGTTCTGCAAGTCGTGTTCTATTCAATCCATACATTGCTTTAGACCGTAAAAAATCTATCAAGAGTGATGTAAAGACCCCTCGACAGAAGGCTTCAGCAGTGAGGACACGTGGTAGAGTTATTTCTTCTAAGGACGTGAAGAGAGTTACTGATGACACAGATTTGCATAAGGAGGTTGATGTGGTTGCTTCACCTTCCAAGAGATGTCGGTTGGGTAGTGATTCATGTGATCTATTAGAAGATGATGTCCCGCTGAATATTGTCTATCAACGAAGGTATAAGGTGAAGAAGAACGGTGGTGTGGGTAGTGGTAGGCCAGTATATGATAGTACTGTTGACAAGTCTTTTGTTATTCCTTCAGTTCCTGTTGTTGATACTGAGAGTGCCCATGTAGTGGAGCCCGTAGATATTCATGTTGCACTCTCTACATGTGATTGTGAAGTCAGTGTTGGTGATGACAAGGGTGAAGATTTTATTGCCGACACCCATTCTTCCAAATCTTGTGGTGAAGTTCCTGTTTGCGATGGCAATGTTGATGTTTTTACCGCTGACACCCATTCCCCTAAATCCGATAAATTGGATGCTTGTCAAACTGCGAGGCTATATGTTTTGGCCGAGCTTGCAGATGTCATTGATTGTGGTGACACCGTTGAAGGAATCGAGACACCTTCTGGTGACAGTGATGGAGAGGGTGATGTACTGACCCCTTCTGTGCAGAGGTCACCCCTGGGGAGTGTTGAAGCACATGATTTTGTTGATGGGCGGTCTGTGCTTGGGAAAACATCTGCTGCTTGTGAAAATGAAGATGTTAGCATTTCAAGTGATGAAGCTCATAAAATAGCAGTGTCATCAGAGAAAGTGGAAGATATTGAAGATGTTTCTCCTCAAATGGATGCTAACGATGATTCAACTTGTGAGTTGCCTCCAAAAACGCATGGTGATGCTTTTTCTTCGTCTCTCCCATCTCATCCTGACTGGGTGAAGGAGATTTTTAGGAGGATTGAGAAGCTTGAAGAGGTCCCTAAAATTATGCATCTGTTGTGTGCGAGGGTTGATGCAATTGAAACAAAGATTGTTGAGTTGAATGGGAGCTTTCGAGCTTTGTTTGAGAGGTTGCAGTCAAACCCTGTCAAGCCTAATGTTAAGGACACTTTTGCAAAAGTTGATGATGAAAGTGTTAGTGATGCTAAGTGTCAGGACACACCTGTGAAGGCTGATGATAAGCACATTGCTGGTAAGTCTGCGAGATCTCCTGCGATAGTTGATGATGAAAGCGCCAATGGTGGTAAGTGCAAGGGCACACCTATGAAGGCTGATGATAAGCACATTGCTGGTAAGCCTGCGAGCTCTCCTGCGATAGTTGATGGTGAACATGTCAGGGGTGGTAAGTCCCAGGGCACACCTGTGAAGGCTGATGATAAGCACGTTACTGGCAAGCCTGACGGCACTCCTGCGAGAGGTGATGATGAACGTGTCAGTGGTGATGAACCCCAGGCCACACCTCTGAAGGTTGTTGTTGAAGATGTGAACAAAATTTTGAATGATGTTGTGTTTGATCTTCAGCAGTCTTTCCTTGATGAGGAGTTAACACTACAACAATTAAGACTTTTTGTAGCGGTTCAAAACCGCCACAATAGGCCTATTGTGGCGGTTTTGAACCGCTTTTGTTGCTCGAGTTGCATTAGACCTATTGTGGCGGTTTTACTATCTACTGTGGCGGTTTATTACAAATGCTAAAAACCGCCACAATAGGTATAAAACCGCCACAAAAGAATATCTATTGTAGCGGTTTTCAAAGCTATTGTAGCGATTTTATATCTATTGTGGCGGTTTTCAAAGCTATTGTAGCGGATTTTATTCTATTGTGGCGGTTTTTTATTCACCAAAATTAAAAAAAAATAAAACTAGAGTTTTTAGCTCGGGTTCTTTAGACCCGAGCTAAAAAGTCCATTTTTTTAGAAAAAAAAAGAAATAGTAGAATGCACACCCAAGCATATATATTTCAGGCCAAAACAGAAAGATGATGAATTCCTTTGTTGATATGTACAAAACCAGAATCTGTCAACACCAAAGAACTTTAATCATAAACCTTGTTTAAAATACACCAGCAATATGATATATTGGAACCTTCCATCAGTTATTGCACTTCCAGACAAATATTAAGATGGTTTGTTGTACAGGGTCATGTGAAGCTCTTTGCAACCCAAATGGATCACTTGTGGAGCTTGGTTGACACCCCACTCCAAATAAGCCAACAAGGTTGTCTAATCTGCCAAAAAATAAATAAATTAAATCAACACCTTAGGCCAAGATTTAAAAGAACAAATTTTAACACATCAAAATTGCTTAAATCTAGGCCAAGCCTTCTTTAGAGGTTCAATATTACTTAAATCGATCAAAAAGCCAGCAAATCCATCACAACCAAATTCTCTAATTAAAGTAGTCTACTACTAAAATTCTTCTGCTAATTTAATTTTACATAGGCCTAAAGCCAAATTCTACTGCTAAAATTCTACTCCTAATTTAATTTTACACAGCCAAACTCACAACAAATCTATTGCTAAAATTCTACATAGGCTTACATGAAAAAGTATTCATCACTAAAACTCAATAAAATCAAGATAAACAGCAAAGCTAAAATTGAATAAAATTCTACATAGGCTTACATAAACCATTTCAAAGATAAAGCACAGCTAAATAAAATCAAGAGGTTCATCTCATAGCATATTCGTCACTAAAACTGTACTAGATAACTAGTTTTCCATAGACCCTTTTTTTTTTGCTTAAAAGGAATTACAAGAGATTCATCTCAAAACATATTCATCACTAAAATTGTACTCGGTATGTGAATTCAGTCCATTTTAGCATGTCCACGCTTGGATCATTTACACTCAGTAAATGAGGAGTGGTGTTTAGGAATAAAACTTTAGAAAAAACAGCATACATGAACTCAATTTATCCGATTATCAATGAAATGCATTTTGGATGATATACAAAGCAAAGGATAATATATACCAGAATCAAACAAAACCAAGAAAGATTGAACAAGAAGAGATTCTTACCGGCGGCACCGATGACTAGGACGCGAACTGGTTCCTTGGCCATGGCTTCCAGGGAGATCCAATCGGGTTAGAAAAGAAGACAGGATTATAATCTATTGCAGGCAGCATGTCTCTTCCCCTTAGGTGCAACACTGTATCTTCAATTTGGGAAACCTAAAAGTTCAAGAACTTGTCATACAAACACTTGAATAGGGCTGGGTAAGTAAAGAAAGGACAAGAATTTGGAATAATATAATGATTAACTATACTAGTAAATGACAAGGAAACAAGTGAGCACTAACATGAGGTCCATACTTGTGATTTGTGAACGACGGATCAAATTGATCTCATCTTTTGAAAGAGAGGATCTTGTCAGCATAGATCTTGTCAGTTTGATGCCTTTTAGTACTTTCCCTCTTTGGTCCATCGTCCTTGTAAGATTTACCTTCTAAAGCATAAAGTTTTAAGTTGTTTGGAGAATGATTCCTGTTTTTATCAAGAAGAAGAAATGTCAGAAAGTGGACTAAAACTGATTTTAACTAAAAGGTAATCAAACACCTAATAAGAACTCTTTAAAATAAAGAGAGGGCCAGCATGACTCCATAGCAACTGATTAATAGATTCATGATTATTATGTAATGTAAAAATATAGAAAAAATAATTCTACAAGGATAGATTAATTACTCCTATGAAGTACGATAACAATTTTCCACTATCATCAACTATAACAAAATATTTGTGGTGTTTTTCCATAACCTATATGTAAATTGCATAACAATTTACATGGTTGAGCTTTCAGGCACCATCTCCAAAGATAAAGATGATTTTGTGGACATTTCTTGTTGTTGTCGTATAGCCAAGAGTTGAGATATGTGTTTTCAACGTAATCGAAGACTAACTAGATAGCATCCCAGTCTTCTGGGTCTATGCAGAAATATTTAGCTTGACCAAGCTGCCATGATTTACATTTAAAAGAATGAAGGAATGATAAGCTGAATAATGACGTAGATTGTCGTACAGGGTCATATGAAGCTGATCCACTTATTAAGGCATATGTTTTGGCCGAAATCCTTGTATTGACGTAGATTAAGAATTCAAACTGGAATGCTTTCACTGGCATCTAGTGTATGGTTACTCAAGGAATGCAAATTTCATGAATGTCCGAAACGAAATGCTACCAAAGAACATCCAAATCACTTAGATTAACCCAGAAAAAAGGAATGATAAGCTGAATAATGAGCACAAAAGTAAAGTACTGTATTTGAAAAGATGAATTAAGAAATTTGGAAGATTTTATACCATCTGCAGAATCTAAAGTTCTCCATATGCATTCCAACCCAGCTTCTTGATTGCAAAAAACAGCCCTTCAATACATGCTTTAAAAACAGATCCTTCAATCAAAAACTTGCCATTAAACCCATTAGTTGCATCCTGTAAATCTTCAATCTTAAAACTCTATACTTATCCAAAGTTACTTACAAATCAGCCAGAAAATTGACATCCAAATCGTCCCGAGACCCTTTCCCTTCTACTCCGGTTCCCACATCCATACCCCACTCTTTCATATCTGGCTTTCGTTCAATAGACCACCTTCTAAACACCCTCTCTCTATATCCCCCAAAATCAATGATCACACATACAAAAACACACACACAAAAAAAACCCACTAAAACACATTAAAAAAAGTCTCTACACATGCATAGCCAAGTTCACATTATGACATTAGCAATGGGAAATCACAACCAATTAGCACATAAGCAACATCACAAGGAGAAACATGATTACCCAAATTGACATATTTCTCGTATAATCTGAAGTTTTCATGATCAAACAAGGTAAAAAGAAAATTCATTAGGTATAAATCTGTTTTATTTGTTTAACCTTTAGGTCTCGATCCACAAATGTTAAGTTTCGGATTTAAATCGAATTGGTAATAGAAAACTATAAAGAACTCACAAACAAACAAACAATAAACATACAAATTCAAACCCTAGAAATAAAGAACGGAAAATCCTACAAAGGTCGATTGGATTGAGACCTGAAATCGACCGAATACATTACAAAAAAGAAAATCCAAACCCTAGAAAGAAATAAACAGAAAAATCATACAAAGATGGAATGGATTGAGACCTGAATAGAGGACGAAAGTGGCGGTAGACATTACAGCAGCGAGAAGAGTCCTCCCAAGTATACTAGGGAGGGTTTGATTTTGAGAGAAAGGTCTGCGCAAAGAGGGACACAGATCGAAAGCTATCAGATCGAACGCTATCAGTTCCCCTTCTTCGATCGAAAGCTATCAGTTCCGCTTCTTCGATCGAAAGCTATCAGGGGCGGTTTCTTTCACGATTCTTCAGTCGTTCATTCTCGTTCGCCCTCTTCGAACTATGCGAGAAACACGCCTGAGTACAATCGACAGGAATATGTATTTTATTTTATTTTTTTAAAAATAAAAATTCAGAACCGCTTCTATAGGGTTGAAAAAAACGCTTTTTATAAAACCGCTTCATTAGCCTATTGAACCGCTACAGTAGAGTAATTTAAACCGCCACAATAGCTACTTTACCCAAAAGTGTCAAATACACTCACAAAACCGCCACGTGAACCGCCACAATAGATAAAACCGCCACAAAAACCGCTTCAGAAGAACAACCGCTGCAATTGAATGTTACAATAGACCTTAATTGTAGTAGTGTAATGTTAAAATCATCTCCCGCTTCTGGTAAAGTTGTGCACGTGTCTTTGCCATCAGTACGTACTAAGGTTCCAAGAGTGGGTAAGGATTCTCCAATTGTTGTTGTTGACACCGAATTTAAGGTTCTTGGAGATGAGGTTGGGATTCCAGCAACTTCAGCTGAAGTGCCTCAATCTACAAAGTGTGAAGGCGAAGGCGCTGGTGGTAAAGTTGCCGGAGTTACGGTTGACCCATCCCTGGAAAAGTACATTTGTCTGTCTGACAATGATGATGACAAGGGTGCAGGTGTTGATTGGGATTCGGTCGCCAAGGATCCTGCAATCCAAATCGAAGTTGACCAACAAAAGGCTTCCAATCTTATCCCATCAAGCAGTACATTCCTGTATCGTCCAGTTGAGGAAGTGAAGAAAGTGAGGATGTCAAAGCATGCCCCTAAGAAATCATTGATCAGCTCGGAAGATCATTAATTTATTTATGGACTCGTAAAGAAGTAAAGGTATGCTTTATTTTTATGTTTAGTATTTTGTATGAAATGGTGTTGTTATTGTATTAGTTATAGCATCTCATGCTATATATTTTTTTTTTCGCTTTGTGTAATCTTTGGTAGGAATTTTTCCGTTGCTGGTCCAATCTCAAGGTTTGATAAAATGTTTTTCCAGCACATTTTATTGAAGAATATGTGGTTTGATTGTCAGGTAATAACTGGTTGTATTTCTGCAGTATATATACATATATATATATATATATATATATATATATATATATATATATATATATATATATATATATATATATATATATATATATATATATATATATATATATATATATATATATCTGTGTGTGTGTGTGTGTGGATTAGATTTTATTGTATTAGTTGATTGTTGAATTCACTTTTTTATTACTTTTTTTAGCATCTAGAAGCAGGTTTGATTCACATTAGGAAGCGCATTCATGAGAACCCTGTCAAGTATCGAGATGTTCTTGTTCTTGATTGGCTATTTTACCTAAAGTACCTTCCTGATTATGCTTCAAGTTATCGGGAAGACATAACTCTTGAAGCCAAAACCGAGGAGTATTTTGTCGGTACGTGCCCTGCTGATTATGGGAAGCCATGGGTATGTGTAAAGAAAATCTACACAATTTTCAACGTGATAAACAAGCACTGGGTGGCGTTGGAGATTAAAATTGAGGATAGGGTAATCAGCGTGTTCGATTGCAATGTCGCTGTTTTTAAGGAAGGTGTTCTTGAAGAACAATTGCAACCATTTGCTAGTTGGCTCCCAATTCATTTGGCAAAGGCTGGGCTATTTGAAAACTTCGATTCCTCTCCTTTCCAGCTATACATGGTTCCTGGGTTAATGCATGATTCTACCGGGTATGTATTTGTTATCTTGTTTTGTTCTTTGGTTACGTTTAGTTACTTGTTATTTATGTTCTTACATTACATTGTTTCTTTTTTTGTCTACAGGGCTTCATGTGGTGTATTTACATTATAAGCGATTGAAGCTTCTGTATTTGGGGAAGATGTTAAAATTTTCAACAACGAAAAGATCTTTCGTTTCAGAGAACTCATGTGTGCAGATCTGATCAAAGAAACTTGGAGTTTTAAATTTTAAAACCAGTGGTTAGATAGGTTGTTGTTGTGTAAATGGGGAAGTTTGGATGTAATCTGACAAATTAAGTGCTCAAAATAGATAAGTGAACATTATGGGCTGACACCAGGTGCCTAAATACGAAAATAGCGGTGACACTGATGTTAGTTTCAAGCAGTGTTGAGACTATTGTTGTATTTTGCTTAACAATAGGTTAAATTTTGCACAAAAATTGATCTTTGTGAATTTGTGCCCAATATGATCCTATTTTTTACGATGCTGTCTTATTTATGGTCATCGTTAGTGATAACTCCCTCCCTTGATGAAAATCGGAATAAACGTTTCAAAGGCCTTGTCATGATATTTGTTTGCATTAATAGTTGATGAAATACAAAACCTGTTTTATAAGTCCGAATACTATTTAATCTTATTATATACTTCCTTTATATTATATATATATGACTAATCTTTCAGGAAGTATTTCGAGATTATATCTTTCATTATGGTACATATTGAGGTGATCCAATTCAAAGAAGATCATGTCTTCAAAGTATCCAAAAATAGAAGATACGGGAGCGCCATGATCTTTACTAGCCGTTGTTGAAGATCCGGTGTTGAAGAACCTCATGCTCCATATTACTTCTATAAAGAAGACAGAATACACAAGTGCTACACGAGCTTTCATTCATTCAAGCAAGATCTGTCTTCCAAGTGTCTCTTTGCTAAGTGCTCACGAAGTTTGTTGTTTGTTTCAAAGCCTTTGAGAGTCACTGTGAGCTTATAGGATATATTCATTTATAGTGTTACTCGAGAATTTATAACTCGGGAAGTTGCACTAGGCTATTGATTTGTGAGAGTAAGAGGATTGTACTAGATAGCTGAGAGAGGTGGGGCTCTTCTAGATTGGTCTAGGACTCCAAGGGAACGTGAGTTGACTAGATTGCAATTCTATAGGAGAGAGGCTTCTCGGTGAGCTATTAGGATCCTAAGCTAAGCGAATCAATAAAGCCTTTTGAATCCTAGGGTTGTGGAAGAACCCTAGGCGGGGACATAGGCCAAGTTCGTGTTGAACCTCGTAAACAATTACTCGTGTCCTTTACTTATTGCTTTACCTTATTTCCGCACTTGGTTCGATTGTCTAACTTTGTGATTCAGGTTTAATCTCAAAGGGTTTTATACGAGCTCCAAAAGTCTTGAGACTTTCTGCGAAAAACGGGCATACTCTATTCAAACCCCCTTCTAGTGTATTTCTATATTACATTGTTTTATATTATGGAACCTTCAATTGGTATCCGAGCTTTACTCACTGTTTTTGATCTAACAATCTTGTGAGTTTTCGATCATGTCTGGTGAAGCAAGCGGAGGATTTGCACAGGGAAGGTCCACAAGCAGACCGCCACTCTTTGTAGGAAACAACTTTGTCCACTGGAGATCTTTGATAAAGATGTTCATCATAGACCAAGATCTAGAGCTTTGGAACATTATAGAAAATGGTCCGAAGATTCCAGAGAAAGATGGACCAAATGATACCAAAGTTGCAAAGAAGGAGTCTGAATACAACCAAGCAGATCTTGAAACCATCTCCAAAAACTACAGGGCTATCAACTCACTTTATTGTGGTCTTAGCACTGATGAGTTTAACCGTATTTCATCTTGTAGGTCAGCTAAAGAGATTTGGGACAAATTGTTCGTCACCTATCAAGGAACGAGCCAAGTGAAAGACACCAAGTTCAGCATCTTCCTTCGAAAGTATGAGCTCTTCAAGATGAAGTCTGATGAGTCAATCAAGGCCATGTTCACACGATTCACAGAAATCACCAACAACCTTGACTCTCTCGACAAGAGCTTTACCAACGTCGAGAAAGTGAGGAAGATATTGAGGTGCCTTCCAAAGGAAAATAGGGTCCAAAAGTAACAGCTATAGAGGTAGCCCAGGACCTCACCAATCTACCCCTTGATGACCTTCTTGGGAAGCTGATCACGCATGAGATGATCCTTAATGAAGACGATGGAGAACTTCCGGCTAGCACTAAGAACTTGGCACTCAAATCTAAGAAGGATGAGCCCAAGGATGGATCTGATTCCGAAGATGAGGATGACGATGAGGATGATCCTTTTGCTCTTATCACAAGATGCCTTGCTAGAATTCTCAAAATGAAGAAGCAATTCAACAACAAGGATGGATCAGAGTCTTCAAACTTTCGAGGTAAGCCTCAATACAACAAGTATGAAAAGAAGACTAAACCGTTGTCTTGTTTTGAATGTGGTGAAACAGATCATCTTGTGAAGGACTTCCCTCAAAAGACAAAGAGCCATCCCAAGAAAGGTGACAAATGGAAGAAGAAAGCCATGGTGGCAACTTGGAGTGATTCCGACTCTGACTCCGACGATGAGAAGGCCAACATTTGTCTTATGGCCTCAGAAGATGAATCCCACGATGAAAAGCTTGAAGCTACTGTAAGAGAACTTATGGAAAGTCCAAAAGAGGTATTATCGGAATTCTTTTCCAATATGATTGCCAATGAAGAGAAGCTTATTGCCCAAACTAACATTCTTATTAAGAGAACTGTGGGCCAGGAAAGAACTATTGAGGATCTGTCTATGAGGGTCAAAGGTCTTGAAGCTTCTTATTCAGGTCTTGACATTAAAGTCAAGACGCTTGACTCGGAGAAATCTGAACTCAAGCAAGATCTCTCCTCTCTAAGAAATGAGCATCATGACTTAGAGAACGAGAAGATCTCCTTGAATAATAAGATTCAAGACCAACAGACATCCCTCATAAGTTGTACCAAATCCAAAGGTACTCTCGATAGGATGTTGGGTGAACAACAAAGCTCTCTAAACAAAAGTGGTATTGGTTACAATCCAAAGTTTTTAAAGAAGCAACACATTACCACTTTTGTAAAGGAAAAAGGAAGCAGAACCTCTCCTATATGTCACCATTGTGCTAGAAAGGGACATGTAAAAGAGATCTGCCCCTATAGAAGAAAGGATCCATATATTATTCGCAATACATTTCCTGTTCATTTGAGAAAAGAACGGATAACACAAGTTTGGGTTCCAAAAGGCACTATTTTACCAAATATGGTTTTCCCCAACAATGGATCCAAATTTGCTTATTGGTCTAGCCACAAAGGTTGATGTTTGTCTTGCAGGAGATCACCAAGATGAAAGATCACAAATGGATTATTGATAGTGGATGCTCGAGGCATATGAGTGGGAAGAGCTCTCTCTTTCATGATCTAAAGAAGCAATCCACGGGAACAATCACTCTTGGTGACAAAGGAAAATGTGAAATCGTTGGTATTGGTAGTGTTGGATGTGATTCCAGCCATAGTATTAAAAATGTCTATCTTGTTAATGGTTTAAAGTATAATTTGCTTAGTGTCTCTCAATTATGTGATAGTGGCAACAATGTCAGATTTAACAAGAAAAGATGTATAGTGTGCAGAGATGATACAGATGAAGTTATATTGACTGCATATCGTTACAACAACATATACGCCATAAATGCTGATCAAGTGGCACAAGGAAGCTTAACCTATCTAAAGGCTTTGACGGACGATCCAAAGCTCTGGCACATGAGACTCGGTCATGTGAGTCCACATACGCTACAAAAGCTTGTGTCCAAAGGGCTTGTAAGAGGGCTACCTGAAATGAACTTCAAAGGTATTGATATGTGCAATGCATGCATGCACACGAGGTAAACAAACACGTAGCTCTTTCAAACCCAAAAAGGTTGTAAGTTCTTCTAGACCCCTTGACCTTTTACATATGGATTTATGTGGTCCTATGTGGTCCTATGCTAGTTGTTGTTGATGATTTTTCGAGATATACTTGGGTTGCATTTTTAAAAGAAAAATCAGAGGCCTTATTTGAGTTTTCAAAACTTTGTAAGGAGTTGCAAACTTTAAGAAACGAGCCCATAGTGTCAATTCGGAGTAATCATGGTAGGGAGTTTGGTCAACTTCAATTTGATTTGTTTTGTGCTAAATATGGCATCTCTCATAACTTTTCTCCTTCTAGGACACCTCAATAAAACGGGGTTGTGGAACGCAAGAACCGCACCTTAGAGGATATGGCCAGGACTATGCTTTTAGAAAATGCATTACCTAAAACCTATTGGGCTGAAGCTTTTAACACAGCTAACTATATTTTGAATCGTTGTCTTATTCGTTCCATCTTAAAGAAAACTCCTTATGAACTTTGTAAAGGCCGCAAACCACTTATATCTTATTTTAAACCCTTTGGCTGTACTTGTTTTGTTCATAACAATGGAAAAGATAACCTTGGGAAATTTGATGCACGTAGTGATGAAGGTATATTTCTTGGCTATTCCACGAGTAGCAAAGCTTATAGAATCTTCAATAAAAGGACCCAGGTAGTTGAATAAAGTATACATGTTATTTTTTATGAATGCCATGACGATGCTTTGAGTGAAAGTGTTGCAGATATAGATCTTAACATCCATGAGGAGAACGAGGAAGGTGATGATGCTGCTACCAAGGACACAGAGAAGAGGAACATGCAGGAACCGATTCTTAACACTGAAGAATTGGCCCAAGGTGTTGAAGATTCGTCCAAAGGCCTTGGTGTCCAATCCAACAGTGTTGAGATGTCAGAAACTGTTGTTACTGAACCTAACAGGACCACGGAGTCAGATGTACTACAAGTCTATCCTACTGGTGTGACGAATCAAGGAGCTGAGACTAGCAAAAGGAAATTCAAATACTCCTCATCACACTCATTAAAGGATATCATTTCTGACCCTACTTCTAGTCTTCAAACTCGTTCTAAAGTTAAAGATCTTTGTGCTTTTCACGCGTTTGTTTCCCTTATTGAGCCAAAGAAGGTAGATGAGGCACTTTAAGAGCCAGACTAGGTCATTGCCATGCAAAGTGAGCTTAACGAATTTGAAAGAAACAAAGTCTGGACCTTGAAGCTTATGCCAAAGCATCAATCAGTCATTGGCACACGATGGGTATTTCGAAACAAGCTAGATGAGAATGGTAAGATTGTGAGGAACAAGGCAAGGCTTGTTGCTCAAGGCTACAATCAAGAGGAAGGTATTGACTACGAGGAGACCTTTGCTCCCGTAGCCAGGCTTGAAGCTATTCGCATTCTATTAGCATTTGCATATTTTATGAGCATAAAGTTATATCAAATGGATGTCAAGTGTGCTTTTCTCAATGGTTTCTTAGAGGAAGAAGTATATGTGGCTCAACCCCCAGGCTTTGAAAGTTCAGAATTTCCTAATCATGTTTATAAACTTGACAAAGCGCTTTATGGTTTGAAACAAGCCCCAAGAGCTTGGTATGAGCGCTTGTCAAAATATCTTTTAGAAAATGATTTTAAGAGGGGGTTGATCGACAAGACTCTTTTTATCAAAACCAAAGGAAAGGACATTTTGGTTATTCATATCTATGTTGATGATATATTATTTGGTGCTACTAACACATCTTTGTGCAAGGAATTTTCTGACATCATGTGCAGTGAATTCGAGATGAGCTTGATGGGTCAACTCAACTTCTTTTTGGGATTACAAGTTCATCAATCCAAGAAAGGGATCTTTGTCAACCAAAGCAAATACACTAAGGATCTCTTGAAGAAGTTGAAAATGGATCAATCCAAAGCAGCCAAGACTCCCATGAGCTCAACATTGTCTCTAGATCAAGACAAGACTGGGAAAAGTGTCAATCAAAAGGAGTATCGAGGAATGATTGGATCTTTATTATATCTCACGGCTAGTAGACCTGACATCATGTTTAGTGTTTGCATGTGTGCTAGGTTTCAAGCTGATCCTAAAGAATCTCACTTCGTGGCTGTGAAGAGGATCTTTCGATATCTCAATGGCACTAAGGAGCTTGGACTATGGTACCCAAAGCAAAAGGATTTCACTTTAATTGGATATTCTGATGCAGATTTTGCAGGCTATAAGGTGGATAGGAAGAGCACATCAGAATGTTGCCAATTCTTAGGAGCATCTTTGATCAGTTGGCACTCAAAGAAGCAAAAATCAGTTGCTCTATCCACTGCAGAAGTCGAATACATTGCAGCTGGAGCCTGTTTCTCCCAAATCCTTTGGATAGCTCAACAAATGCGAGATCTTGGCATCAACCTCAAAGGTATTCCAATTAAGTGTGACAATACAAGTGCCATCTCCATCACTAAGAATCCTGTTCAGCATTCAAGGACCAAACATATTGATGTAAGGCATCATTTCATTAGAGATCATGTTGAAAAAGGTGATGTGTCCATTTCGTTTTTTTCAACTGATTATCAATGGGCTGACATTTTCACTAAGCCTTTGGCAGAGGACAGGTTCACCTTCATAAGACGAGAGATTGGGATGCTTAACAAGGATGCACTTTCGTAGGGGGAGCATTCCCTTTACGAAAGATAAATTCTACTTAGTGTCAAGACCCTTGAGAGCTATGTCAAGGTGTGTGAACTAAATGGTGGATTACATTTATCGGATTATATATTTTTGGTTAATAGTTTTTTAGATATTTAATCAATTATATTTTTATCGGATTTGAAAAATTGCCTATTTATGTTATTTTCTTAACCGTTGAGATATTTTTAAATATGGAACTAAATCCTTCAGATTTTCAGTCCGATTTTAATGGGAATATTTGAATTTGAATTGGAAACTCTTCAAATCTTGCAATGTTATCATTAGCCTCCCTTGGAACTCTAAACCCGTCCCATCACTCCATCACTTCTCTCTACTTATACCCACCTCTGTACCCGATTTCTTCACACTCTCAAACTGATCCAAACGCTTTCGCTTTCTCCTTCTTCAACCTCTCAACCTTTTCTAAAAGAAACCCTAGCCGATTCCCTCCATGGCACCCAAAACAAAGAAAGTTGTCACACCCAAAAGACTTGGCGCCACCCCCAAGGGACGTCAGGTGACGGAGGGTAAACCTGTCGTTGATCCCGTCAAAGTAAACTCAAACCTATAACTAGTATAGCAATAAGTAAGAGGTCGATCCCACAGGGAAATTATTATTCAAGTGTGATTCAAGTGTCAATCAAAGTAACCAATTTGGGGGGGGGGGGTTTGTGTGTGAAAGATCCGCCTTTTATCAAAGCGGAGTAAACAAAGCAAAGTAAAGGAATTGGTTTTAGACAATTTGGAGAAGGAACTCTACCTACAATTTTCCACTTTATTGCATTGAAGCGATCACTGTAACTTCTTCTCGTCCTATTATGTTTCCTATGAATGCCCTTGTTCCGACCTAATATAGTTACTAGTCCAACCAGTCCTAGCAACCCTTATCAATCGAACAGTCCCTAAAGAAGGATTTAACCCAATTGATAGCTTTAAGTTCAGAGATTAGCCAAGGTATTTGCAGTCCCTAAAAAAGGATTTAACAACACATTCAACTTCCTACTTATTCAATTAGTTCAACCAGCCCTAAAGGAATAAGTTTGCCACTTAGGTTAAGGTTCACAACCAGGAATCTACAAAACCTTAGCGATTGAATTGATCTAACGAGTTGGCCAGACAAGATAGAACAAATCAATAATTAATTAAGCACAAAGAAGTCGAAGCATTCACAAATAGGAAACTAGGAGCGAGAATTAGAAACTCACAATCAATCCGAATAAAGCTTCAAATTGCAGGCAGAATCGATGAGTTTAGTTCCTCATGGAAGACATTGCTCAAATTCTCTAAAGAGTCTAATGCATGGAAGAATAGAATGAATCCCCTCGAAAAATAACATAAAAGGCCTAATTAAACCATCCAATTCGGCCTTTCCAAAATAGAATAGAAAATTAGGGTTTTCCGAAACGGCGCTGGGCCTTGTCCGTACGTGCGGCGGCCGCCGCAAGAGGTGCGGCGCCCGCCGCAACTGCTTCCTTTGCTACCCGCTGCGGCGGGCACTGCTGCGGCCGCGGCAATAGCTGCGGCGCCCGCCGCAGCCAGTTTTGCCGTGGTCTCTTAGCTTCTTTTGCGGGCTTTTCTTCTCGTCTTGCTTCTTTCTTCCTCGTTCCTTCCCATGTATCTTGTGTTCCTCTTCGAGACATTGCATCTCCCAAATGTGTTCCGATTCAATCTGCGAGATAAACACAAAATTGCGCAGAATCCGAACTTTTCCAAAATAAACACAAGATGCAATTTAACGATAAAGCAAGCAAGAAATGCAACCTAAACTAAACTAAATGTATCTATAATGCCTATCTAAAATATGCATTATCAAATTCCCCCACACTTAACCTTTGCTTGTCCTCAAGCAATGCTAGAATGAACATGAATCAATGTATCCCACAGGAAATCCCTTCAAGTTTCAACATTACCAAAAACACATCATAGCAGGTGAAAACATAAGCCAAGCAAACAAATGTCATAGCATGTATTCAGGTGATCAGAGCTTATAAGTAGACATCATCCAACCTCACCAGAAACATGTGTTTCACTCATGTGTTTAGGCTTTTAGGTACAACTCTCAACTCAAACCAATCCTGCACTAAGCTCACAGACATTGACCACCATATCACCAATTATCTACCAAAATGTCATTACTTGCGGGCTAACATAAAGAAAATAAAATGCAACACTTTTTTTTTCTTTTTCTTTGATTTTCTTTTTCTTGTCTTGGTGCTTTCCTTACGCGAAGCTCAAACATGGGTGTCATGAATGGCCCCGGTCTATCAACACCTCAACTATAAATATGAATATGAAGTCCACTTGAACACCTTTTGACGCAAGTTGCAAACATGGGTGTCATGAATGAACCTGGTTACTCAATGATCAAGCTTTCTTTCCTAGTGGATAGTTTTCGACACCTTTTTGCGCGAATCATACCCATGGGTGTCATGCGTAGACCCGGTTACTCAGTGCATCAACCATTGCCACCTTATTCACTAAGTATGCATAAAATGAAATAAAAAGACTCAAAATATAAACATAAACTCCGCAAGCAACAAACATGTGCATCGGTCTTTAAAAATAGATACTGCAGTCAATGCCAAGAGGTAGCAACACTAGGCGAGTAATTCACACAATTGAGTAAAAGAATTCAAATAAGGCCAAAACATCCTCACATGGTCATGTTTTTAGGACTTCAATCACACTTTAGCTCAATCATACATGCTCAATTATATTTGCGAGCTCATGCTCCACAAAAATCATTTAGCAATAATAATCAAAACATCCAGAACTCCATGGGATTTTTATGATTCATGCTTGAAATTTAAAATAGAGGACAACTAAGCACGATGGGTATTTGAATAACACATATATATGCAATGCATGCTCTATTTCTAATATTTTCGAAAATAATTTTTTTTTTTTTTTTTTTTTATATTTCGAAATAAAATGCAGAAAATAAATGAAATAAAATGCAGAAATTGAAATAACTAAATATTACAAACTTAAACATCTTCAGAAACTTAAACATGTCCTAAAATTTAATAGAAATGACATAAAATAACATAAAATACATATAAGTCGCCTCCCCCACACTTAAAATTTTCAGTGTCCTCACTGAAACAGTTCAGACAACGAAAATAATCATAAAAACTCAGAGTGAAGGAGGGTAGAACTAACCAATCACGGAGGTGGAGGCTGGTAAGGCGGCGACTGGTATGGCGGAATGTGAGGGTACTGCTGGCGGAAGTAGTACTGCTGCTCCCTTCGCATCTCCTCTAACTGATAGTTTGTCACATTCCACCTTGCCTCCATGTTGGACTCAAACTCCCTCGCAGAGCGACCGTGGTCGCTAAGGGTGAACTCAATTGCGTCCTGGCGTAAGGAAATACGATGGAACTCATTGGCCAGATAGTCCTGCAAGTAGTCGTCCCTATCAGTCGAAGAATAATGATGTCCTGCTGACGTGCCAGCCCCCTGCTGTGCATCCCCCATATGATGATCGGTCGGTGCAGGGGCATCCTCCTCATCATCATCATCATCCTCAGGAACCTCCTCCGCAGCCTGCTCCTGATCGCCTGCGATGTAAAGGGTGTTGTCGGAAGGTCCATAAGGTAGGAGCCTGGGAAGACTCAATCGGTGCTCTCCACGGTTTCCGGACTTCCAAGTCCAGCCTCTTCCATCATTACCCTCGAGCACAACCGCCCTTCTAAGCTGCTCCGTAGTGTAGGTGTACCCACCAGACATAGGGGTACCGCACTGCTCAGGCGATAAGTATTGGTAGGCTATGAGGCTGATCATGCCTCCCAAGCCAAACCTGCCTGACTTGGCCCCCTGGATCCTCAAACAGTTCTCAATAAAAATATCAACCCAGTCTGGTGTACCGTGAGACTGGGGAGCAAAACTCCATAACCAAGCTAGATCAATAGCGTATACCTTGTTGACGTCTCCTCTGCCGCTAAAGGCCATAGCTAAGACCTTGTGGACCAGGCGGAAGCAAGGGTGGACAAAGCAGTAGTTGTATTCCCCCTTGTGGCTATCAAAAACCGTTCCAGTAGCCTTGAACCACAGATCATGACGTTGTTGCTCGGTGGTTATAGAAGACCAGTTTGGGGTAGCCGCCTGTGATATCCCGAACTGCTGGCGGAGGTTGTCAAGCGTGCAGACGTGGGGTTGGTCCAACAAGTTGAACCTAATCCTAGAGGCGTCAACCCTCTCAAAAGTAGCTATAAATTCCCACGCCAGCTCGGGATATGTCGGAGCACTCCGATGTAGAAATCCTCCCAACCCGCCATGGGTGAGCATCCTGTGGGTGACATCCAACATCCCCAGCGTCTGCAGTGCTGGGGTGTCAAAGAACTTCGTTTGAACGAAGCGTCGAGCATTGAAATTCTTGAAAATCCTCCTCTGTTCATCAGATGCATTTCTTAACCGGCGCACCATCTGTAATAAATACCAGCAGTATATATGGACACCCCAGACAGCTTCAGAATTCGACACAAATAAGCACAACTTCAAACATAAACCAAGCCAAACAATAAATCACACAAACCAAGCACATCACAAGTAGCTCACAACCTCCAATAAACAACCCAAACTCAAGAACACTTCATAAGATATCATTAATCACACCCTAAATTCTAATTTACACCAAAAAAATTCAGTCCCATTAGAATTGAAAAAAAATCAGTCCCACATATTTCATACTTTCACATATTTCAACCCTTAAGGAACTACAATAATATCCCACACAAATCTTTACTCTCAACCCAAACCTTCAACTTCAAATCTCATAAACTTAATAAAAATCAGCCCCATATATAGGAAAATCAGTCCCCACAATTTAATTTAGCCACACAAATTTCCACTTTAAACAATGAGCAAACACTCAAAAGATCAAATCTCTACCTAGTTCTCAACCATAATTACAAATCTGAAATTTGGAGAGAAGGGGGCGTGAGAATGCATACCTCGAGAGTTTAAAAGGGAGGAAACTTGAGAAATCAAGGAGATTAGGGCTGATGTCGCTTCGGATCTGGCGGAGGAACACAGTGGCGGCCTCTGCAGTGGAGCGGCGGGCTGCGGCGGGCGCCGCAGGTGCACAGCGGCGGGCAGCGGGTAGCGGCGGTGGGTTGTTGGGCTTGGATCCGGCGAGAAGGTTGCTAGATCCGGTGATGGGGAAGAAAAATAGAGGGTTTGGGAGTGGTTATGGTGAGAAGAAAGAGGATTGGAGGGTGAAAGAGAAGAAGAACAATGGAGGTGTATGGGTGTGTGAATGAGGCGGCAGGTTGAAGAAAGAGGTGAGGTAGGTTAAAACATCCCATTATGTACTTTAATTTTTTTTTTTTTTTTTTATTAAAAGTCCGAGATGGGGTACCGTTGCGGCGGGCGCCGCAGAGGGTGCGGCGGCCGCCGCAACACCCTTGGGTTTACTTGCGGCGGGCGCCGCGTGAAACAGCTCCCTGGCGGCGGGCACCGCAGTGGCTGCGGCGGGCGCCGCAGGGGTTGCGGCGGGCGCCGCTCCTGTACTCGGGGTTTTTACTTCTTATTTTTTTTTTTTTTTTTTTTTTTAACTACCTATGTCTATGTGAATACTCCTAAAATAGCTAATGGATATTTCCTAAGACAATAAAAAAAAATTGAGAAAGAAGGGAACTTACCTCGGGTTGCCTCCCGAGCAGCGCCTTTGTTTCAAGTCGTTGGCTCGACGTGAGGGCCCCTTGAGTGGCCTAGTCGGTTGGTTCAGCAAGCACCAACTCCTCTTCTTCATCATGCGGTATGTTCTCAAAGTAAGGCTTAACTCTATGACCGTTGACTTTAAATAGCTCATTAGACTTGAGATCATAAAGTTCAATTGCTCCGTGAGAGAATATCCTTGAGATGGTGTAAGGGCCTTCCCACCTTGATCTAAGCTTTCCAGGGAAGAGTTTCAAGCGTGATTTGTATAGGAGCACCTTGTCTCCCACATTGAGTTCCTTCCGCAGGATATGCTTATCATGCCAAGCCTTTGTCTTCTCCTTATAGATCACTGCATTATCGTAAGCATCCAGACGCAATTCCTCCAGCTCTTGCAATTGAAGTTTTCTGAATTCACCTACTTCATCCAACCTCATGTTGCAATTCTTTACAGCCCAATACGCCCTATGCTGAAGTTCTACAGGGAGATGGCATGCTTTTCCAAAGACAATACGATAAGGTGACATACCAATAGGAGTCTTATAAGCTGTCCGATAGGCCCAAAGAGCGTCATTGAGCCTTAGACTCCAATCCTTTCTGTTGGGTGCCACTGTTTTCTCCAGAATGGTCTTTATCTCCCTATTTGATATCTCCGATTGACCATTGGTCTGAGGATGATAGGCAGTGGACACTCTCTGTGTGACATGATATTTCTTTAACAGGGCTGTGATCGTCCTGTTGCAGAAGTGTGTCCCTCTGTCACTAATTATAGCCTTAGGCACCCCAAATCTTGCGAAAATGGTGTCTTTTAGGAAATCTGCAACCACTTTAGAATCATCAGTTCTGGTGGCCTTTGCCTCCACCCACTTGGAGACATAGTCCACCGCAAGCAAAATATATAAATTCCCAAAAGAACTAGGGAAGGGACCCATAAAATCGATACCCCAAACATCAAATATTTCACAAAACATGACAGTTGTTTGTGGCATTTCATTCCTAGCAGATATGTTCCCGACCCTTTGACATCTATCGCATGATTTACAGAAGGCATTAGCATCCCTAAATAAGTGAGGCCAAAAGAAACCTGCTTCTAAAACTTTCCTAGCAGTCTTTTGAGGACCAAAGTGGCCACCACATTCATGAGCATGACAAAAAGTAAGGACAGATTGTACCTCATTGTCCGGCAGACACCTCCTAATCACCTGATCAGCACAATGTTTCCAAAGGTAGGGGTCATCCCAGATGTAGAAGCGAGAGTCATGTCGAATCTTGTCCTTTTGAGCCTTTGTAAATTTCGGTGGAATTTCTCCCGTGACCAAGAAATTCACCATATTGGCGAACCAAGGTCGAGGAGTATGGACACCCATCAACAATTCAGAAATATCAGGACTTACCTCATCAGGACTTTCCGTCCTTGTTTGTTCCTGCAGCTGCAACGAAGATGTGTGAGTTAAATAGAACAGTGTATCATCAGGGAACTCACCGTGAATAGGTCTTTGATCTTCCGGCTTGTCCTCTTCTTGGATAAGTCTGCTGAGGTGATCCGCTACTAAGTTTTCTGCACCTTTCTTATCTTTGATTTCAATGTCAAATTCACTCAAAAGTAAAATCCATCGAATCAATCTTGGTTTCGCTTCTTTCTTAGTTAACAGATAACGAAGAGCAGCGTGATCAGTGAAGACAATTACCTTAGCTCCTAGGAGGTAGGAGCGAAATTTCTCCAGTGCAAAGACCACAGCCAGGAGCTCTTTCTCAGTGGTTGAGTAGTTCCTTTGCGCTCCATTCAGAGTCATGGAGGCATAGTAGATGACATGCGAGCTCCTTCCTTCCTTTTGTCCCAAGACAGCCCCCACAGCGTAATCGCTAGCGTCACACATAATCTCAAAAGGTTGCGACCATATGGGTGCTTGGATTATAGGAGCGCTAGTTAGGCGACCTTTAAGCTCATCAAAAGATGCTCTACACCTGTCATCAAACTCAAAAGCTACTTCCTTTTTCAATAAATCACAAAGAGGTGCAGAAATTTTAGAAAAATCCTTAATAAACCTGCGATAGAACCCTGCATGGCCTAAAAATGAGCGAATCTCACGCACATTAGTGGGGTAAGGTAAAGACTGAATAACATCAATTTTAGCCTTGTCTACCTCAAGACCCCTGCTAGACACAATATGACCCAAAACAATTCCTTGCTCAACCATAAAATGACACTTTTCAGAATTAAGAACCAAATTGGTGTCTACGCACCTCTTAAGCACAAGTGACAAATGATGTAAGCAAGTATCAAAATCATCACCATGCACAGTGAAGTCATCCATAAACACTTCAATAAAATGCTCCACATATTCAGAAAATATGCTCACCATACACCGTTGGAAAGTCCCAGGTGCGTTACATAGCCCAAAAGGCATTCTGCGATATGCAAAAGTGCCAAAAGGGCATGTAAAAGTCGTTTTTTCTTGGTCCTCCGGTGCTATGGGTACCTGAAAATATCCTGAGTAGCCATCTAAAAAGCAATAAAAAGAACGGCCGGCAAGGCGCTCAAGCATCTGATCAATAAAGGGAAGGGGGAAATGGTCTTTGCGAGTGACTGCATTTAATTTACGATAATCAATACAGACTCTCCATCCAGTTTGAACCCTACTAGGGACCAATTCACCATCCTGATTTTCAACAACAGTAATACCTCCCTTCTTAGGGACAACCTGAGTAGGACTCACCCATTTGCTATCAGATATGGGAAAAATCATACCTGCCTGAAGGAGTTTCAGCACCTCCTTCTTTACCACTTCCATCATTGGTGGGTTGAGTCTTCGCTGAGGTTGTCTAGATGGCTTGGCATCATCCTCTAATAATATCCTATGCATGCAGAGGGTAGGACTGATGCCTTTAATGTCTGCTATCGTCCATCCTAGCGCCTCCTTGTTCTCCTTTAGAACAGTCACCAATCGCTCCTCCTGTCCAAATGTCAATTTGTTAGAAATAATGACAGGTAGAGTATCATTTTCACCAAGAAAAGCATATTTAAGGTGGTTAGGAAGCTGTTTCAATTCAACATCAGGCGCTTGGATAATAGATGGAAGAAGCTTTTCGGTGGGAATTGTCAGCTCGATGCGGTCTCCCCTCGGTGGTACATACGTGGGAGATCGATGGTCCAAAGCTAGTATAGCCTCCTGCAAGTCAGATGACAATACATATTCTCTAGCAATTTCATCTATAGGAGCCTGTAAAGCAACTTCCATCTCATCAATACATTCCAAATCAAAGCAATCCTGTGCCATAGTATCAATAGCATCCATAAAGCACAGAGAAGGATCATCAGATGGGAATTTCATGGAATCATAGATATTATATTCAACTCGTTGACCATTAAACTCCATAGTAAGAGATCCCGAATAGACATCTATCTTAGTCCTAGCAGTTTTCAAGAAGGGTCTGCCCAACAGAATAGGGCCTTCATTGTTACCAGGACCCATGTCAATCACAAAGAAATCAGCAGGGAATATCAAATTGTCAACCATAACCAAGACATCTTCAACAATCCCTTTTGGGTAGATAGTAGATCGATCAGCAAGTTGAATTACTACCCGAGTGTCATTCAGAGGTCCCAACCCCAAAGCATGATAAACAGTAGAAGGCAAAACATTGATAGATGCTCCTAAATCTAACATGGCTTTGTCAAATTTAGTGTCACCTATCACACATGGAATAGCAAACATACCAGGATCACTACACTTTTCAGGCATACGCTTTTGAAATACAGCAGTGACATGTTCGCTTACCTTCACCTTTTGCTTACCTTTCAGCTTCTGGTTCCGCTTGATAGTGCAAAGTTCCTTCAAAAATTTAGCATATCTAGGAATGCTCTTGATCAAATTAAGCAAAGGAATATTTACCTCACACTTGCTGAATGTCTCGAAGATTTCCTTGTCGTTCTCATACCTCCTTGTATCCCTCAAAGCTTCCGGGAAAGGCGGAATGGGCTTTGGAGTCTCCATAGGTAGGGGGAAAGAAGGAGTAGGAGAAGAAGAAGAGGGAGGAGAAAGAGAAGGGTGAGAAGAGGAAAGAGGTAAGGAGGAAAACTCACCAGGAGGCGAATCGGCGACGGGTGAAGGTGCGGCGGGCGCGGCAGAAGATGCGGCGGGCGCCGCAGCTCGCTGGGTTTCTCCTGCGGCGGGCGCAGCATGGAACTCGTCTCTGGCGGCGGGCACCGCAGGTGACAGCGGCGGGCGCCGCAAGGGTAGCGGCGGGCGCCGCAAGGGTAGCGGCGGGCGCCGCACCACTGTTTGCCCGTTTTCATCTTCCTTTATTTCTATTTCTTCGTCCATTATCTCCTCATCGTCCTTTTGATTTGTGACAACCAGTTCCTTGCCACTCCTAAGGGTTACAGCACTGACGTTCTCCTTGGTCGGATTCTCAATGGTCTGCGACGGAAGCTTTCCTGAACTATTTGCCTCTTTAGCACTTAAGATTTGAATGAGCTGACTCATTTGATTCTCAAGCTTTGTCATCCGATCGGATTGCTGCTTATCTAGGTTCTCCAGCCGCTCTGACTGTTGTTTATCATTCCTCATAACCAATCGTGACAGTTTCTGCAATGGATCCTCATTATCCCCATTTGATTGCTGCTGACCTCCCTGTCGAGGTTCATATTGTTGTTGAGGCCTTTCCTGTTGCCCCCCCTGCTGATTGAAAGAGGCTTGATAGTTCCCATAGCCTTGCTGATATCCCCTATTGTAATTGTTGTTGTTGGAATACCCAGGATTTCCATAATTGCCTTGCCTAGGCCTTTGTTGCGTGAAATTCCCAATGGCATTCAGATCAAAATTAGGATCTTGTAGAAGCGGGCACATGTCCATGGGATGAGTGTATTGACTGCAGAGACCACATGCCTTCAGTTGAACCTGTTGTTGAGGAGTCCTATCAATAACCATTTGTTTCATCATCTCCTTTACCTCTGCCATATCCGTCTGAAGTGCAGCCACATTAGCATCAACA
This sequence comes from Persicaria tinctoria, assembly GCA_037127255.1. Lineage (NCBI taxonomy): Eukaryota > Viridiplantae > Streptophyta > Magnoliopsida > Caryophyllales > Polygonaceae > Persicaria > Persicaria tinctoria. The sequence goes on along the minus strand of JBANSL010000003.1, from coordinate 37,236,616 downwards.
GCGAGTACACCCCCAGCGCGAGGGCCCTTGTTGAACTGTCTGGAGCCCTCAGATAGCTCCTTAAACACCTCCCAAGCTGCGGCAGGCGTCTTGTTCAGCATGTTACCTCCACAAGCAGAATTCACTGTTTTTCGCTCTATATCAGTCAGCCCATTAAATAGAAAGAGAACCAGATCCTTTTGAGAGTACCCATGGCATGGGCAGCTGGCGCAGAGTTTCTTGAAGCGCTCAAAATACTCATGTATAGACTCTGCCGCGTACTGCTCAATGCTGCTGATTGATCTTTTCAAAGCATTTAGCTTTGTTGCAGGGAAGTACATCTCTAAGAAAACTCTTTTCATCTCAGCCCAAGTGGTAATAGATCCCGGCGGTAAATAGAAGAACCATTCATTGGCGTCATCCTTTAGAGAGAAGGGAAAAGCTCTCAATTTGATTTGCTCTGCAGTGACGTCCTCAGGTTTCATCCCAACTACCACCCTATGGAATTCCGCCAGATGTTTGTGGGGGTCCTCCCCACTCAACCCATGAAACTTGGGTAAAAGATGAATTACCCCAGACTTAAGCTCAAATTTGACCCCTTCTGCTAGCGCAGGGAATTGGATTGCCAGGGGTTGTTGTGCCAGATCAGGAGCAGAAAGCTCCTTAAGAGTGCGGTTTTCGTTAGCCATCTCTGTTGTGGTGTCTCCTTGATCAAAAGGGAGTTCGCGAAAGCGATCACGAGCTTCTCGCCTTAGAGCGGCAAGGGTCCTTTCAATCTCTGAATCTAACGGCAACAAAGAAGAATTAGTAGCACGGGTATGGACCATATAAGACGGTCCACACCAAGATCAACACTAAAAACACACAAGAATTAAATAAAAAGTCCCCGGCAACGGCGCCAAATTTGACGGAGGGTAAACCTGTCGTTGATCCCGTCAAAGTAAACTCAAACCTATAACTAGTATAGCAATAAGTAAGAGGTCGATCCCACAGGGAAATTATTATTCAAGTGTGATTCAAGTGTCAATCAAAGTAACCAATTTGGGGGGGGGGTTTTGTGTGTGAAAGATCCGCCTTTTATCAAAGCGGAGTAAACAAAGCAAAGTAAAGGAATTGGTTTTAGACAATTTGGAGAAGGAACTCTACCTACAATTTTCCACTTTATTGCATTGAAGCGATCACTGTAACTTCTTCTCGTCCTATTATGTTTCCTATGAATGCCCTTGTCCCGACCTAATATAGTTACTAGTCCAACCAGTCCTAGCAACCCTTATCAATCGAACAGTCCCTAAAGAAGGATTTAACCCAATTGATAGCTTTAAGTTCAGAGATTAGCCAAGGTATTTGCAGTCCCTAAAAAAGGATTTAACAACACATTCAACTTCCTACTTATTCAATTAGTTCAACCAGCCCTAAAGGAATAAGTTTGCCACTTAGGTTAAGGTTCACAACCAGGAATCTACAAAACCTTAGCGATTGAATTGATCTAACGAGTTGGCCAGACAAGATAGAACAAATCAATAATTAATTAAGCACAAAGAAGTCGAAGCATTCACAAATAGGAAACTAGGAGCGAGAATTAGAAACTCACAATCAATCCGAATAAAGCTTCAAATTGCAGGCAGAATCGATGAGTTTAGTTCCTCATGGAAGACATTGCTCAAATTCTCTAAAGAGTCTAATGCATGGAAGAATAGAATGAATCCCCTCGAAAAATAACATAAAAGGCCTAATTAAACCATCCAATTCGGCCTTTCCAAAATAGAATAGAAAATTAGGGTTTTCCGAAACGGCGCTGGGCCTTGTCCGTACGTGCGGCGGCCGCCGCAAGAGGTGCGGCGCCCGCCGCAACTGCTTCCTTTGCTACCCGCTGCGGCGGGCACTGCTGCGGCCACGGCAATAGCTGCGGCGCCCGCCGCAGCCAGTTTTGCCGTGGTCTCTTAGCTTCTTTTGCGGGCTTTTCTTCTCGTCTTGCTTCTTTCTTCCTCGTTCCTTCCCATGTATCTTGTGTTCCTCTTCGAGACATTGCATCTCCCAAATGTGTTCCGATTCAATCTGCGAGATAAACACAAAATTGCGCAGAATCCGAACTTTTCTAAAATAAACACAAGATGCAATTTAACGATAAAGCAAGCAAGAAATGCAACCTAAACTAAACTAAATGTATCTATAATGCCTATCTAAAATATGCATTATCATCAGGCCACTGCCACCTCTCCCACACATGAACCCAATCCTCAAGCCATTGTCCCAACTGTTGTCCAGAGCACCATCGCTGAGAGCACGGCCACTGCTACCAAGGGCACTCAAAAGCGCTCTGCTAAGAGGCCTCTCAGTGCCAAAAAGAAAGGGAAGAAGAGGAGGAAGATGACCTAGATGCCATCCTAGAGAGAGATGCTGCCAAGGAAGCCGAGGCGGAAGCCTTGAAGAAGAAAAAGGCCGATGAGGAGCCCGAGCTCGCTAGGAAACTGGCCGAGGAGGAAGCTGAGCGGATTCGGAAGGAAGCCGAAGCCGAGGAGGTTCCATCCGAGGAGGAGCCTGAGGAAGAAGAAGAAGAGCAAGAGGGATCTGGAGATGACGAGGAAGCTGAAGGAGATGAAGCGGGGTCCGGTGAGGACTCGGGGTCTGAGGAAGAGGAGGAAGAATCTCCCTCTCCTTCTCCTCCTCCCCCGTCTCCGAAGAAGCGGAAAGCCCCTGCTGCTGTCAAGCCTCCCTCTCCAAAGCGCACCAGGAAGGGCACCCTTAGGACTCTTGAAGCGCATGTCAAGAGAGCTGCTCCGACGATTGCTCGCAGGAAGAATGCCGACCCCCGGCCTATATCCAGGTAAATCAATCCTTGCCCTCCTCTTGGTTTCAAGATGCTGAGACTGCTGGTAAGTGGGTAGATGAGTTTCGAACTCGTAGGATTAGCTGTTCTGATTTTTTGGATTTTGAGTTCTTCGAAGCTTTGAAGTTACCCTGCATTGACCTTCTCAAAAAATCTCCAGCCTGGTCCCTTCTCAATCTTGAAACTGTCTACTACCCCCAGCTCACCCGTCAATTCTACATTAACCTAAAAGCCAAAAACGACACCAATGGTTGGTCTTTGGAGTCTGTTGTCAAAGGGGTTAGAATCTCTCTCAACTCCAATGAATTTGCAGATTTCCTTGGCTTACCTACCCCAGTTCCACCCTCAGAAATACACCCCTCAAAAGAGAATTGCATCATCCTTGCCCGAGCCAAGTACCTTCTACCCGAAGCATCCAACAACACCTCAAAGCAACTCACCCACTCATCCCTAACCCTTGAGGCAAAAATAATTTTCAACATCATTGTTCGATGCCTCTTACCCCGTCTTAACTCTGGCTCACTCCTTACTGACAATGCCATGGTCCTGCTCTACCGTATCTTAAATGGCCTTGATCTTGACCTGGCCAACACTATCCTTGGAACCATGGCTCATGCAAGAAAAGCTAGAAAAGGCTCTCCCCTCCCCTTTGCCACCCTTTTGACCCCTCTCTTCAAAGCTTCTGGAATTGATGTCAAAAATGAAGAACAGATGCGTCATATGGGTAAGTTCGACTCTAAGGGCCTTGAAAAGATTGGCATCACTCGGTCTCCCCAAGGGACCTTGAGTCTTGCCACTCCTTCAAAAGCCTTTCCCACTGCTCCAGCTTTCGATGAACGCATGGACAACCTAGAGTTGGGCTTGGAGGAAGTTCGTCTGGATATCAAGGAGCTGCAAAAGGAGTTTATGAGGGAGATGAGCGGGATTTCCAAGATGCTGCAAGGAATGTGGACGAGGCTCACTGATGATGCTCCGGATGACGAAGCTTAAACCCTAACCTACCCTATCTCACCCCTGAAACTTGATACATTGCTGGTTTTTGGAAACGTTTTCAAAACATTTGGTGACTATTTTTGGTGACTGTTTTACCTCCTCCCTTTGTTGAAAGACAAAAAGGGGGAGATGATATGTGGTGTTGTTTAGACTTTGAAAACCTCTCTGCTTAAAGGTCTTGGAAGACCTTGGTTTTTGATTTGTGGTTTTCGGTTGGATGGTTTTTTCATGCTTTAAAATTTTGATCCAACATTTGTCTAACCCATGTAGGTACTTAGTCCGATTTCTATTTTATTATCTATGCTTGAATAAGTTGCAGGGATGCACAGGTTTTGTCTTTCATCAAGGGGGAGATTGATAACTCCCTCCCTTGATTAAAATCGGAATAAACGTTTCAAAGGCCTTGACAGGATATTTGTGTCAAAGGTCTTGGAGCATTAACAGTTGATGAAATACAAAACCTGTTTTTATAAGTCCGAATATTATTTAATCTTATTATATACTTCCTTTATATTATATATATATGACTAATCTTTCAGGAGGTATTTCGAGATTATATCTTTCCTTATGGTGCATATTGAGGTGATCCAATTAAAAAAAGATCATGTCTTCAAAGTGTCCAAAAATAGAAGATCCGGTCGCGCCATGATCTTTACTAGCCGTTGTTGAAGATCCGGTGTTGAAGAACCTCATGCTCCATATTACTTCTATAAAGGAAAGGAAGAAGAAGACATAATACACAAGTGCTACACGAGCTTTCATTCATTCAAGCAAGATCTGTCTTCCAAGTGTCTCTCTGCTAAGCGCTCAAGAAGTTTGTTGTTTATTTCAAAGCCTTTGATAGTCATTGTGAGCTTATAGGATATATTCATTTATAGTGTTACTCGAGAGTTTATAACTTGGGAAGTTGCACTAGGCTATTGATTTGTGAGAGTAAGAGGATTGTACTAGATAGCTGAGAGAGGTGGGGCTCTTCTAGATTGGTCTAGGACTCCAAGGGAACGTGAGTTGACTAGATTGCAATTGTATAGGAGAGAGGCTTCTCGGTGAGCTATTAGGATCCTAAGCTAAGCGAATCAATAAAGCCTTTTGAATCCTAGGGTTGTGGAAGAACCCTAGGCGGGGACGTAGGCCAAGCTCGTGCTGAACCTCGTAAACAATTACTCGTGTCCTTTACTTATTGCTTTACCTCATTTCCGCACTTGGTTCGATTGTCTAACTTTGTGATTCAGGTTTAATCTCAAAGGGTTTTATACGAGCTCCAAAAGTCTTGAGACTTTTTACAAAAATCGGGCATACTCTATTCAACCCCCCTTCTAGAGTATTTCTATATTACATTGTTTTATATTATTGAACCTTCAGTTAGAATTAAATTGCATACCATGGTCGATTGGCGAAAATTTGCTCAACATCATCATATTTCTGCTGAACAATAGGTTAAATTTTGCACAACAATTGATCTTTGTGAATTTGTGCTCAATATGATCTCATTTTTCCTTAATATAATTTTGGAATTTTTAAATATATATTTTTTTACGATGCTGTCTTTTTGTTGGTCATCGTTAGAATTAAATTGCATACCATGGTCGATTGGCGAAAATTTGCTCAACATGATCATATTTTTGTTGAACAATAGGTTAAATTTTGCACAACAATTGATCTTTGTGAATTTGTGCTCAATATGATCTTATTTTTCCTTAATATAATTTTTGAATTTTTAAATATATATTTTTTATGATGCTGTCTTTTTTTTTTGTCATCGTTAGAATTAAATTGCATACCATGGTCGATTGGCGAAAATTTGCTCAACATGATCATATTTTTCTTGAACAATAGGTTAAATTTTGCACAACAATTGATCTTTGTGAATTTGTGCCCAATATGATCTTATTTTTACTTAATTTAATTTTTGAATTTTTAAATATATTTTTTTAATGATGTTGTCTTTTTTTTGGCCATCATTAGAATTAAATTGCACACCATGGTCGATTTGTGAAAATTTGCTCAACATGATCTTATTTTTGCTGAACAATAGGTTAAATTTTGCACAACAATAGGATTTGGACAACATTGGTGGTTGGGTTATTTTAAACTTCAAGACATGAGACCGTGACCCATTTTCCTGATCAAAGAAGTTGGCCCATTTCAGTTACTTTATTTAAGGGGGTGTTCTTCAGTGTTTCTACAAGAGTCCAGCGTCATTTCAACCATTTCCACTCTCTTCCCCATTACCGTCTCTCCAAGTCTTTTCGTCGTCCTCCACACGCTCTTCCTCTTTCCGGATTTTTCTTCACAAGGTGCGCCCTTTCTTATGTAGTTCTGTTCCTTTCGTTCTCCTACAAACTTTATACAATCGGTTAGGGTTTTTACATTTTTCCACTAAGTTTTATTTTGTTTTTTCCTGATTTTAGATGACTTTTTCATTATCTTTCAGTTGGTTGGGGTTTTGATTTTAGCAAGTTATATGAGTGTATATTTATTTTGTTTGTGTATGTTTTGTATCCTTAGATGACACTTCCAACTACAACTCAAATTGGTTACCATTACATTGTCGGCTCTTTTGAAGTGGTAATCACACCAAGGGAGATGCCTGTGTATGGACCTAGCACACTGCACGTGGCTATTCATTCTGAAAGAATGCCTGAGCTGTTCCTTGACCATTTCTCTGATTGGAATGGGTTGCCGATGACTTATGCACAATGTGATCAGGTGTTACATGAAGCAGGGGTCACTGTTGTGGGTCGAACTCAATTAGCCAACCTGATGTTAATGGATTATACTCACATGTGGTTTTCGGGCGATGTTGAGTTCATTGAATATGGTCTCTTCCCAGATCTCATTATCGATGTACGTTACATTGAAGACTCTGAATCTGACATGAGCTTTGATTCAAGCTCTCAATCTGATATGAGCATCGACTCTGAACAGGATGTGGATCCCCCAGCTTCTCCAAAAAATGCAGACCAAAACGGCAATTTACAAGAGCCACGTTAACCAGAACAGGATTGGGATCAGTGCCCAATATGTCTTGATCATATGCTACCATCAATGCCTGTCATTCGGACACTGTGTGATCATACCTTCCACCAAGGGTGTCTTCTAGAGTGGGTGTCGGTTCAACCCGTTTGTCCACTATGTCGATCAGCTTTTTAGGCATATTTGTAATGTATATGTGCTTTGGAAAAGACATTGTAGTTGCACCTATTTTGTGGTAGTTAATATAAGGAAATGTATGGTATGAATGGAAGTTGGTGTCTGCCACTTTTTTGTATCTGATTGTCATTCAAATCATACCAATGTATTTTGTAATTATTCGTCGTAACTGGTGTTTGTAAATGCATAATATTAATGAAATTCGCGCACTATTATATTTGTTTGTGTATGATACTGTGTTTTATTTGAGGAAGAAAGACCACCTGAACTTTGATGAATTTGCTCATATATTCTGTGTGGTAACAGTGGCCTAGTTTTTTTTTATGTTGAAGTGTATATTTTGTGAAGAGGTTTTTAATGCCCAAAGTATTGTTGACATTTCTTGTCCGATTAGTTTGAAGTAATGGCGAAACCATACTTGTATTTTTTGTTTTTGCATTGTATGTGGTGACACTAGGTGTTTGGTGTCCCAAGTAGTGCTGACAGTGATATCAGTTACAATTAGTGGTGACACTGGCATTTTTTTTCCCTGATATTGAAGTCTTGTATTCTATGATTTTTGAAGTGTATGTATTTGTATTTTTTTCTTTTTATAGTGTATGTGGTGGGCACTATGTGGTTAAGATGCAAAGTATTGGTGTCACTGATATTATATTGCAAGTAGTGATGACACGAGTGTTGTATTTTTTATTTTTAAGTGTATGGGGTGAAATAGGTGTTTAATGCCCATATTATTGTTGACATTGTGGGTTATATTAGCTTGAATTTGTGGTGTCACCAGTTTGATCGTTTTGATATTGAATTTCATGTGGTGACACTAGGTATTTTAGACCCAAAGTAGTGCTGACACTGATACTAGTTACAAATAGTGGTAACACTACACTTGTATTTTTTGATTTTGAAGTGTATGTGGTTGCAAGAGGTGTTTAATGCACATAGTATCGTTGAAATTGTTGGATTTATTAGTGTGAAGTAAGGGTGTCACCAGTTGGTTATTTTTCTGATATTGAATTGTACGTAGGGAGACTAGTTGGTTGACACCCAAAGTAGTGCTGACACTGATGGTGGTTACAAACAGTGTTGACACCAAACTTGTATTAGTTACAACTAGTGGTGATACCAGTCTTGTATTCTATGATTTTGGGAGTGTATGTTGTGTAATTTATATATGCTCAACAATAGATTATTTTTGCATCACACTTGAGACTTGTGAAATTTTGTCCATTATGATTCAATTTTATTTGTCAATATAATTTTATAGTTTCTTAATAGAATCTTACACAACGTGGTCTTAATTTTCTCAATGATAGAATAAAGTTGCACTATGTGTGGGGTGATTGGTGTAATTTTGCTCAATATCACCTTATTTTTGCTCAACAGTAGTTTATAGTTGCACAACAATCGAGCCTTTTGAAATATTCTCATAATAATTATATTTTTTGTCAATATAATTTTATAATTTTCCAATAATTTTGTTTTTGCATCATGGTATTATTTTTGCTCATCGTTAGATTAAAATTTCACAACACCGACGATTGGTGAAAATTTGCTAAACATGATCTTATTTTTGGTTATCAATAGATTAATTTTGCACAAATCTTTAGATTTTTGATATTGCCTTCAACATAGCTGTTGGGCTTAGTTTAGAGATGCCCGGCCCATTTCGCGCTTATTTATACGTTGCTTAAACGTTGTTCAGATTGTCTGCAAGTCGTTTCATCTCCTTCTACTTGTTCATCTTCATCCTCTCTCATTCTCATTAAGATTTCTTCTTCTCAAGGTGCGATTCCGGTTGTGGTATGTACTCCTTTCTGTTTTATTCCTTTAAAAAAAACGTTCTCGGTTATTTTGATGTACTGTTTTAGCAAATTTTTTATTGTTGTATTCTCCGATTTTCATTTATCTTCCCCTTGATTTTTTATTGTTGTATTCTCCGGTTGTGGTATGTACTCCTTGGTGTTTGTCTTGCTTTGTTCGTACTGCATTATATTCTGTGGGTGTTGTGTGATTCTTACTGTCATTAACCTCCTTATGCAAATCTGTTAGGGTTATTCCAGGTTTTCAGACATTTTTTCTCTTTTGTCTTTCTGAAATGTTTATTTCCTATTAATATCGATGTAATGTTTTATTTTTAAGTGATTGTCTAATATATGAGTATATTTTGATTTTGTCTGTGTAGGTTTTCTCTCTTTCAATGGCATTCCCAACCTATACTGAACTAGATTATGATTACATTGTTGGTACTTATGAAGTTGAAATATCGGCATCTGAGTCATACTGGTATGGACCGAGTCTACTTGTTGTGTCCATCCACTCCGACAGCATTCCCTTAACATTCTATCATACGTCTACTTGGAATGGTATGCCTATGAGTCTAGCCCACTGCAACGAAGTGCTACAGGATGCAGGAGTAACTGTTAAGGTTAGAAGCCAGGTAGCCAATCAGCTTCTAATGGAATACACTAGAAGTTGGTTTGTGGCTGATGCTGATCTTGTTGAGTATGGTCTTTGCCCCAACATCACCATCAATGTACATTTTTATGATGACTCTTCGTCTGATTCAAGCTATGAGTCCGACATAAACGATGACATTCATATGGAGGTTGACCAACTAGATCATCCAGCACCTCCAGAGCCTATGGAGGTTGACGGATTAAGGGAGATATATCACCTTGATCTTGATGATGAAGAATGTACAATATGCCTGCTTCCAATGTTAGAGTCAGATCATGTTCTTCAAACGCCATGCCAACATCACTTTCATCCAAATTGTTTACGATCTTGGCTTTTAGTTCAAAACAATTGTCCTCTTTGCCGAGCAGAACTCTAGTTGTATATGATATAAGTGCAGTATGTAATTTTGTATGGCACTGATGTAACCTAAAATATATTTTATGAATGAAATTTGTCCTTGATCACATTTCTTTATGATTTCTATTCAAATTATAGTAATCTTTGATATTTAAGTAGGACATTTGGTGTGACACTAGGTGATCATATTGGTCGTTTCTACTATTGAAGTCTATGGCTTGACATTTTCTGATATTGAAGCTTATGTGTGTGACACTAGTTGGGTAAGTCCCAAAGTAGCGCTGAGACTGATATTAGGTACAATTACTTGAGACCCTAGGCTTGTATTTTTTTTTTTTTTGTGATTTTCAAGTGTATGTTGTTGGATGAATTGGCAAGTGTTCAAAGTCTTTTGTTACATTGTTTACATTGTTGGTTAGAGTAGTTGGATCTATTGGTGACACTGTTCTTATAATTTTGGCTGTTTTCTGTTTTTGAAGTTTTTGTGATGACACTAGGTGGATAAGGCCGAAAGTAGTGCTTACAGGAGTTAGTTAATGTCCACCAACAATAACTGTAACTCAAATAACTGTAATCCGTTTTCAGTTTATAGTTTTACAGTTTTGACATTTTTTTATAGTTAATCTGTAATGAAGTGTCACAAATAACTGTTACAAGATAAAAACTGTCTAATTATTGCCTATATATATATCCATATATCATTCTTTGTTGTCCATTGCCGTCTGAAAACTGGTTTTAACATAAATCAGTATACCAGACCCTTTAACCACACTGCTAACACATCCCTCTCTAAAAAGATGAACTATGGGAACACTGTCGGGTTTTGCACGAGTTTCCATCAATTGATGGACGTACTTGATGGTGTTGTTTACCGTGGGTATCACATGAATCTCGTTGATGAAGCATGCGAGACTAACAAAGAGGCTCGCAGGGGCGAGTTGTTGGAAGCCGTTGTGGTTCATTATACATTATATGAGGAATTACAAAGATCAATAATAGCAACTGAACATCACATTCGGATTACATCCAAAGATGAAGACGGTGAAGCATTATCAAAGGTGATATTTGAAGTTTTATCTATAAATTTGTTTTCCATAATGTGATTGAGTCTCGTATTCTATCTTTTATGTATATGGAAAGAGAACTAGGCAATCAAAGACAATTGTTTAAAGAGGCAAAGGACATTCTCATGGGGTGTGTTAAAGAGGTTTTAGATGCAGAAATGGAAAGGAGGAAGAAGATTGATGACTTCTTAGGACTGTAGTTCTACTATATTCATAAGTGATGACATTAGTATTTATTTATATGTTGAATGTATTTTTATTTTTTTTGTTATTTTAGTTTCTATGTGTTCCATCTTAATGATATGATGCAACATATTAATATCATAATAATCATATAATTATTTTGTAATTGACTTCCTCATATTTCATATTATAAAGTGTTACTGAAGTTTTACGTCTATCTCTTCTGATAATGCGGACACATTTGATTAGTTTGTGGATTGTTTTGGTAAAAGTAGTGCTGACACTGTTTAACTAAGTTTGTGGATTGTTTTGCTACACAATAGTTTATAATTGCACAACAAACTAATGGATATCACTAAATCAACTGTTTGAATAACATAGACCACTTGATTACCGGGGCAGAGAATTGTGCCGACATATAGAAGAACAAACACAACTGTTTAGAAGCAGTTATAGTTGTATGCATCTTGACAAATAAAATCCATCAAAAAACCATAGGGGCAACAACTGTCTTAATGGGTTCGAGAAAACTGACCACATGGACAACAACTGTCTTAATGCGTACGAGAAAACTGTTTAGAAGCATAGTACATAACTGTCTACACCAAAACACATTCCAAAGTTTGCAAATAAAACATGAAATTACGTCGTGGTTGTTCAACCAAGATTTAGTTTCTGGCCCTGAATTCCTTTTGAAGTCATTCTTGCATGGGATTTTGTTGCCTTCACAACATCTGCGTTCACTTCATTCAACTCTGAACATACTATATCTGTCAGATACTTCACCCCTAGCTTTGAAATATTCTTGAAATTGCCCTTTTCCAATCCACACTTGTACCCTCTCTCTGTCCCAAAGAAGGTCTCCATGTGACGCATGAGGCATACCCCAGAATGTTGAACTTTCTCCTCTCCAGCCCATGTGATGGGGACTTTTGATGATGGTGCAGCTGACACTATTTCTGCCTTTGCTCGGAGTCCCTTATCTGTTAGATAAGCAATCAGCATATCTCCCTGCATGGATTGAATTATAAATCATGTAATTTTAATTATAAACTGAGTTTATATTTAAATGAAATTAAGACAAGGAAAGAAATATTAGATATCAGTAGTAAAACTTACCAAACATTCAAAGGGTGATGGGAAGGGGCTAGTTAGAGCAGTGCAAGATGGTGTGACATCAACAATTTGGACCACTTTGTTTTTAAAGTTGAAGACAACCATGACATAGTCTGCTGGTCGTTCAACCCCAAATACAATCTAATCAACATAATAAAAAACAAATAAACATTAGTGATTGATCTTGTGAACTTTATTCATTCAATAGCAAGGGAGTACCATGTCTATATCCTTCAAAGAAAGGTGTGGTGACAAGGACAATACATTATCAATGTGGAGGTTAAACCTCTGAAACTGTTCATCACAAGCTCCTAATGATACACTCTCTACATTAAACTGGATCAAGAATAGAAATTAGTAAAAAAAAAACAGACCAATTGTAATAATGGCTAACAGTGGAGTGTAACTGAAAGATAAAATTGTACAAATATTACAGTTTTGATGATATTGACAAATAGTCTTGCTGGTGATTGAGCAGTTTTATACTATTCCTTGTGGTTGAGGATAGCTGTCCATGCATCAATAATGACACTAGAGAAGTGGGTTTCATCCTCAAGCGTACCCATGTCTGTTCTAACAACTTCAACAAACTTGTGCTTACACAAAATTTCCCTGCAATGTCAATCATTTTGAAGATGGATTATATGAAAATAATCTTTTACTTGTAACTTGAACATACATTAAGAAAATTAAGTTTAAAATGAACTTACATGTTGTGAGGTGTTTTCATTGCTAAATAGGCTGAAACAGTGCGCTCAATTTCAGAGATAGGATCAGTAATGTCAACAACACGCGAGTAATATGGGCTTCTCAAAGATGCAGAATGTTTATGTGCTCTCCTTGTAGCTTCTTCTCTCTTCATGTTATTAAGTTGTTCTACAGCATTTCCATCAACTATGTTGACCCGTGGCGACCTCCTTGGTGGCAAGGCAGTAGGGGGAATGCATTTTATTATACCTCTCAAAGGGTTCACTGGTGGAGTATCAGCTTTAAATTGAGCGGGTAGGGGATTAGGAGTAGCTTCAACACCCTGTTGTATTGGAGACTGGCCATGGCTGTTTGGGGGAGCCTGAGTTGCTTCATTAGCATTCTTCATTTCAACCGATGTGTTCAATGATGTCCCTTCATCTTTCTTAAAAACAGGATCATCTAGAAATAAATCAAAGGAAAATTCCCCGTCCACTTTGATATTTGATTTCATTTTTTGCTTTTTCTGATATGCCATTTCATTCTAAGTAATGCAATCTAAGAAAGTAGGGTCTGACCAGAATTTCTCTTGGGATTCGGTAAAATATGGGCTTGCATGGTCATTCATATTTGACGTGTCAGCAACATCCGTAGGAGGCTCGGAATTGACATTTTCCATACCTAAAAGCTAGTTTGCTCCATGTAGAAGTCTTTTCACCTTGTCATCATGTTCTAGTTCAATCGGGACTTTCGTAGACCACTCACCAAAATCGGAAATAGCAGATGCAAGTGCAGAAGTCTTTTGAGCAAACAACTTTATCCAACTCTAAAAGATAACATCGCATAAAAAATAAGAATAAAAAGTCATCAGTAAATACCAGAACATTGCTATACTGTACTAATATTACGTTGAATTGGTTTAAATAATTCATATAAACCTCAACTGGGGGTGGCTATTTTTCTGGAGCAGCAGGGTGACTAGTGCCTTCATCGTTTTGTGCAATAGTGTGTGGACAAGTTGTAGATGGTATGTCTTGATTTTAAGGAACAACTTGGCGAGCCTGGACTAAGCCACATCCAAAACCTCCAGTACTTATATCATCAGTTTCTCGTTTGCGCAAGATTTTGTAATTTATGTCAACGGAAACTGGGAAAGAACGAGTCATTCTTCTTAGTGCCGTGCTTGTGAATAATTTCACCATATCCATGTAAAACAACTGGCACACCAAGGAGATAAACATATATCAGTATAACGATGGAGCAGGGAATGCTGACATAAAGAATACTGTAGACATGTAGATAAAAGTAGGGGGGGTGACATTTGTACTACCGACATGGTAAAGAAATTAAGTTAATATCAGAGCAAAGGTTTGAAAAAAATACTTACAACCAAGAATAATAGAGGCCCTCTGAAATGGCCATTCTTGTTCTTTTCCCAGCTTCTCTTTGCATCGACCAAACTTTCCAACACAAGAGCACACCAATTTAGGTCTTTCAGGTCACCCAATTTAGGAACTACTGTTATTAAACTATTGTTGGCATGTCCGTTTCCTAGTGTATCAACCAAGATAGAGTCCAATATAACAATAAAGTTCAGAAGGTATTGATCACCACAGTTAGTGTCAGCTATCAATTTTTCCATAACCATAGCTATTGTTATATTGTCCTGGACATCAAATGTGGTTTTCCACTCTTGCACAATACTGAAATTCTCTTTAGTTGATTTTCTTCCAACTAAAACTTTCCCCATTGGAAATCCCATTGTGATATGCACGTCTATTTCTGCAATTTCAAGTTCGCCTCCATTAGCCAACACCAAGCAACACTTGTTAGGGTCAAACTGATCCACTAACCAATATGAAAGAAGCAGTGGTAGGGTAACAATATCCAAGTTGAATAAAAATCCAAAGCCAATATCTTCAATCAATTTCTTTTGCTTAGCATTCATTTTTTTCAAGGACGACACCAGCAAGCGTGGGCTTGACCGTGATTTCAATGACGGGCGATTTTTTTGTCTATTGTTTCTCTCGTTCCTCACAATCAGCTGCCTATTTTCTGCGATAGGTTGTATGTTTGTGGTATCTGTTTGCTCATCAGATGTTATGATATGCACAGTTGGGTTTACATGTTGAACAACCGTCTCATTAGGTGAATGGTTTTCCAACCTTGCAATTTCAATGGTCTCCACATCAACAGTGCTAACAGGAAGGTCAATCCCAGGGTGAAATTCTCTCTTACTGTTTTTTCTTACAAGCGGTTGCGATTCTTTGGATTCAAGTGATCTACAACCCTCCCCTACTTCGAAGGATTTACCAGGCTCAGTATAAACAGACAGTTCATCCTTGAAGGGAGGTGAATATCTAGATAAATCAACTACTAGAGGTTTAACTCCATATCGTTTTGATCTCTTCAAATTTCTATTTGGACTGTGTAGAACAGGTGAATCACTTACACTCTGCGGACGTTTACCTATATAATGAACACTTACAATCAATTTCTACAAATATAATTGAAGAAATGACATTGTAAGAGACCGTAGTTTATGCCGAACAAATTCCCAAATTCTCAAATTCCCAAATTGAGCCTCCAGATTAATCACATTAACTTAAATTTATTATGCGAAAGTAATTGAAATAACAATGGTAGCTCTTATAAGGCCGAATAACTGTTTAATTATAAACATTAAATTCGCTTGAATAAGTACGATTTTCCTAATTTTCGTGAAAAACTAAGCCCTAAACAGTTCTCGTTATAATTTAAACTTTAATACATAGAAAACACGAAATCAAACCTTTCGGATCTGAAGACATGTTGATGTATATGATAGATCTCCTACTTACAAGCCTATAATCAAGCCTCAAGAAATCTCGCAGAGAAATGGAGAGAGTAGATTTAGCTGGAGAATGAAATTAAACAAAGGTGATGGAGAATTTCTCGAACGTGAAAAGCGTTTTAGCCATTTACATTGTTTGCTTTTTATATTTTTTGTAGGAAAACCGTTTTCCTTTTCTTTTTTTTTTGTTTGCCAAAAATCGGGAATTTTGTGATACTTTATTTATTTCTTATTATCTAACATATAATTCCATACCTTAAATTTGCTCAACATCGTATTATTCTTGCTCAACAATAGTTTATATTTGCACAACACTTGACCCTTGTGAATTTGTTAGAACCATGTTCTTACCTTCTTTATATATGGTTTGATAGTTGCTTAATAAATTTTTGCTAATCAATAGATTAAAACTGCACAACATATTATGAATGGGGAAAACTTGCTCAACATCAATTTATTTTTGCTCAACGATAGTTCATATATTGCACAAGTACAACACTTTGTTTGCAACAAGATCTTATTTTTATCTATCTATGCTTTCATAGTTGATTAATAGATTATTGCTCAACATAGTCTTATTTTTGCTCATTAATAGAATAAAATTGCACAAGATCGTATGGGTGGTAAATATTTGCTCAACATCATCTTATTTTTGCTCACCGATAGATTATATTTTGCACAACAACAATACTTTGTTTGCAACAAGATCTTATTTTTATCTATTTATGCTTTCATAGTTGCTTAATAGATTATTGCTCAACATGGTCTTATTTTTGCTCATCAATAGAATAAAATTGCACAAGATCGCATGGGTGGTAAATACTTGCTCAACATCACCTTATATTTGCTCACCGATAGATTATATTTTGCACAACAACAACACTTTGTTTGCAACAAGATCTTATTTTTATCTATTTATGCTCTCATAGTTGCTTAATAGATTATTTCTCAACAGTGTCTTATTTTTGCTCATCAATAGAATAAAATTGTACAACATATTATGAATGGGGAAAACTTGCTCAACATCACTTTATTTTTGCTCAACGATAGTACATATATTGCACAACAACAACATTTTGTTTGCAACAAGATCTTAGTTTTATCTAATTATGTTTTCATAGTTGCTTAGTAGGTTATTGCTCAAGATGGTCTTATTTTTGCTCATCAATAGAATAAAATTGCACAACATATTATGATCGGGGAGAACTTGCTCAACATCACCTTATTTTTGCTCAACGATAGTTTATATATTGCACAAAACAACACTTTGTTTGCAACAAGATCTTATTTTTATCTATTTATGCTTTCATAGTTGCTTAATAGATTATTGCTCAAAATGGTCTTATTTTTGCTCATCAATAGAATAAAATTGCACAAGATCGTATGGGTGGTAAATACTTGCCCGACATCATCTTATTTTTGCTTAACAATAGTTTATATTTGCACAACGCCAACACTTTATCAACTTTGTATTGTGTTTTGAGTGAACAACAATGATATAAATTTGGAATTTCATGCAGATTGTTGGTAAAATTGCGCTGACATAGATGGAAAAGAGTATACGAATTTGTATTATTACATGGTAAAATCTAAAATTTTATTCTATAGTATTGAATTAATGTTTATTTTGAAATATAAATGTCATTCACAAATTTATAAACTGTATTATCTACTAACATTATTCTTATATAATACCGATGACAGAAATTGTGCTGACAGCCTTATTTTTAATGCTTCAACCTCCTCTTGTACTCTCCCAATGAAAGCTTTCTATTTGTAGGTGGTCTTCCTGCTCTCTTTCTTACTACTGGGGGGTAACAGTTGATAGATTTGATCACATCAGGGATGTTTTCTTCATCTTCTTCCAACACTGGATATATTGTTTCTGCATATGCCATACGCCAAGCGTCATTGCTGTAAAATTTTGCAACAAAATCAGACACATTTTCTTTTATGTGTGTAATGGCTGCTAGAGCATGTAGACAAGGTATTTTCTCGACATCAAATACTCTGCACGTACATGTCCTCGCTGATAGATCAACTATAGCTACAACTCCTTGAGCATTGATCTCAAATTGTGATTCATTCATCCTTTCTACTCTGCATACTCCAACTTGCTCTTGTGATTGTCTTATCACCTTAAGGATCTCAGGAGTTATTCTGTCTTGGTTTGCCAGTGCTTTCTCTCTTCTATCCAGAAACCATGATGTGAGCTTTTCTCTAGCGAACTCCACACGTGCCACAATGGGATAATCCTTTTTGCCTTTGAAAACAGAGTTCAAGCTCTCAACATTGTTGGATATCATCATGTTGTATCTATCACGCTTTGAATGTGATGTGGCCCATTTATCAAAACCTGCTGACACCAGATATTCTGATAGTTTTGGACAGGTTGCTTCGATTTGTGCAAGCTAGTTGTTGAACTCTTGGATAGTGTAACTCTCTGCTGCTTTTGTGAACATTTTCCCCAGCTCTTTTTTCCTGAATATCGCTTTGATGTTTTGTTTCAAGTGCCACATACATATGCAGTGTGTAGCTATTGGGTAAACTAAAGATACAGCCCTTGAAATGCTAGCATGTCTATCAGAGACAAACACTAGGTCATTTGATGGAGGCACAACCTGCAGGAGCTGATACATAAACCATTCCCAAGAGTTGTTGTTTTCGGAGTCAACAACACCAAAGGCAAGTGGAAAATTTTGTCTATTGGCATCTTGTGCAACTGCTCCAAGCAACGTTCCTCTGTATTCGCCAGTTAGGAATGTTCCATCAACAACAATAACCTGGTATATATAGAAATAATATTACTTATGTTATCGAAGTTAAAGAAATCGATGACAACAAAATTTGTACTGACACTGTTTAAGACATACCTTCTTTAAGAGGGGGAATGCTCTGATGCACTGTCCAAAGGACAGAAAGAAGTACTGAAACCTATCTTATTCGTCTTTTGAAATTAAAGCTGTAGTCCCATTATTTCTCTCCATGAGCATATGGCAAAATGATGGTAAATCTGCATAATTTGATTCTGGTGTCCCTTTAACCATTTCGTGAGCTATTTTTGATGACTTCCATGCTCTCCAGTAGGTAATTTGCATCTTTTTTTATGTTCTCATCTTATCCTTTATCTGTGCTGGTCTGTATCCAGCATCAACACTGTGTAATTATAGTAAAATTAGAATAAATCATATATTAGAAAGCAAGATTAAATATATATACTATTTCTTAAAAAACGTTCTCACCTTGATTCGATGATGCTTGCAATCACAGAAGATGAAGGTTGTTTGTAGTGTTTTGTCCTGAAATCCCATGTGCAGGTGTGCATGTTCACATATACTATGACCTCATGCCAAGTTGGACCAAAAGTTTTGACATGCACTTTCCATTTGCAGTTAGGATCTACACAATGCACCATATAATACTTTGTATCTGATTTTTCCACACGAAAACCAAATATCTCGGTTATTGACAAGATCCCCAAAGCATGCTTAACTGCTTTCCTTGATGCAAAGCTTTTGCCTACACAAATCAAGTTTTGTGAATTAAGATTCACACTAGGCACAGTAAAGCTATTAGCATCCCAATCTTCTAGTGTAGTTTCTCTCCTGTGTGTTGTAGAATAGAATGCTCTCCATATTTCATCTGCAGAATCTTCATCACTTGTAGTGTCACTGTTTAGAGAATTCATGTCATCTACAGTATCTTCCAACAATACACCTTTCATCGTGGTGTCACCGATCAATGTCATGTTATTTTCCCCTGTAACAATATTGGTAATAGTTGGATTGCATGTCACCAACTCTAAACTGTCAGATGGGAATGGCTGTTGATCTTCAACTTGTTCACTATCTGATTTAATGCTGACACACGACTCAACAACAAATTTAACATCCTTTAGGTCGGACAACCTTAAAAACTCTTTCAAATCAGCATCACATTCAACAAGAAGTGGAACTCTCAACAATTTGAAAAGGTGTAAATGATTGAATTTCAATTCTAAGCACTATCTATACTGAATCTGTTGTGCACTTTTTCAGTTAAACCCTATAATGTTATTGACTCATCAATCCTAAACACCTTTGAAGTAGTGTCTCCAACAAAGGTTGGGCATTAATCATCAAACAACCATTTCCCACCACATACAACTGTAATAATGTGGGTTGCCATTTGTAATATGCAGAGTATGAATTTAAGAGGATAAATACATTTAAGTAATAACAAACACAATCTGATTAAAAACGATGACATGATCAACTAAAGTGAGTAAAATACACCTGTTATAAAAAAAATTCTGACAAAATTTGCACCTACGGTGCAAATTTTTTATGAGTCAAATACGGTGCTGAAATTAAAACATTCTAGGTGTAATAAGGAACCTATAGATCATTGTATTGTCAAATGCAACAATAGATTTGCACCCCTTGTGCAATTTTTTTATGACTTAATTGTAGTGCTGACACCCTCAATCAATGGTAAAAAACGATGACACGAGCAACCAAAGTGAGTAGAATACACCTGTTATGAAAAAAATTCTCACAAAATTTGCACATACGGTGCAAATTTTTTATGAGTCAAATACAGTGGTGACATTAAAACTTTCAAAGTGTAATAAGGAATCTATATATCATTGTATTGTCAAATGCAACAATAGATTTGCACCCCTTTTGCATTTTTTCTATGACTCACTTTGTAACGACCCAGAATTATGATTTCCGAGTTACGATTCAAGGGATAAAACCCCTTGTTCGGATCTTGCAATCCAGGTACGGGTCGAGGTTTCAAACTCATTTAAGATTAGTAGAAAGAGGGATTTCAAACCCTAAAAACCTCGAAGGGCCGTTGGGTACCCTTAACTTGTCCTAACACTATGTCGCGAAATCCATTTCAAACGAAAGTAAAGCGGAAGTAAAGTAAATATACAAGTGCCACGGCAGAGCCGGTCAAAACCAAATTATGAGTGGGTGATTACCATTTTACTAAGTTAGGATATTAGCCAGATTCTTCAATTCGCCAAAAGGAAACCCCGTCATATAGACATCGAGCACTCAAAATCTGCATAAAATGCCTTTAAAAAAAGAACGGGGAAAGGAGTCAGATCGAGCCACTCATGCGGGACCGGCAGTCCTCGCTGATGCCACATAGTATGTGCTATACCTAATAAAGAAGCTCTAATGCAGTACGAAAGTCAACACACTAGAATGCTCCTAGTTATAATAATGTGTAAAAGTACTATAAAGGGTCCAAGACAATGCCAAGTGGCATATCCCTCTCCTACCTCCACCCCCTTCTGATAGGGCGGAGACTGGCCAGCTCGTGAATGCATTCCATCATAATCGGGCGGCACGCATGCCTAACCCGCTCCAAAATAAAGCCCGCAGGCATATCATAATATAAGGAAGTTCATGACTCGATTGACTCAGGGTACCCGATGAGGCTGGGCTACCCTATGACCCTAGAAAAGACTCTAGGACTATCACAGATAACGGCCGTTCTGTTTCAAACGCATAAAGTAAGCAGATGCTCATTCAATTAGTGCAACCTAACAAGATACTACATGGCATGCTTTTATGCATATGCAACACCTAACATAAAATGCAACAACAGGCATGAATGTCCAACCTGAGTAAGCCCCCTAGGGAACTTACCTGAAGATGCAGAACAACAAGATAACACAAGCAATGGCCCAGATGCAAGTCCAAAGTAATCGAAAAGCAATACACACCTATCATCAAGCCATTTCCATAAGCTACCGGACCAACATTCATACACACGAACTCAAGTTCTTGACATTCTCAAACCAATCGATGGTAAAACCATTTTCAGAACCTTTCCGATTTAATAAACATCAACCAAAATCATTTACTTCCAATTCGAACCCATTGATAAAATTGTACCCACCATATTTCCAAACTCTTAAATCCAAAATTAAGTCAACTCATATTCAAAATAATTTCTCAAATCATACTTGGTCAAATTCCGACATTAATCGTACGTTTAAATCCTTAACCAATCTCCCAAAATCGTGTTATTAAAAAGATCCCGGCATGTTTATTTTTAAAATCATTATATAAATAAATTCCGACATTTAGTCACCAGAAATAATTCTATTTCCACGATCATGTTTATAAATCAAAACCCACAATTCATTTCAAATCCCCGAAAATAACATATTTAAAGCATCACTAAAAACATACTCCAATAATGTCTCTTTTAAACTATTTTATAATATATAATAATAATTTCAGAAATATATTTCCTCAAAACAGAATATTTTAATAATGATAATAATAAGCCTAACACGAATTATAAATCATAACATATATAACAACATAAATCATAACACATAATTAAAACACAACTAACTTAATAAACCATTCAGCCCAACTCTCTATTCCCCAAAGCCGAGCCCAATAGGAAGGAGAAAGAAAAGGCCCAGATTCAACCCAACTCTCTATTCCTCAACCTAGAAGTAGGATCCGAAACCAAACCCATACCCGAAAGCTCAAACTGAATGAAAGAAGGAACTCGGAAGAAGGATCCAATTTGCCCAGGAAGAGAAAGGAGGTAGGTTCACGCCAGCTCACCCATCTCCACTCTCAAGCCAAGACTAATCCTCTTCTAGACTCAACAACACTAACTCTGACAAAATCCCCTGAAGAAATCCCAATTCATTTCGACACTCCAATGCCACCCCTCATTCCATCAAGCACTCCCACACACCATCCACCTCTAAAAATCCAACTCCTATCTCTAACATCACACTCGAGCACCCTCTCATACTATATCATCAATTCTCTTAAGGTCATTTCTTACACTTTCCCCACTTCCCAAGGTATCACAAGTATCATGCCCCGTTAGTCACACCTTCTCTAGAAAATTTCTCAATCACCGCCCCAAAATTCTTTCACCACTCTCCAACCACGCTACCAAATGACCTCACCCACAGGTTTAAGGAAGAAGCAATTATGAAAATCATCAAACATAAGGTCTACATCATCTCAACTAGCATTTATAAACATAACAGCATGGGTTCAACAAGTCTCAATTTATCATCATGCTCAATAATCATCGCAAACATCATATATGAACGTAATCAAGTCAAGCTAGCATGCTGCATTATAACCTTGTCAGATACAATTCAGGTCTCTTAGCATATGTAGTTCACATTTTACAGGCAAAAGAATTCAAATCATGCGTAGCAACTTAGAGTAGCAACACATCAAGACATCATGGTACATAACATCTATAAGGCATCACATCATATCATCATAGACGATAGGCAATAAGGCAGCAGTCATCATCAAGTCGGCACATCAACACGTAAATCTCATCGCCAAGTTAGTGCAATATCATTGTCAACAAACAAGTTTCAAAGGGTTAGCAATTCGAACGGAGAACACTCTCGCTTGCAAGTCATATCTTACTAAGTAACCGTAATTCTTGATGCGTGCCCGTTCCGCCGACATCACTGATCCCGAGTCCCGTGGGTTATGGGCCCACACTTTCGTTGTGCTGTTCTATCGCTATCCAACTCCTCATTCTCTTTTCCCATGCGGTCGATCGTCTAATGTATCGCACAAGAGTCCAAGTTAGTGGTGATAGGGAAGTGACAAGAGTGGACAACCCAAATTCCTTTCGGGGACAAAAATGGACCACAACTAAAGACGACAACTAGAGACGAAACTCCGACCCGAGAATAGCAACGATGCCCTTATGAAAGTCTAATAGGTTACAATTGTGACGAGCAAAATGGATTCATCATGGAGCACATCAGTCATATTAATCCACACTAACAGGTACCTATCGCAAGGAGAACGACATGCATATTCATTCCAAAGGCACAATCGATTCCTACACTGATGCTTGTGAGACAACTAGCAGTCTATTATTCTATGGAAGCAAAGATGCCTAGCAACTTCAAGCAAGATATGCGGAACCAGTAATGATCATGCAAGATTCGAAGTCATGCAGGATTTAATGAGGATAACAAGTATCATGTATATGAACGATGGGCGAACATGGTATACTCATCAACAATTGAGTTCAAATATAGCATAATGAGGTATATCATAACAATCAGACGAAGCGTCATACGAGCACACATAAAAGCAGCATAGTAACTATCACATCTGACAACAATGATCATATAGTAGGTTAAGAACAATAGGTAATCATACGACGAGATACATTTAGAAAGCATAGGTCCTGAACAGTACTAGCATTACATGACAAGGCATGGGCATAGTCAAGAGTCATTTAAAAGAGTTCAACATAATGTTCATAAAGCATGAGGCATCATTACAGAGAGTAACCAAGAGGACATCACCAATGATAGATTAAAAGCATGCTAGGAACAGCTGTCACAATGCACATAAAACGGTATAACAGCTATCACATTATGGGACAAGCATGTTCACGTAATAGAATAAGTATGGTAAATCATCATTTAGCGAGTCTTATCGGGGAGCATAAAGCCATACATGATACTACTAGCACATATTAAAACATGACTACAACCAAGGTAATTCGAATAGATTCATTCTAACATTTAGGTGTCATGCATATGCCGAATCATGATATAGCGTGGTGTGTGATCATGCGAGGTGGCAAGTCATACATCTATGCAAGCACGAGAGGATGTCATAAAGTAATAGGGAAACACTACCGAGCGATAACATGTAAGCATGCTAGGATTACTTATTACGGAAAGCAAGTCAATCATCGAATTCGACAGTAACTAATCAGGATCAGTACAACAATTTAAGATTATAAAAAAAGGGGAAGAACCACACTATCAGGGACCTAGCTCAAGAGGAGGTCAGCAATACCGTTGGCAAGATATAAATTCCCACAAGTCACAACCAAGGACCCTACATGATGCTAAAAACTCCACTTAACATACGATACATGCATGCAACTAATCATGACGATACGTAAGAAATCAATTCAATCATGTTCCGACGGTATAGAAGCATGAGGAAAGTTTAATGATATATAACACAAGTCTAAGTAATGGTCAGTATGACTAGAATACGAGGACATGAATTCAAATCAGCACATACTAGGATGAAACATGCATTCCCCAAGACTCAATTAAACCTCATATTCTCCATTCCACGCAAGTAACACACAACAATATTAACTTGCAAAATCATCAACACTATTCAATTTGACGAATACAAAATGGATGGACCTGCGATAGAGTCAAAGGACAAGGAGCATCAACGTGTCATCATCTAGCATGCTAAGGAGATCATTTACAAGCATTTGTACAGAGAAGTTAAACACTATCATGGATCTAACCCAGGCAAAACAACAAGAATATAGGTTCATGTCATGTGGTCCATGCTTCCAATTGATCATTAGCGCAATTAATACAATATGTCAAGCAGGCATACTATAACCAACATACAATCATGATAGAAGGCAATACATAACACGAAACTTAAGCAATGTAACTAGTCACACATGTAATAACACAACAACTTGGTACCAATGGTTATTCATAAGACACGTGTCAGAGACTACACAATCATGTCATGCAATACAGAGAGAGTCACCATTTCAACCAGGCAGAGATCCCTAAGGGCATCCATTGACTCTTCCCCAATTGACTCATCACCCTATTTTCCCGTGGAACTCTGTTACGACTCATGTGGTGAGAAGACACTGGTTGGTCGTCATAAGAATCAAGAAGGACAGCCCCAAAAACACCTTACTTTTGACTCAAAGTGACATCAAGAACTTCCAATACCCACTCAGACAATCTTAATATCCAACCATGATTCCCGACACAACGTGTTTACCAAACCGATTCCCCGTGGAAGATACTGACATCCAGGGAAAGGCTATATAGAACCGTCAAGAGGTTAACATAGTGGAAGGACTGTTCCACACAAGCTGGGTTTGACCACACAGAAACAAGGGTACTCCCACTATCCCGTTTGCACAGATTGGTCAATACACATATCATAGTTAAGGCATCCAAATGAGATCTCTAGAATAGCAAGCATTCAGCACAAAATCAGTTAATAACACTCATAATGATCTCTTTGAAGTCTCCCAACCCATCTGTAAAGAACAAGCTGATACCGTTCCCAACTACACCCAATAGGGGTAGTCTAGCGCCTTTACTACCCACTCGCGTCCCCGTTTGGTCGGTTTTCCTCTTTTATTACAAGTCAAGTTCATTACTTAGTCCAATTTTGGATAGGCATCTTAAGTTCATTTTGCCCTTCTTAAAATCCTTTCAAATCCTTTGAAATTCATGGGCGGTTTTCCAAAACATACACTCGACCCTTGCGTACCCGAATTGCACAACTTCAGCTCTGATACCATCTTTGTAACGGCCCACGAATGAGCAACAAGGGACGATAACAACACAGAGATTCGAAGGGAAGAAAACAACGAGAGTATGAGGGGTTTAGGGACGCTCACCGGTGGATTCGAAGGTTGCCGGAGTGCTCGTCGGAGTCGCCTTGGCCTCGATAGAGGTGGGGTGGTCCTAGAATGAGGATAGATGTCATAAAGTCAGAACATTAGAGGTGTTTTGAGCTTAAGAGGAAGGAGGGTGGCTCACCAAGGGTTCGGTCGGAAAACAGAGGATGGAAGAGGGAGGCGCTCGGCTGTGGATGCTCCCGGTTGCTCCTGAACGGCTCGGCTCGTTTTGGTCGTCGGGGAGCTGCTGTTGGGATGCTGCTTTGGTATTGAATCGAAGGCAAGAGCGATCGCCTGAGCCCGATGAAACGGAGGGGAGTTGTTGTGCCAGGGCTCGGAATGGCGGATGGTTTGTGGTGGCGCTCAGCTGGTGCTTGGAACAACACTCGGGAGTTCTCAGAGAGGTGCTCAGGGGCGCTCTGGTGGTGCTCGAAATACTCGAGAGTAGGGGCTGCGGTTGGGGTTTTGAAAATGATACACAGGGAGGTTGGATTCAAATTAAAGGAGAGGTAATGAGGTTGAAGGCTGCGGCAAAACACGATTGCTGAGCTGTTGGATAAGATCAAGGAAAAGAGACAAAAGAGGTGAGATGTGGATTTAGTAGGATGGGTTCTTTCTGCAGGCAGAAGAGGGAGAGAGACTGGGCATTTAAAGGCAAGATATGGAGAGGAGAGCTGATACGCAAGGTCTAGAAGAGGGACGTGTTGACTGGGATTGTTCACACAAAAGAGGAAGAAGACAAAGTAATATTAGTATGTTCTAAAAAAAACACAATTCAAAATACTCGGAAATAAACCTTAAAATCCGCTCTCTCGATTTTATCCGACCCAACTCAAAACGATTTTTCAAATTTCCAACTCCGAGTTTAATAATAAACTCCAATTATTATTTTCAGCTTTCGCATATGGGAGCGAGATAAAACATGATTTGAATTTCCAACTAAATAGTACCGGGACTCGTTTTAAAATATTTAGAATAAAATCAATAGCTTAAGGACGGAAATTCCAAACCTCTCAAATCTTAAAAATTGAAATGATTATAAATCATTATTTTAATAATTTAATACTATAAAATTTCCCGGTCTTTAAACACTTATAGTGCTGACATGGCTCAATCAATGTTCAAAAACGATGACACGAGCAACCAAAGTGAGTAGAATACACCTGTTATGAAAAATTCTTACAATTCTTACAAGAGCAACCAAAAGTGAATAGACTACACCTGTTATGAAAAATATTCTTAACAGGCACCCCCTGTGCAATTTTATTATGACTCAATTGTAGTGCTGACATGGCTCAATCAATCTTCAATAAGGAAGTGTAGTGATGACATTAGCAATCAAAGTCTAATAAGGAATCAATACTTCAATATAGGGCGCAGATTCAAGTGTAGTGATGAAATGAGCAACTAAAGTCTAATAGGGAAGGGATAATTCAATATAATGTCCAGATTCAAGTGTAGTGATGGAAAGAACAAAATATTGGATTACATGAAACCAATATTTGATGTGACAATTTGGAATCTATATCTTTAAATCAACAAAATGAATACAATACACATGGTGTGGGAAGAATTATATAAAACTTGCACTTCTGGTGGAAAACTTCTATGATTAAGGTCTACTGATTAGTTGAAACAATCATAGTGAAATCACATCATAAGCAATCATAGCGATGACTTGAGCAATGTAAAATATTAGCAAGCATAAATAACCATAAACATACACAGATTCAATTTGAAACTTAAAGATTACACATATACAGAAAAAAATGCTCATAAACATTAATTAATGCTTAAAAAATCAATCAAAATTTGCGCCAAAGGCGCAAATTTTGATGCATTCTATAACATTATTCATTTGATTCTACTGTATTTGTGACTCCATAACCTTAATCACTTGATGCATAAAAAACGAATCAAAGTTTTCGCAAAAGGCACAGATTTTGATGCATTCAATAGTAGTAATCATTATGTTCAACTATATTTCCATACTATTAGCATATATAAGCATAGATAAACACAAATTTGACATAATCTACATTTGTAATCACACGATTCCAATCAGTAATCGCAAAACTGAAGCGGTAATTTGCACCTTCGGCGCAAAACTGAAGTAGTAATCGCAAAACTGAAGCAGTAAACCAAAAAATTCTAGAAAATTTGCGCCTTCGATGCAAATTTAAGCAGTAATCACAAAACTGAAGCAGTAATTGCAAAATTGAAGCATAGATAAACCTTGACTGAAGCGGTAATCGTAAAACTGAAGCAGTAATCCAAAAATTTTAGGAAATTTGCGCCTTCGGCGCAAATTGTAATCGACTTCAAATTATAGTAAAATTGAGTATCATCTTAAAATCATCTAAATTATAGTATCAACTTAGAATCACCCAAATTCTAGTAAAATTTGTGCCTTTGACGCAAATTGTAATCGACTT
Organism: Persicaria tinctoria; assembly: GCA_037127255.1. Taxonomy (NCBI): domain Eukaryota; kingdom Viridiplantae; phylum Streptophyta; class Magnoliopsida; order Caryophyllales; family Polygonaceae; genus Persicaria; species Persicaria tinctoria. The sequence goes on along the minus strand of JBANSL010000003.1, from coordinate 37,208,098 downwards.
CAAAATTGTATTCGAATACTTTGCTTACCTGATTCTCTAGAATAGACTTCAAAATCGATCGCTTGGATGATGTCGAAATGGTAATATTTCGGAAATCCTAGCAATCGCCGGCGAGCAGGTCGGGAGGGAGAAAGAGAGAGCGTCCGGAGATAGAGAGCTGGAGGAGAGAGAAAATCGCTTGTCGAGAGACGGTGAAGCCTTTTATTTAGGACATTTTGCAAAAATGTCCCAAAGCGCGGATATTTTGCAAAATAAACCCATTTTCGTGGTTATTGAAAAAAAGAAAAATATTTTCCTCCAAAATTACCCTATGCAAGGGAAATATTTTCCTCCAAAAATAATAATTCATGATATATTTCTTATTAGGGATGGAAATGAGAAGTGTTAGGAATGAATGTAGTCATTCCACCACCCGTATGCAAGGGAAATATCTCCACTCGAACCCCGTATCAGCTGCAAACATGTTCACTCTCATCTAATTCGTGCAAGTGATATCGGTGGAATGGGTGACTTATTAATGGATAAAGTATATATGCATTGTGATATAAATGCTATTTAGAAATACGGGGCAAGTACGGTTAATGGATGAATTATTAGGGCAGGTAATGAGTGACAAATCTTCACTTAATCTATTTATCATCCCCTTAAACCAGCACCACCTGCCATCCACTTTAGTACGGGTTTACAATTGCAAATTTAATACCGGTCAAGGGGATAGATCGAATACCCATGATTTATTTACAACATTACTCCCTACAAAGTCTCCCTATGATTTTTGTATAATCTACCTAGTGGCGGCTGCAAGATTTCATTGGGGTGGGGGCAGAATATTTTCCAAAATATTTTTTTTTCCATTATCATTTTTACAAGAAATGTTATTGTTTAGTTCATATCGATTTAAGTTTTTGTTCTGTTCTTGTATTTCAGAAGTAAAAAAAAGTTGTTCCTCGTAGTTAGGCTACTGATAATGCATATTTCATATAGGCATTATAGGTGTTTCTTATTGCATTTAGGTATTGGTTTTGTTATGTTTTGAGTCTAGTTCCGTTTATTTCTTGTCAAGTATTTGAGTTCAGAATCTATGCGCTTTTAGTGTTTATTCTACAGAATTACATTCCGACATTGGATGTACTTTGGGAAGAGCTTAAGAAGCATGTTTTGGAGCATATGGAGGCGGAGGAAGAGCTAAGGAGGAGCAAGGAGGCACGACATTGGAATTCGTTGAAGGAATTTGAGGAACGTCGAGCACTGCAGAGATGGCGCCCGCCGCCCCTTCCACAGTGCCCGCCGCCCCTTGCACGGTGCCCGCCGTTGTCCTAGATCCCGGAAACACGGTTTTGGATCCGAAGACTATTATTTCCTATTATTTCTTCTAGGGTTTTTGACGACCTTTGGGAGGCTTATTTATGTTGTTTTTAGTTTATTTCGCCGTGTGGAGTTGTTATTGTGAGATTATGAACACAATTAGAGAGAGAGAGAGAGAGAGAGAGAGAGAGAGAATTAGCCTATGAGTTTCTAAACTCATAGTTTCGCCTGTGATTCGAAGACATGGTTGTTTGGATTGTTTGGATTTGATTCTATTTAATTATTCATGTTCTTAGTTATCATATTTTGCTTAATTTATATTGCCTCTCTAGCTATGAATTTGTTGTTGTTTTCTCGATAGCAAACAAAGGTATTATTGATAGTGATGTCTCTTTGTCTTTGTAGTGGATGAATTCAATTGATCTATGTTGATGATATGCAATTAGGGTTGAGTTCGGTATGCGCCTATTTATTTTGATTGTGTAGAGTCAATGTGCCAATTGGTCTTGATTACTTGAGTTCTTAATTCTATTCTTTAGTGATATTTAATAAGATGAGTGAATCTCTGCGGATCTCTCAACATTAGTCAAGTAGACATAGGAATATGAATAATTGATAGATCAATCCGAGGACCATGAATTCTAACCATTGTTAGAGAATTAAAGGTGAAATGTTCTTTCTACTTTGATATCAATTTGCTTTGTGGTTTGCAATCTAGTTACTTTTACATATTTGGTACTTGTTAAAGATCATTGCTTTGCTTTAAAAGTGTTGTCTAGAGTTATTGAATAGGAAATCGCTTCTCCATGTGGGTTCAACACCGGACTTCATCTCTATACTAAGAGTTATTTGGTTTATCAAGTGATTGGTTGCCTAATCTATTGGTTCTGTGTTTAAGTTTGGATATTATCACTATTTGGTAAAGGGCAAAAGTGCCAACGACGTTCGTCCCGCACCAAATTCTTAGCGTCGTTGCCGGGAAGAAGAAATGTAACGGCCCAGGATTATGATTCCCGAGTTACGTTTCGAGGGATGAAACCCCTCGTTGGGATCTTGCGCCCCGAGTACAAGTTGAAGGTTTGAAATCGAAGATGTGTAGTTTAAAGTGGGATTTCACACCCAAATCTGGAAGGTCCGTTGGAGACCCCATGGTAAACCCTTGTACCTGTCATAAGTCTACAACGCGGAAAATCCTTTATCATGCAAAGGGCATAAGTTCTGAAAATGATACAACAGGCGCCACGGCAGAGCCGGGTCAAAACAGAATATAAATAGGGAGAAATCCCAAAAGCATGAATCTGGTGAAGTCAGGTTTCAAACACTCACTCTCCGCCATATGAATGGACCCCGTCATAACAGCACAAAATCAAGCAGTACTGAAATATTACGCCTATACCTAGTCGGGCCAAAAGTCCGCCCGCGGGTCCTCTGATCGCGCTGAGGACATATAATACGCCTATACCTAGAATAAAGGATGCCTTCATGCAGTACTGAAATATTAACCACACTATCATGTTCCTAATTCATATGTGCAGAATATTAAGTAAGGCCTTAACAAAGAATACCAAGTGGAATATCCCTCTTCTACCACCCCCCCCCCTTCCAGGTAAGGTGGAGACTGAGCAGCTCGATTCGATAGCATCTCAAATCTCATCATCATATCGTATCTCATCATCATATCGTGGATCTTGCGAAAAGAAAATAATAATGCTGATAATAGTAAAGGTGTTCCAACGATCCGAATGGCCCAAGATGAACCCGATGGAGTTGGGCTGTCCTATGACCCTATCAAGGATTCTAGGACTCACAGATAACGGCCGTTCTGTATTCAAACGCATACAGAATAAGAATGCTCATTCGTAAGTGCAATTCCTAAGCATGATACTACATGACATGCTTTTATGCATATGCAACACCTACATACTATATGACACATCAAGCAGGAGGTACTGGTTACTGAGTAAGCCCCAGAGGACTTACTTGGCTAGCAGATCGGCAACAGGAGAATCCATCACACAATATTCACAATCACAGAGTATCACCTAGTACATAATGGAATATACATAAGTCTACATCCAACTATTAAGCACTCAAGCACACCTCAATCAATAGAACAAGTAACATATTATGAAAGTAATTTCATCGCATCATCCGCTCCCCAAGACCACATCGTTCTTCATAAATCATTCAACCAATTCCGCATGTTTATATTTATCATTTCCGCATATACCTCAACGGTTCATCAAAATCATAAGACATAATTTGTGTGATATAAAATCCTACTAGATCGTCATAATTATCTAACATTTAATCTCATATAATAATTCATCACAAGTCATGCTGTTAGTCATACATATCATACTGTTAGTCAAACGATCATATTATCATGCTAGTTAGTAATTGAATAAGTCTTATTCCCAAGTTAGTTTCAAATCCTAGTTAAATAATTAAGTATTCCGACCCTTGAAAATACTCGCCAAATTCCCTTTCAAATTTATTTATTAGATTACTTTCCAACCTTGAAATTCTTTTCAAAATTCTTTATAAATCTTCAAGTCCAAATAATGTTATATTTTAAACCCCCAATAATATTATATTTTATTTAAGATACCATTTAAATCCAACCGAACCGAACCCATTTAAATCCAACCGAAACGAACCGAACCAAACCCACACACAAACCCAACCGGTTAACAAATAACACAATATATCTATTACGTATAATGTTAGCAAAAAGGGGGGACCCACGAGTCCACATTGGCTTCTTCTTCCTCTTCTTTCAAACGGAGGTTCTCGCTCCCGCCATTTGCCTGCTCGACCCCGAACCCCGCCGGTGAGGCTACTCCGGCCTTTCTTCCTCCAACTTCTATCTTCACCTCTCCGAGCCCATGGTCCGGCTTTGTCTCCACGTCCCTCGCAGCTCACTTGCACAACCTCTCAAGCCCCCGCTCGCATACACTCCCTCTCGGCCTTGCCGGCTCTCGAGCTCGCTGGAGCTCTCGAGCCGCCCATCCTTCTCACTCTCACCTCTCAAGCACTCTCCAACCACCCGATCGAGGACAAGGAAAGTAATAAAAAAGAAATAAGGAAAAGGAAGGAGGTTCGAATGCTCACCGAGGTGTTCGCGACTTTGGAGCTCTCGATCGGAGTTCTGGGCGTCGTCGGAGGCTTGCGATGGCTCGTCAGACCTACATCGGACATTGGTGAGCGTTATGGTGGAGCTCGAGGGTGGTTCCGATAGAAAACGAGGGGGAACGGCTTACCGAAATGGCGAAGCGTGCTCGAACAAGGAATGTGATGGAGGGCGGCGCTCGTGCCCGTTCTCCCACTCCTCCTGCTGCCGCTGCTACTGGTGGCTCCTGAGAGGGTTTCGAGGAGGGCTCCTGCTAGTGGATCGAGAAATAATATGGGACGGGGTGGTGATGAAGAAGACGAGGAGTGAAGGGGAGGGAGTCGGGGAGATGTGAACAAGTGACAGTGTAGTAGGAGCGCCGAAGGGAGTAGGCAGGTAGAGGTGATGGAGATTGAAAATGAAAGGTGGAAATGAAATTGAAAGTGAAATGGAGGAGGTAAGGTGCGACTTATGATTTTGAAGAAAGGCAGGAGGAATGGTGAGGGAATGGGACAGTTGCGGACAACTGCAGGGTAAGGTAGCCGAGAGTGGGAGGGTAGAGTGTCAAATTGGTTAAACAAATACCCGAAAATAAATCCCGAATACTCGAATTTTGAATCCCAAAATTAGTTCCCGAATGTTAGGTTCCGACTCTCGCTTTATCGATCAATTAGATTTATAAAATAAAAAAGGATATCGTCATCTGATAATTATTTTCAATTTTCGAGGTAAAAGGACGGAAATCGTTCGTCAAATTTTATATTACGGTCTGAATCCACTAAACAAGCTTTTAATTCGATTTAAATTCATTTATAATTTCCTTTTTTCGAAAAAATTAGGAATTGAAAAACCGAGTATTTATATTATCCACCTCTAAAAACAAGTCTCATCCCCGAGACTAAAATCATTTTAAAATAGGGGATAAAGTTTGAAATTGGTGAGTCCAAGGATCATGTCATTGACCCCGTAAGTATCTCATAAGTGCCCCTATGAGATCCTCACAGTACCGTTGTTGTGATCATAATATCCTCAATGGATCATAGCAAAAATGTGATATGGTCCCCTACCACATCCTTACTCCGACTCCTCGGTCATATCATAACTCAAAACATCACAACGTCCTCTTTAAAACACCGTTCAAAACTTCAAGTTCGGCATTAGTCAAAAGCATTTCTAACCTCTTCATTCATCCTACCATCCACTTCTAAAGGCTAATCTCATATTCTCTTCCTAGGTTCTAAGACATATTCAAGGTTCAATAGTTCAATTTCTATCATTTCCATCATCAAGCATCATGTATATATATCGAATAACAATAGCACCTCACGTCTAATACCATAACATAATCACCTCATGAATAGCCACATAGCATAGCATATCTAGCATCGTATCATATATGGTAGAATTTATCACATCAGCCCATGGAAGTTACACACCATATCAATCATATAAGCACGTTATATCAATCAGATAAGTAAATCATATACTCATTCTAACTACCAAGCGTCATCGCATTAGAGGCAAACAACTACTTCCGTACAGTAGCATTCCATCGAGTTCAGGGATAACTATGTTAGTACTACAGTTCCCTATTGTCAACGGCAACACATCAGAGAATCAACATCGTCTATAGCATAGAATTCGCACAACATTCGGCCCCAAGTAAAGTATACACTAGATCACTATCCCAGAAGAATCTACATTACACTACCAATCATGACGAGACACGACCACTACTCACCATCCCTTGCACTAAGATCAACTTCACCGAAGTCTACCAACTCAATCCACTACCAGTTCTAGGCACCATTGTATCCTGCTCACATACAACCTTTCTAGCCTCATAACTATTCGCAATCAAGGACGAATACCCAAACCAACTACAAGGTATCCCAACTCCTATGCAATCAAGCCATCTAAGGGTCAATCAACTTCAACATCCCGATCTCAAGTCCTACCTTTCAGTCGACTATCATCTCCTAAAGAGACATCGCGAATCACCTTGCTAACTTAATCATACTCCCCACGCCACTAACCACTCTCACTAACCATCCACCTCTAAGGACCCAACTCATGCTGACCATCTCACACCTGACACTCCCGACCAATTCTAATGTAGAACTCAACTAGTGGTACTCCCAACCACGAATCACCATGACCATCAAGCCGACCCACACTAGATCCTCTTCCCGGCATACTGTACCTAGCTAGACTAGTTCCCTCAACTCCGCATGCTTCCCCAAATTGCCTCAGATCGCGCTTCCTTAAACTTCGAAATCTCTACCACTTAAACCCTTATGTACCGATCATCTTTTTCACCGAATTCCTATGACATCCTCATCCGAATTCTCTAAGCACCGCAACTTCACCAACCATCAAAAATCTCTGTAGCGTCTTCAATACCTTCTGCTTTGCCTAGTTCCCAAATCCATGCGCATAATCTCTCTATCTTAACCTTAAGCCCACAGTCTTACTAGGAATCTAAACTACATCATTGCATAGCTACCAGCCTTTCCTCGAAGATTCATCTCACATCCTCAATTACCTCAATAGCCACAATGACCTCCACTCATAAATCCCGATTCATTCCATATGCCAAAATCCTCCAACAATGCATCTAGATATCCTTCACTCATAAATTCCCTAAGCATTACCAATCCTATCTAAACAACCCCCAAATACTCATCACACGAACAACCCTGATATGAACAACCTAATATCCCCGATCGATAATTTCCCAAGCAACCTCATACTACTTTTCCTAGGAAATTCCTCAACCTCATCCCTTACCGAAATCGCCCCCACTCTTAGCACCCATCACCTTGTCCCAAATTCTACGATTCTGTAGACATTCCTCAATCGATCATCCTTGACACCGCCCACGTTCCGCTCATAAACTATCTAGACACCTTCCTTAGCACACCAATCTGTCTCACAATACCTCCATTCAAGAATCCACCGATCAACTCCTAGCTTGCCCATCCACCTCTAGAACTATCCTAACTACCTCTACCCACACCCAATCTCAAGATCACCCTAATGAAACTAGTCCAGACCTCGGTCAACCACTCTCTTATACTACCCGCACACACTACCTTCCTAGACTACCACTTCTCACTAGGACATCTCCCTCAAAATCTCGCCATACTAGCCTCACTGCTCACCTAAGACCTACCTGGAAGCTCATCTATACTCACAGACCACTATCTTTAACACATCCCAACTCACTCGGCTCTACCCAAGCTAACGCATCCTTTCTACACCCCATCTCACACGACCAAAGACCCAATCCGAATACCTTAATCAACCTGCCACTTTCCAACCCGTCTCACTGAAGAATCTCATGACTCAAGCTCAAGAAGAATGCACTCCCATACATATAACCCATAACCTACTCACCCGCAAGTCAGTATACCAAGCACCAAGGCACATCATCATAGAAACAAGTTAGTCAGGCAATCATTGCTACCAATTTAGCACATCCATCATCACACATTCAATTATGTCAGTTCTAGGGCTATCACAAAACATCAATTCCGATTAGTATAGAAGAATCCATAATTTGAATTAAGAATGTTCTTCCCCGTGTCTGCTGGAATGAATCTGTTAACGATTGTCATCTTTGAAGCATATTCGTCCTTTCTGCCATCGGTGACGTTGTTCCTAGGGCCTAAGGGGTCATGGACCCATCACACTTCCATTGCGCCGCTCCGGTGTCACTTGGTCGTCGGTCCTTTCTTGCATATCGACGCTCATCGAAGGATCGCAAGGGTTAGAATTTACGGAGATATGGGAGAGACTAGGGCGGACAACACAATTCCTTAAGAGTTCAGACATGGACCAGGACAAGGGACGACGAGACCAAGGATAAGATCCCAAGCCGAGAGTTACAACGATGCCCTTAAAATTATGGCACACAAACACATAAAAATCAAGAGATATCATCACATTATTTCACACTAGTATGCACCTATCTCAAGGAATATCGATTTACGCATTCATAACATGTCCATATAATCATCTTTATATGTGCGCAGAACAAGCTAGCAACTTATCATTTCATTCACCAATCATGCTTGATAGACTATGAACATGTATGCACAGACTGACATGGGACATATATGGCCCATGTTATGCAAGATCTAGCAAACATCACAGGATATCATATGCACGACTTATCACTCATTTAGATACACAATTAAGCAAGTCATAATATTACGGAAAGCATGCTAAGATGTACCCTAAAAATCATGCTAAGGGTATGGTCAGTTCATGCAAGGTTGGTATAGCAACTATCTCATCACATACATCCATATTCGCATAGTAAGACTAGGACGTCACACAATCATACGAGGGCCTATAACTGGGAGGTATATGTCTTACATGATACTAGAAATACTCATTAAACATGTACACAACCAATGAGGTTCAATTAGGTTAATCTGACATTCTAAGTCATCCAATTCACGTTTTAAACATGCAACGAGAGTTGAACAAACTATCATGGACCTAGTTCATAGGGAGACAATAATCATGGGAATTCAATACATACGACACATACATCAACTCATAAGTGCAACCATGCAATGTACCGGGAAAGTCATGCTGAATTATACCAATATAGCATGTCATTAAATCACAAAGAGGCTATCACTATAACTTGACAGAATTCTCTAAGGACAATCACCGACTCACCACCCCGTTTCCCCGTGTGACGCTATTATGACTTGCTGGGTAGGACACAAGGACATTCACGCCATTTCCGAGAGATGAGGGTAGAACTCGTGGTTAGACTCTTGTGACAAGAAGACATGGTTCGCCATTACAAGGATCGAAAGGGATAACTCCATAAGACAACTCACTTCTATCTCGAAACGATTTAAATCCTCACTCCCACTAACATACTCAGGTAACCCTCACATCTGACACGATTTCAGAATGTATTTAGTTGACCGACCCAAATTTCCCGTGAAAGACCCCAATCACAAGTACGAGACTCGATAGAAGCATCGATGGTGGGATACGAAACAAGACTCTAAACAGGGGAGCAGATGCTTCTCGACCCTTGCTAACATGCCTAGATGTTTTGGTGGAGTGGATGACAGTTTTAGAACCATCAGGGGGTTTGAATTATGAAAGGGCTATTTCGACAAAACAGGAATTCCAATATCCCGTTTGCACAGTTATTCAACACATGATTCAAGTCAAGGCATACTGATTAGTTCGCTATCCTAAGCACAATAGAGCACTCGTCACGGAAGCAATCAACAAGCTTAATATGATCCTCTTCGAGGAGGATCGTCCTCGAGCCCAATTGCATATATGTACATATATAAACATAAGCATAGAGACGATCTACGCCGTCCTTCGAGGGATGGCTAACCGGAGGGGCAAAACCTCACGGCCTCCTAACTCAACACCCCAACCTCCGTGGTGTTCCTTGGAGTCTTCTAGGCCCATCTGTAAATAAAAGCTAGTATTTTGCCTATCATTCCCCGAATTCTACATCCATAAGGGATGTCTACCGCTTGGGTCTCTACCCACGAGATTATTTCCCCTTTATTCATTTTAGGTTTTAAGTCCAATTCAATTCATTTTGCCCTTTATAAAATATTTTTCAAAACCATTTGAAAACATTGGGCGATTTTCAAAACCTCTTCAACCTATTGTACTCGGATTGCGAAACCTCATCTCTGATACCACCTTTGTAACGACCCAGGATTATGATTCCCGAGTTACGTTTCGAGAGATGAAACCCCTCGTTGGAATCCTGCACCCCGAGTACAGGTTGAAGGTTTGAAATCGAAGATGTGTAGTTTAAAGTGGGATTTCGCACCCAAATCTGGAAAGTCCGTTGGAGACCCCATGGTAAACCCTTGTACCTGTCCTAAGTCTACAATGCGGAAAATCCTTTATCATGCAAAGGGCATAAGTTCTGAAAATGATACAACGGGCGCCACGGTATAGCCGGGTCAAAACAAATATAAATAAGGAGAAATCCCATAAGCATGAATCTGGTGAAGTCAGGTTTCAAACACTCACTCTCCGCCATATGAATGGACCCCGTCATAACAGCACAAAATCAAGCAGTGTATCGGGTACCTGAAACTATACCACCAAGTCAGGCCAAGAGTCCGCCCGCGAGTCCTCTGACCGCGCTGAGGACATATAATACACCTATACCTAGAATAAAGGATGCCTTCATGCAATACTGGAATATTAACCACACTATCATGTTCCTAATTCATATGTGCATAATATTAAGTAAGGCCTTAACAAATAATACCAAGTGGTATATCCCTCTTCTACCACCACCCCCCCTTCCAAGTAGGGTAGAGACTGACCAGCTCGATTCGATAGCATCTCAAATCTCTTCATCATATCGTATCTCATCATCATATCGTGGATCTTGCGAAAAGAAAATAATAATGCTGATAATAGTAAAGGTGTTCCAACGACCCGAATGACTCAGGACGAACCCAACGGAGCTGGGCTGTCCTATGACCCTATCAAGGATTCTAGGACTCACAAATAACAGTTTTTCCGTATTCAAACGCACACAGAATAAGAATGCTCATTCGTAAGTGCAATTCCTAAGCATGATACTAATTGACATGCTTTTATGCATATGCAACACCTACATATTATATGACACATCAGGCAGGAGGTACTAGTTATTGAGTTAGCCCCGGAGGACTTACTTGGCTAGCAGATCGGCAACAGGAGAATCCAACACACAGTATTCACAATCATAGAGTATCACCTAGTACATAATGGAATATACATAAGTCTACATCCAACTATTAAGCACTCAAGCACCCCGCCGGTGAGGCTACTCCGGCCTTTCTTCCTCCAACCTCTAGCTTCACCTCTCCAAACCCATGGTCCCGCTATGTCTCCAGGTCCCTCGCAGCTCACTTGCACAACCTCTCAAGGCCCCGCTCGCATACACTCCCTCTCGGCCTCGCCGGCTCTCCGGCTTGCCGGAGCTCTCGAGCCGTCCATCCTTCCCACTCTCACCTCTCAAGCACTCTATGACCACCCGATCGAGGACAAGGAAAGTAATCGAAAAGAACCAAAGAAAAGGAAGGAGGTTCGAACGCTCACTGAGGTGTTCACGACTTCGGAGCTCTCGATCGGAGTTCTGGGCGTCGTCGGACGCTTGTGATGGCTCGCCAGACCTACATCGGACATGGGTGAGCGTTATGGTAGAGCTCGAGGGTGGTTCCGATAAAAAACGAGAGAGAACGGCTTACTGAAATGGTGAAGCACGCTCGAACAAGGAATGTGATGGAGGACGGCGCTCGTGCCCGTTCTCCCGCTCCTCCTGCTGCCGCTGCTACTGGTGGCTCCTGCGAGGGTGTCGAGGAGGGCTCCCGCTAGTGGCTCGAGAAATAATATGTGACGGGGTGCTGATGAAGAAGACGAGGAGTGAAGGGGAGGGAGTCGCGGAGATGTGAACAGGTGACAGTGTAGTAGGAGCGCCGAAGGGAGTAGGCAGGTAGAGGTGATGGAGATTGAAAATGAAAGGTGGAAATGAAATTGAAAGTGAAATGGAGGAGGTAAGATGCGACTGATGATGTTGAAGAAAGGCAGGAGGACTGGTGAGGGAATGGGACATCTGCAGGGTAAGGTAGCTGAGAGTGGGAGGGTAGAGTGTAAAATTGGTTAAACAAATACCCGAAAATAAATCCTGAATACACGAATTTTGAATCCCAAAATTAGTTCCCGAATGTTAGTTTCTGACTCTCGCTTTCTCGATCAATTATATTTATAAAATAAAAAGGATATCGTAATCTGATAATTATTTTCAATTTTCGAGGTAAAAGGACGAAAATCGTTCGTCAAATTTTATATTACATACGGAATCCGCTAAACGAGCTTTAATTCGATTTAAATTCATTTTTAATTTCCTTTTTCCGAAAAAATTAGGATTTGAAAAGCCGAGTCTTTACAAGAAAGGAGTTTACTTTTCTTTAACTCTTTCAATTACTGTTTATTTTGAGTTTGTGTGTCATTATATGGTTCAAACTATATCTTCTAATTCACCACTTTTATCTTTTGATCCCGAGGTTGAAAGATCTTTTCGGTTGGAGAGAAAGCTAGCGTTTGAGATAGACGAAGAGATGGCAAACGTTGTTGTTAATCCGCCAAGAAGTATCCTGAGAAACCTGAAGGAACCTGATTTGAGTGCTCAACCACTTGCAATTAGTCGAATTGGTCATCTATTTTTCCTTACTTTCATGGATTTCATGGGGAGGAACCAAACAAGCACCTTGCTACCTTTGTGAGCGTGTGTGATAGACTGAGACCCCAAGGCCTGTCTGACGACCAATTGATGTTGAGAGTATTCCCCTTTACTTTGAAAGATGCTGCAAGCTGTTGTGAGCTGAATCTGCCATGTTTTACAGTAACTTTTATACCGATTTCTGCATACATTTCATGCATTTGGGCTAAGATAGTACATAATCTATGTAGTTTATGTTTATTTGCCCAATTATGGAATCTACACCAGTTTCTGTTTAAATCGCAGAATTCGAGGGGTTTTACAGCAATTCTACAGAAGGTCAGAAAAGCTCGGAAATCGGCTACAGAAGTCCAAGTCCAAGAAGCAGCAGAACCAGTCGAATCAATCTGAGAGTCAAGGTTACTCGATCTCGAGTAGACCTTACTCAATCTCGACAAGCATGTCCGAGCATAGCCTTGTCGACCAGGAGCAACGTCGAGAACCAGACAACCCAACTCCGGAAATCTACTCGATCTCGACAAGCCCTGGTCGAGATCGACGAAACCCAGCGCCACACCCGGAGTCGACAAGGAGAGAAGCTGACCGAGAAGCCGAGGACGAGAAGTCGAGCACACCTCTACTCGATCTCGACAAAGCCTTGTCGAGATCGACATGCCCCACAGCACCAGTCCGAGTCCATGCCGAGGAGAAGCCTGCTCGACCAGACGTTCACCACTCTACTCGATCTCGACAAACCCTGGTCGAGGTAGACGAAGGCCTGAGCCCAGATCCGAAGCTTGCCGAGTAGAGCCACCCGAGGAGACCTAGTCGATGACCTATCTCTACTCGATGTCGACAAAGAGTGGTCGAGGTCGACGAGCCTAGGAACCCAAGTCCGAGCATGTCAAGCAGATCTAGTCGACGAGTCCAGTCGACGAACAAATCTGGTCGAGGTCGACGAGCCGTGGTCGATGTCGAGTAGACTGGATCCCAGAAACGCGTCGACGAGTGCCTGTCCGACTAGAGTTGGGATTCCTTGGGCATGAAGGAAGTCGAGCTGGCCGAAGATCTATCCGATTCCATCATCATCTATCCATGGAGGGAAATCTATCAACATCATGAAGACGTACCTATTTAGATTTATCTTTTCCTTTTAAGATTTATTTCCTTAAAACATTCTATTTATCTTTTATCCTTTTAGATATAATTTTAGATATAGATATAGATATTCTATCCTTGAGTAGCAAGGATTAGAAGCCTATAAATAAGGCCCATGGGGCTCAGTTTTATTCATTCCAATTCAGAGACACAATTACACAGAGAAGTTTAGGAGTTCTAAGGTTTTTAGGGTTTTGGCATTCTGCGAAAGTTGATTGCCGGGATTGTAAAGGCTTTTGAATATATTTTTATGCAAGTTATTTCTTTTCATTCAATGTCTGCGATTGCGATGAGGCGTGAGTAGTCCACCCACTTTTGGGGCTGGTGTGAGCCCGACGGTGTTCATGTGAGGCGATCCTTGTTTGTGTTATTGAAGCGAAAGTGATCTTAATGAAACTTGGATTAATTATGTGAAAAAGGGTTAGTAACAATTAGGGTTTATGCGAAAGCCTCTATTTGCCTATTTGTTAATGACGAAAGTTATTTGATGGAAAGCATGATCTTTTGTGCCTTTATGTGTTACTTTGCATGGTTATCGTTGTGGTGTTGATACCTTGGCTTTGGAAGTCTTTTATTATATTGAGTTTATTTCCGTCAAAAATCTGAGTTTTGGTTCGAAAATTTACCTTTTAAAGTTTCTGTCTTTTACTGTTGTCGATCTAGAGGAAGCCTTTGTCGATCTCGAGTGGACCTTTTTCGAGATCGAGTAGGGCCTTGGTCTAGGTCGAGTTGAGTTCCTGCCTGCTGTTGTCGATTTCTGAAATTTCTGCCTTTGCTGTGCCGTGTCGATCTCGAGTAGCTAGTAGTCGAGATCGAGTAGCCTGTTGCCTTGCGTTATTTTCTGTCTTTGCTTTATTTCCTTTTTTGCTTTGTTCTTTTCTTTTGTTTTTCTGCTTTTGTTTCTGTCTTTCTGCTATTCTGTCTGTGAGATCTGTTGCTACCTGAGAACTGCTGACGTGCTTCCTCGTGGATTCAATCCTGACTTTTCTCTTACTACAACGGGAGGAAGTCTTGTATTTATTTGCTGAGACAGGGAAGTCAGTCTGATCTTTATTTTATATTTATTTCATACTTGACCATCCTCCTGCAACAACACAAGCCATTGACTTTACTACCTAACCCCAGAAAGCATTACTACTATGGTGCAATTGAAGAAAGCTTTCCTACAAAAGTACTTTCATGCGACTCTCCTTAACAAACTTAAAAAGGAGATGTCCAGTATTGAGCAATCACCGACGGAGAGTCTTTATGAGTATGTTGAGCGGTTCAAGAAGCTTAATGGTAGTTGCCCGCAACACGGTATACCCGAGGATGATCTGGTGTTATATCTTTATGAAGGCTTGCTTGACACCGATAAGAGTTTCATCAATGTTACTAGCGGAGGAGATATCTTGGATAAAACACCTGAGGAAGCAATGCAGATTTTTTAAGGGTTGGCTAATGCATCGCAACAATATGAGAGACACCAAGGAGTTAGAGGAGTTCATAAGTTGGATAGTTCGAGAGATGGACACAAGGACGATATCGATAGACTCATGGAGACTGTGAACAAGATGGCTATGCAAATGAATCAACCCCATCAACCTAGACCTTGTGGAGTTTGTGGAGATCCAACTCATCCAAATGATAAGTGTTCCTTGATTTAAGAGGACACCGCTGAAGTGAATGCTATTGATTATGAACCTCACCGCAACTTTGGTAACAATTGCAATCAGGACTGCAATTCAAACTACCAAAGTGGATTCAACGGAAGAGGCCAACAGCAAGAAATCCCTTTTGAGAGAGGACAATACGAGAATCCTCCTAGACACAGTCAACAAGATGACAAAGATGATACATTGAGGTTGTTATTGGACAAGATGAGTGTTCAAGAAAAGTTGCTGAGTCAAATGGCTAAGGAGACTGGTGAATTGAAAGCGAAAGATTCGGGAAAGTTGCCATCGCAGGTGGTAGTGAATCCGAAGGAGAATGTTAGCGCCATGACCCTTAGAAGAGGTAAACAAGTGAATGTACCCACAAGGAATGTGGAAGAGATGCCTAGAGAGAAAGTTGATTTGGGAAATAAGGAGAAAGAGACAGAATTGGAGACGCACTACATACACGGCGCCCGCCGCCCCTCACCACGGCACATGCCGCCACCTCCATTGACGGATTAGAATTCTGACGTTGTCGAATCCCCGAAGAAAGCTTCTCAAAAGTTGTCTTATGAGGTGTCAAGACTTGCACCGCCCTTTCCTCGTGCCTAAAGATCCGATCATAAGTGGGAAGATGAACAAATTCTTTACGACCCCTTTGCTGTTTGTGAGGTAAATATTCCACTTTTTAATTTGATTAAAATTGTGCCTCGCAATGCGAAATTTTTGAAAGAGCTATGCACGATGAAGCGCAAGAAAAGGATGAGAAAGAAAGAAAAGGTAAGTTTATGTGAGAATGTTTCTGCTTTGCTTCAGAAACGATTGCCTAAAATGTGCGGAGATCCGGGTATGTTTACTATCTCATGTGCAATAGGTAATGCTAGCTTCACCAAAGCTATGTTAGATCGAGGTGCTTCAATCAATGTTATGGCTTATAACTTGTACATGTTTTTGGGTCTCAATTCATTGTCTGAAACTAGTGTTACTATACAACTCGCTGATCGTTCTAGTATTAAGTGTAGACGACCTGTTTAAGATGTTTGGGTTAAGGTGAATGATTTTATTTTTCTAGCTGATTTCTTCATTCTAGACACGGAACTAGGTACGCTTGAAACCCCGATTATCTTGGGAAGGCCATTCTTGTGAACGGATAAGACTAAGATTGATTGTTTTGAAGGTTCTCTAACTATGGAGTTTGATGGTAGAAAGATTGAGTTTTCTATATTTAAGCATATTGTTTCTTCTGTTAATGATTCCGTAGATGTTCTTGACTCTAATGAAAGTAATCACAGGAATGAATCAAATGGTTTGTTAGATGCTTCTGTTGGAAATGAATCTATGAATCTTGAGTTTTCTAACAAAGATGAAATTGGATTAGGGAAAGATGACATTGAGAAGAAAATTGAGAATTTGTTTAAATCGCATGAAAATGTCTCTCATTCAAATTATTCTATTGTTTTTCCCTATGAAAATTTGATTCCTAACAATGTTTAGGTTTTTGCAATTGCAGTACAACCTCTCGGAATTACTTATTTCAAAAAGGAATCGATGGATGCAATGGATGGATATGTCGGAGAAGTTCCTAAAGTTCCACCTCTTGTTCTAAAAAGGACAAGTGTGGGGGATCTTGGTGGAATAATTTGATCAAGAATGCATCGCCTCGAGCCACAGACGTGAAACAAAGGCGCTTCTTGGGAGGAAACCCAAGGTAGTTAGGTAGTATTTCTATTTTGCATTTAGTTATTCAATTCAATAAAGTAGGATCGATCGTGTCTACGGATTTCGGAAGTTACGATAATCAAAACCGATGTTGGGTTTGAGTTTTGATTGATTTGGAAGAACGGAGTTGCTCTCTATGGAAACGGCGCCCGCCGCCTGTCTGTCCACCTGACGAATCCGAATTTTGGTAAAATTGGAAGGGAAATTTCTATCTTTTTATTTTTGGTTATTTTCCGAGTTTAGTTAGCTTATTTTTATCTCCCTAGTATTAGATTGTTTTTCCTTTTTGTTTTAGGTTAGATTATTTTCTATCTATTTTAGGTTAGTATTTTATCTTTTATTTATTTTCCATTTATTTTAGGTTTAGATTTTTCTTTTCAGGATTAGTTTCCTAATTTCCTATGATTAGATTTTCTATCTTTTCTTTTTCTATTATATCTAGATCTAATATTTTTCCTTTTATCTTTTTGATAGATATTCCTTCCAACTCACCATATATATTATTTCTCCTTATTGTGGATCAATCAAACTTGGTCAAAGAAATCTCAAGAATACCAAAAGCCTACTAAAATCCAATCCAACTGCCTAAGGCTTTGCGTTTCATTCGATTCAATCCACCAAAACACTTTTCGCCATTACCCTACATCCACAAAATTCACTCTTTGCCCATTCCATTCCCTTACCTATCACAAAAGAACCCATTGAAACCAAGTTGTTCGAGAAAGTTTAAAGTTTGGAGGAGTGGACGTCGGTTTTCCAACGTTTTCACTCGGATTTGTGGTTATGCGTACACGGCGCCCGCCGCCCCTACCACAACGCCCGCCGCCTCTACAACGAGCCCATATTTTCTGGATTTTCTTCGGTTTTTCCTCAAGTTACATCATGTCTGTCCCTGATATGAAGATGCCCCATTTGCTGTTTTTTAGGCGAGCACTGCTGACAAGCTCGCCAATCTTGTGAAGAAGCTCTTTAGTCTTCAGAACGCCATGTTGGTTGCCGTTCTGGACATCAATCAGCGGTCTGGACCCCAGACCCCGCCTTCACAGTAATTGGTCAGTCATTTGCTTCTTTCAAACCATTTATTTTTTACATTTTCATTGTTCTTTTTTGTGTTTCTATGCATTGAGGACAATGCAACATGTAAGTGTGTGTGTGGGGGGGAGGGGGGGGGGGGGAGGGGGAGGGGAGATTGAAGTGAATTAGTTAGGTTAGTTCATATTTGAATTTCTGTTTATTTTTGAGTTTTTGCTTTTCAGTCTTTGTTATTTTCGTTATGGTATTTCTTTTATGTTATAGAAAATGTAAAAAATGGAAAAAAAAAGAAAGGGAAAATGTCAAAAATATGAGAAAGAAAAGTGAGTCCTGTCTTGTTTTGTTTATTTTGCATGTTGTGCTATCAAAGATACCCATCTAATTTGAGTTTGTCCTGACATGATGTTATAAATCCCATAGAATTCTGGAATGATTTGATCTTATCCTGGAAATTGGTTTTTATGTGAAATATGATTGAGCATATATAATTGAGCATGTATGATCTATGTTTGGGAGTATGCTTGAAATTAAACAAAAATTTGTCACAATGAGATATTTTTGGCCTTATAAGGGATACTTCTTTATTCCTTTTGCTTTTGTTGTGTGATATACTCTTCCTATGCATTTATCATTGAGTATTGCCATGGTTATCTATTTTCAAGGCCGATTATATACATGTTCAATGCTTGATAAATTCAAATGATAAAGGCAACCTTTTAGCCACATATTTATCCATATCTACCTTATGTTATGTCTTGCTTTGAAGCCAATTTGAGTCTTTAGCCTTTTTATTGTTAGCTCCACAAAATTATTATTCCTAGCTTATGATGAGGCTTACCCTTATTCCGGGGGAATTGAGATTTTGAGTGGGTTATGGAATCTATTTGGAGGTTGAGGAGAATGAAGCTAAAGTGTGATTTTATGGGTTATGGTTTTGAGAAGATGTAATGTTATGTGCTTATTTAGTCCCTCATTCTTATGCACTTGATTTTCATGTATTTTGATTCAAGTTTTAAAAAAATTCGAAAAAAAGAAAGAAAAAAAAAGAAATAAATAAAGAACCATTTACCTTATGTTTTCATAATGAGGAAGAATTGAGATTTATGTTGTTTATGAGATATATTGGTTGGGTGTTGAGATTGCATGATAAGTGAGACGATGAGATGAGATTTGAGATTTTCGGAGTTATTTTGATGATATTGAGAGATGTTGTGCATTTGTGAGCTTGATTTATTGAGTTGGTTTGTGTTATATTAGGATTTTTGGAATCTTGTTTTCCCGGAATTTATTGCACCACATGACCAAATACAATTCCTTGCTCTTATGTTTTTACCAAGCCCCACTACAACCCCGCTGAATGGAATCTTCTATGAAGGTTTCCATTGAGTGAAAGTCCTCTTGATGTCCTTATTTTTGTATTGACGTATCCGGTGGAGATTTTGTGATATAAATGTCAATATTTGAGTTGATGCTTGTATATATAATTGAGGTGAGTGTGTGCTTAAAGCCTAAACACATGAGAGTGATAGATACACATTTTATCATTGGTAAGGTTGATTTTTGAGCATGCAAGCAACTTGATCCTATATATACATGTTATGACGTTTATATGTTTGGTTATATTTTCATTATTGATGATCTTGCTTTTGATGAGTAAAGTTATGAAAGATTTCATGTGGGATGCGTAGATGGTGTTTTTCCTTATCCTTGAGGACAAGCAAGAGTTAAGTGTGTGTGTGTGGGGGGGGGGGGGGCGTTTATAATACATATTTTATTTAGGCATTATAGGTGTTTCTTATTGCATTTAGGTATTTTTTTTGCTATGTTTTCAGTCTAGTTCCGTTTATTGCTTGTGAAGTATTCGAGTTCGGAATCTATGTGTGTTTAGTATTTATTATGCAAAATTACATTCCGACCTTGGATGGACTTTGGAAAGAGCTTAAGAAGCATGTTTTGTAGTATATGGAGGTTGAGGAAGAGCTAAGGAGGAGCAAGTATGCACGACATTTGAATTCGTTCAAGGAATTTGAGGAACGTCGAGCACTGCAGAGACGGCGACTGCCGCCCCATGCACGGCGTCCGCCGTTGTCCCGGATCCCGAAAACAAGGTTTTAGATCCAAAGACTATTATTTTATATTATTTCCTATTATTTTTTCTAGGGTTTTGCCGACCTTTGGGAGGCTTATTTAGGTTGTTTTCAGTTTATTTCGCAATGTGGAGTTGTTACTATGAGACTATGAGCACAATTAGAGAGAGAGAGAGAGAATTGGCCTATCAGTTGCTAAACTCATAGTTTCGCCTATGATTCGAAGACATGGTTGTTTGGATTGTGAGGATTTGATTCTATTTTATTATTTATGTTCTTAGTTATCATCTTGTACTTAATTTGTATTTGTGTTCCTTTCTATGCCTGATCAACATGTTAGGAATTGCATCTCTAGCTATGAATTCGTTGTTGTTTTCTCGATAGCAAACAAAGATATTGTTGATAGTGATGTCTCTTTGTCTTTGTAGTGGATGATTTCAATTGATCAATGTTGAGGATATGCAATTAAGGTTGAGTTCCGTATGCGCCTATCTATCTTGATTGTGTAAAGTCAAAGTGTCAATTGGTCTTGATTACTTGAGTTCTTAATGCTATTCTTTAGTGATATTGAATAAGATGAGTGAATCTCTACTGATCTCTCAACTTTAGTCAAGTAGACTTAGGAATGTGAATAATTGATAGATAATTACAGGTGAAATGGTTACTTTTACATAGGAATATGAATAATTGATAGATAAATCTGAGGACCATGAATTCCAACAATTGTCAGAGAATTACAGGTGAAATGGTAACTTTGATATCAATTTGCTTTGTAATTTGCAATCTGGTTACTTTTACATATTTGCTATTTGTTAAAGATCATTGTTTTTCTTTAAGAGTGCTTGTCTAGACTTATTGAATAGGAAATCGTTTCTCCCTGTGGGTTCGACACCAAACTTCATCGCTATACTAGTAATTATTTTGTTTATCAAGTGATTGGTTGCCTAATATATTGGTTGTGTATTTAAGTTTGGATATTATTACTATTTGGTAAAGGGAGAAAGTGTCAACGACGTTCATCCCGCACCAGCTACTTATAATGTTAGTATATGAGTTAAACACAATACATTTAAGTGGCCAAAATACAGTTTGGGATCCAAGAAAACACAACTAACAAAATGAAAAAAAACTCTCGATTTATATTTCAAACCTCAAATCTCAAACCCTAATCCAACAAATTTATTTCAATTCTCCAAATGATCAATTCAATATTACAACAAACCCCTAATTCAAGTTTCAAACCTCAAATCTCAAACTCTAATCTAACATATCCATTTCAATAAATTTCATCTCGTTAACGTCACTGCGACTGACCTTATTGCCTCATCAGAGTCGCCAACTCAGTTTCAACGGTTCGTTGACTATTGAAACCCCTCATTACATCACCAATCACCGACCCTTTCATTTTCTGAAACCCCTCATTTCATAGTTGTGTCTTGTGGACAAATTGCAAGTGATGTGTATTAGACCTAGCTTAGGGTTATTTATGTAATTACACATTAGCTTGAGCCCTAAGGCAAGATGTAACTATATATATTATTAAATTTAATGAGAAAGGCAAGCATTAATCCCCAACACACTTATTCTTATCATGGTATCGGAGCACAGATCCGACCTACCACTAGTACAAAATAGCCCGTTAATACCGATTTTTTTCTAAGTCGGATACCGGTTATTGGGGCGGTATTAACGGCGACGGTATTAACTCGTCAAAACCACATTTTTTGTAACCGATATTCAAAAATACTCAGTTTTCGGTTATTTCGTAAAACCGATATTAACTTATCGAAATATATATTTATACCGATTATTCTGAAAAACCGGTAATAGTTGTTGGGATTTAATAATGTCACCGGTTTCATATAAAACCGGTATTAACTTCTTCCTTTTTTTTTAATATTCCGAATGATTTTTTCCCATATGCACCTGTAATCCTATGAATCACCAACAAAAATACACTAATTCCTTTCATATTTGCACCCAACTAGTAGTTGTCATTTCACCCATAATAATCTCTATCAAAATCCATATCTAATCATCCATAAATTTACCTATTACTAATCACAAAAGATCCACCCAAAAATAAAGTTGAAACCATCATTATATTCAACCTAAATTACAAAATACCTTTCAAAATAATCCAAAATACATAGCTAGGTTCTTCCAACATATATGGCAACATTGATCTCTCTTTCATTTCCACCGAAAGAGTTTAAAATGATTATCGACCGCCAAATAATTCATATTCACCTAAACATTGACACAAAAATTAATTATGAGCAAAATAATACATATAACCAATACGATATTATTTATTGGGGATTGATAAATACACCGCTAATTTTTACTGGAACCACCGCTAATCTCCGCAACTCCTTGCGGAGTTAAGTCTGCACCCTGTTGCAAAATAGTTTTGACGTTGTGCCAAACAGGATTTACGCCGACTTAGCTCAGCAACTCCTTGCGGAGTTAAGTCGGCACCCAATTGCGACTCTGTTTCCGATTCTCCTTCCAAGGAGCAAAAAAAAAAAATTTTTTATAAAACTACGCACCTCCTTGCGGAATTTTTTGAGATTTTTTTTTTAACATATAGGTTAGGGAACTCCGCATTAGGATGTGGACCTCTCTCTGCAACGTCTTGCGGACGTTTTGTCGATGGACTTTTAGGGCGTGTTAGGCACGATGTCCGGGGAGATCCGCAAGGGGTTGCTGAGCTCGGTCCGCAGGGGGTTGCGGAGATTAGCGGTGGTTCCAGTAAAAATTAGCGGTGTATACATACCTATATTATAACTCCAAATCAAGGAGAGGTTGAAGGTATACCACAAATTCCTCAATTACTTCACATATATCACTCTCTTTGAAAGATGATGGAGAAGGTGAAAAAAACTATATAATAGCAAAAAAATAATACAACGTTCGTGAAAACAATTAGAACTCTGTAAAATTAGAATATGTATATTGAAAAGGTTACATACCTTAAGTGGAATGTCTTCAACTCCTTCTCGCATTATGTCATGCATAAATCGATAAATATAGAACCCACATGACATGCCATCATCTTGTTTTGGACACTTCCATAAGAGGAAAAACATTTAATATAAAGATGTAGAATTTACTTTTTTTAAAAATGTTATTTCATAAAAAATTTGATAACTCCACTCCCTTGATGAAAATCGGAAAAGGTTTGCTTTGACACAAAGCATGTGTCAAAGGTCTTGAAGCTACAGCTGCGTTGATGAAACACAAAACCTGTACTTTATTATATTGTGTTGGAATATTATTATATGTTATTATATGCTTCCAGATATTATTATATATGCACTAATATTTCAGGAAGCTTTTCGAATTATATCTCCTTCCTGGAGCTGAATAACGTGGAGAATAAAATCGGAAAAATTATGGCTTCAGAGTTTCCAAGTTTAGAAGATCTCAAAGATCCACCCGCAAGCCATAATCCAAGTTAGCCGTTGGAGAAGATTCATTCCTCAAGTGACGCCGATGATCTTCACTATATAAAGGAGATGAAGAAGAGAAGGAAGACTGACGAACTCTTACAACATCAACGCTCCACATCGCACTCAGTCTTCAAGCATACTTCTCTCTTCTTCGTGTTCTCTCTGCTTGTTCTTAAGAGTCTGTTAGTTTGTTTCAAAGCATTTAAGAGTTACACAGTGAGGGTATAGGATATATTCTAAGAGAGTGTTATACTCGATAGTTTTGTAACTCAGAAAGTGAACAAAGGGCGATTGATTCACTAAGTGTAAGAGGATTGTACTAGATAGCTGAGAGAGGTGGGGATCTTCTATATTGGTCAAGGACTCCAAGGGAACCTCATTTGACTAGATTGAAATTGTATAGGAGAGAGGCTTCTCGGTGAGCTATTAGGATCCTAAGTCTTGTGAATCAATAAAAGCTGGTTGAATCCTAGGGTTGTGGAAGAACCCTAGGCAGGGACGTAGGCCAAGTTCGTGCCGAACCTCGTAAACAACTCATTGCGTCCTTTACTTACTGCTTTACCTTATTTCCGCACTTGGTTCGAATTGTTTAACTTTGCGATTCAGGTTTTCAGAGAAAAGACTAAGTCTAATCTCAAAGGGTTTTGCACGAGCTTCAAAAGTCTTGAGATTATCTGCGAAAAACCGGCATACTCTATTCAACCCCCCTTCTAGAGTATCTTTATATTACTTTGTTTTACATTATCGAACCTTCAATTGGTATCAGAGATTTGTCAATTGATATATCACTCCCAACACTCCCAATACATTATCTCTTCATTGGCAATCATATTAGAAAGGAACTAGTGTAATACGCGTGCCTTCAAGGCACGGGATTTTGATTCATTTCAAATTGAATATCGTTCTATGTATCTATATATAATACTACATTAATATATACTTGTTTACAACAAAAATAATATGTATAAAGTATTTTTTAATTTATAAATTAGTTGGAAAGCGATACAATATAATTTTTTAAATGATTTAATAAGGTAAAGTAGTAATAAAACTCAAACACACCACCTATTATAATTTGCAATACATATATAATTATTATCATTAGGATAAAACTAAAAAGGAAAATATAAGTTGTCATATAATGATTAAAAAAATCATAAGCACGTGATTGTACGAATACTTTTGAAGTTATGTAGATATACATTACTTATTCATTATTTTCATCAGAAAGATGGCTAGAAAGAGGGAGAAATAAATAGAGAAAATAAAGGGAAGATGGTAAAAAAAAACAAATGATATAAGGTGTGTCGACATAAGATGTAAAATAAGTAATGCTTGTAAGTCTTATAACTTTAAAAAAAAATTGTAAGTCGTAAATTATTGAAATTATAATAAGGTACATCTAGGGTGTATAAAATAAATATAAATGTAAAATATTCATTTTGGGCATAAATATTTTTTTCTTTGATATTTGAAGCCAAACACCCAAAATTAATCATAAAAGAGTGTTTATTTATTTATTTTTAAATGATAATATATGCAAATTTCACATTTTCTTTTCTCAAAATTCTTCAATTTTTGTTTGTAGATCATAAAATGTTATTCTTTTTATTCCAAATAGTCATTTAAGATGTTTAAAATAAATGTAGTTTATCTCTAAAAAAATCTTTTGTTAAAAATTTATATAGATGTCATGTAGAATGTGCAGAGTAAGTATGGATTTAAAATATTCATTTTGGATAATTACTTTTCTCAATTTTTGAAGGTTAACAGGTGCAAAAATAATTTCTTCTTAAAATTAATGATGTTTTGCTTCTATCTCCAAAAATATTTTTAAAAAATTCAATAAAAATTTAAGATGTCTATATTGTATAATGAATATAAATTTTAAAAAGGAATATATAATATTATTGATGAATGAAATGTATAGAGAAAGTCATGATATTAACGAAATAATGATATAAAAGACCACACAGAATGATAATATCCAAAATTGTGGTCTGACGTATCAATGTATATAATCTATTCTATGAAAAAATAAAATAGATAAAAAAAAATTGATATAATTAGCATATCAATTTAAATAATCTTCGTATGAAAAATAGGAAAAAAAATATATGTCAAATGGGAAACAAATAATTTCAGCAATAATATTGATCAATAAGAAAATACCATTTGAATAAAAAATTCAACTTTAATTGTGGGCGTGACACGTCAGCAAAATGCTAGCAGAATTAGTAATAATAATTGATTGGGACTTGGGAGTGATTCCAACCATAACATTAAAAATGTCTATCTTGTGAATGGTTTGAAATATAATTTGCATAGTGTATCTCAATTATAAGATAGTGGCAATGATGTCAGATTTAACAAGAAAAGATGTCTAGTATGCAGAGAAGATACAGGTGAAGTTATTCTGACTGCATATCGTTACAGCAATATATATGCTGTAAATGTTGAGCAAGTGGCACAAGGAAGCTTAACATGTCTAAAGGTTTTGACGGATGATCCAAAGCTCTGGCACAGGAGACTCGGTCATGTGAGTCCACATACACTATAGAAGCTTGTGTCCAAAGGGCTTGTAAGAGGGCTACCTGAGATGGAATTCAAAGGTATTGATATGTGCAATGCATGCACACGAGGTAAACAAACACGTAGCTCTTTCAAACCCAAAAAGGTTGTAAGTTATTCTAGACCCCTTGAACTTTTAAATATGGATTTATGTGGTCCTATGCGAGTCAAATCTCCCCATGGTAAAAAGTACATGCTTGTTGTTGTTGATGATTTTTCTAGATATACTTTGGTTGCATTTTTAAAAGAAAAATCAGAGGCCTTATTTGAGTTTTCAAAACTTTTTAAGGAGTTGCAAACTTTAAGAAACGAGCCCATAATGTCAATTTGAAGTGATCATGGAAGGGAGTTTGATCAACTTCAGTTTGATTTATTTTGTGCTAAATATGGCATCTCCCATAACTTTTCTGCTCCTAGGACACCTCAACAAAAGGGGTTGTGGAACGAAAGAATCGCACCCTAGAGGACATGGCCAGGACTATGCTTTTAGAAAATGCATTACCTAAAACATATTGGGCTGAAGTTGGTAACACAACTAACTATATTTTGAATCGTTGTCTTATTTGTTCCATCTTAAAGAAAACTCCTTATGAACTTTTCAAAGGCCGCAAACCACTTATATCTTACTTTAAACCCTTTGGCTGTACTTGTTTTGTTCATAACAATGGAAAAGATAACCTTGAGAAATTTGATGCGCGTAGTGATGAAGGTATATTTCTTGGCTACTCCACAAGTAGCAAAGCTTATAGAATCTTCAATAAAAGGACCCAGTTAGTTGAAGAAAGTATACATGTTATATTTCATGAATGCAATGACGGTTCTTTGAGTGAAAGTGTTGCAGATATAGATCTTAACATCCATGCAGAGAACGAGGAAGGTGATGATGTTGCCACCAAGAACACAGAGAAGAGGAACATGCAGGAACATATTCTCAACACTGAAGAATTGGTCCAAGTTGTTGAAGATTCGTCCAAAGCCCTTGGTGTCCAATCCAACAGTGTTCAAATGTCAGAAACTGTTGTAACTAACCTAAGAGGACCACGGAGTCAGATGTACCACAAATCAATCCTGCTGGTGTTACGAATCAAGGAGCTGAGACTAGCAAAAGAAAATTCAAATACTCCTCATCACACTTATTAAAGGATATCATTTCTCACCATACATCTAGTGTTCAAACTGGTTCTAAACTTAAAGATCTCTGTGCTTTTCATACGTATGTTTCTCTTATGGAACCAAAGAAGGTAGATGAGGCCCTTCAAGAGCCAGATTGGATCATTACTATACAAAGTGAGCTCAACGAATTTGAAAGGAACAAAGTCTGGACCTTGAAGCCTAGGCCAAAGAATCAATCAGTCATTGGCACACGATGGGTATTTTGAAACAAGCTAGATGAGAATGGTAAGATCGTGAGGAACAAGCAAGGCTTGTTGCTGATGGCTACAATCAAGAAGAAGGTATTGACTATGAGGAGCCTTTGCTCCCGTAGCCAGGCTTGAAGTCATTCGCATTTTATTAGCATTTGCATCTTTTATGAGCATAAAGTTATATCAAATGGATGTCAAATGTGCTTTTCTTAATGCTTTCTTAGAAGAAGAAATTTATGTGGCTCAACCCCCAGGCTTTGAAAGTTTGGAATTTCCTAATCATGTTTATAAACTAGACAAAGCGCTTTATGGTTTGAAGCAAGTCTCAAGAGCTTGGTATGAGCGCTTGTCAAAATATCTTTTAGAAAATGATTTTAAAAGGGGGTTGATCGACAAGACTCTTTTTATCAAGACCAAATGAAAGGACATTTTGGTTATTCAAATATATGTCGATGATATATTGTTTGGTGCTACTAACACATCTTTGTGCAAGGAATTTTCCGACATTATGTGCAATGAATTTGAGATGAGCTTGATGGGTGAACTCAACTTCTTTTTGGGATTACAAGTTCATCAATCCAAGAAAGGGATCTTTGTCAACCAAAGCAAGTACACTAAGGATCTCTTGAAGAAGTATAAGATGGATAAATCCAAAGCACCCAAGACACCCATGAGCTCAACCTTATCTCTAGGTCAAGACAAGACTGGGAAGAGTGTCAATCAAAATGAGTGTCGAGAAATGATGGGATTCTTACTATATCTTACAGCTAGTAGACCTGACATCATGTTTAGTGTTTGCATGTGTGCTATATTTCAAGCTGATCCTAAAGAATCTCACCTCGTAGCTGCATGTGAAGAGAATCTTTCGATATCTCAATGGCACTAAGGAGCTTGGCTTGTGGTACCCAAAGCAAAAAGATTTTACATTAATCGGGTATTCCGATGCAGATTTTGCAGGCTATAAGGTGGACAGGAAGAGCACATCAGGATGTTGCCAATTCTTAGGAGCATCCTTGATCAGTTGACATTTAAAGAAACAAAACTCAGTTGCTCTATCCACTGCTGAAGCCGAATACATAGCAGCTAGAGCATGTTGCTCCCAAATCCTTTGCATATCTCAACAAATGAGAGATCTTGGCATCAACCTCAAAGGTATTCCCATTAAGTGTGACAATACAAGTGTCATATCAATCACAAAGAATCATGTTCAGCATTCAAGGACCAAACATATTGATGTAAGGCATCACTTCATTAGAGATCATGTTGAAAAAGGTGATGTGTCCATATCCTTTATTTCTACTGATTATCAATGAGCTGACATTTTTACTAAGCCTTTGGCAGAGGACATGTTCACCTTCATTAGACGTGAGATTAGAATGCTTAACAAGGATGCACTTTCGTAGGGGGGGCTTTCCCTTTACGAAAGATAAATTCTACTCAGTGTCAAGACCTTTGAGAATTATGTCAAGGTTTGTGCTCTGAATAGTAGAGAACATATATCGGATCATATATTTGGTTAATATCTTTTTAGATATTTGATCAAATATAGTTTTTAATGGATTTTAAACTTCTTCATATATATCACTTATTTTATCCGAGTATGTGTTTTAATTTTGGAAAAGATATTTTCGGATTACTTTCCCTCCTATTTTAAATTGTGAGAAGAAGTTTTGAATTTTGAATTGAAATATTTTCAAAATGGCAATGTTATGATTACCATCATTGGAACTCTAAACACGTCCCATCAACTCCATTATCTCACGCTACTTAAACCCCTAACTGTACCCGATTCTCTCACCACTTCAGACTTATCTAAACCTTTCTAATTCTTCTTCTCCTTCAACCTCTTAATTGTTCTGAAACCCTAGCCGAAAATCTCCATGGCTCCCAAATCAAAGAAAGCCTCTACACCCAAACGTCTTGGCGCCACCCCCAAGGGACGCCAGGCCACTGCTACTTCTCCTCAACCAGAACCCACTCCACAAGCAATCGTCCCATCTACTGTCCAGAGCACCATCGCTGAGAGCACGACTACAACAACCAAGAGTTCTCAGAAGCACTCAGTGAAGAAACCTCTCAATGCTAAGCAAAAAGGGGAAAAGAAAATCATTGCTGAGGAGGTGGACGAAGAGGAGGATCTAGATGCGATCTTGGAACGAGATGCAGCCAACGAAGCCGAGGAAGAAGCTCTGAGAAAGAAAAAGGCTGAGGAAGAGGCCGAGCTGGCGAGGAAATTGGCCGAGGAGGCCGACGGAGTTCGAAAAAAGAGGCTGAGAAGGAGGTTCCCACTGAGGAGGAACCAGAGGAAGAAGAAGAGGAGGACGACGAGACCGGTGATGACGAGGATGCTGAAGGAGACAACGATGAAGGGTCCGCTGAGGACTCGGGGCTGAGGACGAAGAGGGTGAGGAGCCCGAACCTGTTCCCTCTCCTTCTCCTCCTCCTCCTCCCCCGTCTCCAAAGAAGCGGAAAGCCCCAGCAGCTGTCAAGCCTTCATCTCCCAAGTGTACCAGGAAAGGCACTCTCAGAAGCCTTGAGGCGCCTGCCAAGAGGATTGCTCCCACACAAGCACGCAGGAAGAACGCTGATCCACCTGCCTTCATCCAGGTAAACCAATCATTGCCTTCTTCATGGTTTGAAAATGATGAGATGGCTGAAAAGTGGGTAGATGAGTTTCGAACTCGTAGGATTTGTTGTTCTGATTTTTTAGATCTTGCGTTCTTTGAAGCTTTGAATTTTCCATGCATCTCTCTACTCAAACAATCCCCTGCCTGGACCCTTCTTAACCTTGAAGCTGTATATTATCCCCAACTTACCCGCATGTTCTACATAAACCTAAAAGCCAAACACAATGCCGAAGGTTGGTCTTTGGAATCCGTCGTCAAGGGAGTTAGAATCTCTTTCAACTCCATTGACTTCGCTGATTTCCTTGGCCTACCTAGACCTTGTCCACCCTCTCCTAAAAACCCCACGAAAGAAAAATTCATCGCCCTTGCTCGATCCAAATATCTCCTACCCGAAGCATCCAACGACACCTCAAAACAGCTTACCCACTCATCCCTTACCCTAGAGGCAAAAATTATTTTCAACATCATTGTGCGTTGCCTCCTACCCCGCTTAAACTCTTGCTCTCTCCTTACCGATAACGCCATGATCCTTTTATACCGCATCTTAAACGGCCTTGATCTTGATATGGCCAACACTATTCTCGGATCCATGGCTCACACTCGAAAAGCCAGGAAAGGAACTCCCCTCCCATTTGCCACCCTTTTGACCCATATCTTCAAAGCTTCTGGAATCGATTTCAAAAATAAAGAACAACAGTGTCATATGGGTAAGTTCGACTCCAAGAGCTTTGAGAAGATAGGCATCACTCGGTCCCCCCAAGGGACTTGGAGACTTGCCTCTCCCTCAAAAGCTCTTCCCACTGCCTCAGCCATTGATGAACGCGTGGACAACCTAGAGTTGGGCTTGGAGGAAGTTCGCCTGGATATCAAGGAGTTGCACAAGGAGTTTATGATGGTGATGAGCGGGGTGTCCAAGTTGTTGCAAGGTCTGAGGTCGCTGCTCACATATGATGCTCCGGACGATGAAGCTTAACCCTATCCTACCCTACCCTAACCCCGAATCTGAAACATTGCTGATTTTTGGAAATTTTTCAAAACTTTTGGTGACTGTATAATAGCAAAAAAATAATACACTCTCTTTGAAAGATGATGGAGAAGGGGAAAAATACTATATAATAGCAAAAAAATAATACAACGTTCGTGAAAACAATTAGAACTCTATAAAAATAGAATATGTATATTGAAAAGGTTACATACCTTAAGTGGAATGTATTGAACTCCTTCTCGTGTTATGTCATGCATAAATCGACAAATATAGAACCCACATGACATGCCATCATCTTGTTTTGGACACTTCCAAAGGAGGAAAAACATTTAATATAAAGATGTAGAATTTACTTTTTTTTTTAAAATGTTATTGCATAAAAAATTTGATAACTCCACTCCCTTGATGAAAATCGGAAAAGGTTTAAAAGGCTTTGACACAAAGCTTGTGTTAAAGGTCTTGAAGCTAAAACTGTGTTGATGATACACAAAACCTGTACTTTATTATATTATGTCCGAATATTATTATATGTTATTATATGCTTCCAGATATTATTATATATGCATTAACATTTGAGGAAGCTTTTCGAATTATATCTCCTTCCTTGGGCTGAATAACGTGGAGAATAAAATTGGAAAGATTGTGGCTTCAGAGTTTCCAAGTTTAGAAAATCTCAAAGATCCACCCGCAAGCCATAATCTAAGTTAGCCGTTGGAGAAGATTCCTTCCTCAAGTGGCGCCGATAATCTTCACTGTATAAAGGAGATGAAGAAGAGAAGAAAGACTGACGAACTCTTACAATATCAACGCTCCACATCACACTCAGTCTTCAAGTATACTTCTCTCTTCTTCGTGTTGTCTCTGCTTGTTCTTAAGAGACTGTTATTTTATTTCAAAACATTTGAGAGTTACAAAGTGAGCGTATAGGATATATTCTAAGAGAGTATTATACTCGAGAGTTTTGTAACTCAGGAAGTGAACACTAAGGGATTGATTCACTAAGTGTAAGAGGATTGTACTAGATAGCTGAGAGAGGTGGGGCTCTTCTAGATTGGTCTAGGACTCCAAGGGAACGTGAGTTGACTAGATTGCAATTGTATAAGAGAGATGCTTCTCGGTGAGCTATTAGGATCCTAAGTCTTGTGAATTAATAAAATTCGATTGAATCCTAGGGTTGTGGAAGAACCCTAGGCGGGGACGTAGGCCAAGTTCGTGCTGAACCTCGTAAATAACTCATTGCGTCCTTTACTTACTGCTTTACCTTATTTCCGCACTTGGTTCGAATTGTTTAACTTTGTGATTCGGGTTTTCAGAGAAAAGACTAAGTCTAATCTCAAAGGGTTTTGCACGAGCTTCAAAAGTCTTGAGACTATTTGCGAAAAAACGGCATACTCTATTCAACCCCCCTTCTAGAGTATCTTTATATTACTTTGTTTTACATTATCGAATCTTCAAAATTGTTACCTCAATTACTTTCCATTGAATTTGAGGGCATTGGGCTTTCATTGTCTTAACATAATAGGAATTCAATGCACTACATACAAACAAATAATCAAAATGCATCATATTTAATTATATTTAGATTTATGGGAGTCAACATTTTAAATGGGGCTACTAGGGAAAAAACATACGCTTCACAGAAGAGTTTGAAATCTTCTTCCACCGGATTTCTCAATGGATCTAGCCAATAAACTATATTCAATTCCAGATTGATGACAGCTAGCATCCAATGATTTCTACATTAAAAATAATTACATAAAAAGTTATGTAAGTTTGAAAATAAATATAAGAAATCATACTATGTACCTTTTATGATATGGAACAATCCACAAACATCTCTTAGATGTTTGGTCACTAATGGTGTTGGCCATTATCCTAGGTTTTCTATCCTTTGTTGGATCAGCATGAGTTTTATCATGGTAAGCAACCCATAGAGGGCAAATAAACTTGTACAAAGTCGGCTTATACTTATCGTACAAGTACCTAAACATAAATGCTCAATTTCATAAGCAAATTTTGAGAAAAGCTAATAATAAAAAACTTAACAAAAGTCCAAATGCTTACTTGATATTCATGATGATTTGTTCTTACTCGAGCTCATGACGTTTCAACCATGCATTAAAGTGTTCTTTTTCTATAGTTATTGTGTGAGTGTATTGTAGTACTTCTTTCTACCACCCATTTCAATTTAGAGATTGCTTGCACTTGTACTAAAGAACGGCTATCCACAACATGCGGCTTAGGAGCAAGCACTTTTTCCCTCAATGATTTCTGAACCAAGTGCTTACATATATACATAACCATAAGTCATAATTCATAAATGTGACAAATATAGCTATTATGTATTATTAAATAAATTAAATTAAATGCCCTTTCCAACTCGAATACGATTAATGATTTAGGCCATCCAATTATGTGTCCTATTGCTTGTGATAAATCTGGAACCTCGTCTGTTAGATATGGAACTGGCACAGTCTCTTTTGGATCCTCGTCCAAAAAAGTATATACGGTAACCTTCAATGCATTTTGGTCCAAAGGTACGCCATGAACAACTGATATGTGGTCCTTTACTGGAACAAATGCACGTCCTAGAGCCACCGCAGATGGTCGATCGGCCAAAAACAACCGACATTTTTTTAAATTTTCCTAGACATAAAATAAGAGAACAAATTATTAGAATAATTCGGTCTACAACCGAACATCCTATACTTGTTGCTAACCAAAAAGGATATGCGTCAAATTTCCCTAGGCACTTACAAGAAATAATCTCAAACACACGCACATATATTATATTTCAACGTGTTTATTAATATTGGGATCATCAAATATATGTACCAACAGAAGTTAATAAAAGTGATCCATAAACGCATATATTCGTAACCTCGAGTGAAGACATATACTTGTATATATTTCTTTCACTTAAATAACTACAAAAAAAAAAGTACCTTAGGTGGCTCATTTGAAGGATAACCTGGAATCGAGCACCTATCTTCAACAAAATGTTATTGTATCTCAGGTTGAGGGGTCTCTTGTTGAGGTCTATTTGTTGCATTCCCTTTTAGTGGGGTCACTTGTGATCCATTATTTGAACATGTTGGACGCTCCAGATTGCCAAGGCGTTTTTCGAGCTCCTCTAGTTTTTTGTGCAAATCAAAAACTTCGGCTTCAAGCCTTATTACTTTAGAGCTAGATCGTCTTGTTTGTCCGTACGTAATACCTCTTAGCCTCAACTCCTGTACATACACCCCTAAGTCCACCTAGGTGTTCATCAGTTCCCAAGGCCTTCGACAATTCATCTTCTCGCTGGGAAAGTTATAACTTTCCTTGAGATATTTTCTCTTTGATTATCTCCGACAATGGCACATGATTAAAACCAATATTAAGCAAATCAGGCAAAAAACAATTTTTATTTCATAAAAAATTAGTGGTCTAAGCTGATTTGTGGCTAACACTAACTTAAGCTTCTTTCGTGTTTGGTTTAGGGTATTATTCAGTTTTAACTTAGGTTTCCTTGAGATATTTGCTCCTTGATTATCTATAAAAGGGTAGTGCTCAGTTTGACATAAGTATACAAAACTGTTGACCATAATGAAATCAGCACTATGTACATTTATCTTTCTTCTTCTGAGCTGCTGAGTTATTTAAATAAACCCATTGTCGTTATGCTTTTCTTCATTAAGCCTAAACATAAATGGTTATTCATCTTAAATGTTTACTTACAAGTCTCTGAGCCACCTTACTCGTATCTGGATCATATGTACCAGTACGAGGATCGCGCCTAGCCGATAGCCACAAATTATCTCTAGGTATCGTATTTGTATCAGGATCCCGATTTTCTGCAATAAGCTGTAATAATGAGAGAATCACACATTAATTAGTCATATGATAATCCTAGTGACAAGGAATATACCATAGTAAATAAACAATGTTTTCAAACTGAGAAGTGTATTACCATTTCATGCTCCATACGATCATAACCTTTTCCAGCACATTTATATGGATATCTTTTCTTTAATGAACAATCTCGGTTAGCATCACTTTGATCCTATATACAAATAAGAGAACATTAATTTTTGGATAGTCATGATTAGTATGACTTGATCATAATAGTGCTTTTAAAAAATGTTATATAAATAATGCACCTTGAATGGTTTAGTACAACAGTGTTGAAGAAATGAAGTCCACGACTCTTGATCAATATATGGATACTTAATGGGTGGTTCAGTACAAATTTCACCCGACTTCTTGTCCCTAATCAGCTTGGTGAGATTGGTTTTGAAACTTTTCCATTTGGTACCCGCATCTGAAAGAATCATTGCATCCTTCACTTCTGGTGGAATGACAAAATCAGCCTACAAAATAAGGATAAGAAGCCCGGTCAAAAATATTTCCTTATCAAGTCTCCTTCCTTTTGTTAGGCCCGTAGCAAGCATCACCAACAGTAAGCCCCCGTCCTTCCCTCTCCCCCCGACTCCCAATCAACCTCTGCCTCCCCCCCGCCCTCCATCTCCCTCATTCCCACCTCCCACAAAACAGCCCTCTTCGACCCGAATTGGCAGGCGGCTATGCTAGACGAATACAGGGCCCGTACGAAGAATAGTACTTGGGTTCTGGTCCCTTGCCCTCCTGAGGCGGACGTCATCCGCTGTATGTAGACCTGAGCATGGGCGGGCTTGGGCCGGGCCTATGATAATATATTGGCCCATTTTAGTGGGTCGGGCTTGGGCTAGGCCCGGTTGTTGGGCCAGCTCTCTTGCCCAACCCCGCCCACTTGGACGGGCCGGGTAGCCCACCGGGCCGCCCATTATAATTTCATAAAATATTATTTTTATTTTATTATTTTTGCGTTAGATTCCAAACTACACAAATGTGCTAAGTATCTCAAAAAATTGAAATTTTATACAAAACAAAGGTATACAAGTTACACAAATGTGAAATTACACACTACAATCTTTATGTAGGTTTATTTCAATGAAAAAATCTTGAAAATAATTTATTTAGTACTATTGTGTTCCTTCATTTATATGTGATGTAAATATTATTAGTATTTATAAAGTGTTGGATGTAAAAGTTTAGATATTATATAATCAATATATACAAATATAGAAAAAAAATATAAGTAATATATATTGGCGGGCCGGGCCTACCGGCCCGCTTGGGCTTAACCCTTCGCCCAAGCCCGGTCCTATGGGCCAACCGAGCCGGGCCTGTCGGCCCGCTTGGGCCAATTGCCTTACCCAAGCCCGCATATTTTACAGGGCGGGCCGGGCGGGTTAGCCCATGTTTACTAAGGTCTAGCTGTATGTGGCTCTTTCGTCACAAGTTCCGCTCTGATGGGAGGTTGGAGCGCTACAAAGCCCGTCTTGTGGTCAACGGTAGGTCTCAGCAGGCAGGTATTGATTGTGATGAGACGTTCAGCCCTGTGGTCAAGCCTACCACTATCCGAGTGGTATTGAGTCTAGCTCTATCACGCAACTGGGCCATCCATCAGTTAGATGTCAAGAACGCCTTTCTGCATGGCCATCTGAATGAGACGGTCTACATGTTTCAGCCGCCGGGGTTTGCTGATGCTGAGCGTCCGAAGCATGTCTGTCTCCTCAAGCGCTCTCTGTATGGTCTGAAACAGGCTCCGCGTGCTTGGTTCCAACGTTTTGCCTCTTATCTTCTCCGTTTAGGTTTCACTGGCAGCCGTTCGGATACGTCTCTGTTTATCTATCGCAGAGGCTCAAACTTGGCATTCCTCATGCTATATGTCGACGACATCATTCTCACCGCCTCTTCTGATGCTCTTCGGACGTCCATTATTTCGCAATTGAGTGCGGAATTCGCCATGTCTGATTTGGGTCAGTTGTCTTACTTCTTGGGCGTTGCTGTTCAGCGTCATGTGTCTGGTCTGTTTCTCTCACAGAGTAAGTATGCTGCTGAGATTGTTGCTTGGGCTAAGATGGTCAACTGCAATCCAGTCGCCACCCCTGTCGATACATCCAACAAGCTTAGTGCTCATTCTGGTCCTTTGGTTGATGATCCGACTTTGTACAAGAGCCTCGCTGGTGCTCTTTAGTATCTCACTTTCACCCGGCCAGATATCAGTTACGCCGTTTAGCAGGTCTGCTTGTTCATGCATGCACCAAGGGAGCCTCACTTCCAGGCGTTGAAGAGGATTATTCGGTACATCAGCGGCACCCTCGAGCTCAGCACCACGATCACTCATTCCTCGAAGCTTGATCTTGTTGCTTACACTGATGCGGATTGGGGTGGTTGTCATGATACACGTCGCTCCACGTCTGGTTACTGTGTCTTCCTCAATGACACCCTTGTGTCATGGTCAGCCAAACGTCAGTCCGTCGTATCTCGCTTTAGCGTTGAGGCTGAATACAGGGGTGTTGCCAACGTTGTCTCAGAGTGTTCTTGGCTCCGTAATCTCCTGCTTGAGCTCCATTTCCCCCTTCAGAATGCCACTCTGGTCTACACTAACAATGCGTCCGCCGTCAACCTGGCTAGCAACCCAGTCCAGCATCAACGCACGAAGCACATTGAGCTTGATCTCCACTTCGTCAGGGACAAGGTTGTCATTGAACATGTCCGCGTTCTACATGTCCCGTCCTCTTATTAGTACGCTGATATATTCACCAAGGG
The DNA here is from genome assembly GCA_037127255.1 of Persicaria tinctoria. Lineage (NCBI taxonomy): Eukaryota > Viridiplantae > Streptophyta > Magnoliopsida > Caryophyllales > Polygonaceae > Persicaria > Persicaria tinctoria. The sequence continues at coordinate 37,170,186 of JBANSL010000003.1, read as the reverse complement.
TTTACCTAGATAATTGTTCATTGATTTTTGTTCCAGTCTCACTATACGGACCCCTCCCGTTTCGACTGCGGGGGTTTGATAGATTACATAGGTCTCCTCATGTATAGTGGGCTAAAAGCCCGTTAAGGCCCAATACATATGTAACATATATATATGTTTATCAATGAATGGAAACCCTCGAGGAGGACTTTACATCAATTCTATCATTCTACACATCTCCTACTTCATCTTCCTCGCCAAGTGTTGCTCACCGGCCCTGTGCATTACACCTGGATATATCCAGTAGAATGGTACATTTGTTACTATCATCTTTAATTTCGTTTAATTTATGCCTTCTGCTCATATCATTGCATTGAAAGTACACCCATCCTATTTCAGACAACTTGGCGCATACAAGAAATATATCGTCAACCCTCGTTACCCAGAAGGGACCATTACCACACGTTACATCGCAGAAGAGGCAGTGACCTATTGTAATTTGTACTTGGAGGTTGGAGAAGGTCACAATGGGACATCAACCAATACTCCTTATGTGTTCGATATTTCTGTTGTTTCCGAGCTTGTGCGCCCACAAGGCTATAATTCACGGGCACGACTAAGTGGAGAGGATATTCTGGAGGCTCATTGGCAAGTCTTACTTAACTGTAAGGAAGTGTCATCCTACTTAAACGCACATGAGGAGCTCTACACACAACATTATCCAGATCACAATGACAAGGATCGCAGGTTGCATTTCCATCGCTATTTCATCGGATGGGTAAGCATTCTTCTTAGTTATGTTATTCATGGCTTAATGACATTGTTGTCATCGTTGCACTAAGTAATGGACACTTATTGACAGATCTATGGACAACAAAAGGACGAGGATGCATATGTTAAACCAGATATTATTAATTTGGCGATAAAACCCCAACTCCATAGGATTTACTCATCATGTGTTGTGAATGGGGTGAAGTTCGTGTCGTGGAACAGAGATAGAAAGTTGCTTACCCAAAATTGTGGAGCGAAGGTAAGTACAGAGAATACCGACTATTACGGGATTCTTGAAGTTGTGGTTGAACTGTTGTACGCCAACGACATGCCAGACGCCAGTGGTGCTATTCAAGTGCAAATCATATGACACTGATCCCAACAATCTCAATATCACACATATGTTTGATCATGGGTTGTTATCTATTGACACGAATAGCAGTTGGTATGATGATTCTCCATTCTGTTTGGCAACAACGGCAAAGCAAGTCTTCTATGTTGATGACCCAAATGTGGGCGATGAATGGAAGATGGTCAATGTAATGTCACATAGGAACATCTATGATGCTAGAACCTTGGCGACAATCGAAGGTGATATCATTCCAGGCGGATATGAAGCCTATCAAGAGGATGCCCCTGCCATTACTGGGCATTTTAACCTTGTCATTGATCTCCAGCTATTCAACCATGAAGAAGAGAGTGAAGATACCGAAGTTGAGGAGGACTACGAGGTGGAAACTGAAGAAGAAGCCTACGAAGAGGATGGGATTGAAACGGAAGGCGAGGACGGTGAAGACGTCGAGGACGGGGAAGACGTCGAGGACGAAGAATGAAGCAAAACATATGATCAAGGCCGAGATTTCTAAATTTCGTTTGACATGAAGATGTATGAATTTCTAATTTCTGTTTGAGATCGAGATTTGAGAGGTCGTTTCAAATCAAGATACATTGGTTTTATTTTTATATCATATATTCGTTCTAATTTTATAGATGATCGGTTTAACCAAATAACAGAATTTCATATTTAAATATATAACTGGTATCAAAACTACAAAAAAATCTTACAAATATTAAATATATGAATTTATATTTATACGAGATCATATTTTTTTTAATACCTAATGTTATATTTATAAAAGTTATATTTTTTATATAACCTTTATAAAAGTTATTATCAACACCTACAAAGTTACAAACATATAAATAACATATACACATATAAATAAATTGATCTATTTGGTGGGATAATATTCGGCCCAAATTTTCAGTGAATTTTTTTAACTCTGAATTATTTAAGGGACAAACATAACCACCGTTCGTATCTTGAATGAATTTCGATCAATTAGGCGGGATTCCCCCCTCCCCCCCCCCCCCCCCCCACACACACACACACAATATTTTCACTGTTTCCAACATGTTTCGTTCGGATGCCCACTCACTCACTCTCATTTCTCAAGTCGTACGTTGTCTCTCTCTACATCTCTCATTCCGAAACCCCAATTCCAAACCCTCGTTTCTCTCTCTCTCCGTCGATTCCTCTTCAAACCCCAAGCCCTCACCACCTCTGATTCCTCTTCACTCTCACCACCTCCGATTCCGGCCTCCTCATCTCTCATTTCTCTCACCATCAAACCCCAAACCCTCTTCATACTCACCACCGCCGATTCCTCTTCCATCATGCCACCAAAAAAAGGCAAGCAAGGTCCACGTTCGCGCAAGGATTACTCCACCACTGCCGAGCCCGGCCACCACTCCTCGGAGGTCACCTCGGGTGCCAACTCAACCCGCGTCACCACCACCTTCGAGGCCAACTCAGCCCGCATCACCACCACCTTTGAGGCCAACACAACCCGCGTCATCACCACTTCGGAGGAGCCCTCGGAAGACACAAGCTCCTCGGAAGCCACCACCCCTGAAGAGACGATTTGTACGGTGTTGTTGCAGGAGGATGGTCAACTATGAAATATAGTTCAGATTGACTTCCCTGTCTCAGCAAATAAATACAAGACTTCCTCCCTGTTGTGAGCCTAATTTGCCATGTTTTACACTTACTTTTATATCGATTTCTGCATACATTGCATACATTTGGGTTAGAATAATACAGAATTTGTGTAGTTTACACTTGTTTGCAATATATGGAGGTCTACACAAGTTTTTGTTATATTTCACAGAAATCGGACGCATTTTTGGAGCTTAAAGGAAAGTCATGGAGAAGCCAAGAATGGTGCAGCTGGAGAGAAGGCCAATTTCCGGTTTACATCGTTCTGAATCAGGCTGTGATGTCTTCATGAGAGTTGTAGCCCTCGGAAAGAGCTTTCCAACGCATGGTCATATGCGTCAATCCGACAACCGAGGCAGCGGGAAAGTGCGTTTTACGAACAGAGCTGGAAGCTGAGAAAAGAACTCGACGTCGACAAGACTTGTCGACATCGAGAAGTATCAACTCGACATGTGCACTGGAAGACGAGGTCGAGTTGATGAACTCAAGACGAAGACATCGACAACTTTTGTCGACATCGAGAAGTCATGTCGAGAAGATTTGTCGATCAGCTCCGGAATCCGAGATCGAGGAGAAGTCCGAGCGGGATTGGATACTTGCAAGCTAAGATTCGTCCAATTCTATCAAGATCTATCAAGACCAAAGAAGATGTCCACACATTAGATATAATTCTAGTCTATCTATTTTATTTAATTACACTATGTTATTTATTTATCATTAAGTTTTAGATATAGTTTTAGATAAAGATAGATATCTTCTATCCTTGATTAGCAAGGATTAGAAGCCTATAAATAAGGCCCTAGGGGCTGACTTTTCATTAATTCCAAGTTACATACAATTAGTTAGTTCCATTCAGAGATACAGTTTAGGAGTTTAAGGTTTTTAAGGTTTTGGCTTTTTGCGAAAGTTGATTGCCAAGATTGTAAAGGCTTTGAATTTAGTTTTATGCAAGTTTCTTCTTTTACATCAATGTCTGCGATTGCGATGAGGCGTGAGTAGTCCACCCACTTCTGGGGCTGGGGTGAGCCCGACGGTGGCCATGTGAGGCGATGCAATAAAGGTCAGATCTTTTATGTGATTCATCTTCTATCCCTATGAGCATGATTCTTTTGCGAGAGTTGAAGGTGATCCTTGTTTGTATTATTGAAGCGAAAGTGATCTTAATGCAACTTGGATTAATTATGTGAAAAAGGGTTAGTAACAATTAGGGTTTATGCGAGAGCCTCTATATTCCTATTTGTTAATAACGAAAGTTATTTAGATGGAAAGCATGATCTTTTATGCCTTTATGTGTTACTTTGCATGGTTATCGTTGTAGTGTTGAAACCCTAGCCTTGGAAGTCTTTAGTTTATTGATTTATTTCATCGAAATTCGTGTTCTGTGTTCGAAAGCATTTGCCTTTAAATTTCCGTTACTTGTCGAGATCGAAGAAGTCTTGTCGACATCGAGTTAACAACTCGACATCGAGGAGAAATTCACTGAGATCGAGTTTCTGTTTTAGTCTTCTGTCTTGTCGATCAGCTGTTTGTGTCGAGGAGTTTTGTCGACATCGACAACCTTTGTCGACGTCGAGGAAACTCAGTCGAGTTGTCTGGTCGAGTACTTTGCTGTTGTCGACTTAGCTGCTGTCGAGTAGTTTGCTTTGCTTGTTTGCTTTGTTCCTTGCTTTCGTTTGTTTGTCTTTGCTTCTGCTGCTGTTGTGAGAATCTGATAGCTACCTGAGAACTGCTGACGTGCTTCCTCGTGGATTCGATCCTGACTTTTCTCTTACTACAACGGGAGGAAGTCTTGTATTATTTGCTGAGACAGGGGAGTCGTTCTAAACCATATTCTATTCTATACTTGACTTACTCCTGCAACAACACTCCCGTTGTAGTAAGAGAAAAGTCAGGATCGAATCCACGAGGAAGCACGTCAGCAGTTCTTAAATAGCGGTAAATTCTCACAGAAGCAGCAGAAAGACAGAAACACAGAAAGACAGAAACAAATAAACCCGGCAAGGGCAAACAAAATAAAAGCAACGAACAAAGCAAAGCAAAACAGAAAAGACAAAGCAAAGCTGAAACTAAAAGCAAGGACACAGAAGCTACTCGATCTCAAGTAGCTGTCCTCTATCTCGACAAGAGCAGTAATAAAAACAGAAACAGAAAACAAAGGCAAGCAACTCGACAAGCAAGAACGTACTCGACCTTGACAAACACAACTCGAGATCGACAAAGAAAGTAAAGACAGGAACTTGAAATCGACAAAGACAGAAGAATCACAACTCGACCTAGACTAAGCTCTCCTCGAGATCGACAAGATCTCCTCTATGTCGAGTAACAATGCAGAAAACTGTAAATTGCAGAATTAAAGACAAACGCAGATTTTCGACAGAAATAAACTTCAATATATAAAAAGACTTCCAAGGCTAGGGTTTCAACGCCACAACGATAACCATGCAAAGTAACGCATAAAGGCATAAAAGATCATCCTTTCCATCAAATAACTGTCGTTATTAACAAATAGGCATATAGAGGCTTTCGCATAAACCCTAATTGTTACTAACCCTTTTCACATAATTAATCCAAGTTGCATTAAGATCACTTTCGCTTCAATAACATAAACAAGGATCACCTTCAACTCTCGCAAAAGAATCATGCTTATAGGGATAGAAGATGAATCGCATAAAAAGATCTGACCTTTATCGCATCGCCTCACATGGCCACCGTCGGGCTCACCCCAGCCCCAAAAGTGGGTGGACTACGCACGCCTCATCGCAATAACAGACATTGATTGATGAAAAGAACTAAATTGCATTAAAACTAAATTCAAAGCCTTTTACAATCCTGGCAATCAACTTTCGCAGAAAAGCCAAAACCCTAAAAACCTTAGAATTCCTAAACTACTCTACTAGAATTGAATTGTCTTCGAAAATTGAATGAATAAAACTGAGCCCCCTAGGGCCTTATTTATAGCCTTCATTCCCTAGCTATTCTAGGAAAGAAGATATCTATCTCTATCTAAAATTATATCTAAAGCTTGAAAGGATAAATAAAAGACATAAAAGAATTAAATCTATAAAGAAAAGATAAAACAAATTAAGGTAGGTCTTCATGTCTTGATAGATCTTGTCTCCTTGGATAGAACTTGATGGAATCGGATAGAATCTTCCGCCTTCGGCCCCAAGGAATCCCAAGTCTAGTCGGACAAGTCTCGTCGAGAAGCTGCTGGACACGGCTCTAGTCGACCTCGAGTTGGGCTTGTCGACCTCGAGTAGCATGGTTCGTCGAGTGGACTTCCTCGGCTAGATCTGCTCGATGTGGCTCGGACTTGGTCACTGGTGCTCGTCGACCTCGAGTAAGCCTTGTCGATCTCGAGTAGGACTGGTCATTGACAACCTCGAGTGGCTCTCTTTGGCAAGCTCAGATCTGGACTCAAGGTCTTGTCGATCTCGACAAGGGTTCGTCGAGATCGAGTAGGGCTCTTCCCTTCCGCTTTCGCTCCCGCGAGTTGCTTCATCCGCTGGCAGCGAGTGGCCTCTTCCGCGGCAGCGAGTGGTCCGCTGCAGCGAGTGGAGTCGCTGGCAGCGAGTCTCGCCTTGTCGTCCTCGGCTCCTCTCCTTGTCGACTCCGGGCATGGCACTGAGGCTTCGTCGATCTCGACTAGTGGTCCTCGAGATCGAGTAGGGCCCGGAGCTCGGGTTGGTCTGGCTCTCGATCAGGCTCTGCTCGACCAAGCTGTGCTCGGACAGGCTCGTCTGTGTCGAGTAAGCCTACTCTTGATCGAGTAGCCTTGATCTTCAGCTTGATTCCGCTGCTTTGACCTTGGACTTCTGTAGTGGTTTTCCGAGCTTTTCCGACCTCCTGTAGAATTGTTGTAAAATGTCTCGATTTCTGCGAATTAAACAGAAACTGGTGTAGATTCCATAATTTTGGCAAATAAACATAAACTACATAGATTATGTACTATCTAAACCCAAATGAATGCAATGTATACAGAAATCGATATAAAAGTTACTGTAAAACATGGCAGATTCAGCTCACAACAAACACCCCATACTTAAGCTTGCTTGTCCTCAAGCAATACTTTTATTTGTCATTCAGGGGAAGAATTCAAAACTCTCAACATCTTAGATTCATTCTTATATGTCCCTGCAATCAATTACCATCCTCGAAAAGGTACTAGTGTCACAGATTCATGCATGTGCAAACATGTAAAAGCAACATCTACTCACAAAAGGAGGGTTATGCAAAAACATTCATAAGTGACAAAGCATTGATAATCGATCAAGAAGACTTTAATTTAAGCTCATGAAGGAGTAGATTGGTAAAAGGCTAAACGGTGGGCAATTTTTGGCAACGTGGTGTAAATTCTCACAGAAGCAGCAGAAAGACAGAAACACAGAAAGAGAGAAACAAATAAACCCGGCAAGGGCAAACAAAATAAAAGCAAAGAACAAAGCAAAGCAAAACAGAAAAGACAAAGCAAAGCAGAAACTAAAAGCAAGGACACAGAAGCTACTCGATCTCGAGTAGCTGTCCTCTATCTCGACAAGAGCAGTAATAAAAACAGAAACAGAAAACAAAGGCCATCAACTCTACAAGCAAAGCGTACTCGACCTCGAAAAGAGGTACTCGATCTCGACAAGAATGCAGAAAAACTTAAAATTGCATAATTAAAGACAAACGCAGATTTTCGACTGAAATAAATCAATATATTAAAAGACTTCCAAGGCCAGGGTTTCAACGCCACAACGATAACCATGCAAAGTAACACATAAAGGCATAAAAGATCATGCTTTCCATCAAATAACTTTCGTCATTAACAAATAGGCAAATAGAGGCTTTCGCATAAACCCTAATTGTTACTAACCCTTTTTCACATAATTAATCCAAATTGCATTAAGATCACTTTCGCTTCAATAACATAAACAAGGATCACCTTCAACTCTCGCAAAAGAATCATGCTTATAGGGATAGAAGATGAATCGCATAAAAAGATCTGACCTTTATCGCATCGCCTCACATGGCCACCGTCGGGCTCACCCCAGCCCCAGAAGTGGGTGGACTACTCACGCCTCATCGCAATAACAGACATTGATTGATGAAAAGAACTAAATTGCATTAAAACTAAATTCAAAGCCTTTTACAATCCTGGCAATCAACTTTCGCAGAAAGCCAAAACCCTAAAAACCTTTGAATTCCTAAACTACTCTACTAGAATTGAATTGTCTTCGAAAATTGAATTAATAAGACTGAGCCCCCTAGGGCCTTATTTATAGCCTTCATTCCCTAGCTATTCTAGGAAAGAAGATATCTATCTCTATCTAAAATTATATCTAAAGCTTGAAAGGATAAATAAAAGACATAAAAGAATTAAATCTATAAAGAAAAGATAAAACTAATTAAGGTAGGTCTTCATGTCTTGATAGATCTTGTCTCCTTGGATAGAACTTCATGGAATCGGATAGAATCTTCCGCCTTCGGCCCCAAGGAATCCCAAGTCTAGTCGGACAAGTCTCGTCGAGAAGCTGCTGGACACGGCTCTAGTCGACCTCGAGTTGGGCTTGTCGACCTCGAGTAGCATGGTTCGTCGAGTGGACTTCCTCGGCTACATCTGCTCGATGTGGCTCGGACTTGGTCACTGGTGCTCGTCGACCTCGAGTAAGCCTTGTCGATCTCGAGTAGGACTGGTCATCGACCACCTCGAGTGGCTCTCTTCGGCAAGCTCGGATCTGGACTCAAGGTCTTGTCGATCTCGACAAGGGTTCGTCGAGATCGAGTAGGGCTCTTCCCTTCCGCTTCCGCTCCCGCGAGTTGCTTCATCCGCTGGCAGCGAGTGGTCCGCTGCAGCGAGTGGAGTCGCTGGCAGCGAGTCTCGCCTTGTCGTCCTCGGCTCCTCTCCTTGTCGACTCCGGGCATGGCACTGAGGCTTCGTCGATCTCGACTAGTGGTCCTCGAGATCGAGTAGGGCCCGGAGCTCGGGTTGGTCTGGCTCTCGATCAGGCTCTGCTCGACCAAGTTGTGCTCGGACAGGCTCGTCTATGTCGAGTAAGCCTACTCGAGATCGAGTAGCCTTGATCTTCAGCTTGATTCCGCTGCTTTGACCTTGGACTTCTGTAGTGGTTTTCCGAGCTTTTCCGACCTCCTGTAGAATTGTTGTAAAATGCCTCGATTTCTGCGAATTAAACAGAAACTGGTGTAGATTCCATAATTTTGGCAAATAAACATAAACTACATAGATTATGTACTATCTAAACCCAAATGAATGCAATGTATACAGAAATCGATATAAAAGTTACTGTAAAACATGGCAGATTCAGCTCACAACAAACACCCCATACTTAAGCTTGCTTGTCCTCAAGCAATACTTTTATTTGTCATTCAGGGGAAGAATTCAAAACTCTCAACATCTTAGATTCATTCTTATATGTCCCTGCAATCAATTACCATCCTCGAAAAGGTACTAGTGTCACAGATTCATGCATGTGCAAACATGTAAAAGCAACATCTACTCACAAAAGGAGGGTTATGCAAAAACATTCATAAGTGACAAAGCATTGATAATCAAGAAGACTTTAATTTAAGCTCATGAAGGAGTAGATTGGTAAAAGGCTAAACGGTGGGCAATTTTTTGCAATGTGGTGCTTTTGATCCGGGGAAATGGAGTACTTTCCAATTTGAATTTCCACATTCCTTCTCCATTTGATTCATCACCTTTCATAATGCTTTTCTCAATAATAATGATTTTACCTCTCTAACCTCAGCACTGCCTTCTCGCGAGTCGCAAACATCGGTGTCATGAATGGCCCCGGATACTTAGTGCTTTGGACTCCTCACAATGTGTCCCATCTCTCCAAACTATTATCTCAGAGAGCAGGGTCAATCCACCTTTATCTCCTGAGGTGATCGGATTTTCTTTCACTCATTAAATTTTCCATATAATTCCAACGATTTCCAAACTCCAAATAATGATAACAATCACAAAACCATATAACATCTCCATAATGTAACATCATTCTCAACATAATCCCCGGATAAGGTAAAGAATGGCAATTATAAGATCATGTGGAGCAATAATTGAAATAAGGCATATTATGGCTTTTGTGTAATGCATAAGCATGGGTAAGGTTAGGATATAAATAATATGAGCATTATATGGAAATATAAAGTCCTCCATCATCTTATCATGCAATATGTCAAAAGCAATTTCAAATTTTACCTCCTTTCATGGTTTTCAAGAAAATATGCATTTCATTGTGACTTCCCTTTACTAGGCAATTTTCATGCTATATCTCTAATGAATCCAATTTTGCATCGTTGAGTTCAATATAAGCTTCCATGACATTATTCAAAAATTTCAATGGGGGTCATTTTTCAAATTTTTGGAAATCATGCATATACGCACATAAATCAATAATGCATTCCAAAATAGCCATGTAGCAATTCAAAGAAATAATGCATATATAATGTCAAATATGATCAATATGCACAAAGTAAGCCCTTCCCCCACCCCATACTTAAATATTACAGTGTCCTCACTGTATAAAAACAAGGTAAGGGTAAAGAAAGAAACTCACAAGACAGATGTGCAGAGCCTCAAATTTTCGAATGGAGCATCTCCTAGGCCGATTTTTAATGTAACTTGGTTCCATCCATTGACCTGAAAAGTAGAAGACATATACCCACAATAGCAAAACTAAAAGTGTTCAAAACCAAAAACAAAGAACAAAGTCTCAAATGTCCTAAAAAGTCTATGTACATGCTCTAGATTTTATAGTCGCTAGGCCGACTTCCCATTAACGCTCAAGGTGGCATCTGCAGGGCCCATGTAGCTTGGGCTTCAAATAGGACTCCATTCTTGTCTATCAGCTGTAATCCTCCAGAATGGATCTTGTTCACCACGAATGGTCCCATCCGCTTCTTGTTGAATTTGTTAGGAAACCAATGATCCTTTGATTTAAAGACATAGAGCTTGTCTCCAACTTTATATTCCTTAGGCTCATCATTGGATATCCTGCACAATCGCACATACCAAGGCAGACCTCTCCCATGTATAGATAAATCTTTAATGGAAATAGGCGAAGAAAGATCCATACCTTGACTTACCTTTGTAGAGATGGAATTGGGGACCACGGTGTTTGGTCGATCTCGACTAAGGCTAGTCGATCTCGACAAGACTGCAGGCTCTGGTGGTGTCCTTGTCGAAGATTCAAAAGTCAACGAAGGCAGGGGCTGGTCGACATCGACAAGCCTGGTCGACCTCGACAAGGGTTCCGCTCCTGGTGGTTTGCTCATCAACGAAGGCGGATCTGGTGGAGCCGAGTGGTGGTCGACCTCGACAAGCCTACTCAAGGTCGAGTAGGGTTCTGGTCCTGGAGTCGCCGTCGTCGAGGAAGGTGGATCTGGGCTCCTCGTCTGGTGGTCGATCTCGACAAGGGTGGTCGAGATCGAGGACGGTTGTCCGTCTAGTGGAGTCTGTGTCGAGGGAGACGAAGCCGAGTCAGCAGCGGGCTTGTCGATCTCGACAAGGGTGGTCGAAGTCGATGAAGATCCTGGCTCTGGTGTCGTCAGCGTCGAGGAAGGCTGAGTCGACGTAGGGCGCTGGTGGTCGACCTCGACAAGACTACTCGAGGTCGAGTAGGGTGGCTCCTCCGGTTTGCTGCTCGACGAAGCCGGCTCTGGTGGAGTCTCCTTGGTCTGGTCGAAGTCGACTAGGGTTCTACTCGAGGTCGAGGAGCCCTGGTCGAACTTGACCCCATACTTAGCTCCTGTCAAGGCATCCGAAAAATAATGAATCCACAACGACTTACCTGGATCTGTGTCGATTGGATTTTCTATGTTCTCCTTGAGGATTGCCATGATCTCCTCCACCTGGGCCTCCATGTCCCTCTTTTCTATCTCCTCAGGGGTCATATTTCTGACCTTAGGTTCCCCGCAGGTGATGTAGCCAGCTGAGATAGATTTGACCTCTTCCATTGGACTTGTATGCCTTTCAGTTTTATTAAAGGAATACTCAATTACCTCATCGCTGATGTTGAAGGTGAGCACTCCTTTCCTTACGCTTATGTTGGCATCCACCGTCGCCAAGAATGGTCTTCCTAAGATAATTGGGCAAGCAGGATCTTCTTGCATATCAACTATTAAGAAATCAGCAGGGATGAAGAATTTACCTACTTGTACTGGGACATTTTCCACCATGCCTGTTGGGATGACCACCGTGTTGTTGGCCATGTATAGTCTAGCATCCACAGGCTCCAAGGCACCTATCTTAATCTTGGACCAAATTGTTAAAGGCATTATACTCACACTAGCTCCAAGATCACATAGGGCATTAATTTTGTATGGACCAAATCCAATAGTTATAGCAAACTTACCTGGATCCGGCCTCTTCTCCAATATGTCCAGATGGTTGCACTCCTCTGTGATTTCCGCCATCGATCGTTTTTTGCTCAGAATCTCCTTCAAGAACTTGACATAAGATGGCATTTCATTGAGAGCTTATGTGAAGGGGATGGTGACGTTGAGCTTCTGAAGCATTTTGATGAAGCGCTGAAACTTTTTCTCTGCTGGGTCCTTTAGAGATTTTGTGGAGAAAGGCAGCTTCTTTTTCTGCGTCGGAGCTAGAACAGACGTCGGAGGTGCTGCAGGCTACTCTTTGTCGACCAGAGGCTCCTCGATGTCGACCAGGCCTTTGTCGATGTCGACCAGATTGGGCCCAGTCGAGTTGTGTGGTGCGGACGATGATTCCTGCTGGTTCTCCTCGAGGTCGACGAAGGTCTTGTCGAGATCGACCACGGCCTTGTCGAAATCGACTTGTTGTTCCTCGTCGTTCTGCTGCTTTCCGACCTCTGGCTCTTGTAGTTGATGGCCGCTTCTGAGTTTTATAGCAGCGATGTGTCCAGTCTTTCCCTTAGGATTTGGTTCTGAAGATCCTGGAAGTGTCCCTGACTGTCTGGGGATTCCTGCTGCTAGCTGACCAATCTGTGTATCAACTGATTTTCGCCAGATATCAATTTCCCCACGCCTAAAGTTGACACCTTGCATCTGGGTATAGACGGAGTTGAAAGATTGCCTAGTTTCTGAGTGGTTTCTCCGTATCTCCTCCAGGACTGTCTGTATATCATCCTTCTTTTGATCCCTTTCTGGATGTCCTGGAGCTCTGTAGGGCGGGGGATTCCTAGGGACACCTTGGTTCCACTGTGGTTGCTGAAACCTTTGGTCCCCCATGTAGCGATTGGGTCCCCCTGCGTAAGCTACATCCTCATGGTGCTCTGCCAGCCTGACTTGCTCTGTGTGTGGGCACTCAGTGGTGGTGTGCCTTTGCGATCCGCATTCAATACAAGGCTGGTTGACAGAGAGATACTTGACTTGCTTGATGAGCTTCTTATTCTGATCTCTGTAGTATTGCTCCCTAACATCAGGATCAATTTCCTTTGCTGGCTCATAGAGAGGCATAGATGGTGCTGGCCTGGCGTATGGGTTCTCTTCATAGGTTGCAGTAGACCCATACTTGTTGTCGTAGTTGGTGAGCTTCTCTAGCACACCCCATGCGTCACTTGGTGGCATTGTCAGATACTCGTAGCGAGTATAATTGTTGATTCTGTCCTTAGTGACTTGATCAAGAGAGTTGAAGAAGATCTCCTGAATGATGTAGGGTGGCTGTCCATGAGTAGGGCAAGATCGTAGCAGTTCCTTGTAGCGTTCCCATGCCCTTGCCAGCGGTTCCCCTTTCTGTTGTTTAAAGGCGGTGATTTTCTGGCGGAGATGTGCTGTTTTGGCAGGTGGGAAGAATTTGTTCAGAAACTCTTGCTCTACTTGGGCCCAGGTTGTGAGTGATTTTGCCTTTAGCCTTTCCAGACATTTCAGTGCAGGTCCAGCGAGAGACCAGCGAAAAGATTTCATCTTGACATATTCCAAGGTTGTACCTTCTGCAAGAGTACGGCACATATCATGAAAATTAGTAATATGTTCAAGAAGACACTCATTAAATCTACCATAAAAGGCATTATTTTTAAGCTCTATAAGAAACTGAGTGCGAATTTCAAAAGAGTTTTCAGGGATAAGAATCGCCGATTCAGGCACGACGAGAGTTGGGTGCATGTAGTCCTCTGTCGTGGTTGGATACTGGGCAAGCTCATCCTGTGCTTGTTCCCTTGCTGCTCTCTCAGCGGCGATAATAGCATCCTTTGCGGCTAATTCCCTGTTAAGCCTAGCGATCAGTTGTTCCTGAGTTTCAACGGCCGCCATGATCCTTTTGAGTTTGGAGTGGATGTGTAGGTAGCGCTCCGGTTCGTCTAAGCTGTCAAACTCAGGTGTTTGACCAGAACGACACATACACCTGCAAACTAACTCAAAGAAACAGTGGGAACTGACTACCTAAGGCGCGATTGATTGCTTCCCCGGCAACGGCGCCAATTTGTTGTTGCAGGAGTAAATCGAGTATTGAAATAAATGTAAAATATAGTTCAGATTGACTTCCCTGTCTCAGCAAATAAATACAAGACTTCCTCCCGTTGTAGTAAGAGAAAAGTCAGGATCGAATCCACGAGGAAGCACGTCAGCAGTTCTTAGATAGCTGTAAATTCTCACAGAAGCAGCAGAAAGACAGAAACACAGAAAGACAGAAACAAATAAACCCGGCAAGGGCAAACAAAATAAAATCAAAGAACATGGCAAAGCAAAACAGAAAAGACAAAGCAAAGCAGAAACTAAAAGCAAGGACAAAGAAGCTACTCGATCTTGAGTAGCTGTCCTCTATCTCGACAAAAGCAGTAATAAAAACAGAAACAGAAAACAAAGGCAATCAACTCGACAACCAAAGCGTACTCGACCTCGACAAGAGGTACTCGATCTCGACAAGAATGCAGAAAAACTTAAAATTGCAGAATTAAAGACAAATGCAGATTTTCGACTGAAATAAATCAATATATTAAAAGATTTCCAAGGCCAGGGTTTCAACGCCACAACGATAACCATGCAAAGTAACACATAAAGGCATAAAAGATCATGTTTTCCATCAAATAACTTTCGTCATTAACAAATAGGCAAATAGAGGCTTTCGCATAAACCCTAATTGTTACTAACCCTTTTTCACATAATTAATCCAAGTTGCATTAAGATCACTTTCGCTTCAATAACATAAACAAGGATCACCTTCAACTCTCGTAAAAGAATCATGCTTATAGGGATAGAAGATGAATCGCATAAAAAGATTTGACCTTTATCGCATCGCCTCACATGGCCACCGTCGGGCTCACCCCAGCCCCAGAAGTGGGTGGACTACTCACGCCTCATCGCAATAACAGACATTGATTGATGAAAAGAACTAAATTGCATTAAAACTAAATTCAAAGCCTTTTACAATCCTGGCAATCAACTTTCGCAGAAAGCCAAAACCCTAAAAACCTTAGAATTCCTAAACTACTCTACTAGAATTGAATTGTCTTCGAAAATTGAATTAATAAAACTGAGCCCCCTAGGGCCTTATTTATAGCCTTCATTCCCTATCTATTCTAGGAAAGAAGATATCTATCTCTATCTAAAATTATATCTAAAGCTTGAAAGGATAAATAAAAGACATAAAAGAATTAAATCTATAAAGAAAAGATAAAACAAATTAAGGTAGGTCTTCATGTCTTGATAGATCTTGTCTCCTTGGATAGAACTTGATGGAATCGGATAGAATCTTCCGCCTTCGGCCCCAAGGAATCCCAAGTCTAGTCGGACAAGTCTCGTCGAGAAGCTGCTGGACACGGCTCTAGTCGACCTCGAGTTGGGCTTGTCAACCTCGAGTAGCATGGTTTGTTGAGTGGACTTCCTCGCCTAGATCTGCTCGATGTGGCTCGGACTTGGTCACTGGTGCTCGTCGACCTCGAGTAAGCCTTGTCGATCTCGAGTAGGACTGGTCATCGACAACCTCGAGTGGCTCTCTTCGGCAAGCTCGGATCTGGACTCAAGGTCTTGTCGATCTCGACAAGGGTTCGTCGAGATCGAGTAGGGCTCTTCCCTTCCGCTTCCGCTCCCGCGAGTTGCTTCATCCGCTGGCAGCGAGTGGCCTCTTCCGCGACAGCGAGTGGTCCGCTGCAGCGAGTGGAGTCGCTGGCAGCGAGTCTCGCCTTGTCGTCCTCGGCTCCTCTCCTTGTCGACTCCGGACATGGCGCTGAGGCTTCGTCGATCTCGACTAGTGGTCCTCGAGATCGAGTAGGGCACGGAGCTCGGGTTGGTCTGGCTCTCGATCAGGCTCTGCTCGACCAAGCTGTGCTCGGACAGGCTCGTCTATGTCGAGTAAGCCTACTCGAGATCGAGTAGCCTTGATCTTCAGCTTGATTCCGCTGCTTTGACCTTGGACTTCTGTAGTGGTTTTCCGAGCTTTTCCGACCTTCTGTAGAATTGCTGTAAAATGCCTCGATTTCTTCGAATTAAACAGAAACGGGTGTAGATTCCATAATTTTGGCAAATAAACATAAACTACATAGATTTTGTACTATCTAAACCCAAATGAATGCAATGTATACAGAAATCGATATAAAAGTTACTGTAAAACATGGCAGATTCAGCTCACAACATACGGCACGGGCGCGACTCTTCCTCGCCGGCAACCATGGTCTCCTCTCCAACACTGACAGACACCACCCAACAAGCGCCCCCCTCCCCCCTCTATCAGTGGTTGCAGCGGAAGATGAGACCACCACCCCTCTGGACTCTTCTCCGTCTGTCGTTGGCGCACGGGCTCGGTCAACCACCCCTCCAGCCTTCCCTCACTCAGTCAGTTCCTCACGGGGTCCGTCGACCACCCCTCCACCCCTTCCTCTATCTGTTGGTGGAGAATAGGCTGATGAAGGACCCCAGGAAGTCTATCTATCAATCAGAGGTTGGTTTTTTTTATAATTTCAGAGGTGTTAGGGTTATTTGATTCCTCAATTTTTATAGGGTTTATCTTTGTTTGATGATTTCATAGAGAATATGGATTTTTAGGGTTTATCTTTATTTTAGGGTTTTTTTATTCCCCAAATTTTAGGGTTTGTATGTGTCTTTGTTTATCTAATTGTTGTCTTCATTATTTGTAAGGAAAGGAAGAACTGTGGTAAGTAACAAGACTATGCAGATAGTAAAATTCATTAGAAAGATAAAAATTTCGTGGTAGGAGTTCCATGGAAACCCCGAGCTCAACCAATACAGTTTGCTGATCAGGGACATAGGGACTACTGTGAAGACACATGTGCCAATGCTAGCCTCCTCCTTCGAGCAGCTTGAGAAGGAGCACAAGGATAAGCTTGCTGCTTATCTGGATGTAATCAATTATTCTCTTCCCTTGTACTATTTTGTCTCCTGGTTTACGAGTTGTTGTCAATAAATTGAGGTGTTTATTTTGCTGGATTGTATAATGTGTTATGAGATTGGTATTTGCTGAATTTTGATAATGTTTTAGGAGTTTTGGGCGTGTGATAGTTGTTGTTAGTTTTAAGAGTTTCATAGTAGCTTTTAGTTTTGTATTTGTTGCTAGTTAGTTGTCAATTTCTTAGGAGTTAAATACCCTTTGCTTTCTTCACTTGCATTCTCACTGAATGGTAGTTAATTGTTCATTTGCATTCTCATACTTAGTTGTTCTGTGTTCATAGTAGCTTTTAGTTTGGTATTTGTTGTTAGTTAGTTGTCAATTTCTTAGGAGTTAAATACCCTTTGCTTTCTTCACTTGCATTCTCACTGAATGGTAGTTAGTTGTTCACTGGCATTCCCATACTTAGTTGTTCTGTGTTCACTTTGCTGATAATGAATGATAGTTAGTTGTTCACTAAATGATAGTTAGTTGTTCACTTTGCTTTCTTCACTTGCATTCTCATGGTCTGATAATGATATGATAATTTCATTTTCACTAAATGCGCAAGAAATTGTTTTCTTCACTTGCATTCTGATAGTTAGTTGTTATGTGTTCTTCACTTGCATTCTGAATGCAACAAACTGTTTTCTTCACTTGCATCTGTTCATTTTCACATGTAGACTATGTACGTTGTATCTCCTGATGAAGAAAAATTGAAGAAGTATATTGAGACTCAGGCAGCATCAAGATACTCCAATTGGAAGTACAAGTGTCATTCCCACTTCTTGAAGCATGGTCCAGCCATACCTTTTGAGTTCAAACTCCGTCCTGAGCAATGGCGCTACCTTGTGGAGAAGGAGTTCCTCGCCCCTGACAAACTGGTTAGCCTCGTGGGCCTCAACAATATCATGTCTCACAATGGCCTCGTGGGCCGGTGACTTGGATGTCAAACAAGGGACGGAGGCTCAATTGGTCCGTCCTTTAACTGCTCTAGGTGCGCTCTACAAGGCACAGATCTCAGGGGACGAATGTACGTCCTTAGAGTTATTAGGCATCCAAAACCCTCTTTAGGAAATGAAATTTGTCCGTGTCTACAATATCAAACTGGCCTAGTGGACTTGATTATAAACAAGTCAAACATAAGTACGTTAGTACTCGACTCGTTCGACTCGAATAATACCTCTATTATGTGCCCCGCATCCGCCACTGTTATGCAAGTATTAAGTGTCCTCTAGGATGATTTGATCCTCATTAATTAATTATTATAAAGTAATCGATATATACAATATTTTAGAGATCGAGGCTAACAATTGGCAGGACGTTAAGATTATTTGTTAGTTATTTGTTAACTAAATTTCAGCGATATGATGAAACATCCTAACATGGAGATCACGGTTATGATTTTGGATAGTGGCCGTTAGTTAACAGCTCTGTGGCACATCTCAATAAAACTAGACAAATGATCAGAACAAGAGATTTCAATGCTGGTTATGAGCACTACCTTCTTATATACCCCATTTGATATGATTTGATCTCAATCCATAGATTAATTAATAATGCCCTAATTGATTCAACACATCTTCCTTAATCATCAAATAAAAGATCATAGGAGAGACTCGGTCTTGCTACGTACAGTGCTAGCTACTACAGTTTCGACAGCTGTCACAAAATTATAACAAATATTTAATCTGATGATCATCCCAGTGTACTTGCTCTTTCAAATTACACCGTCTTTTGAAGGTTTTCAGGCTTGAAACTCGATAGGTCGACAATTCGAAAAACGGAAATTAAAATCGTCAAAAATCCACAACAAAAAAAGGCA